>JAYKKI010000029.1:17767500-20275000 GCA_039881145.1 Druceiella hillmani
TAATCCTTTTCACCAAAGCTTTTGAAGTAAACGTTCGAAGTTCTGCGAGCTTTAATCTGAAAACTTTTTCGAGTAGATTTTCTCACAAACATAATTAAAATGTAATATTTCTAACATTAAAGCATTAAACATACTACAAATTTTAACAGTATTTTCCGCATTTGACAACTTTATTAACTTTGAATTGTTTCATTCTGAATAAAGTAATTTGTAATATTTGAGTCTAATTCAGTGTATGCTACGAAATAGCCAAACAATATTTAAGATCTCTTTTAACACATATTTAAAAACGTATTATATTAAATTTTATGCTTTTTATAGATAGGTTTTAAAACTCAATTGAAGTTTTAATAACATATTAAGTAAAAATATATTGAAAGCATTTTGTGTACGTATAAGTTTAGGCCATCTTCACACTGTGATGTTAGAATATTGGCATCAAATTTACTCACCACGGTTTATTTAATATAGATGGTCAGGTACTTATTTTATACCCGATTAGGCTTTTAGTAACTTAAAGATAGTTACAATCCCACATGACTTGACAAATATTGATAATTATCCAAAAACAATCACATTCCTTATATATTCAAGTCCCTTTTAACGTATATTTAAAAATATATTAAATTAAATTTTACGTATTGAATATATTTGGCGTCAATTTTGTAGAAATCCATTATTCACAATTAAATGAAACAACGACCTAGGTTTCGTTGTATTATATCTTCATGCGGGTTATTAGCAAAGATCTTTATTAATAGCCCACCTGAAGATGTTGTAATACAACGAAACCTAGGTCGTGGTAAAGAACTTAAAGAAAGCAGAAATAATACTACATCACGTAGTTTCATTTAATTGTTAAATTTTACGCTTCTTATAGATAAATTTTAAAACTCAGTCTTCGTTTTTTAATAACATATTAAGCAAAAATATATTGAAAGCGTTTTGTGTATGCATTACTTTAGGCCATCTGTCACACTGTGATGTTAGATATTTACCCACCACGGTTTATTTAACATCGATCAAGCTTTTAGTAACTGAATGACAATTATAACCCCGCACGACTTGACAAATATTGATAATTACCCAAAAACAATCAGTCTATTTGTAATACATAATAAAAAACATGTTTTGATGCTAAATTCCTTGCAAAAAATTATGACAAACAATTTGTAAAAAATGTTATATTTTGTAAATTTCGAATGTGAAAAGAAATAAAGTAAACCAAGAAAATGAAAATTCCGATTATTAATTTTACAATATTTCCAAAGATCAAAATATGGTTGGAAAATAAATAATCGCTTATTTAAATCATAAAATATCCAATATATTTTAACGTAAGGGACCATATTAAATACGAAACGCGATATTTGTTCGATATTAAATATAAAAGTAATTTTCAGAAATCTGAGTAACAACTGAAGTTATATAAATGTTTAATTGGATTAAAGCAATTTAAAAAATGACGGATATAACATTCGTTGGGATGATTATTTCTATTTTAGTGAAATTCGATCAATCGGGTAGCAAAATTTCTATATAACTTTTCCTTTTATAATAAGCCAAATCGTACTAAAAACGCTGATACTATTTTAATATAATAAGTAAACATAAAAGTAAAAATATTAACTAAAATATCTTGTTTAACAAACAATTCAAAGTTCATGCGGCAGACCGCAATAATATCATCGCTTTGAAGTGCACCGCCGCTTCGTATTTTCCGCTAAGCTCTGTTATATGTGTTAAATATGTTGTACAAAGCCGATCTAATTAAATGCCTGTTTGATCTGAATAAACTCGTGTATTATGAAAATGAATCTCCCAGTTTTAAGTAGTTTGAAAACAAACGAAAATGAAATAGCAAGAATTGAGTAAGAGGGATAATTTATTATAATAAATTGTAAAAAAATACCAACATAACCTAAGAGGATATTCATCCAAATACGTTGGACATATCTCAGGCGGAATCTACTTCAAAAATCTTAACTTCATTCCGTAGCGTCCCATGATTTCATAAACCTCTAATTCACGTGCGGACCGGTGACAGCAAATTGAAGTCTAGTGAAAACTATCGAGAAAATATTATTTTGAGACAAATGAGAGAACTAAATAACCAATATCGCTTTTATATAAATGAAAGAACTAAATGAACTATATCGCATTTACATAAATGAAAGAACTAAATGACCTATATCGTTTTTATGTTAATGAAAGAGCTAAACTACCGATTTGCATATGATTAAGTATAATAATAATTTGTGGAGCTATAATTAAGTTTCGAATGGCTGAAATCTATACACATAATAAAATTGTAATATAATTAATTCTATACATTGAAAATATTTTTAAAAAAATAATTTATTTTACGTATAGAATATTAATAGAAGTCTTTAGAATTTTTGTCTGTCTGTATGTTAATTTGAGCGGATATCGCGCAAAATCTACCGGACTAATTTTGATAAAATTCGGTATGATAATAGTATATACCCAGGAGCAATATATAAAAAAAAAAAGAAAAAAATCCTAATCACCAGCGGACGAAGTTATAGGCATAGCTAGTTGATAATAAGATTAATGAAATTACTGATTCCGGCAAACCAACAAACAAATTTTTTATCACTATTGATGGAAAGGGAATTACGCAACGAAACCGGGAATATTAAGTTATATAATTTATTGCATCACTTTATAAAAATAAGGTTGGTGGGGTGATATTGATACTTTTTTAAATTTATTTCACCATACTCTACTAAGGTAAAAAATACTAATACTCAGTACATAATCAGGAAATTTCTATTTATTTAAAATATTCTTAATTGAACAAGAACCTTAAAATTCTGAAATCTAAACATACAAGGCAACACATCATAATTATTCTAGCAAACTTTATCGTATAAATCAAAGTTTTAATTATATGAATATGCGATGTCCAAGGTTTTTCAAATCTCTTGATATTATTTTATTTTTTTAAATTATCACTAAAATATTTTTCAATTATCATTCATCATGAGCGACATCGTGTTGGTGTTACGAGAAAACTATCGGACAAGTGCCCCTTATTTATCATAATAATGAAAAAAACTTATATTTACTTAAATACATGCTGTACATTTTGGAAACATCGAGGAACAGGATTAAAAATCATTATGATTTTCATGCTTTACTGACATTTAATGATATCTTGAAAATGCCAGCGAAAGACCTAACAACGTCAAATAAAGTAACATTGATCACAAGTGCGAATGTCAAAGTATATAGATACTATAAAAAATATACATAAATAGTGAAGATATTATAAAAATATTCCTCTATAAAGTGCGTCATAAGAAGAAAAATCCTCTCAAGCACCAGTGCAACTCGCACTACAGGAGTTCCGTTCAAATATAGGCATTTATAAACATTTAATGATACATAATATTCCTATTAAACTATTTATAAAATTTTAATTTTTTAGAACAAAAATATATCGCCTGCTATATCTTTCACAGGCGCATATTTAAAAAAACATTTATGTGATATAAGTACAAATTGACGATTTTCGGATGTTTTCCTATACTTATGCTGTGAAACCTTGCCTCTTCTCAAATTTTATGATTCTAAATCAAAGGGAAGTACCCTATAGGTTTTCATTTATCATGTGGTATTTTTTACTTATTAAATGGCAGTATTTTTTACGTTCGTAGACCTGCTATGTATTTAATATTAATTTCAACTTCATACCTCCACGCGTTCCTGGGAAAGAAATTATTAATAGATCGACAGATGGACAATTAAATAACCCTAAAAGGGCTCTTTTTTTCCTTTTGAGGCACAGAACCCTAAAAGCATATTGCCTTACCCCATCAATATAACAACAATTTTCCTAAATTTTGACACAATCAATATCATCAAAAAATTTTGGCGAGAGAATGAATTTTGCAAGAAACTACATCTTGATATGTTTTGTTATACAATATGTAATTTTAGTAAAAAAACGAAGTATTTTCTTAGTTAAATATATTTGAAATTCAATTTGACACTCAAACTTTGCACTTCAACTTCCCACAACTTTACTAAAAAACCTACGGCTCTTCAGATTTAGCGTAAAATTTTAAGTTTCTCAAACCAACGTTTACCAAGTAATAGGAATAAAAAAAGATAGAAATCTGTCAAATAATATTATTCAAGACAACTCTCATCCGTTTAAATGGAAGTGATGTACAAAGAACAGTCTCAGTCCAGCTCAGTCAATTTTAACTGAAGTATTTGCGTGTCATAGTCTCTTGGCTATAGGTCAGTCCAATGGCACTTACCAGTCCATTTAATAGATTATTATATTACAATATCCCATCATCACCATCATAGCGTAGAATGGACAGAGTCCTCCACTTCCAAAACACTTACCTTTGACTTATATTAAAAATTTTCTTTCCAGTTATCAAACCCATTTCACCTGCAGAGAGTCAATTCAATAGAGTCTTCCCGTTATTACATTTCTATATAATTTTTCAAGAAACACGTTTTAACCTCGCAATTCTCATTTCCTATTCGCAAATATGTTTTATCTAGGTCTTTCGGTCTATTTTGATACACCCGGTAATACCCAGTTCTTAAGAAAATCCTACCTACAAAGTAAATAATTGTGTTTACTTCGCCGTTGATTATTTTCCTTGACTTTGGTGCGTAAACAATATATTTGTCCAATATTTATATTCTGCTATTCCCTGAAACATTAACTAACAGTATTTCCTGATTTTTCGAACGGTAAAGAAATTTTCCCGTTTCACGAAAATTTCGCGAATTCATTCCCATACGTATTAGAAGCTGCAACAAAATTGCAACAATTATAGCATAAAATACTAACGAAAGCTTGTTACGATTATATATCTCAAAGTTATAATAACGTTCATTTTATCTATGTTACGTTGAGAACATATTTCATTTATTCTTTAAATATGCTTAAAAAATATACGTGTAACAATCTATGTGGTAAATAAATTAAAAAAAAACCCACTTCAGAAACAAACTTTTTAATGAAACACTTAAAATTTAAAAATAATTATATTATTATTTACAATAAGAAAGTAGTGTGATATCATTTTACTCAAATGTCTTTTAAATATTTACTAACTATTATTACTTTTTGTGTAGTCGGATTGAAAAAAGAATTTATAAATGATACGTCGATGATCGGATTGGTAATTTTTTTCCAGACTACTATTGAGTATATTTGGAGTAAATTTTGTAGAAATTCATTATTCACAATTAAATAAAACTACGTGATGTAGTATTATTTCTACTTTCTTAAAGTTCTTTATCACGGCCTAGGTTTCGTTGTATTACAATATATTCAGGTGGGCTATTACCAAAGATAAAAATGCAAAGTCATTGTTAACTATAACTTCACGTCATGATATCATTCGCTATTTGTAATTCATGGCAAATACTATTGTGTCGTTTTTCCATAGAATGTAAACTTCTGTAAATTCACTGAATTTTTATATTTCATCATATTTGATCACAAGTTTTTAGGCTTTCGTACCGCAAAAAGAAAAATTGAAATCTTATGAGATCACACTTTTCTCAGAAACTGCTTGACATAGAAACTTGAAATTAGGTCAAATAAATTTCTGAAAATCTTACTTCTGGATATAGTACAATTTTCACATATCTCAACAGCTAACAGTCATAAAACTTTATATGAAAATTTTAGTGGAAGGATGCAAATTAAGTTCTCGATAAAATATTTTCAAAATTCCAGATTTAGTGTGGGGTATCGCCCCTACTTAATTATATTAGTTATTATCAAATATCCATTGCGCCAGGAAGTCCAAAATAGTGATGACTTGTAATAAATACACTTCATTTCAAACGAAATACGCAACCATCGATTCAAAAGCCAGATTCAATTAAAGATATCGTAGTCTTATCAATTTACGAATCAATTTTCGTTCACGAAAAATGCAATAAAAGACCGCTTTACCTAATTATTGCTGTTACACATAAGTCCTTTGAAGATTAGCTTTGAAGATTAAGTCATCTTATTTCCCCATTGAATCTACGATATCTTTAAAGATACAAAACTTGTATCGAAAATATTTAAATAAAAGAAGAACACGACGTAAGTTCATTATTTATTTTAATTCATAAGTGCCCAAGAGAATACTAAAATTGTCATATATATTTTGCCAGAAAAATTCTGTATTTTATTACAAATAAAATTTACTTTAGGTAAGATTTTATTAGGTATATACTAATATGATTTATCGTGTTGAGAAACAATTCCGATCAATAATTTGCCAACTTCACATCAAGATTCTTGCATGTAATACACTGTCGTTGAAGCTATCTTAAAGACGTGTGTTAGGATAATATCAATAAACGTCATAGTATGCTATAGACATTATGATGAAATGAAAATTTATCCATTTTTTTTAACTTCCGAAACTCTTACTTGTAAATATGATACAACTTTTCTAGCAAAATTTAAAAAATCGGACCGATGTAAACTATACTCTGTGTAGTGCACCTCAGCAAATATACCTCTGTATAATTAAGTTCTCCACTTATACTTTGCATGGTATCCTATGTCGATACCATTCAAAGTGACATATATTATAATATTATATATATATACCATGCAAAGTATATTATAGTGGAGATTTTATGGTACATACTCAAGTTATTTTTCAATTACTTTACGTTTATTAATTAATTCTAACAATTTGCTAATAATGTATTAAACATTACGTAAAACTACTTTTTGGCTTGTTATTTTACTTATACTAAAACACAATGCAAACAATTTAACGAGAGCATATTCTTTTCTTAGGCTTCTCTTTCATTTAAGTTTCCCTGCATTTTTATTCAGATATTTTTAATTACTTGTTTCGTTCCTTTTACGTATTTTCATTAATTCTTTAAAGAAACTCTCGGTATTTTACTTCCAATTCTGTACCCGAGTTTAACATTGCAATCTTCCGAAGAAGCCAATATTCTGAAAAACAGCTTAAATTAAAATAACTGAAACACTTAAAAGTGAAATAACACAAAAGTTTTCGTCTTCGAATTTAGCATAAATTTTTCGAATCAAATTTCCCTTTTTTTAGAACATTTTTTCTTAAACAGTCTTTTCTTAGACAGAAATCTTATGGCTAACAAATCGTTTTTCTACTCAATAATATAGAAATAATTTCTATTGATCAGTAAATGTCATTAAGCTATGTATAAACTTTATATAAATTTATTTTATAACTTTATACGAATAACTAATTAATTAATTGTATTTATTATGTTATTATTGTGTATAATTAGCTTTTTATTTAACACAGTATTAATATTTATTCGCTATCGCAATGGTAACAATTTTGGAACAAACTGGCAGTTGTACAATTCATGTTTTATTTTTTAGTTGTCAATGAAACAAATAAAATAAACTTAATAACTCTTTGATTAATTACCTAAAAATAATTGTAATACCTAATTTTTCTCAAATGTTCAACTAAAGAGAGATGTCATCACTTTTTAAATAGAATCCAATATTCACAAAATCCAAAACTGAATAAAATATCGAACACGTTTTCGCATAAATTAAAACGTTCCAGAATATGAAAGAGAATTTAAATTAATTTGGAAAGGTCTTTTATATTTTAGTAATTTATTTAGAAAATGTAAAATTCAATGAATATAGGTAAAATGACAGTATCCATATTAAACAGTTTTTATTAGGCATTTCATAGATATTACGGTTTATAATCATTTACATATAAAATTACACATGATTCTGAAAATGAATGTTCAAAGATAAAACCAATATCCACCCTCATAAGATGATAATGAAGAAAATTTTATAAAGTACCCCATTTCTAAAGCAAAATTAAATTACTTTGTTATCTTACTTAAATATCCACAATTAAATGAAACTACGTGATGTAGTATTATTTCTATTTCTTTAATTTCTTTACCAGAGTTTCGTTTATTTGGGTTTCGTTGTATTACAACATCTTCAGGTAGGCTTTTAGTAAAGATTAGTAAAGAACTTAAAGAAATTAGAAATAATACTACATCACGTAGTTTCATTTAATTGTGAATAATTAATTTCTACAATATTAACCCCAAATATATTAAATACTTACTTAAATATATTTTTTCCTGCAGAAATATAAGATACATATTTTAAAATGTTTCTGTATCAATATTGTAATAAAAACATGAGCTAAATAAGAACGAATTAACACGACGAACATATGCCTTTGCAATAATTTGCCATACTTAATCATTTTTCTCCAATGAACCTGTCAAACAAGTCAACTACTTTCACTGTTGGAAGATATTCCAACAGTTTTCAATATTTCAGTTTTCAATATTTCAATATCACCGACAAACATAAAAAGAGTCCGCAAAATCGTCAATGGCAAAGCTTTGTAGAACCACTAAGCTTTTGTGTGGAGTAATAACGTAACTTTCTGAATCTTGTAGTAGAAAATGGCGTTTTGGTAAATAAATATAATGATAAAAGAATATCGTGAAGAAGGGAACATTTTACGCAGGATATTGTTCTAACTGTATTTCTTACCTACGTGCCTGCACCACTACTCAACATCAGTCAACAACTAGTGAGTTTCGTGGACCAAATATTTTGCGCCTCTTCAATCAATCGTAGTAATCATTCGATAACAGATTTTAATACTATATTTCATATTTATGACCCTTAATATAAAATATTACATATATATATTGCTCCATTTTTAGGGTTCTTAGCTCAAAGTAAAAAACAGAACCCTTATAAGATCACGTGTCTGTCTGTAGGTCCCTCTGTCACAATAGATTTTTGTAGAAACTATGTGACCTGAAATTTGGCATAGTAATACATCTTACTAATCCACATATTTTGCAGTAGCTAATTCTTTAAAAATGTTCATGTAAAAATTAAAGAGGTAGAATAAACCATAGAAAAAATTTATTTTCATACTTTGTATCATTTCATGGATTGTTCCAAAGGTTTATTTCAAGTTATGAGGAATAAAAATATATTTTTTACAATTTTAAAATACATATTCAAAAAGGTATTCTTAAAACTATGATAAATTGGAACATTCAAACTAAAACTACGTTTCTAAAATAGAGAATCAAAAATCATGGAAAAAAAGGATGTTCAAAAACTGGCTACAAGATTACTGAAAATCTATTGCGATTATCTTGTTTTTCAAATATGGTCTATGATTTGCGCCGGCAAAAGTTAGGTAGGCAATATATCCATGTTGTGAGAAATTGGTACAGTTCAACAGAAATACTATTTACCCTTAAATATTTGTGCCCAAATGTGTACGGAACCCTCGTAATGCGAGTTCTACTCGTAATTGATGAGTAATCTTTTTAGTTTTTATCCACTTAAAAACGAAACTTTTTAACATAAATTTTATTACCATATAAGTTTTTTTTTCTATATTCGAGTTGCAAATTTTTTTAATTCTCCGAGTCAATGGTTCAGTAAAACATATTTCTGATGAAAATGTCGTATGTTAACCAAAATTACGTCAAATATTAGAGATACATTAAACTACAAGAAAACCGCAAAAACTGAATATTTTTGAAATACACGAATCGTTTTGTCAATATCTTTCTAGGAGAACAGAAAATAATTTCTACTAAATTTTAATTGTTTGATTATATAATACGTTTTCTCAAAAATATCAATAAAAATACACGTAACAAAAAAATACATGTATATATATATATATATATATATATATATATATATATATATATATATATAAAACACAAAGTACACCACTTCAGAATTCGTTACATGACGGTAAGCAAAGTAACATGTTAAGAATATAGTAACAATAACCTAATAACACTTTAATTAAGACTAATATTAATCATTCTTCTAACACTTATCCACCATTAACTTAATGCGTCAATATTAAAACTACGAAGCCTCATAAACACTCAACACTATAATAGTGACGTGTTAAACTTTCAACAATATCCCACAATAATAATCTCGTCGGCCCAGGAAACAAAAGTATTTATTAACACTGCGTTAACTTCACGCTAACAAGAAAGTTTCACCAAGTATAAAGTCTCCGTTAGTCATTACCATTAGTAGTTGAGACGTTAAAGTTTTAGATTGCGCTAATTATTAAAGTATAATTAAAATGACAGTTTTTCGTGTGTTAACTAAAATTAACGAAGTCGCCGGAATTTAAGGCCGACATAAAGTGTTACAATTTACGAGTTTTCATAGCGTAGTTGAAAATTTGTTTAATATATATTAAATGAATATGAAACTAAATTGAAAATTCAACTTTATAATTTTATAAATGAATCATCAATCTTCAACCATATTTAATCGTAACGTTTTAACTAACTAATTTAAATCGACAATTGACTTTATCACGATATTAAATCTATAAACTATATTTTCAAGCCTTAATGTTGCCTCTGTGTTTAACTCATTTGTATCTAATAAATAAAAGCAATAAAATAATGTATTAAATTTTATTCACAGCGTGTAATTTTAACTTTATTCACAGCATGCTACAAAGAAATATAGAGTAAAATACAATAAACGATTTCTGTCCCAGAAAAATCAAATTCGACATTGGGCGGTCTCCAATGATTCCTCCAGCTGTCATTGAAAGCAACTGAAAAACACAGCTCATATAAAATTTGTTTAAATTCACTTTGTCTATAAAGTAACATGAGCTAAAAATATTTCTATTTAATTAAATTTTATTCATAAACTTGACAAAGATCCAAGTCCTGGACAATGCATGACCAAATAACTATTAGGTTTTTACGTACGTACGTGATGGAAAAGTGTCCTTTATAAAGTTCCGTTTTCAAAATTTAAAAACAAACTATTTTTTTTTCAATACGTATTGAAATATTACAAAACTTATATGCAGAAACAAGGATATCTTCTATGACATACATCAATATATTTACTTGACCGAAATGTATCAGCTATACGTTAAACTAAACCAAAAACTCAACAAAATCATAACTTTATAAAAACAAGTTTCATTGGCCAACTTAAATTACTCTGCAACAAGTTTCATCAACAAGTTTCATTAATTGTCTTAAAATTACGTAGTTGTAATAAATAAAGCAAATAAAATAAAAAAATATGCGCATTATTTCATGTGTATCATTTGGGTAGTATTTTAGTTATCTCCATAAGTCAGACGTATATATATTAAACTTCAACAATTGGCTTATAAGATTTTAAAACAAAATTAATTCTAAAGAAAATAATAGATTTATCCTTTCCACGATCTTATTTCACAATACTTTAAAACACCTACGATGCAACGACACTTCAGAGAAATAATTGCTTCTCTACAGTATTTTATTTCAATTGAATAGAAGCATTCCGTCACTCAATTTTGTTTTTAATATAAAAAATATCTTAAAAAATCGACTTCAAAATATGTACTACAAAATAAAAAATAATTAACTCAAAATAGATAACTGTTTATTCGTAATCAATAAGCAAGTTACTTATGTTTGAAGTAAATACCAGTACTGTCGACCAACTTAAACAAGTTTATAATTTAATTTCCTATAAAGAGTTCCACTGTTCATCTCCAGAACGTATCATCAGACTTTGACATGGTCAACGGTCAAGTTATTTTGCAAAGAAATAGTTACCAGTTGCAAATATTTTAACCATATTTAATTTACTACCATCCATTAAGGAGTTCCATTGTTCCTCTTCACAAATCATCATCAGAACCTAACCTGATCGAAGGTGAAGTTATTTTACAAAAACAATTACTAATAGCAAACATCTTTAATCCCGGGTTAAAGATGTTTGCTACTTTTTACGGTTACTTAGCAAAATAACTACACCACTTACCAAGTCAGACTCTGGCTTGATAAGTGGTGTAGTTATTTTGCAAAGTAACAACTATCCGTAGCAAATATCTTGAATCATAGTTGATTTACTGTTATTCGTTAAGGAATTCCATCGTTCATTACCGGACCTCATCATTTATATGACCACCCCTAAAGTACCCTCTTTCAAATAAAAAAAAGAATCATCGAAATCGGTCCACTCAGTAAAAAATTATCGCTGAACAACATAAAAAAATATACCGACGAATTGAGAGCCTCCTTCGTTAAAAAGAATACTGTACTCCAATCAAGCCTTAATATTCGAAATTTATTTTCCAATTCAAAAAGTAATAATGAAAAGCAAAAAGGCACATCGAAAATTACTTGAATTAATATATAGTAGCATGTTTATTGTCGTTACTAATTAATAAAGGTTAAATCGGTTTATTTTTAATCTAAAAAAATTAAAAAACCCTAAACTTAGTACATCGATCTGAAAGGATATTTTCTAAAAGTTCCTCTTATTAAGGATCCGTAGCGAGGCAAGTGATCCTGCTAATTTCATCATGTTCGTCCATCCGTGCAGCCTCGTAATTTCTCTGGTTTTATATCTATATGGGTAAGATTTAGAAAATAAATGGTTTATATAAATATATAAATTACTTTATATCGTTTTCGTAACTTTTTATCCTGTAATAAACTTGAAACGAATGCTGATCTCCGTATAAGCGAAATAGGTTTTTGTATCACAAATTGTATGGGTATTATCTTTATTTGTTTCCCTCAGATTTCATAATGGCCATGATCGGATGTAATTCCCTTCAACTCCGATGGGAATTGCTTTTGATCATGGATTTTTTTAAATTATTAAATCATTACATTGATCACCCATTTATCTTGAGTTCGGTACCATTTTATACTCCTTGCTGATACATGAGAGGACGACATCATTGTTTATTTTATCTTCCTAAAGCGTGTACAAATGTTATACGGCTTTCACCTGTCTTTCGTGAACCCGCACTATTTTTTAACCATTTGTCCTTATATTCAATGCAGTATTGCGTGATGTGCCCAGTCTAGATATATTTTTTCTACTTCACTAACCGCTCCAGTAATGGGATCATGGAGTTACTTGATAGTTCACCACTGATCATAAGTCAGAGTGATATTTATTCGAATCGCTGTGTGTTTCCATCTTATTTGTTATTCTTTTATAACTATTTGTTGTCATATTCTTCTATATGCCCAATAATCAGAGTAAACCTGTAAGTCGGACATAGGGTTTTCCAGGAATAAATAAATGCCTTTTAATGTATTTCCCCAAACATGCCAATTTCTTGGTATATCATTGGCTAATCATTTTAAAATGAAATTAGGGTTCCATCGTCAATCCAAAAAAATCTTAGACAATAGTTTTTAATTAGTATAAATCAAATTATTTCGATGCATTCACGATTTTAGGAGACACAAACAACTACGCAACCCTGCTTTGTACGCCATCTGACACGCACATAGCCTCCTGTTTAATATTTATGCTACAAGGACCCGAAAGATGGCTATTAGTAGTAAACTTCAACATAAGTGTTGAAGTTTACTACTAATAGCCTAAAAATGTTGCATTTTTGTAATAATTTTTAATTTTACTATTAACGATATTTTACTAAAATTAGTTGCATTTAAAACGTTTATTAATTACTATTTGATAATTCATTCACGGTGTAAATCCTGAGTACTATTTTTTCCATAATTAACGGTTTTATTACAATTATTTCTATAGTACATAATAATACCTGTTTTTTGCATGTTAAAATTTTAATTAATTGTATAATCATCTCGTGTTGCTATATATACTCGAATTAAGTTAGATTTTTACCATATTTCATGATCAGTTTTATTATATATATATATATATATATATATATATATATATATATATATATATATATGTATATGTATATATATTACATATATTATCATTTAAAAGTAAAATTACACTCACTGAATTGTTCATTACGAAATCTCCAAAATTATTAAACTAGAGTAGATGTATGACAATTCCTGAATAATTAAATTTAGATGCATGAAAATTTGTAATTAGACACTGAAATAAAAATAAATAGAAAAAAAAAACAAAAGATGGTCAAAAAAGAGAAGAAGAAAAAAAAAGTGGAAAAAAAATATTCTGTCTTTTAACATTTATGTAGAATTAGCTGGCTCCATCTGCCTTAATTAACAATTAGTTTAATGCACATAATAGTTTCTTATTATCCCATACCTTAATTAACTTAAAGAAAAATAGTTCAAAAATATGAATAAATATATTTATAACAATATTTTTGTATTAAATTAATTCTCCTTTCCTTTTTTCAGATTCGTCAGGACACCCAGCTATCAAGGTAAGAGAATTCGAGTCTTTCCTTTCCCAATAATTAAATATTCCAGCCAGATATTGAAGGCTTAAATATTTTAGAATTTTTGTTTTTTTTTTAATTAGGTGGTAAAATTAGGGAGAATATCGCTAGAAAAACACTGACAACAGTTTAACTCTACGACACTGTTTCCAATGAAGCAAGCCGAAATATCGAACAAATAAATTAAGTTATTTTTCTACTTATACGAACTTTATTTACTTATACAAACTTTGTACCTGGGCCGTAAATCAGTATAACTAATTTAAGTTTTAAATTTCTCATCCTACATTATAGATATTATTTTCTAAACAACTCTTCGACATTTTCTACAACATCCTTAAAAATTTAATCAATTTTAACTCTACAGCCTAAATAACAATCATTTCTCCTGACGAGAAAAATAAATTGATTTCTCCTAGTATTCATAAATCTGGAAAATATTATGATAGTTTAATTGGGTACCTTATTATACAACTTTTCAAATAAGGTATATACCGGAAAATAATAATTTAACAAATTTTCCAACGAAGTAAAAAGTACCTACTCCGTTCTACTAATTGAAATCAAAGCCCATTCATTTGAAAACGCCTTAAAAGGTTCGTCCTTATTTTTAAGTTGAGTGTTCAAAATATTTATTACAAATTTAAAATTGTTGAGATGAATTCTACTGTGAAGATGATAATGCCCGTGTATGAGAACAGGTTCTCATATGTTATCTTCATATCATCGAAAATAACTACTTTCATTTTACTTCTTAATTACACCCTGTTTTACAGTTTTGCACTTCCAACTCCCTGGCTTTGTAATCGTGTAATTCACCTATTAAATATATTCCTTGTCAGCCTTGACAGAGTTACTTTCTTCACCAACTAACTTTCCCTCTTTAAACATCTTATATTTAATCCAATACCTGTGACCTTCTCACACCTACTCTATACAGTGCTCAATGAGGATTAAGATTTTGGGTTTATTATTTCCGTTTGACTCCATAATTGTAATTTTCTCACACTCAGTAATATATAAAATGCATATAATAATGTCTCAAACAAAATTAATCATAAATACTGACTAATTATAAAATAATATACATATTTATTATTCTTTAAACAGTCAGTATGTATGATTAATTTTGTTTGAGTTTTTATTATAAGCATTTTATACATCACTGAGTATGAGAAAAAAATTGTGAAAACGTCTAAAAGGGAATGAGAAAAAGCGTCATAAGTCAGTAAAAAATTTATATCTTTTTTATAACTGTTTTCAAAAATAATTACTTGTACAGAGAGAGATATATATATATATATATATATATATATATATATATATATATATATATATATATATATATATATATAACAAAATTTAAATTCCCATCATTCTGTAATTAATTACGTAATTACTTACGATATAATCACGAATTCATAAACAATACAAAAGCTTTGAGTTATTTGATGAAATCACAAAAAAATATTTACTTACAATATTGGATAATGAAGCTGGATTGATTGTATGAATACATAACGTCAAAAATAATAACATTCCAAATAGGAGGTAAATTATAAGTCATTATTAAAGTGTGCTATCATATATTGATATCCTAGGTTGAGGATCATAGGAAAAGAAAATCTTTCTATAATATATATTTTACACAATGTAATATAAAAATAAAACTTGTTTCATTGCTTATTAAAAACAGTAGTATTCACATACACATTTTATATAACGATAAATTACATTTATAATACAATTTTTATAACAAAGTAACACTTTAATAATCAATTTGTAAAAGAACTCTCAAACTTTCAACTTATATTAATTGAAATTTTCTTGCATCTTTTAACAAAACAGATAACACACACGTTTCAACAATTCGTTATTTAAGCCAAATATCATTATAAGAAAGAGAAATCATAACGTATCGCATATCAGTTTCCTTTCTCTATTTTACTTAGCAGAGTCACGTTTCCCGCAATTCTCGAGCTAAAGAAAAGTTGAGGAAAAGTTAGCGTCATCTGATACTGCTTTCGACGCGACGCACGGTTTCGTTCTTGTGAGTTTTGAAAATTGTCACTATTCAACATTGAAAGGATTAAAACTGCAAGCGTATTTTTATAAATTCGTTAGTGATACTTTTTATGTAATGTAGGCTGGCAAGGCCCACTTACTCACAGCCTTACAAGATTGTAAACAAGATGCTCTGTAAGTCAATTTATTTGCGCGTAGAGACGTGCCTCTCTAAACTTTCTAACGAAGTTAGCATATCAAATAATGTATAAAAAGAACTTAAGGCACGATTAGCGGCAATGGAACACCTTACCCTAAATACATTTATTATGGGCGTTCACCCATATATGACATTCAAATATAACCCGGTGTCGGTATCCCCGAAATTTAAACGAAGCAAAAACGTCTTTTGAGAACAAAAAAAACAATACCTTTACTAACAAAAACCGTACATCCCAAAGCCAAAATCCACTGAGCGAATATCACCTAATTTAAATTTTAAAAATAACCTACCAAAATCAAATAACTTCTGCTCTCAGCATTTCTCGGGAAATCCATAATAAGTCACCATCCATTGACGACATAACATGTATTAGAATATATTAACTGAACTTAATATCAGATAACATTTTTTTTATTTACAATTCGTGAATGAAGGAACGTACAATATAATTAATTCTGCTGTAATATAGTTTGACTCTGAGCATGTTATTCCCGTTAATAATTCTGTCTACGCCTAATAATCCGTATTAGATAACCGTCAGTGCATCTGCGAGAAAGCGAATAAAAAAATAATTAGACAAATAGTTATAATCAGAGGTTGCCGCTTCCACCTCGTCTCCATGACATGCTATTCCAGTTTAATTTTAATGCGCAGTCAGTATGAAAATTGTTTTATCTAGTGGTGATCGTTATTTATTATCTATCTAGGCTTTGACGTTTAATCAGCCATAGGATAGAATGAATTGAATGACAAAAAGTCAAAAGGTCGTGACGACGTGAGGGCTTCGCTTTTGGTGGTTAAGTTTATATTTTATAGTAACTGAAATATAGAGCTACGCACTGTGAATTACGTAAGAAATTATAGTTTTTCAAAGTCAAGATTTTAATATGTCACTGAACCCGAAATGATAGATTTGGCTCATCTTATCAAAATGTTTCTATACTCGTATCAATATAAAATTGATAAATAAACATATTTTCATTGCTCGTTTTACTATATTATACATATTATTATTTTTATCACGATGTAGAAATTATATGTCGCAGAATAACATTTCTGATCGATTTAATTCGAATCAGCTATTTCAATATTAGCGAAACTGCATTTGTCAACCTGGTAATTCAACCATAAATAAAGTTACTAAATTTAAAGAACGATTAAGAATTTCAATAGAGTCAGATTGTAGTATTGTTAAAACTGATTATTGCATTTTAAGAAGAAGTAATGACGTGAATGTTATATTAGAAATACCTTACTTAAAATAATCTTATTATTCACCTTACCTATAGATTATGAACACACTTTGGAATACAATACTTTCAAGATAGTTTCATAAAACTCAGTATCTGAAAAGATAAAAAACGAGACCCTTACAGAATCGCTCAGACTGTTACTACTTTCATACCTCTTCATCTAACTATATAACTTTAAAAACTAGCAATATAACTAAGGAACCATAACATATAAACCGTAGGCCACAGACATACAGATACAAGTATGTTGTACTCTACAGGCTGATAATCACCAAAATGAAACGTTATCGAAGTTGTGATAACGTCTAATAGGGAATGGAAAAATGCGTCACAAGTCAACAGAAAATTGATATTTTTTGTTATAACTGAACTGTTTTCAAAAATAATTACTTAAAAAACTAACAGACATTAAATATAATACAGGTCAGTTTTCCTCTCCAAAAAAGTGGATACTTTTAAGTTATGAAGTATTAGAACTAAAGCGACTTTTTGTGTGTTTTCCCCAGTAGATTATAAGGGAACAGAACAAAAATTAGTGAAACTTGTTTTTACCACCCATCTTTAAATAAAATTGAGCAGTAATGACGTAATTGCAATGATTGAACAGTACATTTAACTATAATGCCTAAATATAACACAAAGCTCTATCTTTCTTCTGTTTTTTGCTATATTTCCCTAATTTCATTACACCATATATATTTATTACTAAAAACCCGCAAATAATTCCACTAGTAATTTTTTAAACTACTATCGAAACGAAACTTTTGATAGGCGAACGATAAATATTTTACGATTTTTGAAAATATATAATACTCCGTTAAAAATACCATTTAAACAAATCTTTATATTACTTCGTTTATTTTCTGCATAGTTACTAAATAACAGCAAAGTTTTGCGACTTATAAGAAATGAATTCAAATTCGCAGCAAAATGCGATATTACGTCCAAAGAATAAAACATCACAGAATAAAAATCTAAAAATGTAAATAAACAGTTAAATTTAACTACAAAAATCCATATAAAGCTCCCAGTTAAAAGACACTAAGGAAAATGTATTAGCAAATACCATAAAAGGGTTCAAGAAGTACAAGAGATGAAAGTGAAAAACGCGAACGATTTGCGTGCGTCTCAAAGCAAAGAAGATTGTTTTAAAGGCATTCGTAAGCCGGTTAGCTTTATTTATATATATTTCGAGAAAGACTTTCAGAGTCATCGTTGAGTTGCTTAGTACTTAGCAAGCCTTCGGTAAAATTCAAATAACAAATCAGATCAATAACTCTCTTTGGTTATATTTAGGTTATATAATAGGGGAACATATCTCGGAAATCTACAATAAGTTAGTTAATCATTAAATATGAGAATTTTTGAGAAACACTTCTACTTTCAATTCGGAAATTCTTATTCAGAAAGTTTATATAAAACAAGAATAAATACGTTTACTCTAAAGTAAAAATTGTGTTATCACGTCACTAATTGGATAAGAGAAATTTGCCTCAAATTAATCTCATATCCCCAGTGGAGCTACCTGCGTAAATGCTAAACGCACTATATATTTTTGTACAAATTTATCCCATTATTTTTAAAATTTCCTACCTATAAAGAAAAAAAATACAAGATCACTCACATGTCCGGTTTTTTCTCTTTTTAATTTAATTTATTGCGGAAGATATTCTAAAAATTTGGTGTAGTAATAAAATATACTAACCCGTACATATCTCGTTTAACATTTAGACATATTCTTTTGTAAGTTTTGCAGGGTACAAATGAAGTCCTCAAAACTGTTTTTTTTGTTTTTAATTTCATGCGGGGAATATTCTTAAAATCTTGTGTAATAATATAATATACTATCCTGCACATATCTCGTTTAACATTTAAATATATTTACATGTAAATTTTGTAGTGGCACAATATAGCACTCAAAATTGTTTTTTCTTTTTAATTTCATGAATCGCGTAGTTTCTTAAAATTTGGTGTAGTAATAAAATATACTAACCCTTAAACATCTCGTTTGAAATTTAAATATATTTAGATGTAAATTTTATAGTGGACCAATGAAATCCTCAATTTTTTTTTAATTTCATAGATTGCTCAGATATTCTAAAAATTGGTGTGGTAATAAAATATACTAAGCCGTATATATTTCGTTTAACATTTAAATATATTTACATGTAAATTTTATAGTGGATCAACGTAGCACTTAAAATTGTTTTTTTCTTTTTGATTTCATTTATCGCGGTATCCCCGCGTATTCATAAAATTTGAGATAGTAATAAAATATAATAACCCGCATATAAATATATTACTACGTAAATTTTATAGGGGACCAGTAGTGCCACTTCATTATTATTATTATTATTACTTTCAGTACAGCAGTAACTATTACTATATTATTAACCGATTGCAACCGAAGTAGTTCAATTTATGAAAAGGTTCTGTGTTATTTGTCGATTGAAGTAAAAAGTTATAAGGATTTTAAAACATTTTTTTTAATATTATATAATATAACCCTAGAAATTTTGCCAAAAATATGAACAAAAAATATGTGGAAAAAAATAAATTGTATGTTTACCTTGAAAAGTTCCTTTTCGACAAACATCTCGTCAATACTGATACATTGTTAAAATTACAATTATATATCTTAATAATAATACATTTAAATTAAATTGATGAAATCATTTAATTAAACATTTAATAATTCAGAAACTAAAACTCCAAGAGCCAGGGGCTCTTAAAGTTATTTGTCATTAATTATGTGACGTGAATTCGAATCCAAGCAAAGTGAAAATTTAGAAGAATTTTGCACAATAAATGAAAGAAAAACTTTTTGAACGGAAGTGCGTAGATCACGTGATGTGTCCTTACGGTTACTCAGTCTATTACCGGCTGCACCTTACGTTGCTTAATTTCAGTAATTGAACAATAACAGGCGAACCGCAATTTTCATTTCCTTGCTATCGAACATAAAGAAAATTCAATAATTAACTTATCGGCCTTTCTCACAAAAAGTAGTACCCTTGTTTTACAACAAGAAATTGTATACTTTACTTTTTATTATTATTTACAGATAACTGTAATTCTTATACACACCTATTTCACTTGTTTTTATTTACAGTTTACTTTCATCTAGCTCTTTTGGTCTTGCTTTGTCATTTAATTTCGACTTTTGTTCACTTAACTTGCCTATGCTTTCCTAAAATACATTTCCTAATTTTATATTCATTCATTTACTTTGTATTAATTGTTTTTTCTCTGTGTCTGTTTTATCTTTAATGAGAAAAAATTAACAAGAAAATAAATAGTTTATGCATTATATCGACAATCGATTTTGATAACATTAACCGTAAAGATAGGTTTAGTAGTATATATCAAATTATAATCACTGTAGAGATACAAGTAAACGAATATATTTACAGATACTTTTTGAATTTGTAAAATTTCTTAAGAGTTCTGTATTGCAAACTCGTACACTACGACTTTATCGAAATAAAATAGAAATTGAAATAAAAAATTTTAAACTGCATAATCGTACTTGCACATATGACACCTAGGACATTCTGTACCATTTCCTAAATTGATTGCGAAAAAATGCACACAAAGGTATGAAATTTTCATCGTTTCGCACTATTTATGCACATTGTTTCGCAATCGAAGCAATATTTCTACACCGGTTTATCGAAAACCATTGGTCGTAGTAAGCTGAGGTCGGCGGCAATAAATTTTGTATTTGAAAATCTATTAACTTCTAGGGCGCCCAGGCTCAAAAGGAGGCGGCCCTTTCATCGCTTCCATAAAAAACAATGCATAACTCCTAAATTAATTATTCAAATGCATTGAAATCTCATATAAAGAAGATGTATATTTATAAAATAGTCTAAGCATACGTACCAAACTTTTTTATGAGTTAAACTATACAAAAACATTTATATTTTTGTAAGAAAAAAGACTTATAAAGAAAAAGTCTTTACAAAGTTCAATCTATATAATTACCATAAAAAAGTATATACAGTAATTAAACATAAACGTAATTAAAAAAATCATTCATCCTAATAAAAATGTATGTTATCGCTTAATTTTTAGTGCGCCATCTCAGTTCTATCTGCAAAACACGCCAATTGGAAACAAAAAACGGAAGTGGCCACTGTAACCAAACGCAATGCCAAAAAGTGGTGGAATTAATTTCATTACAATTCTGAGTCCTTTATGCAATTAGCATTGACAGAAAATTTAAAACCGTGACACATTTTAAATACTTTAAAAACTTTCAATTGAAACAGTTTAGGAAAAGTTGAAAAAATAAGGGTTTCGAATTACGTGTTTTCCCTATCTGTAAAAGAAAATACACCAAAAGTAAAGTAATAAGCTTAAAGTGACGCTTCCATAAAAAATAAAATAATAAATGCGTCAAATAGAAAAAGTAAACAAAATAACAAGTTTAGAATGGATAAAATTCAATTAGAAATGGTGAAAAAACTTTGCATAAGTAAAATTAGTGCACAAAAATATAGAGAATTACTAAAAATAAATGAACTTTTTCGCGTCTCGCAATACATTTTTTTATACAAATATGCACATTATTATTTAGTAATATCACTAATATCTGTCGTAAATAAAAGTGAAATTGCAACCCCGACAATTATTTTGTCAGTTTTATAAAACAAAAGCATGTGGCTTATTAAAATAATAAATACAAAATAGACATTATAACAATCAGAATAACGTATCAGATAATAGGTATATTACTTACGTTCGTTCCATAAACAAAAATACATAATTAAAAAAAACAGGCAATCACACATAATTTTTGGAAAATCATAGAGCCAAAAAAAAATTATGCTACTGACAACTGTATTATCGTTAGATTCATTCTTTCGCCCTATTTCTTACGATATGTAAGTGCCCATACGTTCATTTCATATTAACCTACTCATATTGGCGCATATACGGGACAGGGACGCACGAGGGGTTAGGTTTAACTAGTTTGATACAAACCTGAGAAAGAGGTAAAAGGTAGGTTCTTTGCAATTTTGCAATGAAATATTAGACACACGCCTTTGCCCGATTTAACCCATTTCATTTTGAGCACGGACTTTTTTTCGGCCAAATTTAACAATGTTTATTAAAATTGTTAATTTTTGTATGATCTATTTTTTAATTTTTGATTTGTATAATAGGTGGAGATACAGGGATAACATTTTTTAACATCACATTGGTCTTAACAGTGTAGTTTTCTTAGATAAAATTCGCTGAATAAATATATAGTGCGTCCAATTTGCAAAATTACTTTTTAACAACTCAATATTTCCTTATGATTTAAAGATAAAAAAGAGAAAATGCTGCAAAAAAGCCTCGCAACAGCGAAGCTCTTAAACTTACACCAAATTGAAAAAAGACAGTCTTTAACCTTCAACCGGGTGATTTAAATTAGGATTATATGAAAAAAAGAAAGCACAAAGAACGCAACTTTTGAATGCAAATTATATGGATGTCATTAAAATAATTTTCCGCAAGAGATAAAATGAATAGTGCTTTAATGAATGTCACAAAAGACAAAGGCACATATGGAAGTGCGCGTTACCCCATCGTGCGGAAGTAAATTTAAAACAAAAAGATGAAGACCAAATGTATAATATATGGGAAAACTACGGCGCGTATGAAATCGTACTTATAATAAAATTGCTATTAAAACCAAAAATAGGCACGTTTTTTTTATTTATTAAATAAATAATTGTCGAAAAAGGTTAAAAATTAAAAAAAACACCTGAGAGCAGAGAATGTGCAAAAATATTCGCAAAGAAGGATGTCAGGAACAGTCGCCGAACACGAAAAAACCAGCCAAATGAGAATCAGACTCGCGTACGAAGGGCTCCGTACCACCAAACAATATTAAACTTAAAAATTTTATTTCTCAAAGAGACTGAAAAACCAAGTTATTACTGTTATCGAAACCGAAAATATCCCATATCTCAAAAACTAGACAAAATATATTATTCAAACCATTTTTCGTTGAAAGTTTATTTCAATACCTTAATTTTG
The DNA here is from genome assembly GCA_039881145.1 of Druceiella hillmani. NCBI lineage: Eukaryota > Metazoa > Arthropoda > Insecta > Lepidoptera > Hepialidae > Druceiella > Druceiella hillmani. The sequence continues at coordinate 17,791,251 of JAYKKI010000029.1, forward strand.
TGCAGAATCGTACACACGTTCGTTAAAAAGCTTGAGCGGGTGGACAAACTTTTTAAAATTTTAGAAGAGCATGTCTCACCAACTAGTTGACTTAAATAAAAAAGTTGTTTTGGAACAACTTGACAGCGCAACAACAACAAAAGTTGTTTTGGAACTCTACATCAGATTTAATACCCATCTAATGATACTCCACACGCTTATGTGCACTGGGTTTTCATTTTAATTCCTCAGTAACACATATGGGGTGCCATCCCTAATATTAATTTTCATAATTCCATTATTTAATTTTATAGCAGTTCATAGAAGACACCTACCATCCGAATTTCATCGGTATAACGCCAAAATTCTTCGAGTAAAATAGTTGTAGTATACGGATAGATAGAAGGACAAACAGACAAGCGGACAGGCAGAACGAAATTATAAGGTTTCCGTTTTAACCATTTGGCCACGGAATTCTAAAAAGGGAGTTTTTCCAAAAATTGTCCTTAATTTATGTTGGTGTAGATATACTTATTTATACGAGAAATTCCCTAATTCTCATGGGAGGAAACTCGGTATTTCTTATTCTATGGCAAAAATATTATTCATATGCAATGTTAAAATTGTTTTGAACTTCGTGTGGATAGATGGCGCAGCATGCATAATAAATCTACATTTGCTCACGTACGACTTTTGCCATCTTAGAAAATATTATATTTAGAATTGTTTCACAAGACAATGGTGAACATTAGCGAACTTAATAAAAAATGTATTTTTATACGTATATATAGTTCTTAATATTTGAAGTCAATCGATTGATAATTGTAATAGTTATCCTGTTAACCAATTTAACAAAATCGGTTTCGGGAAAATTGCGTTTATACTTTTATGTATTAATGAATGACGTGTATGCTTTGCTGCAATTTTTCGTTTACAGGCTTTTCTCCATTTTTTTGTTATAAAAAAAATAATTTACAATATGACATATTAAACAAAATTAGTATTATTCGCCTGCTTGGTTCGCAGAACAGCTTCTACCAATGTTATGTTCATTCTATTCAAATTTGAAGCATCTAAAACGTCCGATTTCTATAATGGATATAAGTGTAAAAAAGTCCAAAAAAGGCGATTACATTCTTAAAAATGAAATACAGTTGATAACAATAATTCTTCATTATTATCGGACCTATTTTCAAGAATCTGAAGAATAATTTTAGGAAATACATTTAGATTGTTTTTAAATATCAAAGTAGTGGCAACACTACTGATATTGATTGAGAATTCACGCGAGTGAAACGCGTGTGTATATATATACACACACACACACATACACACACACACACACACACACACACACACACACACACACACACACACACATATATATATATATATATATATATTTTTATATATATATATATATATATATATATATATATATATATATATATATATATATATACATATATGTGTATAATTTTTAATAGTGTAAATTTTGCATAGTGACAACAACAAGTTCTTTCGTTAAAAAGAATAAGTGTGGATTTATCCAACTTCTGATAACTTATCCTGCCTATGTCGACTCTACCTTTATATTTACGAGTATATAATTGAAATAATTACCAATATGTTAAGCTACGTGAATAGAAGTTCAAGCATGTTTAGCCCACAGGCGCGTGTTAACGACACATTAACAACGCACCTTTGAACGTTTGCCAAATTTAACGTAGCGAGTTAATTCAGTTTACAATTTGTCGTAAATCAATTGTAACTGACCGTTAACGCAACGTTAAATTCGCTTAACGTTAAGTCTAATACGGCCTATATTTCACTCAGCTACGTGACGCAGTGGTCCCCATCGTGAATTATGCTGAGATTTAAGATTTTAACCACAGCAACTTTTTATTTAACAGATCGTTGAGTAATGAACGAGAACATTTGTAGGTAATTTTACTAAAACCATAGCATTACATTTAAATATTATTAAAATTGTTTTCATAATACATACTGAAATTATTACATTTATTCCTCTATCTTTTGCTTATTCCTCTATCGTTTATTTCCACTGTCTGGGTACCTCGTAGTCTAATTGAAATATAGAAACGAATTTCAATTATATGATAATTTATTCTGCTTATATTCAAAATTTCATTATTTTTTTAATACGATGATGATTTTTCTTTCCGTATCTGAAAAGGAAAAAAGGAAACTCTTATAAGATCAACTGTGTGTCTGCCTATCCGTCAGCGGCAGTCGTTTTCCTCAGAAAACACTTGTCGTATAAAATAAATAGTGTAGATTTAACTGATAACGCTTAAAATATGGAAATGTAATGGGGGGACCGGGTAATGGAATTAGATTCTTAAAAATTTTGTTATATTCCATAATTAAATTTAGTTATATTCCATAATTAACCCCCTGGGGGTTTCGTATAGAAATATTAGTTAAAATGGTCGCAAAAATATTTTTCCATGATCATAGGTAATCTATCTTCAGAGATCTAAGAAAGAATAGGCAAAAAAATATGGTTATCTTCGCTCTATTTCGAATGCTATTAAACCTAAAATTGCGAAAAACAGAACTTTTATAAGTTTATACAAACATTGAAAAAAAAGTATTTTTATCAACTTTTAAATATGCACGTCCACGTCTTTACGCCTATCAAAGATATAATAGGCAGTACATTATGAAAAATTAATAGTTGTAAACAGATTGATGTAAACATTATCTACTCTTAAATATTTAGTGTCTGAATGTCTAATGCGTAGTGCGAGTTCCACTAGTCTTTGACAGGTTTATTTTTGAGAGATTTCAATGGAACCGAATAAATATTTAATGAGATTGTATTTTCATGAATTTTTCTGAAAGTTTTGTTGTATTCTTGAAAGTTTGTATTTTCTATGTTATCTTGTAATTCATTTATTTAAAATCGACTTAGAAACACACAAGTATACCCCTATTATTAAGTTGTTTTTCATATTATACCCTATTTTATCAAAACCTGTTGCAATAGAGAGTAGCTGGATATTGACGGGGTACAGTTCAATTTATATTCTACTTTTAGATAGAAGAAAACCAAAGATAGTTTTTGTACACGTTGTAGTTAGTACTATTTTTATAGCACTATTTTTTTTAAATTGTATGCTAAGTGCTTAAATTATGATAATGCATGCGATGATTTAATTTAACGGTAAGGTTCATCATGTATATCTAACGACAGGCAGATTGAAATTTTCGTTGTTGCTCTTAAATAATTTTTATAAATATCTATTATGTATAAATTCACCAATGCTACATGCATAGAAAACAAAACCGCAACAATCAAATTGTTACAGTCTATTCTAAACCTACCAAAGTAAACAGATTACAAATATTGACTAAAGATTCAAACGTTAAACAAATTGAGGAAACAAAGTAAACTTATATAGAATGCATACAAAATCAAGAAATTTTCAGTCCGAAAGACGAACAACAAATACACCAGCCTACATTCAGGTTGCTCATTCAAACACTTAGTCCTCCCACACCATTTCACACTTCAGTTTGGTTCATGTCCATTTCGCCAATATATGTCCAGGTGAAAAACTTAATTGCGTGATTCACAATTAACGTAGCGCCACCTATTGATGTACATAGCTACAATATATGTTTGGTATACATATTATACACTATATTTCTACGCATCGAGTAGCTAAGCACTTCTTTTCCATGTTGTACTTAAGTTTATGCAAATGGATTTTTTAAAATATGAAATTTGCCTAACTTCTGATTAAGTGAATCAATGTCGATAAAATTAAAACTAAAGGTTACTTCAGTTAGATGATCCTATTTTTTTAAACTCTATTCAAATAGGGTTAGGAGTCATTAGGTGATGCGTGTACAAACAAACAGACAAAAACGTCGAAAATATTCTTAGTGAACTCTATTACTTCCTCTCGACAACATTTTTTTTACAAATTTTTACAATATTTTCCAATGGGTTTTTCAATAGGTTCCATTGAATGTGTAAATGTACAAAAAAATATTAGCATCACTCTTTTGCTGTCTATACAATTTTTAAATAAATGGTATGATAAAAAATCACACTACAAGGTACAAACAAAGAAATAACAAAAAAACACCAAACGGCTTTATGTGATTCGCAAAGCAAGAATCTAATAGCCTCGTACGTCAAGTACAGGTTCACATCGACGATGTTTCAAAGACGCCGAAACAACTAAATCAAATCTCGAATGTTGATGCAAGGCTAGGCCGCCCAAATCAATTTTAAGGCCGTCTTTCCTGAATGGAAAGTCAATAAATTGTTCCTTTTCGTCCCTTTTTTGGGACCAGCCCCCGATAGCGGTACTCCAGTCGACCACTACTCCCGTACGTATATTGTTTGATGTTTTTGTGTTTATTATTAAGAATTTATTGAGATTGAATGAAAAGGTGACATATTTGAGTATAAAATATATATAGAACAAGATTAGCCTTTAAATTGTTCAAACTTAACACCATACATTGGTTAAATAGAGTAAAGTGTTACGACGTATATTAAACGTATTCCCAATACTTTTACTAACTTTCTTCTCTTTCGTCCCTTTTATTGTATTTGATACATCTTAGGATTTTAACTAACTAGTTTATTACTGTAATAGATCTGTCATGTCTCTAAATGCATTTGCTTAAACTTTTATTGAAACAACTTGATAATATATAAGTTACGCATTAACTTAACTTTAAGTTACTAAATAATTCAATTATATATTAAGACTTTCAATAATCTACATATAAATAAAATGTTAAATTCGAAAACCACTGGAATAATTTTAATAAAATTTTTAATTTGTATACCCAGAGGCTTGGTAAATACTGGAAATCATTCAAATTATTACTCAACTTTACCACTGCGCAGTTATTCAATTACTTTAACAGATTACCACTTAAATAATGAAAGCGACATCTATTTCTTTTATAAGTAACCATTAAAAATGTATGGTTTTATAATTCTCCACTAGATGGTGTTATTAATTTAATGTTTTTGGGCCTTTGATATATTTATGCTTACATATTATAATGTCATCATTATTTATCATACTCCAAGATGTTCTCCCGTATTAAATCAGGAGAAAGACAATTTCAAGACATCCGCATATATAATTTTACAAAGTATTTTCGAATATTGAATATATTTGGCGTTAATTTTGTAAAAATTCATAATCACTTAATTTTTATTCACAACTAAATGAAACTACGTGATGTAGTATTATTTCCACTTTATTTAAATTCTTAACCACGACCTAGGTTTTGTTGTATGACAATATTTTCAGATAGGCAGTTTGTAAAGATTCACAACATTTTCTGACCGAAATGTCCAAAACTGCTGATAATATTTAGAAACAAAATACGTTTTTAATGTATAACAAATGTAAAATTTTTCTTGCAATGCTGTTATTAAGAAAATATTATCTATATACTAAAACGTCTTAAATACTATTTGAATTCAGTAAGACAGTCACAGAAGCAGACTCAAAAATTCATTAACATTTATATTTAAATTATTTGTAGCAATTATTTTAACTAGGCTGTTGAAAGAACCCAATTGAAATAATTGCAAATAGCAGATATGCTTGTGCCACATCAAGCTAACAAACATGTCTAACGTTCCAAATGGTTAACTATCACAATGAATACACGTCGTGATATGAAATCAAAACGTCCAGTGTTCATTCGTATATTCAGCAAATTTCCTGGCTGATGAAAAGATAATTCATTATCTGTTTTAACACGCTTCACCAAATTTTAACAAAAGCGTATATGGGCCATTGATACTATGTCAATGTTATAGTTACTCCATTAAGTTAAACTCTTTCTCTTAAATTCTAATATAATCGAATCAAAAAGATATTTTTTAAGGAAATACATATTTAGAATTTTAAATTGTTTGTCTGTGTAATCTGATTTTTATTCGTTTTCTTGTTTACAATATCAAGAATCTAAATAACGTAAAATTTATTTTGATACCTTGATGATTATATTTTGAATAATTAAAACCTTTACGAAATGATGAAAACAGACAATAGTCAACATTACGAAGTTTTGGTTTTTTAGCTTACCTAATTGCTACCCTAACTATTTTCCATTAAATTAATTTTAAGTATAGTCAGCTATAGATAAGTTTCTTAGGCGGGAGTTATCCTTGGTAAAACATTAGATAAAAATGTCTCCATAATTATATCAAAAACCCTCTTTTCGTTTGTTTTCTTTTCATTTTATATTTACACGAACCAATATTTTATAACCTTATATTTTACACCATTCGGTGTTGAGTGCTTTCTCGGATTATGACATTTTCTACCGCTCTTATGACGTTTTAATGAATTTAAGGGTTTTTTTTCAGTTACTGCAGAAATAAATTATCATAGAGCTATTAAACTACATGAATTTGAAGAGTGAAAATTTTAGATAAAGACCTAATATAATAAAATAAATATTTATTCGACTTTTTAATTAATTCTGTATCTATGTATTTAAGTACATTTTCACCGCGTTTTCCACGGAAGCGAGGTAAAGAGAAATTACAAAGCGCGTTACTGTAGGTTTTGGCAACATAGCACTTCCCAAATTTGCGATGAGTCCCCATTTTTAGAATATATAGCTTTTCACTTGTCTCTTTTCTACTATTGGAATAGATTAATAGATTGTTGCACATGTGTCTTCAAGATGTGTCTTCAACTGACTTCACATGTGTCTTCAACTGCATTGCGGTAATAATTATAGTCTAACAGTAAGTAAACTTATTATTTCTTTGTGAAACAATTTATTTATTTAATTCCTTGTAGCAAATCAAGAAAAATGATTGTTATAAAAATTTGCACAAAAAATTAAAGCGTAGCGAATTTTATGTAGCGAATTTTCTGCTATCGAAGTAATATATCCTAGTTAACGGGGAAAACTGTATCGAAGTTAGTCTAAAAGAAATTCAAATTAATCTCATTTGAACAAATCATAGAATTACATACATTAAGAACGTATTTACAAAATCCAGCCGCCCAAGAACGGATATTTACTAATAGCAAAATCACTAATACATGCGTAACGACAACGGTTGTAGTGTGCAACTAATTTATAGTCTATTCGCATTACTAGATTACCTATATTATTTATAATTAGAATGGAAATATAAGTTCAATATTTGTTTGGTAATCAATTAAGGATGTATTTACATTAAACCTACCCTTTTTAGCAATTTTGGCGAGGAATTACGTTTCTAATTATTTGTTTAGGGTATATGAGGAATCAGTTGCCAAAAGTCGATTTTCATGACATAAATATTTTAAACCAAAAAAAAATCAACCACTTTATATTACAGATGAAGGTTCGATCAATTTTTCCATATAATATTTTTCCAAAATCTTTATGTTACATATTCCCATAGTTTAAACAAAAGTTGCCAAAAATAAAGGTTGTTCTTCAAAAAAGTGAACACATGCTTAACATGAATTCATAACAGTTAATAGCCAAAGGGGAAAGAAAGGGTGAAAGGTCAGTATAAAACGAGAAAATCAGAAAGTTTTTAGGAATCTTTTGAAAATATTTATTAAGATTAAGTTTCGGGTGTCAAAATTTAATTAACCCAAACATCTACGCCTTGAACTGCTCCTGTTCGTAAAAGGCAGATGTATTAAAGTGTGATAAATATTATAATAATTTCGATTCTACAGACTATTTAGGATATATAGATAAATCATAATGATATAGGTCTTGATTTAATGTTAAGTAACATTAAAACTTTTTATCTACGAAATAATTGTATCTACGAGTATTACGGATCTACGGAATAATTTTACGAGAAATAATTGTATCTCATACATTGTATCTCATATTGAATGCTGAACACAACCACAAATATATCTATTTTGTCATTTCCTATTCACTATTTGCCTATTATATTACAATAGCAACTTTTTATAATTGCTATATTAAAGCTTAAAATAAAAAATACACTTATCTTCATTATTAATCTGTAAGCTTAACTAAATAATTAAAACGACATTATAATGTATTGATCACGATAATATAATGCTATTTATTTAGAAAAAGAAAATTTTCACGAACAGACAATTATTGTCGTGTTTAAAACGCATCTTCCAAGGGTTTGAATTTAACGAGACATCGTTGGAAATTAGTGAAATGGGGAAATCGAGGGTATAAATTCAAAAGTACTTTTTTCCGACCCCTGTAATGAAAACCGTTGCTACGGCGAACGAGAGACGAATAGACACTTTGCTTTGTAATTTCACGCGCCGACTGCCAGTCTGTCATTTTACGACTGACATTTAGGTTAATTTTACCCTAATTTATTTATAATAACATTTTGGGCTGGGAACTTAAATTTTGGGAGAAATTTCTGTTCTTTACTTCGGGCGTCTTTATCCGTCGTCGCATTTTAAAATGTTTTCCATTCATTGAGATAGTCAAAGCCCAAGATTCATTTAACGATTATTGGGAAATTGAAAAACCAATAGTTTTTTACGAACAGAATATTGACGAGCAAATCCAAAAATTTGCAACTAAATACTATCCTGCATACAATGCAAAATTTTATTCAGAACCGTATTCTCCAAGACACCATAATATTTTACGAAAAATCGCTTTCCAGGAATTAATACAACAGTTGTTTATTTAAAAAATACATATATCAAAAATAAAATTATTTGTATAAAGAAGGTGAACTAATTATTATATCTTATATACAATTATTATTATTTAATATTTTGAAATTCAAATAACCCATTAGATAATTGGATAAAATAATATCGATACTTATAATTTGACTTATCATATTCGTCATTCTGTCGTTCTTCCATTTTACATGAATTATGTTACCGTTACAGACTAATTTTTAGTCAACAACATCACAGTAATCTATTCAGAATTGTGAGAAAAAAAATCATTCAGTGAGTTGGGAAAACAAAGGCGGCGAGGCGACGAAAAGAACGCGTAAAAAACGCGAAAATCAAACTTCAAAGTCGCCCGACATCGGCGAGTCAATAGATCACCTGTCAGCGGGAAGCCGCATTTTCCGAGCCCAAAACAATTTTCCCCCTTTCGCCGGATTATTTTTTCGCATTACTCCTTATTTCTTTTTTCATTACTTCTCATAAGTAGCTTACACTTTTCTACTTGCTGTTTCTAATTTGTATTATAAGATTAAACTCTTGTTTATTCTGACTTCGAAGCGCTTCGCAATGAGATTTGAAATGAAATTGGCAATATTTTCACGTTTAGCTGTCAACGTTGCAAAACGAAAGGAGTTATTAATAAATATTTCAGTACTATTACTGGATAGGATATAATAAAAATAATAACTTCTTTTAATAATATTTCGTTATTTGTTTTTTAGTAAATCACTGAAATATTTTTTATGTGTCTTTTAATTTGAAAGAGAATGTTGATCAAAGGTGAAGGAAACGCACCGTAATAAACAATTTAAGAAATAATGAGTAATAAATATTGAAACACTAGAATAAATAATAAAACACTTAAGATTCTCAAGATTATGATTTTGAAACGAACTTCGTCGGAGGACTCTACATTTTTGTGAAACGTAATGAAACTTTATAATTTTTCCAGAATCAAGACAAAATGATTTGATTTAAAGGTTAAGTGCCAGACTTTAGACTTTTCTTTTGTTTGATTTAATATATCACTTCACTCACATTCCAGTTTTCTAAATCGAAATGACATTGCCCTGTAAAGACGCCTCCACTATCATATTAAAACGTTTTCTTCGTTGAAATCGTCTGTATGTCTATATTTTCTCTTTTTACTTTTACAATGCATATATTTTCAATTACGTTTTCCTCGCGTGATATTAGAAAAATTTAAAAACTTTTCTTTTCAAAGAAATACCTGTTAATTCCAATCACGCCATTTATGTATCTAACAATTATCTTAAACATGATTTGTCAGCCAGACATTAATTTTTAGCATACAGTGCGGTGACGGGAGTTATACGATAGTAGTCTAGACCAAAATACTGTACAATAAACACATTAATTTGGAATAAAATGGGTCATGTTCCACCGATTTGGAATTTTAATTAATTGCAACTTATTCATCATTTTTATTGTTCCGTACCTCAAAAGAAAAAAACTAACCCTTTGAATCTCAGTAATCTTTAGTAATCTCAATTAAAATTATCAAAAGTATTCATAATGAAACTCTTATTGATATTAAAATATACTGTGAACATCATTTTTAAACTTTTAAATGATTTTTGACGTGAAACATCTAATGGCGCGATTGGATGGGAGTTAAAACGTTCTGATGGCACGTCGCGTCTTTCCATTCGGTCAGCTTCGCGTCTTGTCTACCATTCATCCAGCTTTGTGTCTTATCGGCTTTTTTCGGCCTAATTCGATCAGTTTCGCGTTTTGTCTGCCTTTTCTACTAAACATACGCTACTTTACGTGTGTGTAGTGTATCAGCATTGATTCTTATTTACTAATGCTTACAATTTTACTCGTTCATATCGGTGTATTTCATTAAACTGCTTTAAAACGTTAAAAGCATTTATTAACTTAAAATATGAGTTACAGTGATAGCAAAAGTGATAGTATAAAAAAAATTAAATGTTTTACATCTTTCATGTGTGCCATGATGGCTTGAATTTAATTTTTTATTAAAAAAAATAAATATATGTCTCCGATTTTCGTAACCTTCCGTAATGAAACAAGGATACTTTCCGTAATGAAAGAGACCTCTGCATTGGTAAAGCGTTCACGCCATCCCCGCAATATTTTTGAAAAAGCTATTCAGCGATCCCTTACAGAATGGGACATGCGAATAAAACAAATCACATCCACACCCCCAACAAATCACATCCACACTTTACATGTAGGGAAGATATCCGAAAAAAAAATTTTCAAATATTTTATTTCATAACTTTGCTGTCAATATAAATATGTGTAACCATAACAAATTTCAGTTTTATATCAATAATAATCTGAAAGAAAAACGACTGTGACAGACAGACAAACAGAAAAACGGATATATCGAAACTACGATGGTTCCTAATATGGCTGCGGAACCCTAAAATGATATCGTTTATTGTGGTATCAATATTCGTAATATACTCCTATATAACTATGAAACAGACTTTTTGACCCCTTGTAAATAGCCCTTAACATTTTTTACCCACACGATCAAAAGTAATTTTTTTTTGTATATGATATTTGCCACGTGATCATATTTAAATTTTTTTATTACAAACGATTTCTGGAAAAAAACAATCGGTCAATTCTATAAGGATTTTGTCTTTTTTTCCTTTGGGATATGGATCTTTCAAAAATTAAAAAACGGACAAATACCCTAAAACTAGTGTTGCAACGAACAATTTTGTTCGAAATTTAATAAGAATTTTTATGATTATTGGCGGTGATTTACTTTCCAGGACCTTTAATTTATATTATTAAATATGATAATGGACTCAACATTTTTAAATATATTTTTCTTTTTATAACTTCCAAGAGTTATTCACCAAAATAGCGGCCTAAACTCAAAATTTTCCAAAATTGGCTCTGGAATATATTTCAATTAATATCACACTTAAAGATGTTTTTTATTCCCAAAACTATAGTTCAAGATGTGGGATTTTCGCCAAGAAACCCTTGTTTAAAACTTAAAACGATGAACAAAATAAGGAATTTCCTTACTAATTAACATAATATATGACATTTTATTATGTTAATTGGCAGGAGAATTGATTAGAAACTTCCTTGTAAATAATAACTGTATTAACATACGAGTAATAACTGACATGAAGATTCCAAAATTTTTCGCCAATATGGGAGCCAAAATTTTCAAAAATTCCACTCTAAATTAATAATTTTAAATTATACTACGCTCAACATATTTTCGAAAAATATTTTTCCGTATTTCCCAAATGGCGATTCAAGACTTTTCAAACTTATCAAATTCTGTTGAGCTTCACAGAAATTATCGCGTTACAGCATAATATTAAAAAATAAGGCTGAGCGTACTCGATTCCAAAACACGCATTAATTGTTTAAACACGCATAAATTGTTTTAAAAATTTTCTACACTCAAATTCAGACAAATTGAGCCGAATCTCCCCTACACCCCACACCCCCTCCCCATCCCACCATCTTTCTTTTTTGATTAAACATATTAGTAGTGGAGTATGACGAATTTCTTGGTGCAGAACATAACGTTACTGAAATAAAACCTATACGCTGAACACCCGATACGAAATAGTTTCATCAGGCTATAAAACATAATAAATAGTATATCACACTTCATCACCACTCAACTCGCTCAAAAAATATAATGTTACATTTTAATAAAATTTCGTATAATCTAACAAAACCCAACTTCAAACAAAACCACCCTACGCCCTCCATCGTCGAACGATGCGAAACAATAGAAACACGTTCTTCGTGTCAAACAACTAATCAATTATATTATTAAACCTTCAACATAACGCCTACAATACGACGATAACTCGCCAGTAACGAGTCGTCAATAAACACTTGCTGAGCGAGATCGTTAATAATGGAAATGAAACGACATGACGACACGCCGAAAGCCGATTCTGACATTTCATATTGACAAGGACTACAAATTCGGCGAGAAATCCACTCGGTTATTAATATTACGTTCGAAGATAATATCAGCGACCATTTTCCAAATGTTTTTATTAGCAAGCGTAGTTAACATAGTAATTAAGTATAACGCTTGTTTAGAAGAAAATACGCAGCACACATAATAATGATTTAATGAAAATCTAACCTCATATTTATTATAAAAATATATCGCCCAACACATTTTTCTCTATTGAACATATTTGGCGTTAATTTTGTAGAAATTCATTATTCACAATTAAATGAAACTACGTGATGTAGTATTATTTCTATTTTCTTTAAGATCTTTACCACGGCCTAGGTTTCGTTGTATTACAACATCTTCAGGGTGGCTATTAGCAAAGATATCTTTGCTATATTATAGATATCTTTGCTAATAGCCCACCTGAAGATGTTGTAACACAACGAAACCTAGGTCGTGGTAAAGAACTTAAAGAAAGTAGAAATAATACTACATCACGTAGTTTCATTTAATTGTGGACATTTTTCTCTTTTAATCACTCTATTTGTTATTTCTTATTTAGCCTTTCTTTATCACTATTATAACCTGTTTAAAACTTTATACACAATAGTATTTTGCGATACATCTCTTAGTAAAATGGGACTAAAAATTGCAAATTTAGCTATACATCAAATCGTTATTTTTCAATTAAAAAATAACAATTTGATGTACCGCTAAATTTGCAATTTTTAGTAAAACCAAATTTGTACTCTGCTGTAATGTACTACTGCTGTAATGTACTACTGCTCTAATGTACTCCCTAAAAATATATTTTGAAAAAATACCTCGTATGCTTATGCAAAAAAAATAATTTCTCAGCCACCTTTACATATTTGGGAGCCCTCCCAAAACATTTAAAGACATTCTAAATACCATTTAATATACCTAAATTTAAGACACTTTAATAACATGTTTACTTTCAAGCCAACGAAATACATGTTGTCGTATGTAAATTGATTACTCCTCAATTAATTTATTTTCCTTACTCTTAAAGTTTGAGGCCTATGTGAAACAGACAGAAGGATACACAGACGACGTTGCCACAACAATAATAAACTCTATTGTTGTGGCAACGTCGTCTGCCGGTTCGATCCAGACGAAAACGTATAAAAGGACGAGAATAACTTAAATATGATTAAAATGTAAAAACATAATAACAATGTAAAAACTTAATAACAAAGATAGAATTATCTGTACCTATATTAAAAAAATAAGTTCTGATTTATTTGTAGTTTACGAAACTATAAATAAACAAGAAATAATTTTTAAAAGTTTTATCTGCCGCATATTGGTTCACATCGAATTAAGCAAAAACTAATATGGCTTTTAACACAGTTTCCGATATTACATGACTAAGTTTCCATGAATAAAAGAAATATTCGTATCAACTCAGCACAAAATCAAAAAGTGTCTGTCTTTGTATTTTTCTGTCTATTTATTTGTTTATACGTCATCACAGGGCGGCAAACGACTGAGTTTCAATAACTTTGCGTAATGATAACAAGACAAGGCGCTTCATTTGCCAAAAACGTAGGTTTAGGTTCTAAATATTTGCAGACATTCTACTACAGTATAAGTAAATATAACAAGTCGTATAAAATACATTATCTGAATTTTCCCCATCAAAGAACAGAGATAACCGACAACGAGGAGATACCTAGTCCTTAATAAGGAAGTCGATAGAGTTGAACCTAATAAAAGAAACCTTCATGCGCCCGCTATTAAATCAAAAGTCACTCACCGCAACAGAGATAGCGACCGACCTCCATCCCTTAACTGGACATAAAGAAGCAATAAAATATAATTGGGTCGTTTTTGTCTTGACTGTTTTTCATTCCACTCACTAGAGATCACCGAGGAGGGCTTGTAAAGGCTGCTACTTTATAGTCAATAGTTACTACGGGTAAAGTGATGGAAAATTATTATTTTAATAATCTTGAGCTGAAAGTGTCATCAAATATTCAAATTATAACCTTATCGGCTAGCAACATTCGATTGAGAATAGGTTAAACCTTTATCAAGTCGTTTGGTAAGTTTTGATAGTATCCATTATTATTATTGTATGAAATGAGACGTGCAAAATTTCTAGTTTCATAACTATTTTGAATAGCGATAAAGCTCTATTCTATTGAAGGACCAATTTTAAATATCTTGTATCAGAAAAAAATTATTATTTGGCTCAACTGAGAAGTTTGCTGTTTTACAAGCAGTGCAAAAAAGCATCAATTATATTTTATTTTTGACCTATAAGTCATTATTCTGATATAATTAGAAGAAAATAAAGGCATTTATGTACAATTTTTGACTTCACTTCCCATTTGATACATGCGATCGTTGTCTAGACATAAACCTGAAACAATAAATTGTTATACTAAATTTACGGTTAAAGCAGGAGAACAAATGAAAGTAGAACCATTTATGTTGTAACCGTTTATGATAGAATAGAATATACGTATCTCGATTATTTGTAGTATCTTAACTATTTGTATGATAAACATGAAATATATACAAGTGCAACGTGAACTTAAAAATATAAAACTTGCACCTAGATTAGTGCTACCAGGTCTTTCGATTTTATGTAACGAATAAAGTCTTTTCAAATTGATATCTAAGTTTCAATGCAATCCATTATTTACTAATATATTAATTTTACTCAGGTAATATTTAATCCTATCTTTAAAATTGTTACTTTGTATAAATAACTAAAGATGATTTATGATAGAATTTTGTAATTATGGGTTGCATTTTGCAACGATTAGAATCGTGTAGTGGTAATATAAATAGATATAAAAACCTGTTAAGCACGAGTAGAATTCGCACTATGAGGATTCATACACATATACACATATACGCACTTAATGGTACTTTGTATTCCTATTACATTATTTACAAACATTAATTTTACACAAAGTAACACATCTCATCTTTCACAGGCGTAAAAAGATTGAGCATTTTTCAAAATATAACTATAAATTAACAATTTTGTAATTTTTTTCTTTACTTGTGCTGTAAGACCTTACTTCTTGCCAAATTTTGTGATTCTAAGTTAACGGGAAGTACCCCATGAGTTTTGATTTACTTGCAAGTATCAAAATATGCCTCATAAATGGCCCTAATTTTAAGTTTTTTTTATTGCATTAACTTAGAAGCATGATTTTTTACAGCTTCAAAGGACCATAGACCTAAGTTTTGGTATTAATTTTAACTTGATTCCTGAAAAAAAAGGGTCGTGACAAACAGATAAATACACTGACAGACGAACAGTGAAGTGGTCCCATTAAGAATTCCTTTCTTTCTTTTGAGTTACGGAATCCTAAAAATTAGTAATTTGATGAAAAATTAAACTACTTGAAAAAAGCAGGAGCAAACAAAAATTTTCTTTCATAATTTCTCGGAGAACGATTTTTTCCAAGGATGAAAACTATGTTAATCCTTTATGTATGTTATAAAAGAAAAGTTATATATATAGATTCCATTAGTTTCCAACATTTATAAGGGCAAGTTTTTGTCTTAAAAAGTATTTAATAAAAAACTAAACTACTTCCATCTTTATAATCTTCGTGAGTAATGTATGTTATATACTAGCTTTCCTACCTATCTACTAGCTTTACTGCCTGCGATTCCACTCGCGCTGAACTATTCTAATTATACTGCTCTTCACTAAAAGTTTCACTCCGTTCGGTAAATGACATTAGTCCTGAGGTCACATCTGATGATCAGTCAATAAATATACCGATTTGTTTCTACTTTGCACCGTAGTGACAGTATTCCCCGGCATCTATTTTTATCACTACTTTGCTTTTATAAATTATAGTATAACTATATACAGCCTATAATCTTTCTCAAAGTACGGATTCTAATACTAAAAGAGTTTTTGAAATAATATATATAATTCGAGAGATCAGCCCGAACAAACAAATTATTCCACTATATGACTACATAGTATAAAACATAGTCTCTGTTTGTCTATATATCTGCTATATATAACGCGTACGTATGCGTATGCGTATATATAACGCGCGTGTCTGTCTATATATAACGCGATAATCTCAAAACTACTACACAAATGTTTACGCGTCCACCAATAGATTCAGTGATTCACAAGTAAAGTGTAAGTGTATACCTTAAGAAGCTTTTGTGTAATTTGCCGAACTACGACAAAAATTGTCGAGTAAGTCGAAAAAACTCACATCATCTGAAAGCTCAACAAGTACGGGCTGTGTACATTGTTAGAATATCGGGATTTGCATATTTGTTTTGTGACATACAAGTTGTTATATAGTTAATGTTGTCTGTCATTTTTTTAGCGGCTAACGTTTGGAATGACAATAAATAAAGCACAGGTATGGGCTGCGTATATCTGGCATGGGCTATGGATTAACTGGTATGGGCTGCGTAAATCTTTAGAATATCTTTTGTATAATAGTGTTGTCTGTAATTTTTAGCGGCTGGCATTTGGAATGACAATAAATAAGCACAGTTATGGGCTGCGTAAATCTGGTATAGGCTGTGAAATGACTGGTCTGAACTGCGCAAATCGTTATAATATTGGTGCCCACATATTTGTTTTTTTACAACAGTACGCTGCTGCGTAAATCTGGTAAAATATTTTTCACACGGCACCTAGTCTTTGCACCTAATCCAGCGGAAGTAATAAATTTGATACATAAAGAAATATTTTAGTTATGTCAATAAAGATACGTCTTCTGATTGTTAATTTTCTTGGAATAATTCTTTCATAATTCGTATTATTCATAATTCCTATAAAGTTGTAATTAAAATTTGTAGTTAACATTTAATAATGATAACGTTGTTTTTTTAAATATAAAGAGTCGGGGAAAACTACATATCAGTCGTATTTTGATCTAACCTACAACTGTACGCAATAGTTCGGTAGATACATTTATTACTTCATTACTTCATCACGTTAAATTTCCCGTACATAGATACTTAATTCTACTCCAAATTTAGATGATTGATGTAAATTTTGTGTAAATTGACCGATCTATCCGATGACCGATCAGGAAAATCCATGAATCTGACAATTTTCCTTTCCATCGCCTCCCCGTGAGAAACCGACCGAGCATATATTATCGCTAGCATATATTAAAGCGAATAGTCGTCAATGATTAGTTATTTGTTCTGACCTCAGAGTTTTGGTGTTTCGTCATAATATTTGATGAAAGTTTTTTTTCAATTTACAACGCCTTGGTCTACGGTCTATGAATTTAATAAATTCCGGATATGTACATTATAGGAACAGACTATTATAAGAGCAACAGAATGTCGTAAAGTTGAAATAATGGCTACCTTTATAAAAAAATTAATATATTCTGCATTATGACTATAATTACATTAAGACATATAAATGTAAACACTAAAACTTTTTCACCTCGGGAGTCATTATAAGCATCCTTATAAAATTTATATTATTTCGTTTCCAATTCGATACGTTAGACGCATTTAAATTTGAAAAAGAAACAATGTAACGCACCGAATTTGAGAAGGTCTGAAAAGGGTTATCCGTTTTCGAAAGGGTCAGATTTGTTGAGGCTTTTCGGTACAAAGTAAAAGTTACTTAATAAAGGACTATATGAAATATAAACCAGCTCTTTGTATTTTCCCTCGTTACATACGTTATATCAGGTGTATAAACGATTTTCCCAGTTGATAACTCAAGACAAATGTTTATATCTATGTTATAGTGCTTCTCGCCTTCATCAGATAACAATCCCTAGGATTTGCTTAAAAAATATTTTAATGTATGCTACTATCTCTTTTTAAAACCCATGCTAAAAAGATCAGAAAAAAAATTTAATTGAATATATCTTCGACCGTTATAGACTCACGTGATCTAAAATACTCTAGGTTTTTAATTAAACCGATTAAGTGAATTCAAACATTTAAAAAAACCTGTTAAGCACGTGCGGTACTCGCAGCACGAGAGTTCCGTACACATTTAGGCATTTATAAACATTTAATAGTACCATCATATTCCTGTTAAATTACAAAATTGTAATTTTTAGAACGTAAATATTATTGTCTCCTATATATTTCACAGATGCATATTTAAAAAAGTATTTGTTATGTTATATTACTACAAAATAAAGATTTTCTTCACTTGTACTATGAGACCTTACTTCTTGCCAAATTTCATGATTCTAGTTCAACGAAAAGTACCCTATAGGTTTTGATTTTCTTGTAAGACTCAAAAAATGCGGTTTGTTGTTAATGTTAATAAAAATGTTTTTATTGCTTGGCTTAGATACTTGATTTTTTTAAAGCTCCAAGGGACCTAAGAATTTGGTGTCAACTACCTGTAGACCTAAGAATTTGATGTCACTTGATACCTCCATGCGTTCCTGAGAATAAGGGTCTTGACAGACAGATAGACAACGAAGTGATCCTATAAGAGTCCCTTTTTTTCTTTTTGAGGTACCGAACCCTAAAAAACATTAAAATAATCATTGGCCTGGAAGATATCTATCTATCTATAATATTCTACATTATTGAAGGTGATTATTACCTTCGGTAAAGCGGTATGGACAGGCAGTTTTATTAAACTGAGAAACTGAATTTAACTCACTTTTTTTTAAATCAAAGGAAAAAGTTATATGTTTTATGTTACCTATTATATGGAAGTTCAATTCGTATGTGATTTCTCATCAGTGATGGCAAACCACATACGAATTGAACTAACAATTTTCTCTCTGTTTGTTTCTTTATGTTTGATTGGTTCTTTTAAATATACTCTGTAATATTTAAAATACTTTTTTTAATATATTTCAATCTAGGCATTGAATCAAAATAATATATCGTTATGTGTGAACCCGGTCAAAAGTAAAATATACATGCTATTATTTTTTGTTATATGAGTCATAAAATATAACAAGTCCCATTTATTCTTACCGGTATTATTGGACATATATTTAATGTGACTGCGGCTCAAGATCGATTGAACTTGAATAAGTATTAGAGATGTGTAACTCATGAGTGAGAGATATAAAATATATAGCTCACATATTACGATCATATCTGTCACTCGCTCACTTGAAATCAAAATGGATCAGTATGTCACTAGTTCAGGAGTGATCAGTGTCTTTTTCGTTTCACCAAATCAATCATTTCACTCACTCGTCGCGTCGTGAAGAATATAAAAGTATATATTTTCATATTACGTGAAAGAGAAAGAAAACGATGTTTAGTCAAATATGCAATTGAATCGCAATCGAATGTGAACATTGTGATAAATATATTTTAGTTCGCTCCGAATATTTGCGTAAACAAACACTTTTTTGTTTTATTTCAAAATTCTAATTTATAATTGTATAAATACGCCAAGCTATTCCAATTTAATTATAATCATTCAAGTTATTTTATGTATAATTTAATAATATGTATAATTTGATTAATAGCCTTAAATCCTAAACCTGCAAAGTATTAAGCAAAGCGGACACTCTTGTAGAATTTATTTTTATTTTCAAACAATAGTGCGTAATGTTTAGTCATTACTATTTATCACCATACTGTATGACCATTGTTCAAAGGTTCAACGTATGCTTAATAAATAATTTCGTTAATAACTCGGAGTACTGAGATATTGAGCTACTGAGCTAGAGATATAAATGAGTGATATATATATTTCCAATCAAATTATATATATATATATATATATATCAACTCTTTTCTTTTCACTGATACATTTTGCGCACCTCTAGTAAGTATACATAGTTCTCGCGTAATCCTATAGCTTTCGCTACGCTATTTCTTGGTAATTTAGTGACTAACTTGACTTTCATTGTTTGATTTCGGAATGCTACATACTGTTTAATTAGTTTATTAACAAAAATTCTTGCAAATTATGTAATTATCGAAGAAACCGCGATTATATGTTATTTTTGTTACCATTAATTATACATATTTTTTATTCAGAGGTTTTTCTAATAAGTTTAACCAGACACAAATCCAAAAATATTAGGACATTTTTATAATTTGATGGATACTTAAAAGAAGGTCTTAAATTGTTGACATACTCAATTGTTCTTTTGCGCAGCATCCATCAAATTTTAGAAATACGACTTTAGTATCAACTTCATTACAAGTAAATGTAACGACATAAATTAATTTAATTAGCTTTTCTCCAACCCGATGAACCATTTACCAAAAAATACTCCAATGGCAATTTCCAATTATCATTAATGGGTACTAACATTAAAACAAACGCTTGTTTAGTCATCACAATGGTGGTTTCACCATACATCATCACAATTTAAAAATTGTAAACATTGACCAAATCTCTCAATATTTTTTTATTTCTTTTACTATTTCAAAATATATACAAAAATCTTACAAAATTTACCATCAAATATGAAGATGGATACATTTCGTGGGTCATCCAAACGAGGTACATCGATACTCTTTCCATACCATCAAAATGTGACTAAGTACAAGATGAGTTCTTGAGGTTATACTTGAGGTGATAGAGAACGCGTTGACTGAGCTTAATTGTCACATCTAGTTCGTCTCGCATAAACGTACCATCAAGCATAATTTCATACCTACCAACTTTCCAATCTTTCTATCTTATATAAAATGAAAATGTCAGTATTAAATTTAACTTAGTACAGAATAAATCGTGCTAATTTAATGAACAGGAAAATTTTGTTCCTATATTTCTTAATATTTGGCGTATTCTTTAAGATTAATATGAAAAATTAATTAATTCTCTTTCTTACAATTCATAGTATCTAAATGAACATAGTGTATATCAAACATACACAATATATATCAAATATTTTTAGAACGTAGGGTGAACGAACAATAAGTGCTTGAGTAAAAGAAACTGACGTAGACCGGAATCGAATTAAACTTTTAAACTATAACTACATTAAAATAAGATATGAATATTTCATAGGTAAGACAAAATATACCATAGCTGGTATATTTTTTTTATTATGTTAGGATTTGTTTTCTATCGCGAAATCGGGCGACAGAAGTATTCTTCTATCCTAATCTTTGTAGGTATATCAAAATAAAATTTAAAAAAACTTTATACGACAGATAAATGTTTAAAAAGTAACTTATATAGCTTATTATAACGGATTACCTCTTATAAAAATTTTTAGGCTAAAATATTGTGCCACACATTTCTGTCCTTGATTAAAGCAAATAATCAATAATCATCCATTGAGAATACCGTTAATAAATTACCTGCAAATAATTATACATATTTATATTTATTTAAAAACACGAGTATAATTCGAACTATGATTCCGGACACATTTAAGCACTTGTAAACATTACACAGTATTTTTATTAAACTATTTACAAATATTAATTATTCACAATGTAAATATGTCGCTAAATGTATCTTTCGCAGACGCTAAAACATGACTCATATTTAAAAAATGATAATATCCAGAATAACGGCTATTGTATTCTTACAATTTTTGCGTTGGTAATTTTAGGTTAATTAGTTTCAAAGATGAGGGCTGAACATATTTTCTAAAATTATGAAAAAAGAAACATTTTACAGCCCCTTATTATTTATAACTTCTTCTAAAACCTTCAATTAGTGTGTATTAAATACTTTACTGAAAAACGAAATTAGGATATCCATTCTCTTAATCTCCCTCAGTACAGGATAAATAATAAAAAAAAATAAAATGTCAGAGTGAGTCATGTAATCATTCATGTTCAGTAACAATCATGTCAGAGTGCAATAGTCATGTCATTAATTAAATTCAAAAAAAATTAAAATGTCAGAGTGCAACAGTCATCAGTGCTATTTGTCATGTCATTGCTCAAAATGCAAATGAATGCTTATTGAATATTGATTATTATTAGCCCTTTCAATAATTTATTATTAGTTCCTTCAAACGATTTACTATATTTAAAAAACAATCCTCATGAACTTAATTTGCCTCCTCTCCCATCCCCCACCTCCCTTTCCACATAAATAAAATTCCATATAAATATTTTTGAAGGTTAATTATTGAAGTATGTCCGGGTTAAAATGTTTTATTACCATGCTAAAATTTCAAATTTCTACATAAAGCAGTTTCTGAAAAAACGACAATGACAGGCGGATTCAGAAGTGAGCGATCTTATAATGGTTCCGTTTCTCTTTTCGAGGTGTATAACCCTAAAAAATAATTAAATTGTAACATAAACTTGGTACACTTTTTACCGAATCCAAACCAGGTAGTTAAATAATCAACTATATTCAATTTATTATTACTCATAAGGAGTTCATGGAAATTCGACTACAAATTTTCGGATTTACTAACAAACGACAGGTTTAAAAAAAACTCGACGGCGCTAAAAAAATGCGTCTCGCGAAGATAAATTCGAAAACAAATCCAATCATACCAGGCGCGCCATAATTTACCCTCCTCGTAAGCCAGCTTGTCACATTTCGCAGGCTCATTTAAGGACACCCTCGTAAATTTTGCCCATTGCAATATCCATATGGCTCCACCGTTCATAGGACACACCTAAACCTTACA
The DNA here is from genome assembly GCA_039881145.1 of Druceiella hillmani. Taxonomy (NCBI): domain Eukaryota; kingdom Metazoa; phylum Arthropoda; class Insecta; order Lepidoptera; family Hepialidae; genus Druceiella; species Druceiella hillmani. Next base: position 17,814,389 of record JAYKKI010000029.1, read on the forward strand.
AGATTGCATATTTATTATGAATTATAAGTCTCACGAGATTGCCATTTGTAATTCATTCCGAAACTAAACACTAGTTCCGTCTGGTAATAAATTAACCTGAATCTAAAGCGTTGGAGTAAATATAATTTACAAAACATCTCAGTCAATAATGTTTATAGGGACAAGAATACCTATCAAAAATTACGTTCGGAGAAAAACCAATACATAATATTATATAAAGTTCAAAGTTAGGTCTCCTAACAGGAGAAAAAAACAATTATGACAAAAAATTCGAAAATAAATTTTAATAATTTATTTTACACACTTAAATGAAACTACGTGATGTAGTATTATTTCTACTATCTTTAATTTCTTTACCACCATCTTTGCTAATATCCCACCTGAAGATGTTGTAATACAACGAAACCTAGGTCGTGGTAAAGAAATTAAAGATGGTAGAAATAATACTACATCACGTAGTTTCATTTAAGTGTGAATAATGAATTTCTACAAAATTAACGCCAAATATATTCAACATTTATTTTACCTTGGAAAAATTTTGATAATAAATAATGTTACAATACAAAAATTAACATAAAAATAAACACGAATAGTGGAATTGGAACAAAGGTCGCCTGCAATCCCATTTTTTCGACTAAACTATATATATATATATATATATATATATGTATATATATATTTATATATATATATATATATATATGTATATATATACATTTATATATATATATATATATATATATATATATATATATATATTTATATATAGGTACATACACACGTACCTAAAACAAATGTAAAATTAAGTAAATTTTTAAAGAAATACATGAAAAAAAGTTTTTGATTTGAGTTCAATAAAGATATATTACTGCCTGAAATAAAATCAAAGAAGAAGAAAAATACAAGCATCGGGATTCGGACTCGGACTTCCGTCGCGTTATCTACGGAATCCAATACTTTACCGCGGCGCCAATAGCTCACTGGGCAAAATGACGAAATCAAAATATACTTACAAACTCGGTTCCTCTCTTTCGTACGCTCTCGGCTGGGAACCGATTATACTCGAAATCGAACCGTTCGACCATTCTAGGTCTACCGCCGAGTATACGCAAAGAACGTCACACTTAGTGTGACGCAAAATCTCAGCGTTACACCCATCATAAAATTTTGGACAATTGTAAGCCCAAGGAAGATTTCACTTCTATAAATTTATTTACCTAAAAACCATCCGCGTAGTATAAAAAAAAATTCACCCGCAGTAATAGATGGAGTCAATAAAATGAGTGAGTTAACAAGAAAGCTTTAAAAATTGATGTACAGAAGCTAACTTACTATCAAAAAAGGTAATAATTTGCGAATAATGCGTAAAAATTAAAGTAAATCGTCTTTGACCCGCAGCTTCGCTGGCATGGAAAAGATAAAATCCTGTCAACCACGAGTGGAATTCCGACTACGAGGATTACATAATAAGACATTTACAAAATTTTAACTACATCTTTCACAGGCGTATCTTTAAAAAAATCTTTTTTTATGTGATATAACTACAAATTAACGATTTTCAGATTGTTTCCTTTACTTGTGCTAAGAGACCTTACTTCTTGCCATGTATCATGATTCTAGGTCAACGGGAAGTAGAAGAAGTTTTGATTTATTTCCGAGGGTCAAAATATGCGGCATAAATGACCGTATTTTTTATTACGTTGACTTAGAAGCTTGATTTTTACAGCTCCAAGGGCCGTAGACCTAAGTATTTGATTTTAATATCAACTTGATAACTCAGCGCGTTCCTAAGAAAAAGGGTCTTCACAGACGGACAGGCGAACAACGAGAATCACTTCTGTTTTAACTTTAATGTCTTGTGAAACTCTGGGCGAGCTTAACTATAATCATGGCTTTTCTGTATTTCCTTAATTAAAAGGCCCAATCAAAATGCAATCTCATTTAAGCGACTAGCATTCCCGTTCGAAACATCTGGTGTTTATCGGCTGAGGAAGTTTTCTTCGACGCTTTCCACACGGTGAATTTTCACAGATTTTCTTTAAACGTGAAATGAATTGTAATTTTGTATATATATATAATAATTAAACTGAATTGCGAGGGGTTCCGTATATGCACGTAGGCGCATATAAACATTTAAGTGTACGTAATTTTTCTATTAAACTCTTTAAAAATATTAATATTATTTTCCGCATATGTACACGGCCTTCCACAGATGTAAAAATTGTGAATTCTTCATAAAACTGTGAGAATAAAATAACGCTTCATAATTTTGATTTTTTGCGATTTGAATACAGAGAGGATATATTTTGAGGGTATTTTCAAAAACATCTTCAGAACCATCTTACGTATAATTACTAAAAAATGGGTTTAGGGTGTTTATAGCTCTATTGATACTTTACGTAGTAAAAAAAATAATTGTTTCTTTTGTCCCAGATTTTTTTTTGTCCAGGTAATACTATTAAAATATATGCAACATATTTTATCAGTATACCCCATTACAAGTTTTGTACGTCGAACGGTTTCTAAGAAGAAAAAGAAACTTTTAATTGCGTCATATAAGCCCATCTGCCGGTCACGACCTTCAGTTTCTATAGCTATATAACATACGTGAAATATGAAATGTACATTAATTTTCAAGTAGTTACTTCGTATGAATAAATCAATTAAAATGTAAAATCCTAAATAATTTTTTTTCAAGCACATATAAACTGGGAGCGATTTTTATTTTCGCATATCCCATTGAACACTGATCTATCTAACGATAATAATTATTGGATGGATCGTCATTAAATGAGATCATCATTCATTGATAGATCAACATTAAATGAGATCATCATTCAATGCGATCATTACTCATTAGATGATAGATCATTATTCAATGAGATCATCATTCAATGTATAGATTATTATACAATGAGACCATCATTCTACAGATAAGTTATCATTCAATGAGTTCTTCATTCAATAGATAAATAATTATTCAATGAGATCATCATTCAATGCGATCATCACTCAAGGGATGGATCATTATTCTATAAGATCATTATTCTATGAATACATTATTATTCAATGAGATCTTCATTCAATAGATAGATCATTATTCAATAAGATCATCATTCAATGCGATAATCACTCAATGGATAGGTCATTATTCAATGAAATCATCATTCAGTGGATAGATTATTATTCAATGAGACCATCATTCTATGGATAAGTTATCATTCAATGAAATCATCATCCAGTAGACGTATCCCGTGGTTTCAATCGCGTATAATTATCTTAATTATACTGCTACGAAACTCCTTCCCCCGCTCATAACTAGATGCCTTCACTTCGTTCGTTAAATAAGATCAAACGTCGGTGTCGGGGATACATCGGCGGCAATATTTGGGATGATCAGTCAATAAGTAAGCCGCTCCCTCTCTACCTTATACCGTTTAAGCAGTTTTCTCCGACTTCTACGACATTTTTATAACTCATCTTCTCTCTAACACCTGCTGTCTTATGTGTTTGCATAGATTAGCATGAACAAAAAAATAAACAAACTTATGTATTATTATCGATACATTGAAATTACCCGATAAATTTCTTCGCATTTTTATTATTATATTTCGTATCTCCCGATAAATTATTTAAAAAAAGCTTTGTAGGAAAGAAAGTAGCCTTAAAATACATTAAAAGATTTAGACAAATTCAGTAAATAAATTTAAAGCAGATTCTAATGTCGATGTTTAAATTAGCTAAATATAAAATAATATGACGACAGCACAGTGTTTTATAAAACATTAATACTATTCCAATTCCGAAAAAGAAATTTTGAATTTCAAATTTTATTAGTAATATCGATGCTTAAATCATGATCCAAACTAATTCACCAAAAACTCAATTCGCAAAAGTACTCAAAGTTAACACCAAATAGACTTCAACGCCTGCTGTATTAAACACATCATTTTACCTAACTTTTGTTACTCTGCTATTACTATGAAATAAATAAGTCGCCTTAATCTTAATCCTCTGATTACTAGAACTGTGTACATTACTTTCTCACTGTCTATAACGCGTGACATATTCCACAAAACATGTCACGCTTGTTGAACAATATATTGACTTAACTTAAATAACGTTAGAAACAACTTAATGCGAAGTTACTCCTAAAATTATTTAAGTTGGCAACACCTGAATGGATTAACTCGATACATTAATCACATTAGTTACCTGACATTTAGTTTATATTTACCGTTTCGGTCCTTAGATTTTCATATTACATTTATATATAGACAAACGAGTTTGTGGATCGGGTAGTTTGTTTGGGATGTATCGACGTAATCGCACTTAATTTAGGATAGAAATGAATGAAGTCTTTATGATTGTATTGAATCAAGCACGGGTGGGAGGCGAAATTGTATCGTAGGAGTGACTAATATATTTTAAAGTAAACGAGACAGTATAACGAATAACTAGAATATAAAGGGATACCTGAAAATCGTATAAAGTTTCTAATGTTTGAAACATTCAGGTACTATTTCTTATAAAGAAAGAGAAAGGGATAAAAATATTACAAAGGGCCTAGAACAGGTTCATTACCGCATGGTAGAACAGGTTCATTACCGCATGGTAGAACAGGTTCATTACCGCATGGTAATGAGCCCGTCATAAAATGGTTCAACACTCAAAACTAATCGCTTAATACTATTTTCAGCATCAACTCTTATACAATTATCATTTCAATCGCGGGAATTTCTTTCTTTAACTAATTGCTAATGATAGAGTAAACGTTTAGCCGTATCGTAACAATTAACAGACTGCATTTCTTTTTTTTAATTATCAACCTTTTAACGTCGTATTAGATTGTAACATGTAATAAATAAAATATAACTTAGTTTTTTTCACTATTAGCAGGCTGCATTTGTTTCTTTTTTTTTAATTTTCAACCTTTTAACTTCGTATTAGCTTGTAATATATAATAAATAAAAGATAACTTAGTTTTTTTCACTGTTAGCAGGCTGCATTTGTTTTTTTTTGAAATTGTCAATATTTTAACGTCGTATGAGATTGTAACATGTAATAAATAAAATATAACTCAGTTTTTTTTCACTGTAAGTATCTGTTTATACAATGTGAATACAAATTGATAGATATTATTTTTTAATTTCTTACCCTGTAATGGCCTGATATTTTACACAAAAATAAGATTAAATCGTGATTTTAAATAATTTATATTTCATAAGTGCATTTACTCTTTTGGTATTCCATATCTCAAAAGAAGAAGAAAAAAAAGAAAACTTGATGAACACCCTAAAGTGTCTGGAAGCCTTTCTGTCACAGCCGTTTTTTCCAAAAACTTTTTGACGTAGAAACTTAAAATTTAGCATAACTGTAAAACAAGTATGTATCGTTATAATTAATACTTAAAAATATTCTTAAGAAAATTTTAGACGAGCGAATAAATTATCCTAATTTTTATCTAAATTCCTCTACGTAATTTTTTATGTAAATTCCTCAATTATGAGACCGACTTATCAGGATAACAAAATTTTTGCTTTTCAGTATTTTAGGTTAGGTAATTCTGGAAATATTGGTGAAAATGTTCACCAGAAACATATTCCAACACCCCCTGCTACACCATCTCTGAATTGCATCACAATTATGAAAAAAAACGTTACTAAACGTTTACTAGAAGTTAACTGAAAAATAAATAACTATAGCTGTGATTCAGAATCTCATAGTTTTTGAGAAAAACCTTAAATTTTTACGCAATTTGAAAGATGTGCTAGACTATATATTTATATGGCAAAAATAATACAATATATAAACAAACCTTACGTACCCTTAAATCTTTATAATTAGCCAACGATATTAAACATTTCGAAATTCATCCAGTCAGTTTTGCATGAGGCACATATAAACAGATAGATCATCACACAATCGCCTTAAAAATATTGCAACGAGATAAAAAGCTCAGATTTTAACCTGTACCGCAAGGATCGTGCCAATGAAAATCATATATTCACCATTTTTTTTCATCTTGATGTTATAAAACACCTAATAAACACACATACAGGCAGACAAATAATCAAACCAAAAATCTGAGTGAATATGCTTTTGATTCGATCACAGACATGCCCCTGATAAAAAAATGTCCAAAAATATTAAATTTTTTAGTCATCCCCGAACCTCTTATTTAAGTGTTGGTAAGATATAACTTTTGTGGTCAATCTGAATACTCTCCGGTTGGTTTTCTCTCATAGCAATAAGTCCTCCATATGTATCAATAGTATACATTAAAATACATAAATAAATAAAAAAAATTGTTCCAACATCTGATAAAAGAAAAAACTCGGTGCCTTTTGAAAATCCAAGAAAAAATCTGTTGTTAACAACGTCCTACAAAGCGTTAAAGAACTATTAATATCCGGTAAACATTCAAGGTAATAACTAATATTTTAAGTGCTTAGATAATTTTAGGTATAAATTGAATATTTGAATCTCCTTTAAGTTAAATTCAAGTTCATAACTAACACATATCAGACACCAAACTTAGCAAAAACTTTATCCCACGTCACACTTTTAACCTTGCACAATTTAATCGCACTGAAAGCTTAAAGCTCATCCGTAAAAGCTTCAATCGCTTGCCCACTCGATACCCTTCACAAACAATCTGCGACCAAACATAATACTGACCATCCGACTTCGGGTTGTTGTGATAACCACGAAATACACTCCGCCTTAAAGCTCTTACAAGAATGAGTATGGTGGATTAATAATCTTACAAAAATATTAATCTTCTACGTCCGATAAATGCAACAGGTTTTTATTTTTAACTTAATCCGAACTCCTATTTTTAACGTGATATTTTATAATCAATTCGTTGTTGACAGATTTTGCTTTCGCTGATGAAGCTTTTTACTGTAGTAAATATTAAACTTGTTTTATCTATTCGACCTCTCCGCCAAATATGTAGTAAGGAATCAATTTTTAGGAAAGTGACTTTTTATTTCAAAAGACTCCAATTTGAACATCGCAATGTATTAAACAATTTTAAATAGTTGAAAGGGAAATTAAAATTATCGCAAATTATGTTCGCATATTCGCCTATCATTACCGATCTCAAAACTAAGTATCAAATTTATTGTAAAGGATAATTTTTAAGAATTTAAGGGTTTTATTTTCAAAAGACTTCAATTTGAACTTCGCAACAAATGGAAAATTTTGATATAGTTCCATTTAAAAATGTTTGAATGGCAGAAGGAAATAAAATTTATCGCAAATTATGTTCTCATCACTTCAAAGCAAATTAAATTTATTGCAAATTATGTTCACATCACTTCAAAGGAAATTAAATTTATCGCAAATTATGTTCACATCACTTCAAAGGAAATTAAATTTATCGCAAATTATGTTCACATCACTTCAAAGGAAATTAAATTTATTGCAAATTATGTTCACACCAAAGACTTCAATTTGAACTTTGCAACGTATATAACATTTTGAAATAGTTCAATATAAAAATTGCGGAATGGCAAAAGAAATAACATTTATCGCAAATTATGTTTGCATTTTCGTCTTATCATTACCAAACTCAAAAATAGGTATGCAATTTATGGTAAGAGATCATTTTTAAGAATTTGAATATTTTTTTTGTTAAAGACTTCGTAATGAACGTCGTAACATACATAATATTTTGAAACAGTTCAACATAAAAAATAATTCATCGCAAATTATATTTGCATTTTCTCCTATCATTACCGATATCAAAACTATGTAGCAAATTTATCGTAAGCGCCCATGAAATATCGTTTCCGACGATAAACGTTTTGCGAAATTACAGGTGTCACATTATTTTTGTTTATATATTTCGGCTACAAAGTTATTTTAAATATTCGCTCGATTTATTTAATTTTTTGGATCATTTATCGTAAGTGTAAACGACATCTTTTTTCCCTTAGCTATTTGAACTTATAAAATGAAATCGTCTACATTTATAAAATTTTAGAGAGAATAACGCAATGATAATATGTTGTACATTGTGTACTTCGGAATAATAAAAATTACTTACTAAATATTAACGTGTCAAAAAAGGTGGAAGTAAATTTGAGTAAACAAAAACTACTGTAAAATTTACTATGTTTACTTAAGATAATTTGATGAGAAAGAGTTCCATTTACCAATGAATGAACACTTGTTTGATTAAATAAAATATATAGTCTTGAATTAAAAAAATAAAACATTAAAAAATTTTAGAAGAAAAATAAAAAAATTGATTTGTGTCAGCGACTTTGTTTAACCGTGAAAATAAACAGAAGAAATTCAACTTCGCCCCCTAAACTATTACTTATAGTTTAGACAGGCGAACTTGAATTTTCAAAAACTACAAAATTCTTAGCAATATTTGTAATATTGTTTTTTTATGAATTTACTGAACTCATTTTCATGGGTAGATTATTATGTTTTCCCTGTACAGCAATACAATATTGAAAACCGCGTCTAAACTTGCGATGTTATTTTTAGATCATGCAAATAAAAACAAATAAAAAAACTTCTCAATGTCATATCGGAAATTTCGGAATCAAAAATTTAATATTTTACAATAATTTTTAGAGTTTCATATCTCAAACTAAAAAACGGAACTCTTTTAATATCTTTATATAATGGGTTTCCGGTTTTTTGAAACCGAAAAAAAAATATTTAGATACCTCTCGCGTGTCTGGCCATCTGTCTAAACCAATTTCCTCTGAAGCTATATAACACACTAACTTCAAATTTGACATAGGAAGACATCTTATCAACCCATATATTTTGCTCTTGCTTACTTTTTTAAAATATTCGTTCATATATTTTAAAAACGTAAGCGAGTGCAAAATAAGTGTATTGATAAGACGTCTTCCTATGTCAAATTTGAAGTTATTGTGTCATATAGCTTCAGAGAAAATTGGTTGAAACAGATGGACTGTGTTCACATATTACAATTAAAGGGGGGCTAAATAAATTACGATTTAAAGAATTTATTTAGCCCCCCTTCACGAAATTAAGAAAAACTTTTTAGTTTTTCTTAATTTTATGCATCATATGTCATATCATTTGAAAATGCTTCTTGTCAAGAATACAAAATTTTTTTTCATAATTTTTAGTTGCATGTTTAATAAGATAATCTAAAAAATAGAACATCTCCTATCAAAGAAAATCTCCTTATAAAAGAACATCTCCGAAAGTACTGAACACCAAATCGTGAAAAAACAATCTTGGTGAAATTTAAATAAAAACTTAAAGGAAAACTATAGTGATTATCCTAAATCATATAATTTTTTAAACATGCATTATGTAGTAGGCAATATATTGTGCTAAATTAATATTTACAAAAATATAAAGATATAAAGATGTAAATATATAGAATACACTTAAATAGTTTACAAATGCCTAAATATATACGGAACCCTCGTAGTGTGAGTTCTACCTGTGCTTCACAGATTTATTTTAAAATTATAATAATTTAATTTACGTTATATATTTTTCTTTAAATTAAATTCGTAAAATTACACGAAATTCATACAAATAAATAAATAAGTAGATCAACATAATACAGACATGAATAGATCACGTAAATTGTAACTGGGTCCAATTTTCTTGCCAGAACCGGCAACTCATTTAGATAATATCGTTCTACAGAGCGGTGAACTCAACATTACATACGTATATTTGCTTAAGTATCTCGTAATATAACTTGGCTCAAGTATTTTAATAAACGAGATAAAACATAACTCAATTCGAGTAAATTTTAATATCGCCTACAACAATGTTTTGCCAACCCTAAACCACATATACGGGATGCATGCCACTTGCATATATTGGTATCTATAGACTAGTTATATTTAACACCCCTAACTTTAACACCAAATTTAATTTGGAACAAAATAGTAATGGAGATTAAACATGAAATAAAATTGATTAGGTAGTACGTTTGTAGCGCTGTATTTCAAATAATAGCAGTATCATCTTAGCAGTTCAAATAATAGCAGTACACCAGTTTCATCTATCAAATTTAAATCTTATTTGAACACAAAAGCCAAAATTTATGTCAGTACGTTTGTAACGCTGTATTTCAAATAATAGAAGTTTCATCTTAGCAGTTCAAATAATAGCACTACACCAGTTTCATATTTCAAATTCAAATCTTATTTGAACACAAAAGTCAAAATTGATGTTAGTACGTTTGTAACGCTGTATTTCAATTAATAGCAGTTTCATCTTAGCAGTTCAAATAATAGCAGTACACCAGTTTCATCTTTCGAATTTAAATCTTATTTGAACACAAAAGTCAAAATTGATGTTAGTACGTTTGTAACGTTGTATTTCAAATCGTAGCAGTTTCAGCTTAGCAGTTCAAATAATAGCAATACACAAGTTTCATCTTTCAAATTTAAATCTTATTTGAACACAAAAGTCAAAATTGATGTTATTCAGGATACAAAAAAATTGTTTTTTTCCGGTACCCCAAATGACATTTAGATTTTTATAGCACGTTAAATGATCGTGGGAAACTTGTTACTTTTCTTAAATAAAAATTATTTGGAAGTCATTAATTAATTAACCATGATAATTTCTTTTCATTCAATCTGAAGTTAAATATAAAATAAAGCAATCTGTCTGTTTCATTAATTTTTATCCAATGATATATCAATTCATTTTTTAATATGTTTTGCTGCATTACCACATATTTAGAGTATTTTAATAAAAATCTATACTTCTAGAACATGATTAAATATCCTGACAATTAAAAAAAATGTAATGTTGGTTAACCTCTAAAATGTTGGTGGATTCATACCATTATTTAACCCTTTTTAATATAACAATCGATCGCTAAATCGTCTGCCCAGGGTTCTGATTAAGGACATCACCTCCAATGATACATGCGTTGGAGATGGCTACATCCAGCAGTGGACTGAGACAGATTGCTGATATTTCTTCTCACAACAAATCGACGAGTTTTATTTTCCTAATAATTTTAAATTGCCCTTGTACACTAAATCATTATTAACCAATAGCGACAGACTATATATGAAAAGTTAAACAACATTTTAAAACATTTGTAAAAAAAATTATGAACCGCACCAACAGCCGCTTTCGTTTATTTGCTACCTTATAGCCGAAATACTGATAAAAAAATCTATCAAGCACCAGTAGAACTCGCAGTGTGAGGGTTACATACACATTTAGATACTTGTGAACATTCAAGCGTATTTCGTGTTTTCCTTAAACTGTTCTAAATAATGATTTTTCACAACAAAGAAGGTCCATATTTCAAAAATTATAGAATCTAGGATAATCACTATAGTTTTTAAAGCCCTTTCGTAGGTTTCTTAAAACTCTATTTTTCATAATTTCAAATTGAATATTTTCGGAAATGGACGGGCACTTATTTTTCTGCATATTTTTCAGTATATCTCTGAAGAAGCACAACACCTAAAATTACGAAAAAAAATTTAAGTATTGATTATATTTGTCATTAATTTTGTAGAAATTCATTTTAATTTAATTTTTCACAACTAAATGAAACTACGTGATGCACTGAAACTACATGCAAAAACTAATATAATAAAATATTTCCCATACAAATTGCGTTTTCGCACTGAATAGCTTTTTATAATATTTTCGCCTTAACTGACATACTTTATGCTACTAAACATTCAATATGTGAATATGAAAATTAATCAATAAATCCTAAACATAAGAAAGTGTAATAAATAACAAATTCCTAAAACGACTTTTCAGATTCGGCCGCCATTTATTGGAAGTAAAAGTACTTGTTAAAACAAGTTCTTATTAAAATAATCACTGTGACTATGTTCTTCGTAGTATAAAAGATCTCTATCGAAGCAAGGCTACAGATTCATCTTCTTAGATCGATAATAGCTCCTATACTGTAATATTCACAACTAAATGAAACTACGTAATGTAATATTATGTCTACTTTATTTAAATTCCTAATCACGCCCTAAGTTTCGTTGTATGACAACATCTTGAATTGTAAGATCTTTACAAATTGCCCACCTGAAGATGTCACAAAACAAACCTAGGTCGTGGTGAAGAATTTAAATAAAGTAGAAATAATACTACATCACGTAGTTTCATTTAGTTGTGAAAAATTAAATTAATTTCGAATACTTAATATGGCCTCCCTAAAATTACTATACAAATATTTATGAGTATTCACTATTGAAATATGTGCAGTTTTCGACGGCAAGTAATTTCTGAGAAAAACAGCTGTGATAGACGAACAGACACTTGTGTGATCTTATATTTTATTCCGTCTTTTCTTTTTTTTTTAAATTATTTTATTATTTGATTCCGTTTTTTCTTTTGAAATAGGAAACCCTAGCAATCTAGCAAACATTTTCAAGGCAATTTGCATACTAAATCTATAATCATATCAACACATTTTCAATTAAATTCCTCAGAATCAAAAAATGTTTTTGAAACCGTTTAAAATGAAATCTTAATCGAAAATGTACACAGTTTATGTAGAAATGAAATTTATACCATTATCTTGGCAGGATCGAATAGTTTTAATTGACTGAAAAAAGTAACTCCAAACATAAAATTAATTTATATATATATATATATATATATATATATATATATATATATATATATATAACAAGGCATAAACAAAAAAAGTAAAATTTCACATAGAAACTGTTTTGACTTGACTCGTCAAAATGGTCGAGAGTAATCTACGCATTAAAAAATAAACCAATTAATAACATTTTCTTTGGAAATGTTTCTACTAATTGTAACTTAAATATTAATTAATTAACAAACTAATTCGTAATTTCGAAACTCAACTTTAATTATTGCTGTAAGACATATTCTAAGTTGTTTAGAAAACCTAATTAAAACTTATAGGAAAGAAAAAATTCAAGAAAAAGTTCCATGCTAATTTTGGGCGGCCATATTAGATCCGCCCTATATAATTTTCAAGATTAGTCAAAATTTTGAAAGCTTGAGATAACAAAAATTAAAAATAGAATTGTAGATATTAGAGACTTCTGTATATAAAGCTTAACTTATCTACGTGTATGGATTACAAAACTTATCTTTTCGTAAGGTTATATTTACACCACAATTTAATAAAAAACGATCGCAGCTTCAACCCTTTAAAAAAATGACAACATCACTTAAAAATAATTGAAAATCTAATATTTATATATCATACCTTTTAAATACAAACCCCAACCTTTTCTTCGCACTTCCCACTCAAGAACATACATATACCTCCCCCCATTTAGCCATTATCACAAATCGAGGTCACCCCCGGCTCCTCGCAGCCTTTGTCCAGCCCGCAATGACTCGCGCCTTTCTATTAGCTGAGTCGAGTCCGCCAGTAGTTTCCGTAACGATTATATTAACAACAAGGATACACTTTACGTTTATAAGGCACTCTGGGGTGTACTTAAAAAACATGTTAATTCCGGTGCTTCATCTTAGCGAAATTATAATTTACCCCCATTAATCTTGCCCTAAACAAAGTGCCCATTAAAATTTACCTCTCAAAAATTAGAAATGCTGTTCGTATTGCCTGAACTACATTATTAAATTATTAAAGTTTCAGGGGAAACATTAAGTTTTGTTGATATTAAACTGTACGAAATTGATTATTTCTTAAATCTACAGGGAATACTCGTATAAACCAAAGGAATCGAATTGAAATATTTTCTTTTGCATTAAGAATGTGACGTTAACTAATTCGTTAACACGACTCTTGCGTTATCAGTCCTAATAAGTAATATTATAAATTCAAAAGTGAGTTTGTTTGTTTGCCTAGTTTTCATGACTCTACTCTCCATTAAATGTTGCATACATATAGTTTATATCATGGAAATAAATATGAAATTCGGCCCCAAACGATACCTTTAAAAGTAACACCGTTAGAAATAAAAGCGTGAACATGGGTATTAAATAATACATCATGGCAAACTTCCAGCCTATATCTACATATTACAGGACACAAACCTCTTCATTTTCAAGACATTTCCCGATTCTTCCGAATAAATAGATAGATAGATATATATAAATTAAATATGCGTGAAGAGTTTATTAAAGATCCAAATCTCTATCGATCTAGATCTAGATATGTGTTTAAATTATTTACATTCAGTGACTTACAATTCACATAATTGTATTCCTTATTTAAAATTATTTTTTTATAAATAAGCTATTTTTAAACTATAATAATAATAGTATTTTCTTATTTAATTAACTTTTTAAAATGTTCTATGCATCTAGCTCCATTGTATATACCCAACATTACCCTATGAACGGATGCACCCACTTCCCATTCTCCGCGCTGTATCACGTAAACGGTAAATCGTACAACAAAAATGTCTGTACGCTAACCTGTAGGGAATTTCAGACCCTGTTCTTTTTTTACAGATATATCTAAAAGGGTATTTTCAGCTTTCCTTCTTTTATTCCAAAGTTTAGCCCCAGTTTGACTGTATTATATAACACAGAAGTAGAAAACACTATCACCAGTGAACAGTCAATATAATTTACCGATTTTTAATATGCAACTATATTAGCCATGCGATAATTTATTTACAGTATAACTCATGGTTTTCAGTTGCCAAAACATGTCCTATTGAGTACTACATAAAACAATAGGATTAAATAAAGTTTTTGTTAAAGAAAGAAAAAGGCTGACATTCAAGCAAAAAAATCAACAAAAAAATATTCAATCACATACCCCAATAAAATATTTTTATGTTATAAAAATAATAAATACAATCAGGTTATATTTACGTAAACTAGTGCATTACCGCTAAATTATTTATAGACCAAATAATTAAAAGATCGGAAAACCTGTCATAAACTTACAAACGAACACTCTAAGTTACTTTAAAAGGCTTCACTTTTCTACTTTTGATACGAAACCCCAAAAAAAAAATATGGTAAGTAATAAACGTATAGACCGACATATCTTCATGGCACTGTCCGTATCATTATTGCCTGTCGACTGCGAATGCTGCAAACCACACCTCCAAACTAATTAATCCAACCAAGCGTCCACGAAGAGTAACCATTTGAACCCTTTGAACTATTCCCGGTCCATCGATTTTTGGGAGATCCTTTTGTAGCCAATTACAATTTACTAAGAATCGACTATAGATTTGCATATAGTACCATACTGAATAGTGATCCTTAGAACAAAGTGTATATCATGCTATTTGTGATGGCTGGGAACAGTATCCATCCAAAAATATCATCGATTACGTTATACATAATGAAGACCTGCGAAAATGGATATGGCTTTACAGAAATAGAATATCGTTTTGATAAAACCTGATATTTTATAGGATATGAAAAACGAAAAATTTCAGCGACTGTAAATGAGAAAAGAATAAAAAATATAGTACAATTTTTAACCACGATACAAAAAAAAACTACATTTTTAATATTTCAAGAATTGTTACAAGAAATAAACATAATACGACTATTATAACGACGTACATAAAAAAATTTTAGAAATTATTACAAAAAATAATATCGATCTTTTTTTCATTTGTAGCCATTGTCCATATTAATTAAAATTAAACTTTTAACTGAGATTGACATTCGTTCTGATCTTCGAAATAAATGTGTTTGTCATTCTTTTCGCATTTTAGGTTACTTTTTCTCTTTTATATAATTGCCTATTTAAATAAAATTTTCGTGAAGCTTATTTTCCACTATTTTCCACATAAGAATGTCATTTTCATTCTTGTAATACTTGGTCTCAATACTATATGGATTTTTGGCGTTCTCCTTTGTACAAAACTAATTGAAAACATTTTATTTCATCTACTTAAAGTGCTTACAAGCATTCTCAACAGTTATTCCTTTAAAAATATCCTTCCAAGTTCTTTCCGTTTCCGCTAACGTTTACTAAATTGACATCACCGTTAATTTTTATGCATCAATCCCTTCAAATAGAACTGCACAGGTACTTGCTAACGGTACATTATCTATTGTTTTAAGCACTCCATTAATTATAATTGTTGCGTTTATTTTTAAATCACTCGTCTTTATATAGTTTATTTATTTTCATTACTTCATATCAATCTGGATGTTTATTAGGTTTTATCACAAAGCCCGCAATAGTGTATCATGTAATCATAACGTATAAACAGAAACGTTAGTGGGATTAATCTTCAAATACAAACGTCCAAGTAATCTGCTCATTTTACAACATAAGAGTCGGCTGAAAGTGTAGCATTGTACATTAAACATTTTAGGAAAATGTTTGAAACATTTTCCTAGAATGTTCAATGTCAATAGAGTATATCTGGCCCAAATAGAAGCCAATATAAATCTTATGGAAATGCTATGTCAGTCTATCAATATATTTGTCTATTTGTTAAAGCATCACATAAAGAATTACTGAACCAATTTAAACAGAACTTTCACTGGAGTGATGATCACCGTCACAACGTTTAAACTATTCGTTAGGAAACTATGGTGCCAAAATGAAATCGGATGTATATAAATTAAAGATCACCGTAAAACTTATTTTGATACGAATTATGACATTTTTATACAATAAGCTCTAAAAATATGAATGGAAAATTACGTTTATTTTTAAACTGGAAATAGATTATAATGGATATTATGTAGAATTTACATATGGTGCTGTCGCGGACTTTATAGTAGAACTTATTGAGAAAAACAAAACGCTTAGATAATATTACTAAAAAATATTTACAATGGGAGTATCCAATCTAACATCTAAATTTTTATTCTTTCAATTGAATATTACTGGAGAAAGTTTGCTGTATTATGCCAGCGGAGTCGCGGTCGAAATCTAGTCCAAATCATATCTGTAATCAACAATTAAAAGCTTATTCAAACCCCACGTGTATCACAAACCTAAAATATCTACGTAAATTTAAACCTACCCGACGCTAAACTTAAAACCTTCCCTCAACTTTCGAAATAAACTTAAAATTACATACAAATATTTTCGTAGTAATTAATATTACAGTATTTTCTAGTTAATTTGGTACGGAACAAAAAGGGCATCTGACGCAATAAAAGTTAGAAAATTTAATGGTACAAAACTATCGTTTTGAGCAATAAATAACATAGCAAAGACACTATCGTACAATCGATATCACAGAATAGTAATTTAGCTTAAAACCATTTTAATGTCAAAATTTTATCGACAACGCATGTACATAGGGACGTGACTAAATACCGAACGTCATTTACTAAAATACAGTTACTCCCATTGACATTGAAAGTTATATAAATATTAATGTCGATCAACTTAACAGCGTATTCTAGTGATATGAACAACGTTGAGGAAACACATTTAACAAATTGGATGGAACAGAATTAAAGAAAATATATATGTATAGGTTACGAGCTTTTATCTCTATTCCACCCCTTCCTAAACCTAAAGTACTTGTGATTAATTTAAACTATGAGAGTGCAAATTTTTATATTTTTTTTAAATTGCATATAATCAACTTGTATAGTTTAAGCAATTTATCTAAACCGTAAACAGCCAGCGATCTTTTTTCAACCTGGAATTATTCTGAACACGACACGTAAGAAAACTGCAATGAAAATAAAAACCGCCACAAATATTTTCCACCCTCATGCAAAATACACTCGGCCACACCGCATTTCAGCCGCTTATCCCGCGCTTCTGTTCCTAAAGCCTACGAAGCTGGCATCCATGTAATATTCCTAAAAAGGTTGCATCACCACGTAGTTGAAATTTATGAAGAATTCTATTTAATAAAAACGGTCAATTGCAAGTTTTACTCGCATATTCTGGGTCCATCATCATAGTAAATAGGGCGTATATATTCTCATGAATACCTCAAAAACCGTAATATCTGGAATCGTGGTTATAATTTTCTCATAATTTTAGAATCAGTAGTTTCATAAATAAGGAAGGAACATATTTCTTTGCATATTTTTCAATAACATCTCTGAAGGTATACTACGTAAAATGACAACTAATTATTTTTGGATTTTACCAATTGAAATATGTACGGGTTAATATGCTTCATTAATATGCCAAATGTCAAGTTTCTGCCTCAAGCAAGTTTAAAAAAAAGGCTATGGCAGTTGTATAGACCGACGCGACATTGTTCTTATAAGGGTTCTCTTTCTTCTTTTTAGGTACGCAACCCTAAAAAATATTTCAATTTGATTTTCTAAGGATATATATTATCAAAGGATATATATAAGGATATATATATAATAAAAGTATATCAAAATTGCGATACTTTTATTGTAACATGAGATTCATATCGCCTTCTTTATAAAACTAACTGTACCAAAGAATGTGCTTCGTGTTTAAGGGCTTCTGATACTTCATTATCCATCGTGCTCAACTGTTTGACTGTGTTTCGTAGAATTATATATTTTGAACCATCCGTTATTCAATAAATTACATATTTTAAACCATTAAAAACAAAAGCTTTACAACTTCACAAATTATGTATCACACATGACCAAAGCTAAAATTGTAAAAAACTGTTAAATAAACTATTTTTAGCTTATTTGTTGCCGTAATTCTATGCATTCTTGCTGTAAATTATATAATAAATTGCAAGTATCTGCTTGTATGTATAATAAGCATTATATTTCGTCGATGTTAAATATTTTCATTTAATTTTTTACTTATATCGTTTTTAATGCAACACATACGACCAACTTACTGCTTAAATACATACGACCAACTTACTGCTTTAAGAGCAATCTCATGCGATCATAGAATAATAATGCAAGCAAGTATTTTATATATTGTAACACTGTATTTTTTTAAATTCATTAATATAGGTTAATTAGTTTTAATGCTCATGTACAAAATTAAAGCTCATGTATTCTGTTAGTAACGACCGATTTTTTTTAATTAAATTGCATTTTATGAACGTGGCACTAAAATATATACAGCGAGCTCTTTTTCTTCGACTAAAATAAACCAATAGAATAGTGATAGGCATCATTTCTACGTATAATATATATTTATGATTTGCCGATTCTGTGAATATCAGTTTATAGATTTTATTTATGCAAGGATCACAAATTTAAAAAAAATTATAAAGATCCTATTTTATATATTTGGCACTATATGGTTCACGATTGAAAACCAAAATTTCTACTAACACAAAAAAAAATATTATGGAGTATTATAACAGTGGTGTTTGAAATCATAGCGAGTATTGCATGAAATATTCGATAAGAACCTGCTGCGCCTAAGGGCAAGGGCTTTCTTGAATTATAACGCTAGAATTGAATTTCAAACATTAGTTTTCAACCTTTCTACTTCCGATAATCGGAATAGAAGTATTTTTTTACCTAAATTGTATAATTATGTGCAATTTTCCAAAAAAATCCGAATCAAATTCTTAGTCTCTCTATCTTATAATTGTTCAAAAAGCGTTTCAACAAATTTCCTCAAAGCTATCATTTTAACCTGGTGAAATTTTCTCCGTTCATTTTTATGACTAAATCATTGTGACAACATGATGATACAAAAATAAACACACGACAGTACTCCACAGTTGTTGACAGATTTAAACACAGAAAATAATTTCTAGTATATTTAACTGAAAATATTTCAAGTTTTATCAATCATAACGCAATATTTTTCAACATTTCAATAATATTGAATTCTTCGAAACTTACTTAGACACTTATCGTTTGATCAACAGTAATTCATCAAGCATAGTTTGATCTAATGAAAGTTATGCCAAATGCTTTATTTTTTTAAACTGTTTTAAAAAACGCATTAAAACACTGTACCACTCCGAAGCTATTTAAACACGATACTGGCTTACGTGATACTTCAAAGTTACGACTATGTGCAGCGAGCCAAGCACGGAAAACTTGTTACTTTAAGCTCTTACTACGTTTTAACTAGAACCGTGCAAAAGTATTAATAAAGAGTAGAACAGTAAGCTTTCCATCGAATGAAATCGCTTGCAAAGCTTTAAGCTCTTGATCACGTAGATAATATAGAAATGGCAATTACGTTTTGGTTATAACATTTTTGTATCTGACACCTTAATCTATGAGCACTTATATGTTAAAATAACTTTCCTTCGAAAGGAAATTGGATGTCCTTGAATAGGTTTTTCAAAAAGTAACTCAGCTTGTTTGGGACTAAATAATTTTAATATTTCAAGACGTTGAAGGTTGTCATCGCGACATCCCTAAACTTTTTAACTTCTAAAACATCGTTTAAAACAATCTGAAGTAATATTGAAATATAGCTAAATTTAAAAATGAACACTGAAATTTAATAACGAATACTATTTTGTTTTAATTAGGACTTACTTATTAATATTTAAAAAAACCATTTCATATCATGAAAAAAATTTTCAAAGTGAAAATAGCTCTTATTGCCCGTTACATAAGATAGAATGGTTGTTTATTTATTATCGTCTTTTATGGGCACAAGTTCAAAACTGCCCTTTTTTGACATATAATACTTATAAACATAAGGCTACAAAACTATTTCATGGCGTTACCGACGCGTTTGATAGGTTTATTTTATTTAATCTATTTCAAAATGATGTTAATTTCTTATTAAACCTTTTACGTTTAACCCAATTACTAATATCATAGTGTTTTTTTATTATTCTGTTGTTTTTATTTTCCATTAGTGTTTATTCATTTAAAAATGAAATGTGTAGAAACAAACAGAAATAAAAATATATTTCATAATATTATGTCCCTAAATATCAATTTGTGACATGAAATTTTCTTGATTCCTTCACTGAATTACTACATTTATATTCTTTTATCCATTTCTAAGTTATTTTTATCCTATAATCCTAATTGTTCTATCTAACCAAATTATTCATTACGTGGTTTTTGAAACAATGTCTCGTCTATCGTATTTGGTCTCTCAATTTTTTTTTTCATAAGCCGTTCTTTACTTATACATTTATTGTGACAAAATAATTTTAAAAGATTTTTCTGAAATTTAAATACTGTTTCTTTTTTTCTTTTTAACTTTTTTTCAAGGGGGATTTTGTTATAATTTTACAGTCTTTTTCTTGCTCTATTATACATGAATAAAACTGAAACTGAGAAATGGATCAACATGGACTGATATTCGAAGATTAGTTTAAAAATAAAATAAGAGGAGAAATAACTATGGAACTATGATTCATGGAAAAATGATTGTTCTGTCAATATCCACGATATTGACAGAATTACAAAACATTGTTAATATTAAGTGTGATAATTATACTGTCATTAATACACGTCGGTATTTGTCCAGCATTATGTTCATTATTTATGTTCTTACTAAGATATTATGTTATACTATCGCTGCTCTCAACATATTACCTTTTATTTATAGTGCGACTCTATCTCCTCTGAAAACAAATATTAACTGTCGCACAAAAAAATTGTACATCGTGACTACTAACCACTACCAACACAGAAACCGTAATTGCTTGTAATTTATATTTTATACTCCCTGAGAATATTTGCAATTCAGAACAATTTAAATAATGTCATGTCATATGTCGTCATATACCACTATGTATCACTTTCACAATAAAGGAACTGCAAATATTTCTGTTTCGCAACATGTTGTATCTGTTACTTTAGAACTTGTTATTTTAAGATGATATCATCTAATATTTTTTATCTTTTTTTAAATTCTTTATCAGGTGACGAATCGAAGTCCTGCAGTGACAATTAGGATGGGCTGATTTACATGGAAATCAACTTATAAACTATTCGTCTTTCGTATTATTAGATAACAAGTAAAATGAAACGTCGTTATAAATTTCTAAATATACTCACCCCGTAGGCTAAAAATAATTTTTCCATCCCTATTAAAGTAGTTTTTACTTCATTACTCATTTCTAGCAAACACCGCGACGTCTAAGTTATGCCAATAATCTTTTAATTAAACTCCGGTTAGTTTAATTGAAAATGTTCAATACATTATAACTTTTAGTTGACTTCAACTTCTTCGCGTCGAGGCGGACGTAATTTATACGTTCGACTAAGTTTCTCGCTGACATGAGACGAAGACTTGAATATAAAACACGCGAATGACGATAAGTTATTTATTTAAAAAGTTATCTAGAAAATATAATAAACTATATTCGAGTTGCGCGCTGTTAAAGGAGTCCATTGACTGTCACAACTTCACAGTTATATTAATTAATTTAAATATTAAGCTACTCGTAACTGATTAATGACCAAATTCTGTAAATATGTAAATCGGCGTTAACATACACTAATGTGTTGAACTATTTAAGAAAGCCAAATTTGTGAAGAATCGTAAAGGTTAGGTCAAAAATTAATTTTGAAATAAATATGACCGTTAATGTTTAAGTAAATGCACTCTAAATTTTCCCAAGTATCGAGACTTTTCTTTGAATACATGAAAAGTGAGACTACAAAATGAGCATATGTATAATTATAACCCAAACTTACTTTATTTCAGCAACACTATATTTTTTCCAATGAAAATTTCCCGAAAAAAACTTACTTATGAAAATTTCACATTT
The DNA here is from genome assembly GCA_039881145.1 of Druceiella hillmani. Lineage (NCBI taxonomy): Eukaryota > Metazoa > Arthropoda > Insecta > Lepidoptera > Hepialidae > Druceiella > Druceiella hillmani. Next base: position 17,836,918 of record JAYKKI010000029.1, read on the forward strand.
CACCACGGTGGATTACTGTTTTTTTTAAACCCATTCAGGCTAATTCGATCCTCTTGATATATTAGTTTTTAGTGATGTAATGTGATCTTATTGTATTCTGGAATTCTGAGAATTTTATAACTCGAAGACATATATTTAGACATATTATTTGACATATCGTTTTGTTTGACCGATTTTACAAACAAATCCTCTCACTTGAAATCTTAATTGTCTCTCTTACTTGTTAACATTAAAATTACATTATATAATGGACATATTGCAAACATTTTATATTCAAATCTATTTGAAAAAACATTTATAAAAACACTTGGAAAAAACATTTGTTTCTAAACTTGAGAAAACATAATACAGTAACATTTAAAAGTTATTCCAAATTTCATCGTATATTACGCTACACATGAATTTTTAATAAATCAAACGATACATTTTGTTTAAAAGAAAGAAAATTAAAGTACATATATTTCAATACAGTATACTACAGTTTAACTACATATATTCCTGTACACATTTCCCACACGGAAATGCATTCTGCACTCAAAGCCCTTCGGCATTTCCCGCCTACAAAGTGTCTCATATGATGCATCGAGCAAACACAGTGTTTACCGTCTGCTTTGGCAAACACTTAAAACTGCATAATACTTCGGCGTACTACCCCTCGGACGCAGAGCACAAAATGATTTGAGATGCGATTGAAAATATTGAAATTTACAAACATTGAATCCATATTTCTTTTTTACCGAATTTAAATTATTTCCTATCATAAAACTGAAATTTAGGTATTTTCTTGTAAAATTTTGCAAATTATTTACATTATTGCAAATATATATATATATATATATATATATATATATATATATATATATATATATATATCTGTATGTATGTATATATATACATATATGTATATGTATATATAAATATATATATATATATATCGAAGTTGTGAAAAACCAAGGTTATAACCCTCCGATGTTTCCTTTCCTTTGCCTTTCTCATAACTTCTAATTTAAAAATTAAATCCACCGAATAATCAAATTATATGTTGAAATATCTAATAAAAAAGTCAAAGGTTAGCTTGTTACTGTTCAGCAAGTTTCTATGGTCCTCCTCTTTAGCGCTATATTTGTATAATTAAATTAAAATTAACAGGAAGAAAACAATAGTATAATTTAAAAATGATTTCCTTATGAAAATGTAAAATTGAAAATGGCTAAGTAGGTTACGATATACAAATTCACTTTCGCATTTATAATTTATTTAGGATTAAGATTTATTTTTTTATAGTTTTCCGAAAAAATATTTTGAAAATCAATCCTATTATTGCTAATACGATGTTATCGACTAACTTTACAGGTGTAGCGATTATATGTCTGTTATTCATCTATACATGCAACTGAATAGAAAATGTTAAGGAGCTGTTTGAAAATTCTCAACCGCTTGTAAAAAAATTACTGTCAAAGTTGTGATTTTCAGGAAATAATGTTCCTTTTTTTACTGAAACAAGCTATATACTCAGTTTACAGAAATCACTAGTATAAATAATATACATGTTCTTTGTTATACCTCTATAAATTTACATATATACTCTTACTCCAGAAGTACTGTCCATTAATTACCAATTCTAATTTATTTTATTGTAATATATAATATACTTTGTGTTAAAATCGATAATGCTGCTAATTAATTAATCGATAATACTACAAAATTTCGTGAAAATCGTTTATGTAATTAAGATGTGACAGCAAAATAAAACTTACATACAAAAAACCACATTTATAATATTATTATGTTTTATTATATATGAACCAAAGCCATATAAATATTATGTCTTGTTATACTCATTATAACTCCATAAATTTGATTTATTCTAAATTTCTTACTCTACGCGAATAAAATCCGCGAGTACCTTTTTCCACCACACTTTTCTCCACCACTAAAATCCATCATCCCTCGCAATCTATCTACTACCTACTACAATCCATCAACCGCAAAAATCCACAGCCAACTACCAATCATATAACCACAATTCTTGCAACCATTCGGAATTGGCCTAAAACTTCAGATCTTTCAAATTCAGGAGTTTCGTTAATTTTAAATTCAGGCGTTGAGAAGCTGAAAAATAAAAAAAATAATCCATAGACGAAATGTGATTGATAAATTACTATGGAACAAACTGTAATTTTAATATTCTACAAACAATATTTTTATTTTTTATCAGGAAGACATCAAAAGAAATTTTAAAATATTAATATAAATGTTAGAAAAATCTTATTTTAATACTAACTTTAACTGGCTTCAAAAGATGGCGCTAAACATAAGTTAACTCACACTATCATTTGGATAGTTGCATATATTAAACATTCCACATGAGCTATATTGCAGACAACAACTTAGAATTATATTTATTAAGATCTGAGAACTCAAAACATATTTGAAGCCAGCAATGCTTTCTTAATTTGTTTTTTAATCACAAACTATTAGGTTTGATCTATGCTTTGATATTAAATAATTGCTTTATAATCATTTTCTTAATTTATAAATAAATATCTTAATACATTTTATTTGGAGATAATAATATCTTTGATAAATCTCAATTCCCAACGGTCAATTTTAATCTCAAGCAGTATCTCAGTAAAAGTTCCATTCAGGTTAATGTAGCAGTTTTACGGCATGCTTTAACCGCAGACAAAAATTCTAAAAATGTTATTTTAACTTCTTCCAAAAATATTCAATGCACAAAACCTCTCACACGCTCTCCTCTGCCCAACGATTTTATATAGTAATACGATAATACTTTACATAAAAATCGATTTATCTAAGTGCTCTTCCTTGTCCCAAGGTTCAAATTAAATACAAATACGAAAAGAAGTAATAACGTAACATACGATATCTAACAAGAATCAAATTACAATACAAACGAAGTTAAACGCTTTTACTCCAAATTTTCCCGAGAGAACGCGATAAAAACTCTATACGCTTCTAGAAATTAATGATGACAAAAACTAACGAAAAACCAACAACTCCTTCTTGCCTGTTAATGATAGTAATGACGCCGCACTCAGTCGAAAGGTCGTTAAAATATTTGTTGTGTACTTCTTGGAATGGAAATACATTTCAGTTAAGTAAGAACCGGAACTAAAAGTAATGTTCACTGAATATGTATTGGAAATTGTTTACATGAATATGTATTAGAACATTCGTGCACAAAATTGCAACGTTGTATTTGGAAGATAGGCATTCAGTTAGTAAGCTACTATTAGTTTCTCAAATTTGGTTATCATTTAAATTTATACTTCAATATCTTTCAAAGTAGAGTGTTTAAGGTGTCTGATATACTATAGTTGTTGAAGTTATAGTTTGATATTTATTTATGTATTTATCTGAACATCCTTATAATTAATATTGATTTATATATTTATCTAAGCATCCTCATATGTTATTTTATATCCTGCGGATATGTTCTTTATTATCGACTTGCACACCAGTCTCGAGTATTGATGATTAAAACTCAGATAGTTTTACAAGTAATAAACATATAATTTTAATTTTAATGGTTTGAAAGGGGAGATCTTATATTATTTTTCTTAGTTTTTTAATTATTTATTACAATTTAAATTTGCCTTTGATAAAATGACTTGCGTTTACGTCCATTGGTCTATATGTACCAGTACGTTTGAGGACACTCTTCAGGTCGCAATTCCTGACTCCTGATTCTTTTTCCTATCAATTGCTTAACTACCAAATTGAAAATAGCCTACTGATTTTCACAATGATTTGTAAAATAGTTTAATTTTCATGAATAATTTTCTACAAAAACTCCGTCTTTTCGTGTTCCACCACTGAAGGTCAGCCTTCGAATCTCGTTGCGTGTTCTTTGTACATGCTGTTTTTATTGTTTTTTTTTCAACTTATTCATGCAATCGTTTATTTAATAAACAATAAAACATATAGAGACGCGCATTTTTAATTCGACAATTTAATGCTATATCTGTCCCGCCTGTATGTATATTCGTATATATTTCAAGTTACCCTCCATAGTTTTTAGGGTTTCGCAGTAAAACAAAGAACCCTTATAACTACGTCATGCCCATACGTTCGTTCGTGCGTCCGTCCTCACGATTCCTACAGCTTTACAGCTACGTGCATAAAATGTTGCTACAAGCCAAATAAGTTACGCTTCGGACGTGCGAGATAATCACACACGGTTTTTATTATAAGAATTGTTTTAAACAATAATTCCTAAACACAACGCGTTTACAACGACTACCACATTCAGGTGGTCTTGTGATAAAGTAGTCTACCGTCTACGTGCTGCTATGCAGTGGATTTAGAGATATCGTGGTTTCGTATACGATGAATAACTTGTGTGAACACAAGTTATTAATACGAGCATTTTTTTTCTGAGATAAAGCATAAGTCTAATATAATAAATTGGAGCATAATATTTAATGTAACGATACCCAATATTTTAATAATATGTATGACGAATGAAAAGTCTATAGTTTTATATGTTTTTATTTGGGGGGGCAAAGTCATTCGCGTCCGTAGGAGCTGCCTAATCATCACCCTGCACGTGTCCCCCGGGTGGCGCTAAATGAATGACAACGCCGAGTCTTGAGCGGCGGTAAATAACTCAAAACACTGCGACGCTTAGCCAGCAGATAACATAAGGAGGTAGGAAATGACCTTCCTAATCCGTAAACCACTCAAGAGCGGCGGTCTTGGCTTCATTGCCCGGACCACGAGGAGGAAAACCTCTTCAAAAATTACCCAAATCCAATGGTGGGAAACGTGCCAACTGGATGCATGGCTGTATGGATGAACAGCATTAGCGCCAACCTCTACGGACCTGGTAAACGTAGTTGTATTCTGCCTTCTTAGGGAATGGCGTTACCCCTAAGTGACCTGTTATTTCGTCCAATTATCGTGGGAACAAAATGAATGATAACTTAAAAAATAAAACAAACACAAACCCAAGTATGATCCAACAAACTCTTCATAAGAGCATATTTACAAAAACACGTAGCAACTCTATCGGAGCAATACCACAAATGGTAAATGCTCATGAAACAATTCTTGAATCGATTGACAAAGACAAAAACACCTGGCAACAAGACCGAATACCTCATACCAAAAGAAAAAGAATGGAATCAAAATCACCACAGACAGAAAACTTAAAGAAAAAGACCAACACGACTGAATACGGAATATCTACCCAAAATCAATTTGAAATATTAGGTGAAGTGGAATATAATCCGGATATAATAGAAACAGAAAAGCCACCAAAACCAGAACCAATCTTTGTAACTGGGGTCCTGGATATCAATTCCCTTAAAAACCTGCTGTTAAGAATAACAACAGAAGGAAATTTTACTATGACCACTCTCAGGTCAGGACACGTTGTGAAAGTAATGCCAGTAAGTATAGAAGTATACAAAATGATAAGAGAAAAATTCATCACAGACAATATCAGCCATTATACTTACATGATAAAAAGTGAAAGACCTTATAGAGTTGTTCTGCGAGGCCTCCATAGCTCAGAAGACATCTCTGAAATAAAAGAAGGACTCAAAGCACATGGACACGAAGTAAGGCAACTCGTAAATGTACGTCATCGAAACACAAAAGAACCCTTACCCCTATTTTATGTAGACCTGGAGCCAAAGAATAACAATAAAGATATTTTTAAAATAAAATACCTCAATCATATGAAAGTATCTTTTGAAGCACCTTATAAGAAACAGGAAATTCTACAATGTAAAAGATGCCAAAGGTTCGGTCATTCAAAAAATCAATGCTACCGACCATTCAGATGCGTCAAATGTGGAGACGACCACCCAACCACCAGCTGCTCCAAAACAAGGGAAACGGAAGCTACTTGTGCAAACTGTCTAGAAAAACATCCAGCTAGTTACAGGGGATGCCTAAAATACAAGCAATATAAAGAACACTTATTGAAAATCCAACCAAAACAAACATATAAACATACAAACCAAACTAAGCGAATGCCTGAAATGGACAATTTGCAGCCAAGGAAATTCAAAAATTATAATAGAACAACCTCAACTTACGCTGAAATCACTAAAAGTAGAATGGAAAACATCACTAAGCCAGACCAATTACCTCAAACGCAACAACTAAGTGACATCTTGGAACAAATGTTCAACAGAATACAAACTATGATGCTAACCATGGTAGACAACATGATGGATCGTTTCATCCAGCTTATTAGCAGCCAGACTAAGAAATAATCTAAATCTTAAAATAGTCACATGGAACGCCAACGGACTGGTCGCTCGACGACTAGAGCTGGAAATGTTTCTACACATGAAAAAGATTGACGTGGCATTAATATCTGAGACTAGGTTTACCATCAAAAGCCATATCTCAATAAAGGGCTACACAGTTTATGCTACCAACCACCCATCGGGAAAAGCGCATGGAGGAACGGCAGTGATCTTAAAATCAAATATAAAACATCACCCGCTTGAACCTTTCTCAACTGACAAGATACAAGCCTCTCTTATTAAAGTGTATGACAATAGCTCGGACATTACCGTTGCTGCAGTTTATTGCCCTCCTAAACACCAGATGGCAAAAGAAGAATATAAAGATTTCTTCTCTATACTCGGACATCGCTTTATAAGTGGGGGCGACTGGAACGCTAAACACCTGTTCTGGGGATCTAGACTTATAACAACTAGAGGAAGGTCGCTCTATCAAGCTGTGAAAGATCTTAATCTTGATTGCTTGTCCACTGGAGAACCTACCTATTGGCCGACAGATCCACGAAAAATACCCGATTTGCTGGATTTTTTCATATCTAGAAACATTGCAATAAATAACACTAAAACAGAACCTGACTTTGACCTTATCTCAGACCACTCTGCTATTGTTCTAAGGGTATATAGTAAGATATTACTAACAGAAGTACCACTTAAAATCTACAATAAGAATACTAACTGGAAAAAATATCAGGATATCATCACAACGGAAATACAGCTCAGGATCTCACTGAAAACGTCTGACCAAATAGAACGGGCTATAGAAGGACTAAACAAACTGATTCATGACGCTGCAAACAGGGCTACATCCCATCACAAAACGGGAACTGCTATAGAGCATGTGTACCCTGAATTCATCAAGGATTGTATAAACGAAAGACGTAGACTCCGCAGAGTATGGCAAAACACTCACTATCCTAGAGACAAGACTGCCTTAAATAAAGCCACACAACATCTTAAAACTCTAATCAAAGAATTGGCAAATGAGAATCTACAATCATATCTCACAAAACTGACACATACTAGTGACACAAACTACTCGTTATGGAAAGCTACCAAAAACCTAAAGCGTCCCAAACAACAAGTCACACCGCTAAGAACAAAAACGGGATCCTGGGCTCGCTCTGATACTGAAAAAGCTAACAGATATGCTGATCACCTACATGAAGTTTTTGAACCGTTTCCCAGCAGTAATCAATATCTGGACAATGAAATAGAGGAGTACTTAAAGACACCTATTCAAATGTGCTTACCACTTAAGCATGTGACACCAAATGAACTGAGGCGGGAAATCCTAAAACTCCAGGAAGGCAAATGCCCTGGCTATGACCTTATCGACGCGACACTTTTGAAACACCTCCCAAAAAAAGGAATACTGTTCATACTCGCTATTTTCAACGCATGTTTAAGACAGTCCTACTACCCAAGCCAGTGGAAAATAGCACAGGTAATAATGATACTGAAACCAGGTAAACCTGCTCAAGAAGTGTCATCTTATAGACCTATCAGTCTCCTTCCGGTAATTGGAAAATTACTGGAAACGATAATACTTAACAGAATGAGGGAACACTTAGCAAATATAATACCAACACATCAGTTTGGATTTAGAGAGGGCCACGGAACTATCGAGCAAGTGCATAGGCTGGTTGATGTCATAAGTAGAGCATTGGAAAATAAACAATATTGCTCCGCAGTCTTCTTAGACATTAGCCAAGCATTTGATAAGGTATGGCATACTGGGCTTCTCTTTAAAATTAAAAAAATGTTACCGCACTCCTTTTTTCCGTTGATTAAATCGTATCTTGGAAAAAGATGCTACGAAGTGAAATATAACTCCGAAACATCAGAAATGCACCCAATTAAGTCAGGAGTTCCACAGGGTAGTATACTGGGACCAGTACTCTATTTGATATTTACAGCAGATCTACCTACTTATGCCAACACTACCACAGCGACATACGCAGATGATACCGCACTTCTTTCGTCACATGATAATCCCGATTCCGCATCTGAAAGCCTCCAATCCCATATCTCTCTCATCCAAGCATGGTGCCAGCAGTGGCGTATTAAAGTCAACACAGATAAGTCAGCCCAAGTAACTTTCACACTTAGAAGAAAAACCTGCCCACCTGTAAAACTTTTTGATACAGCGATCCCACAATCAGATGACGCCAAATACTTGGGTATGCACCTCGACCGTCGACTCACTTGGCGTAAACATATATGGACTAAAAGGAAGCAACTAGACAGCAAACTCCGCAGCATGTACTGGCTAATCGGCCGTAAATCACAATTGACAGATTCCAGTAAAATGGCTATCTATAAAACGATACTGAAGCCCATATGGACTTACGGCATTCAGCTTTGGGGCACAGCCAGCCATAGTAACATCGAAATACTTGAAAGGTTCCAAAGTAAAACAATGAGAGCCATGTTTAATATACCATCCCACATAAGCAACAAATATGTGAACCTAGATTTAAATCTGAGAACTGTGAAGGACGAAATTGAAATAAACAGCAAGAAATATCAACTCAGACTGGACCAACATATGAACGAACTAGCTGCTGAACTTCAAGGAGAGGGCAGTCTAAGATTCTCCCGCCTTAAGAGGAATAGCGTATCTGAACTTGCGACAAGATTCGCGGACAAAATATGAGGATTGCACCGTTGGGTGCATGTCTTTGCTAAGAATAATTTAGCTGATGAAAATCTGACAACACATTAGATTATTGTTTGAAACAAACAGATCGCTAAGTAGCAGGATATAAAAAAAAAAAAAAAAAAAAAAAAAAAAAAAAGTTTTATATGTTTAATCATTTATAGGGAATATAGCATAAATCGGACTCGGATACGGAAGATTTCATGCGTGATTTCATTTAAAAATGTGTTTATACGTAAGACACAAGAGATAACCACAAAGTCAATATTCGATAGTAATTACTAAGACGAAAACTTCACTAAGACGAAATTTCCAATTTGCTTTGAAAATAAAATTTTTCATGTACTCTAATTTTGTTCAAAAGAAATTGATTCTGCTTCGGCACTAAAATTATATTTTTCTTAATATTTTTAAATAGTCTTAGAATATTTTTGGTTTCTGGAAAAAGTGCAACATGCAGTTGCATTTAGTTATTTTTTAAATATCTCTCAACAGTATAAAAATTATATAACTTTTACATATAATTTCAATTCAGCAAATAATTACGTTTCATATGGCACTCGTTACCTAATGAATAGAAAAACAAATTCCATATTGGAAAAAAAGTGCGTTTTGTCTTTCTACTTGCCCAATTTCATTTGTTTACTCGCCGATATAAAATAACTAAGAAAACTATCAGTTAATATTATTCAATGACGATCAAAAAGCTTATATTAACTCACAATACAGCTAACTAAAACACTTTTAACTTTTGCCAAGTAGACTAGAAAAAGATGACAAAATTTTGCTATAAGCATTTCGTTTTAACTCTTAAATTTAAAGAAACCTATAAAAATAAATATGGAAAAGAGTTTCAAACGTTTCATTAAATAGACAATTGTTTTCGCAAAACAAACAAACCTCTCAACCATTTCTGGCAAGTATTTCATGCAAGTGTTCTGGCATAACATAGTTTTATATTAATCTAAGTTTTATTTTTCGTCTTGAACTAAAAAAAAATATGTCGAAAAACGACAGGAAATATTTCTACATATAAATCGTGTCCCTGAAAAGACCTTACATTTACTCGAAATACGCTCCACATATACATGTTTAGAATATTGAAAGGAGACAGAAAGGACCTGAATGTGACAAAAATAATAATGACGTTTGAGAAGTGAACAATTTTAAAAAATTTTTAAAACGTCTAGCAAATAAAAAAACTGAAATTTTATTATGAAAAGTGAGATTATTTTCATCGGGATGAATCAAAGTGAGTGTCCGTATATCCGAGTAATGAGTGTCCCTTTATAGCCCCTTATACAGATGTAAAATATTGATCAATGAAGCTCTCAGGTCCAATAGGATGGTCGAAAAAACGACATAAACTCTGAAAGAGCAAAGATACATACGCATAATTATATTTTAAATTTATTTAGGGGAAGACCACATATTTATAAAGCTATTATCGTTATTTTTGTTCCGTTTTAAAATTCTAAAAATATTAAAAATATTTATGCATTTATGTATATAGCTTTTTTATTAGGTATTATGCTCAATTTTATTTTGTTTTTCGCAAAATAATGAAAGAACACAACAAAACCTTTAAGCTAATTATTAAAACTATATTTAATAAACACGTGGAACGAATACATATAATAAAATTGAAAAGTATGTAAGATTTTACAGTATTCGTTCTGAAAATATAGTTAAATGTATGATGTTTATTAAATATCAAGTCCTAATAAGCCAATACGTAAACAATTTCGTGAGCCTCCATATTTGAACATTCACTATGGTATAAATATGTGACGTCGCTAAATATGTTGTTAAGGATAACTGTCAAAATATAAACGAAAATACTTCGACCGCTTTTACTTGACTATTATTTGTACATTATAACATTTCTTCAAGACGTGTTTATTTATAACTGTGTAGCTTTTACTGTGACTGACTTTTGCACGATAATGTACGGTTCCAAATAATCTCGGACGTCGTGTAACGGACGAAGGTCTCCGAAATGTTACAAAAAAACTTTGCGTAGGAGGATTTTTTTATATGTTATAATTTCCGAATGCCAATAATGTCAAATTTACGTGGATGATGTAAACGTTATCTGAATCATTACATCGAAGTACGAAAAAACGATTCGGAATACACTTGCCATTGGCACAAATGAAGTATTTGTAAAATGTGATTTCTGGAAAAAATATATAAAAAAATTGTATAAACTGTAAAAATAATCTACTAACAATTCAGAATGTCGCCATTTATAAACGTTGCACTAACGAGTAGCGCTTACTGCTATAATAATTAATTTTCATTTTGTTTTTCGATTTTTTATTTTTTATTACGTATCAATGAAAACACGAAACACTAATGCCGCAAAACATTTCTTATTTCATTTAAGTCTGTTGATTTCTTACAATTATTTATTGGAAAGCAATTTCATGTCCGCCATAAATATTTTGAAGGTAATATATATGCCTAATCAACTTGATTTCACACACAGCTTCTCTGAGTCTGATATTGACAACAATAACTAGATAATCGCCCAGTTACAATTCAGAATTATTAATTATGATCAATTCTGTAGGTTTTTTTTTCAATTTGTTTAATTATGGTTTGAAATGAAATATAAATAAAATGTAAATTTAACTTGTAAAAATATCAATCAATAGATACGATTACAGAGGACGCTTACCACTTTTTCCAAAAATAAATCGGTTTTGTACCTGATTTACCGTGAGGAAAATTTTTTTTATACCAATCCCGTATCTCACAACTACTCCAAAAACATTTTTTCTTTTTTCATACTTAAACCATTTTATCTTCAAGTTTTACTTTTTCTGGATAAGAAGAGTTTCAAAACTAAACACTTATTAATCTGTAAGCATACCATTTTTTTCTCACAAGATATAAATTTACTTAATTACCAAAATAGATATTTATTATTTAAACATATAAACTAAAATAAATAAATAATATAATAAATATATATGCGAAGGTAAAAAATGCATAGAGGCCAGTATAGGATAAAGAAAATTACGTAAGGTTTGAGAACATAACAAACCAAAATTGACAATCTGTACAATTATATACATAGCAAAAAAATTAAATTAAAATAATGGAGAGGAACAATAAAAATAAAAGAAACAAAAAAACAAAACATACGAAACTAAACTAAATTGTTTATATACGCATATTATGTAAATGTATTGGTAACTTTAAACTCCGAAAGAACAGAGGAAAATCTATAACTACGCTTAGAGTATGATCGTTTCTGCATATTTACTTTCGTCTGTGTACTTCTTTCTTTGTTGTCTCGTAATTTAAAAAATTAACTCGTCATTTTCAACCCGTCCATTAACATAACATATTATTTTTCAAAGCATATATTTATCAACGGTTAAAAATTACAATGCCTCCTAATCAAAATTATCCGGAAGTACCGAAATATAGCCATTAATTTATATAACATCCTAAACATTTAAAACAATGTCTTAGACAGTGGTTTTAAGCAAAACTTAGTTCGGACAATTTCTTATTTGCGTCATTCTTGCATTGTATGTTATCCGATACGTTTAAATCTTTTGTTTATATTTATTTCAATAATGAGTATTAATATAAAATATATAACATGTGCTTCACACTTTCATTAAATTCAAGTTAAACGTTTTTCAATTCTGATGATTAATAATGTTTTTACGAATGTATGACCTTATCAAATTGTCGGGTGAGTGCTTTACCTGCATCGCATCAAGCTAACGAAAAATGATGGAAACTATGCTATGTCGCATCAAACTCGCGACCCCAACACCATCAACAGCAGATGTCTCTTCAATATATTTTCTCTACAATTTGCTTACCCTACTCTTCCTTAATCCCTTAACCCTTCGACATGGAAATGCGTCAAAATAATACATTTAGCATGAAAATTGGAAGCAACGGGAAAAACTAAGGGACCGAGTGGCAATTTCTTTGCGGTTACAAAGCACTTTTCAGAAGCGATTCTCCCATTTTCAAGTAATAGTTTGTTTGTTAAACTGTAAGAACAATGTAAAAAGTGCTAGTACTATTCAGTACCAACTATCTTATTTGAAATTAATCAGTAAATTAGATTCATGTTTTTCAAATATACTCTTCCCATGTAGAAAACACAAGCCAAGAATATATCTTATTCATTTGGCTCTTATATTTTCCAGGATTTACATTAATATACTACTAAAGTAATATCTACTTGATTATAATAAATATTTATAACTCTCTGTAATATTTCTCTGATTTTCATTGTAGTTGAAACGTAATATTGAAGGTTTCGGCAGGCGTAGTTCACTAAAAGAATGCCTTTTGAGAAAGTTCACAATAACTATTACTGTTGCTTGAATTACAAGCAATTTCAATACTATATTTAATATAAACATAATATAAACAATTCGTAATTTTTTAAAGAATTAAAAAATTCCGATTAATATTTAAATCGTAGAAAGTTATAATAGAAGGCGCATCACTGTTTCGCTAATTCAATCTTTGTAGCCTCTCGTTAATATCTGAAATGTTTATTAAATAAGTCAGCTTCTTGACATAAAAGCGTTATAGTTATGTATCTATCCAAAATTGTAACTGATCAAACTAAATATGATTGTTCATAAACAATAAATATTAGATTACTGTGCCTGTTTCCTTGGGTTCACATCACGACTTCACGACACGTAATTTCGTTTCGACACGACACGTAATTATAGTTTTCGTTCACGACACGTAATTTATCTGTAATTTTTTACAAAATAAAACATAATTTCCACAAAATAAAACAGAATGTTTTTTTTCAAAAAATATGCAGTGTCTAGATACAGATACATTACCATTTTATTATATGATAGCTATGCCCGCAACTTCATAAGTGCAGACTACTAAAAACATACCAATACCGTTTTTTATAAGTGTGCTTCCATACTTCACCTCAGGTCACACCCATATCACTAATATACGTCCACGTAGAAAAGTACATTGCACGATTTAAAATACACGTGACGCCATCTTTTGATGTACATATGTATACTATACATTTGTGTAATTACTACGCGTTGGATAATATATTCGGATTGAGTGAACCGATTGCGATAACATAAAATCTAACAGCAACTTTAACTTAGCTCCTATGTCTTTAGCAGTATCCTATACCTTTATCAACCTATAACTAGCTATGTCTTCAACAATTTTACGTGATGCGTGCGCAAACATATAAAACGTACAAATGAACGAAAAACCCTAAAACGATCTTGATTTATACTACCACTTTATCAGTTTTATCCTAATTATATTTACGTGAAAAAAAATTGTGTGAAATTTTAGTCAGAAATTGATATATCTTATCAAATTATATTAATTTGTTTCTTAATGAATTACAGTCTCCTAACCTACCTTTTACAAGCATAAAAATATCGGTACTATTTCAAAAGCTATAACATTTGAAAACATTCCTAAAATTTCTCAGTAAAATATAGATATACTTTTGGCAATTCATTTTTTCATAATTTTTCACTTCAGCAGTTTTGAAGATAATGTGTGGGGGTAATATGTTTTTATCGACATCGTCAGCAATATCTCTAAAATTATTTATGTACAATTACATTTTAAAGAAAATAGTTTTAGGCGCAGCTATTGGGCACAGCATGAATTTATATCAAAATAATCATCTGTAGATAAAAAACTCTTATAGACGATAAGCGTTCCGTACCATAAAACGAATTAATTAGAAAAATACGTTGTTCATAAGTTTCCTCAAAGTTTTCCCAATCACAAGTCTACGTGATATTTCCAGATTTTCGCAGAAAAACAAGTGGACAAAAGATTCTTATAGCTATTTTTGAAAATCTTGCTGGAGAAAAATTATTTACTTCTAAGAAGAAAATTTATTCAAAAATTATCCTACTTCTAGATTTCCCACGTGACAACCTTCCATTTAATTTGTCCATTATAAAATTAAGATAATAATATTATTTATCCATATGAATCTCCAAAGCTATTTCTGAAATTGTTAATTCAGATGTTTTCTGTACATCCATATTTGAGTCACTACCGAGTATAACTATAGTATACATTTAGCTCTCTACATCCTATTGTCCGTGAAAAAAATAGGCTGTAACAGGTGGACGGACTTAAATCCTTAAATAATCCATTTAATTCAATTTTGGTGCTAAGCTCTACTTTATGAATTATATAATTCTCTTTCTTTATCACAAAACATAATCCCTGTTGTATTTGGTACTGTGAGAGCAATTCCTTTATACAAAAAACTTAAAGATAAAACAATTTTTGCCTTTGAAATAATTTTGTAAGGCTCAACAAGTTTTAAAAATTTCTTTCTTGGAAGTACTCATCTCCGTTTTCTTTTCACTAAATTTATCCTGTCTCATTCCAACGCCTCTCAAAGTTCATAGCCCACGGCATATACATAAATGTTTTCGCACAATTATATAGCCTTATACTGTGCGTTTTAGTACTGTTCACGTGTTAACATAACAAGAACTGCTTTTATGCTAACTTCGTCACTTTTATCATGATTCATTTGAGTGGTTCGTAGTTCATTCTGGCAACATTCCAATTATTATTTTTGTATATTTACGACGTTTTTTTCACGTTTGCTACTTGCCTTAAACTACTTGATCTACGAGTGGAAAGTTGAACGATTTAATATAGGTTTGTTACTATTTTTATCAATTATCATATATACGATAATTTTAAGCCTTCAAATAAAAAACCCATCCAATCTGAATTAAACTCATACTTAATTCTAGCGTGTCTTTTGTTGTGCTTTGATTACTTTTCCGCAATGTTATTCCATTATGTTAATATAATACTATACAAAAAATATATCTGAAAAGTTTGTAACATCACTTCTTCTCTTTAGGTTGTTAATTATGGTCTAAATGGTAGTAGGCAAAGAATTTGGGTCGAAATTTCGATAAATGGTGCTAAAGAGTTTATATTGAATGAAAATATTTTATTTGATTTAATTAAAGGTGAACTCTTTTATTTACTTAACATTTTAACTGTGTGCACGCTAGAATCTAAATAATTGCTATGTGAACAATTACCACTGTTAATGCTACCACTCTCCTGTAGTACGAGTATCACATAAACTATGGCTTCCTTGACAGAACCCTTTCAGGATACCCGTTTGTATCCGTACCTGTCGCTTTCAGCCTATTATTTTCATAAATTTGATGTCGTCTTGAACTTAATCTTATAATGTTTTCCTAAGTTTTCTAAGCTTTCCTTCACACTTTATAATCTCCTTTCCGCAATTACTATATCGGTTTTTCGTCGTTCGTTTTTTTCAGTGTGACTAGTCTCTTAATTTTGTCGAATTTATATTTTTTTATAGACACTTTGTTACTCAAATTGTATACATAGATATTTCTTATTCTTTACCTCCAACCGTGTAATAAACATCATGGTTTCTCTTTGAGTTATGAGACATGAGTTGAGACTAAATATAAATTATGATAATGATTAATAACTTTTCTATAAATATGTTACATTATTTCTTTTAGAAAAAAATAGACCTAAAAAGTTTTTGATGTAAAAAGTAGCATTTATTGCCTGCAGCCGGTTTATCTCTGTCAGAAACGAGTTATCATTTACGGTAAAATAAAGTACACTATATAGAAAACAAAATAAAATTGAAGATGGTAACTGTTTGCATTTTTGAGTACTTAAACTCACAAACATCATTCTATACAATTAAAAATAATTTTCGTTTTATTAAAAGAATATTATACCAAATTTGATATAAATACTTTTTTTTAAATAATTATATTAGATTTATAAACAATTTTTAAAAATCGAAAAAAGTTTTTTGATTCAAAATATAAATTTGATTTCATTGAAAAACAGGTTACATTAAAACATTTTCCACAACTTTCGTATATCTAATCATTTCCTGTCAAGTGAAGATATTTCGACATAGATAAAATATATCGTATTTACACAATATTTGGAAAATGTGACCTGTTTGATGTTTATACCTATATCGTGTATATATACGAAACAATCACAATGACCTTCACTCTAAAGCCAAATTCTATAAGTATTAAAACGCATTTACGCTCAAAATTTCATAAATGACTTTAAACCGCAATGCAGACGAATGACATTTGAGGGTGGTGAGTCGACGACAATTATCGATTTTTGTCGAACAAGTGCGATAGCTGACGTTCTGCCGATTGTCCATCAGCTTTTCCATGTCTACATGCACAAGTCGAGACGAGCGCGCCACAAAATAAATCGTTTCCGTCTACGTTAGCTCGTGTTCAGTCTTATGTTATATACCCTTCTCTCCGTTAGCGCGTTTAAATCGTAGCTTTCCGATCGACAAACGTCGGCCAGTGTCATTTCGATTTTTTTTTATAAAATCGATTTTTGTAGGACTTACGTGTTAAAACATTTAATATGATATGTTCATTATTTTAAAACGTAAGAAAAATTAAAATCCAACATCGTAAAGTGCGTAATTTTTACACCAAGTGCATACATTTTTAAACATGCATCATAAATCAAACTCAAAATTAAACCGTTCGACATAACCATTATAAATATATTAAGTACCCCGTTTTAAATATACATATCGTACACTAAGTATGAACTAAACACGTTAGAGCTACGTAGAAAGACGCTAGCGTGATGGTAAATAGCATGAACAATAAAATCTATCATTACCCGAGTGCAGTTCATGTGAATATCACTCTGAACATGACGTTATTATGATGGTGTCATGAGCAATAAAATCGATCATTACCCGAGTGCAGTTCATGTGAATATCACTCTCAACATGACGTTATTATGATGGTGTCATGAGCAATAAAATCTATTATTACCCGAGTGCAGTTCATGTGAATATCACTCTGAACATGACGTTATTATGATGGTGTCATGAGCAATAAAATCTATTATTACCCGAGTGCAGTACATGTGAATATCACTTTGACCATGACGTTATTATGATGGTGTCATGAGCAATAAAATCTATCATTACCCGAGTGCAGTTCATGTGAATATCACACTGAACATTTTTAATGCAAACTAAATATTATAAAAAACTATTTTCTTCTCCATTTGATTTTAATGATACATGTTAAATTATTAATCTTAAGATTTTTTGCATACTGAATAGTCAGTATGTTATATATTGCAAATACTTACGTGTTCAATAGAATGTAAATATTATCTTATATATTTTAATACTTACGTTAAATTTTCAAACACATAAATTAAATATCGTTAAAAATGTATATACTTGAAGCAATCAAAATTATTTATATTTCTATAACACTTAAAAATAATATTTCAAATGAATCTCATACATTTGGTAGCTGAAATTATCAAAGAAACCAAAAAACAAGCAAACATTGTCTTCTTCATAGTACTAAGTTCATAAATACTCATAATACGTAGGAACTCCTTAAAAGTATCGGTCGAGAAGTGGTTAATAAATTCGTTGAAAATAAATTAAATTAAAACATAACAAATGGCAGTGCCGGGAGCAATTTAAATCGTTTGCATAATCGACCAATCTTCCCCCGGGCCGCCTTCCCATATAAATATTCATTAAGGGCAAAAAATACTCAGATACTGATTAATACAGTTTTATTTTACTGTGCAACCGACAAAAGTCGACATGAAAATGCTTTCCCCATTCAACAGAAACCAAACTTTAGGGCGGAATTGTGGGTAGCACCACATGCCCGCCTTAAAGTGTTGGAACATTTTTTAGTATATTCTTGAAATTTAATTGATCTATGTCGTAAAGAAATAACTTGACAAGTAAGTGTTAAATATAATCATATGTTGTTTATATATTACATAATAAGAAGCAAACATACGCAGGATGATATACAAAATACAAGTGTTTAAAAATATAAGTAAAATTCAGTTAAATTACTGAAAAATACTGTGAATCAAATATATATAATTAGTTCTTATCAAGTTCGCGTAGAAATAAGCACAAAATTGAGTTATTTAAATATCTGTTATAAGGTGGAATGAAAAAGAATTTACTTTCATAACCATGTTGGAATATATAAAAAAACTCACCTTATGCACTCATTTGATAAGCAAGAAAATATTTTTGGTCAAATTTTATATATTGTGGTGCTCCAGATTAGGCGGTTGTCCTGGCTCCGGCACTGCATAATACTAATAGTATAATTGAGAAATTTTGTTTGTTTATTACCTAATGACTCTGTAACTAAGCACCGAGTGACTACCAAATTTGGAGTGTGTATATTTTGAGTGGCGGAGTAATATATAGATTATGTATCGTTGGCAATTTCGTACAAATAGAATATTAATATAGCAAAAAGTATATTAGAATATTTATTACTTAATCAGATCTAAATAGCAAGATGGATTTTTAATTAGCTCGAACATAGTTCATGATTCAAACTAATGTGTTGGTTACCTTTAATCATAGAAATAACATTATTAATGTAAGATAAAACTTTATAGTTTCAGTTCATAAAATTTTATTACTTCAACATATAAATTGCATATTTTTCGTCGCCATGATATATTGGGTTAATCACAAGGCATACGGTCTTTGACGATGCGGCGCACCGCGAGGAACCGGTTCAATGCCCGGCCGTTCGTCGAACGGCAGCCCCGTCCGATCCGATCCGATCCGACCGGTGTTATGGTTGGCTGTAAGAGATTGCTCTCGTAGCATATGTCCACCATATGTATCAATTAGATATATTTAAGTATGTAAATAAATAAATAAATAGAGGAAACATCTCGTATATATAAATAATTTGATATTATTTGTAAATAGTTAATATTATTGTCATCGGGTTAGAGACAAATCTCATAAACTTAGTCGACATAAATAAAACCACAAGCGACATGCTGATAAAACACGTTTTTAAGTTACATCATATCAATATATAAAGATACCCATCTTTAAATAAATAGATCAAAAATATTTTTTTATAAATAAGTCTATATGATGAATTTTTTCAAGTATTCTAAAACGATAATCGACAAAACAATATTTGTCATTCAAGGTTTTAAACACCTGAAAATATTGATGCAAATTAATCAAAATAATTTAATTTCAAATTTCCAATTAAATTCTGGTACCTAGAAATTTTAGCAAATTTATAAAACATTTCTAAATATGAGGGAAGAATTGTTAGCCATTTTGAAGATGCAAACGGGTCTTAAAAATTAAAAAATCATAAATAGAAACTCAAATTTATTTTAAAATACCTGTCTAATGACACTACAGACGACAAAGCAAGTAAAACAAAAATTCACGCCACACAAAAATTATTTTGCCATATTCTGCTGTATAAAAATTTCAGTCTCTACATGAAAGTAAATACTGTAAAAACTCCGAGGCTGTGACAGATGGACAAGCGGATATGAGGCAATTATAAATTTTCCATATTTCACGAAAGAAATCTAAAATAATACGACACACAGTTTTATTTATATTTTGAATTAATTTTCTAATCTTTTCTTTAGAAAGTTTTATACAAATTGTAAATGCCATGAGTCAATACTATTTTTCTTCACGTGCATTAAATTTTTCAAAGGAAATATAAGATATTTCCTTTATTTTTTGCATTCTTTTACTCGTTTGAATTCTAATAAAACTTTCACTACAACTGTTGCAAATATTTAGTTGTTCCAACCCCCTTTCTATCGGACTATATATTGTAATATAGTTTTATAGTAATAACTTCTCAAATATATTAAATAACTTCCAACATTGTAACGCAAAAATTCAAAAACTGAACACTATTTCAAATATTTTGTATGAACCAGCATTATGTTTGAGAACAAATTTCTAACCGAATACTCGGGTATGGCTGACAGACAGACTAGTATCTGGCATTTAATCATATTTTACCATTTTTGACAGAGCATCCTGTAACAGTCATTCAAATAATTTAATTTTCTCCAAATATGAAACGTCCGATATGTACATAATATTAGCCGAGTTCTAAACACTGCTCTGTAAAATTGTACAAAATTTACTAATGTTTCAATAAAATATGTTCATTTAATTTACATATTTTATAAAGCAAAAAAATAGATTGATAAAATCGTACCATACAAATATACCTTTTCACGAAAAGTAATGTTAATCATAAAAACCAAAACGTTAGTTATTAAACCAATTAAATCCTTAATATATATATTTAGCCAATATCCATTAGTAAATGAAGCAACTTATATGCCTATTCATAATACCAAAAATATAAAAATAATCAAAAATTTTGTAGCTTTCATAATTAAGCTCGCAAAAAGCGCGCCCAACTGAAAGCATCGAAACACCACTGGGCCATACGTAGAAAAAGGAAACCGCAGAAACATTTTGAGTGACCCTCTTTAAAAGCTTTTAAATATTTAATCTGTTCAGATTTAGCTTTATTTCACAAGTAGTTAACTTTTGGTCAACTTATACCTAAATTTAATTTACCAAAAAAAGATAGTGAAGTAAGCTATTATTATGTAGAGCCTTTAAATATTCATATATATGTCACTAGCTATCCTGCCCGGCTTCTTTACAAACTGCTTCTTTATATACTACGTTAAAAAATACTAAGCCACGGCTTCACATAGATGTTGTTATGCTGGTATAATTGTCAATTCGTGAAAATCCGCGCGTGTAATTTTGCTTACTAGAAAAGACCGTCATGACTATCGAACAATTGATTAGCTAATTGTGGTATAAAAGAAAAATGGTTGTACATAAGCTGATAATCGTGAGATGGGATTACTATAAATTTAAAAAAATTGCTAAAATATGATCAGAGATCACCATAAATTTAAGAAACATCACTAGAAAATTGAATTGAAAAATTATGTTTTTAACAGTAAAATGTTTATTGTGAAATTTCCGTAATACTCGTATATTGTCGATATATTATGGATATCATTTTCGAAAACAAAATTTTTTAAAAATTTGTTAAATATATTTGAAATTACAATGAAAATATTGCTACAAATCACATTTATAATTTAAGATTTTGCATTCCAAATGCTGGATAATGTTCGTTTTTTTGAAAATTATGCGGTTAAACTGTCAACCCGAAGTAGACAAACAACATAAAGTAACACGAGTCTTGAATTTTAGAACATTTCTTTCCATGACTTTAGACTTTTTTTTCCTAAATTTTCCCTTTAGGGAAATTTTCCACCTAAAGGAATTTTCTCTCTAAAACTAAATTTCACCAATTCATATGTATATTGAGCTCTATTCCGTCAAGTTCTTTCTTCGATGCCTTTTCTTATTCCACTAAGAATTATAAGAACAAACGAATGCATTCCTTCAGACGGTGAAACCTAACTTCCATATATTTAATTTCCATTGCTAATTAAAAATTAACTTCAACCGCGAAAATTATTTCGTTTTCCAAACAGCCTCAATTACTGCCGCAGTCGCAAGCACAAACTCAACTCACTTTCAGATCCTCGAAGGTGAAGTGTTCGACGGTCGAATTACGCAAAATCTAATTTAACTCGGACCTCTTAACCGCCAGTCGAGGGCCTGCTTAAGCCCGTATATAATTAAACCTGAGCCGGTAACAGATATTTGCCAACAGCACCTTTATTATTTATTTATAGAGCAAAATAAGTTATGCGAAATAAATATTATCTTAAATGGTTTACTTGTCTTTAAATCAAGTTTCTTGTAAATTATCTTAAGGAATGTTTGTATATATCAAACCATAACTTCGTTGATAAAAATGCAAACTTGTATCATGAGCTTGTATAAAAATATATTTACATCGGAATATTAATTTATTTACGTATTTAATTATGTAAATTAGTTCAATTTGCGACCTGTAAACGAAAATGTGCAACATTTGTCATAAATACAGAGCATTTATTTTCATGAATATAAACCCCACAAGTTATAAAATTTGCAGTATATAACATTATATAACTTGCAGTCCTAACAGTATTTCAATAAAAAAGATTATACTGATGACCTTAACTGAACCGCAGAATTTGTCAGGATTGAATCCAAGATAGTGCCCCAGGTCTTATTTAAACAAAAATAAAACAGACAAATGATATCAAATAAACAGAAAGAAATACACATTTCCAGACCTGATAGTATCAATTTAGTGGAAGGAAATTTGAAAATCCGCGACGGCATCAAAGCCCGGTTTAAATAGGAAGAAGCGAATATATTCCTTGTGATATCAATCGAGCAAAACGTAATATCAAAATCAGGGCCATCTCCTAAAACTGAGATTTAAGCGCATAGGAATGAATACATTCCTGATGATGTCAGTCGAGCAGAAGGAAATATCAAAATTCGGATAGATCTTAAGAATGAGATTCAAACGCACAGGCGCAGACACATTCCTAATAACATCAGTCGATCAGAAACAAATATAACAGTTCGGATAGCTCTTAAGACTGTGATTTAAACGCATAGGAGCGGACACATTCCAGATGATGTCAGTCGAATAAAAAAAAATTAAAGCTGAGATTGAAACGCATAAGAGCGGACACGTTCTTAATGATTTCAGTCGAGCAGAAGGAAATATCAAAATTCGGATAGCTCTTAGACTGTGATTTAAACTCAAAGGTACGGATATGTTCCTGATGATATCAGCCGAGCAAACAAATTAAAGCTGAGATTGAAACGCATAGTTACTTAACTGCATTCCAGTGAATTTTACTCACAAATAAATTAAAACTTTGAAGGTACTTTCCGTTGACATAGAATCATGAAATTTAGAAAGGAGCAGGGTATCACAGCACAAGTAAAGAAAAATATGAAAATTGTCAATTGGTAGTTATCGTATCGTACCTATAAAAGAAACCCACAGAAAAAAATAATTTTATAAATGCCTAAGCGGACCCTCATGGTGAAAATTCCACTCGTGCTTGACAGTTTTTTTTAAATAATACACCCAAACAGACATTGACACAAACAAATTTATATAATATAATATATATATATATATATATATATATATATATATATATATATATATATATATATATATATATATCATGTGAAAAGACCAAATTCATTTAATTTTGCAATGTAATAATATAATTGCAAAAACAAGCAACATGCATTTTAATTACATTAAAAAACTAAGCAATAATTGTCGAATTCATGATGTAACCAAAATTCCACCAAACCAAATCGGTCTCTACGTTTTTCCTTCCATAAACAAATCCACAAAATAAGTCTAATTCTTGGCCGCCCCACCTCTCTGTTTAGCATACAAATTGCGAGTACCTCGTTTAAATCAGTTAAATACAAAATAATATGTTAATGGCATTCGGCCATAGATCGTCGGGTGGGGCGGAGTTCATTCCGCGGCTTAGTTTTTGCGTTTATTTGAATAAAAGGGTCCTGGAGGCGTATTAAGGGATGGTGTTTATGCATTCGAAATGGGATTGTGTTGTTTGGTTGGAACTGTATGTCGAATGTGAGGTGGGAAAATTAAAGGTTATTTTAAGAGGGAAATATTACTTTGTTTGCTTTCAATATAGATCCCAACATCTCCAAACCTTAAAACAATATACTTTCATTGAAGTCTGGCATAAATTATCTGTTATTAAACCTGTTGTTGCAATTGTTTAAATTATTTTAAACCCTATACAATATGCCAATGATTAATTCTTTGTCGTATCTATAAACCTGTACCTCTAAAACTGTTTTATATTGTTATGTCATAATTCCACAAAGTTTTTACAATTTTATAAAGACCTGTTCTCGTTTTATTTCACATTTTTTCATTACCATTTTTCATTATAAATTGTCATTGATTTTTTTTTCATCATCACGTATCTTGCAAACTATATAGGAAGATCATTTTTTTTCAGAAGACACAAAAATTATGAGTTCATAAAATTAAATCGATGAATGACGACTTTTGAGTTCTCGTGAAGCTTAAATCCCTTATATTGACAAACGATTTTTTTTAGTTTACTTTCAATTAAATATGAGGTTATATATGTATCCATAATGACTGACTCTTTTACCTTGAATCCACGTCATTTCATAATAATTAAATAAGGATCTGTCAATTTGACGGCTCAATTGATTGATGATTACTTTAAAAGAAATTAGACCTCTAACGCGCATATTTACAGTGATTTTCGAAGCGCTTATCACATGAATGAATATTGGAAAAAAGTAGCATCCTTGTTTATTATTTATTTTTTCATAAATTTATCGGGCAATATTTGAATTAAGCATGCCTACAGATTGATCGATTGTGTGAATATCACTTGTTCTTCGCTCGCCTTAAAATTGTTGCTATTTTTTTCTTTTGGTTTATATATATGACACTACATCCAGATATTATGTTTCAAAATTGAAAAGTATAAAGAAACATTTTTGCGTAATTTTAATTAGATAAATATTTGCTTTTGGATAAGTGACACCCTCCGCAGTCATGTTGAAAGAACCTTATACTCTCCACCACTTGCAATACCTCCGGTAGTCTTAGGTCAAGTGTACCGTTTGGTATGCCACCACACTAATCTCATAATCCGCAATGAACTCTCTATAATTCGTGCAGCATTCGGGAGATAAATTCCGTATAGTTAGGGAAAAAACTATTGAACCCTTCATCCCTAAAAAACCTGCGCCCATTTTAAATAACAGTTTGATGTAGATTAAAACTAAAAATAATAATATACATATTGTAAATAAAAATGTTCAAATTTATATAAATTAAAAAATCCCATACTTTTCAACAATGAAACATGTTACGATGCAGTTAAATTTCTTTTATTCAAAAAATAAGTATTATAAAGGACACATTTCTAACGTCACTTATGGAATTTTAAGAAAATATCAATGTTAAACAATATAATCTAAACAAATATCCATTGTTTACTACATTATCATAAAACTTAGAACGAAACAGACATGAATTCAAAAATAACAAAAACACATAGAAATTGACGAATTAAAAAAACTTACTTTTAAAAGCACACTTTCTAACGATGTCGAAAATTATTTTATTCAATTATCATTCATATTTGATCTAAACTCGTGTTTATAATCCAAAGGATCATTTCAGAAGAAGATTTGAAAACTCGTATTTTTTTTAACTCTCGCTAGGATTACGCAAAAATAATTAAAGTACTTTTCCCCACTCCTTTATAACAAACAAGTTCCTGTTCTGAGGTCAATACATAGAAAATATTCACCAACATTTTCACTCAAGAGCCAGTGATAACGAACTTAGCAAAGAACCACAGTTAACCAGACCCAAGTATAAATATCAGTGTACGACAATGACAATGCAAATAATAATACTATAAAAGACATTGTGGATAAAAATAATATTTCACAAGAAAATCACAGAGTACTAGTTCAAAAGAAACTGATGCATGCCTTTGATATAGCATTAACTGACTCATTATGAAACGATTCTCGAAATTTTTAGTTTTATAACCCAGATTTTTGCACACATTAATAATTAATTGCGATTTTATTACAAAAAAATAAACACTGATTATTAGATAAATAGCAGCAATAATTTAAAGTGATTGTATTTCAATAAATTTCTAATAAAAACTGAATATTTTTATCGATTAAAAATCAATTAAGGATAAATGTTATTTGTCATATGCCAATCCAAAAATGTCAAGGAAATACTTTCGATGCATTCAAGAAGTAGTGATTGCATGAAATGCCGCTTTTTCAAGGAATTATTTTTGCAAATATCTTTAATATCCCATGGATGTGGAACCCTGGCAAGTAGCAGCAAAACTCACACTTCGAGGGTCCTGTAGATATTAAGATCTTTATAAAGATTTAAGGGTACTTAGTAGTTCTGTTAAAAATATTTATAAGTACTAATTTTTTGCAATGTAAATACGTTGACTGCTATTTCTTTCACAGGCATCGGAAATAATAGTGGTGAAAAATGTCCCATTTTCACATTTTCGAAAATACAATTTGAAATTATCATAAAAATATTTTCATAGTTCTGATAAAAAGCCCTTTGAAATTATTCCCCACATTTTACATTTAAAACATTTAAAAAAAAATATCTAGTGCAAAATATGTGACGTTAATAAGATACCAAATTTCAAGTTTCTACGTCGCATAGTTTCTGAGAAAATAAGTTCCAAAAAGTGACTGACAGACTAATTAACCTTGTAGGTACTCCTATTTTTCAGTTTGAGGTAAGAACCCCAAAAATGAGCAATTTTTGGTGTAAAAATAAAATCTATCCGCTCTAATGTAAGAAATTGTCCCTTTTCGCTGGTGAACAAATAAAGGTTCGTTTCTTATCGACTTCTATTCAACAATTTAATCAAAAATCGTTACTGGAAAGAAATATGCTACAAAGTTCACACAAATGCTCGTAGCTTAGCAATTTCTATAACAAAATACATTCCGATCGCGACGTAAATGATATAGCTCCCTTCTCTAAGCCGCAAACGAGATAAATCGCTATTCATTACGGTTACCCGCTTGTCTTGCACTCTGACCCGCGACATTGCACGCGCGGAATTGCCAATAATCCCCGTCATAAATCCCGCCCGCTTACAGCTCGAGCTTCACCCCCGCCCGCATCCCCATAGCAACTCAACGTCGAGTCGTTTTGCATTACGTCAATTATCGTCTCCGATTTGGCTTTTACGTTTTGACGTAAAAATCGGTTTTAACGCTCTACAAATAAGTGGGACGTCCTTATTTCCATCCGTAAGTATTTTTATTAACCGTGACCGTGACATAATTCAGTAATTATACCATGAAACTTTGTTTAGCAGAAAGGAAAAATATGTAATAAATGTTTTGAAATGGATGAAATCATAATTATAATAATTTTGATGATAGTACAGCTCGTGCCCTCAGGGTTCTGTATCTTTATGTCATATTATCGCAAATATCAGAAGTATGTTACAAATATTCGACAGAAAACGAAAATTGAAAAATTTTATTAGTCATATAATAATTTCACATTAGTATTATAAATTAATATTCTATGGAAACCTGCAACAATACCACATTTTCAGATTTAAGAGTATCGAAAAAAACCCTTAGTGATTTCAATGAGTGGATCAGTATTTATGTGATATTTGAAAGGGGTTATATTTTTATTACATTTAAATAAAAGCTTAGTATTTCATATTAATCTCGTGTCTTTCCTGAGATAAAGGGTTTTGACCGACAGACAGACAAACACGCAATAAAGTGATCTTATGGAGTTTCTGTCCTTTTCATTCTAAGACGTGAAACCTTGGAATTCGAAAGAATACAAATTTTAAAGTTATCAGTTGTCGGTTTCTGTAAGCCCAAAATATATAAAATAAAAAAAAATTATATGATTTCGCTTCCATGTAATACGATTTAAACACAAAGATTATTCCAATCTTTTCAATGAATTGTTTTTAATACTAGATAATGAATTATAAATTTTATTTGTTTTTTTAATTAATAATTTGTTTAAATGAATTAAACATTTTATTTGGCAATTTTAAAAATTATTTTAAGTCACAATACGTTAACCAAAACTATAATATTCGTAATGAAAATCAATAAATAACCGTATAAGTATACAGTATACATATAAATATATAATATAACACTTATTACAATAATAATATAATTGTAATGGAATCAATAGAAATTAAACGCTTAGACATAGTAAAATAGGGGTTTTCTCTATACTGGAAGTTAGTAAATGATAAGACAATATTCTCAATATAGAAACTTCAACTAAAACAAAGGTTTAATACTTTTTCAAGGTATTAAACCTTTGTTTTTACGTCTAGTAATCCATTTGTATCTGTTAGTCAATAACTTTATTTGTTAAGTAACCGTAGATATGACAGTTGTTACAATCTTAATAATTTGATAAATTCATTGAAATAGGTTGTTTAGAGTTATATTGTGTGATAAAATCCTAACTAATATTGTAAATGTCAGTGTTTGCACGGTTTCTTTATTACTTAATAAGTCTGAAATCGAGCAAAAATTAGTTATTAAATACTAAAATTAGTTATTAATATTTACGTACGTATAGACTGTGCAAAGTAGTGTCCCATAGTGTATATTACCCATACTCTCGTGTAGTATTAATACCGTAATACTTAAATACACCCAAATAGCTAAAAGATTTCCATGAATCTTAATGTGGACATAGTTCACAATTTAAATTAGAAAGGAATCAAGAAACATAACTTCTGTAGAATGAAATGAGGTGTTTCTTTTCAACAATGGCGCTAACAGATGACGCTACATATGTATTAAATATATTGCTTCAGTATATTGAGAGTCAAATATGTAATAAATATATTGCTTTAGAGCAATAAATGGAATATATTGACGTTACCAGCATATAAATCACATACCTTGTTCAAAAAGCCATGCCAATTTGAATAAATTATCTCTCGCAAAGGTCATTATCTCACAATGTTCTTCGCTTCATCAGTTGTATCATAGAATACAATATAGAGAAGAATGAAATTCTTATAGTTATAGACATAGTTTCGATATTGGTATATAAAGCACTCTCGGTCAAATCATTTCGTACAAATAAAGACAAAAACATATGCAAAGGTAAAAAGAACCAAAAACAACATAAGTAATTAACTATACCACCGACATATGAGCCTGAAATAAGCTAGATGAATCAAAACAAAAGTTAGGTACAACACATTTTTGACAATAATTCAATTAACACTAAATAACAAACATTTTACTAAATTATATAAATGTCAAAAACTAAGAAAAGTATGTTTTTATAAAATAATAACAATAATAATATAATAATACCAATAATAATAATGGAATTAAAAACAATAGTAATCGTAAGGTACTTTATTTATAAGCTACTGCTTCGTTCCGTGCATAATACGATTTTTCTATAAGCATTTTGTTTTTCACTATGCTCTGAACACGAAATCCTTTGAAATCTTTAATAGTAGTTTATTAAAAAATATGTCATTATTACAAATACAATTTTTTAAGACCCTGGACAATCTGTTCTAATGTTATGAAGCATTTAAGCATTGTTCTGATGTCTTCATTGTCGCAACAGCTTACCCACTGTGATAGCTTCAAGGTACAGAAAGAAAAACAATGAAGATTACACAGTATATTGCAGGAATTTCCCAATAATCCCCGTCTTAAATCCCGCCCGCCCACAACTAAGACTCACTGTGACTCAACGTCACTTTGCCTTACACCAATTATAATCGTTCCGATTTTTACCTCTCCAGTGTGGAAATAGCTTTTAAAGATATTTGAATATTCCCATATTGAGTTTAGATGCACGTACTTCCGTTCATAGCCACGATTAAACATAATAAATTTATTTGTATGAAGTCATATTTTAAACTTTAAAAAATAATTAAACACATCAAATTATGATAACGTATTTGCATTCTCTATTCAGCTTAGTGTGAAATAGTGTATGGTCATTTTTAAAATGATCATTATTTAAAAAGCTTCTGTTTATTCATTATTTAAAAAGCTTCTGATTGTTCATTATTTAAAAAACATCTGACATGTAAAATATTCTTTATTTAAAATATATTAACAACCAGTTAATACTCTTCTAATTTATGAGACGAAATTCGAAAATGGCTTAATTTATATTTACATACGAGTCTTTTAACTAATGTATTTTTTTTAAATAGGATAGGGTATTTTATATAAGAATGTTTTATTATAATGAAATATAAACACGCTTAGATACAATCTAATCTAGGCATGACTATAAATCATAATAACATAATATCATCTTATACTGTAACAATAACCTAACTCGATTTAACAATTGAAATAGTTTTACTGTGACATACAGAACCTTACCCTCTTTGTTTAAAGTTGGAATTTGACATATTTGTAGGAAATAATTACAGACTACGTACAAAGAGTTGAATCTCCATTTTGGGCGACAGAAGAGGGTACCTCTTTGCTGAAAGTTGGTATTTGATATATTTTCAGGATACAATTACAGAGTTTATGTACAAACAGTTGAATTTCCATGTTAGGTCCCAGAAAATACCCTTTCCTTTTCCTGTCACAATCCGTGTCAGTGTATGTGTTGTAATAATATATTTTATTTAAATTTAATTTATTTACATTCTGTTAGTTCTCTTGTATTATACATGAAAATTGTTAAAATTGATTTTCAGTTTCGCCTTTTTTTTATTATTTTTAGTATTCCGTGCCTGAGAATAAAAAAGAAAACCTTATAGGATCACTGTGTTGTCGATTTGTTCGTCAAGATTTTTCTCAGGAACAACCAGAAGTATCAAGTCGAGCAATATCGAATATTAATGTCTGCGGTTTATGTGGTGTACGTAAAATTAATGCATTAAAAGCATAACCTATTTTGAAAGTGACTCATTTTTAAAAATATGTCATATGCTTTACCAAACCATATCTACATTTCACAACATTAGCAACATTAACTTGCGATAATAATATCATTTTAAACTATTTTTTTCTGAAAATATTTATAGTAGCTCTTTTGTTTTTAAATGTTTTCTAACTTTTTAATATTCATTTTGTTTAATTATTGTCTTCTTAACCTAATAGCTAATTTATTTATATGAAAAGTCAACCAAGTACATTCCAGATATTATTGATGCCAATTAAAGAATACATTAGAGCTTCAGGAGAATATAGAAATTTTACAAATTTCTGAAATTTAAGGTGGCTTCAAATGGCGAGTTTATCTATACATATATTACAGATATGGATAGATAAACTCTTAATATACTCCTAAATTTTAATATCTTTGAAGTAAGTTCCATGCCCTTTTAAATCTAAAATTATTAATACCGTAAGACTGTGACATACAAGTGAACAGATATAAAATAAATACCTGGTTTCACTATGAACCTTCACGAAACATAAAGATAATAATCGGGGTCCTAAAGTACATGTAGTTCCTAATACATTTTGTTTAAACCACACAAAAGTTCAAAAACACCAAAATAAAACCGGAGTCCACATAAGTGACACCAATATAAAATTTAGAAAGTCTTGTCGCCGTCGAAAAATATTATATCCCTGAAGGAAAATATCTCGGCATATTAAAAAAGATTGATATTAAAAAACGAACTTCCGCCCCCGGTTTGAGGAAAACTATTTATGAGTAGCTTTTCATCAAGTTCCTCCCATATCGGTTTGGTTATTTTACGAGCATTTTGTTAAAGAAAAATGATGAAATTTTCGTAAAAGCTAATATAAGTATTGATATTTGTATGTGCTTTAATAAAGCTTTAAAACAATGAACTAGTTTCCTAAAACAATATGCGGGAAAAAGAACTTTTCGTAAAGGTTTATAAGCTCGATGAAGCTTATATTTCTTATCGTAAATTTAACGAGTATTCTGTTTAAGAAAAGTTAACGTAAATTTAGAGAGCACGTTCAATAAAAGCGAAAAGTCGCAAAAAGAGCCATCGCCACGTGGAGTTTCCGCCACGTGGAGTTGTCACACGTCCAAATATTGACTACATTCAATGTTATGTTCGGAAAGTAATCGGATGATTTCATCATTAATGACCGTGATACATTTCGAGATTTTAATTCAACACCATAGATCAGAAAAAATTATAATTCAAAATAAGTCAATATAATTAGGGGAGTCTTTACATATTGGTTGCATGTAATTGATATCATCAATCATTAAATCCTACTGAAATATGTCTAAATTTACGAGGAATATGTGGAGTGGAAATATACGAATATATCACTAAAATGAATTCAGGAGCTCATAGCTATTAAAGTAAAAGTAGTTATTAAGTAGCTATGAAAGTAGAGCCTAAAGTAACTTCTGGAGTTCATGATACTGCAATTATAAACCATATTTAATATTACACAAAACTTGTTGGTTTTTCACAAATCTATTAATTGCTTACAAAGAGTTATAATACAAAATCAATCAAAATGTGCACACGAGTAAATTGATATGCATCCATAGATAAATCTTAATTTCACTTATTTCTTATATCTCCCAATATCTCACTAAAATATATCTCAGTTTGCGACGAATAAACCGAGTAGAAATATATCTAAATAGCCCTAAATGAGCTCAAGATACTGCAACTATAAACCATATTAATATATATATATATATATATATATATATATATATATATATATATATATATACATATATATATACAAAACTTGTCGGTTTTTCCCAAGTCTATTAATTACTTACAAAAAGTTACAATACAAAATCGATCGAAATGTGTACACGAGTGAACTGATATGCGTCCATAGATATATCTTAATTACACGTATATTGAATATCTCATTAAAATGTGTTTCAGCTTGCGAGGAGTAAATGAACTAAAAATATATCTAAATAGCACTAAAATTACTTCTAGAGCGCATATCTTTTTGTGAGATATTGCAATCAAAAACCATATTTAATATATATGTATATTCAAAACTTGTTGGTTTTTCGCCAGTATATTAATTGCTTACAAATAAGTTACAATTCAAAACCAATCAAATGTGTACACGAGTGTACTGATATGCGTCCATAGATATATCTTGATTTCATATGTTAAATCTCCCAGTATCTCAATGAAATAGGTCTCGGTTTTCGAGGATAGGAGTTATACTTCGAAATCGGTCTAGATATACACAGGAGTTTGCTGATATGCGTCTTTATGTATATATCAACTTGGCGCATTTAGTATATCTCCCTATATCTCATTGAAATATATCTCGGTTTGCAAGAAACAAGTGGAGTAGAAACTGATCTAAATACCGCTAAAGAAACTTCTGAACTTTATAGCTATAAATGAAAGGCGCATTTAGTATATCTCCCTATATCTCATTGAAATATATCTCGCTTTGCAAGGAACAAGTGGAGTAGAAACTGATCTAAATACCGCTAAAGAAACTTCTGAACTTTATAGCTATAAATGAAAGGCGCATTTAGTATATCTCCCTATATCTCATTGAAATATATCTCGGTTTGCAAGGAACAAGTGGAGTAGAAACTTATCTAAATACCGCTAAAGAAACTTCTGAACTTTATAGCTATGAATGAAATATTACAATTATAAAGTACGAGTAGATATAATATATATACAAAACTCATTGATTTAGCTTTAATTTTAAACATTCAGTCTTTCTAAATTTTTGTTCAAATAAAAAAAACGTCTTATGTATGTGCAAAAATTGCACTACGAGGGGCCTCGTTTACTTCGTAAAAATTTGAGTGTTTCTATTTAACTATAAACGAGTTTTAATATTCTTTTCACCTCATAAATATATTGC
Source organism: Druceiella hillmani (assembly GCA_039881145.1). NCBI lineage: Eukaryota > Metazoa > Arthropoda > Insecta > Lepidoptera > Hepialidae > Druceiella > Druceiella hillmani. The sequence continues at coordinate 17,871,113 of JAYKKI010000029.1, forward strand.
CCAGTTCACAGAAATAAAAATATAGTAAATTTCTCAAAAACTTTGAGATTTAAAACTTTAAATAAACTTCTAGTAATTCAGTTGTTTTCATAACTTTATATTCAGTATTTACGGTAATAGGGGCGAGGTATTTTAAGTACACTGGTAAAATATTTTTACGCTTGTTTTTCAGTAGATCCTTGGAGGTATATTACTAAAAATAATGAAAAAATAGATTTGATTTCGTTTTAACTAGTTTATCGCCATAGATTTTTGGCAAGCTTTAGACAAACTTCTAGTAATTCAGTTGTTTTCATAACTTTATATTGAGTATTTACGGTAACAGGAGCCAGGTATTTTAAGTACATTGTTAAAATATTTTTGCGCTTGTTCTTCAGTAGATCCTTGGAGATATGTTAATAAAAATAATGAAAAGATGTTTTTAATTTCCTTTTAAGTAGTTTTTTTTTTTGGACCTACGCTTCACATAATTTAAAAACAGTCGAATATTAATTTATCGCCTTTAAAATTTCCTTATAAATGCGAGTGTATATTTTGTAATGTTAACTTCTGAAAATAAATACAGGCTGAAATACATTACCATATCCGCTATACCAATCAAGCTTCGACGTCCAAACCGTTTCTAATTAATAGCAACAAATATTAAAACTTCAACCCACAAATAGACAAAAAAGTTATAGTAATTGTGCACATGATATGAGAGAATAACTTATTGACCTTTGAACATCAGTACTGACTCTACAAAACATTCCATCATGCACATATATCATTATCAATCACAAAATATCTGGTAAAATAGTGCAGTCCTAGTCCATCTTTAATTTCTGTATTAATACCTCCGCAGTTGCGTAAGCAGTAAGTACAGCAGTAAGTACGATTACCCAAATTTCTATCCATGAGGAAAATTAAGAAAATTACCTTTTTATGAACATCAATAAAGATTACTTAATAGTCACTCTTGACGACCTCATTTCAAAAGCATCCGATGTTCAGCCAAACCTTTGTCTTATTACAGCAAAACCATGTTGTATAATGCACACTCATTTGCCTTCACTTCCATCGATTGCCTTAATGAATGCCATCCACCTCCCACACCGACAGCCCCTTCAAACAGAAAAGAATAGATCGATATCCTCCGCAAAAGCATAAATAAAGAATGGCTTTATACTATAGCTTGCCGGAAGGTTCAGTTACCCACGCCGCGGATTGGAATCGATATGTTTACTGGAAATTGTCGTTAGGTTAATAACAAAGTTATAAATGCATAAAATAGTAATACAAAGGTGTGCTGTTAAAACTTTTAAACGCGGTTAGGCTATACATTAGATAACATGTTTAATATGTAACCTCTAATAGAATCAGCTAATGCGTGGATTTTTTTATTTGGCTACTCTGATGTTAACATTAATTTTAATATAGTTTCTGTAAATTGTGAATAATTAGAACATAATTACGTTTTATTTAGTGATTTTACGTGTATATTATTAAAAAGACACATAAAATGAAAAGACACGTCAATTGTAAAATTGTTAAATAATCTGTTACACAAATCTTTTAAAAATACGCATTAATTTTTTTAGCCGTTAATAATTCTATAGCTGAGTTTGAGTTTTTTCTCATTATGTACCCTTCAATGTTTAAAATTAACAATAATCGTAATTATAAACTAGTCAGAGGCAACACTTCTTACTGTGACACAAATACTTCCGATTTCAAAAACTGACAGTTGTACAGTGCATTCATCATTCCAATATCTGAAGGCTGGTGTAGTGATCAAATTTTCAAAATTTAAAAAAATAATTTAAATATAGATAAATACGTTTCATACGCTCCGAAATGTTAAAACCTAAAACTAAATAACATTATTTGGTTAATAAAAAATGAACCGAATAAAAGTTGGAAACGGCCCGGATCACATATAACAGAATTTTAAAAGCGTCGTGCTCGAAAATGTCACCCAAAATTATCAAAAAAAATGAGGTAATAAATAAAAGGTAACTAAAGTAGATTTTAAATCCACTTTAGTTACCATTCAATTCGTGCTGGAATATTACAGCGTCCACAGGCTCAAAAAATTAGACAATGGATCGTCTAGACTTTTGTTTGGACGTCAAAACTCCTTTGTATAGCTCTCCATTTCAATACCCTTATTTTTTCCACACTAAATCATGCTCTAAGATAATGGATAGAAATATGGAACAATGGGGACGAACGAAAAATGTTAAATTTACTTATATTACATATTTAGTGATAAATTAACTTCAATATTGTCGCAAATTCTGAGTTTCACATACTAATATAAAATAAAGATGAGAAGACTTTGCATACTAAAGATATGTTCGAAAAAAAATGATTTCAAATGACTATAAATGGAGTACAAAAAAATTAATCTAAGTTCATAACAGAACACGTACGTAATAAGATTCCGTGTTGCTCTAAATCCTTCAAAATGATTTTAAAATTTAACCGAATAATTATAATTTAAAATTTTTCTCAATTTTCCAAAACGTGACTTAAAGTTATGGGAAGGCCTTACTTTGCACGCCAATGTGAAGCTTAATATTTCTCTAATGTACTTGAAAGTAAAAAACGGAAAATGAAATCCGAATTCCGTTTTAAAAGACCTTTCCAACGGTGTCAATGATAGGCATTACTTACGTGAAGAGGTACATTCAAATGATTTTCTTTTTATTTTATTTTATATTGATTGTGATCTCTATACCAAACAAGCCTATTTTCAAATTCTCATGTACCTACACCTAAAACTTAAGAAACGCAGAGGCTGTAACGGACAGACCGACGGATATGACAACTAAAAACCGACTAAGTGCCAGTCTGGGTCTACAATCGAGGGTTTCGTTCCACCTTTGAAGTGGCATAACTCCAATTATCATGTTATTACTAATGTGGCCTTTCTAGCGCTATAAATACCTAATAATACCTAAAAATAATTAATTAGGGGGACATATATTTTATTATGAATATCCCAAAAACTATAATATGTAAAATCATCGTTACATTTTTCCTACAACCTTTGCGTAGATCCAAATTTTTGCATATTTTTGGTGTATCTATGAATATATACTCTTTAAAATATAAACCTTATAACAGATTTTTCAAATGAAAATCCACACTAATATATACAAATGGAAATTTGAAAACGTTTTTTCCGTTACTAAATTTACCCCTCCCCTCATCCCTAAAAATTTCACATAAATATTTTCAGTGATAACTATTAACACCCGTATGCACCACACACGGTCAGGACTCTCAGTCGGATTTACTGATAGATAGAAACCTATTCTATGTGAATACTTTGGCAATTGGACCGTGCAATAGGGCACGATCGGTAAAGTAGACTTTTGTTCCGACTCTACTGACAGTTTTAAACGTTTTTAACTGTTAGTAAGTCTGACTAACAGTCCTGACCGTGTGTAGTGCATTGGGTGTAAGGTACGCGCGGGTTGATACGCCGAATTTCAAATGTCTACATCAAACAATTCCTGAGAAAAATGGCTTCAACATACTGACAGAAGGATAAGTGAAAGATCTTATAAAAGTTCGTTCGTTCGTCCGTTTTTTATTTCAAGGTACGAAAACCTGATAGAAAGAGTCTAAAAATAAGGCTATTTTTAATTTTTTTTCTTTCTTTCTGACAATTTTTAATATGAAAATATAAAAAAAACAGTTAGGTAAAAATTACTGAACATATTTCATTAAAGTGTTCATCATTGCGCAGCTCAGGATTTTCAAAGAAAAATTAATTTCAACTCAATGTAATGACGATAAGTTGAAAAATATTGTGGGTTTTTATATATACTCATATCACACGGAAATGAGCTGTTAAAACAACTATTTGCACTTTAAACCACATCACAGGTTTTGGTATCCTACAGAATACTAATGCGTAAATATAAAGTAGCAAATAATACGAGACTAAAGAAGCCTGCAATATGACATCTTAGTCTAGAATAATGTTAAGGACAAAATACTGTTACATCTAAACATTAAGTATATTACATTCAGGTATTCCTATAAGTAGCCCGTTTGAAACATTCATTCGGCACTACAATATCATTTCAGTTCCCGACGGAGGTACGTCAAGTGATTTGTTTTCACTAGCCTTAAACATTACCTCGGACAAAAATATGTGTCTGAGGAGATATTACAAAATGTGATATTTTCAGTGGGACAATTTCGAAACAGATGTAAATAATTAAACACATTACGAAACACGAGAAAAAATAATCTAATTGTCTGCCGTATACCAAAAAAAATTATTTGTGACATTACTTTTAGCTTATGACAGTCCCTAAAAGCAAAAATGTAGTTATTCATAATAAAAAACTGTTAAGTACGAGTTCAACTAGCAGTACGAGGAGTTTCTACAAACTTAATCACGTAAAAACATGTACACTGTTACTAATAAATAATCCCTAAACTTATGTTATACTACCCTTATTCTAAGAACACTTATACCGTTTATAAAGTTGGTATAACGAAGGTGTTAATTACTACTAATAAAATCGGTAAAACGATAGAATAACTGTTCCGAATTTATTTCAAAAATCCAACCTGACAACGTCGCGTTTCATAGCAAACACATCACATATAAGGCTGTATCTATGATTGTGAATGCAAATTACATCCGTCACATTCGGTAACGTCTTTAGAGCATGATTAAAATTTGTGTTATTCTTTGCTTATTCTTGTTTAATTTTTCTCTTTATTAATTGTGTTCTTTATTTTATTTCTAGTTATGAAAAAGCATGAGATGCTGAAAAAAACCATGAACTATGTGTGAAAACGGCATTAGGATAGCACGAACGACGGTTAATTTAAAATTCACAATGAAATATTAGAAAAATATCACAATTTCCTTTAAAATTTTCTAACAATGAATGAGAGTATTGCGTGTATTTTATTTAATTTAAAATTTGTCTTTAATATATATTGGTCTTCATATAGCTACACGCAATGAGTTAAATAATACTTCTGGATATTTTCGATTGTACGAATTGAACTATATAAAGTACTTGCCGAAATTACAACTTTTTTAGATTGTATAGAAGTTACACTCAGGTCGAGGTCGGAATAAAGTTTGACAGATGAAGTTATGACTCAGTATATGACATACTGAGTTTATTAGAATCATTCTTATCTAATCTCCATTTATTCAAGGTATATCTTTTTATTCCAAGTATATTAGTAACAATGGTAAGGTACACCGTACGCATATTAATTAACACGTGAAGAGACAATTTTGCACCCCTTTTCAAGCATCTTGCACGTAAGGAGGATAATTAAAGTTTACATAGAGAAGGGGTGCAGAAAACTAAAAATTATACATTATGTTTCATACGTATAATTTTCAATATTCTGCATACAATATGTTTCACAAATACATTAAACTGTATATTACAAAACATTAAAAGATTCATTTTTTACGTTAATACTTTCAATGTGAAATACATAATAGTCTATGATTAAACAGTCGCACAGAGTGGAAATTGTCACCATAAAATTTTAAAATGTCATATTGACCGAATGAGTTTCGAACTGTGAATTTTGTGTGATTTTAAATGTTCCTTTTTCAATTGTCTGCCTGTGAAGTGTATGTCAAAACAAAAAGCAATAAAATGGTTTTCTCGCTTCGATACTTCTTAAATAATTAAAAAGAAAATTCCACAAAAACCAAAGAGATATATGAAAATATTTATATTAAAAATATTATGAGTAATTCGCACACTTAACACACAAGTTCAACTCCCACTTGAAAAGAAAACTAAGCGTAGGGATTTTCATTATGCACATTTTCATAACAGTTCTAATGAAGTCTCATCAATCAATGCAGTAATTGAGAAAAGAAATGTTTGCAATTTTCCTACAATTAGACAATATTATTTTAGTTTTATATGATTATCTAAAATTTATTATTTAATCACCTTCCATTTTTACCAACTTTAAACGCAAATCAAAACACTGGAACGAATGAAATGTTTATATATTGTAAATATAAAACCTATTTTATATTACGCGATTAGCAAAGTTTAAAAATTTGTCCTAAATAAACGGAAATTTATTAGGACAAATTTTAATATAAAAAAATTTGTCCTACTAAAGGATGCTGCATTGACGTAACGGTGCTAAGGTTTTTCTACTGTCCTAACTGATTCAAATTACCCTATTTCAAATAGAAAATTTTATAAAAATAACCAAAGATATTTAAATTAAACTTGTAAATGAAACTGTCGATATTAAAAGTATCAGTAATTAATATATCTTAGCGATTTAGCACAAGTCAATAAATAATATATCTATGCTACTTAGCACCAGGAGGAAATTGCGTTACCTGATCGCGCTGTGCATATACACAAACTTCATGTTTAACACAATTTGCATGGACTACGATAGGTATGAAAAAGACTCCAAGATTCTCCAGGCTATAAAAGGCTATTAGGGTGTCTATCAGGTTATCTCATGACAAGTTTTGCATCTTCAATAAACCGAATTTTGACACAACCTTCAACTATTGCTCATTCCTTACGCAGCGAATTGCCACACACACACTTATTCTTCGAAAAGAAATTTCACGATGTGCTGCCAAGTAAAACGTATCTACGTAGCCGCCACACGTTTGATGGAAATGTTGTTCCTCTGAGAGGGCTTCCCGATATTATAATAATCATGCATCGGTGGGCGTGTGAATCAATTTCAAAACAAAATTCGATACGTTTCTGCAAAGGTCGTTCGAATTGTCGTTTCGCGTCAGTTTAGAAAAAAAAAGTGCATTTGATGGAGGTTGTAGGAGGCGATCAGGTTGTTCAGTTCCTAATTTCTTCCCTGAAAGAGCGCAAGGTAACAAATACGTTTGTGATGAAATCACTTAGAAAATGTTTAGCATTATAATCTAGAATGAATGTTAGATTATAATTAAAGAAGTTCAAAATGTAAAGTCATCAAATAAAATACATAATACGGTTTCCATAGCAACGTTTGCTGTGAAAAGCGCATTATATACTGTTTATCATTTACTTACTAATTGATAAAAAAGTACTAACGAATAATAACAAGAGTATAAAAGTGGTTGATGTGAGATATTAATTTGTGGTAATATTTAGACAGACATAAATAAATGAAAACCTGAGTTAAAGAAAAAATTGTGGAGATATTTCTTAAAATGATTTACTTTGAAAAACTAAACAGTAGATGATTATTAAATATATAACATAACAATCAGTTAATAATTTTGAAAAACAGAAAAGTTACAAGCAAAGGCTATAAGCCAATGAATATGTTACTGCACGTCGATAAAGAAAAGAAGATGTATAGGTAGCGGTTAAGGACTATTATTGCTTATCCGAATGAGAACTACCGTGCCGTTTTTATAGATTAGGTTTTTGACGCAGAATAAAAATTATGAAAAAAAAATATTTTAATTTTATTATAGTGGTATGTTAAAATTATTTACTGATATAAATATCTAAATACTTAATATTTTCTGTTTTCTTATATAACACTTCCATTACGCAAAGTAAATACTTCTATACAAATTATTGTTTTGATAATTTGAAATATTAATGCCTAAAACAATATAGACATAATATTCTATGTAAAAAAGGGCAAGTTTAAATTAAAATATGTCAAAAATAATCATAAAAATATCTTTGCATTCCCTTTTCCCGATCTCAACAAATTTTATTGTGCTTTATTTATTACAAAAATATATGCTATTGCGTGTACTGTGTTTTTTTTATAAAATTAAGGAAAAACAAAAAAAAACAAAAATATCGCCATATATTTTACATACACTAAAGCCTTTCCACCTCACTAATACCTATAAAATGCATCAAAATCCACCCAACAAAAGCTGTGTTAAAAGCAAACAGACAAAAAATATATAAACGTAGCGCTTTGTAAATGTAAACACGTAATACAAAATAGGGTTTTCATTTATAATATATAAATATTTCATTCGTTCTAGTGTTTTGGTTTGCCTTTAAGTTGGTACGAATGGAATGTGAATAAATAATAAATATTAAACTAAAATAGTAAACTTAAAGAGCATTGCTTAATTGAACAAAATTTCCAAATATTTCTTCATTGAACAAAATTTGCAAATATTTCTTCTCTCAATCTCAGTATTAATTTCAATAGCATTATCCCAGAAAAGAAAAATCCTAATATTCTACTGTTCACTCATAAAAATGTGTTTCCTTGAAGTAAACAAATAAGATATTCTAAGAGTTCATCCTAATCCTAATTAATATTACAAATACGAAAATGTGTTTATTTGTCCTTCTTTCACTCCGCAATAAAGTAACGAATTCACGTTATTTTTTGCATACAGATAAATGGTGGGTAAGAAAATGACATAGGCTACTTATTATTCGTGTTAATTTCATCCTAAATAACATTACAAATACGAAAATGTGTTTATTTGTCCTTCTTTCACTCCGCAATAAAGTAACGAATTCACGTTATTTTTTGCATACAGATAAATGGTGGGTAAGAAAATGACATAGGCTACTTATTATTCGTGTTAATTTCATCCTAAATAACATTACAAATACGAAAATGTGTTTATTTGTCCTTCTTTCACTCCGCAATAAAGTAACGAATTCACGTTATTTTTTGCATACAGATAAATGGTGGGTAAGAAAATGACATAGGCTACTTATTATTCGTGTTAATTTCATCCTAAATAACATTACAAATACGAAAATGTGTTTATTTGTCATTCTTTCACTCCGCAATAAAGTAACGAATTCACGTTATTTTTTGCATACAGATAAATGGTGGGTAAGAAAATGACATAGACTACTTATTATTCGTGTTAATTTCATCCTAAATAACATTACAAATACGAAAATGTGTTTATTTGTCCTTCTTTCACTCCGCAATAAAGTAACGAATTCACGTTATTTTTTGCATACAGATAAATGGTGGGTAAGAAAATGACATAGGCTACTTATTATTCGTGTTAATTTCATCCTAAATAACATTACAAATACGAAAATGTGTTTATTTGTCCTTCTTTTACTCCGCAATGAAGTAACGAATTGACGTTATTTTTTGCATACAGATAAATGGCGGGCAAGAAAATAAAGTTTGCTACTTTTTATTCTGGTTATTTTCATTCTAACTAACATTACAAATGCAAGAATGTATTTCTTATTTCTCCACATCTCAACTGAGCAACATATCAATATAATTTCTTGTCATAAAGAAAATCAGTAGGTCGAAAAAAGACACAAAAAATAGTTTTTTTTGTCTCGGGAAATCTCATTCTTTCGAGAAATGTCTTTTTAGATTCTAAAAAAACAACACAAACTGAATAATAAAACAAAATGCAACGGATCAACGCCATATAAATAAATAACAGAATCACTCCCATTAAACCTCAATTTTGAGGGAATATATTTTTGTTTTCATTATCGTTTGAATTATAACGTCACAAAAATAAAAATTAGTGTTTAATTTACGTCAATCATTCAAGATTACGCTGCTTGTTTTAATTTCTCCATCTAAGTTTGTAACTATAATTAAGCGAGCAAAGCTGCGGACAAAAGCTAATTTTTAATAATTACTGCAAACCAATAAAGTGTATGACATTTTTTGTATTCAAATTTTTACTATATAACGTCCTGAATATTTCAGTTTATTTTCTTAATAAACTGAAAATTTGAGATCGAACCATCAAATTAGTCCAATAGATACTTCCTCCAATTATTAACTTAGACAGCGGGCGCTCATAACATTGCGAGCTAAATTTGTTGTGCTTGAGTGAATTGGTCGCACCAACCAATAGCCAACGACTCAAGAACACACAAAAATATCTTCTATCACGTATTTACTTATTATTAAAATGTCACTGTCATTTCGAATGATTAATTACACTTTTACCTAAATAAGTTTACTCGTCACAAATTTCCTTGTGTTTCACTTTCTTATTGGCAAAAGATGATTAATGAGATCTTTGCTTATAAAGACGTTATATTTTTTTTTAATTCTAATTGCGTCGATGTATTTTAATATTAGACAATTTTACATCATTTACAAATAAAACGCTGTCGGAACCTTTGTGTGACTCTATGTGTGAAGATTTCTTTTAAATATTTAAAAGAAAATTTAAATAAAATGTGAAATTTATAGTAAACATTTGAAAAGTTTTTCCTACAACCTACAGAATATTTTATTTAAAATTCCTTCGAAAACCATTAATTTTAACTTAAATCAGCTTACCGCGTACATTAAGACTTAAAAATTGGTTTCATTATTACTACCAACGAACATAACTTTAAAAAAGACCAAATTATTCCTATTTGAAATACGCCAAGTTTCATTCCATAAAATCTACAAATTGAATTAATAAATTATAAGTTTCATGGACTATTATATGTTTAGAATTTAAAGTGACGAAATTTTCGTTGGCAGCCTTATTTCGCTAATTCACAATACCTTCAAAGAGCTAACCTCAGAAACATGCAGATTTTTTTATTTATAGAGATAGCATAATGAAAAAAAATCATAAGGAAGAAGATGATGAGGGAGAAGATGGCCTTTTTGATGGCACCTATAAATATCCGCCCTATGAATACCATCCTAATGCTGCTGCAAAAGAGAATTTGACTAACGCCCTAAACTCAATGGTTAAACTTGGACATATCATAATTGTATGACTGTCACTTTACCTCTTTTTTGTTCTTTATGTCACTACACTTGGTTTGGTAGTATATAGTATCCAGAATAGTTCTATATTTGAAATCAAGGACAAGGCAGTGTCTTCACCATGACCAGATAATGTGCCAAAATACTCTCTCATTGAAGGCCATTCAACATACTTTGAAGCCATTAATATATTTGCTCTGAAGTTAATCCGAAGTCTCAGTATTATTTTGTATCTATACATACATACTAAACTAAATTGGACGTTCCTGTCTTTTTCTTACAAATTTCGCAATTCAACCAACTTATCGCGCACCAAAAATCTCATATACAGTAGTACCGTAGCACCGTAGAAGTGCCGTAGCCCAACGAACTTTAAATTTGATTTGGAGATTGTATTTAGCATGTAAATAGAGCTAAAATTAATAAATCTTGAAAAATCTTCATATTTTGTTAATTTTGGTATTTTGTTTGCCATTGATTTTGAATTAATAATAAATGTAAATAGTAAAATAAAATTCTTATACTGGGTAACAGCGTAACGTTCTTCAACTAAAGCTATAATGATTTACAGAGATTTGTTTAATGAAAATGTAAGAGTAAATAAGAACGCTGTAGACTTAGCTACACGTGAGATCGCTCTACGTTTTATAACCAAAAGGTCACGAGATATATCGTACTTGATATATTTTTGATGGAATTAGAAACTTCCTCCTAAACATAAACTTCAATCTTGTAATGAGTTGTTACGTGAGTTATATATAAGCATATTTTGTTAGAAAAAGATAAAGCATACTTTGTTAGAAACCGTACATTTTAATCAGGGAGTTTTGATTTGTTTTCTTTCTATTAATTTTCTTATTAATTCAGTACTTGGTCTATATTACTCTTGCAAGAATATTAGTAATATAGGCTTTCTGAAAAGTTCAAAAAATGTACTAAACAATATCGACATAACTATAATTCTGCATGGATTTGTAAGGAAAAACTATAAATACTACTGTGAGGAATACATAGTGGGATGGCGTATACGTAAAATGCGTCCAAAAAATATATATAGACCCTAAAATGGTAAAAAAATTACATCATTTGATCGATAAAAAGATCAACTTATCGCGATCTAAACTCTGCAGATTAGTTGTGCTTTGACTTAGATCCTTTTTTTAAAAACATCCTGTTTCCTTCTTCTTGATAAGAAGAGATTTATCATTTCTTGTTCATGAAAGTTAGAATTGCAGTTTTTACAAACAATATAATGCAATACCTTTATTAGATTTTTTTTGTTTATCGCTCTTCTCGAAGTAGTTTCATAATTACATTCATAACCTTTTAGGTTAAAAAGTAGAGAAACCTTTAAGATATTCGAAGTCCAATGATTACGAAACTACAGCTTAGAGTCTCTACTTGAATAATACTACAGTAATTTTGAACATCCATGCCATTAGTCTTTTCTCGCACAACAGAAAGATAACGTGAAGCAAACTAAGATAAAATTCTTCACGAAAGGTTTGAATGTATGGTTAACAAAACTTTAACTTAATTTTATTTTTCTAATTGTTTCAGGTAAGGCACGTCCTCTCCAAAATCAACCAAGTCACCACAGTGTTCGTAACAAGTATTTCTGCTGCTGCGTAAGTCGTTTTTAATAGCTAAAAGAACATAAACTAAATTTATTACCTCAGGTAAATTGTTAATATGAGATTAAAAACTTAAAAAATATGCATATTTTTTGATAGTATATTATACATTTTTCAACTATATTTGTGACTCCTGGAACCCAATGATTAATGGTGAATACAGTATGGAATTCATATTAACATAGGTAATATAGTTATAATACATTACAAAACTTAAAGAAATTCAAAGAGGTCTTACTCATACTTCAAAATAATTCAATTTATCTAAAAATTGTTTTGTTTTCTTTTTAGCTATGGATAGCATCAATTTCAGACTGAAGGCTTTTTGTTTTATTTTAGTGTAAAAATAGATTAATTTCGAGTTTCGAACCCAGTACTTTATGTGCAGACTTTGGTGGTTTACCACGGCATTACCGAATCACTTCAAAAAGCAACGAAATAAAGATGCTATTCACTTCTTCTAATAGTTTATGGTAATTAGACGAAAAAGCGGACATTGTGTGAGAGCTATTACTAGATTTTTTTCAAATATTTATATCCAGAAAAATGTCATTTTCCATCTTAGCTCAAAAATAAGTGTCTAAATAACATGATTTGATAATCGCGCAAAATTTCCACATTAACATTTAGAACGTCAAAACATTAAATTGATTTAAGTATGAAAAATTTTGCATTGTAAAAATTACAATGAAAAACTAGAATATTTCATTCGATAATATTTAAAAGTGACTAATCTTCAATCAACATATAAAACGTTGTGAAAAATAATGAAATACGGCTAATATTTCTACTAACAATGTTTTCACAGAAAAAATAATTTACTAAAATGTTTGAATTAAGACTAAAGTTCGTTAACTTTAACTAATCAGATGAAAATAATTTAATTAAGCGAAAAGGTTGAATGTTTAGCCAAGTAGATCGAGATTAAACAAGTAATGAAAACGCCATTTTAATAAGTAATTTGAATAAAACTTTTACTTTGATGATTACTTCTTGTTCGTAAATAATCAAAACTTAATCAATTCTATTTCTGCCCTACCAAGTAAGCGCGTCAACTTAATTTCATATTTACCTACTACGTACATTTCATAATCTTATAATATATTAAAGAAAAAACAGCCAAAGGCAAGATATATATATTCAAACAGTTAAATATTTACGAGATTGAAGAAATGTATTTAATACATTTTTACTTGCGAAGAATGTTTAATTGCTAAGAATTGTTACTTGCGAAGAATTTATATTACGAAGAATTTTTTAATATTTTGACATACATTAAAACTGAGTAAAAACAATCAATAATTATAAATAAAGCCCTATTCTTGCCGTGACATTTAAATTTACTTTAAATATACTCTACATTTACTCATAATTTTATTTACTCATAATTTTAATCAAATTTACTTTAAATATACTCTACAGAAACAGATTCTTTATAATAATAATATTCACAGTAATAACATAATAGCTACTGTGAATAATTACTGTTCACATCACTGGATATAACAGTCAAAGATAAATCTCATTTTGTCAAAAACATTAACACGTTTCACGTGGCGTGATCACGTCAAGCCCTTCCGCTTTGAACGTGTGAAATTACACAAAAAAAACTATGAAAGTTACTACAAAATCTTTATTGTTTTCACTTAATAATTTATTTAATAACTTATTTTTCTTCACATCAATTTAAGCTTTAAATTGACCACAAAAGCTTTTAGTCCATTTCTAAGCAGCTTTCAAAAGTTTGCTTTAAAAAAATATGCGAGTAATTAAAATAACTTTAAATTATTATCTGCTATAATTCTGAATAAATAGATATTTATAAAATTAAAAATAACTTTCATTTATTTCCAAAATTTAGTCAAATCACAACGCTGTTATAATGTAAAACAATAATTTTAAGATGCGATATTTCGAAAATGGCAAAATGTTTCAGATCATTTACGAGATTATCTTAAAATATATCTTCATATAAATAAATACATCGTTTTTGTGTACAGAAATAACGGTAAATTTTGCAGCTTACACATAAACATGTTCTATCTCAATTATTTTTAATTGTTTTTAACTTTTACAATTCAAAATATTTTGTCGAAATCTTTAATTTTCAATACATTTTCAAAGTAATATTAGATGTATGTCTATTAGGAAATAACTATTTCAAAAAATATAAAAAGAAATTAACTTCAATATATTTTGTCAAAACTCTGTCAAACTAACAACTTTTTCTGCATATGTTTAAAACGACTTAATTAATATATCAAATATAGTCGAATTCCAACTTTCTTTAGAATACAATTTACAATAGTACTCAGATATACGTTTCTACAACTTACAAAGTAATTGGAAACCATCGCATTAAGAGGAAACCTAATAACTCCACTTAAAGTCCTTAAAACTACTTAAACTTTAGCCATAACAGCCTCAAGATCCTCGCGACAGCGGAAATAACCAGATGTCGAGACAATAGGCTCAGATTAGGCCGCGTGTTTAAATATAATATCAATTCCAACTGTAAACCGGCACATGTATGTGTGTAATGAACACTGAAACTTTACAGAAAGTTGCTCTTATTTAGAGTGGATTTGAAAAATATACGAAGCGCAAACATTAAGGGGATAAAAGTCCTGCAGATTTCTCAATCTGGTTTTTCGGCTGTTCAACCCTTTCAGTAATGAATGTTGTAGCGATTGTTATGGAAAACATTACGTTGGAAAAATGTAAAGTACTTTCAAGCTTACTGAAGTATACCTGATAAATTCGTCCGTAGACCAAATAATGAAACAAATATTTAATAGGATTATCGAGGCAATTGGATCCCACTGAAATAAGCGACGACTTGATCGTATAAAATATTAAATGTGATAAATTTTTTGAAGTAAAACTTCTTTACGCACGCTTGATTTGGGGAGTAAGCTGGTGAATGCGTGACGAGAGCGTTACGAAAAGTGTGATCGGGCGAGGCGAACGGAAGTTGAGAGGAAGATATAAGTTAGTGAAGACAGAAAGAGAGAGAGTTACGTTTCGTATATTACTGTATGGACAAGAGAGAGAGGTGCAAGCACACATTTTCTTTCTCTCTTTCTCTCATAGCCAGTTATGTTTCATATATCTAAGACACAGTGCAAGCCTATTGTCTGTATCACACTGTAGGAGCAAGAGAGAGCAGTGCGCGCGCACATTTTCTTTCTTTCTTCCTCTCATAGCCAGTGCATGATATATATATATATATATATATATATATATATATATATATATATATATATGCGAGTTTGCTAGTGTTACGCGAACGGTGATTTTTGGATTATTTTGTAATTTCATTTTGTTCTTGAACAATTTTATAAATTATTATTTTGTTCAATACAATAAATATTCTACGTTTAATGTGAATAAAATTGTAAAATCATTTTAAAGTTCATATTTTGTGAATTTGAAGTTTTACTTCAGTCGTGTGGTCTAAAGCACACTCTTTTTTTTCTTTTTGTTTACAGTTCACAAAACAACTTTGTTAAATTTGTTACCATTATTCGTATCGATAAATTAAGAAACTTAAATAATTTAAAAATTTAAATTAAAAAGACTATATACTACATACGAAAAGTATCGTAGCTCCAGAATTGTAACTAAACCTAGTTATATTTAAAAATACAGCTCCTCAGTCGAATAAAGAGATAAATTTAGCAAATACTGATTCTGTCCTCGGGGAACGGAAACATAGAGAGATCTTTTTAGCAAAGCAAACATTTCTTTGGGCCGCTGTGCCCTAGCATACAATGTCACAGTGTAGAGATCTAGGCGGACATTTCTTATGTAACAAAATTACGCTTCGTTATATACACAGCTAAAAGACTAGTGTTACCATAAATTCTGTCATGTATACCGTTAAGCAATAATATTTTTAACATGATCAAAATATTTTATATTCTTGAAGCAACGAATTTGTTTTTTATAGATAATGGATAAAGTCGATAATGAAAAAAAATTAAGAAATTTTTTATTTTCGTTTACACATAATTTTCATTAAAAATGTAAAGTTATAAAAAGAAATACTTTACAAAACAGGCGTATAAAAATAAAGTCTGTGAATTTATTCGTTTCTTCGATATAATAACATAAATCAATAATTATAAAATATTAAGAAAATTGTTTCGCACAAAGATGGTCACAAAAACTGATAAAATTAACAATAATAAAGTTAGATAGATTGTAAAATAAACTTATGACGAAGGCAAGTGTAAAAATTATTTAACCACACACATCATATCATTTACTTGGTCGATACATTTCATGGTTATGATCTATCAGACTTGTGGAAGATGTTTGCAAAACCATGTCGAACATATAATGTAGTCATAAACTGTATTGAACATATTGGGAACAGTTTGAGTAGCCAAACTCTTAAATTTTCAATTGGCAATAGATATATTATCAGAGATATATTACAAGTCATGAAATTAATCACCTTACCATTTTTTCTCAGTCCACGATCCAAAACATCGAATCCCACTCATGTTTTTCTCGAGGGTATTCCAGTTTCAACTAATTCAAAATGGAACCCAAACCCTGTTCCGAATCAAAAACAAAGTAATAATTATGTACTTAATAACTATATTAAATTTATTGCAATAATCTGTGAAACCGTAATTATTCTTATCTTTATTAATCATATATATTATTTCTATATGTGTTATTTTGTGGCAACGCCATGTATCCCGTAATTCTTCATCAAAATTAATAATTTAAACATCATTTTGAAGCTTAAATTCCCTGCTATTAATGAAAAATGGACAAACAATTCAAAATTATTTAATTATTTTTTTAAGTTTTTTTCATTTTTAATTCTCTATATATTATTTCACAAAAGTGTTTAAAACCGCCATCTATTGACAATCTTTTTAACAATCTATTGACAATCTTTTCGGTGGCTTGTAAATTATTCGCACGGGCCATCCAGTAACATTATATTATTATTATATTATATTTATTGATAACTATATTAATTCATATATTTTAAAGCGCATATTTAAAAAAAACGCATATAACTATAATAAGTGTATAACTCTATATAAGTGCTACAAAAACCTGTCTGTAAGAATAAGTGACCTTAAACAAACGTATATTTGAAACCGCCATTATGTAAAACTGCTTGAGATTGTTTGTAAGCAAAATATTGTTTTTCCATTTAATACCTACATTAACACATAGAACGATTTATATTTATTAATATCGTCATTTTATTAAATCAACTCCACAGATTCTTAAACAATTACGTTTTTCATTGCAAACTGTAATTTTCATACGCCTTTCTCCCATTTAATAAAAACAATGTTTTTGATGATTTATTTAGCTAATTATGTAGATTAATTAAAGGTCATATAGTTACGCATACTAACAAATATACTTAAATAAATAGTCTAAAATAATTAACTCCCTACCGTGCCGCAATTATAGAATAGTAAGTTGGAATCACACTTTACTATTACACAAGAATAAATCGAGAAAAACTGTAATGAAAATTATAGATAAAACAAATCTTTCACTCTCACTGAAGCTGAATCCTTGTGCTATGTTCATTCAGTGTATACCATATTTGTCAAACAAACACGGACATTTATTTTGAAAATTATAAATGGCTAAGCTCTAATGTTTGAAGGAAACGTAATGGGAGTAATGCGCGCGATGTCCGGTACGTGATAAAAGAGGAGTGAGAAATTTCAATTCGACCAATTTTCCGAGATGAATTCCCGGGAAAACCGTGAGATGTGGCAACCGTATAACATAGCTCCATACACCAATTCGTTATTCGGCGGCTTACCGCGTTCATTATTCAACAAGGACACGGCGAGCAATTAAAAAAGAGCTTTTAATTCGTCCGTATTTGCCAAAGCGCCCCGGGCGTTCCCTTTCTTCATTTCGCGATATTTTCGTTATTTAATTTCCAGTTCATTCTGCGTCACGTCGCGTTATTAATAACTGTGCAATCAACTATGAAGATTAATGCGGGAATGTGGGCGTATTTATTAGCGCGGTTTAAGTTTTAAGTGCCGTCTACTGGCGAATTGCGAATAGGCATAAATTGCGCTTTCGCGGTTTTTAGCTTCTCACACTTTTTTCTGTCGTCAACAATTTTTATTGTAATTTTACAGAGGGAAATATAGATACGAGCTGGCTAAATATATATGACGTGAAATTTTTTATTATTTTTTATTGCATTTTATGTCATGCAACATTTATGTGTAATTCTTCGAATTTTTCCCAAACGAGCTTTGTACTGAATAGCTAAAAGTACTAATTAGCTACAAACCAACAAATCAAACCGATAAAACATCTACCGGCTGCATCAACTTGAATGGGAACTTTTGATAAAGCCTAACGACTTACGAAAAAGGTATTTTTATAATCTACAGAATTATGGCTACTCCTTATTATTGGTATTATTATATCAACAACAAGTCAGTTATTTTACAAGATATAATTTTGTAGAATTCCGCACCCAAACTAGGAACCCTTGTAGTTTCGTCATGTCTGTGTGTATGTCATAGCCATTTAATTCGCATACTATTAGTGCTATAAAGCTTAAATGAAAGAAAAATTGGCACAGTTGTTCACATTTATAACGCCTATAGCTATACACTAAAATATTTAAAAAAATTAAGGTACACCTGTTTGTAAACAGGGAACAAATGTTTTTTATTTGCATACCCAAACATGTATAACGCCTTCGTGTGCACTATTGAATGGTTACATCAAAATATTCGGGGTATGTCATTAGATAATACTTTTTCTATACAAGTATCCTTTTATGAGCAGCTATTTTTAAATATCTCAAAAGTAATCATGATAAAAACAGTAATCATGATAATAACAGTAATAGTACATAACAAAATTAAAAGCTAGCACATATGTGTAGGTTAGTAGGGTAGGTTATCACAGCTATGTAGGTTCTATTAGTTTACTTGTAATAATCGATCAACTTACGACATATACTTCGGGTATGTAAGAAATTAATGGAAACTACATACAAATAACTGAAATTAACTGCAAATTTATTGTATTTTAATATTTATAATTTTGAAGTGCGAAATATTAAATTCCCGAGTAAAGTGATGAGTCCCTCTACCTTTGAATTTCAAATGATAGAGACAACCACAAAACCCTGTTTTGTTCTTGTTTCGACACGAAGGCCAATTTTTCGTTTCAATTTTGCGCGGGATTTTACAATTTATTTATTCCCATAAGTAAAATTCTACCGTCAAAACCTTTGTATTCATCTGCAACTAATTTCTTGCTAATCTAATCTAATAATATAAAAAATAAAATAAAGTTTGAGCTATGCGGCGATGAAAAAACTTAAGTTCCATTATTTTTTAGTCATTCCGGCGAATATTCAAAGAAAGTATAAATATAATAAATTAAATATTTAATTGAAAAAATTTTCGACGACGTACACACGCAAAAGCTCATATCAAAAGCTCCCATCAAAAAATTGAAACGACTAAAGCTCCATAATCCTTGTCGTCACATGTTGACATACTTCCGGCCACAGCCAACCGGATATTATTAGAAAAGAGCGTAGCGGGTAAGCCTTTCGATATTAATAGCTGGTATGCCGATAGAAAGCTCCGTTTTATCGGTCAAGCGAGTGACTCTGTAATAGTTCATTCACTCGTTAAGTATATTGAAACCGAGTACGTTTTACGGCGCAGTTTATTTATCTATTTATGGGAACAAACAATATTTGTGCATTGTTATTTCTACAAAATTAAATTTATATATTGTAGCTTCACTTCTTTACATAGGTGTTGATATGACGAACTTAAAAAATGAAAGGAACAACGAAAAACAATAATAAAAATAGTGATTGCCGCACATATTAGGAATTAAAATTGTTCGTGTACATTATTACTCTGAAGGCAAAGAACCTGTTGGTTTAAAAGTAGAATTCACATTACGTAAATTCTGTGTACATTTCTGTTGAACTATTTACAAATGAAAATTTTCGTGAAAATATTTTTGTATGTTGTATATTGGGCCACATTGCCAAATTTTCTTGTTAAACCATTAACGAGAAAAATAGCTACGACAAACATATTAATTTACCGAAACGTGAGTAATCTTATAGCTATATTTCAGGTACGAAACCCTAAAAAGAAAGAGCCTGTACCAAAATACATATCTGACCCTTACCTAAGATTAAAATAGCATCATTCTGATACGTCTTGAAAAAAAAATTTAGATTATAGATTTTTTGTGCGAAAACGAAGTAGAAACGATTGTATAGTACATTAAAACAGTATTATCCTAATCGTGCAATTTCTTTCATTAGCAGTCAGTTCTTTATAGACTCGTCTGTTAATAAATCTTCTAACCGGTTACGCAGTTACGAACTTGTTAAAGTTGGTTCTAGGCATTGTTCCGTAGAGGAGAAATGTATTGCCACATATTCGAATAGAAGTAAGCTCGGCGGAAACTTTGATATAAAATATATATATATATATATATATATATATATATATATATATATATATATATATATATATATAAAATATACATATATATATATATATATATATATATATATACTGTGGAAATGGATAAATTTCATTATACATTTATAGAAAAGCGTGAAAAAATAAGAGGAAATGGGACCAAGACACGATATTACCGTCGTCACCGTAATGTGTTGGGTTGATCACAAGGCATACGGCCTTTGACTGCGAGGCACACCGCAGGGACCCGGGTTCTATTCCCGGTCGCTCGGTACAGAAATATTACAATAGCTAAAGCACAAAAAGGTAAACACCTTAGCTACGCTGAATTCCTGTTATACGCGAACGAACGATGAATGCAGTTAAATTTATACTTCGAAACCCAATTATACTGAATCGATTTGCATATTTTTTTATTAAATTCCAAGACCAAAAATAAAAAACTTCAGCCTTAGAAAATCTTGGCTAATAATTATTTTTGTAATATAATTCCACGTAAATGACATTGTACACAGAAAAGCATATATTTTATATTAACATTTTACTTTCTTTTCCAGAAAGTTATCTAAACTTTCACTAAGGAATTTTAAAGGACAGCATAAATCCTTCAAAAGCAGGTAGAACCATGGGCTTAGGATTTACCACGTAAACTATATTTGTGAAGATGACGAAGGGTCAGGTAGGGAGAAGGTAAAGGTCAAGCGGCAAATGTTTACTAACTCTAATAGCAGATCAGCTTCGTTTCAGTGTCCACGTGGAAAGTTATTTTTAAAGTTGTTTGGTGTAAATTTTACAGTTTATTTCTATTTTTAAGGGAAAGCTAGTTATATTATTCATAATTTAACATATGAAATATTAATAATGTAAAAAGGTTATAGACAATAATCCAGACACTTTTAGAGCAGGGATTTTTATTTTATTTTTGAAAATACGAAATGAAAAAACAACTAGATATGTTGACAAAATACTATTTATTTATTATAGTTATACGCTAAAACAGATTCTTTAAAAGAAATCTGGAAAAATTAAGGAAAAAAATCTGACCGTTATAAGAACACTCATTTTCCGTTCTATATGTCTGTCACAACTTAAGTCGTATTCTCGGAACTACTTTTTAAACGTACCATGCGCACTTTTTTTAAAATATTTTATTTGAGAGTAGTTTGATATAATACTAAGCATATTGTTATTGTATTTTAAAATAATAATCTCGAATTGTTCCTGATTCACCGAACAATATGACATGAATGTGATTATTATTATGCATACGTTTTAATTTAGTTTCACTTCTATCGTATGGTCATAAGCACACTGCAGATTTTTTTAATGAATATTATTCGGCATTCGACCATTATTCGCCGACGTGGTGATTTGCGTCGATAATAAAGCTTATGACCTTGACGACATGCCACGCCGCCGTAGAATATCGTCAAGGTCATGCCACGTCGCCTTGACAACATGCCACGCCGCTGTGGCACGTCTGCTTCCGGCTTCGATACCCGGCAGCTCGTCGAGTGGGTGCAAGGGGATGTTTGTAATCACATAGAGAATACGACCAACCAGCGACGGGCGTCACTGATACGAAAAATTACACCAACCCATCTGCGCGGCGTGACGATTATGAGCATTAATTCTAATGATACGCGCCTGGAGAGGTTTATGTCCAGTGGTGAGGACGATAGCTTTACGTCAGATCCGAATGTCGATTAGGATTACAGTGTAATGTTTTTGTTTGTTGAAATATTCCTCTAAAGTAATTGTAATCCTTGCGTATAATACTTCGTATACAGGTAACCATATTTACCTGAATACGTAGTATTGTACGTATTAGCTATTAAGCGTGTCAGCTACCGTATGAATATTATCCTCATGCAAAATATGATAATTTACTGTATTTATTACGTACTAGTTAATGAGAAATTCATGTCATTGGAAGTAGCTCAGATTATTCCCATGTCAAAATAACTTTTGTAGCGTTCAGGTAAACGAGACGAGACATTAATTTCCCATATCAATTACCTAAATTACTCACAATTAAATGAAACTACGTGATGTAGTATTATTTCTACTTTCTTTAATTTCTTTACCACAACCTAGGTTTCGTTGTATTTCAACATCTTCAGGTGGGATATTAGCAAAGATTTAATCTTAGATTTAATCTTTTAAAGAAATAATATTACACTTACGAATACCAATTTACTATACTTAGAAATAATACTACATCACGTAGTTTCATTTAATTGTGAATATTGAATTTCTACAAAATTAACGCCTAATATATTTAATACCTAAATTACATTAAAATTTGGTGAAGAAAATGTTTAATGAAAGAAAATATATGTGAAAAACGCAAATTATTTGTTATAAATACGTATAGATCATAATGAACTTTTCATGCTTCCTCAATTTCCCGCTTGCTTCAGTATAATGTGACTGCAACCGATGAATATGTACGCAATACATTTAATTTGTATTACATTGAAGTGATAAACTACGAACTTTTTATTAGAACTTGCAATTATTTTTCTACGTATCGTAAACATTTAGAGGTGAAAATTCAATTCCACAATAAAAGTATTTCCCCTCGTCTTGACGCTTATGAAAAATGTATTTAATTACGCAAACAATTTTTTTCATAACATTTTTTCGTGACAAAATTTCACGAAAATATAATAGAAAAATAGGTTACGTTTATTACACTGATATGAGTGTATGTATGCATAAAAACGTACAAAATGTATGAATATAAATCATGTATTAAAACAATTACATTGCAGCTTTCACTCTTTGGCCTCGGCGGATGTAAAATCTGAATTTCAAGTAAAACATGATGTCATCATGAATGCATCTATTCTCGGCAGATTATCCGATTGTGATTTCACAAAACCACTTTCTGCCATCATTCTAGATGATTCTCAATTTCACTGGGATGTTAAAAATGCACTAGATAATTAAAATTTTGCTATAAGACTGTTTTTCCTTATATAGATTCTGACGTCAAATTACGTTCTAATCATAGTGTTGTGTTTCGACAATTTGAAATTTCCCCGCATAATTTCCCCTTTTTATTTTTTAATTAATGAAATATAAATGAATAAATTAAGAAAATACTGTTTTAGATGTGATATCCGGTTGATAAATAAATGGAAAAAAAATATATGAACCAAATTCGAATTACATTCACATTCCCTGTTTTGCAAAAATCAGTTTTTTCACTGATTTTGTGTATTCCATCTTTTGTAATTTTATAAATAAAATTAAAAAAGATGGAATACACCTCCTTCGTTCGGTTTGATCTTTTAGCCCTTTGAAGCATACTACAATCACAGATTCCGTAGCGAATTGTGTACTCAGTGACAATAATGTTATTGTTGGTAACACTTCAAGAAAGCTCCTTATAAATTCTAACTAAAAATAAAGAGTGGTAAAGCGCCAGCATTTTTTAGCATCACCAATTATCCACTTTTTTTTCAAACAGTCAAAAAATTACACCTAAATGTGGACAGAAATATCTCAAAATATTTAATAATATAATTTGAATTACATTTCCTGAAAAAGCCTAATTTGTATATACATGTATTCTTATGAACTGTTTACTTCCACCCATCACATAGTTATAACTATACATAAAGATGTACGTACGCAAATATATAAGTACATATACATATATATGCAATATTTACATGCAAACCTTCGAACAAAGCCGACCCAACTTGCGGGTCTTCAATGCGTCTCTTACGTGGATAATTGAATCGAACACATCTAGCCTACGCGGACCGGAAGTGTTCTCGAACGATGATAATAATTAGGTGAATAACAACCGCTGCCGTAGACCGGAAATCATGCTCGTTGTTTATGCTATATTAATTATATTCGTAGTCGCGTAATATATAATCAAAACAAAGACTTACTGGTTACGATACCAAGGTTGTTTTGGTACGTCGATTTGTATTAACAAGTGGACTATTGTTATTAGATAAGTATGTACTGCAAACTAGCGGTAGTGAAAATCACAATGCATAATTTGGTTTTACTTAATAGTATTTTAGGGTTTCATACCTCGAAAAAAAATGCCAAACCCTTATAAGATCACTCTCGTGCCTGTCTGTCTGTCAATCACAGCCGTTTTTAAGACACCGCTTGGCGCAGAAACTTGAAATTAGGCATAGTAATAAATCATATTAATCCACATATAACTCGAAAATATTCATATGGCAATTTTAGGGGGGCAAATTAAAAAATAGAATATTTTAATCCAACATATAGTGTGGACCCTTAGAAAGGAATAGTTAGAGGGGTCTCAAAAATATTTTTTCATAATTTTTGGTATCATATCTACAAATATGTACTGAAAAACATGTAAAAAATATACCTCACCACTTATTGACAAATCTACAAAACCTACAATTGTGAAAAGGTTGTAGAAAAACTATGACGATCATTGTATCTCACATAATTTTTCAAATATGCATAATATTTTTAAATCTGTGAAAAATATAATAAGGCTATATTTACTTTATGTAATATTTGTAAATGGTTTAATATAAATATTATTCACCATTAAATCTTCATAAATGCCTAAATGTGTACGGAACCCTCACGGTTCGAATTCTACTCGTACTTTACAGGTTTATTTAGTTTTGTGTATCAGTGTAGTATTTATATTTAAAATTTTACATCTGTGGCATAATCGGTTAATGCATCATATTTAACACAAGAGTAAGTTTTGAAATAATTCTTGTGTGAATAAGTATATTATAGTCATAAGGCTACTAACGACCTAATATACCTAACATAACGACCACAGTCACTTTTATACTAAGGCATACGATATACTTAAGGCCCAATAAATGTGTCTCGGTAATAAAAAAAAAGATTGACCATTTAATATGCAGTCTGTCTCTAGAGGAAGGATTAAATTATTCGAGGTGTAAAGCATTTTATCCTCACATAGATGGGATATAGCACTCCTATATACCTAACATACCTACTCAATATTGATCTATAAAATACTCTAATATACCAGTTCAATATCAATGTGTAAAATACTCTAACATACCTACTCAATATTGATGTGTAAATTACTTTAACATACCTACTCAATATTGATGTGGAAATCGCTTAAATATGTACATACATTGAATACTGAATATATTTGACGTTAATTTTGTAGAAATTCATTATTCACAATTAAATGAAACTACGTGATGTTGTATTATTTCTACTTTCTTTAAGGTCTTTACCACGACCTAGGTTTCGTGGTATTGCAACATCTTCAGGTGGGCTATTAGCAAAGATAAAAGCATTAAAGATTCATTCATTCATTTAATTGTGGATATACATACATCTTTTTCCGACCAATTGTCTCTTAGACTCTGTTTTCAACTTCGCATGTTATACGTAGGTTTTCATAAATCTACTTGCACATCCCTAATCCATCTGAAGCTAAATACTTCCAACGATCGGTTAACTCCTGGTTTATAATGCTAGGTCTTATTCCGGACCCGCTCGAAAGCACCATAACAACCAAGTCAGCTCAACCGTCGTGTTGTGATATTCAGTCATATCACAAGCGCCCCAAATAGCTCCTAAGTCCATGTTTATTCAGATTCTACATAGACAGATGAATACACCAATATTTTCATGCCAAACACTTTTGGCGAATCCTCTTTTTTATTAGGTGAGAATTTCTCATTGACTAGATCTTTTTTTTTTATTAGGCGATATCTACATACATAATAAAGTTATTATCTATACATATAATACAATGTTACGGAGTAAATTCTGTACATGGAAAATGTTTTAAAAAGAGTGATTGATTTAGAATATAAAATGACAGTAAAAGCCGAAGACTTATTTTTAGATTTTTTGTGTCTGTCTGTCTGTGTGTTAATTTACTCTTCAATTACACGAAATCCACTGCCTGGATTTGGATGAAATTTTTGAATATTTATACCTTTGAGCTACATGTAGGATTACTTTTTACCTGGATATTACAGATATTTTTTATACCGAATTCTTCATGAACGAAGTCGCGTCGGCACAGCTAGTTAATAATTAAATGAATAACCCTTCAAAATTAAGGGTTGTTATCCTTTAATAGCTCTTTATTTTATATTCGAGTTAAAACTTTATTCCCTCTAGGGCGGAAAAATATACAAAGGAGATCACTTAGCCTACGCATCCGGCCTCTCTCCATTTAATATTCAGCACTGCCTCAGATTTTTCACCTTCTCCTGT
This sequence comes from Druceiella hillmani, assembly GCA_039881145.1. Classification (NCBI taxonomy): domain Eukaryota; kingdom Metazoa; phylum Arthropoda; class Insecta; order Lepidoptera; family Hepialidae; genus Druceiella; species Druceiella hillmani. The sequence continues at coordinate 17,898,147 of JAYKKI010000029.1, forward strand.
TTAATTTTAAGCGCAATTGTGCAATAAATTGATAGTGTGATATCAAGAGCGGAATAATTTTATCAAATGACTTTTGTAATCGTAAATTAACGACTCCTTTAAAAATGATTCGTACCCGCCCATGCCGTTATAAAATCTGCAAATCTGCAAAGTCTTTCCAATTTTCAAGTATTACCTCAGACTCCTATATTTACAAAATTAGTGAAAACAAAATATTTTGAACACTATCTGATCTCGATGCTCAAAACATGGTTCTTCATTAAGCTCTGTAGATGTTGGAAGATCTTGAAGGGAACTAATATCAAAGACGTCCGCTCCATATCTTGCTGGATTTAGGACATCACTGAAATATTCAGGACAAAGATCCAGTGTCCCATCATGTTCCGTCTATCGCCTTGTAGCTGGAGTAAATCTCGGAAATATTTTTAAGTCGAGGTTGGATTAAGTTTGTATCATAATGTAGCCAGCGCATGAGCATATAATGAAAGCGAGTATATAATGATAAACAATTTTCATAACTAATAATACATATAATTTACCTTTAGTGAAACTAAGAATGCGTACCCTGTATATTCTATTGTTTATTTAATAAACTATTAGATGAATAAAGTTAAAAACAAGAAGTATCAGAGAGAAGGAGCAATAAAATCGGTACAAAACATCAGACGAACAGTCTCCGACACGAGAGCAGTCCCCGAGCATGAAAAAATGGAATTTCCTAGAATGTTTTTATTAATAACCAATAAGATTCTATTCTGATATTAATCAATCGACAAAAAATAATCACCAAATTTGATCAAGAATTTTGCAACCTGTAACGTATCCTCGTACGTATATACGTACATACTAAAAGCCAGAGACACATCTCATTTTTCAAAGGCAAATTTAGATCATAACAAACAGTTAAAAAGATTAAAAAATTCTGTCATTTTTAAGAGAAGGTCATCTCTTTCCAAAAATATATATTAAATATTGATTACTTATAAAATTACCCGAGTTATAATTATTCTATAACCAAACTCGCTGGAGCGCTAAGTCGATATTAAATCACAACCCGCGAACGTGTGGAATACATCCAACACGACCATGTGCAAACAGAATTTAAAGCGAATTAATTATATAATGAGAACACCCAATTGCCTTTTCAATAAACGTCTTATTATTTTAACTAGTTATTGTTTATTTACAAATATGATCAGTTGTTTTGAGGGCTAAAGCCGTAATACCACAATTAAATGGAGGCAAAACGTTTATTTAATCACGGAGTTAGGAAAACAAAATATCTACTAACACTTTACAGGAGAACCAGCTTTACTATTTACCATTAAAAATATTATTCTTCAATTTGTGTAACTTAAAGTTCAGGCCTACAAAAAATATATTATTAAACGCAACACAGAAAATAAGCCAAACTCGGTTAATTCGAGCTCCAAATGCGAAATTCAATATAAACATTCGGCATTAAGTACTTTATAATAAAACAACTGAAATGAATACAAATATTTACTGAAATAATTAAGGTCTTAACATAATTTAGCATAATGCTCCAAGGCGATAGCGACGCGGCAGATAACGGCGAGAAAATAAAATTGTTAATTCTGTTAGCGTCTCACCTCGTGGTTTGCGGTCGGTTTTAGCGATTTTATTGCGAAAGGCGTAACGAAATCGCTTATTTTGTTAATTTTAAACAATAAAGGCCTATTTAGAAATGAATTAACTTGGGGAGTGCTTCGAATTCGGGTTGTTAAGTAGCTGCAATTTTAAGCCACTCAACCATAAACGAATTGGGAATACTTAACTAGCGAGGCTTATGAATTTTTACTAGGTCTGTAGGTGTTGTGGACTTTTGAATCGACCGTATTCACATAATAAGCTAAGGATGATTTTTAAATTAAATAACTTAGTTTAGTAGAGTTTTGGGATTTAATTGTTATATCGTATTTGATAAAAAATAAAGAGATGTTATTTTAAATATTCTTTTGATTTATTTTAAATGTCGGTTTAATAATGACTTTGTCAGCGGCTTCGCTTGCGTTGTTTTTATTGTAAGGGCAAGATTTATATGATAGTTTTGGACTCTAGGAACACGTGTTACTAATACAAATTTTTATTTGTGGGTGAAAAGCACCTACCCTCTTTCTCCAACTTTTTCTCGAGTTAAGAAAAAAAATTGCAGTGTGGACACTGCCACAGTCACTTTCGTGAAAACATCAATCGTGTATCGAAATGAAATATATTTTTTTTTATTTTCAATCGCTTAATTCATTTGCGTAATTGAATATAGAATAGTGGTATGAGACGTAGGTGATATCCGGTTTTAAATACCTCTTATTTGTTGAATATATTTGGCGTTTAATATATGGAATATCATAACAATATCGTTATAATTTTATGGAATATCATTATTCACAATTAAATGAAACTACGGTATTATTTCTACTTTCTTTAAGTTCTTTATCACGACCTAGATTTCATTGTATTACAACATGTTCAGGTGGGCTATTAACAGAGATTAACTCTTAGGAACATCCAACAGCATTTATATGTTATTGTTTTCAACTTAAAGAACTTAAACTTAAGCAGAAATAATACTACATAACTAGAAATAATAAAAGGTCCCAATTAAATGAAGTTTGCAACGTCTGGCTGCCACGAATATCGATACTGTACTGACATTCTTTCTTCTTAAAAGAAAACCAAGATGTATATTTTTAGCCGAGTTATTGAAGTTTTAAATTACTCCGGCAGAAACTGTTGTTCATTTGGGTGAGATGGCTTCCCCATATCCGGTATCGATTATAAAAACGTTTTCACGTCGAAAATAGCCCACACCTTAATCCAAATTAATAACTAGGTCTATATCAAATTTCATAAAAATCCGTTTAGGCTCGATAACAAAACTTGAGTATCGAACGTGCAAATACACTTTCACTGTTATTTGTATGCCACGGGAGTAAACGCCTGGATAATCTACGCTTTATTCAGCAACACGAACTGTATATGTATATATCAAATTTGGAAGAGATCTTTTGCCTGATTATGGAGACATTAGTCCAAACAAGCTGACAATCCAATTTCCGTTGTCATAACTTTAATAAGGACATAGATGCCTACGAAATGCTTACTAGATTATTATTAGTACTTTGTACTAAAAATAAAGAAAATTGAAATACCTGTACGTGATATTCAAATTATCGGTTTATAGATACTTTTTCTATGAACGTATTCAATTGCTAAAACGATTTTAATGTTAAAAAATATCTGTTAAATTTAACTCGAAAGCTATCGACATGAATTGTTATAATAGGTTATATGTAACCTTTAGTTTTTGTATCATTATTATATCTCAAACGGTTCCAAAATTATGATTATAAAAAGTTTAAATTAAACAAAATTTCCTTCATACAAATAGTGGGCAGAGTTGAAATATAGGAACACGCGGGAGCGGGCGGGAGAGAGGTCAGCGCAATCCGGCCCGCGCAGGAATCGAAGTAAACTTTTTGTCTAATTTAAAAGCGTAAAATAAACGCGTTAAGAAACTGCAGTTTACATTTTCTGAGCCTGAAAAAATATTCCTGTCTCGTTTCCTCATTTCACCTCAATCTCCAGTTCCATACCATTCCATCCCTCTCTCTATTCATATTTTTTATATAATTTATTCCTAGCTTTTGAAAATTTGTTTCTCTTATCATTTTTACCAACAGTCTTTCCCAACAACCAATCACAAAATTATGAAATATTGTTCAAATATGATAAAGAAATTTACTCGTATATATTTCTTTCATAAGTAAAAAAGTATAACGCCCTCTGGGATATTTTCATAAAAGAACACAAATTTAAAACAATTAATTTTTCGGAAAATGAATAAATTAAAAAAGGAAAACATATTAATTTTACAAACCGAAAAGCTTTTTGTTTTTTTTTTAAACTTGGCTGAAAAGCGGTTTATCGTATTACCTATAATTCACTCGTAAATGAACATTCTCCATCATATAATTTATAGTGATTAGATAGACGTAGAATATATAATACTCGTATATTCCTAGAACGTGAGGGAAATGAGCAATGACTACTTAAGTATATAAAGTCAAAATGCATAGTATAGCTATATTAAAATACTGTCTAAGAATATCATAAAAAACATGAAATCTACAGAAAAGTCCAAAAGTGTATATTGTTACAAATGGTTTCCTATGAACGGTTCTATCATAAATTGATCATAATAAATAGCGTGTATCAATATTTTTCTGTTAAAGAACTTAACTGTTACAACCAAATCAAAACAAAATTTGAAAGAACTGTACACGACAGTGAAAAAAGTTACATAAATAATATAACTATTTACTACAGATCGTTCGTAATAAGCATTTTTATATTTAGACAATAAATTAACCGTAAATAATTATTAAGTATCTAAAAAAATATTAAAATGAAATGCGGTCAAAGATATCTTTGCTAATATCCCACCTGAAGATGTTGTAATACAACGAAACCTAGGTCGTGGTAAAGAAATTAAAGAAAGTAGAAATAATACATACTACATCACGTAGTTTCATTTAATTGTTAATAATGAATTTCTACAAAATTAACGCCAAATATAATCAATATATGAAATGCGGTCGTAACTTTTGCCCGGCGACTTAAATCAATTAGTCAAATGAAAAGTCAATTTTTCTCTCTACTCTTTACATTATGCAAAAATATATTCAACTGCCGATTCCAAAATATCTTCATCCAACTTCTGCAAGGATCAAATTTATTTTGTCACTTACCTTTGGAAAACTAAGAAAAGCAAACTATTTGAAAACTATTGACTATGTAACCATTGCAAATCTAACACCCTATCTGATTATTCTTCTAAGTAATTACATAAACTTGCAATAAATAATGGAAAATCTAAAATGTGCTTTAAATATTAATTTATGAAAAACTATAAACGGCAAATAGGGCAACTACCCCTATTGCACTCTAAACGCCATTTACTTCGAACTAATCACATGAACACGCATATCGCATATCGTTGCACACAAATGCATTTCTAAACGCTTCTGAACGACCGTATCAACTCAACTTGCAGCGTGAAATGTGTGGAAGGAAATGATAGTCGTCGCTTCAAGTGCATAAAGTAAATTGTTTACACTACTGCAGTGTGGCTATACTATGCATCTGCATGCGATGTTCTCACGTTGCAATTTCCCTAGCATATATTTACATTGCGACTATGTGCTTGTGGATACCGACATCTATGACCGAACCAAAAATATAAAATCGACAAATACTAACTATATAGTTGCACTATATTTCCTATTTCCATGAAAATCACATAATTCACTTCCACTTTTTAAAGCAAGGAAGTTTTCACAGTTGCAAATCGAATTATTTTTATATATACTGTCAAAATAAATGAAAAGAAACATTTCAGCAATGGTAAAAATTGTTGTCAACAATGTTCATTTATATATCTGAACGAAGAGACATCTCGCAATAAAAACTGGATACGAAATATGTCTTCATTGTCACCGTTCAAAAGAAATTAAGAACTATCGTGGAAAACAAGGGCCGCTATCGAGAGAATAATGAGACAAACGATATCATTTTCCGTTCCGTTATAATTTTCAGATAAAATTTTCCGGCCAATCTCAACACCGTCTGCAATAATAAACAAATCGATGAAAGGTTATTGAAATAACGCAATTTTGACGGGGAATTATTAACGGGAAATTGAGTTATTTGAATGGAAAGCTGATGAAGACTCAAGTTGGAATCCGACTCCCGAGATATCTCTCTGATTGCCATTTATGTAATAAAGACAACTCGCAAGTAGCTAAGAGACAATTTTAAATAATTTGAAATTAAATTTAATATTTAAATTTAATATAATGAAAAATATATAAATTTAATACAATAAAAACAGTTCAAATACCTTTCTTTGTATTTATGTTTCCTTTCGATAAGTTTAAAATATAGACACAATATATTAAAATACATTAAAATAATTAGAAAATTAAATGAAGTAAAATTAAAATAATAATACTATTGATATATTCTATAGATATTAGTGATTCAAAATAATCAAAATTTTAGGTGAACTTAAAAGATAACATTGTCATAGTTAATAACTTGAGCGTTTTTTAAGATTAGCAAACTATTTTACAAAGAATAATTAAACATATGATAGCAATATACGAGTACATTTGTCGTATCATTAAAACCATAAGTCATTTAAAAGATACCAAAAAAACCTGTTCCATCCAGAAAATTAGTATTGAGACATAATTATGTTTGAGATTCTATATATACAAAATGCGTTGTATTATATCAAAATTGGAATACTAATGGATTATTTTTCTTTGAAAAAAAACGTATTAAATTTAAAAAATTTAAACCTTTTGATGTGAATTTATTTACAATTTAAAAAATTTATGTTTCTATGTGTGCAAAACGCGTTGTATTATATCAAAATTGAAATACTAATGGATTATTTTTCTTTAAAAAAAACGTATTAAATTTAGAAAATTGAAACTTTTTGAGATACTTTGTGTGCAAAACGCGTTGTTTTGTATCAAAATTGGAATACTAACGGATTATTTTACTTCAAAAAACAATAAAAACACGTACTAAATCCTTCAATTTACAACAATTCTTTTGAGATCATATATATACTCGTACAAAACACGTCGTATTAAACTCAGAAACACTAACTGATTATTTTTCTTTAAAAAAAACTTATTAAATTCAGAAAATTACAAATCTTTTGAGATTCTACATATAAAAAATACGTTGTATTATAAGGAAATTGGGATACAAATGGATCTTTAAAAAAAACTTAATAAATCGAGAAAATTTAAATAAGATGCTGAGTGTGTAGACAACATACGCAATGCGTTATATTACATTCATGCCCACGCTCGACATTACCTGGCCAGCAATAATTCATACTCAAAAAATTTCTCATCATTTACACACGTATAACACTAAACATATCCGAATTTCGCAAGACACAAAGGGAACGCTTCATTGTTCTCGACCAAGACGGACCGCCACCGGGCAAGGATGCCACTGAAAACGCTTTCCAACGTCACTCATCTTTCAGCTGGAAAAGCGAGAAAATTTTCGTAACGTACGAGCAAACCGGACGTCGTAGACAGTAGTCAGTAGGGAGCTTGTCTAATATCGTTCCAAGTTATTATTTACTTTATTCGTGTAGCATCGTTATATTTATTATAATGTGCCGCCTTTGTCGCTGCTTTGACGCGTCAAATTCAATTCGCAACAAAGACATTTGCGCCAGTACGTTATAAGGCAGATATTGCACGCCCGGGCCGCCTGTCGTCTGGCGAACTGTATAACGCACACGCTGTACAAAGACACGTTTTATACAGACGTTTCGTTTAATTGGTATTTAGATAAATAATTAAATTATTTATAGACAACCTTCATGTGACTACGTGGATTCTAAATTTAACCGAATCTAAGAAAAACGTTTGATCTCCTTTTCACCGCTTTAAGGGTGAAATTTTGGAAAATCCACTCGTAATGAATGTGAAACATTAAGAAAAAACCGCATCTTCCAAATTCCTTGCTTCTAGATCCCGTAGTGGAGGCTGGACATTGATATTTCCATGTATTTTCGTGTATTCACTTTATTAGATTTAACTAGTTAAGTACAGTTTTAACTCCAACCAAGATAAAATGCTTATTAATTAGTTTATTATAATGTTGTGACATTTTTCTCTTCACACTAATTTCTAGAACCACATGTCTATTTAAAAAAAAGTAATTTTGTATTAGAAAGCCCATACATTGAATATTATAAGCTATACATTAGTACGCTACGATGTATAGGGGCAGAGCTGTAATAATAAATATTGTAGAAGGCGAAGAACACTGCTTAATTGGTGCAAAATAGAAAGAGATTGGCTTATTTATTGACTGTTCATCTACTTTCTTCACGAATTTGTCTTACAAACAAACGAAACGTATAAAATGTCTATTTTGATGTAAAACAGAAAGTATAGGTGAAAAACTTCAAATCATTTTCAAAAAATATTTATACTCCATAAACCGCTTTATGTCGATGACACCACATATTTTCTCCCCCTTAGCAGACAAAATGGCGTTTTTAAGCATCATATTCTGATAGAATTATTCTATTTAATTTATTTAAAAGTTGTAAGGAAAGATCTTCTAATTTTCTATATAAATTCTATCGAAATTGTAAGGCATAATTTATATTCTAATCAATATATAAAAATAACAATGAATTATGGGATTATGAAAACTATGAAGACTTAGATATAATACAATTTTTAAACACTTATCGATTCCTTTATTCTTATAATAAAATGGAGAATAAGTAGCACTTTTTTTTACCATATTTTATATAAACACCAAAATAAGCACATAAAGACTGGAACTTCTAGAAGTTCTAAAATCTATTTGGTAAATTGTAAAGAAAGCAGTAAAAGTCCATATTTTGAAATAGATCTTAAAGTTTTCTTAAAAAATTAAAAAATAAGACATATCGCTATTCTTATATATGACTATGTAATTGCTTAAAATAATATCAGAAATTTAACTTAAATATAGCATTTCATTGCTCTTATCGGCAATTTATCAAATAGCAAATTGAATGCTTTTTATTTTTACAAAGTGATCTTCAAAAAGATTGACATATTCGAGATGATTAATTCGGTTTAATAACCCCAATATGAATATTCCACCAATGTAGCATTACACCTGATCCCGTAAACCTACTTTTGTTCGATGTTTGGAGATACTGATGAGTAGGCATTGATTATATACGGCTGGAACTTACCATCTAATCCGGATCAAGTTTATGGGCCTTTAGTATATGGAGACATTTTGAGTACAGAATATGTTCAACAGAAATGAAACTTTTTAAGAAGAATGTCGATCAATGTTTAAAATTTAATTCATGTGAAATTCTCCACTACGACCACATCACATTAACAAACTTTCCGTGTGCCAGTATGAACTTAGGTTTTTTATATGCTCTGCATAAAAATATTTCGATTTTCAAAATATCCTTCATCAATATAATTAATACATAGTATATTATGGTGTCTTCTTAAACAGTTGGTTTTTAGGGTGAGATTTATAAGTAATTTTATACTTCTAATACCTACCTCTATTCAATTTGGGGTAATATTAATCACTTAATTTCGCATCAGTATTTATTTATTTATATCTATTTACTTCATAAATTAGATTGGAATTAGTAATAAACCCATTAACAAACAACATCCCCGCGGCATTACGCATCATCCTATATCAGACACTAAAGCCATGTCATTTTATGTCGGGTGGACCACAAAGGATAATAAATACAATTTCGCGCCCGCAAGCCGACTCCGAGCAGGATACGCACCGTAGACCCGCTCACACTCGGGCTCGAGCTCGCAGGACCTTTACAAATATATTGGAAGTCGCCGATCCAGGACTGTCTGCGGAATACATAATCGAAGGGTACGCCGCGTTTTGTATTCAGATTTGGATACAATGTTCGGCCAATATTTTCGTGTCTAGAAATTGATAAAAGCGAAAATGAAGCTGTCTCTTTTAAGACATTAACGATACGTCACATAAAATGTTATGCCTTCTGGCTAGATACGATCAGACACACATAATAAACTGACAATATCTGGGAATACGTTGTATTTCATTGTTTTTTTCTTGTAGTACCATCTAAACTGCTTTATTCCTGTTTTATAACAATGAACCCAGTAATTATATCGATTGCAAATCATAATACAGGAAATCTCAAGTCGAAATCACCTGTTGATGATGCCGTACCCTTAAATAAAAAGAAAACACGTGTCATGACAAGAAAAATATCCTATCAAATAAAAATTATTTCATTTTTCAAATCAAGTCATTATATTCAAATTATATATGTTTAAATCAAAGAAATAGCTCCTCAATGATCTCTGACAATAGCAAATAAAATGGTAATGTAGAGTACTCGAAAGGTGAAACGTTGTGCTGAGTGGCGCTAGATCTGCATAACCACAATCTATTTTTATAACGATTTAAAACATCACGGTCATTAGATATGAAATATTTATTCATTGAAATCATTATAATATTAAACTCTGAAAAGACATTAGTTTCATTCCTCCACAATTAATTTTATGCCAGGTCCAGGACTCATTACTGACACAAGCCTCCTCTTTTAACATCTGTATTTTGGATAAAATTACGAATATAATGCTAAAATACCTTAGAACTATGAAATGTATGAAAAAGATTAATGATGAGAAAGAGAATAACTTAGAAAAAAGAACCAAGGACTTAATAATACATATTACACAAAACCTAAGCTATTTGTTATTTCGTATATTGCTCATTCAATAGATGGACACATGTGACAGACATAACAATAGAGCGACGAGTTAAATGAGCCAACATAATCATTTCAATTACGTAAACAATACATACGTTCAAATTAGTAGAAGTTCTGATCTCAGTTCTGATCTTTCAATACGGTGCCCACAAAAAAGTATAATAGAGAACCGCAAGGTAAGATAAATACATGAACATAAAATAGCGTCAATTCATACTTTTATCGGCATGCCAACAATTTTTCTTAATTTTAAAACTATTTTACACAATTAATTGCAAACACTTGTTGTGCCTTGACCTTCTGAGACAGCGCCAAATGCTACAAAATAATTTTAATGTAATTGGGTATTTGACTAATTTTTTTTATTTCATTAATCATAATTTTAAGGCACAAGCTGATGAAGAGTGAAAAATTTTTTTATTAATCTTAAAAATTGACCGAGTTATAAAAGTTTAACTTTAAAATTTAGAGAAGGACGGCAATACTGTGTTGTGAGGTCATTTTTAATATTGCCCATTATATTCTACGAGAGGAAAAGAGACAGGGATATACACAACTCTATCCGTATCTTCAAATTTAGAAGCCTACAACTGGCTTATTTTTCGATCAATTTTTGAATTTTTTTCAAGACTGGTTTTTAATTAACTTATATTTCACAATATTCTACGAAAAATATCAAAATTTAGAATGAGTCAACTACCGTATTGAGTATATAAATATAGTAGTTTCTTTCTAACCATTTATTATCTTTGTAGAATTCACTCTTTTAATTATTTTTTCTCTCACTTTGCTGTAGTTACAATTGCATAAGTAACGCAATAATATTTCCAAGGTACTATCGTTTGCCCTATTGAGAATCTACGAGCCCGGAACGAATTAAACGTATCTGGGATTGAGTATATAAATATAGTAGTTTCTTTCTAACCATTTATTATCTTTGTAGAATTCACTCTTTTAATTATTTTTTCTCTCACTTTGCTGTAGTTACAATTGCATAAGTAACGCAATAATATTTCCAAGGTACTATCGTTTGCCCTATTGAGAATCTACGAGCCCGGAACGAATTAGACGTATCTTGGATTCGTTTAACTCACTTTGAGCATTGTTTTACTAGTCACGTTTTGTTTATGTCGCCTTTTCGTCAACATTTCTTATATCCATTTGTGTTTTCATTAATCAATCTCAACACGTACGTACCTTTAGTATTATCAAAGTGGATATCTGAGGAGAATGTACAATCCTTTTAGTATAAAACACTTGTCCGTTACGACAAGCACTTGGTTAGTGGCTACGTGATTTCAAGTTCAACTTCAAAATAAAAAGAAACCTTTACCCTGCTTTGAAATTGTTAATTTTCTACAATTATTAAGAACATTTAAATGAAACTACGTGATGTAGTATTATTTCTACTTCCTTTAAGTTCTTTACCACGACCTAGGTTTCGTTGTATTACATCTTCAGGTGGGCTATTAGCAAAGATCTTTGCTAATATATAGTAATAATATAATAATAGCCCATCTGAAGATGTTGTAATACAACGAAACCTAGGTCGTGGTAAAGAACTTAAATAAAGTAGAAATAATACTCATCATGTAGTTTCATTTAAATGTGAATTATGAATTTCTACAAAATTAACGCCAAATATATTCAAAATTATTAAGAAAATAAGATTGAGAAAAAATATATTCAAAATTATTAAGAAAATAAGATTTGAAACCGTACTGTTATATCCTGTACTTTCTAGCAGTAATCCTTACACAGCACCTGTCTCATGATTCTCGTATTAACATGATAAGAGCATGCAGCTGCCAGAGTATTGCATTACCATTACAAGCTCTGTTCCCAGGTCCGTCAGCAAACTCCACACCCAGGTGTATCAGCATTTCTTATCCTTTATAAACTCTGGACCGAAGCTTCACGAGGTTCAGATAATCACAGTTCAATCCAGTCCTTAGTCCGCGTCAGTCGTAATCCAGATACAAGCGCGATCAAAGTCTAACTAAATATTTTATAAAATATAATAATTGTAATAATTCGTTAAATAACAATATCTAAGAATAAATTGTTTTTTTTATATTAAATCTTGAAGTCGTCATAACAATACATTTATTACTACATAGGATAAAACAAAGTCTCTGTCTGTATATCTGAACATGATAATCTCAAAAACTATTATACGGATATTCACACTATTACCACCAATAGATAGAGTGGTTCACGAGGAAGGTTTAGGTGTAAAATTTATGAAGCTTTTGGATAAATTAGCTGAACTATGATAAAAGTTGTCGAGTAAGTCGGAAAAAATCATGACATCTGAAAGCTTGACAGGTATGGGCAGCGGAAATCGTTATTTTGTTTGTATTACAGTGTTGTCAGCCATTATTTTTAGAGGAAAACATTGAAAGCTTAGGTCAATTCTAGCAACATTTAAAATCTGGACCTGTGCTTTATTTATTGTCATTCTGAATCTAGCATTCACGAAAAATGTTAGCATTCAGAATGACAATAAATAAAGCACAGGTCCAGACTTTAAACGTTGCTAGAATTGACCTAAGCTTTCAATGTTTTCCACACGGCCAATTGTATGTTGCGATGCCACGTGTGACATCAAAATATAATATTTTTGTCTTTGCAACTAATCCGGCTGAAGTAATAAATGTTATATGCAAAGAAATATTTTATGTTTGTCTATAAAGATATATATCAGTTTGTTATTTCTCTTGAAACAATTATTTTATAATTTGTATTATAATATACTTAACTAAAAAGTGTAGTTAACTTTTGATAATAATTAAGTTGTTTTATGAAAAAGAAAGTCAGAAAAAATCCAAGTCAATCGTGTTTCGATCTAACCTACAAGCTCTAAGAAATAGTCCGATAGATACACTTATTCATTCGTAACGTCAGGCAAATAATCCGGACGCAGATATTTAATTCTACCCAAAGGTATATAATTTACATAGATTTTACGTAAATTGGCTAATCTATGACGAAAGATAAGGATTAAGTAGAAAAAAATTCATAAATATGAAAATTTTCCTTTGCATCATCTATCCGTCGAAGCCGGGCCAAGTGGCTAGTTTTAAGAATAAAATTATCACTGAAGCACCTAAAAAATGTTAATGGGATATCCATAAAAATATAATGATCAGATCAATAATAAACTTCCAAAATTTGTATCATATAAAATATATCGACAGTCAAAATACGTGTGACACAGGAAAGATACGCTCATCGGAAGCACAAAGAAAAAAGAAATATAGAGAACTAAGTAATGTAAACAATTATAATTAGATAGAAGAAAAATCAGTTTGTGAAAACCGACGTGTTTGTAATGTAAGTATTCTCATCTGAGCTGTAATGCAGCGCTCGTGCCAACCCCACCATTACTACGTTACTTCTGTCACCTTTTTCGTGACGCTGCCTAAATTATTATATACCCTACAAAAAAATTATCTACTGCAAAAGTTTTCATCTCAAAAAGAATATAAGACAAATCGTTATAAACTCTGTATCTGATAAATAATTAATTGCCGGTATAAAAAAAACTCACGTAATAAATATTTTCTAAAAACTCTCTCTCTCTAATCAAAAGTTTTATGAAAATTTTAGGGCCTAGAAATTTTTCAGATTTTTCAAATCTATTATTAAATAATTGGGCACGTTGCATATTACTTGTAAAGTTTACTATTAAAATCGTTGTTAACTCTATATCTGATAAATAATTAATTACAGGTATAAAAAAAACTCACACAATAAACATTTTCTAAAAACTCTCTCTTTCGAAATTTTATTCAAATTTTAGGACCTAGAAATTTTTCAGATTTTTTAAATTTATGATTAAATAACTGGCACGTTGCATATTACTTGTAAAGTTTACTATTGACAAAAAAGGCTTTAAACAAAAAAACGGTAAATGAAACCGCAATTCATTAATATTTTTTTTTATTTGAAATACTTTTAATCCTGCTTCATTTGTGTAAGGTTTTTAAAAAACAATTAATATTTGCATACTGATTGAGATCTGATTGAAACTGAAACATTTAATTACAACATTTGATACAAATAGATCTAAAATTTGTGACTATGACAGATGGACGGCCGAATGGATAGACGGACGTAACAAAGTTATTAGGAATCTTTGTTTCAATACAAAACCTAAAAATGAATTATGGAAGTTAAAAAAATAAGATAACTTCGCTGTTTACATTAATACCTAAAAAAATATCTATGAACAATTTTCCTCAAAAATTTAAATTTTTCTCAAGGTGAACTTGCCAATCAGCGCGGAAAATGATTCAATATCAACCTTAACACATCTTTAAAACATTTAACTAAAAAAATTTAAGCAAACATTATAAATGTTCAAAGATCAAATCGAAAGATCCAAATAACTCTACCTCATTAAGTACTTTCCGATTCTCGAATTCAATGAAAAGTAAACATAAAACATTATATTAAGATTCGGAAATATAAACTTCCAAGATGAAATGGCCATACTCGCTTAATACTTTTTAATGAACCTAATACTCAGTTAATTGAGCCGAAAAGTCAAGCGTTGTGTAAAGAAAATTGAAAAGTTGTGATCCAGTTTTCAACAGTATTTATTTAATAATTTTATTTGCTAAGTATTATATTTGAAACGAGGTAAAGTTGGAAGGAGTTGACCTTTCAACTTTACCTCGTTTCAAACATTATAATCAATGATTAATCTAATCAACAACTGAACTTAGTCCTCGAATTTACATTAACAGCATGAGATCGGTTATTAAGGTAAGGTACTAATTCATTATCAGGGTTATGAATATCCAATGCAATGGCCTCTCGTTGAAATATAATATTTAATTATAAAGTTGTCACGTTTTATCAACAATCTAAACCATTTAATTTCAGCAAAAGATAAAAATACACAACGTTTTGAAGTGCATTAGTCTTGCCTAATCTAGTTATTAGGACGACATAACGAAATATGTGAACAGAAATAAACGAAATACTTAAGAGCTAAACAGCGCACCAGTATATATTTCTGCATGGGTTACCAAACCAGGTGCATGACATATTAAATTTACATTACGAATTTAAGAAATAAAAATTTAATAAACGACACTCTAAATTTTAAAAAATATTAAACCAAAATTTTATTCTACTTTCAAACGTATCAGCACACTTCTTACAAACCACTTGCTAAAGAATCTTTGCTAAAGATCTTTACTAATAGCCCGCCTGAAGATGTTGTAATACAACGAAATTTAGGTCGTGGTAAAGAACTTAAAGAAAGTAGAAATAATACTACATCACGTAGTTTCATTTAATTGTCAATAATGAATTTCTACAAAATTAACGCCAAATATATTCAATATTTGAAAAATGTACTCTGAATCTTGGTGGTGGAATACGTAGTTAGACGTAAAGAATACTTATATTTTCTTTTATTAATATTTAATCTCTTTTAAACTTCTTGATATCAAACTAAGTTTACGTTATAGATGACAATCGAAAACAAAAAATCATAAAAACATATGCCGAAGTTTCATAAAAATTGTTTAAATTTTCGCAAAAGTTTCAATATTGTCCAAATAAAAAAAGCATTTAATAGAATATTCTTACGAAAAAGTTAAACTGTGCATTGATGAAATAGGTCAGACGTTAACCCAACACTATACCACTGATTCATTTAATTGAAAGTTAAAGGCAAAAAGGGTTTTAAATTCAAATTTATACTAATAACAAAGATTAAAGTATATGAAACCTAAGTATGTCGACAGTGATAATAAAACCTACTTAAGTGTAAGGTCTACTTTAGCACTGCGTTGTTCTTTAGTTTTTCCTGTCACGTAACTTCCATTATGTACCAATGATTGTTGCTTCTTTACGAGGATTTACTGTTGAGACATTTTATTTCCCTGTGTGGACAAAATACTTGATTACTGGTTTATCTCAAACTTAGGGATGTTTTGGTTTAATAGAAATAAACATTTAGTTTGAAAACTTAACTTGGATACTCTAAAACAAATTAAGGATAGTGGACGTTGATTCTTATTTTAATTTAAAATGTATGTTGAAGTATATTACGATCGGGGTAAGAATATTCTTATTTTAAATGACGATAAAGACCAAATTAATGTAAACTACATTAAACAAGATAGTCAAATCTCTATTCCGTTTTTCTGTAAACGAAAATTCATTGATTATTAAAAATATTTTAGCCATACTTCTATATGTGATATCAAAGAATAACCTGAAATCAATCAAATATGTTTATTTGCTCTAAATACTCGAATATTACCCGATTTCTACAACCAAGTTTTGTGCAGTTCTCTATTATCGTTTACGAGATCTTAGAGAATATAGTGGTATATTTACAGATATCCATTCGTTCCAAATGAGGAAACCACCCCAAAAAACATTTCTTAAATTAAGAAAAACGAAAAACCTTTTCGATCTACATGCCTCTCATTTTTTTTTCTTAGCCAAACGCTAAATTTTCCAACTCACGTTTCTTAAAAATTTTCTCGACTTTTAGTCCGTTTTAATTACTCTTATACAAAATCTATACAAAGTCTGATTTATTAACGTCAATAAGCGACTTCATTCCGCGCTAATAATCTTGAGTTAAGTTTTTTGAAACCGCTAATTCTTCACTATATTTCCCAAAATTTTCACTGCTTGAGTATCAAATTTAACGCAGCAACACTTCTTGGGAGATTAATATAGCAACCCTTTTTCAATACGAGAAACTGCTCCAAGATGCGGCTGAACATTCCAATAATTTTATCATTATTAAATAATAGATTTCTGTTACCAATATTAATCTTATTTACATATCCAGTCATACTAAGCAAGATGCAATATTAGTTGCAGTCTTTTTAAAAATATCAGCGGTACCGCATCCGCAGCGAAAACGTTAAGGGTCTATTGATATTATTCTATATATAATTGTCCTTATATAAAAGTATGCAAAACTTCGTCTTGTTTTTCATAATCATGAGAATTTTTTCAGAGTATACCGATAGCATTTGTATGTCGCAAATAATATACTATATTATATTCAACTAATACAAAGTAAGCAACAAAAATGGACACTTCCTCGTGGCTCGTTGAACTTTAATTCATTGACATACAATTCTTCAAACCATTATTACTAATAAGTAATATCTCAATGCTCTAGTTTCAGACATTACATATTGGTTATTATTTAATATGACACGCTAAAAAAGCTTTTTTATTTGGCAATCTGCACTATTTTTTCTCTAATATTTTATTTTATATATTTGTCATTTCTTATTATAGAGTATCCTATAGTTTCCAGTTTTGAATTTGTTCACGCATGCAATTTACTTATAGTACCAAAGGTAGCACTATTTTGTGTTTATTTCATTCACCTGAGATCTATTAAGACTAGTCTCTATAATCATACGACGCACTGACTCACACGACGAGCAAGAGTGAACTGAGACGCGATCGAAAACATGTTTCGTTTCAGCTAAGAATGCCCGAGGGGACGTTGTCGCCACAAAACTCGGCCCTGTCAAAAAGAAACAACTGTCAGTACTATTAATATAAATAAAATAATATTGTACTTGGCTAAACCGGCTTCATAGTTTAGTCATCTTGAAGGCATATAATTTGTCGACATACATACATATAGACATACAAAGTGAACTCACATCGCTTTGGGTAGATAAGTGTTTAAAAAATGTAACGCGTATAGCAATACATAAAATGAAAGGTTATAGTAATAAGTCAAGAAAGAGAATAAGCGTAAAGTTCATGTCACGGCTAAAGCTTCTTTACACAAGAGAAATTGAAATTTAATTATTTTGTGAAGCTTATCTGTAATTAATGCTTTTTTCTGTAATAAATTGCGTACTCATTGAACATTAATATCAACCAAAATCAAATGATAATTACTATATTCACTTTAGATTACGTTATACAAATACTTTATATATGTTTTTGCTGATTGTTTACTTTTTATTAATTTCCCATATCCCAACAACCCCAAGAAAATTTTTGGCATTTTCCTAGGTAAGTACTCTCCTTTTTTTCCATATACTTTTCGCTATTATACGCTTAAGTAACATTTATAGATAATGTATATTTAATTAAATTCTGACTGTATTCTTAACAGAAAATAATCGTAATATTAACTGTGTTAACACATGACAATTCTGAAAAAAAGAGAATATTCAGTGATTCTCAAACTCAATCATTACCTAATTATAACCATTGTGCTAACCAGTTTATACTCCACTGAATCATCAACACACATACGCTACAACCACACTTATTATCTAGTAAAGAAATTAATTCTACTTCACAAAATCAATATTTCGTACTTTTAACGATTTTCCACCAGCTTAATGCTGAACGTAAATTGTGTAACGAATATTCTCATTCATAGAAATCCCGTTCCGTGAAGTGTAAATATTAAAATTAACCCTATTTTACACAATGACGTCATAAGTAATAATCTATATATATATATATATATATATATATATATATATATATATATATATATATATATATCCTTAGTTATTCCATAATATTTTTAAAATTACGGAGTACAAACATGGCAGTAATTACATATTATCAATCAATGTGTCAGAATATATGATTAGCGTTATCGATTAAGACTAATATCCTGACGTCATTATACAACGAACGCCCTTTGTCACTGTCCACGTCATTATCGTGACACATAAGTATATATAGCATACCTTACGCCAGCAAACGGCTAGCTATTTAAAAATCGATTGTCTTTAAATAACTCAAGGATGTATGAATTTGTTCTTGACTTAACGAAAGGAAACTACCGATCTTGCATCTTTGACATTTGCGTTAACTTTGCTTGCTATAACTCTTGTAAGGTAAGTTTTCTTTATTAGGTTTTATTTCATTTAATATTTTATTCTTATTTTTATTCACATGTTTACAAACACAATAAAAAATATTTTTTTTAATTTTAACCTTTAAAATATTCATCGGGATCAACAGAGAAAGCATTAATTTTTAGAGTTCCGTAACTTAAAAGAAAACGAAACACTTGTTAAATCGTTCACGTGCCAGCTCATCTGCCCGTCGGTCACAGCCCTTTTTCTCAGAAACGGTTTAACGTGGAATTTCCATATAAACCCAAGTATTTTACTTTCTAGAACACTCTCTGTCTTATTTTGCGAAAGTATGCGCGTAAGAAAGTTCATATTTATTTTCAAATTTTAAATATAATGTCAATCTATGATAGCTTGGTTACCAATAGCAATTTTTTATTTATATCGTTTTACTTACAACCTGGCTCTCTTTCGGTCTTGGCTAAATTGGTAAGATTGCCGTTATTTGTCCCGAGCTTACTTACTTCCGGCGGAAATGATTGTTTTCAGAACGACCTTTTAGAAAAGATATTCATGGAAATCCAATTGTTTGCGGTAGACAAGACTTCTGTTTTTCAAATCTTTTATTTTTCACGAAAGCCAAGACGACTAGCTTCAAGATTTCAATGTAAAAATATATATACAATAGTATTATAGGTTGACGTAGAACAATGTTTATGTTAATTTGAATTTAGGTAAGAAATATTTGGATAAAACGTTAATACGAACATATATGACGACTTAACCCATTGCAGCAGTAAAGAGAAATGTAACATTCTACAAAATTTAAAAAAGTACATAGAGATTTTATTGAGAACTCCAATTTAGAGAAACAGTTAAACAGGTGGTAATTAACTTCCTGAATTTAGAGAAAATTTTAGGAAATACGAAAACGTATAGAAAATTCGATTCATAAATAGGTAATTTACGAAAAATAACTTATTTTGATTTCACCTTTCTATGAAACAGATATTTCCAAATACTTTATAAGCTTAACTAATTCACTGATTATGTTTTACAAATAATTTCAAAACACTTGGATAATTTTACGATATGGAACGGAAATATAAATAAACGAAGGAATTGATAATATATATATATATATATATATATATATATATATATATATATATATATATATATATATACATATAATAGAAAGTAACGAATTCGTGTCTGTGCGTTCATCACACAAAAACTATTGGACGGATTTTAATGAAATTTCACAGTTTAATACCTTTTAGCTTTAATCAATATATGCAACATAAATTATCAAGATTATGACTGAACTCTTATTGCTTAATTAATTAACTATCAAAAATTTAAAGAACCGTGCAAAACGTGTATTTTTGTATTTTACAATCCTCCGCTAGATAATTTTTTTTATTATTTAATAACCGATTCATATTTACCTGTTGATAACTACGGTATCGTTTATTGTATCAGAATATCTTGGTTGCACCCCAGGGAGAAAAAATTTGATCTGAAAATGTGTAATTTGACATAATTTACCTACGCGAAGCACGAGCAAATTTGGTAGTAATTGTAATGATTCCTTTCAGTATGGAAATTCCTTATTGAAGCAATACTTTTAAAGCAAAGTTTCTCAACGATTTTTTGGGATGGGTAATTGAGAAAAAGTGAAATGTCACGAACAACGCTCCACATTAGCTGGACAGCACGTATTGTTGCCTATATGAGTGAGTGCGTTGAAGTAAAAGAGAGACAAAATGCAACGGACAGCGCTTAGCGCTACCTCTCTCCCACCTTCGTTCTCTTTAAATATATATTTATATATATATATATATATATATATATATATATATATATATATATATATATGTATGTGTGTGTGTATGATTACCCCAACGAGAAAATGTACATGCTTAGTACCACACGCGTGCGCATGTAGTAGAAAAAAAATTACTAGTTTGGTATACTTAACCAGTTTATGTATTTTCCTTTTTTGTTAGGTGTTTTTATTGTGTGTTGGATAATTGGAAAATTATTTTTAAAAATATTTCTTACTTATTAGTGTATCGATATTATATAAAATTAATTCATAATTTAAAATTAAATTTTATATACGACATGTAAGAAGCTTCAATTGTGTAGGGTTTTCTACGACACTTCACGTCTTTTTTATGATACTCTCGGATAGTACATTGAGTCAAAAGGCATTTATCGTGAAATCGTTGTTTTATAATATTCTTGGATAGTATATTCGTTTCGTAAAGGTCACATCTACTGTCTTATTCTTCAACCACGAACCAACATTCTTTGGTATTTTTCAATCGTTTGCAATCTGACATTTCTCAATATATTGATGATACCAAATTTTGACTTTTTTTCTTCTCGGTCGATATAAAGATATTGCAGAAGAAAGTAATTGCAAATTTTCGAATTTTCGATGTTTTCGATGATTCTCTCGTAATATTTTAGAATTTTAATAATTTTTACATCTATTCTATTCCTTACTTTATATTATTATTCTACATTTATAATGTATAGATTAATATTTCCATCATGTTGATTTTACACCGTAAATTGGTCAAGGACTAACTAAATAAACGAATAATATCTATTAGCTAAAATAAGTTTTTATCACCATTCACACAATTTGCAATCGATCTTTTGGTTTTGGGCCAAAACAAACACCGCTCCTACCTGTTCTACCTGGCTTTCTACCCACGCACAAGAGTTTAGTCAAATTAGTTACCTAACTTTCACTCGTCGTACAGATAGATGATCATATCTGAAAACCAATGGAAAGGGACAGATAAAGGTAAAAGTTTCTAGGGTCAAATTCGCAAACAAACTTTGTAATTAACTTTAAAAATCTGGTGACAGTTAAAGCACACTTCACTCCGTTCCAAGGGCAATATTTATTTATTTACCACATATATTTATCGATAGGTTTGAGATAATCTGTTCATAACGATAAAGAATCAATGGCTTAATATAAAATTATATGAGAAGTATAAAAGATAGCGACGGTACATTTCCACAAATTTACCTTCACTCATCATAAACAAATCATACTGTTGTGCTACCGCCATTAAATGGTTGAACGGCTGAATACTGCGAGAAATTAGAGAGTTCCGGTATAATTCGGGATTAAAAGATGGGATAGCAAAAAGCTAATGATGAGCACAGAAAATTATCGGGCACGAAAAATGAAAATTAAAATTCTTAAGTTATAAGAAAAGTATTATAAACGAACTTCTAACTAGTATATTAAATATAGCCAATCTAATTGAAGGTTCATTGATCCCATTAAGAATTAACTTTTATTCATTATTAAACAAATACACAAAAAAATTATCGACTTCAAAGAAAATTACACACTCCTTCAAAATTAATCACGAACTTAATTAATATTTTAATTAACCATAAATGAAATTTACTGCTTCTTTTTATTTCATAAACCTAACAAAGATTTAATGTATGTATAATATCGTAAAAAACATATCGACCCTTTGTTTTACATTAAGATTTAATTCTGTGATAAGATTCGTATTAATTTCCGACCTTCGTTAATATTTATGTACTTTGAATGTCTTTCAAGCAAAGATGTAAAAAATATGATAATACAAAATATAAAGGCAGATGGTTATTAAGTTATTACGGGTGTAAGATTAGTAAATATTCAAGTAAATAAAATTGAAGTACAGAAAACTCTACGTACAAGTTTGGTTTTCATAATTAGGCATAATTGGATATTTAATTTGTAGGTAATTCCTCAAATGTTACAGCAATATAATTTATAGGTCTTCGTTACTTGTTTTACATTTCGTTAATTGGTATTTAATTACTACTTGAGTACAAAATGTGTTTTTTTCCATATGAGGGCTCAAGCTTGTTTCCATTTTGCTCTTCGTTTTCAACTTACTAGTTTTAATTATTAAAATTTTAATGTATACAACTTACAAAAAACTGTGAAGGACGAGTAGAATTCGCAATAGGAGTTTTCGCATATATTTAGGCGGCCGTATAAATTATACTAATTTAACAAAAATACTATTTATATGCATATATATAATATTTCTGTTAAATTATATGCAAGTATTCGTAATTTTAGTTTTAATAGTTTTGGAACTTAAGGGGGCACGCATTTTTTTTGCTTACTTTTCAGTATGTCTCTGAAGATATAATATTTAAAATTCCGAAAAAAAAGTATTTTAGGACCCTTGTAAATGACATCCCATTTTATCAATGAAAATTCAAAAAAATTAAAGTGCTTAATGTGACCCCTCCCCCCCCCCCTTAATATACCCATATGAACATTTTTAGCATTAATTATAAAGATATACGCGTGTTAACATGTTTCATTACCATGCCAAATTTCAAGTTTCCACGTCAGGCGGTTTCTGAGAAAAACAGCTGTGGGGGGCAGACACGTATATGATATTATAAAGGTTCCGTTTTCCTTTTTGATACGAAACCTTGAAAATACAAAGTCGTACAAGTACTCTCTCTCTCTCTCACACAGCCAACTAAAGTGCCAATATGTGAGTAAACGATGTTAACGAAAATTGCGAACTAAATTATTGTAAAAGTAATACAAGCATATACACTTCATTTAAATGAAATAACAATAAATAATACAAAATAATACATGCATGTACAGTTTTTTGAAGTGAAAACTTCTTTAGGCGCACTTGCGTACTATTTCTGAGCAGTGAACGGAATCGAACCGTCCGGTTCGTGTCAGTAACGCTGATCGGGTAAACTCGGCTCCCTTCGGCCGAGCGAGTTTACTCTCTGACACGTAGAGCATCATTTCAAGTATTACGTTCTATTTTTGAATAATATTTTATTTGAGTATAATTTAATATAATACGCGTATGTCATTTTTGTTTTTTTTTTAATTTTCGTATTGAAAATTTCGAACATGCCATAGTACGGTTATATAGATTGCCGAAGTTTTTACTTCGATATTGTGGTCTTAAGCACACCAATTTTTTTTATGTTTTTTGGATCTTTATTTTACAAAATTAGCTAAAGCTAGCTGTGCCAATGCGACTTCGTTCGCGTGGTATTCAATATAACAGAAGTTATCAGGAATTTTTATTTGTATTACTCTGAAAACTCTACGGTCATAAAGTTTAATAAGCAGCTAATAGATGGCTTTAGCAGTACCACATCATGATATATCTAAGAGCATAAAGTTTATTAAAAACTAAAATAGAAGACGTTGACAGCATCAATGTCGTAATATTCGTCAAGTCGAGATGTTTCTTATACCTGCAATATTTGGATAAAAATGCTATATGTTGCTTGATGTTACAATCTATTACCATACCAAATTTCATCAAAATCTGTGCAGTCGATTTTGCATAATTGAAGAACAAATTAACAAACAAACTGACACACAGACAAAAATTCCAAAAACAAGATCTTTGGCTCCTACTATCATTCTATACCCTAAATCAATCATACTTTTAAAATATTTTCCATGTACAGAAATCATTCTGTTACAATTTTATTATATGTATAGATACACATACAAATATATACGCAAATGTATATGCATATGAACACATTGTATTAAAAATATCCATATTAACTGAGCATTTTGTACTTTAACCACAACTGGTTAAAATGTAAATAAGTATTCACAGAAAGTAGTATGATATAGGATGTTGAAGAAATTACGGCCAACGCATAAACCAAATCTAGTAATTCATATACAAATGTTAACATAGTTTCAAAAGCGAAGAAAAACCACTACGCGAAACTCCACTACTGGTTATAGTCTAGAAAGATAAGCTTTCAGAGAAACTCACTGGTGCATGAGAGTCAATATCTGGAGCTTTCAAAGGCAACGACGAACTATGACAAGCTTCCAAATGTGCCCAATACAGAATAACTCGTCTCGTGACACGTGCAACGTATTTTACATACGCCTCCAATAAAAATATTATAACTTAATATAAAGAAGTCCATCATTTCTTTATGCTAAAATTATGTTTCATTGCTTGCTTTACAAATTATATTTCAAATATGACATTGCCAAGTCATCGACACTTCATAATTGATAGGATCTGTCCGTATCTAAACATATAAAAATAAAACAATTTAAGGTTAATAACCCAAAAACAATCATAGAGACGTGGAAAACTTGTATGGAAAAATCGTTGCTTAATTTACGTATTTACTGGCAAATTATTTATTTAGCCTATGTCTTCAATACAAAATTTTGCCAATACTGGAAAGAATTAACTAAATCTAGAACTCCATAAATTTGACTCATAGAGGCAGGTAGTAATGTAGATATAAAGTGCTTGTCAAAAAATAGAGGCGTTGTATATATCGATGAATTAACTGTCACATAAAAACATTTCTTTTGCATAGATTTCAATTTTTTTATTTAAAAAAAAAGGATTTAGGAAAGAAGATAAATTATATGTCGATTAAACGATATGAAAACGAGGTGAAACGCATTAGAATAACGTTCAAATGCCGGCGAAACACTGTGAAACTAGACCTCAGTATTGATACAAAAATATTAATTTCCAAATAATATTAATTTCGATTTTCACTTATTTACTTTTAATTTTTTTCGCATTGAAATGATTGTGTGACTAATGTTAACTTAAGTTTCACGTAAATTCCATTAATGATTTGAATATAGATCCCATCAGCGTTGAACAAAACACTTCTCGAAAGCAAATTCTACAATATCGCAGCCAACAATTCAATTCCTATATGGTTCACAGATGAAGGTATAAACTTTACGAATAAGAGAGAAAATCATCACAGTTAACGTAAGACAAAAAAACTACGCCTAAATTTAATATTTGCATTAAAAAACTCGAGTTAAATATTTCAAAACAAAAAATTTTTGAAATTTTCAGCTCGACCTAACTTTTATCCTCTCGCTACTGCTGAAAATTAGTCTTCCGCTTTGAAAAAGATGATTAATTATGGCGGTTCCTGAGTCTTGCTGAAATTTGCAATTTCCATTAACAGTGCACCATTGACTCCAGGCTTTGAGCGTGCTGTTCAAGTTTCCAAAGTATTTTCGCAAAAGGAGGTTTCGGTGTAAAAGACGTAAAATATTACAACTTCACTCAACTTGCAATTTCTTGCACTTTTGTATAAAACACAATACATATCGTCTATGAAATAAATATAAAGATGGTGATATAAAATCGCTTAAAGGAAGTCATTCACTTGTTTTAACCTGAAAAATCATTCAAAAAGCTCAAAATTCAGCTTAAAATCTATGTATTAGCCCACAAATAAATGAATATACATATATTTAATAACTGTCTAATCAAATATGTATCATCTAAGCGTCAGAACATTTAATACCGGTATTAGCATCGGATTTTGTTTTCACCACGATTACATAATCGTGGCGCTATAATTCCGGTATGGGTATAATACCGGTCAATAAGTAAGTCAAATACGGTAAGTCAATGTAAATATAATAATTATCGCTCAGCCAATCAACATATCATTAGTTTTGTCTTTATAAATTATAACAAACTAGCGTGACCCGTGCGAAGTCTTCGCATTATTTATTCCATTATGAAGCTCAGATGACAGATCAAACAAATATTTTACTAAAATTGACATATAGAGGCGCAAGTATCAAAAGCATTGAGCTAAAGCGCCACTTTATTTATACGTGAGTGGATTTGAAATTAAACAAAAATTTTACCGACCGTCAATCATATTGACGTTGAGCCGTTAGATGGCAGCATTGCTGTTTTGTGTATATAATTTTAATAATTAATTAATTTGCAAAAACAATAGCAATAATATTTTTTTTAGTTGTGGATGCCGGTAGAGCAAGCAATTATCTATAAAATGATATATAATTTATGTGGATTAGTTATGGGGTTTTTTCTAAAAAGGGAGAGTAACATCTTAATCTTAGCGTATTAATATATATGATAATATATATGATGATGATCATGATATGATTATATTTGTCGAAACTCAAATATCGAAAGTTTTGAAAACAAACATGTTATTGTAAAATAAAATTAAGTAATATACATATTATAAACACTATTCTCAGTCAATACTTTGTAATTTTATTTTATAAATAATTATTATCATCTAATGTACTCGTATACTAACAATTACTCATTATCATACTTATAAATACATTTGTCGGCAATTTTCGAGTTTTTGACCGTTAAATACTTTTTCCATTTGTATATTCGATTACGAAAGCCAACCTAAATTTTAAAAAAGTTTGCCTATCTGTCAGTCTGTCTGTACTAATGGATTTAGCTCAAAAACTACTGAAACTTTAGACGTATATTGATACGGGTTATAAATAATAACACTAGAACTAATACAGTTTTTGTTTCATCTTGATGTCTCAAAGAATTCCAAAGTTATGAAGATAAAAATGTTACGTAACAAATTGAGCAAAATCTTCACCACACGGATGGTGAACAGCTACGGGCTACAGCCCAGGCTGTAGGAATAAACAGAAGCGAGCAAAGCGGGAAGCAGAACGGGGTGAAGAAATGCAAATAGCCCGCGCGCGAGATTTAAATTAAACTAATTAGTTGTGTTTAATAAAATGACACAACATTAAAACACTGTACTTGCATTTCCAAATTCCATGCGGACGAGATACCGCTAGGATGTCATAAAATCATCAAAACATAAAATCTATACCTTCGGTTGAAAATATAAAATCTTAAATTGTTACTTGAATAAAGGTTTTTAAAATATTTGGTAAAACTGACACGTATTATATTAATCGTATTAATTTAAACAATATCTATCATCTTTGCTCCTGAAAATGTGACCTAGACAAGAATGGTGCGTTTCATACTCTACCCGAGAAGCAGGTTCTTAGGCCGCAGCATAAATATTTAGCTAAAGAAAATGTCCTTTCTACGCTTGTTAGCACAAGTGACACTATATATTCATAAGCAGTCGTCAAAAGTGCCTCTTGACCTTCTCAAGTGATATCATACACGCATATCTCCACTCTTATTATAATCGATTCACGATGCGACAGAGTTTTTTAATGCCGAATAGGATAGGACAAAGGAAAAAGTATCGAAACTTTTTGCTTTTTTCGATACCGATACTTTTGTACTCCATACCTCTCAATCGATACTTTTACTCGTATGAGTACTGTACAGGAGGTATGGATCTAATCTTACTCGATATTCTGTCTTTAATGTAATTACTCCAAAACTCCATTTGAATTATAACTGAATGGCTGCTATACACCAATAATGTATTAACATATTATCGTAATTTCATATCATTTGTAATTCGAGAAAAAATGTCGTTCATTCGTTCCATTCTAAACAAGACAACGAATTTAGTACTCAAACCATCGGACAAAATATTATTAGTAGATTTTTGGTTTCATTCAAATGAGAACATTGATTTGAAATTCTTAATATGTTATTTTAGCTTTAAAAACTTTTATAAAATTTGCATTAAATGTATTATTAACACGAACATAATTTGTTATTGTGTGCATTGTGTACACCCTTCTCTTCAATTTTTAGTATTCCGTGAAAAAATTGCCAAAACGGTGTCTGTTCGTCTGTCACGGGCAATTTTCTCGTAAACTATTAGATGTAAAAATTTAGCACAGAATTATAATACGGTGGTCTAATTATGGACGTGAATTACAAAAAATTAAATTTCTCTTCTGGGGCTAATTCCAAGGAGTAAACTGGGAAATAAAAAAATTAGTTCAATGTTATCGTGTGGGATATCAAATAAAAACTTGTTAAAGCATAAATTCAAGAATATGTATATATATATATATATATGATGTATTTTTTATGAATTTGTTTAAATATTTTTCTGGAAAAACGCTTCATAACTTTGTTATCGCCTACCCTGATCAACAAAAGGTTCGCTCAGAAAAATCTAACAAAAATCAAGAACATTGAGAATTGGGTATATTTTGAATTAGATTAATTGCTATAAACAAATTAATTTTTTATTTCCTTATAACTTCCGAACCATTGGTCTTAGGGAAAATGTTTAGAAAGGGAAAAACAAAAAATATTTATGTTGTAAGAAACAACTTTTGTCCTGACATGTTTTTCAAATTTTTTAATTTAACTCAGTCGAAAAGCTCCCCGCTCACCTCCGCGCATACGCGACATGATACGTCATTGGCGCAGTCGGCGACAGATACCGCTGCACATGGACGCCTTGATTGATGACACTAAACACTAATTGTGTAAATGTAGCTTGCATTTAGCCAAAATATGTCAAAAACTAGAAGAATAAAAACAAAATAATAGCATGTTATAAGTACTTCAGTGTAAAATTATGTCGATAAACTTACATTAAAAATTAAATGGATATAGGCAATTAAGTTGTTTGTCTTACGCCTATTAAAGATATACTGTCCAATACATTTAGCTAATGAGAAATATGTCTAATATAAAAATACGCCCAATAATAGTAATATGTATATTTAAATGTATACTTTTTATGTATTACCAAATGTACACGAAAGCCTCGTAGTGCAAGTTCTATTAACACGTAACAGGTTCAATATAATATGGTAATTCCCCTAATGTACCGATATTAAGAAGCACTCGAAACCAATTTGCGATCCCGGTATTCCAGCATTCCTTACGGAAAACCCAAATAGGTCCTAATATATTAACGTATCTAGATAAATATATTCATCGTTAATTTGTTTCAATAATCGTATTCACAACTTGTTTTACGTTTATATGATGTTTAAATTCATAACAACTTGCTTCGTATATATGTACATATTCGTTTTAACGATCCTTACGAGTTCTTTCGTTACAAATTATGGACATAAACTAGTTCAGTGACCAGACTAAAGACAATTTGCCAGTATCGACCTTACCATTTTAGGGAGTAAATTTATAATGTAATCTGGTAATTTTAGTCGCCACTAATTGAATAATAACAGTAGAAATAATTTAAATTCCGTCCATTAAATTTCATTCATTTAAACAGGCTTACCATTAGTTATTCTTCAACGTAATTTGTTTTCAATAAGGATCCATAAATAGTGAACTGTTTAAATGTTACTACGTGAATGTAAATTATTCAGCTTATAAGGGGAACTGAAGGAAAAAATAATCTAATAGTCAAACAAAATAATGTTAATTAAAATATAAAGCAGTATAGCAAACTTAAATTAGCTGAGGGAAATGAAAGAAAGTATATATCTAGATATGTTGAAACATGTATATGTTTACAAATTTATCATGGAAGGGAGGAAAGGGGCAGTGTGTGGGAAGTGGAAGAGAAGACAAGGGAATGAATGTACGGAATATATGTTTTTATTTTTTGCCACGATGTTCCAATGCAATTATAATTGAATCTCCGAACCGTATTCAACTTATCCCACAACTTAACAACTACACGCATTATGAATAATTATTCATAGAATTTATGATCTTTTAGTCCAGTGAAATTGCCCAAAAATATAGGTCCATAATGCATCACTTCTTTCATGAAGTTTTTTGAAAATATTTTCAAGGTTCGGCAAAATTATTGAAGGTCTGCCGATAGATGCGGAGTGCTACGATATCTTGCTAGGTGAACAAATAATCTGGCAAATGTCGCGAGAAGCTGTTGAATGCAGCACTGGATCGGACTTTGAAGAAATCTATGGAGGAGACCTATGTTCACTTTGTAGAAATCTCCAGAGGAGACCTATGTTCACTGGTAGATAAGACCTTCGAGCTGATGATGATATTATGTTAAGAGTCACATCCTGAGTAATTTACCAAACTGATGCAGTCTGACAAGTTATGTAAAATACGACATTTTTTCAAAAGGTGTAAAATATTTCATAAATCGCTGAAACTATGAGAAAAATTAAATTATTTTTTACAAAACTTTCCATAATTTCCTTTCTAAGATATTGAATCAATGAAAAATATGAAAAAAAGTACAATTTTATTGGACTATTAAGGAATAAAAAGGTTGGGGCTTGGGGCTTTCAGAACGTAATTCGAGGCCATGAGCATGCAGAGTTATAAATCTGAACATAGGGTATAAAGGACTATTAAGATTATACAAAATATTAAAGAGGAGACAGAAATTATGTGAATTTTGCCGGTCACGTTTGTACCTCCATCCAGCTGAACAATAATTTATATTCTGAAACATGATCGTCGTGATAAGGTTTTTTAAAGCCACATATATAGCAGATAGATACACGAACTTTGAATACTATTTAGTTTATTTAGACGGTCCCAAGTAAGATCCAGAATTAATTCAGAATATCTCCGCAATCACGTAAAGGCAATACTAGGCTTTGGCAGAAATTCATCTCAATTTTTATTAGCATTCAATTTTAAAGTCGCTTAAAAGAAAACATTCGGTTAAAAATTCTACGATTGGCATCACTTATACAAAACGTTAGTCAATTAGTAATGCAAAAATGTTTTTCAGATTTCTCTCGAAAACATAGGACAAAAATAATCTATAACATTTTTTACGAACAAAAAATTTATTCTTCAGTAATAAAATCTGAATAATTATTATATTAAAATGTTTCATTATCATAACCGTAATGTGTTTAAAAAAATATTCAAAACCAAATAAGAGGCGCCACGTCGCGTCTTAACACTTTGAAGTCGCAATTTATTTAGCGTATAGAACAATAATAGAAACTAGAAAACCTGGTTTTAGAATTTTTGGTAGTCTATCTGTCTGCCTATGTATTATTTTTTTCTTCATACACGAAAAATCTACTGCACGGATTTTGATGAAATTAGTTTAGTGAATTAGTGAATATTAGTTTATACCCTTAAATAACACATAGTACACTTTTTATCTGGATATTACAAATATAACAAACACCTTGATTTGGTGAAAATTACAATATTAGTACTGCCGTCGCCATCTATAAACGTTTTAACTAAACTTCATTCTCGTAGAGTTGTGCGAAGTAAAAAAAAATTTTAAAAAATCCATAATAACTTTCCTTATACCGAACTCCGCTCGAACCAAGTCGCGTCGGTATAACAAGTATATAATATTTAGCAATATTCACCGTTGGACTTTCTCATAAATTTTCATGTTTCCTACAATATTTTAATATAACTGTAATAGTTTAAACGTAAAACTCAAAACTCACCCGGTACACTTGACTTCCCTCACATAAATAATTATTGATCATTACTCACGCGTAATAATTTGCAATATTTAACAATACAACTGCCATGGTTACATTGCAATATTTTAATGTAATTATGAATGTAAAACTTGAAAATACACCCGGTACACTTCGAATTTCTCTACGTAAATCATTATTGCACATAACCCACACGTAATAATCTGCAATATATAACAATACATGTTGAACTTTCCTGTATATTTTCACATTTCCTATAGTAGGAAATTGTAATATTTAGTATTTTAATACAACTGCCATGGTTACATTGCAATATTTT
Source organism: Druceiella hillmani (assembly GCA_039881145.1). Classification (NCBI taxonomy): domain Eukaryota; kingdom Metazoa; phylum Arthropoda; class Insecta; order Lepidoptera; family Hepialidae; genus Druceiella; species Druceiella hillmani. The sequence goes on from JAYKKI010000029.1 coordinate 17,930,792, forward strand.
AATGTAACTGTGAATGTAAAACTTGAAAATTCACTCGGGACACTTCGACTTACTCTACGTAAATCATTATTGCTCATTACCCACATGTAATTATCTGCAATACATAACAATACATATTGAACTACCCTGGACGTTTCCTACAATATTTTAATGCTACTTTAACTTTAAATGTTAAAATCGAATATTCACCCAGTACACTTTGACTTCCCCTACATAAATCATTATTGATCAACACCCACATGTTCTAATGATTTCTTCTATGTTAAATTACGTCAATATTCTTTGATAGTGTTAATGTATTAAACAGTTTTGCCCATAACAAAAGCATTATAGCTATTTACCTTGTACATAAAGATAAATTCTGTACGTGGACATCAAACTCTGGAACCACTAAATTCATTAATTAAGTGTAATATGTTTGCATCAATTTTGTAAATTTTTACTGTATATAGATGATAGTACAAAAATCTCAATATTAACATTCTGAATATTGAATATATTTGGCGTTAATTTTGTAGAAATTCATTAATCACAATTAAATGAAACTACGTGATGTAGTATTATTTCTACTTTCTTTAAGTTCTTTACCATGGCCTAGGTTTCGTTGTCATCTTCAGGAGTGCTATTAGCAAAGAAATCTTTGCTAATAGCCCACCTAAAGGTATTGTAATACAACGAAACCTAGGTCGTGGTAAAGAACTTAAAGAAAGTAGAAATAATACTACATCACGTAGTTTCATTTAATTGTGAACATTCTGAATCCTAAAAGACAAAGCCGCGAGGAAAAACGATTGTACAATGTGAACCATACGTTGGATTTTCTATTTACATAATCCATTAAATGTAATGGCTACAATATTATAGACTTATCGATTTCGTAGCTACCCCAAAGCACTACGCAACAAGAGTTTTCTCCGCCCACGGTCTTCAATAAGGGGTCGACTCCGTTCAGCCACGAACAAAGCCAGCTGGCTCACTCGATCTTTCAATGAACGAGATTAACTGAAGACTGAGTCGTTGTCACGCTATTGACATGATCTGTTGACAAAGGACCCCGTTGAAAGAAACTGCGGGCGCCCCCTCGTCATGTCACCTAATGGATTGCTTTTCATTTGTCCCATTAAGTTATTGGCTACCTGGAAAAGGAAGAAGAGGGGGTTAATTTGTTTCGAGTGATCGATAGGTCAAGGTGAAAAAGGCTCCAATTTGTTTGGAAGAATTGGTTGATAATGAGAATTATTTCAATAATGTTGTACATTATAATGGGATACTGAAATATTTCTTAATGCAATTAAGTTCAACACCATTATCCTTGCGAGACGCGCAAGTCATTTTTTTTGTATATCTAAATAGGATAAGTTTTTGTGTGTTAGAAATGTTTAATAATTTTTTTTCGAAAATGATTAGATTAATGTAACTAATAATTTCTGCTCAGTCATATACTTATGTTTATTTTTATCTTTTTTATTGTCAATGACGCTTAAGAAACTGACAATTTGCAAGAAGCAATGAATATAACAAATTTTAATAATATATTATGTTCTATATATGGAAACCATATATTTTGACCTAATATTTACAATTACAATAAGTATTGAAAGTTGTGTTATCAAAACTATCGTTGAAAACAAACCTATTTCCTTTGCTTTTTTTTTGTATTAATTATTATACGATATTTAAATCTTTTAACTCAAGTTCCATGTCAAATAAGAATTTAATTTTTTTTGTGTAATTTTTCCTCCTAATATATATATATATATATATATATATATATATATATATATATATATATATATTCAGCTCTGTTATAAATTACGAAATAAATAATGACATTAAATCTTAAACATCTAAGTAAGTTCTTGACATTTAATCAATTTTGATTAATCGCCCACCTATTTCCTATACATACGTCAAATCTTTTTCTCTAACATGGAGATGATTACATTATCCGACTGGAAAACTTGTTGTGTCCAATCGGTCGCTTTCCTTATCATGTTGAATGTCTCTTATTTTTTGTTAATTCATGTCTGCTACGCCAAAGTGTACTAAACCATCTTCTTAGATCATAATGGATGTTCCTATAAACTCTATGTTTAAACATAGCACTTTTAATCAGTGGAAAAATAAATGTGCCTAGTCTCATGAAAATTGTCCGCATAAAGTATTTCCTCTTAGTAGCTGCCAACAAGCTGAAATAAGAATAATTATGTTGCAAATGCACCAAATAAAATTCTCCTTCCATATGTATGCCAGATAAAATCTCTTTATCAGATTGATCATTAATTCTAGGTTATCTTTCGATTACATTATGAGGCACGTCTAGCTAGTGATGCTTATGAACTTTTTTTTAATTTGCATCAGACTTTTCAAACAAGTTCTTAATTTACGATTAGACATATTAATGTTTAATCATACGTTAAGAATCAAGATAAAATTGCAGTAACAGTTTTTCGTTAATCACCTTTGTAACAACATTGGACTGTAATTAACTAGCTCTTAATATTTGACTTGTTTCATTCTCAAAAATATACTGGAACTACGAAAATACTGGACAGGAAATAATGGCAAGTCTACAATTCATGATTACGTAAGGCGAATAAATCTGAAGGACTAGCATAAAATATCCAAAAAAAGTTATAATATATATAATCGATTAGTTTTAAGATCGCTTCATTAAATACTAAACATGATATATCTATGTCACGATGAATAGACACATACTCCATTCCCCTCTCTTATTCCCTCTCCGTATCAATGTACGACAAAGGGTAGTCACGCTCTCAATCAACTATCCAGGGACGATATTAGTTCGAAACCGAGGTAAGATTACGTTATTGGCACGAACAATCAACAAAGGGTCTCTCTGAGTTGCTATACGGAGATGTTTCTATACTAAAGCACTCCAGGAGATTGCTTCACAATTGAGTCATTAACTTTTCACAGACCTCTGCACTGGTACCGATAATAGGCTAACCGTTACATTGACCTTAGATTCTTTGATCTTACGAATACCTAATAAGACATTGTATAGTTCAAATCGAATATAAATTTAAAATTTAATTCGTTCAACACGATCAATGATTCTAATAAACTTAATAACGAAACACACAGTCAATTAAACAATAATTATTGTCGTAAAACGTGCTTTTCATTTATCTAACTACAAATTTATTGAAGTATTTATAGATAATGTAACGAAAAATCCATTAGATAACAATCAACCTGCAACATGGTTAACCGGTCAAAATAAGTTAACCTAATTAAGTTAACCGGTCAAAGCGCTTTTGTTTTCCATGGTATAAAAAATGTTTTATTAAGATTATATAATGTATTAGCACAATGCTCGGTGACCTAAGCACGGTATCCCAGCAGACAGATCTTAAAATGAACATGGATGAAACGAAGCTCATATGATAGATCCGTGTCGCAATTATACCGATACATGTAGGAAATATTACTCTCCTAGTTACTGATATAGGTATATACCTATATACCTAAGACAAACTGTCCAATCAGGTAAATGAAACTTCGAGAAAAACGTCATTCGAAGAATCGAGCTGAACTGGATGGAATTCGGGAAACTTTACCATATCTTCTCGTCCAAAAACGTCCCCAGCGTTAGAACACGAAACTCATTAACCAATACGTATTGCTATTGATGCCGCTTGGATGTGAAACTATTAGCTTCGTACTCTCCGAGTCACTCAGGGAGCTATGGAAAGAGCTATGCTCGGAATTCCTCTGTAAAATATGATACGCAATGAGAATATCCATTAGGGAAATAAGCTTACCAACATGGCTCATAGGCAGGCAGGAGTAGTAATGAACAGCCCACATAGCGCGCAAAAGCGTCTATCGTTGGGTACGTAAGGTTCTCGAATGCTGATCACATACCAGCAGGCGTAGAATAAATATAACGATTCGACACTAGGAAGATCGCGGATAACTGTTACTCAAGAAGAATTATAACTTTTGATTAAATATTCAGTGAAAAATTATATTCGTCTACGAACCGACGATCAGATATGGGATCGGTATCCATGCCATATTTCATAGATGTTTTGATAAATTTCTACCTAAGTTGTTCTCTCCTTATTTTAATTACGTAAAAAACATGGTAATTTCTTATCTCTAGAAGAAACATAGCTTTGATTAAATTTTTAGGTGAAAAATTATATTCGTCTGCGAACCGACAATCAGATATGGGATTGTTATCCATGCCACATTTCATGGATGTTTTGATAAATTTCTACCTAAATTGTTCTTTCCTTATTATAGTTACGTAAAAAACGTGATAATTGCTTATCTCTTTTTTATTGCATAATTCAGTTAATTTCAAGTGTACAAAACAGCACCATCATAGCAGAAAACGTTAAAAAAATATGTGAATTTAGTAGCTAACATCATAAAGATTATATTTTATAATGGGATCAAAATAAACATTGACACTTTGTTTCCAAAAAACGTATGACTTCTTATTTGAAAAAAATTACCCCAAGTAATACTTGATAAAAAGAATTTTCACTTCCAAAGTGTGTCTGCGTATATCGCCACATAATATATTTTAATATAACGACATAAAACTATGATTTTTACGTCGTTATAGAGTGTGAGAATGTATGTTTGAAACATACATTTTTAAAGAAATAAGTAACAAACACATAAACGCACATATTTTTCTCCTTTATATACAAATAAGCGTGGCAGGAGACAAATTTTGCAAAACTTACTTCTATAAATTATTACGATCTATAAATTATCTATAAATTATTATCACTAACAACTGGTTAAACTAAATAGTCTACGCGAGCTAAGTTGCCGATGAATAGTAGTTCAATGTAAGAAAAACCTGTCAAGCATGAGTAGAACATGCACAACAAAGGTTCCGTACATTTTAGGCACTTATAAACATTGAAGAGTAGATAGAATTGCTATTAAACTATTTACAAATATTTACAACTTAAATATATTGCCTAATATATATTCACAGGCGTAAAAAAAAGGTACATTTTTAAAAAAATATAATATATATAATAATAGCTATAGTTTTCCTACAACCTTTACTTTGGCTTTTACGTATATATAATACAGCAATAAAACATATTAAAAAGCATTTATTATATAAGCGTTGTTAATATGTTTAATTACTATGTCAAATTTGAATTCTACATCCAAAGGTTTCTGAGAAAAACAGTTGCGATAGACAGGCGGACAGACACGCGAATTATCTTATAAGGGTTTCCTTTTCAGGTGCGGAATCATAAAAACAAGAATAGTCAACAATACATCACACATACACCATATTAAATTATTTCTAAACATTAATATTATTTTTAACCATATAAAACTATTGCCAGGTATACTTTCACAGACCTGAAAGCATCGTGAATTTCTCAAAAATAATAAGACCTAAGATCTAATCTTATAGTCAGATTCCTTTTTTCTGATATTGACTCAACAGTTTCAGAATTAGATGAAGGAGGGATGCACATGTTCGTCCATTTCGTTGCAGATCTTTGAAGGTATCTCACTAAAAATTCTAATCAAAAAAATATTTTGGAGTTGCTTATAACTAGTCCTTTCAGGCGATACTCCACACTTTACATGAAACTCTCATTTTGCCTCCTCCCCTCCCACATAATTTATCATACAAATATTTTAATCCAATATCTACTGTAAAATTTTCGGGTTAAAATGGTCTATTACTACGCCAAATTTTAAATTTATATGTTCAACGAAAATGGGCTATGACAGACACATGAATAATCTTATAAGAGTTCTGTTTTCCTGTTGAAATATAAAATCCTAAAAACGTACATTTACAGCAATAAACGACTAAAAAATTAAAATATACATTTGAAAAAATTACGCTGCCCTCCATGATTTTTCGGCTTACGTATCTCTTTACACGCTACAGCCTACGAAATTAATTTCAGCATTTATCGTAGCACATTAATTCACTCTAAAAAAGCCACTAATTATGGCGTGCAGCTACACATATTTTTCCCACCCCCGCTTTACGCTCACGCTCTTTACCCGCATCGTACGTGCTCTTGTTTGTTCATCACGTAGCGCTCTCCATCGCGTCAGGATAAACAGACACAACCCTATCATAATTAATGGGGTTTACTTAAATTTGTTTAGGTCGTTCGCGACATTGCCATAAACAATATTGTAAATCACGGGGATTTTCAGTATGACCGCAAGCGGTGATGAGGGCTCCATTCTAATTTTAAGCTTTTCGCAACTTTCACAGAAAATAATTACACGAGACGGGAACAATCAAAGTTTTTCACTTGTGCAGGCGCGACATTGCCATAAAAGATATTGTAAATCACGGAGATTTTCAGTAAACCGCAGCCGGTGATGTGGGCCCCTTTTTAATTTTACTCTTTCGCAAATTTGGAACGGAATAATTACGCGAAACGGGAACAATCAAAGTTTTTCTCTCGTGTAAGCAGACTTTGATATTGAAAAAGTTTTAATCAACATATCCTCACAACTGATTGGCAACTGAGTTAAAGTCTAATTATCTTTAATTTAACTCCGAATTTTTGCCCTTATTATACGTGTATATTACGAAGTCTAATACAATACAAGTCTAGCTCGTCTTACGCATTCGTTTTTAAGCGAATATTCTTCAGCAACGTTAGAATCATTCTGTCACATTAAAATTTAGTAACGCTTGTGAAAACTAATGCCGAACGCATCCGATCGGTAGCGAAATCGGCCGAGCGCTAACAAGATGGCAATCGAGATTATCAAAAAGTTTATCCGAAAGTTAATCTGTCGATAAATTGGCAAGTCGCCGCCACCTATTTTCATAGCTTTAGTCATACATTTAGTTTGGTGTATAGTATAATGCAAAAATTGTGAGTGTGATTATAAATATTATCATTTATTCAATAAATTTGAGTAAAAGTTTATTAAGCATATTGCTATGAATGAGTAAAAATTGAGTTTGATCAGTATAACAAGGAAAAAATAAAATAATTCTAGCTAACTAATTATTACCATAAATTATTATGTATCATGAACCATTAAACAAGTTTCACTTCTTATTATGTGAATGAGCTATTAAATGAGTTGTTTTTTACGAGTATTCTTTAGTTAAAGAAAATAAAAGGGAAGAAAATTTACTTTTGCTAAAGCATGTGATAACATCATATGCTAAAGTGCACCAACAACTAAACGGTGGTCATGATGTGTGCTGACATCAGCATGAAACGTATTAAGATATTTTTTGCTATAATGCAAACGGAAAATCTGGTTACTCTGGTTTGGATAATATTATAATTTACGTCCTTTAGGTCATCGTGAATTATATACGTACTACTCAGGACAGGCATACGAGGTATACTTTTTACAAGTTTGGATTTTTATCAATTTTTTGGACACATTAAAAATATTGAGCTTCCCAAAAATACCAAATATTTGAGCTAAAATTATCTAACCATAAAGTAACCTTTTCACCATAAAGTAATGTAACCTCAATATATCAAATAGAGGTTTTTTTTATTATTGACTCACTTTCTGAATTGTGGCAAACGCGGAGATCATGGTCAATTGATGTTCTTCGTCGGACAGTTTGATACAGTATTTCGAATATTTTATTTCCTATATTGATTTAATATTAATCCATATTTCGAAATCGGACAAGTGTCCGTATATTAATTAGTAAAGAGAAAACTTTACACTCCTTTTTAAACATATTACGTGAACATAGGAGTGTGAGATATAACATTGTTAAAATTTACATAGAGAAGGAGCGCAGAAAGCTAAAATTTATAATAAAGATATAGAAAGCAAAATTAAATATTACATTACATTGTATATTAAAACATTCATTGTTTACGTTCATACTGTCAATGTCAAACACATAATCTGTGGTCAAACAGTTGCACAGAGTAGATATTGTCGCCAACGAATTTTAAAATGTCAGGTTCGAGCTGTGAATTTCGTGTAATTTGCAATGTTCCTTTTTCAATAGTATGCGGAGTGTATGTCAAGGCAAAAAAATATTCATTTTATGTTTTGTGTAATAGATATATGTGCTTTATGTATTAGTGAGCTTTCTTAATATACACCTGTTGCAGAAGGCAAAATCTGTCAACTTGCTTAATATACAGCTCTCGTAAAAGGACAATTTTGTAGCAGCAATCTGAATTGACTTACTCTCGCCTACCTATTAGTGTTTTCAACTAAAAGAGTAGGTAAGTACATTACGGTCGAATTTCAACCATTAGTCTGCCACTAGTAAGAATAATATAGCAAATATAATATAAGGGCACAAACTAACACGTAAGAATTAACAAAATTGCCTATAAAAAAGCATCTAAACTGAACATTTCTCAAACAAAATCATATTTTTTTCATATAATTTAGAAACTGTTTAAGATGACTTCTGCATCAGAATGACCGCGAACATATCCCTTCATCATACACATCTGACATATTGATTAATGCAATGTATATAAGACATATGTCCATAATATACGTATCGCCGCACGGAAGATTCGTGATAATAACCAGACGGCAGCAGACGTAGGAAAATAGAAAGAGTACTTAATAGCTACGGGGCAGATAAAACTAAAACGGACTAAATGGCGTTATTTTTTACTTTCGAATCCAATTCTGCATTTAAATCGACCCCCAGAGCCTGATGCAATGACGTCAGAATGTCCATCGCACATAAAAATGCATACAACTAAGGTCGATAAGGGCAGGCGTACGAGGTATTCTTTAAATATTAAGTGCGGAGTTCAGATCAGACGCGCTCCATTTACTCACCCTAATCCCACTTAACTCTACGTGACCCAAGTGTTTAAGGCATTATTAGATTAGCCACTCTGCAACCCCGCACTCTGGAAAATGCCATCTAAACATATCGCACTTTGTGTGCATGTGTTGATTGTTTTTATTTAAGTAATGTGACGTTATGCCCGCTTATTTCTTGCAGAAAAATATTTGTTACTCGAACATTTAACCATTCGACAATGAAAAAGACGTTGATTCAAATCTCACCAAAATGGTTATCAAACTTACCACGCTTGTATTTTATTTTAATACATTTATTATGAATTGCTACTATGTAAATATAATTATTGACATTACTTTTCATATTTACCTTTGGAAGTTAAGAAATTTATACATAAAAATATTCTACAATTCAGTTCAGTTTATTATAAATGTAGGCAACATAATAATATGAAATATCATACTCCGTACGAAGTCAATGTAAGTATGTAACACACAATTGCCAATAAAACGATTAGCAAATTAACAGTGTCTCATGGAAAGTAAGTAAATATACACATTTGACGTACAATAATGTCTGTTCGTCCAACTTTACACTTTCTATAGTTTTAGACGTATGTGCATAAAAAGTGATGCTTCACATAGAGGTACCGGCTAACGTGTTACAAACTATTTTAAAAATATATAATATCTCCCAATAAATGTAAAATGAAAGCGAATTGTTTATCATCATATTTCATCCCGTGGTATAATATTAAGTAGGTCTTCAGAAATAAAACTGAGATTCCATATACGCGTTATTCATTTTTAAACCACGGTTGAAAAATATTAAATTTCAAAGCGATGTACAATACGTATATCTAATACCTAAAATTCGCTTTATGAAAGCCTCAATGCCCCCCATTTATGTATGCAGAGCTAATATATGAACGTTATGATCTTAGAAGCTAATTTGAGTTTAAGTCGTCAAAATATAGAGAATAACAAGGGCTTGTAAATCAGTATAAAAAGAAATTTGAGTCTACAATGGACTATCGACAATTTGCTTTCAAAGTGTTGAGTACATTTTAACAGCTAATTGTCGACTATACTATTGCTTTGACTATACTGCATAATGACAGCGTAATAGCCTAGAGCAGTAAACTGCTTTGGGAAAGAGAAAAAAAAACAATCGACCCAAAAAAAATAAAAGAAGCTTCCAATACAAACCCGCAAATAGCTCTTTATTCTGTCGGTAACACAGAATGATAAAAATAGCTTGCGGAAAATTCATCGCATGCTAATTACTATTTTTAACACTGGAACATAGATAGCGATAATATGGCAACATATTATAAGCATGTACCGATGCAGCATCTGGGTATTTCTCATAATCATATCATCCGCAGGACACAATATAAATGATTCATTATAACTGTGACACATAAAATTTACTCTCACTGCTGTAGTCAACTGTAATCTGATAGGATAAAATGGCAGCACATTATAAGTATGTACCGATGCAGCATCATGTTATTTCTCACAATTATCTCATTCGCGGGACACAATATGAATAATTAATCATAACTGAAATGTGTAAAGTTTACTTTAATTACTGTATTCAATTGCAATCTGGTAGGAGTAATAAGATAGATAGCGATAATATAGCAACACATTATAAGCATGTACCGATGCAGCATCAAGTCATTTCTCACAATCATCTCATTCGCAGGACACAATATGATCGATTCATAATAACTGAAATATGTAAAATTTACTCTTGATACTGTATTCAGTTGTAAACTGATAAGAGTGATAAGATAGACATTAATAATATAACAACACATTATAAGCATGTACCGATGCAGCATCAAGTCATTTCTCACAATCATCTCATTCGCAGGACACAATATGATCGATTCATAATAACTGAAATATGTAAAATTTACTCTTGCTACTGTATTCAGTTGTAAACTGATAAGAGTGATAAGATAGACATTAATAATATAACAACACATTATAAGCATGTACCGATGCAGCATCGAGTCATTTCTCACAATCATCTCATTCGCAGGACACAATATGATCGATTCATAATAACTGAAATATGTAAAATTTACTCTTGCTACTGTATTCAGTTGTAAACTGATAAGAGTGATAAGATAGACATTAATAATATAACAACACATTATAAGCATGTACCGATGCAGCATCGAGTCATTTCTCACAATCATCTCATTCGCAGGACACAATATGATCGATTCATAATAACTGAAATATGTAAAATTTACTCTTGCTACTGTATTCAGTTGTAAACTGATAAGAGTGATAAGATAGACATTAATAATATAACAACACATTATAAGCATGTACCGATACGACATCATGAATTTCCTCACAATCATCTCATCCGCAGGACACAATGTAAATGATTCATTATAACGGGAATACGTAAAATTTACTTTCACTCTAAGTATCAACTATAATCTGATAAGAGTAATAAGATAAATAGCTATAATATTTCAAAGTATGTACCGAGGCAGCATCAGGTTATTTCTATACAACTGAGGTACCTAAACTTTTTCACTGCTGTAGTCAACAGCAATTTGATATTTTTAGATCCGTACGTCAGCAAATAAAAAGGGAATCGCTATAAGATCGCCGGAATATCTGTCGTTTTGATCACAGCCATTTTTCTCAGAACCAGTTTGACGCAGAAACTTAAAATTTGGTGCTGGTAAAAATGTTAATGGTATAGCATGTATATAAATAGTTAACATTCAAAAACGTTTCGAGATGGTAAATCAAGTAATCGATTTTTTTCCATGCTTCGTGTTTGAGAAATGTCAGTGAAAAGCGCAGATTATAAAGATTCCAAAAATTCTATGCGAGATACGAGTAAAATTCTATGCGAGATGCGGCCGGAGGTATCGTTGAAAATGTCAAGAAAAATTTCAAAAATTGCTGGAGTCAATATTATGAACAAAGCATTACTAAAAGTTTACTTAACTTTTCCATGAAACTATACAACGATTCTAATCTTATTTACTTATATTGATTTCAAGTTTAATTTGCATATAAAATTACATACATATACATTTGACATATAGTTTAGTAGAGTCTTATTACTACATGAACAATCTCTTCCAGTTACCCATAATAGTTTTATATGAGAATTTTGTTAACTGGAAAAATATTCATAAACCTACTCTATAATAATTTACAAATTAAAGTAAACACTCAACAAATAAAAACCAAAACTATCATATAAATCTAAGTAAAAAAATAAGATTATTAATTACAAACTTTGTCATAGCACTAAGAGATTACGAGAAAAAGAAATTTTTCAAATGGCTTTTGAAAACACTTATAGAAAACTGTTATATCTAAATGACTCCAAAGTTTTACAGCTTGGACACAAAAGGACTTTTCATAAAAAGCGATTGTACGTTTGTGAAGAAGACTGAGCTGATTTTCAAAGCGTAGCCTTAGACCTCGAGCTGACAAGTAACTAAATCCGCTTCTAGACTATGTTGCATATGTTAAATTGTTCAAAATATTATAAGGATATACATATTAAATATACAGGTTTCATCTATCATGTTTTTAAGTCTAATTAAATATATTTTATTCACGTCTAATCAATTTTCGACATTTTAGGCTTGTAAATAATAGTAGTAAGTTATATATTTACTTTGTGAAAAATAATATTAATATATGTTAATAGTTTAATAGAAATACTACAGGCCCTTAAATATTTATAGACATGTAAAGTTGAATATGACAAAGCTACAAAGAGAAAATTCTCTTCTATATCCTAAAGAGAACAATGAAAACCGTTTTTCTGTATTTGTGACGGTTCTGGAAAAATTCAGGTTCAAAATTAAAATTTTTTACAAAATTATTATCATATTTTCGACAGTTTTATCGTCATATATGAAATATCATTCAGTAATTCAATTTTATCAATAACAAAGTCTAATTATTTTTTCTATACAAACAAAAACATTTCAAGGCATCGAACGAAATGTATGTTTTATTCATTTCATCAGTTGACGATTATGTACTTAACCCTCAAATTGACAAATTATTTTTTTAAGTTTGTCAAACGGTCATAATTGTTTCCTAATGCAGAATTTGAGAAAATTATTTTCATTGACCTCTTCAGTTCTACTCGAACTTACAGGTTTTTTTATTAAAAAAATATTACCTTACCTACTGTATACTATAATAGCATACTATAATAGCATGCTACAATACATCAATATCAAACTATAATTTACGAAAACAAACGCCAGCCAGTTACAATCTAATTTCCACCGCGCCAATTTCTCATGGCAAGGCCCAGTTGGCAATAAGAAAATTAAACATGAGATATGTTTACAGTGACTAACTTAATCTCACAATAGTATCACGCTCATAATTCCTTAATTACATAGACCAATAGCGACTCAATCTTGGCAACCCCTCGCCGCGCGGCCCACCCTATAGTACAACACCCCACAATGGGCCGATATTTACATTGTACATGAGCTGCGAGTATCAAAAATCGATTACCAAATCGATGTACTCGTCCACAACAAGATTAATAAGTTGGTTTAGCAAATCATGTTTACACAGAGATCTAGTATCGAGTCTAGTCATTCAGATAGTGATGGCTTTATATAAGTGTGATCATATATCGACATCGACGGACCTTATACATTTATGTACATTAATATGAACGCAATAAATGACGCTCTTTTAGTCCAAGTTTATGAAGGCGAGAAACTAAATAACGTAGCTGATTAGTTTCTCGTACCTATTCCACTGTTTAGGACGTGTTTTTGCTTGATGAAATATGAAATTTCTCGTGAATTATTTTTAGAATTTCTTTAAATTTTGATATTTAAATCGAAGCTTAGTAAATTTACTTAAACAAATAATTTTCTAATCCGTTTTTTTAATTAACAATTTTATTCAAGATAACATTTTTGATATTCGATCCATTGTAACTTTGAGACGTTATTTTCTCTAAAACTATAGTAAGATAAAAAGAAACAATATTTGATTTTTCAGGTTTTCTGATAGTGATAGTTCGCTTCGCAAATTTTTCAAATGTTTTAATTATGTTGAACTCCATTTATTATTCAGAAAGTTTTAATCCAATAGAATGAAAGTAAAAAAATTCGTATTATAAGAAATAAATACACAAATATTTAACACCCGTCAAGTCTATAAATAATTAGAACGAAATGAAAAATAAACTTTACTATGTCATATTTCCTGTATATATTTTCACGAAAATGCTTTTAACGACGACTGAATTTACATCTCAAATCAATACATTAAGTCGAAATTAATGATATCTCTACATATCGACACGGCATCCACATCCCTAGTCGCCAATATTTGTAGTAACCGGATATAACACTAATACTCATGTTAGAAGGAGGCAAAATTCTGTATGTATCAATAAAGCTACGAGGCATTAATGTATTTGATTTGTCTTTATTTGCCCTAAAGTCGGAGATGTTATTGTTAACATGTATTTTCTATTTGTTACTTAAACGATGATATGGAAAAACAGTTGGAGTTCGTAATAGATAAAGAGTGATAACTTTAGAAACTCTATTAGTGAAATAATTTTATCAGTCTTTATATCTAATAATATTTATAGAAAAAAATGTTAATTTTCTCCTCAGTCCTGTAACATCAAACCAATGCATAAGAACAATTTTAAAACATTTGAAAGACATCGAAATATTTCGACAAAAATAATTTTAATAAAATGAGTTCCATAGCTTTGACAAGACATACTTTTTTCTAGAAATTAACATTAAATTCTATATATTCACGAAACTATCGTATATTGGTTGTATTTGTACACAAATATAAAATAACAGCGAACTTTTTTTGTGTATCCCCTCAATCAGGATATCAGTAGATAGATCTTTTAAAATGAAATTAAAGTTTCATTTGCTAATTTTAATTGTTGTGCCCCATTTATGAAATATTAAACTTCAGAAGGAATGTGCAATGTGTCATAACCCCTTATTGTGCAATGTGTCATAACCCCTTATTTCCTCTACTCATCCAATATATCTGTGTTACATTTTTTGTACTCACTTAACACTTGGCTTAAGAGAGGTTAACGATGACTTCGTCCTCACGTGCAAGCCTGCACAGATAGGTGTTATTCCCTAATCTGGGTTTTGATGTCAAAAGCGGGCGACTTAAGTCAACATTATTTATATATCAGTTATTTATATACTCATTCTACTTCCTAGAGGATGCTAGTTAAAAAATATTAACTATCTGCATTTGTAATTTTTAAAATTAACACAACTTTGTTGAGGATAGCTTTTTAAGAGAATAATGTAATTCCTAGCCGATCAGTAAGACTATTGCCTAATGAAATCCGAGTTACACAGTAGTAGATGTCTTCAAAAACCCATTTGTCAAGACCGTATGGCTAGATATCAAATATAAGAACGTAAAAAAACGATACAGCCGAATCTGCCCTGTACAAATTGCGATTCAAACATTCTCTTACCATTTTTTTTTTCTTTTACTTCATGCGACATCGATATATTAAGGTATAATTCGAATATGTATTTTCTAAAATGATTTTCTACTTTTTTTTATTCATTGCATTGTTGGGCGTAGAGTGCATTAAAACATTGCAGCGTGACGCGCCTCTACCGCATAACGCTTTCACTGTACATACGCCCAATTTACTTGAGGTTTATTTGCGAGACACCCTCATTTATATCGGATAAACAATATTTTTTAATATTACCACTTTTACCGATACATTTTTAATAAAATAAATCGGTAAAATTGAAAATGACATGTAATTTATAAAACAATTTAATTTTGTTATTTTTTCTGTGCAACGGTTATCTAAATTTTTGAAGTTAGGGAGATATTTATAACATACTTCCAAATACCAAATTGCACCCACATCGATCCAGCGATTTAGGTGTTCAATTCTACAATAGACACACACTGATGCTCGCAAGCAGATATTTCTTGTTTTCGTGTTTTTTTTATATTCTGGTTGTGTTTTAATATCTATTTCCAATACTTTCTTCATTTCAATTATCGCTAGAAAGTAAAGACGCAAAATGACCTGCTGTTATCTCTGCCTTTCCTACTCTATTTGTTTTTTTTTATATTTCGTACTTACAGCATCAACCAATTATCTTTATCTATCTATCGGTCATAGTTTATTTTCTCGAAAATCATCCCCCATGAAAACTAAATTCACAGATCTAGTTAAACTCATTTACTGTCCAAACGTAAGCGTGAAAACAAAGAAAGGTTTTTGGCGGTAACTTTAGGGGATTAAATGAATCACCTATTTGGATTTTTTATATTCAACTCCCCTGTATGTAGTATTAGAGGAAAGCCAATGAAAGGAAAATCTGTAAATATGGCATTTGTTTTATATATAAAACAATTTCTTGAACATAATTTTCAAAAAGACAATAAAAACCATAGTGTCATATCTTTTTGCTCTCAAAACAGAAACAAGAAAAAGCAAAAAAAAAGAACCAGGGAGATATATGATAATCTACACCACTTTATTTATAACTTCATATAATATATGTATACAAAAGGGGTTAATGTTGATTATCGTATTAATAAATACGACACTAATCAAATTTATTAAAAAAGGTTCATGTCAATAGTTATATTAATAAACACGATGCTAACGATATTTACTGGAAAAAAGATTATTAATGTCAAAGGCCATATTAATGAACACCATATTAATATATATTTATAGAAAAGGATAACGTCAATTGCCTTATTAGAAAACATGACACCATGCAACAGATTATTCTTTAGTAAAAGAATTAATAAGTATGTTATATCAGGATTAAAGGATGGAGTATCTATGAACTCTGTCTACAATTCCTTGATTGAAAATGACTATATTTGTGGAAACCATTCTTAAAACTCGGTCTTAGTAAAAAACAAACACAATTAATTGTCTTTTCTTTCTCAGAGAGATTCGAAATACACAGCAAAACGTAATCGCGTATTACGTCAACAATGTCCTGGAGAGCACTACGTGTATCACGTTTCACAAAAGGTACAAATTATCACATTCTCATATAACGAATCATACAAATTTCTAAAATTAATTAAATCCAGCAACTCGATCCCTGCCTGCATGGAGCGAGCGCGCATATTTAACGTGTTTCAACGCATTCAGTGACGAGGCGTTCGCGCAGTTGTCTTTCTTTAATTCCCATTTTTAATTTCCATTTGAGAACAAAAATATTGCATTGATAAACAAATTCAAAACAATAATAATAATAAACAAATTTTTTCACGTAATACGTACAGTCGAAAACTCTCCAAAACTCTGTAACCGTAACAACTATAATGCGACATTACAACTACAGACATGGATATTGAAATACGCGATCCATTCGACTATTGTCATTTCTTTCTTCCTTCAGTCTACAAATATTGTCATTCCTTTCTTCTTTTTGTCAACAGCTACCCTTGGTTGTGAACAAAAGATATCGATATTCGTCTATTCGTCAACAACAACTATCTCTCACCCTCCATCTCATTTTTAATTTACAGAGAGATACGGAGCGCTCAATCCGGTTTTTATGTCTCTTTTTACAACGTGGTGCTACTACATTGTACCTACCACTCCGTCGTAAACATAGAATGGATCTCAATGAGACTTTTATCGAGTATTACAATTTTATTGTGAATTATTGATACATCAAACAACGTTTAGGAAATATGAAATCAATATTATATCCATTGTTATCCAACTCACACTTAGATTGGGGATTTGCTATTAAATATGCTTTAATCTTAGGTAATAATGGTAAACAAATTGTTAATAATTCGAGAAATAAAAAGAAATTATTATAAAGTGTTTCATAAGGCCTCTATGATGGCACCAACTTATCAGTGTCCTAAGAATTATTCAAATCTATTAAATATTGGTAGGGATAAAAAACAAAATGACAATAGCAATATATGAGTAATTGATAAAAATTGTCACTAACCTGTTTCTTTATGCTGAGTTTATGTAAGTAAATGACAGATAAATTAGTGAAATATTTTAGGTATAAAAAGTAGTAAAAAATATATTTAAATATAATTAGGTGTAAGAAAAGGATTCACCTATTAAGTTTTTACCACAAGAAGTGTTTGTTTAAATAACGCAATACTTTTCATATTTATTATAATATTATTGGCATATTTTAACCTTTTTCTTTAATTTACGTCTTTACTCTTTTTTATTCAGCAGGATGTCCTAACATAGTCTTAATCTTATATTTATCTTAAACCTTTCATTATTAAATACCTTATACTTGATATTAAAAAAACCTACGTACGTACTTGCGTAATAAGTGTTCCCTAGGATCAATTGTCTTTGTTTTATAGATTTTATAGTGCATCATCAAGAATGTATCTTTAGTCCTAAAGTCTATTTGTTTAGAGATTTTAAAACTGTAGTTCTCGCTTCCAACGCCAGAATGTCTTCATCTTTCTATAAATACGAATGTTAGAAAGAATCAAAGAGCAATATTTTTATAATGTTTTACCCGGTACTAAATTTGTTAACATCTGTACCATAAGGTTTTTAATATTAACTGTTGCCTCAAAATAACGGCGTTTTGTAATAAATGTTATGACAATGAGTCCTAATTTTTTTTAATATTTATTTTTCTTATGTAACAAAAAAGAAAACCTTTTCTAGTTAAACGGAGAAACGTTTAACTAGAAAAGGTTTTCTCCGTTTAACGTTATCCCTCTTTATGTAGAAGAGAAATATAATAATGTAAACCTTGCCATTTTCGTTCAATATAAGGTTTATCTCCGATGTACCTACGTAATTTTTTTTTAATTTTTTTAAGTGATACTTTCGATGATACAATGTGAAAAGCAATTATTGAGCGTTTTTTTTTCTTAAATGGCAAGTAAATACTGAAAAAACTTATTATGTATAAATCTTTTTCTTTGTACTTTAACACGCCTTTCTTTGATATCTCCAATAATAGTTTGAAAAAACAATTAACTTCCCAGCGAAGTAGTTATCTTTTTTAATCAACCTTAAATCAACCGTGAAAATTAAAATTCAGATATTTTAACATTATGTCGTTATTTGAGCCGCCATTGCCAAATTTTTAAATGACTTTCTACGTGAAATAGTCTCTGAGAAAAATGTCTTTGAGAGACAAACTGGCGAATGGACACCGGAATGATTCCATAAGTTTCAAGTTTTGCAAATTTTATTATGGAACACTAAAAAACCAATATCATAAAAGTCCATAACGAAGCTGAGTAAGTATTTTTAATTTTTTTAATTATTGCCTCAAACTCAATAATTAAAATTTCCTACTTAAAGAAATTAAGGTAGAACAATGAAAAAAAGCACTAGTTCTTAATTTAGATATAATCTCTTCTGAATGGAAAATAATCCGCAGACAATTGGAACCTTCATCAAATTTAAGCGAAATTAATACAAAGATTAATAAATATATTTCAAATACTTCAATATGCGAAATATTAGAAGGAAACCTTATTAAATAAATATTCTTTGTATATGGTATTAAATTTTTTAGTAGTATTAACAGTAACTAAGTAAAATAGACAACGGCTATAAAGAGTGAAAGTAAAACTTTAAAAAATAAACCAATTTAAAAAAACATATTTTAAAATTTGAATGAAAGTAAGAACCATTGATGTTTATAGAAATAACGACGCCATGTTGTTTTTTTTATATTATTTTATGTATTTTATTTTATTATCCTAATACACTTTCAAATGTCAGCCTCGAAATATAATTCCACATTGAACGCACGTTACACAAGAAAATAATAATGATGATATGAACGCTTTGATCTACAAAAGTGATGGTGCATTGAAGCGACTTTACATCTCTTTCTAACTATCTTGTGTCTAATCCATACAGGTAAAAGTTCTCAAGAAGTCACAGAGTATTTTTATATATATTCCCTCTTCTACCCAGCAAGGTATTTCTTTCTGATCCATATTTTCCACTTACTTTACTCTCCAAAAAGTATATTTATATCTTTCTACACCAATTGTGCGATATTCCTCTACTTATCATCACAAATATTCTCCCTTTTATGAACTGGCCTCATACACTAATGCGACTGTTATCCACAAATATGTTTGTCGAATAAATTGCCTCCACGACGGATAAATATTTTAATGAAAAATGCATTAGACCGGACAGGGTGGCTTCGAGTGTACAATGCAACAATATGTATTCCAGTTTGACCGCTTATATCCCCCGAACTAATTATCGTACAGTATTGCTTTGGATAATTTATAACAAGATAATCACCACTTTTATCCTTTGAATGAGTTAACATTAGAAACTTTAGTCAAACTTCATATTACTTTGTACATTATATCCCCTTATCGAAGAAACAACCTGAATACCAAGACATTCAACATCTATATTATATTGTTCGCTACATCTTCTTTCAAAAAAGAGGAAAGAACCCCATTTCAACTTAATTTAATAAACCATAGATAATTTAATATAAGATAATCAACACTTTTATCCTTTGAATATGTTAACTACATTAAAAACTTTAGTCAAATTTCATGTAATTTTGTAAATTATATTCGCTTATAGAAGAAACAAATTGAATCCCACGACATTGTTCGCTACATCTTCAAGAATTGTTAGCTATATTTTCTTTTAAAAAAGAGGAAACGAACGCCATTTCAACTTAATTTAATAAACCATATTAAAAAGGAACCAGTAGCGGCATTTTGCATGTTGCGGAATATTTAGCAATGTTTACTAAATTTTTTTTATATACCTTGCAATTTCACGAACCAATATTCAAAGTACTATTCATTATAACATGCTACTCCAAATTCACTCTAATCACGATGAACTACATATGAAGGAACTATAAAGTGATGAAAATAAAATGTTTTTTTTTAATATATTCATCGCACTGGTTGAATCATTCAATTCTAACTCTTGAGTTAGAATTGAAACTAAAGATATCA
The DNA here is from genome assembly GCA_039881145.1 of Druceiella hillmani. Lineage (NCBI taxonomy): Eukaryota > Metazoa > Arthropoda > Insecta > Lepidoptera > Hepialidae > Druceiella > Druceiella hillmani. The sequence continues at coordinate 17,951,549 of JAYKKI010000029.1, forward strand.
TTATCTACCATTTTGCAAATGTAACCAAATTATCTGGGAAGTATATTTTGTTTCTGATAAAAATATATCTACTCGCTATTATATGCAACTTAATATTAGAAGTAAAAAATAAAAAAAACTCGGTATTAAAGTGTTAACCCGCTTTGCATAGTCGCCGCCATATGTCGCCCTCACCTGCCTTTATTAAACAGATGAGTGAATCATGCCGCGACGTCCGTTAACGCTACAGCGACAGTTCGCCGGATTCAGCTTGAAACGCCAGATTGTGACGTTATCGTAAATGGGTTCGAATGTCACGCTGCGTGCATACAGATGTTTTAATAAAATATTCCTGCACATTTTAGCGTGACGCTATTTATTCGTTCTCAATCGAAGCAAAGGATATTTAATCACGCCTCTATTATAATCACGCCTCTATATAAGTTCACGCTATTCTATTACCCTGCATTGTTTAAAAAATAAATTGGAAAATAATAAGACAATTAAATGAAACTAGGTGATGTAGTATTATTTCTACTTTCTTTACCACGACCTAGATTTCGTTGAATTACAATATCTTCAGGTGGGTTATTAGCAAAGATCTTTGCTGATAGATCACCTGAAGATGTTGTAATACGACGAAACCTAGGTCGCGGTAAAGAATTTAAAGAAAGTAGAAATAATACTACATCACGTAGTTTCTTTTAATTGTGAAAAATGAATTTCTACAAAATTAACGACAAATATTTTCAATAATAAGATATTTTGATTTACTTTGATTCACTATAAATATGGGACAACTCTTGAGAAGATACATTTTATTAAATCGTTTTACATATTACCAAATATTTGTTAAAATAAATACGTGATAGAATGAAAAATACTAAAATTCGATCAAAAATCGTCATCGAAGGAAGGCTCAATATAAGTATAAAAAAAGTTGTTATGGCTTCGTTATAGTTACGCAAAAATTTAAAAAAAAACATATACGCGCCATATTGAGAAACGTGTGCTAATAGAATTATATCTGTGCATGATATCTCTAATTTGTGCTATGATATCTAATAAGAAAATTCTGTGCTAAGATATTTCGTAAGAAAACTCTGTGCTAGAGTATTTCATACGAAAAAATGTACTAAGGAATCTCATTTATTTCGCTCATTCGTATGCATGTAGCTTCCCACAAGTTCTTCTTCGATTATCACTATATCTAGTTCGAGGTTACTAATCGACGATCATATCAACTTAAATTCGACGATCATACAATAAACAATTATCAAAAATTGAATAAGATTTCCAAATTACAAGATATTACAATTTTTTCTCTCTTAGCCACGTGAAGTTTCTGCGCTATGCTTCAGATAAAAGTAAACTGAAAAATAAAGTAATTATCTTATTCTGTCATCATATTAGTAATATACACTTGTTGACGAAAATTCAAAAAGATTTAGGTTTGCTACTCTTGTCAATTTACGTCTAATATTGTCAAAAACACAATCCATTCCCTATTTCTAAAGCTTGAACTGCTATTGCCTATGCTTTATACAATTTTCTAATAAGTATATCGACAACCCTTTAACGTTGACTTAAATTTAATTTCATTTTGCAGCTTTCAAACTTAAATTTATTTCATTTTATGACATCTATATTTCTAGCTCTTTAAACACGAATAATTATTTAGTGTTCTCCTATCATTTTGTAGTAAAACCTCTCCATTCTATCTTGTACATCATCACAGATTTTAACATTTTTGAATTACGCCCTCGAGAATGCGATCGTAAATTTTTTTTCGCACAATCGAAATCTGTTGCAAAATCATAATTTAACAAGTCGAAGCTTAAGAAACAGAGAGACTTAGTATATTTATCCTTTAATTGACTTCTTTGTAATTTTATTCCATAACCTTGGCTAAAACCTTTAAATACATAAAACATATGTAATAAACATCATGTCACATAGCATCTCCTTTCGGTTTAAGGTTAATTTAAATATCCTATTTGAATTTAAGGTCATTAAGGAAAAAAATTCAAGTACTTTAAAGGACCATCAATCACCCCATCAGCAGACTGTCATTGCAGAGACCTTTTCAAATTCAATTGACAATGGTTAATAATACATTTTAACACAGTGTACTTTGCGAAATGCGCGTATACTTCGCGAAGTATGGGTCTACAAAGCATTTTACAGTGTCCCCTTGGCATCTAACTTTTTCCAATTTTATTGAAAATGAGACGGAAATTTTAATTTAGTTTTTCTTATTCATTCCCAATATAATAATAATTAATCTTCGTCCAATAATTAATTTGACGTTGTACGGGCGTCGGAATGGATATTCAAGACCGTTCAACAATAATACAATTTCGTCATCGAAATCGATGACAGAAATATAAACAATTAATTGCTGAGTAGTAATATTGCAACTGTCAGTCTACTAAGAGGACTTTAAGCCACATGATAAACTAAAGTTTAAACTTTCAACTAAGTTAAACCGTCACTGATCTAACAACGTTTGATCTTACGGGAATAAGTGCGTACAGAACCCTCATAGAGTGAGTTCTATTTATACGTAATAAGTATATTATTACATTTTGAGCTACATAACTTAAAAAGGAAAACATTGCTTTCTGACTTTCCAATACAAACTATGCCCGTTACAAGGAAAACTCGATCAATTCGAATCAATATTCACAAAGAGTGTCGCTGTATGAAAGCTGCCTAAGCTAATATCGATAATTCAATTATTGCGCACTGCGCATTTCGGAAGCGAACAGAGCGGTGTCGTGCGGAAATTGCGATACATAACGCCTAATGGCAATTATAGTAATGGAGTCTTGATTCATTGCCAAATCGTGATTTTGAAACCGTCAAATTTATGACGAAGTTTCAAGGTACGAACGCCTCGCGTATCGCGTTCTTGATACAATTAGTTATAATTTTAATTAATACTCAATGTCTTAAATGTCTAACGAAAATAATTATAAATTTCAATTGAAACGGTAAAACGTGCGTCAGAAAACGCGTGACAAAAGTAAAATTTGTTACACATTGCGTTATGTTTACGTGCACTTTATACAAAACAAATATACTTTCAAAAGTAATATTACAAGAGAAGAAATAAATGGGAACATGGGAATTAAAATATTATTGTCAAATTGTGAAACAATAAACCTAAATGAAAAAAATAAAGACGCGGATGAAGTGAAACGTTATTAATCTCTGTATATTACTTTTCAAAGGCGTCTTTTTGTCGATACGCCGTATCTCCCTTAATACTTCATCAAAATCATTGATTGTGCTATCATTTCGAATATTACCTTCATCGCTAATGAGTAAAAATAAACAAATAATTCAAAATTAATGTTTTAAATTCAGAATATATTATTTCTCAAAGGTGTTCATATTGTAAATAACGCCATCTGTTGACAGTCTGTTTAACTAAATATTATATATCATTCCCTTACTTAATTATTTTAGACATTATTAAATATTTATTATGCTACAAAGTTCATATTAGTAATGATTTATGACAAATTTAATAAGTTTACTTGAAACAGAGCACAGAACCCTCGATATAAGAGTCAATTATATATAAACTGTTTAACTAAATAAAATAACTTCCACTTATTTATTATCATATTATATTACCACTCGGTGACTTGCGAATTATTCTCACGCACAAACTAGTGATTCATATCAATTAATAATTTATTATAACCATTAGTTTCATGGTCCTTTTTCCCTGAATATGTATTTTTACAAAACTATATTCTAATTTTTAATAATATACTTACCAAGTTTTCCGTAAAAGCTATTGAATAAATTATAAGTTTTAGTTCTGACACTTCTCGTGAAAAGATTTTTTTAATTTAATATAACCTCATTTATATATCCAACCATCGCTCCACCGAGTGATGGTTAAATTTATAAACCACGAGTGAAAAACCCGTGCTCATAAAAATCGCACGATAAGTCAAAATGTATCACATTAAAAAATAAGCAGGGCCCAACATCGGAGCGACAATCTTGTGAGAAATTACGCACTCGGATGTTTATAATAACAATATTTGCGTCAGAAGTGGCAACTAAGTGGTTGAGTAATGAAAATCATCAACAGAGCGAAAGATTTGGCCGGAAAAACGTCCAAGCCATTTCCGCCTCGTTAAACGGTGGCTTCCGTCGGCGTTAACTAAATGTTCTTAATCCTCCCGGGACGAGTTTTGCGTAACGTCGTGTTCTTGGCACCTCGCCGCCTGGAATTGCTCAAGGTGCTCTTAAGTTTTCCTTATTTTTGAAATGGGAAACGTTTATTGAGAAAGAACAGTTTAACTTACTATGCAAGTTTGACTGACAAATTACGTAAAGCAATAGATATTTTAATTTCTAAAAAGTTGGTAAGAAATATTATGAGACAAATATAAGAACGTAATCATTTTTTATATGTTATATTTTATATTATACATATATTGTAATATATTTTACGTATATCAGTAGAAGATCCTTTAAACCGTATCTTAGATATGACCTATAGAAATAAATTGTAATTCTTGCCCTACTGGCCCTGAATTAAGGTGATCTTTTTACCTCCACAGTTTAAAAAATACAGTGAAAACCAATATAATATACCCCTTAAGTTAATTTACGTAAATAATCATGTCCCTAAATTTAAGTAACCAATTTGACCTTGTAAATTTATAAAGCAATCACTAACTGATGAAAGATAAAAAAATATTATTGTTGTATTTTCGTTTTTATTTAATTTCGATACAAAACGTTGTAACTTTTATTAAATGTTTTTTTTTAATAATAAAAAGCTAGAGAGATAGGCTTCTAATGTTACTACTATTTACTATTTATAACAAATATGCAATTGTGATAAACTGATTGCATAGAAAAATTCGCAGAAAAAATGGTTTAAAAAAAACACTCAGATTCCCTTGCACTGCTTAAGAATATGACACATATGTAAGTTTTGTGCACAAAACGTACATTAACAATTAAACGTACATTACAAGTAAACATAAATTAGTATCTTAAATTAATTAAACATAAACAGTATTTGTAATCAAAATATTTTCGTTTCCTTTAGCCGGGTCGACATTGGTCAAAACGCGTGTTCAGTTCGGATGAAATCTAACAGTGCTTCTCATTATTTAATGAAAATTTACCAAATTCGTAAATAAGATAAGTTCATGAAAAACATTTTCCAAATAACTGCTGGTCGTTACAGTCGGAACATTGTCCCACAATGGAGTCGCCCGCAGTATAATGCTCTCTTTGTGCGTCTCGAATATTGTCCCGTCGGAACAATAGGACCTCCGCGAAAGGGGAAATTTAGAAATGGGTCGAAAACGTGATTGTCTTACAATTAAAATTGCTTTGTTTGGAGATGTAAATTAATTAATTTCGACAAAATAAGTGTTTCTCTGATTGGTTGAGTCTGATTAGGGAAAGAACTGGAGGCGCTGATACCTGTGTAAAATTGTGCCGCTAGGTTATTTACGGTAATGTAAAATTAGATTAAACAATTCTATTGTTTTTGTAATTAGCTCTGTCTCAAGAAGGTATGTTTGTGAATATTAAACATTATTTATTTGCCAAGTACTTAGTTCAAAGTTTAGCGAAAAAAATCTATAAACTATTGGAAACGGTTACCTACTAATTTAGCAAAGTTTTCTGTATCCAGTTTCAAGTTCAAAAACAAGTGTATCAAATTTGAAAATTTCAATTTTTGGCCTCTCCCTACTCAATTTGAAGATGATGAGTAGAGGAAATGATTTCCGAGTCAAGGTTATTATTAGTTTAGAACAGCAGATATTTGCCGATGTTTTGAATATTTTTTTGGATATACTATAGATAACCTTTCTGCTATTGAACCATTCCAAGGTGATTGACTCAATGTGGCAAAAAAAACCTATACTAAGCTCTAACCGACAGCTCATTAGCAATTTTATAGTATATTTATTTATCTATTTATTGACATTGTATAAATACATGAGGCGGACTAACTGTTATCCTAAAGGAGGCAATCTCTTCCAGTTAACCACGACACCAAGTAAAAAATATGATGTATGGTGGAAGACCGCCATAGATTGTACATATGATTGCAAAAAGGACACACAAAACGTTAAAGAATAAAATGGCAAGCAAACAAAAAATACCAGTCATTAATAAAAAAAATATTATTGTTAAAAATAAAGGATAGGGACTACATATAGCAGCCAAAACCTGGAAAGGAACATGGGGAGTTACGAATTAAAGCTACGAAAGGAATTTCTTTTTCAGATTATCCTTGAATGCGTGAATTGACAGGACATTCCGGATATCAGGATCTAACTTAGTCCACATTTTGGTAGCATAAACAGTGAAGGAATCATTCATAAAAAAGGTATCATGATTGGGTATTAGCAAAGTGAGGAGATTTTTAGAGAGAAGTGCAAGAACATAAGTAGCTAAAGTTAAAAATCTGGACCTAAGATAATTGGCGCTACGAAACTACTTAAGCATATTAAAGATAAGGCAGAGTATATGGAGATTGCGCCAGAAGTGAATCTCTAATCAATTAAGTTGTGCCTTATAATAGAATATGACCAAATTTTCTAACGCTGAAAACGTTTCAGGTGTGCAAATTTTGAAACCATCATATTTTATTTAAGCGATCCTCGGTAAGACCTATATAGCATACATCTCCATAGTCAAGCAGGTATAGCAACAGGATTTAACATAGGTGAAGATTTGTTTTTGTTTTTGGGATAAAATACAAGGACAAACACCCTTTATGTGTATACCCTTAAACAGCACAGTTATAACTACACTAATCAGAACTTCATCGTGCGGGATCTCTATGAAATTATGGATACATATCGATGTATTTCATGGGCACGTTATGGAAATCTCAATATATCATGCGACTTTTCTGCAGTTCCGGATCTTTAAATATATTATAATTTCCTTTGGCTTCCTGATCCCTAATATATCCAAAAGTAGAGTAACTTATCATAATAAAATATTATATCTCTTAATTACAAGCCATTTGGATCCTGCATGTCTAATAAAAATAAAACCATTGCGGCAAATGTATTTCTTTGAAATAATGACAGATAAAAAAGTTCCATGTGTTGGGACAGTTTGATTGCTTGGAAGAATGAATGGCAAAAAACTGCAAAGAAATTTTCAGGCATAAATGTTCAGTATCAAAGATAGTAAAATGCTTCTTTAAATATTCATTATCAAATTGATATATAGAGGACGGTTTCCTCATGAGTTAAGTTTGTTCAAATATATTTCTAAAAAGATTGAATGTTTTAACCCAATATAAAGTATATTTACTTTCAAACATTTTGCACTACATTTTATGAAAATTAACTTATGAAAATTAATCGTCATAGACCTGCAGATTACTTCATAATACCAAACTAATACGGGACAGGCTCTTTTTGAATTCATAAAAATGTTCCAATAATTGAAACGTGACATTCCCATAGCTCCTAAATATGCAGCTGTTGTACGTATATGTTGAAATACACATCAAAATTCGAAACCTTGAACTCGAATCTTTAAAGTACATCCCACGCCATACCCATGTCAATCGAACTCTTGAACATATCGGAAGTAACAAGTAGACGAATGTGGAATGTTAACCCTTCGCGCACAAGGCTCCTTGTCGAGCAAAGAAAATTTTACAATTTTGTATTAGTTTAAATCTACATGTATTCATTTTGAATTACTTTATTTTGATAATGCTCTTTATAAGTTGGTTGTGATTAATGGAGACAGACCGTAAAGGAATGCCCGCTGAGGTACCATTATATGGAATAGATATAATGCTGCACATAAGGAAAAATAAGTAATTCCTACAACTTCGTTCACGTGGACTTTTGGATTTGTTCAGGATTAGTTTTTTGGATTTGATAATGCTATTTATAAGTTGGTTATGATTAATGGAGACGTAAGGATAAACTTGCTATACCCGCAACTTCGTACGCGTAAACTTTTGGATTTGTTTAGGATTCGTTTTTGCATTTTATCGTGCTATTTCTAATTTGGTTGTAATTAATGGGGACAAACCGTAAAATATGCTATAACAAACCGAAAATACCTTCTATAATACAATTATATGGATGATATATAGTACTGCACATAAGGATAAACTAGCTATACCTACAACCTCGTTTGCGGGACTTTTCGATTGTTTAGGATTTGATAATACTCTTTATAAACTGATTGTGATTAATAGAGACAGGCCGTAAATAAATGTCTGCTGTAATACAATTATGTGGATCATATTGTTATAGAGAAATTCATATAGTGATATACTAGCTATACCCACGACTTTGTTTGGACAGACTTTTGGATTTGTTTGCACAGATTAATTAAGAAAAACTAAATAAAGCTATAAATGGAAGTAGAGTTTTTCTACTACACCATAAATAATTGGAAATGTGTATATCGTCTAAAAAATATTTAGTTACTGATCCAAGAGTAAAATAATTATATGGTTCTATAAAGGAAGATTTTTAGATTCTAGTATATTTGAATGCATAGTTGACCTGCACCAGATATATATTATATGAATTATGCAATCTCAAACCCTAAAAATGTGTAGACCCGCTTCACGGTACCTAATACCAACGCCATTATATCATCGGAACCATTTGAGTTATCAGGATGAAATAGAACTGGTCCCAAAGTTACTATCCGTCTATAACCTGTGTAAAGTTCACATCTAGTAGCTTCAGTAGTTTTCGATTTAAATCTAATTTAAATTTTCGTGCAGGCAAACAGACAGATGCAATATTTTTAATATTAGACACGTTTTATTAATCGAATTTGCAAACGAAAAAGTATTTAAAACCTGAATTTTTTATCTATATTGATAAAAAATGAGATATTATAGAGATTAATTATTCAGGATGTGTGTCTTTACATTTATTGTATTTTAATGTATTTTACATTTTGTTCTTTTTTGGCTAATTACATGGAAGCAAGTAGGAGTTCAATTCTAAATTTTAAGAAAATATATCGAAACAGCCTGATTATCAGACTGAAGAAGACTAAAATAAAATTATAAAGTATTTTAATATTTTACAAATTTATTGAAAATACAGTATTTAACAAAAAACGGAAATTTTAAGATAAATCTCTGTAGATGCCAATTTCCGAAACCACTAGACCGATTTTCAAAAAAGTCTCAAGCATCTGCTTAGACTCTTCACATTAATTATAAGTCGATTACAAAGGTTTATCTAAAAGGAGTTGAACAGTAATAATGAGCATAATACAAGTTTAATTAAATTAAATAGAATAATCATTTTACTAATAAAAAGCATAAATTAGAAAAGGACTAGGAAAGGATAGAATTCCCCAGTCTGTCAAATTTTCAACAAAGAGAAAGTTTGAGTTTTAATCACCTAATCAAGCCCTGGTTGCATATATACTTAACTTTCGTGGTCGGATCAAAATATCAGGGTCATAGGTATCATAACAACATATTAACAGATCCAGAATCGTTGTACTACATAAATACTCATGAATATATTGAACAAATATTATATTCATAACAATGAGAATGAACTAACTTTAGCATTTTTAATTAATGTTTAACAATAATTTAAAAGTTAAATTAAAGTTAATTGCGTGAAAATATGTATCTCGCGATCAAAGAAATATTTGAAGGGAAAAATGCCCCCTGAAAGGGTTAGTTCAAGAAAACGCCTAAGTTAAGGGGCTTACCATCGGACAGACGTGAATTCCGGCCATCAAACTTAACACAAGAGTTGTACCTGGCTAATTTCAACTATTTACCAAGTTTCTCACCACCCCTGCGAAGACACGGGAGGTCGACGCAGTTATGCAGACTCGGTATCTGAGATTTAACCGTACGAAAAGCTACGCAAGATGGTCAAAAGACAATGGCGTTTGAAATTTGAGCTATCCGATTATATGGGAGAGATTGAATGGTAGGTGGTACTTGAATTGTGTAAGAGTAGGTATTGTATTTAGTTGAATGCTTTTGTAGATGGATGTAATGTCTCGTTTCTATCTCGGTTTACGACGCCGATAATAGAAACACTTGAAGGTATTCGATTTCAGATCGGTCAGAGAAGATAATGAACTATGTCTTTCTCTCGATCAATATTGTTATGTCCTTCAGTTATAATAACTTCTTCCATACCAAAATTAAAAAAGAAATGGAATGAAATCACTCAAAATGGGAGTACTTATTTTTTCTGATATATGTGCAGGAAACTTAAAATTTTGGCATAATTGCGGAAAGTAGTAACCTAGTAAACTACTTTTCAGGGAAGTTTTGAGAGTGAGAGGGGAGACAAAAATATATAAAATTCAAGGTTTCCAAAGTATTCAATACCAAATATGAATTTATTAAAATACCAAATATGAATTTATTAAAATACCAAATATGAATTTATTAAAATACGACTTCGAAAATTCAATAATTGGTTTTTTGAAAGTCATTTTTTTTATAACCAGTCACGATCTCAAAACTACCAGTAAAAAAAATCTGAAAAAAACGTTAATACTTATAAAGACGACCGTATGTTCTAATTTTTTATCACCATCAAATTATTGAATATATTTGGCGTTAATTTTGTAGAAATTCATTGTTCACAATTAAATGAAACTACGTGATGTAGTATTATTTCTACTTTCTTTAATTTCTTTACCACGACCTAAGTTTCGTTGTATTACAACATCTTCAGGTGGGCTATTAGCAAAGATTCTCTTATCTCTCTAAAGATTCTCTATTCGTTTGGCTATTAGCAAAGATTCTCTAATCGGCTATTAGCAAAGATATAATGAAAACGAATCTTTGCTAATAGCCCACCAGAAGATGTTGTAATACAACGAAACCTAGGTCGTGGGAAAGAAATTAAAGAAAGTAGAAATAATACTACATCACGTAGTTTCATTTAATTGTAGACCATCATATTACTTAAACGAAATAATTCTAAATACATAAAAAAATACATATCCTTATTTCATCAAGCAAATCTCATAAATTATCATAAATAACTTAATAATATATTCGGAATATAAAACTTCAAACACTTTGATTTCCATGCATATTTTCTTAGTAATTTCTTAACATAAGTTAACATTTTTTTTTAACTTTCGCGATTCGAACACATATTTTATTTGATTTGAATCACGGGAAGACTTCCCGTGACCGCAGGCTGTGCAACCAGTATGAAACGTCGGGACATAGTGAATACTTAGTTTATAATATCTAGGTTTACTCATTAAATATATAATTACCGCGAAAAAACCCGATTCAAATCAAATAAAATATAAGTTAACATTACTCAAACTCTAAAAAATTACGAGGCGAATTCGCCACACCTTATATGCGGAATTCACCTGAATATAATACAAAAAAGTATATAGTTAAATACTGAGAGATAATTATGTTAGAAAAACACATAACGAATTCTGTCCGTCAATTTATTTGAGTATTTACCACAATGTTTTGAAAGAACAGAACTTATCTAGAGCGATAAAATTAGAACGTTATGATTTAGTGTGTCTACGCATTTAAGAAATTATTTTGGGAAAATACCCAGAAATAATATTAATTAATTTAAATCTAATACCAAATAAGCTTCTTATTTAATTATAAGACGATGGAAGTAAAGTTTACATCATAGAATCTTAACAATATTCATTATTTTATGTAAAGTTTACGAGAAATATATTTAAAATTAAATTAATTATAGATAAAACGTTCACTATGTGGAAATTTTGCTTCAGACACGTGAATTTCCGCGCATGTACGTACAAAACTTTTTATGTTTTGCCTATCAGGACCGAACTTTATTAAAATTTAATCTTTCAATTACATTTAATAAAGCAAAAGGTCACATTGTTTGCGAAATTATTTTTCATATATAATTTCGTCAAGTGGGACGTATTATAAGTGGAACTTTTTGCTATTAAAATTGGGATAGTTGTTCTCCCATCTTTCAATTTTAATTCGAGAATTTATTAACGATATAAGCATCAAGTTCATCCACAAAAGCGCTTTTAAGTTTAGGGATACCGCGTGTACTCTTTAATATGGTTTATTAAAACTATTGCATGGAATGTTGGAAAAAATTAAGGCTTTTAATGATACGAGCTAGTGCATCATATGCCTACTCATTCAAACGCTGCAAATTATAAAATCTAAAAACTTAAGAATTTTCTGTAGTTACCCCTATCTATAAAAGATTGTTCAACTTAACAACCCTCATAGCGCCGCTAATGGCCTTCCACCGTCTTTAACGCCACTTCAAATAAAAATAAAGTTGCTTGCATCTTAGCTTAAATGAAAAAAATGCATGATAGAATGAATGCATATCTACATCACATTTATAGCATATGGAAACATTTCCTCGCCTCATGTGGAAACGACAATAATAACAACATTAATAGCATAGGAACTTTAAAAGCTTAGAGCATAAAATTTTAACTTGAGAGAGAAATAAGCTGTAAAATTTTAGTTTATGTCAATTATCAATATCAAAACTTTATTATAAAGTATACACGTATATATAAAAATCATATATAATTCTTATTTAATTGAGCAAATATCAGAATTTTCCACATATAAGACAGTCAATAAACTAGTAAGAGATTCGATATACCGAAATTAAACGCGGCACTTTTAATGTACGCTTTCTTAGCAATTATTTTTAGTTAGCCCAAACGCTAAAAAATTACGAGGTTAATTCATTTGAAATTTTATACGGAATCATCATCATCATCATATATATTAATACGCTAAGGTTAAGATGTTACTCTCCCTTTTTAGAAAAAACCTCACAACTAATCCAAATAAATTATATATCATTTTATAGATAATTGCTTGCTCTACCGGCATCCACAACTAAAAAATTTATTATTGCTATTGTTTTTGCAAAATAATTAATTATTAAAATTATATACACAAAACAGCAATGCTGCCATCTAACGGCTCAACGTCAATATGATTGACGGTCGGTAAAATTTTTGTTTAATTTCAAATCCACTCACGTATAAATAAAGTGGCGCTTTAGCTCAATGCTTTTGATACTTGCGCCTCTATATGTCAATTTTAGTAAAATATTTGTTTGATCTGTCATCTGAGCTTCATAATGGAATAAATAATGCGAAGACTTCGCACGGGTCACGCTAGTACACTTGTATATGTGTTATATTCAGGTGAATTGCAATGTCAATTTGACGTTTCGATTTTACCTATGACAGCATAATTTAAATATGGAACAAATGAGGTCTGTTTTACATGTGTTTAAAACTTCAAAAATAAAAGTAAAGTCGTTTACCGATATTGATACTTTTTGTAAAAATGTTTTAAAACTGTAGAGTAGGTTTAAAAAAACCTTGTGATGAAAAAAAATAATGCGTGTAACAAACAATTAATAGAAACTTCTGAATAGGAAAAAGTGATAATTTTTTGTTCATTAAATTGAAAAAGTTGTTATGAATTTATTTTCCCCACAAAAAATGAGAAAATTATAATGTGCAATATATAAGTTGAGATGAAATTTAAAATTAAAAATATAAATATTAAAAATATTTAATAAACTCCCTCGTAATGAATGCTAAATACTAATCAGTGACGTCATAAGCCAGTTGTGTTTTGTATGGGGCGTTTCCGCGCGAATCATAATTCGTCAATTTTAAAATCGTTATAACTTTGTAATGAAAAGTCTTAGGTACGATATATTTATTTTAACCGTTTTTAATGTTATTACTTATTCTATTTTAGTAATAAAAAAATATAGTCAAATACTCTATTTCCATTCGATGCTACACCGAATGCAATATTTAGAATTCTGTAACCTTATAGCAATAAGGGAACCTTGCACATTCGTCATGTCTCTGTCCGTATATCATAACAACATTGTATTTTTTTCATTTTATATAATGAACCGATTTTAGAGGAAAACACGGTATTGTCTAAATACATAATAACAAAGAGGAAATATGTTTTCATTATCTTTAAAACACCTTCCCATAAATCAAATTTAAAAATTTGAGTGTTATTGAAATGGTGTTTTAAAATTAAATCGAGAATGTTAATAGTTTGATTGATATGGCACTTCCTTGGCGGGGTATGAAGCTCCAAAGCGCTAAACAGAGCGTCGCTCTTCCCCATAACCCTCACAATTTTTTTAAACCAGTTATACGAAAATTTGAAAAAAAATCGGAGTTTGGCATTTAGCAAGTACTTTAATTCATAATTATACCGGTCAATTTACATTAACATATTAAAACGTTAAAGGCGACCAAATAATCGCAGACAGAAAGCTCCATAGAAACTTCATAGTGGGCTACTACGAAGATAACATTATTACATATAACTTAACCGGTTTACATATCATTAAACAGATAATACATAACATATGACATGCAATTGTCGTGAAAAACAAATCGCGCAATTATCTACGAATCTAAAAGCACAAACGTGAATGGTTGCAGAAACTAACGTGCAATGCAGACGATTGGAGAAAACAGAACATATTTTATACTTTAACACGTCCTACAAAAGTCTTACCGACTCTCACCAATTCGAACATTGAATCGCGTTTACGGAGAAAAAGATTAAACATACTACTTAACGTACCGAGAATAGAGAGGTATTTCGTCGGTAGCGCACCTCTTAACATTTGCGTTGTGTCGGTAGGAAGACCATCAACCTTTTGCAATAAAAATTGGAGGTTGTCGGTCGTCGATTCATCGCATAGTTAGTCATCTGCATTGTTAATTAAGGTACCGCACACTTTTCTAAACTATTGTCTTTCCTATAAAGGTTCCTGTCCCTGTTTAAATGCCCCTGTGTAAAAGATATATCGATAAAAAGTATTTTTATAATATTTTCAGAAAATAACGATACCTTTTAAAATGTTAAATATTTGGATATAAAATAAATAGGGAATAATAGGTGGTAATAAGCGTTAACCAGCGTTGTTACTGTTTCATATTTGTTTAAGATATAACTATTACTAGAACGAATTACAGTTTTCAATCAGGCTAGGTATATTTAAAACTCTTTTAGCTCGGAACTTAACAATTTAATGAAAATGACATTGATTTGACATATGTCGTTAAAGTTTAATTACTGACACTCCACTTTTCTATACTGTGATAAGTCGTATGTGTGTTTATTATAAAGTATATTTATAATTAGAAGAAGTTATTCACTTGATGTTGAAATCGCAATATATCAAAGAAATGTAAAAATGCTAATATGTAAAACGTATTTTCATCTTATATTTTTGAGAGGGATCGAGAAAAATCTTACTTTGAAATAAACCAATGAACAATGATTTCAACTGTGAGTAATATAAAGATAGGCTAATCATCCGTACCTATATTGCTCAGACTCCTCCAAAAAAAAAATGTTATTCAATCTAATTAAAGAACACACGAACAAAGCACATTAAAATGCTATCAATATTTTTGGATATAACATACCTTCGTTATTGTTTATCGGCTTGTAATAAAAATGTGATAAGGTCCTAGAAAACACTGTGTAATTAATATAAAAATATAAATATTATATATATTTATTATTTTTTGTTAAGTAGAGTGTAATTATCAATAATATTAATAACAGTAGATTATTAAATATAATCCTATTGTATTTTATAACTATTACATTAAATTTTATTTAGGATTACATACCTAAAGGACTCGAATAGAAATCTATTATTTATCTATTATTATCCTGTCTGTCCTTCCGCCAGTTGCAGACCTCTTTCTTTTAAAAGGAAAATGTATATACCTAAATTTCAATTTATACACCGTCGTTTTTATGCAATATTAAAAGTATTCATAAATTAATTCTAAGATTGCTGCTATAAAGAAGTCGGTTTTTATTTCTATGTTTACTCGTGTGGTGTTATTGAAAACTGTTGTTTGCGTAAAATAAAAACGTATATTTTTTATATAACATATAATCACGTAGACGCTAATTTTAAATCTTAATTAAGCAGAATGTAAGTCATATTTAATATAAATTTCCTGTTTAAGTCATAGATCGTTTCTATCGTCACTGGTTATCCAAATGCGATAGGAAATGGATTAAAACATGTGATTGCACCTAGTCGTACGATAACTTTTCCGAAATTTCAAATTGACAATTTTTCAGAATGGTACCATCAAATTTCAACTTTTTGTTGTAAAGTTGTGTGTGAGAAGAAGGACGGCACGAGAGAATCTTATATGTTTTATACACATTTTACAAAACAAATACACTTTAAGAAGTTGTTATCATAAAGCAAGAAATAAAATCATAGAACGATTAGAAATAAAATAATAAATTTCAAAAGATAAACGGCGAAAATTCGAAATTCGAAATGAGCAAGTCGCAAAAATGACTTGTTATTTTGCATAGCGTTGAGTATGGTTTAGAAATTGTACTTAACAAGAAAGAGACGGAAACAACCGAAGTCGCCCGACCACAGGCATGTTCGGCATATGTTGGGACACTCAGACGTGTCGCTCACGACAATTTATTACTGTATGTTTGTTTTATACTTAGGTGCGCCATAAGTCATTTCACTTCAAAAATGTTAAATTTTTTACTATCCAATTGTTATTAGGGCTATAATTTTGACATCCTTAGCACTAAATCTACGGTTACAAGTAAATCTTTAGACACTCACAAGATATTTTTTTTAAAAATAACTTAAACTTAATTTTCATATAACGAATAAAACGGGATTAACAAGGTTTTACATCCTTACGTAAAATAAAATACAAAAAAGATTCATTCGATATCTCTACTTTCCAATTTATTTTTCCATACATTTTGCTATCAGTTTCCAATTTGAACATGGTCAAGTAAAGATAGCATTTTACAGGTAAGAACAGGATTAAAACTACCGTAGAACTTATTCAAAATGTTACTTGGTTACATTGACAATCCGTCGAAGTTGGCGTTGGTCACGCTTTTTGTCCCAAACTGCTACGCACGAATTCGAAAACGCCTCTTATTTCACTTACCATTTACACGTACTATAAACCAACATCCAATTGTTATTCCCTATATATCGCATGCTTTGCTTTACTCATATTAGAAGCAGCGTCGAATTTTAACTGACTGTTTTTCAATCCGTGACTTTAAAATTAACATAAGTGACATATCTGGATACTTCACCACCCAATCACTATTTCTAGTTATTTTCTGTATTCATTGCATATACTTGTTTATATTAGCTCGCCTAATGCATTAATAGCAAACAGTAAGTAATCAAGGATTTTGTTAGGAAAAAGAAATGTAAAAAAACTTTCACCTCCATTAATTTTAACAAAGTAATAGGCGACAAAAATCACGCATTAATTTCCTACTATGAATAGAAAAAATACACTCTTTAATTAAATAGAAAAACATTACGTTCCATTTACGAGATAGATGTTAAAGAGACACGATCACGCAGATATAGTATGAATAAAACCGTTGGTAGCGTTACAAAGCACTTACAATGGTCGACCATGTCTCGCCTCATAATCGTAAATTCACCCTTCAAAACCACATTTTATTCCTTTTATATGTCTTATTGTAAACGTGGAAAGCGTTCTGATGAGGTGTTTACTTGGAGATGTAAAGCAGAAAAGACTAAAGTTGACTGGCGCCTGAATCGTAAGCGGAAGCGGTAGCTTTTAAGTTTGCATTCTGAGCTTTTACTGAAGAGCGTAATGCGGACGGTACAATGTTTTAACAGCTGTTTTGTTTAACGGTTCGGGTTACAGGATAATATTTTGCAGTCAAATTACTTTAAGTAACTTTATATCTTTTTATATTAAATTCTATGAACCTTTATGGTACAGCATTTCGAAACTAAATGATCGCGAATAAATTTAATAAGCATTAAAAAGCTACTTATTTCACGTACTAAATTATTATAAAAACATAAATAACCTATTAGATAAAAGTAGAACTTACGGGACGAATACACGTTTGGATAAATTAAAATATTTTCAAAACTGTCATATTATTTTTAACCATTTAAATATATTGCCTAATATATCCTTTCACTTAGAAATATCATAGATTTCATAAAAACTACAAGATCTCCAGGGTTACTATAATTTCCTACTAAACTTTTGGTAATTTTTTAATAACCTTTTTTAATATCTTTTCCTTATTTCGAAAATGAGGGAGAAATATGTTTTGTGGACATTTTTAGCAATTTTTCTAGGAATATTTCATATAGAATTTTGAGAAAAATAGTTTCGGAATCCTTGTGAGTGATCCTACCTGTTAATTACTAATCCTTCCAAACTTAATGAGCAATCCTTCCACACTACTGAAATCCATTTTTAAACAGAATTTGACCTCTACAAAATGTTCAGATGAATAGACATATCAATAAAGTCCATAACAATTCAAAATTTCAATTTCCACATCGAACAGTTTACGAAAAAAACGACTATGATAGATAAGTGGGTGGATAGGACGACGAACAATCCGAGGAAAAAAGATTCAATTAATCGAAATCCTTGTAATTAACTATTCAAATCGTAGAAACATCCTCTTGACTCCGCCCCATGGAACTTAACATTATTTGTTCACATGTGGCTATATGAAAGTTTGATGGTCTAAATAAATGTAACATTAGCAACGTTACTTCAAAATGACATACTACGAAATAAAATCGAATTCACTTTTTATCATCGAAGACACAACAAATACAAAATAAAATCGGACTCACCTTTTATCATTGAAGACACAACAAATACAAAATAAAATCGGACTCTCCTTTTATCATTGAAAACACAACAAATACAAAATAAAATCTGACTCAACTTTTATCATTGAAGACACAACAAATACAAAATAAAATAGGTCTCACCTTTTATCATTGAAAACACAACAAATACAAAATAAAATCGGACTCGCCTTTTAGCTTCGTTTTATTTTTCAAACAGTTACTTTTTTATTTTTCCAACTGTTATTTTAAATCTAGAATCCTATAATGTAGCAAAACTTCTCTCGACCCAAGCCCCCAAAATTTCACTTAGACAAAACTCTCCACAACTCTTCCATAATAATCTCAATTAAACTGCATGTTTCTTTATATCGCTTTATAAATTCATATAAGCACCAATCAACGGATCTCAATTCTCTCCAACCCCATCCCAACGGGATAAACGATATATAAACAACATAGCACATGTAATCAAAATACGGTTTTGTAATAAAATGGTATTATTAAAATTAAACTTGACACCCTTTCACAACGACGCACGATCGATGCATTATCGTACAAAGTTCCAGCGACATGCAGTCCGCTGCAAGACGACCGCGATTCAGTAAACCGCCTGCACCCTGCCGCGTCGCTAAATGCACTTTAGCTGAACGGACGCTGCCGATTACATTTCTCTGTTCTACGATGCGCTCGCTTGAGAATGAAGTTTTTTAATGCAGCGAACAATAAATGTTGGATGAACCTGCCTGAACTCGAGTACAAAAAAATATAGTCAAGAATTTTATTCAAATATTCATAAAATTTAATTAAAAGTAATTAAATGTTTTATATAACTATTGCAAAATGTATCGCCATTGTTTTTAGTGAGAGGCTCTTAACAGAAAGATAACGGTCACGGTATAATGTCTCAATCCCTATTAAGAAAGTATAATATAGAGGTTTATTTTAATATTTAATTATACAAAATAAGTCATTGTGCAGGAGACACAAATATTTCTCAAGAAAAAAACTAAATTTCCCTGAAAATTGCCAGTTTATCTGTAATTGCGATTTTTTAGATTTTTTTCAGAACTAGTTTTTTTTCAGTTTATTAAAACAATAATAATAAAATAACGCAAAATGTTACATCACTTATTATTTTCTAAACAAGTATATAATTTGAACAAATAGTCTTTGTTAAGTAATTAATTCGACATAAGACTCTTTAAGTTTTGTTCCTTCAATGTTTCCTATTTACAAGTTTTCCGAATTTATAATTGAATCAAAATTTTACGCCGTAATGAATGAAGTTATACGTTATAATATTTCAATCCACTTAAAATTGTAACTCGCACGTATCGTTAGTCGAAATACAGATTCATATTTAGAAAATCAATTTTAAAACAGTTTTAAGCACTGTCGACTTTTTCCGAAAGCGCCCAGTTTATTGAAATATATTTATCGGCTGCGTGCTTCCAGAAAGATTAAGCTTCGCATGTTTGTTTACCCACATTCGAACTTGTGATAAGCGTTCGTTTATAGAGACGCCTTTGGTCTTTTGAAGTTACAGTATTTGGCTTCTTCGATTTTTTTTTATTAACTTCTTATTTACCTTTAATCAATAGCATTTAAGATTAATATTTATCTATGTCTTCATCGTTACGATATTTCTACCGAATGATGTACCTACACGACTCGATATCGACGTTAGTCGCCAAATCTTTCCCTGTCGACAAATTATATTAAATTTATTTACATCAAGTAAACAACGAATATGTACAAATTCGGTAATCTGACTGATTTCATTCTCCGATGGTGTGTATCCATATTTGTATGTCTTCTGACGTTCTTTTGAATTTTCTATAATCAGGACTTATGCTCTCCACGAATTCTCTGGATTCTATCCTCCATGTATCCCTGATTTAGTCTTATTTTTATCATTATTTCTGTTTTTTTTTACTTTACGTGCCTATCGTTGGTAACTTCATATATTATATATATCCATATATATATATATATATATATATATATATATATATATATATATATATAAGTTTTTATGTTTCTTTTTCTGGTCTCTAAGCTCAATTGTCAGTCACGTTTGTGATTAAAGGTCCCATTTCTCAGAATTTCTAAATTTTCATCTTGTCTCGTTCAATTGTCATCTTATCCTGTCAATTACTGTTCTTCTTTGAATCTCGTCGTGTCCTAAGTCTTCTATAATAGTTAGATCAATAACGGTGCTCACTGAGCACTATCATGATATGTACTACTTGTTTTATTCTTTGATTATCGACTTGAAGGTACATTTTTTTGTGTTTATTAACAATCACAATTACATTGGTTTCACTAATATTTATTTATATTTCATATTTCTTTTTTGTGGTTCACAGTATACACAATGACTTTGTCGCTAACAAATTTGATTGTTCGTAAATTTCTTTTATTTTCAATCCCAAATTTGTATATTTCAAAGCTCAGTGAAGATTCTTTATTTTATCAATAAGTTTTTTTTCACATATGCTATTTCTATAGCCTAAGCCAACATTCCAACATTATGAAGAAGAAAAGTTTACGTGTCTCTTTGTTCGTGGTTCGAAAATGTAGGAAACTATGCATATTAATATTAGCCAATTTATAGCGCATACCGTCCCAAAATAATAACAACATAAGCATTACCTATCTACAAAAAAGTTCGAAAACACTCCAGTGGAAATATAATGAGACAGAGAAAAATTATTTTCAGACATTTGTTATTAGATATAGCATCTAAACCCTTTAAATAATATATTTAACACTTTATTGCTTAACTGTAATTAATTCATAAGTACAGCTAGTTAAGTCGCATGAATACACCCCCTTGCTCCATACATTATATAATACGTTACCTACAATTATTCAAAATCGACATGAAACTGCAAGTGTTCAGACAGAGCCAAACTAAGTTATATCGACGTCGATGTGAAATTTAATTTTACCCTATAATAATCTCGTCTCCATGGCATAAAATTTGTGTACCCTTGGTTTACCAGCTTTAAAATAATATATTTAATACTTTATTGCTTGACTGTAATTAATTTATAAGTACAGCTAGTTAAGTCGCCTTGCTCCATACACTGTATAATACATTACCTACAATTATTCAAAATTGATAAGAAACTGCAAGTCCGTCAAATTAAAACTCAATTATGTCGAAGTCGATGTGAAATTTTACCTGCTAAAAGTAATTTTACCCTATAATAATCTCCTCTCCATGGCATAAAATTTGTGTACTCTTAGTTTACCTATATTTATTACCAGTAACGACCCACACTTATTTGACGGTAGCCATATAATTACAAAATTCTGTACAGCTGAACAAAACATCAATCAAAATGCTATTCTGTCTCATGTTACTTTTATTACAACGATGAATCCGTTTTTTCGTTGCTGCATGTAATCAATTTTACATCATCCCCTACGTGAGATGATTCACGATTCATTGTTGGTTGAAGAATCTGGCCGGTGAGGAAAATGCACGTCCAGGGGAGATTGGACGTGCCCGGGACAGGTTTGTGCGTATTACGGGCGGCTAAAGGATGGATTGGTAAGCCGCAATTACGTGAATGGGCTGGGGTATGTGCTCGGATTGATTTTTCACATCCGGAAAATGACGTAATAATCGTTGTCGCAATTTATTTTATAATTTCAATCCTAGTGTACATAATAATTATGGTAATGAATTTAAAATGTATAACCAGCTTACTTAGCAATCGGATATGTAACTCAATTGATTTAATTATGTTCGGAATATTGCTGGTATTTTTGTGATTATGTTTAGGGTTCCATTCCACAAAATGAAGTTGACATAACAAAAAGATATGACCCTTTAAAGCGTATTTTTTTATTATTTATACCGCGGTCAAAATCTATTTCCGCTAGAACTCCGGTAGATCCTGAATGTCAGCATAATGGAAGGTTATATTATAGCGCAAAAAAAGGAAAAATCCAAGAATAAATAAATATTTGTCCAAAATGTGCGCCTGTGAAAAATATAGTATGTAATATATATATTTATTTATATAGTTATCTTGTTTGCTGATCGTCAAAACCTGTAGGATACTTCCGGTCGGCCTACAATGTTGAAAGACAGCCTTTACTTATGCTATACGACCTGTACATGCAAAGAAAGGAAAAAATCCAGAATCTTATTCTGTGTATAATTACACATTTTTATAATTACTAATTATTAGTGAAAGTTTATTTGTAAAAAGTTTAATTAAAAATGAGTACCTAAAAGTGCAGAACCCTCACAGTACGAATTCGAACCTTCAGGCGCAGGTTTTTAGTTTCTCAATCTAAAAACCTTCAATTGGAGATCAAAATATCCTACTTTAAATTTTTGGAACCAATGATTGGCTGTATCATTGGAGAGTACATCACCCAGCTGTAGAATTGAAGAGTACATACATACCATCATCCATCCCCGTCATCCTCATACGCATATTACCCCGTTTGCTTTTCGCCCAACACGCAATTCATGGACGAGAGCTCTCTGAGTTTTCTTCGTAAAAATGAAATTTTGTTTGTTCTTTACTGGCCGAGACTTAATTGCTAACTAAACAAAAAATCGAACGCTGCATTCTTTATACACCCTACCAAAGATGGCTGAAAAAAGTAACAAGTTCACGCAATACAGTTACACGAAATAACAATCGATTACATTTGTTTTATAATATATATATATATATATATATATATATATATATATATATGTATATAAATATATATATATATATGTATATATATATAGGTATGTATATGTACATATTTACTTTTTTACTAATATTTTTTTACCAAAGTGTTCTGCAATAATACTATTTTGTAGTAAATTTCAAAGAAAATAATGGAACCAAATTCATATATTAGGGTTTTCCGTCTGCAGATCTTTGAAAGTTTAGAATCGAAACACATAAGTGGAATACATCAACTCAATTTTTGTTAAATGAAAAACAGAAAAGCGCCCATGAACATATGAATAAAGATGCAATTCATATGATCGAGCACAGCATTTTCCGGAAAGTATTAAAAGTTTTTCTCGGTAAAATCCATTAATTCTTCCGTCAGTCCAATCCTGCTATTTAGTGCTCGTTACGAGAATACGCCACAAGGCGGAACTAGGGATGGGAAGGTAATGCATTTTTAATGTATCGATATTTTTTTAGTTAAATATATTATCATATTCTGGAAATTTGTTCAAACAACACCACCTGGAAAGGGTCCTATTATAATATTTATTACAGTATATATTTTTTTGCATAAAATAGTCACATCAAAAAATATCGATAATTCGTCTTGCGACTTCATTAAAATAAACTTTAACAATGCTGTTATTCAATGTTCTACAATACTCGTTTAAAAATTATTTAAAAACTTGCATAGCCTTTTACCCTGGTTAAATAGGATCATGACTGCATCTTGTTTTGGTTCGCTTTTCTATATAATAATTAACTACGGTTAGTGATTTTCTAAAAACGATGAAATATATGTTCCTTAGTTTCTATTTAAGAGTCTGAATCAAATTTTCATGTCTATCTTTAATTATTTGGAAATTCTCATGCAAAATTCCACCTTTAAGAATAGAATTTCAAGTGATTTTCCAAAAACGATGAAATATATGTTCCTTTATTTCTATTTAAGAGTCTGAATACAAATTTTCATGTCTATCTTTAATTATTTAGAAATTCTCATGCAAAATTCCACCTTTAAGAATAGAATTTTAAGCGATTTTCCAAAAACGATGAAATATATGTTCCTTTATTTCTATTTAAGAGTCTGAATACAAATGTTCATGTCTATCTTTAATTATTTGGAAATTCTCATGCAAAATTCCACCTTTAAGAATAGAATTTTAAGCGATTTTCCAAAAACGATGAAATATATGTTCCTTTATTTCTATTTAAGAGTCTAAATACAAATGTTCATGTCTATCTTTAATTATTTGGAAATACTCATGCAAAATTCCACCTTTAAGAATAGAATTTTAAGCGATTTTCCAAAAACGATGAAATATATGTTCCTTTATTTCTATTTAAGAGTCTGAATACAAATGTTCATGTCTATCTTTAATTATTTGGAAATTCTCATGCAAAATTCCACCTTTAAGAATAGAATTTTAAGCGATTTTCCAAAAACGATGAAATATATGTTCCTTTATTTCTATTTAAGAGTCTAAATACAAATGTTCATGTCTATCTTTAATTATTTGGAAATACTCATGCAAAATTCCACCTTTAAGAATAGAATTTTAAGCGATTTTCCAAAAACGATGAAATATATGTTCCTTTATTTCTATTTAAGAGTCTGAATACAAATGTTCATGTCTATCTTTAATTATTTGGAAATTCTCATGCAAAATTCCACCTTTAAGAATAGAATTTTAAGCGATTTTCCAAAAACGATGAAATATATGTTCCTTTATTTCTATTTAAGAGTCTAAATACAAATTTTCATGTCTATCTTTAATTATTTGGAAATACTCATGCAAAATTCCACCTTTAAGAATAGAATTTTAAAAAGTCCTTTCTTGACACGCAACTATAACATATCTTCAAATATACATGGCAAATTTCAAGTCTTTTAGGCTTTACAGTACTGGATATTATGTGATGAGTTAGTCAGTGAGTGGAATTTGACTCTTATATACTTGAGTTTTCTGAAATGAAGATGTAAAAAATAAATATAAATTATTTTTTGATGTTTTTGCATAAATATAAATATGTAAAAACTAATAGATTAGATAGTGTAAATATTGTAAACACAGTCGTTACTTCCTTTTATAACTAAATATTTTATATATAAAAATATCCAAAAACAACATAATTATAAAATTTGTTTTTGGTTACTCCGTGAGTGTTTACAACACTGGAAAGCAACTATAGGCTTGACATAACATCTTAAATGATACTCATAAGCCTTAGCAAAAATATATTTGAGAAACACCATACTGAAAAAATCGTACACAAATTGTACGGCTACTATCAATATAGATCACACTATTACTGCATCACTGTAATTTTCCAATTGCAATTTATAAATAAATATTTGTAATTTTTTAATCCTCCAAATTTTAGGAAATGTACTTACAGAATGTCATTACAACTTTTAACTTTATTTTTATCATTTGATGCATGTATCTTTTACATTATAACCTACCAAATCAAATTTTATGACAAAATGTCAAAAACGAACTATCAATTATTGTCGCTGTTTGCTTTTTCACCTGAGTATGGTAGCGCTGTTATATAATCTACCTTGAAACGACGGTAATGAACTATCAAACAATATTGAATCGACAAATAGTGAAATTCCTTCTTTATCAAAAGACGAAGAGCCGCACATATTTTCTTCATATTTATTATTAGCTAATTAAATCAATTATCCTCGAATTTAATCCACTCTATTATTCCATCAGTCCTTAATTTGATGTCATCTGATAGAGAGATGAGATCTAAATTTATGCCGATTCGAATAAATATATGAAATACAACGTAAACGAATTTGTATTTCATTTCTTTTTATTTTATTATATAATTTAAATATCACCGTATAAAATTAGGATATATGACAGATAAGAAACCATATTAACATTTTTAGTCACACCATTACTCTAGTACTAATTTTTGTTTCGGCATTCACCATTAAAACTGTTGTGGGTACTTGGATGCGATAGATTGCGCATCAAACTACAACAATTGATCGCAATTAAATACCTATCAACGTATCTGTAACTCATAGACGTCTTCGATTAACAGCAGCCAGAAAAAGAACATCGCTTTACGGATCATTCGGGCAACTCCACCTCGTATGGTAGTCTCTAAACAGACACGGAGAGTAAACTGTAAAATATTTTGGTCTAACTCAAAATCGTACTGCTCTACATGTGTTAGACGTGAAAGATAATAAAAAATTTACTCCAAAAACGAAGACTTGCTTAAAATCCCAATCATGCACGAAAAAAAAGCCGCAAGTGGAACTAAATTGGCCGTGGTCTCCGATGGGAACCCAATATTATTTCGAAATAAACTCTTCATTGAAATCCTTAAGCGAATCTGAAATGCGGTTATAAACATAGCGATGGATTGTATTATCGGAAGTGAAAAACATTGAAAAGACTTGAATTAAAGCGAAACATGATGTCCTGAGTTGATCGGCGTAACATAATACAGCAGATAGCATTTACGTGTCATAAATACTTCTATCGATTTCCCCAACTGAAACGGCGGTCTTTAAATTCACTTTCTACTGTAGATTTGAAAAACTTAAAGATTTATTTGGATTCTTAACGAAAGTTTTATTAAAGTTCCTATATATTATAATACATTTTTTTGTTTGAGTTATAACGTCGATTGTCTATATACCAATAGAAAACAACAAAGACTGCCAACAGTTTTTTATATTTTGTTTGCTCCTTCAATAAAGAAAGGTAAATTACAATTTTATCTATTTTTTTTCCAAGCGCAACACTATACGCCTACATTTCTTTCCTTAAAAGAGGCACTAAAAACAAACACATGTTCGTATTCAAAACGTGACCAATATGCCGTATCGGTTTATTTCTAATGTAAGTTCTTATTATAGACACCGACAAAGGCTAAAATTGTGGACCAGTGGACGTCAACCTTTTTAGGATTCCGCACCGGAAAAGCTCGGCACAAAGTTCGAAAAAACAATTTAATCTCTTTCACGATATACGTAAAAAATATATAATTTAAATATGTTTAAAGGAATCTTTATTATAATTTTAGTAGTTTCTTCAAATATATTTTACTTAAAACTAGTGATGAATTCAAAGTTTTTCTAATTCCAAAAATATGAGATTAAAATTCCCAAAATATGTCCTTTTCTATTATTTGTAATTATTAGATTTAAGAAGCCACCTCAATCTTTCAATATCTATGAGCATGTCTAGGTTATTAAAATAGTCCTGAAGCTCGCCTTTCGTATGTCCAACTGACCTTTTTTTATCATAAATCAGAATCGGCGATGTAGGATGATGCAAAGCGTCAAAAACTTAATATATTTATTTTTCTCTCATAAATCTATGCCCTACTGGTGCTTTCAACATAGAATATTATCAAAAGCCTAATCAAAGAGATACAACTTCGCGCGGTCTATGAATTCCAAGTTGGCGACCACTGCCATGGGCAAACCGTAATATTAAGTATGAATTTACATTCATCGATATTGTGCGTTTCCAAATAGTAAACAGAGATGTCAAAGAATATCAGGCGCTTTGAACTTTTAATTTCACCAATTTTAAATATTCTGTTGAACTCATTTGTTTGTTTTTATTCTTTCGATAATATTTCGTTTTATAGCTAGCGGTTTTTAGTAGATATATTCTCTCAGTAGTACAATTTTCCTTGTTATTGTGATGTATTAGAACTCCAAAATTAAATTTGAAAAACGCAAAATGATGAATGTTGAATGCAGTAGGGCAATTATCGATTTTTTTATCTAAAACTATCATGAACGGTATCATCCAACGGATTTTAGGAAACGAATTTATAATAAATTACTTTCATTTATTTATTTCAACACCATTATAGGCAACACAACAAAAAGTTTATGAAGAAATAATAACAAACATGGCCGCTCTATTGCTTTCAAAATTCCTCTTGTATGGATGAGATCCAGTAATTTCCTGCGTGGCCTTGGGTATATATATATATATGTTTTAAACCATGTTATAGTTAAAAAGCTTTCTTTGGGAAAGTTTATGAAATTTTCTTTGGGAAAATGTATGAAGTTTTCCTTCGGTGTGTTTCTTTCAAAAATATTTGCACACAATTTTTGAAAAAATCACATTAATAGTTCCTTTCAATCTTAAACAGTTTTAAATAAATAATTCTATTATATGTACAAAAAGAATGCATATCACCTAATGCACATTTTGAAACTGATCTATGATAATTCTATAGCACTTTTTATATTATTAATTGCCTGTTATAATTCTTACTTGGATCTATATTTTAGCTTATAGTTATTCATCTGCAAATTTAGAAATTTTTTTTGGAAACAGCTACATTGACCATCTAAATTTCAATTATAAGATTCTATATTAAACATCTGACACTTTTACTTTTAAGACTCGTAAAAATAAGATGCACATAAACAAATTTGAAGTCCTACAGTAGTAATTGTGACGAAACTTTTAACGTAGGAATATCCAAGTACTGGAACCCTTAGATTTTTTAAACAAGCTACTCTGTCTCTTCAAGTTCATTCTTTATAACTTATATTTTAATTATTTATATACCATCAAACTAATTTTTATCTAGCGTATATAATTTTCGGTATCAATGCATTGCTCTATGGATCTCAGGGCCATTTTTTTCATTAAACTAAAACTTACGAACTTTAACTTACGAACAAATGGACAAATTAATTAATATTCAATACTTTACCATCAAACATAATAATTAACTATATTACATATGACTTCAAGAATAGTACAACAGCAATTATTAACTAAGTCGGTTGTTCCCTCAAACTTAATCGAAATTGGCTCTGCCGCGTGCGTCGAAGTTTTCGTTAGGATTAAGTTAGATTAGAATTAATTAATGAGCAATTATATTTTGTGTCGTTATTGTTCACAGCAATATCTTGGGTTAATTATGTCCACTTGGAAACAGTTTGATATTATAAACTTAGATAATAATTTAACGCGTTTAACGTTTATATAGCTCTTGTGTAAATCGGAAATAAACTTCCATGTCTTAACATCAGAATTTGATTTTTACCCTACTACGACGTAGCGAAAAAATGTTTATATAGTTAATCGTATGTAATTGCATATGCATGTAAACAAATTCCGTATGTTCGATCATTTCACAGGAGCTATTAAAGCAATTTAAATAAAACAAATAAAATACACATGATTTGTTTTTTTAATAACCACAAACAATACAGGCCAAAAAAACACATGCCATACAATAATCGCCTAAAAAACTGGTTAAGAAGGAAGCTCTCAAATGAATTGCTTTTAAAAAACAAGTTTAGATTTAGTTCTGCTTTTACCTCCAGAAATACATTTACGATTATGACTAAAACAATAAATACCATTCAATATGAATAGCCCAGAACTTTTCCGGTTTCAATCAAATTACTTTTTCTTTAGTTTATGAAATACATAGGTACAAACTTTTCAGTGGCACAGCTCATTGAAGCAAAAATGTGTTTCCTGTCTCAAAAAACGTTTCGCTACGGTTTCCCTCGTTCCACTGAGCAAAAGTAAATAAAAAAGTCCCTAGTCAAACGGATACTCCGTTTACATTTTATAAGCCTTTGAAAGCACATACACAGCTCTGACACATACAAATACGTACATACCCGGTTGTAATTCCTGCTTACCCACTAACATTTCCTTTGAAAACTTCCTTCGGAAACATCCTTCTTCCCTTTCTTTCATCGATCCCCTTGTGAATACTGACGCAATACTTTGATCATTTCAATGAAAGTTCAAAGTAGTTCCCCTAAACTACACACTTTTGATTCGAATGAATTGTTTGTATTTTATAAATAATGTTCCTGTAATAATTACATTATAGAAATGTCTAAAATTTGTAGTAATCGATTTGTAAGTCCTTTTATATCAAAAGACCATTAAGATTAAAGTTTTTTTAATAATTTATTTAGAGGTGATCGATATTCAATATTTACAAACATAGGCAGATACATCAGCAGTGCAGGGCGATACAATAAACACAGCAAAACACCACACGATACTCATATACGGACTGTTGATTATTATATCAAGATTCTTTTCAAAAATTTAAGACGAAATCGAAATCTATAACATTTTTTTATTTGGGTTTTTATAATGGGTAAATAATTTCTTTTTCAAATACCGACAATTTTTTATTTTCAACGTTGTACAGAAATTACATTTAAATATTTTGTTATCATAAACGAAACATCAATGAAAAACTTAAGAAAGAAACTGAATTACCAGTGTAATCGATATTCTTTCTACGAAATAATATACTGTTCATAATTCAAAACCAAATGCGATGTTTGCTTGTTCTGGACCAGTTAGTCGATTTGAGATTCAGTTTTTGTCAGAATTAGAAAGGGATTTTTGTATTAAGGAGAAACGTTTTATCAAGAGATTGAAGTCGTTTTCCATGATGGTATATTCGTGAATATGTCAAACGAATGAACGAACAGTCGTACGAGTATGAAACGTCCGCGCGCCATTGTTTCCTGCGCTTGACGTGGCCTGACGGATATGCGCGCATTGGTCGGAGCGAGAACGCGGATGAAGCGCTGCAAGATGACACAACTCAAAACTTAAACAACGACCGACTGAAGTAATTAAGACTTCAAATGGGTTTTTGTTTAGAATTTCCGAACCCATTGAGACCCACCCCCCCTTCCCCCTTCTGATCTGTCCCCTAGGTAGGTGCGCTCTGCTAGTTGAAAATCCTGCCTTAAATGAAGCCGGTTTAAGGTTTGAATTAAATTATTGATTATAAAACTACTTGTTCAATTTAACATAACCTTTGCATAAGATTAGCTGGCTGCACTGTATCTGAGTAATATACTCATAGCTTATGGGACATGAAAGATATTAGTTACATCTCACGCCTGACTGTAAAGTACTTGTAAAGTGATTATGAGGAGACTTATATTTATATTTTAACTTATTAGAGACTTATATTTTATTTTTAATATTTTAACACGTCTCCTGACCACTGAAAAACACTATTTAAAGTTTATTTTATCAGTGGCCATATCCATGAACAAAATGATAATTGATGTAAATTAATAACATACTTGTAAAATTTTTAATTGTGTATAAATAACGTAAATAGCGAAACAATAATATAAAGTGGTAGGAAATACGGATGCTTAATAAGTAAACAAACATACAATTCTCAAAATAATTCGTATATGCTTAATTTGAATTATATTAATATAGTTCATTTAAATTATATAAAAATAATAATTATGAAAATAAAATTGAGGGTCTAGGGTAAAATTAATGTGGTTTATAAATATTATATGACATATTTAAATGCCAATTTTTTTTTATTATTTTATTTCCATTCATTATATAATAAGAATTCGAATATTTACTATTAGTAAATATTTCATTATCACAAATGACAAAAGAAACTTTCCATTATTTCCTCCCTAGTAATCGTAAATTAAATTTATTAATTATAATTTGAGTAACACTGTTAGTGCATGGAAATTGCAAAATTTCTCAAACTAAATTTTACTCTTTACAATTACTAACAGTGTTACTATTCTATAATCATGTTAAGTTTGGCATTTTTATTATTATATAGTACTATGAGTACTGTATTTGATATTGTCTAATACAAAACTCCCAAAACCTTTCACCCATTTAACATGAAACCAAAACATAACGCAAAACGTTGAAAAATAAAGCGCCTAAAAGCAAAAGCATATTGATGGTCCTCCGCAGCTGTCAACGCTTTGAGCTCCTGAGCGACTATATCGACACTTCCGGCTTGGATTTCCTGACGTGAGACCCGTGGCGGATCAAAATGAATATGTTTTCATTTGAAGTGTCATTTCCTGTACGGCTGTTTCCTGTCTGCTAGATTTTCAGACGCATTCATCTGTCTATATAATGTTCATCTTCGTATTTTAATTAACAATGAAGTGTGAGCAGAATTTATAAATGAATGAAATTGTAATTCTTTCGTATACTTTCAAGGCCGATACGGAAATTGCAACACCGCAAAATAAGTAAGAAAGTGTATGACACATATAAAGAAACAAGCAAGATTTTACAGATTAATGAGGAATAAAAAAGAGCATGACAATAAAAAATAAAGATAAATCAATAAATCAACAGCACGTGATGGCGTGTCGACGTGAAACATGATGGCGTGTCATTTCGAATGAAAATACGCTTTCTGTGTCGCCGGCTCTAATCTAAGTCTCTCGCTCGTAGCACCTTGAAGTTC
Source organism: Druceiella hillmani (assembly GCA_039881145.1). NCBI lineage: Eukaryota > Metazoa > Arthropoda > Insecta > Lepidoptera > Hepialidae > Druceiella > Druceiella hillmani. Next base: position 17,984,205 of record JAYKKI010000029.1, read on the forward strand.
ATATAATGCTGTACTTTCTTATTACAGGCCTATAAATACAGTAAACATTCAAAAATGCAGACTATAAAACACTCTTAAAGAGAAACTTGCGTACAAATCTATGTTGAATAACTATGGGTCCAAATACAAATTAGTATAAGCATAAACAAATTTTTGTAATTAATTTTAAAAAATACACAAAACTATTAAACATAAATGCTGTGGTTATACTTTTGCTATCGTCACAAGCCACACAACGTCGCTTCCGCTCGCCACTCTATCACACTTGCTTTCCCTTATTTTTCAGCTCGCGTTTACCACTTATATTAGCACTTATATTTATCGCATAGATATCCATAGATAAAATTCCAAAACATGAAAATTAAATAAAAACGACGTCACACAACTTCCCGGGATTTATTTAGAATGTTTACACTTATATCGCTATTAAGCTTTGCTTCCAGGGCACATGCATACAGCAGATGCACTGGTTTTAGAGTTTTCAGAAACACTCAGAATTTCATAAATCTGTTCATCTGTATATCCTCATGCAAATTAATGACACAAAATAAAATATGGAGTAAAGTTTAAAAAAATGGCACACCCTTCCGTACAATGAAAAGGAGAAACATGAAAAAAAATCTGCCTACTCCATCAACTGGGTAAGCAGACTACTCCATCAATATATAGGTCTTTCAAAAATCAATAAAATTTGTTTTACAACTAATTAATTTAATTTTTTCAATAAACTTTAATTACTACGGTGTCTCGATATTTACTTTTAAAGTCATCATTTCTCCTTTGACTCCTTATTACAAAGTTATAACAACTTAAAAACTGGCGAACTACGATTCGCGCGAAAACGCCCCATACAAAACACAACTGGCTTATGACGTCACTGACCAGGTATTTGGCATTCATTATAAGGGAGTTTATTAAATATCTTTAGTATGTCGTTAAATATTACGTTTAAGTTATACATCTATTTATATACATTTTTGCCATTTTTTTGTGTGGAAACTAAATTCATAAATACTTTTTCCATTTAATGTAAAAAAAATTGACACTTTTTCCTATTTAGAAGTTTCGATGAATTGTTTGTTATATGCAGTATTTTTTTTCATTCCAAGTTTTCTTAAACCTACTCTACAGTTTTAAAACATTTAAAAAAAATATATCGATATCAGTCAAATACCCTATTGTAAAAAAATAAAGTTTATTTGAGCCTACACAAAGGTTATAGGAAAACTACAGGGATTATCCTAAATCTTATAATTTTTTTAAATTTGTACCGCGATTTAACGCCTGTAAAAACATAGTAGGCAATATATTCACGTTTTGAAAAATTAATATTGGTAAATGGTTCAACAGGAATACTATGTACCTTAAGGGAACTTATAAGTACCTAAGGTGTTTATAAGTACCTAAATATGTACAGAAGCTTCGTGGTGCAAGTTTTATTCGTGTTTATCAAATTTTATTTTTTGGAAAAACCTTTTCATACAATTACTAAATCTTCTCAAAGTTAAGTTACCATCTTCCTATGTTGTAAAATTTCAAAGATTTGAACCTAAGACTAAAAAGATGAATCTAAGACTACGAAATCCTATCATTTTCGTATTTGATATACTCTCGGTCGGTTTTTCGCCTATGTTTAGATCAAATACAACTCAACCCATCCTACTGATATAATTCGATGGCCATTCGGTGACATTTGACCAAATATCATAACCTTTTGACCTATGGACGTAACCTAGATAATTATAGAAATATACAAAATCTTAAAATAATCGTCTTAACGAGAATAAGCTTGATATTATATGTCTTATGTCATAATAAGTATTATCTACCTACGATAAATCACGATAATTAAAATCAATATTACATTGGATAATTCTAAACTTATTAAATACGGATATTAATACATTTATACAGTTATTATAAATATGCGATTAAGATAGACTCAGCAACTTCACCATTGGCATGCAACGTGATGAAAGTACCTGCAAGACCAAGTTGGACCCGGAAACCGCGGGGTCTGAACCCACAAAGGGGTTGTAGAGATTTATGAAGCACTCATTTGAGTAAGTTATTATTACTCTATTCGGTTTGCGGTTGGCAGCCCTTGTGATTCATCCCTTCGCTACGAATATTAAGGGCTTGTTCGCGTATATTTATTTCTTAAAAATATAATCATATGGCATTGAATCGTTTTGGATTGAAGTACTAATGTAGTGGCAGCCGTCCGCGTTATTATACAATTTCGCTTTATTAACTTATTTTATTATAAACTCCTCAAAAGCATATTCAAACAATTTTCGAAAGTTTCACCAATTTTTAAATAATTGTTTTTGCGAGAAATTATTATATTACAATTAACTAAGCATTTTGATAGGGCACTCCTATCTTTTAAGAACAGACTGACTTATTATATGACCATTATTCCAAAAAGTACCTCTTTAATTTTGACTCGGTCAAAACGTATCGTACGAGAACAGAAAAAATTAATTTAAAAAAAACAAGCTTTCAAATAAAACATATTATTCAATTGCCTAAAAACAATATTTGCACTCCATAGATATAAAAGTTCATAAAAAAATAAGGGATTATATTTCTAAGTTTCCTACCGTATTTATCTTTCCGTACGTCTTTTTAAGGGAGAAGGGTGATAAATATTACCCTTTACATAAGGATTTTTTTGATTGAATCAAAAACTGAGATGAAAATTTTTATTTTTTACATTTTAGGCGGAGTATCATTTAAAGGTTTAAAAAAGGTTGAATTTTTTTATTATCCCTTAATTTTTTTAAGAGTATATTAAACACTTAATTAAAATTACATTATGCATCAAAATATCGAATAAGAGACAAAAGTAGTAAAACACTAAGAAAAAGTTAAAAATTCAGATAAAACATTTTTGTCCAAACACATGTATTGAGGAACAGAAAATATTTTAATCCTACAATGGCAATGCAATGAACCAGTCGGATTCTACACTCTACAAACATAAAGGGTCGGACTGGACCGGAAGGGCTCGGCTGGCTCTCCACAAGCCCGGTATAAGGGTACATGAGATACTATCGAATAATAATGAAATATGCATATTAATTTTCAATTATATATATTATTAGATAAATATAGATCTTAAAAAGCACTTAAAAACCGTTTCGCCCTTAAAATCTGTTAATTAATTTCGAAGATATTGCCATAAAAAGTTTTCAAAAAAATGCCTTTTCAAAATAACTTTCAAATATCTTGATGGAGTAAAGTTTTTTGAATAGACTTTATTTCTTGTAACAGCATCGAATGCCCCAATTTAGTTAATCGCTCGGTAAATATTGTTTTTCAAAAATATAAGGAGCTCGAACAAAAAAGTCATATTCTTGAGCTCGAAGTGCTCAAGGATATGACTGAGACCAGAATTATTTTTGAGCGTTTTGAACTTGAAAATAGCGGGAAGTTTCAGAGATGGCGTTAGCGTCAACCATTTCTCAATTTTTTCCATTTCATTTGCCTCTCAGTATGTATGAACGATTTTACATGTACGTCATCAACAGGGGGTAGATTAGGCCGGGGGTCCGCGCAGACTTGAACCCGATTGCGTTTATCCTTTCCTTCACCCAACCTAACTCATTTTATTCAATATTTGCATTTTAATTTTTTTTGTCTTTTTTAAGGGCAGTTTTATTATTTTATACAACGTAAAGTCCGAAAATTAAATAAAAACACGATTAAATATCAAACTACTATTTTTATTTGTTTAATGTAGTCTCTATTAATTTCAATACACTTTTCACAACGTTTCACATACATTTCTGTACCCTTAAAGAAATAGTCTGGATTTTTGTCTTTAAAATGCGCCAAAACCGCTGACTTAACCTCATCATCAGGGTTAAATTTCTTCCCTCTCATATCCGATTTTAAGAACAAATAATAGTTTCTTGGACCATAGTTTCTTCGACCTGGCGGTCGGAATTATAAGATGGATGGTCCAGTTCTGTGAAACTGCATTCCTTAATAGCTTTAGAAACTACCGATGTGTGAACTGGCGCGTTGTCGTGCAAAAGCAATAATACGCGGCAGTTCCCTCGATGTTTTTCTTTAAAAGCATGCCGTTAATGATGCAGCAAGAAAGGTTAGTAATCTCCCATTACTGGTATATTCAGTTCTTTAAAATCAATGAATAAAATTCTTTCAGGATTTCAAAAGATTCATCTTTTTGTGCAATTTTCCCATCTTTGCTTTTTTGGCCGCGGTAAGCTCGAACGACGCCATTTCATTGACTCTATTTTAGACAGAGGATCATGACAAAGGACCATAGTTTCAATACCCATTAACAAATGAATCCAGAACTTCTATCTGTCAATATTCGCAGAGGGGTAAAAATTGAGTACAGCACCTCACACATTCTTATTCCTGGACAGCTGAAAGAAATTTGAGGACTCACCTTGCCCTGATCTTATTCATACCCAAATATTCATGAAGTATTCTGCTTACTGTCGTTTTTGAAATACCAGTCATTGCCGTTAATTATTTTAGCTTTACATGTCTAACTTTCAGCACTGTATCCTAACTTATTCAAAATTGTCTTCCATGATGCCCTCATACAGTCGTCCTGAATGTAGTTCATCTTCAAACGTTACTTAATTTCCGATGGCGTCTTCTTTTGATCGATACTTGATCACAGCTCCATACTCGATTTTATGCATTTTGAGTTTTTAAGTCGGCACTTTCATTATTAACCAGTATCTTGACTACGAAAAGATTTGATGCAATATTTTAGTAGGTAGAAGCAGAATAGGTTTCTGATATAATGAAATTAAAAATATGTATCACTGATTAATATAAAATGGGTAAGCCGGAAACTTTTGGACCTTATCGTATTGTAATATATTGTGTAGTCTACAAATCAAAGTTTCTAAACCTATTGTTTTGATTTAGTGGGAGGGATTGATCCTCTAGTAATAAACCCGATATATGTACTTTAAATAAAAGTAGCAAATAAATAAATACGTTAACTGCTCTGATCCCTCATAAACTAGAATGATGATCTAAGTTTTAACATTAATAAACACAATTCTATTTCGATATAAACTCTCGACCGTGAGAAAATATTATATTAAATTATTCATTCGTAACATCGATTCGAAACTACAAAATATACTTAAATGCTTTACTTATTTAAAGTTGTTTAATACTGTATAGAAACGAATTAACACAAAATAACCACCTTTGTACTGGACACGAACCTTTGTTAACCACATCACAACTAAACACGAACATTTGTTTCACAAAATTTCCCGCGGTTCGCTTTGCTTCAACTCGCCGTTTCGACTTGTTCTCTACATATAAATTAAATACTGTATAATTTAAGATAGAACAGATGAAAAGCAAAGAATAAGATCATTCAAAATTTTTAATGCTACGAGATTAAAGTGAATTATGTTTAGATAATAAGACAATTTTATAGCAGACGTAACAAAATTTTATGTCAGTTTCAAAGTTCTGCATACTAGGTGCTTACTTATCTGTGTATAATAAGCAATAATTTCATCTTGAGTGAAACTATTGTCATCGCCGTGGTGTGCTGGATTGGTCACAAAGCATGCGACCTTTGACGTGGAGCACCGCGGGGATCCGGGTTCGATTCCCGGCTGCTCGTCGAGTAGGGCTGGACTGGTATTCTGGTTAACTGTAAAATATTGCCCTCGTAGCAATAAATCCGCCATACGCGTCAATTAGATACATTAAATTTCATAAATAAATATTACTATTTCCTGAATTATAACAATAAAATTATAGTCTTTAAGTCTTTTATCCTTTAACTTGCATTTTCCTCCAGCTATTTCAAATATTTCTATAAACTTAATATTTGAATAAAGGAAATTAATTAGTGCTTTTCTCTTTTCTTTCAGGTAAGGACTTTACTGCCTCAGTATACTCAGCCGACACACAAAAAATAAATAAATAGCCACGTGAGTTTTTTTTTAAATAATTTTCATATTTAAACAAGTAGGCCATTTCACTAAATGACAGAGCAATTAGCGATGACTAAACGTCATATTTCTAAAAAAAAAACACAACTTATTTCTAGCGGTTTTGTAATAATTTTTTTTTAATAACTCTAAAACTAATTGTGGATTTTTTGCTCACCTCGCCTGAGGCATATGATGGATGATATTGAATTGCCTATTCCTATTGTAACCTCTAGTATATGACATTTGTCACATAATTGTCAAAAGTATAAATCCTATAGGAAACCTTCAATAAATTATGCTCATTAAGACCAAAATACTTTTATTATATTTCCTTTATAACGAGGATTTATGGCATATAAAACCATCTTAAAAAAACAGGTTATTAAAATTGTACTCCTAACAAAAAAGATTAATTAATTACGTCACTGTTTCACCATCATCATTCAATTTTTAACTACATCGTAGATATTACTCATAGTCATTAATAACTTATGCAATGAAAAAAGTTATATCACCTTATCCTAATGCATCTTTTAAAGTACTTTCGAACCGCCCGTAGTTACATATCTAAATGATGACCTAGTTACTTAAGAAATGACCATAGTTACCTAAATGACGAATAGTTACCTGTGTGATAACCATAGTTACCGAAATTATGAATAGTTATCTGTGTGATGACCATAGTTACCTAATTGATGAATAGTTATATGTGTGATAATCATAGTTACCTGAATGATGTCTGGTTAAATATAATTTTCCTATCTCGGAAAGTGTTGACTTTTTTATGTTAAGTCATCTTCCGAATTTAGGAAAAAATGTTTATGTGAACTGTCAATAAGAAAACATTGAATAAATCAGATTTTATTTTCTTACATTTAAGAAATATTTCAGAGACCCGTGACTCTTTGGTGGAAATCATATTTATAAAAAAGTCACAAATATTAAAGATCGTTATTAACAACAATTGATTACATAAACCGGTAAATATTTTTTGGGAATTGTTATGCAGTAACAAACAAAGATAACTTTCATTATGTTTTGTTACGAAAACCACACGCCATTGTTTTTCACGCATATACATATTTTTATAAATTAAAATTGCCTTTTCCTTTTTGCAGAAAACTACTTTTTAACATACAAAACAAAAAATAAAAACAAAGTTTTAGATAAAAATATTCTAAGTTATTACTTAACATACTCAAGTCATTAACCAACTGCGTGCCGACATTTTAAACAAACCAATTGAGACGTTACGTAATGATTATCAAAAATCCAAAATTTTCGATTTAAAGTATTAGTTTCAGTGTATAGAATATGTTCTATAATTTTTTATTGCCAAAATAAATCGTTTTTAAACAATCCAATTATCCAATTATTCCTAAAAAAATTGTTTTGAAAAATACGTAATTGTTTCCGTCTCGATTACATTTTAATCCCGAGTGAATGCTTTATAATTACATAACTTGTAATATTAATTATAACCAATCATTATTTTATGTATGATTTATTGTACACCATTACATAGGAAGCTGTATTAAATTCCAATATTTCGTCTATAAATTAATTATCCAGAATTTAAAAAAAAAACTAAAAATAGCTACCTATCTTTAAAATAATAAAAAGTTATGAAACATAATTTAAAAGGGCACGATAATGTTCGTCTTTGAAAAATATACTGAACAAAATGTTTACATGATGAACAAATATTCGTATTTATAAATAAATATAATAGAAAGACTATGTGGATATAATAGAAACACTACGTGCTCTTAAATGTTTAAACATGTCTAAGCATGTATATGCAAGTTTTACTTACCAGATTTTACTTAGTATTTCCACACTTTATCATGATTCAGATAGATTATACTAATAGAACAAAACTAACTTACGTTCAAGCCAAAAATTAAATCACAAACATCGAAATAAAATAAATAGTATGCTTATATTATTTTTAAATTCTATAATTTCAAACCATTAAGGAGTCCTTTTTAGGCGCAGTCTATTAAGCCCTCGATTATTTTTATACCCAACTTATTTACTCATTTAGTATTCACCGCTTGGAATTCCAACATAAATAAAGTTATTTTCCACTGCGATCCAGCCGTTGCCAAAGCGGCCTCGAACTAAGATTGCTATCCAATCGGAATATTAAATACTAAATCTATTCATAAGAAACGCAGACGCCTACTAAATTTAATTTAATATAATTTAACTTAATTCAATTTGCTATTTAAATACATTTCCCATTAACGCGACTAAGGTATTCCACTGTGCCCGACCACTTCGGCCAGTCAATATTGACAATTATCCTGACGTAATGAATTCGATTTCGTGAGGCGCCGCGAAAAATGTGAAACGAACGTAGGGGTAAGACTTCCAGCTCGTTAGAGTTGCTAATTCGTTAAGTGAATTGCTTTTCGTTAGAATTTAAATTTGAAAGTGATTTGCAGGGAAACGTTTCGGTAGTGATGACAGAAAAGTGGAATACCTTTATGACGGTCTAGTTGCGCTAGTGACATTGATATTTCTTATGATCTTGTGTTCTTGATGTACCTCGCATTGCTTCACGTTTTATATATTTTCCAGTTTCAATAGTTCTTCGGTAAAATCTATTGTTAGATTAACTAACTTTTTCCTATATAATCTAGGTATTTACCTAATAATTCGGCTATTACCAGTATTTTTAGCGATGAAATTATAAATAGGTGATAAAATTTGAAATCGAACGAAAGAGATTAATTACATGAGTTACGTTTAAACGTCACAAAATAATTTTATTTTAAACTATCGATTTATATCTTTAAAATCATATTTTGCAACTCTTAACAACTTAAAATACTTTACAACTTGGATATAAAAAACATGTTAAATACAAGTAGTACTAGCGCTAAAAAGATTCCGGAAATGTTCAAGTACCTAGAAATGAAAGTTTAAACATAAATTGTATGTGAATATTAATATAGTTTTTCATCGATATAAATATATAACCAAGTACTTAAATCTTTGACATGCGTAAAAAAAATTATCGTCAATTTCTTGAAAATTATAAACGCTAGAATCATCACTATGGTTCTCCGAAAAACTTTAAGCAAATTTCTAGTAACCTCGTTTTCTCCATACTTCTAAATTTATCTGTTCCAGAAATGGGCCCGATAGCAACACTTCCTGAAAAATATTGTTCAATAATATATATAACTCAAACTTTCAATCGCGCGTGACCAAAAGCTTTTTATGCTAAACTTGCCCAATTCAAAAAATCAAACATGTTTTAAGTTTTCACTATTGCGAAATTTACATCTCAATAAGCTCTACTGCTACACTAAATTCTTACTTTCTGTGAAAAATATTTCACAGAAATAATAAATTTGTTATTAAATTTATTATTACAGAGTTTCTGAGAAAAATATATTTATCAACGGTGCTTGCTGAACCTCTTGTTATCTATTAATTTTCATAAATATTGAAAACGTAACTTTAAAAGCACTTGGAATTAAAAATTAAATCAACAGAAGACAATAATATTACAAATTAATGAAATTATTTCTTGAAAGCTGGCCATTAATTACTGTTGTAAGCAGAATTTTACTTTATTTCTAACTTTTTGATGTCGTTCCATATTGCGAAAAACTATATTCAGTATTTCATAATACAAATAATATCACTTTGCTTTAACTCAATCGCTCGGCGAGAAATTACAGTATTCATAAATCACGAGATATGTAGTATTTAACCTGTAGAGTCTTAACTAATCCATCAATTTGAGTTTCATCAAAATAATTAAGTATATATGAATATAACTCGGGGAAATATAACGTCTAACGATATACTTTTGGTCTCATTTTTTTATTTTTTTCACGGATGCATTTGATTTCATTAAGAATCTATATTCATTTAATCTAAATCGAATTCACTCAGTAAACACCAAAGATATTTGGGATTTTATAACCTCATATGACGCACTAACTAACACACGACGAGCAACAGTGAACTGAGAAGCGCTCGAAAACATACTTCGCGCCGTCTCCTTCCCCGCCTCAAGAGCCACGAGTAGCGCAATTAAAACAAAATACATTCAAGATCTTGAACTTATCTATCCAATAACACTACACTAGTTTATGTCTCTCTCGCTCCGTCGACTACACAGCGTGTAACTTTGTACTTGTTCATCGCCTCCTATATCGCGTTATAAAACATCGTTACGTCAAAAGTTGATAGCAAAATGAGTACTTTCCACTAGCCGCTCGCAACGCTCGCGCCCAACCGCATTTATACCTATCCCACTAGCTTGTCAACGTTGTAATTGTCGGTCTAAGTGAAACGAGTTATGAACAATTCGTAATCCTAACAATGAGTAAATAAAGAGATTATAGCGTTTGTTTTTTATTATGTATTAATCGTTAGAAAATAATTTATACTTACAGTAACTCTAAAAGTGCAATTTAATTTCTATAAAAATTTAGTAATTGTTTGCAAATTTAAATTCTATTAAATTTGATAATTGCTTTTTGGTGTAACATTTACTTATATTAGGTACTCCTCAGAACTTCGTAAAGTTATTCTCTTTGTCACCATGTCTAATCCACAAATATGATTCAAATTTACTTACGTAAACTTCATATATCAATGTGTCAAAGTCAAATTGACCGATAAACGACCGCAACGGCCTACTCGATTCGCGGGTTGGCATCGGCTCCAAGCGGTCGTGAACAATGATGCCATCAATGAGGTTTTGATCACGACCGCAACTACTGCGGTCTCCAAGTGAGCGTTTTGAGCGTTGCGATCGCTTAGTGACGAAATTGTTTATTTCATTTGCAGTTCAAAGCTAATACACAAAAATAAGCACTAGTGTGATAAAACACTTTGTTTCCCAATCACGTATATGTGTTAAATTAGTTTATTGAAATTAAATTTTAATTCAAACAAAACTTCACTTAGCTCAGTCGGCACAGGTTTAATAAGAGCTATCTATAAGCGCACAAAAATCTTTCAAGGTCAAAGCCATATAAATTAATGAACTCTTGACATGAATATTGAACGTCCGAAACACGATTTAGATCAAATCGGACATGTCGCCGCAGGAGCGACAAAGAAAATAAACTAGCTCGATCTCGCTCCCGCCTCTCGCAATCAAATTTGTAGCAGATTGGAGTTTCGTCTCTGTTTGCTCTGAGCACTCAGTATCGCAACCTTTGTGTAAATTAATATAAAATTGGTCAGGTATTTAAATCGCAATTTTGTGCCTTTTATGATTAAATCAATTCTCGCTAAACAGACTGCAAGTCGTAACTAAAATATTTAATCATTATTACCTATATTATTACGACAACTTCGTTTAATTTGACAATATTGTAAGTGTATCTCCGAAAATAAAGTAGATAATAATGACAATTTTATATTTAGAACAATCATAATGAAAGCAAGCAATATCTTATAACCTATATATACTTTAGCGCGTAATGAAACCATATAGCGATGTAAAATATGCGTAACGCCATATATTATTAACTAATACCTCTAAGTAACTAAAATTAATGTTTGGGGTACTATTAAATCTTCTACTATGATAGGTCCATTATTTTATGAGAAATCGTGCCTTAATAATTGCATATGTCCAATATTATACTTTAGCGCGTAATGAAACCATATACCGATATAAAATATGCGTAACGCCATATATTATTAACTAATACAACTATGTAACTGAAATTAAAGTTTGAGTGCTATTAAATCTTCAACTATGATAGGTTCCTTTTTTTTATAAGAAATCGTGCCTTAACAATTTCATATGTCCAATTTTTTTTTATGATCAATTCACATCAAAATTATTACTTTTCAAAAATACTTTTTCAGTGTGCAAGAACATACTTGTTACAATTTTAATAAAGTTTAAATTTTCCGATAAAATATAGCCCATGTACGATGAAAAAGGGTGACCTTTAAAATAGTAGGAGAATTTTTAGAGTCGGCTTAATATTTTCCGAAATTAGCACCTAAATTCGTGGATTCACAAATATTCGTTCTTATTACTACTCATATAGATTACACAAGGTCATGAACGGAACTAACCTATGTTTGCAAAATAACACCTTAATAATTTCGAAAATTAGCACGTTTATTCGTAGATTCACAAATATTCCTCTCTTTTGCTGCTAATGTAGATTATATAGACTCAGAATTGCACTAACTTGTGTTCACAAAATAACACCATAAACTTTTTTGAAATTAGCACCCACATTCGGGATACACAAATATTCTTTCCTTTTACTATTCAAGTAGATTACACGAGCTCATGAACTGCACTAACTATTGTTCACAAAATAACACATTAATAGTTTCCGAAATTAGCACCCACATTCGTGGATACACAAATATTCATTTCTTGTACTATTCGTGTAAACTACACAAGGTCATGAAGCGCACTAACCTGTGTTCACAATACAACACAATCATTTTTTTGAAATTAGCACCCACATTCGTGAATATACAAATATTCCTTCCTTCCACCAGTCATGTAGATTACACAGGCTCATGAACTGCACTAACCTGTGTTCACAAAATAACACCCCAATATTTTCTGAAATTAGCACTTATTTTCGTGGATACACAAATATTCATTTCTTGTACTATTCATGTAGATTACACAAGTATCACATGAACTGTACTAACCTGTGTTCACAAAATAACACCATAATAACTTTTGAAATTAACACTTACTTCGTGAATATACAAATATTCCTTTCTTTTGCCATTCATGTATATTACACAGGCTCATGAACTGCACTAACCCGTGTCCACAAAATAACACCTCAATATTTTCTGAAATTAGCACTCACATTCGCGCATATACAAATATTAATTTCTTATATTATTCATGTAGATTACACAAGCTCATGAATTGCGCTAATCTGTATTTACTAAATAACACTTTAATAGTTTTTCAAATATGCACCTACCATACATTCGTGATTCACAAATATTCCTTCCTTTTACTATTCATGCAGACTACATAAGGTCACGAAATGCATTTGGCCCTGTGTTTACAAAATAATAACTGTGTTTCCAAAATTAGGGTCTTCATTCGTGGATTCACAAATATTCCTTGCTTTTATTATTTATGTAGATTATACAGACTCATGAACTTACACTTTTAGGAAAATAACGTCCTAATATTAAAACTTAACTTTTTTGGAACTAGACAAATTTTAAATTGGCAAAAAACTATAAAAAGTAAATAAAAATTATAGCACTAAATAAGACATTAAACTTAACTTTCGTTAATTTACTTTAATATTTTATTCGTTTATGTTCGCATAGGACATTTTTTTTACTTTTTGTTCTGTGACTAGCTTTACCCGCGACTTCTTCGCGTGGAATTCATAGTAAAAAAGTTATTAGGAATTTTTTTTTCTCAGAACTATACGAGAGTCTAGTAAAATTTATACTAAAAACGCTAATATATAACGTTGGTAGCCAAATCGGTTCCGCCAGTTCTGATATTAGTGTGCACAACGAACGCAAACTAAAGATTGACGTATCTATTTTATTTGACAACTGATCGAAATAAACCAAGCCTAAGTATTAACTCAAGCTAAACTAAATACACCACCGTAAAACCGCATCCAAATCGGTTCAACTGTTGCTAAGATTAGCGTGTACAATGAAGATGCGCACAGTTAAACAAACAAACCGACGAACAGACAAAAATTCTAAAAATTCTTGTTTTAAACTTTTTTAGTAGGTAGCACTTAGTTGTATTTAAAAATATTCAATATACAAACTCAATTTTATTATATGTAATAAATTACCAGATATATTACACTTATATTTGGTAATTTATTATATAAAAGAGAAAGGTTATAAAACCGTTATAGCGAAAACAAAGTTCGCAAAAATATATTATTCTACTAACAGTACATTGCATCAATGCGTTCATTTTATGCGTTCATAATAAACACAAATAAATTAGTTCAGTTTGATTCCTGCGCGGGCCGAATTGCGCTCCCACTCCCCGTACCCCGGCCCGCTCCGGCGCATTCCTACCTTAGACTTAATATACTACGAATAGACGAACACACTCGACATGCCTTCCATCACTGAAATTGAACTGCTCTCGTGTATATCACATATGTGTGAGTTTTGGTGATGGCTTTTCGCTAACGATGTTATATCGATAATATGAAAATAAAGCGGCACGTATATGGTTAAATTTTGTTTATGATTTATTTCCCAGAGCCCATAATTATGAACTCGTCTCCAATTTATCACACTTTTAGGAATGATTAAATTCTATAAGAGTAGCTAAGAGTAAGCACTTAAATTTAGGCTAAAATAAGTTCTATATAGAAAATATATACAGTATAAATATAGAAAAATAGAAAAAATAGTTATAGATATTTTGAAATTAAAGAAATAACGTATTACTTAAATAACCTTTAAAACCTAATTATAAACAAATTATATTCCTTTTTAAAATTGAAAAAATAACCAACACAAGTTCCTCACACAATGAGACTACTAAGACTGCACAATGTAGTGATTTCAATTACACAATTCAGAAAAAAAATCTACAATTCAATATGACAAAAGAAATTTTCATTACAGTTCCTCATATAATGACAGTATGGCACCAAAACTTAAAAATGTATTTCTACGATTATAAATAATCCTTTTGTTAGTTATTGTAAAAATCATTGACCATTAAATAAAATAATCTTATTCAAATGGTTTCTCAAGGTTTCGTGTCTTAACCTTATTATCAAATAATTTTCAATTATATATTTTACTAATAAATATATGTGGCTATTAAGAAGGTCCTGCTCACATGAATTATTAATTTAATTATCAAAAAAATTCTTAAAGTAAATAAATTCCAAAACTGTTTTACTAAAAGTCATCTTTCCAAAGTTAAAATTAGTTTTTAAATGTTCGTATCTTAAACATATACCAAATACATCTTTTGATGGATAAGTCAAAAAGCCTTTACCTTGTTTTAAGAAATCTTTAAGACTTATAAATGACTTATTAGTTCGTGATTCTACCAAGGAATCTATACAAACTTCACAATGTATATATTTTTTTAACAAGAGATCCACCTATACATTCGACAACCGATTTAATAAATTGTGGTAAGTCTTCAGAAGTGTCAGGTGGTCTGTCTAATAATACTGAGGACACGTCTTTAATATAACCTGGATTGTCATTTATAAAATTATCGCTCAATCAAAATTCCTTTAAAATTTTATCATACAATATTCCAGTATTAATGTGTTTTGCGGTGGAAACTATACCGGGAAGAATAGTCATTTTTCAATTTCCAAGCAGTTTCCACTTTTATTCAAGTTTAACTCTGCATGACAAAGTTGGATTTTCTATTGCGATTCGTCTTCTCCATTTTTTTCATTCACTATTGCTGGGGGAATACTTGCCAAACGACTTTAAAGTTAAATATTTCGTAAATAAAGTTAAAAGGTTAAAAAGTGTAACTGAAACCTATACTTCATTTTAAAATACATCTTTAACAAAGATGAAGTATTAAACATACATGAATTATATTTAATATAAATGAATTACAAAAAGTTGATCAATAAAACAAATTCTCTCCACTCATTCTTCAAATGGTGATACTAACATAATGAAAAACAACTACGAAATAAAAGATAGTGAAAGACGTTTACTATCATATAGAAAGCCAGCGCGCCACGAAAGTTATTGTTTCATGGCCAGCTGGATACTAAAATTACTGTTCGGTTTTTAGTAATTTCTTATAATAACTTATTGATATAAATAAATTGAAAGCAAGAAAACTTTTTATAATATATAATCCAAACGCAACACATGCAGTGTTGCGGTTGGCTGTAACAGTCATATGGGTATTTTACAACAAAACGCCGTTAAAATACACCACAAATCGCCCCACATATACATACATAGATTTGTATATAAAAAGTGACGCCATATTTTACCACAAAACGCCGTTAAAATATACCACAAATCGTCCCACATATACATATATAGATTTGTATAGAAAAAGTGACGTCATATTTTACAACAAAACGCCGTTAAAATATTACACAAATCGCCCCACATATACATATATAGATTTATATAGAAAAAGTGACGCCATATTTTACAACAAAACACCGTTAAAATATCCCACAAATCGCCCCACATATACATATATAGATTTGTATAGAAAAAGTGACGCCATATTTTACAAAAAAACGCCGTTAAAATATACCACAAATCGGCCCACATATAGATATATAGATTTGTATAGAAAAAGTGACATCATATTATAATTTCCATATATTAGTTTTAATATAAATATCTCTTTCCAAATCAAGAATATTTCCACTAAAATGACAACATTCGATACAGCTCTTTTGTTCTTGCAAATATGTTCCATCTATATTTAATTATAATTTATCTTTGATTTCTAAAGATATCTCACAAACTAAACAATTTTCTTCATCGCCACTTGTTTATAAGGGGAAACATCATAGAAATAATTTTTTTGCTATTGATTTAGATAGTTATCTGAAGCATAACTTCACCCCCCTGTAAATCTATAAACTATAGATGCTATAAAATTGTGATAAATGAATGGACTCACACAAGGAAATGACAAAATTCTAAGGGTTGCATGTTGGATTATGGAACCCTAAAAATGGAAAAATATGAAAATTGTTTACTCGCTATACTCCATGGTTTCACTCTCGTGAAATTTAGAGTAAGAAAAATTATTAGAATTTTTATTCTCTCATATATTACTCTTGGGTATAAACAATTACCATGCAAAATTTCATCAAATCGCGTCCAGTAGATTTCGCGTGATTGACGAACAAATTAAAATACAGGCAGATGGACAAACATTCTAAAAACAGGTTATCTACCTTCTATTATCATTCTTTATGCTAAATCAATCACTGTTTTTAAAATATTTTCCTTGTACAGAATTCACTCTCTTACAATTTTATTAATTTTTCGATCTACAAAATATAATTTAAACTCAGTTAATTCCAAAATATACTATAGATAACGCTAGAGGAATAATATAATTAGTTACATCGCGCTTTCGAAATGTTTATGTTGATGAGTACATAATAGAGCTCGCAATAGCCTAAAATCCGAATTATAATTAACTTTCAATAAAGTTTTATTCCGGTACACATTGTCACAACAACATTTAGACTTGGTTTCACAAGTCAACATTTCATATAAATTTAAACGTAAATGTCGCGTCGAAAATATTTGTTAGTTTTATGTAAATTCAACAAAAGAAAAACAGCGAAATTCTACCGTACGCTCTAAAAAAGGGCTTAACTAGCCTAATAGGTAGCTTTGCGAATGACATTATTCTTCTACGCCGTAGGCGTACGATACAATTTGGAGGGATTATGGGTGATAAGGAACTCGAAACGATAGTGTTATTTAGAAAGTGTAGATGCTGAGAAATCACTACTACGGATTTAAATCGATATATCCAATTCGTAGACTTAACAATGAATAATCTAATTTTATTTCATGACCGAAGCTTTATATTGAATTTATAAAATGTCAAATAATATTATAAAAAACGGCTAGCAATTTTTTTTCAATATCGCACGATATTAACCAATCTTGATGGTAAATGTTACATAAACAATAGTAAGCGCCGGTCGGAAAGGTGAACTTCGTAAAATGTTTGATTACCTATAATACTTATACTGCAAAGTAAAATAATAACGAGGAACAGTATATGAAAAAAAGTCACAATTTTGTAAAATAAAACTCCATACTTTTCCAAAAAAACATAATTAGTCTTTGTACGACGTTATGCTACATGACGAACCTGTCTACGCCAGATGAGAAAAACTTTCTTGTTTAAGTATATACAAACGTATGTTAAAACCAAGACACAACAACCCTTGACGAAGTCCACCTGATAAAACATCTCTCTATTAAAAAAACATCTCACCTTTAACTATAATAAACATTTAAAAGGAATTCCTCGTAAAATATTATCAAATATAAACAAGTTGGAAACATCTCAGTTTAAGCATGTGCAACATAATATATTTCGATTATACGTTGCACAATGCCGGATGTGAGAATTGCCAATTAACGTATAGCATTTCAGCATAAGGCGTAAGTACCCTTATTACATCAAGTGTGCCTCTCAAGAACTCCCAACACATACAGTAAAACTAATGTCAGGCTCCTCTGATGAAATGTATAAAGCTTATTTTGAATGACTTAAAATATTTATCGTAAAATATTAACAAATATAAACAAGTTGGAAACATCTAAATTTAAGCATGTGCAAATTAACATATTTCGATTATATGTTGCACAATGCCGAATGCGAGAATTGCCCATTACAGTATAACATTTCAGCATAAGGGTTAAGTACCCTTATTGCACCAAGTGGACCTCTCTAGAACTCCCAATGCATACAGTAAAACTAGTGTCAAGCTCCTCTGATGGAATGTATAAACCTTATTTTGAATATCTTAAAAATGTACATTTTTAACGTAGTTTTAATACCGTAGCATTTTTAACATAGCATTAATACTACGTTACCTATTAATAAAGTAGCCACAAAAGCATATAAAATCTCACATTTAAAAACTTGCCAGTCAAAATAGGAAGAGAATTAGTTACCGATCTTTAGTCAAACAAAAAAGTCGAAGAGACAAGGGTTTGTATGTATTTTGGCTTTAAAAGTTATACATCATAATTTTCTATATTACAACGACAATAATATTCATATACGACAAAATCGGACACAAAATTAATACCTTGTTTCCTTCTTATTTTTACTTTGTCCACACGTCCTTGTTGCTGACATCATATCGTTGCTATTTTTACTATAATATTTTGCGTTAAATTTTCGTAAAATTATTGCAGCTCTCAAACCATGATAGTCCCTTGCAGCTCGTACAATACATCAAGCAGTTGAAAGGGAACGTTGGGTGAAAAAAGAAATATTGCTTCACTCAACAGATTCATTTGCAGCAATATACCTGTCCACTTTTCTTTAAAACCACTTTCCTTTACTTTTCCTGAAATGGACATATGCATTTGAGCTGTTAGGATAAAATGTTTCTCAAGTGTATATTTGATAAATATGCTTTGCACTTTACAAATGTTATCCATCCAAAGGAGAAAAATAATGGAAATGGAGATTTGTAAATAAGTACTATAATTTTGTTGCCACGATCCAAGATAAAGCATTCAATTCTTGTGAGCGGACATGATCTTGATTTCGCATATTACTCTAGATCATAAATATAATATTTTCTCCATAATGGTAGCGAATTGAAGTAATGACAGGCACAAATCAAAAATCTATATTCAGATTAAAGTCTTCGGTGTTTTGATAAATATAAAAGACACCTTTATTCATGTGGCGATCTTTCCAATCTATATTAATTATATAGATAAGACTTACTTATTTGTTTGCATTTTCGCCTAAAACACTTCTTGAGGGGAGTGTTTTTTTCCAATTGACATAAGTCATATTTTAAGTGCCAACGATAAGTAATATAAACACAACGATTATAAACACTGCGTTATTTATAACCATGATACTGCCTTAAAATACTGCGTTACTTATAACCTAAACCAGAAATAAACTTTTCTTTCCTTTAAGGATTTTACTCATAATGCTTCTTTCTGACACTGATTAGTAATTGTTTTAATTGCTTACAGGTCTTTTTGAGACGGTTTTAAGGTGCAACATGTATTCAGTGATTTGTGTAGGTTTTTATACCAATTTATGCAAAATAAATTGTCACTAATTTTATATCTTGCCATGTCATATTTCCTTGTAAGCTAATTATTCTTCTATTCAACCTCGCTTCGTAATTCGTCTCCACGCCTAGTTATTCTTATGATTAAATCATTTTATTGTTCTCGCTCTGATGTATATTCGTTAGTTAGTAAGAAAGCTTTACCTTCTAGACAGTTAAACAAATAACTATACATCAAAAATATTCAAACATTCGCAATATTAAAATTAAAAATCATTCGTATTTTTAAGCTTATAATCACGTAAAAGTAATGAATAAAATTGATAACAGTTGATAGGTTTAAATATTTTAACAATTCTAAATGAATAACAATTTTAAATGTAGTGATAGGAACAATGGTATCATTATTAAACCACTTTCGTAACACTTCAGTAAAGTTGTTTTCGAAATGAAGTTAAATTGCGAAGACAGCGTGCTGAACATGGATCTGCCGAATAGTGATAATTGCACAGGAAAATTGAATAAATTGCCAGAAATCATAGAGTCCCTTTGCAGAAATAATCTTGCCAGCCCTATTGCAGTAAACCGTCTCACCATCCTACAACAGGCTTACTGGAGACGCCATAAATACTCGTAATAATTTATATGGGTACTACGTGGGAAGTTTAGATATGAAAAGGTGGCGGAGAGCGAAAAAGATAATTTTATATATTTCTCTCGACCCTTCTATTTGTATCCTCCATGCAAGGAATACTTTTTTTTAAGTAATTTTAATTTGTGCTTTAAAGTGTTTACTCAGAACTTTCCGTAAAAATAAACCGCGTGCTCTTAAATACACTTTACCGACTTCACTTTAACAAAAATAATATCACTTCGGTTTTAGTAAATTGGAAAAATATTGTAGAATTTTACTTCGAATTTCTTAATAAAGTAAACTGAATAAAACCTCGTTTTACTATTACACTTCTTCTACTCAATAGACAGATATTTTTATCGCATTTCAGTATCACGGACTAACGAGAGGGTCGAGAAAAAATGCTTTATTAAAACGCCTGACGGTGACGTTACAGAATGAAATGCCTCTAAAATTAAAATGACAATTAATAATTAACAGAGTAATTAATAAAGAACAATTATAACATTCCCCTAACGAGGGTAATTTGTTCTTGCTGAATTAAGATTTTATTAATTATGTCCTTTTTTCTGTCCGTAGGCAAAATGTCACTTTCGCGCGCCGAATTTGGTACGCGGACAAATGATTCTAAATTCAATCAGCGCTTAGCGAGAAGCTTTTGTAAGGGCAACACTGATTGCCTCGTCTTATGTCTCTGGTTCTTGTCGATGGTAATGAAGGAATATTTTGTCTATTGTCACAAATTTTTTTTTATTTCAAATGTCAACGATATGTTTTATTGGGAAACAGAATGTTATTCAGTTCTCGAACGTTTCAATATTGTTTTATCAATTTCAAGGTGTAACTATGGCGGACATATTGCATTTTTTTATTATTTATTTTTATTGCCACAAAATTTTACTTACGCCGTTTAATTGTTTATGTGTAGACACACACCCGGGAAAAATATTACACATAATTTGCACTGAAGGAAATTTTTTTTCTCATATTTAAATTTAATTTTTAATTCACAACTACTATAACATTATTTAAAACAAGTATTTTTTCAATATATAAAAAGCATATGGTACATCACTTTTCTACAAAGTGATCGGAATTCTATTATGAATTTTTTGCATATTTTAAATTAGTTTCTTCCACGCGTGTCTTCGTTGACATGAGCTGCGGTAGCCTATAGTAACATATACACATTTACCATAATTTCATAAATCTTAAAATCTTCAAATACTTCAAATTTCGGAATAAAAAGCCTTTACGTATTATAATCTATGAGTATGCTAAATTTCGTATAGATCCATTCAGAAATTATGTGATTATGAAGTAGAATATCGGAATATAATAGTCGGACGTAGGGTACTTCCGTACAAACGTTGGCATTTATAATGTCAGTTAGAATCAAAATTTTCAAAAATATAAATTACGAAAGAAGGCTTATTCATAACTGCTATTGAGCCGTGTTGGAAATAAAGAAAGAACTAAAGGTACTGATACATTTTGTTTACACCAATATTTCGACATACCTGCATTTAACTTTTCATATACATCCTTGATACTACAGCCCATACATCTTTGACACTACAGCCTTGTCGATCAAAAGTCGTCTCAAGTCTTACTTAGACTTCGTTAGATATCTCCAACCTCGCACGCCCAGCTTCCGTAATTCTGTATTATTCTATCTTACCTTAAATTTTCCCGTTCAGCAGACGCCTTGTGACTTAACATGCAGCAAATACCTCAAGACTCTTTCAGGATATTCTGAACGTGTTCAGTACAATATAACCTACAACACGTGTAGATGGCTAAAATTCATTAGACACATTTCGTCTTCGATATTATTTTTGATGCGAAAAAGAGCTTTAAACTTTTCTGTGATTCGGTTTGACATATGCGTGTTAATATATTATGGCTGAATCTGTCCTCTACTTCTTAAAAATACATAATACTTCACTGCTTAAAAATGCATAAAAACCGAAAAAAAATTAAATCAATAATATTTATTCGAATTTGTTAAAAATGATCCGTAAACAAAATTACGTCAGGCGGCCTACCCTAAACTTCACTGCTTATGGCAACAGTTTCACTCACTAATAAGTTAGTTTACACTTTTGTAAAAATTTCACAACTAACCTAAAACATTCAGAAAAATGCTTGACTTACTGCTGCGAAAAGAATATGAAATTTAGGTATAAACATCGCGGAAGCCAAATTCACTGACTGTCGCGCAACTATGTAACATCCCAACAAAACCATGATAAAAATAATTCTCAAGATACAAAATTAACAGACGCATAAACAACTTGGATCGGCGTTAAAACACTCTGCAAACGACAAGTCCAAATATTTTTCAAGTTAATGCTGGCAAGAAGGCTATATAAAGCCCTATTTTAACAAAAAAATTAAATATAAGTATCTTGTATGCAAATATAATGCCATTACAACAAAAAATTTCTCATTTAATTTTAAATAAACCAAGATGTGAGGTGTCACGGGACACCCAGTAGAAGCAAAGGTTCTTACTCATCGCATAAAAAAATTAAATTCTATTTTTAATTATTAATTAATATAATATCGATACAGTAATCATTAATGAACATTTAACAAATAATTTTCGAATTATCCATCACGCAATAAAAAACGAGAATACATGAATAGGTTAAGCATATCAAATAACTCCGAGAATAATTTCTTTTTCCGCCATATGCACATACGTGTAAAGTATAAAGTACGTACATCCTCTCCTTGAGATAACTACACACACACACACACACCCACACACACACACACAAATCCACGTACACACACATATGCCCATATATATATATATATATATATATATATATATATATATACACCATGTAAGCGACTCCTATGTGAATACAAATGAAGATCATTGGTGAAACCGGAACCTAACATGTCTCAAGGGGTTTAGAAATTATAGCACGATAAACATTTAAAGAAAAACTGTCTACATGAATCCTTACTCCATATTTCATTACATACACGTTACCGCCAGGTATTAAATACATAACGGGTCGAGCAATTAGAACGTCGCAAATAATTTATATCTTACGCATAAGTAATAAAGTTAAAAATGGGTTGACAAGTGAAAAAAGAGAAATGTTATTTTGTCACTCTTTTCTCGTATGCAAGAGCGCATTCGTGGTCAAAGTCAATTATTAATTTAGTCGATTACGAAGTCTCTTTGTGTTCAGCTGTGTTGGGTCGCCGCACTCCGTTGTCGAAGTTTGTGACAGGCTAAACGAAATGTTTGGCATCCAGTGGATAGGTCGATTTGGAACTTTACGTTGACGTCTACATTTACCAGACATTACCCCATTGGACTTCATCCTGTAGAGATTTATCAAAGACTTAGTGTTTTAGAAAGATTGTGATAGTGAAATAGAGATGCGTGCGCGTATTATTGCTGCTTTTGACAAACTTAGAAGTACCATTAACCAAGACATTTCTTTATTTAATACAGTCCACTTACAAACAAAAAAATATTTTCAAAAATGTGTCGAAAAGGGGGGGCGACATGTTGAAAATGCTTATGTCATTTCATTTGTTCTTTAATGTTCATTAACTTATAATTTTAAGACTTATTGTTACTTTAATTGATTGAAAAATCAGTGCAATCACAATTTGATCTATCATCCGTGCATGCCCGTGGCAATCATAGGTGAATGATTACTGATTTCATTCTTAGGTAACTACAAAATATGTAGATACCTGTAAGTGGCATTCATACACATATTACTACTGTAAATAGATTAATACTATTATAATACAAAATAATATTAAATATAATGTGATGTATATTGCGGTATTTAAAATTACTAAACGCCCTTGATTACGAAATCATAGTTGCAAGCATAGCCCATATATACTGCACACAAACATACGTAATTGTCAAAACTCATACATACATAATACCCAATATAGGCGTTAGCTCCGCAACTCCTTTGATCTTGTTCAAAAAATTGCCATCAATACGAGCGTCGCGAGTGAGGAACCAAGTCACATGGCGAATGGCGAGCTCTCCGCAACGTAAAGCGGCGCGAGCGTTACAAGCTTAGGTTATGTTCACAATAGACTTTTTATTATTTGTTAAAAACCTAACATGTCAATATTTTTCTGAAATACATGGTGTTTTGCAATCTCATGGTGAAGCATAACTTAAGGTTTTTTTGGCATAGGGGCGCTGACATGCTGAGCATTTCATTACCACGTTCATGACCTTCCTCGTATATGACATCCCACTCGACAGGGTCTACAAAAAAGATATTTTCCATCCTCAAATTTGTCATAAAAAAAATGAAAATTATAGTTTCATATTTTTATATATTGGCATAATAAATATACTATAAAACTTCAGGTTTAAATTGAAAGAATTATGATGATGTAACAAACAGATGGACATTGAGACATGACGAAATTATAAGAGTTCAATTTTTCGCAATTTGGCAAAAACTTAGCCTCAAAAATGTTCCAAGGAAACTCAAAGTTTCTTATAGGTCCGGTGAATATCCTGTGAATCTGGTATGTTGGATAGATTTTTTTCCCCTCAATGACATCTCACCCGATCAAGATCACGAAAAAAATATTCCACATTTCTGTTAATAACGAAATTTACTGCAAAGTATTTCTAATCAATAACAGACATAACTACTTGCGTCATTTAATAAGGAAAAGTTAAAAATGTTAAAACTATGAGAATATGACAAACATAATGGAGGTCACTACAAAATTGTGAGAGTATTATGTAACATCTACAACTTAACGATAACACATGAAAAGTAAAACGTTACGAGAAAATATGTTCGAATACACCGTATATGAAAGAAATGCACTATGTAATTTCAGTGCTCTCGCTGCGCCGAATAGAACTCATTAATATCCAACAAAGCTGAGTTAAGAACCCACGCAGCAGACGTAAGCCGACATATATTATTGAAAATCCCCTGTTGCTTAATAACGTAATGACTAATTGTAATAACAGGTTACCGCTTCCTAATAAAGGGCAAACAGAAACCTATTATTTGTGTATTTGTCGTAATTATATGTTATCATGGTTTAAAGGGACAGAACAATTTATGTATTATATAGGTGTAGAATATAACTGTACTTTTATGCGATAGCATTAAAAGATCAATAAACTTGCTGAGATAACATATAATAATAGTAAGAAGAAAAACATTTTACTGAAAAACCAGTTGTCTAAAGTTAAATTATATTATTACGAACATACATAATTGCTTCATTTAATTCAGTCATGTATAATGTTTAAGTCTGTAAATAAAAATTATGTATTAATATTATTTTCGTATATGGTTATATAACGTAATAATTTTCATATTTTATATTTTAAAAGTAGATATGAAGAAAAAAACGTTTTACTTCAGAAGTTAATATAAATCAGTATTCACGATGCACTCAACTCCCGTCCATTTAATAGAAATATGAAAAGAATTTTCACATCGAACATTTATTTCCTGTGAACAAAGTTTCCAAATGAGAATATACAAAATTAATAACAGGTAGATGAAAACGTGATCGGTTGGCACGGAGGTCAACTGCTGGTAAATTCTGCCGTATTCAATATACTTCAAGTAACTAAAGTCAATGGGTACTGACGATTTTATGGGTGTGATATTATGTGAAAGTTCCCTCGTCACTGGAAATGTCTAACTCTTGAGCTGAGATCGAAAATTAGGGAAATAATAACGTCTAATTGAAAGAAAAAGTGAAGCAACACCTCCCCCCCCCCCATTAGTAATATATTTCCTCATTTAAATACAAGTTTACATATTAGTATTAAAGCAAACTCTATGAATGATGATCAGAAAGCTTATGAAGTTGTAAAAAGTACGTGAGAGAAGATATATCTTCTTTTATAACACTGAACTATATTTTATTCCAACGTCAAATTTTTCTTCTCGATATTTGCAACAACATCTTTATTGAAAAGATATTTCACTGGCATTATTTATTTCACCATCCTTAAATTAAAAGTACTCTCGATTTTTATCATTCTTCGACCGAGCAAAAGTAGAATTGAACGAAACATTTTACATATAAAAAAGCAAAAAAGGACTTTTAGGTCTAGTTTATACATAAATTTTTCAATTCATTTTTAGGGTAAAGTATTCTTCAAAGCTTCTTTTTTTTTGTTTTTGATATATTTTGAAAACAAAAAAAAAATAGAAATAAAAATAAAATGAATAAGCTTTTAAAGGCGAACGAATCAAACCATATTGATTTCATTAATAAACAAGAAGTTGCTTCGCCACCTCATGCGAAACTCCTACCATTTAAAGCACTGAATTGTGTCTCCTGATAATTCCAACTGAACACACCTTACACAAATACCAACCCACATTATAAAAAATTATAGAGAAATAAAATCCAATAAATATCATTACGTCCAAAAATCTCTTTAAACCATTTGCGTTCTTCAAAACTCTTCCTCAAATTATTATATCTCCTATAAACATATCACCACATATCACGGTCAACACTTCATTATGCATACACTAACAAAATCATATCACAATATCACAGAACAGAATTCGCTTAATTGTTTGCTCTACCAGAATGCTAAATCCAATAGATTATCACGCCAACAATAAATATCATCACCACACATCAACTCCAAGACATTATCTGCAGAACTCCTTTATGTATATTTGCTCATTCGATTCGTTTATCCACGCCAATAAACTCGAGAAATAATCTTAAGGGAATAATTTTAGTTACGTCATCATCACAGGGCATGCTCCAAAATCTAATACATTAAAACGCCAGCAATAAATATTATCACCGCACATCACCTTCAGAGCGTCACCTACAGAACGCCATTGTATAGACCCGCTCATTCGAATCGTGGCTTCACACCAATAAACTTTAACAATAATCTCAGAGGGAATTCGCCAAGTTACGAGTACGTCTGCCGGCAGACAGCGTTCTCGAGGGCTGCGCTGCGAATAAGAGCACTCTTTGCGTATCTTTATTTTGCTCTGCTACTATTACTTTTTAGTCAAACTGTAATAGATTTGGGTGCCTAAAGGATAGTAGACGCATCGCAAAAACGTGTTATATACATGCGCCGTATCTCGGAAATTACGACTTGATAGGGACACATAAACGTCAAGAGCAGAAATTGGAAATGTAATAGATAAATTCCATTACGTTGATTCTTACGTCCAAAGAATTGAAATTGTATTCAAAGACTAAGGACGATATGGTAGTATATTGTATTGTTTTGTATTGTTTAGTGTCTATTGTATTTAATTAATGAATTAGCTTTTAAACGTGGCTTTTCCCGCGTGAATATTTTATCCCTCAATATCATATGTTCATTTTTACTTACTTTATTTAACTTTATATACACGTCCATATTTATAAGTAATATGTTTGTAGTATTTACATGAGGGTAAAAATCGCCATAGTTTGGTCTATACTTCTGAGATGAAATCACTTTACCTAGATTAGGACCTTAAATAGGTTTGCGGTCTTGCAAGTGTCACATTTAGAATCCGTGCGTGTATATCAATTATCCGAAGAAACAAGTTCAATTATTTTACATTTAGTTTCTATAAAGGATATATATGTATATATATATATATATATATATATATATATATATATATATATATATATATATATATATATATATATATATACCACTTGTGTTTACCACTTTCATAATTTACTATTGAACATTCAACATTCGACATTCAACTCTCTAACAAAATGAGTTCTTCAAAATTTCTTCCTATCTGCGTTCAAAGACACGCGACCCAAATATTAACATGTCCTCGTAACCTAAACATCTATACTAATGTTTTACATATGAAAAGCTTTCTGAATAAATACATCCTGTGATAGTGAAAATTGAATCAACATCCGTAGCATATATAGCGTACCCCAAACTAAAACTAGAATTAAATATATTCGGCACGAAAGAGACACGTGAAAACCTTAACTGTTACCGTATTTCAGCCTAAGTAACCGTATTAAACATCGATATTACCGCAACACCCTGCGCAACACAGTCTTCAGTCGAACGGCGCCTTTTTTTTCCACTTCATCTGTTTCGTATCGTTTGACTCGTTGTTCCAGCACCACCCCATCCTGATCCGTTTAAACACTGATCCATCCGAGCCGTGTTTCGGTAATTGTATTTGGGCAGTACTCCCCTCTCCGCCGCGCCCTCCCTCCATTTATTTCCAGTCGTTTCTCTGCTTTATTTGCCATTTCCGATTGTATAAATTCTTTCCATCCTTTCGCGTTATGTCATCGTTTGTGGACGATTTTTCGCCCGTTTTGTTGACACGTCGATTGCCCGGGGAATGTAGTGCGGCCGATCGGATCAACGAGTGTTTGTTGATGAATAAAAAGGTTAGTCGTTTATGGGATAGGAGTTTGTTTAAATATTGTTTTAAGTACACAATTGCATATCGGCCATTCGAAAACGGTTTATTTCTGATTTTTATTTATTTATTTATATCTACTTGTGAAGAAAATAACGTCATTACAGATTGCTTAGAATTTCTTTTGATTGTGCCCCTCGTTAGTGAACACAACACAAAAATTATTAGTTACATCAAACTTAGTATTCCTCTAAATTTATTGGCAGTTGTTAATAATATATTGTATTATGTATAATATGCTGATAAATAAATTTTGGATACTTTAAAATATCCATATCACATTTACCTTGTTGCTATTCCAAGAAGAACTGTATGGTCGAACGTAAACTAAATGATGAACAAAAATAAAGAAATGTACTCTCCATACCAACCAACAAAACTATAAACGTCAAAATGTATATTTTTTATTATTCGAATACGACAGCATAAGATTTTTTTCCATTTTTATCAGTAAGCAGTACTTTCGAATACCATAAAAAAAACGACGAAACGCGTTTAACACGTAGTGATGTGAGCGCACCCAGTACACAGAGTATGCAGAATGGATATAATATTATTACTTTTATATAATTAAGCAAAAGAATATTCTTTTCGGAATATTATTTTAGGGCTATCTTTATATATTTATACACGCAAAGATAACGGATGCATACAATATAAACCAAGAAGGATATTATTTCTCATTACAATTGAGCAGAAAACACGAAAGAGGAAGAACGTTATAGAGGAAGAACGTTATAGAGGAAGAACGTTATACATCAATAGTTTTCCGTCAAGTATGGTACAAATTTCGGTTATTATTCCATCAAATACAATACTACCGCTTTTGACAATTTAACCCCATAGATTACTAGCTGGGCCGACGCGACTTCGGTCGCGTGAAATTTAGTATAAAAAAGTTATGAGGAATTTTTTATGTTTCTTTTTAATTTGTTTTTTTTCTCAGAACCCTAAGCAGCATAAAGTTTACCAAAAACGCTAATAGTTAGCTTTTACAGTGCCACATTTTGATACATGTATGAGAATAAAGTTTACTATAAAGTCTAATAAATAACGTTGACAGTACCAAAGTCGTAATATTCACCATGTCAAGATGTTTTTTTATATATCTGTAATATCTAAATAAAAAGTTTATATATTGTAATAAAAATTTCATATTTTATATAAATTTTATTATAATGTAATATAAATTTTATATATTGCTCGATAATATTTATCATACCAAATTCACTCTTCTACATTTTTATTGCATGTGTAGATTAGATATCGAACATTCCTTTTTAATACACATATATTCAATACAGTACTCCAAACAAAGAAATATTAAAACTTTACCAACGGCGTTTGTGCGTTTCAATATCAATATCAAGGTAATTAAATAAATGTAATAACACTACAACCTGCAACAATGACACACGTGAAGAAGTCTACTCTCATTCATCGCAATCAGGTAGTTGAGTAGTTGTATATCGTAGAAAAGTGGTAAATTTGGATGTAATTCAGTTCTAGCCGCCGGCATAGCAAATAAATATTGACAAGATTAGCTATGACCCATTTAAAATTTAGACCTAAACGAGGAACTCTGACACCGTTTATACTGTTTTAAATAACTCTCTCCCAAATTAAATATTACATTTCTCATTTGCTTTACAATAAAATTAGATTAAACCCCTAAACAAATTATTATCACAGTTGTCAAATTTAAAATTATTTTATAAACTTTACGAATATAAACTAAAATATTTACAGAACCCAATTTCAACGAAATTCAACACTTCAATGTACAATACGCGAGATTTAATTTACATCAAAACCAACATCTGTAAATAATATTAATTACGACAACACGGTTTGGGAGTACTCGTGATGAGGAGGTGAACATCCACTCGGTGCGAGATATGATACGAAGCTTTTCCAACTTTTCCGTTAACAGTATATACAGTATGTAAATTAATTAATTTACTTCACTTCAATCCGTAATAGTACATAATGGGTAAATTACGCAATAACTATGTTCTTTTTCAAATCATACCACTTTTTTCTGAAGTTTTAAAATTGTCATAAGTCGGTAACATGGGAATGCATTAACCTACATCTTTTATTTTGATAAACTTTTTTAAATTATCTAAACTTTTTTAAAATATTTTTTTAAATTATCCTTCTTAGCGATCGATGGTTAATCTGATTTTTCTAACTATCATTTCAATTAAATAGTTTTACAAAAGAAAATGAAAAAATAATAATAAATAAATTCAATATCAAAGTCAAGCTTTTTTACAATTCGTAAATCAAAATTATTTCCAGTTGATAATGTTTAACATTCATCCATAATTCACCCAAATAATTAAAGTTATAAAAAACACTATCATCGACTTTTAAAAGAAACTTATCGGAGTAACTATTAATACGATATTTTTTCTTTTGTTAATTAAATAAATTATTATTTGCTTATCATTAATAATATTACAATAATTTTAATTGCGATTTCAAATTAAATCCCATGGATTATTTATTATTTAACATGGCAACCCTTACAAATGTCTACAACTAATCAGATCGTTCGAATCTTTTTAAAGAGATTGTTAGTTTTGCGAAATAACAGTTGATTTATGTTGAATGCGCCTCACTGGTTTTTGTTAAATACTTGTAATATTTGGAATATCGAGTGAATATTTGGACATGTTTTTAGTAAATGCCGAATGTCGTTATAATACAGGTGACGCCCTTAGAACGTATGGTGTGAGGTATTGGTTACTTTTCTTTTTGTTCCTGGCGACTTTTACAAAATTGTTCCCATAAAAAACAAATGGCAAATAAGCCAGTTTCCCTATGTCGATTAAAAGACATACTGAATATATATATATATATATATATATATATATATATATATATATATATATATATATATATATATGTTTTTAAACATGATGACGTATAAGTCAACATACTACAATATAATTTGTCATTATCTTACCTTTAATTGACGGGATCTGAAACATAGCAATCAACCAAAAATTCGGCGAGAAATTCGTAAAAAAATTAAATTTTAACAAAATTACAAACGGTAACTTTTACTTTTTTAATATTCTTGGAGTTGAAAACTAGAATCACGACCAATCTCTTTTCGGTCTATTATTAATTTTACCATTAATTAAACTAATTAATTTACGTTAAATTTCTAGAAGATTTTAAAAAGTTCAAAAACAACAGAAGCATTGGATATGGGCATATAATGTGACCAAATAGACTAGAAAAACAAAAGAATGAATATATCGGGAAAAAGACAACAACCCAAGATTTGGTGATGACATTTTGATGAATTCGCATAAAATGACATTGAACTGAGAGAAACATAACTGGAAGCAATCAGTTGAGATAGAAGTATACATCACTAAAACTAAATTTATAACAACAAGGAGAAAGATAGAAACGGTAAATACAAATGGACAACGAATAGAAAAATTAAATGCTTACAAGTATATCGAAACCAAGAAATGACAAGCCAAGAGCTTAAAGTCAACAAGAGAATTCGTCTATTTTGGGAAAAACTAATGATTTTATATTTAATAGATTTTAACAAGATTGCTTGGAAAGCTCACGAAGAAAGTGACTTGTCTTTGGAAGAAATACTATACAGACCATCTTTATTTTCAAAGATTTCACTGAAAAAAATCAAATCCTGCGTGAAAAACATTCTTTGTCTCAAATAAATCTATTGGAACTGGCAACTGCACCTCCATGTTGAACTGTTCTCTTATTTCTTAGTACTCCAATTTTTCAGATCTAGATTTTAAAGTACCTGAATATTAAAATTCATAGTAAATGACCGTTTAATATTCAGGACTAAATGTAATTCATTATTATCATACTTCAAAATTCATTGTATTTTTTTAATCAATTATTATTTACCATACTAACGTTATGCAAAGGTAAACTGGGATTCTACTATGAACTTTTAATAAATATATAATAAGTAAAACAATATTTATATCTAGATAAAAATTATCATTTACATCCCGAGGTGACCTTAAACTCGGACAAGCGACGCAAAAATACGAACGAAAAGAAAAATTAAGGGATTTTCTCAAACAAAAAAGCGGCCCAGATAACAATCGGGTGTAACCACGTCGTAAACCGCAGTCATTAAAAGCGAGGATATAAAGTGAACGACGCTTACAAATCCGCTTTCATAATTACGTGAAATACGCGAAATTAAGCTTCAGTTACACCGCTTTTTTTTCATTTATTTACACTTCTTTTTTCAGTTATTTACACTCACGCTGCAGCAATATTTTGAAACTAATATATAAGTATGTAATATAAATTCTAATTTAAAATCCAATATAATTATTTGTTGTCCTAATTTATTTACTCTACATTCTGCTATTATGTCTATGTATTATTTCTCAAAGGTGTTTGAATCGGTAGGACATATCTCCCTTAATCCTTCATCAAAACCAATGATTAAGCTATCATTTTGAAGATAACCTTCACTGCTAATGACGAAAAATAAACCACCAATTCGAAATTAATTTTCAGATTTATTTTTTATTTTTTTAATTCTGTATATATAATTTCTCAAAGGTGTTTATATTGTTAACGCTGTAATCTGTTTAACTAAGATGCATATCAGTCGCTCAAACAGTAATTAATTATATTGTAAACAGCGCCATCTATTGACAATATTTTAATTAACATGTAATACCATTCGATGGCTTGTGAATTATTCGCACGGGCCAACTAGTTAGGATATATTTCGCTTTATTCTAATTCTTAAACACATGTAAAAATTAGTGTAGACCGAAGTGTCATGCAGAGTCATTCTGTATTTACTCATTGCCTTAATTAAACGCTTGCAATAAATGATTTACTCGTATATAAGTTGTTTAGTAGTTACAACAGATTTTAAAGCAAATGAAACAAATTCTATACAAATAACGATAATTCTTAAAAGGCTTATGGGACGCTAACGGCTCCTTAATAACTATAATTAATCTTCAGGGCTTGAGATACCCTATACAATAACAAATGCCTCAGCAGCCGTTGTTAAACTTTCTTTTCTCATGACATTAACTATGCTCCACGGTTTCACTCGCATAAAATACGGAATAAGAATTTTTTTTCTCTATAATCTGTTGCTCTTAGGTATAAACCTAGTCGTCATTGTGGTATATTGGGTTGATCACAAGGCATACAACCACTGAGGGGCACCACGGGGACCCTGGTTCGATACCCGGCTGCTCGTCAAGTGGGGTTGGACTGGTGTTCTGATTGACTGTAAGAGATTGCTCTTATAGCAATAAGTCCGCCATATATGTGTGTATATACACACACACACACACATATATATATATATATATATATATATATATATATATATATATATATATAAATTAAATACATTAAAGTACAGAAAATATAAACTATTAGCATACCAAATTTCATCAAAATCCTTTCAGTAGATTTCGTGTGATTGGTGAACAAATTAACATACAAATAGACAAAAATTATAAAATTAGTTTTTATGGCTTCTGTCATCATTCTTTAGGCTAAATCAATCACTCTTTACATTTCTAAAATACTTTCTATCTACAAGATTCACTCTGTTACAATTTTATTAATAGTATAGATATATTATGATGCCCGCATAGCGAATTATACTTCACTACATACAGCTTTGCTTGAAGGGAAAAAAAACTGTTTCGTGTTGTAGAAATAAAGAAACTGTGAACATATAAATTGATCTGAAACTGCAATATGCATCGTTGTTTCTCTTAATTTACAGAGAAATGTACGAGAACGACATGTAAATTCTATCTCACACTTGCTGAAATCAAAGCAAAATTGCTTCAACTAACTACAGCACGATAAATATTGTTATTTGACATTTAAGACAAAACTAAACCTAACATATCCACGCGAACATGCCGCTCTCGGTGAGACCGCGCCTCAATTACTAATTTTAAAACGAAAATGCAGGTTTATCAATGTACAACTTTATTACTACAGCCCCAGTGTTCACTGTTTAATTATTTAATTTACGATATCCATGAATGAAAATGTGAAATGTTTTGCAAGTTTATTTTCGTGTAGATACAGGTGACTTGTTTATTTGAGACAACATGGTATTAGAAATAAAACAAAGCTCTTCGTAGGCGTCAAGAAACTAACTTTTGACAAATTTTACACGTATTCGTCAAATCGTTAAGAACCTGTCAAGTACAAAGAGAACACGCACTACTAGAGTTCTGTATACATTTAGACTTTTACACGTGCACAATGTTTCTATTAAACCATTTATAAATATTAAATATTTTTCACAACGTAAGAATATTGCTTATTATATATTTCACAAGCATAAAAACTTGGTGCATAATTAAAAGATTATGACATTTAGAAACATAACTAAAGTTTTACTACAATTTTTACGTATGCTCCCAAAACCCTATTTTTCATGATATTAGATTGAGTAGTTTCGGAAATAAGGGAGGGGATCACATTTTTGCATATTTTTAGCATATCTCTGAAAATATGAAAAAAAAATTGAGCCATTATACGAGCCTCCCCTAGCCATTTGAAACTACACCGCTTACTATATATAGTATTAAAAAACATTTTCGAATACTTAATATCAAACAAATTAATTTAAATGGAATAATTCTTTCGATAAAAAGAATGTTGAGTTCCTGTTGTGCCCCGCAACAAAGTCTTACACGTCATATTTTCCAGGCGGCTTTCTTAACTGTTACATATATCACTTCAAGAGAGTTGTGAGAAGTTTATTACGTTATTTTTCAAAAATATTTTAAGTACAGCAGCAGCGATTGCTCTATTCAAAAGATTTAATATTAGTTAATATATCCAGTGTTTCCAAAATTATGAGACTTACGGAAATGTAAAGCTTGTGAAAATTAATACGCGCATTTCTGTTTTCGAAACGCAAGTTTCTTTCTTACACTCTGTGGTCATAAGCGGAAAGCACCCCAATTATTGTTCACTAACAAAAGTTAAAAAACCCTCATCATCAAAAAGAGTGACGGTATTAAAACATTGCGCCATATTAGTTTCTTCTTAAGTACGCTTCCGATAGGCGATAATAGAAAATATAAAAAAATATATACATGCAAAAGCATGCTTTATATAAAACATTTACTGAACATATGATTTTATAACTTATAACATTTATTGAACCAATTCTAATATAGAAACTCACATAGTTACGTAGATGAATCCTAAATAAATAGCACTCCTTTTGCCCATGCGCATCCGTGGAAAAATAGAAATTTCTGGGCAGTTTTCTTTTTCAAAATTCAAAAACATGTGTCCAAAATAAGTCCAAAACATCCAAAAAGTAAAATTTGACACAAAAAGATCATTAAAATTTAGTAAATACCTAAACAAAAGTAAAAAGACAGACACAATACTTTGAATTGATCAAAAAAATTAGCAAGAATCATTTAGAACCCAAATACAGTAAACCCAATTTCCGAACG
Source organism: Druceiella hillmani (assembly GCA_039881145.1). Classification (NCBI taxonomy): domain Eukaryota; kingdom Metazoa; phylum Arthropoda; class Insecta; order Lepidoptera; family Hepialidae; genus Druceiella; species Druceiella hillmani. Next base: position 18,020,457 of record JAYKKI010000029.1, read on the forward strand.
TCAATTGGAACTTTTATTTATAAATTTTACTTACCTTTTTTTAAAACATTGGATACTAAAAAAATAGTCACAACACAAAAATATTTCTGACACCCATAAGATTCGACAAGTCTTGGTGTGATCGCATACAAAATGTAACAACCATCACAGCACATTGATGTCCATAATAACTTCGAGTACATTTTTTGTATTCCTCCTTCCACCTCTAACCTTATAATAGAGCCAGAAAACAATACACGTTCGTTAAAACATAAAAAAAATATCGCCAAATCTGAAAATGAAACTCGGAAGCAGCTTCATTTATATTCAAGAGATAGCGCCAACAAGATGTGGTATGCGCTTTTCTTTAAAAATAAAGGACAAAGTTATGATCAAAAGCAAATTTCCGAAGCGTCTCACGTCGAATGAAACAAAACTCCGAGCGACGGAACAAACTGCCGCGTCGGTACTCAAGTTTTCTTTTATATTCGACGGTCTTTTTTGGAAACTCGTTCAAGCAAATAAGCCTCGTTTTGATACGGAATTGTGGAAGAAGTGATGTAAATTTCTATGTTTCTCCACTTTCATCCTTTCTTCCAATTCATCCTTACGGAAGAGGAATAATGATTACATTTCGCTGTCACCTTCAGTAGTACAAATGTATTTAAAAAATTATGACATCAAAAATCATCACTACAGTTTTCCTACATATTGCAATATTCGAGTAGTTACAGAATAGGGAAGTGGGACATATTTTTCAGCATATCTCTGAAAATATGCTACCTAAAATTATGAAAAAAAGTTGAGTCTCTATACGTGCCTTCCGTAGCCCTTTAAAACTATACCACACACATGGAATTTAAAAACAATTTCGAATACTTAATTTGAATACTTAAAATAAATTGTTACTTTTAAGGAATATTTTATTAATTGTATATTTAAAATATGACATTTCGCTGTCACCTTCAGTAGTACAAATGTATTTAAAAAATTATGACATCAAAAATCATCACTACAGTTTTCCTACAATATTACAATATTCGAGTAGTTACGGAATGAGGGGGGATGTGACATATTTTTCAGCATATCTCTGAAAATATGCTACCTAAAATTATGAAAAAATTTGAGTCTCTATACGAGCCTTCAATAGCCCTTTGGAACTATATCCTACACACGGAATTAAAAAAACAATATCTAATACTTAATTTTAATAATTAAAATAAAAAATGAACATATTATTAATCGAATGCTTAACATATAACATTTTGCTGCCATATTCAGTAATATAAAAATTCATCCGAACTTTACTGATGATTATTTTAACATTTGTTTGGATGACTAAAAAATATTTTATGGCCAATAAATACTGTACAACTGATAATAGTAATACTGAAATATAATAAAAATATGTACTCAAAACGTTACGTACAAAAACTGCATAAGATATTTGGACTATACTAAAAATATTTAAAGGATAATAATATTCGATTATATTCACAAATAAGAAACATGGATAAAAAAATTGTCAGCCTAACTTTCTTGCCTACGATAGCTATGGATATATAAGATTCGACTGATGTCCAGCGCTAATACTTATTTAATCACAGTAAATTATAATACTTACAAAACATAGTAAGAGAATCGTATCTAAAGTGTGGATTCCGAAACTAATTAATAGAAAAATCCTTATTTCTCAGAATTTTCGTCACGGATTTCCAGGAAAAAGACAAAATTCGTAGCAAATTTGGGCGGTTTCCTCAATGATATCTACTATCTATATTACACATTCAAACTGACTCTTCTCCTGATTATGACAAAAGCTCTTCGTCAACTTATGAAGAACGCTCAACCTATGTCTATCTCTGGTATAAACAAATTTACGTTATCACGTTAATAGCCATAGTCTTATAATGAGACCATTTATTTTCATAGTGAAAACGTGGACGTACCAAAAACAAAATTGTTTTGCTGATAGATATTTTATTTTGCAAATTAATAGTATATCAAAATTCTTTATTTAATGAAAAAAATATAATATGTATCTTCAAAAGTGAAGACATGACGTGCATCGCTTTACATGTACGAACTTATTTTTAACTCACGTCTACTACGTACAGTTGTATAAGACGCGAGTTAAAAATAAATTGAGTTCATTCGAATTTTGATTATTCTTACATTGTACTAACCACACACCGATACCTACTCAAACATATTAACATCAAGCGTATTCAGCGTTCTTCAACATGTAACTGTCTTTCAGGATTTAAAAGGCAACACAGTTTTTTTATACCTCAAAGACACAAGGTGGATTCTAAATATATAACAATCAAAAAATAAAAATTAGGCATTTGAAACAGTTATAACAACAAACTACGTAAACTCATTACGACTAAACCCTTAGATCGTGAATAAATGGAGGTAGGTCCTATGACAAATCAAATGTCACATTATTTGTGTCACAAATGCGTCTGTCATTTTATAAATAAGGCGTTAAATGTCATTCAAAATAGTATTTAAGTATTATCGTGCTTATGAAAATTATAAAAACGTTCATCAGTGTAAATATAGTCAAAATACAATCGAAAGAATTTGAAAATGTAATAATAAAATAATCATGTAATAACTATTAATTGAATACCAATGTTAACATTTATAAAGGTATATGGCTAACTTTGTAGAAAATATATATATATAAAAGTCATAAACAATTCGTAAATTTTGTTTATTTTTTATATTTCATTTTTTTGGACATTGATCGGGATATTAACCCAGTCATCATTTTCAATCAAGAATTAGTTAAACGTGGTTAATTAACATTAATATATTTAAGAAAAAAATTTCTAATATGTCTATTGTACATTAAATCTTATAATATCTTTAAATTTAGTTTTAAAACTGATTGCAAATAAAAATAGTTTTTAAGTTATTCACTATAATATCTTCGTTACTATTTACTATAATATGTACGTTTAAGTCATCGATCAATAAACTGTTTCAAATATTTTCAACTAAAATACACGAATATCATATCGACACAATAATTGAATGTAAAACTTTTCACTCAATAAATTAGTTTGTGAATTTTGGATGCGCACTTCCTTGGTAAGGTTTACAAAGCTTGATTTCCTCTCACTATAAAATCTTGGATTAGTAGATGACCGATGAAAAGATAATTCCTGAAGAAGTAAAAAATATATTTTAAATACTTTTATTCATTGACGATTATTATTACAGTCTCCCTTTGATGTGCAATTAATCAAATTTAAATTAAATGTTAAAAAACTCATGTAGTCAGAAATAAACAAAAAATCATAAAATCCTATTTTCAAATTCTACGTTACAGTTATAAATGAAAGAGACTGCTAATTACTTGTCAAAGTTTCTATTACAAACTTACAAATGCTAATGTAAAATATGCATGCCATTATAATGTCACAACTATTGCAACCAGAAAGAAATAACCAATTCAGAATTTTCCGAAATATATTTAAGTACATTCTGAAATGCTTTGAAATTACGATAAATAATAAATATGTGATATAGTTATATGACCAATAACACCAATTTATCGCTCAATGAGATTAGAAAGCCAAGTTCTGATATCTATAATGTTAATAAAGTTGTAACATAGTGAATTGGGTATTTCACTAATTTTTTTTATTTCATTAATCATAATTTCAAGGTACGAGCTGACGAAGAGTGAAAAATTTTTTTAATAATCTTAAAAATTGACCGAGTTATAAAAGTTTAAATTTAGTCTTTAGAAAAGGACGGCAATACTGTTTTGTGAGGTCATTTTTAATATTGCACATTTTATTCTACGAGAGGAAAAGAGACAGGAATATATCCAACTCTATCCGTATCTTCAAATTTAGAAGCCTACAACTGGCTTATTTTTCAATAAATTTTTGATTTTTTTACAAAACAGGTTTTTAATTAAGTTATATTTCACAATATTGTAGGAAAAATATAAAAATTTAGAATGAGTCAACTACTATATTATGTACATGAAAATATTTAAAAAAAAGAGTAATTGATTTACATAAAAACTGATAACAGAAGCCAGAAAATTTGATCTTATATTTTTTATTTGTCTGTATATTAATTTATTCATCAATCACGGGAAATCTACTGGACGGATTTTTATGAAATTCGGTATGCTAATTGTTTATACCCAACAGCAACATAAGAGAAAAAAAATCGTATACTTTTCTTATTCCGAATTTCACGCGAGTTAAATCGTGCAGCACATCTAGTAATATATATCTCTGGCTTAATTGATGGACAAACACTTGTACACCTTCATTTATTATTTCTTACTCATTCAGTTACCCTTTTAATATTTTTATTCATTGACAATTATTATTGCAGTCTCCCTTTGATGTGCAGTTAATATAAACACATGTGGTCAGAAATAAACAAAAAATCTTTCATTCTATACCGAAAGCTATTTTCTTTATTTCTAAATGTAATATCTTAAGTTCCACAGTTCTATTTTTTATATTACTACCTTCCATCTTACAAAATATTTTGACATATGAAAATAAAACTCTAAATACCATTATGATCCCATTTTGCAACGCTTTCAGTATTCACAGACAATTGACTATATTTGTTAAAGCACGAATTAGTAGTACCTCTCCTGTCATTAAACCTTTTTTACACGTCACGTTAACTCTCTCTCTTCCATATCAATAGCTGCGCAAAACCACAAACTTCTTTACTTATTCTATATTGACGGCCAGTATCAAGTTAATCTAAGACGGGGGAGCTTGTAAAATATTTCCCAGAAATTCTGTGCTAAGTTATAACTTCGTTGTCAACAGTAGGTGGAAACCAGGCCAGTGCTGAAAGATATTCCCGTATTGCAAGGAAGTTCTGAAGAGAGAACTTTATTAAAAGTTGTGCGCCACTGATTGGGTATTGGGATATTTTAGTTATGGGGAGTGGTACGAGCATAATGAGTAATGATATTTACTTATAGTGGGAGCTATTCAATAAAAAGTTATACGATCTATAAAACCCTTTTTGGATTTAGGGAAACCTCGCTTGTCCTTTTCGTATAACTATTCTCGTATAGCTACGTTCGTATAGCTTTCTCGTATAGCTCTTTTTATCTTTGTATGGTATGAATAAAAAATAAAAGTAATTGTTATGAAATTTGCTGGAAATCACGTACAGTCTCACAGCTATTAAAACGTTACAATTTGTCGTCGTAAGTACATATGGAAATACTGTATTATTTTTTTTTGTGTCAACCTCTCATTTTTTCTACATAAGTGTTATTAAAAGCCTTAATAATATGTAAAGAATTGAATACCATCGACTGTAAACGCTATGTTTGAGGAATTAGTATAACAAAGAATTATTGCAATAAAGAGTCTTACTTCGTAAAAAACATTATCAAAAATTGGGGTATAAAGATAAAGTAAAATTCGAAATAAAATGACGAAGCTTTATTCGGATACTTTTTAGCTTGCTGTATATGAACTCATACAATATAAATATGCTGTAGATTGTCAACTCCGAATGAAATATCAAATCTACGTACCTTTGTATCTGTTAGCTAACACAATTTTGTGTATAAGTGACGAAATTTCCACAAATTTGATGCAAAACGAAGAACTAGTAAAGTGTATTTAGATGTATGTATACATGTATCTCTGTGTGTGAATGTTTGTGTTTGTTTGTGTGTGTGTAGTTATGTATTAATGTATTTGAAAAATATTCTATATTATCTTTAATAATAAATACAGACACCCTGGAGCAGCAAGTTACATCTAGTTGGTTAACCAGTTGGGTTGCAATATTCAGACGAATTGCTATTACAGCCTCGTGTAACATTCGTATTTAAATTCATTAATTAGATTGTTCAATAAAAAATTGTATTGTACACGTGCTTGAGTTTCGTCAATGTAATAAAATTAAATAAAACAGAATATGGAAATATATATTACCAAAAGTATTGGAACAATTTTAATAAAAACATTTGTCTAATAAACCTGCAAAAATTATTAGATATGGATATCTCCATTTTTTACAGAATCAAAATTTCAAAATTTCTTAATTAAAACAATGTTCCTTAATTAAAGGAATGTTATTTATGTTTCATGTATTAAGATATAGACCAGCCCTTATCGTAAAATTGTGTAATTATATTATTTCGTCTTTAATTAAAGTGGTTTTAATCTAAAAATTAAAAAAAGCATACTATTGAGATTTGAGATAAAAAATACATAGACGAGAAATTGTTTATGAAAACGAGATAAAAATAATACTGAATTAAATGTAATAGTTGCTAAAATAGGATAACACTAGAAACAATCAGTGATATGCTCGAAATCATATCATGTCGTAAAATGTCATCGATTTACCAAGTCACTTTAAATGTCATGTTTAGTTCGGGGGCCAACGAACTTCATGTTTCTGTCATTTCGTTTCGACGTTAGAAACCTTTGACAGACAGACGAACGGATGGACGGACAGATGACAATGCCACAAGAATAGGATTCCATTCGGACCCTTTAGGTATGATACTTGCGATCATATCGATTCCTGATATTTTTATAGGACTGATTCCCATTACCAAAAAGGAAACCTTTCCAAATTGAATCGAATAAAATATACTTAAATTTAGAGGTGTTTTTTTATAAATATTTCATTATAATTTGAAACTTAATATTGAATATTTTTGTATGAAAATGCTATCTATGGCAAAACAAAATTTATCGCCGAAAATTTCTTCTTGTGTAGAAAAAAAAATGACAAGTTTCCATGCAATTTTTTTCAATCTACACTTTCAATTAAATTTTTTTCAACTTACACTTTATCTCTAATTTTCAAAAAAAAAATACAGGAAAAACTCATAACATATATTTGAATTTCTGGTTAAAAAATGTTGATGTGATAGTTCTCACACGACGGTCTTGAAAAAAAAAAATTAACCTTTCCTTTTACTACTTGTCCCATATCTTTCATAAATATATATTGGATTGCTATTTCCTATAGCTAAGTTAAATTTCAACTTTCTACGTCAAATAATATCTAAGAAAAATGCCCGCTATCGACAGGCGGACGGATACCGAAATGGTTCTATTAATGTCCCCTTTTGCCAAATTTTTTTTCAGAAATCTAACCTAACCTAACCTAACAAACACATACTCATTACTAACTACTTAACACATGTGCAAATGCTACACAAACCCCAACGGACTCTCCATCAACAGCTGCATTCTCAAAAGAAATCTCTATAAATAAAATGAAAAGCCTGTTAAGATTTCTCAGGGTAACCGGAATTCCGTCATTATCATTATCAAAGTCTGCGCCCGCATCGATATCGATAAATCTATTGTGTTGGTCCCGGCACGCGCCTAGAAACGAAAGGGCTTTGTCGCTGCATCCCTTTGAAGCTGCGCTGCCAATACGTCGTTGGGAGTCTGTGCATTTGTACTGCTTAAAGTGTGAACTGTGTTATATGCAGGTTAGTATGTAATACGACAGTTTTACGATAATAGAACGATGATATTTGGGTCTCTTTTTGTCGTTATGTAACATGGTCGTGGGCCCTCCCTAGTATTTTTAATTTACGAAGCCTCACTACTGTTTTAGTTAAATCTTTGACGTCCGCATCTACAATCATATTCTTTTGCTTATCTTATTAAAAAAATAGAAATAGAAACATCTGATAATGTTTTGGTAGTGTAGAGTAGGCCTGCAACTAATTATTGACTACTAACTGCACAATACGAACGATATACCACTGATATTTTCCTATAGTTTTCAGGGGATTCAAAAGTGGTGCCACCGAACAACATAACCTTAATACCCTCGATGCATGAATACATTTTAAATATACAAATACCTATGTAGATAATGCTGTGAAATTCAACAAGTATCTCACTAAAATTGACCGCTTTTGAAATTTTCTATTTCATACACACCGTCATGAAACACTCAAAATACGGGTTGATACAAAAAAATCAAGACCACGGATAAAGAAATTACCGTGCCATTATTTTTAGACAATTGTATAATAATTCTGCTAAATTTCAGGATGAGATATAGTAATATCAACCATCATCGGGCAATCTAAAGCTCTCTCTCCCCATCAACAGTAAGATTTAGCATATTTCACCACCCAGCCTCCATTTATACAATTACAAATTCCCATGTCAACACGAGGCACCTTGATTTAATGAAATTACATTTAATTCCTCGTGTTCACGGGCGACGCAATTACAAAACACAAACGTTAAGATTAAACGTTTTCAGACATTAGGCACTCGGTATTAGAGCTTCTTCGAAAACAATGATATTCTAAAAAGAAAAGATACCGAATTACGTCTTCGGGCACTCAGATGTCAGTACCTACTGTTCTCCAAGAAAGAGGTAACAATTTATTACATTAGTTATTTATATAAACCTGGTAAGTCCCCTATGGCACTTAAATATCACCGTGCAGCTTCTATTCCATATAAACAGAGGCTAACTTTTCCAGTAGGGCTGAGTTTTAAATAATTTATATAACATGAGTTCTGTATTCTACTGGGATTATTAATAACACAAAAGTTAAGTAACGCTTAACATTTCCTAACCAGGTGAAATTCGTATCATACCCACACGCATGCAGCCAAAAATAATCGAAGACTAATACAGATATAATTACAATAAAGGAAAAGCCTTCCCTATTTCAAATAAAAATAGAAAGAGGAAATAGTGCGGAGATAGAAAAGAAAACAAGTCAGAAATAGATGCTGTGATTAAGTGGAACGAAGCGAGGGGATTAAGACTTAATTTTTCCGGCGTTTATCTAGGCAAATGCTTGGTGATAAATTCCAATAGTGCTTACGTTTCAATCGAACTCGATAATTATGTCACCACTAGCTTATTACGTCAACAGTTTGATATCATGGCTTTTGGTGCAATATTCAATATATAGCTAACCTTTCACAACCACGTCACAGATGCACGCCACTAGTTCACCGCACTCATGATGTGTTCTGATCAAGTTGCGAGATAAAAATCCGACGGGATAAAATATTTTTTTAAAAATAAACTAATTAATTATTATTATGGTAATTACTGTAATTACGACGACTAATAACTAAACCATATAACATGGGTCTGCGAAGTGTCCTCTTGACAATCTGCTTTTTTTAATCAGATTGTCAAGAGGACACTTCGCAGACTCATGTTATATAGTATAGTTATTAGTTGTCATAATCACAGTAATTACCATTATTACTGTGTATGTGTATAGATATGTACTAAGGTATAATCCATATCTATACACACATATTAAACATGGTAATTACTGTAATTATGAGTATTTATATGTAATTATGGGCATTGTATACGCCAATTGATTACACCAATTTCTCTTTTGTCTTATGAGCTCTTGAGCCTAGTCCCTGTCGATCTAGGGGCCCAACACTTTCTCATTGCGTTCTCATACTTCAACTTTATTACTTATATCATTTGGCGTATGGTCAGCGGTGTCGCCAAGAGTTTTTAGGCGATTTACGGCTCAGTTATGGCAGTAGCGTATTTTGGGTGTACAAAAATTATCTTATCAGGGTGGAGCCAATGAGTCATTGCGAGTTCTTCTACGGTGGTCCTCTTGACTGGCATAATATTCCGTTATTGCTGTCTATTATTTTACTTTATTATATATAAATTGGCAGTAACATACATCCTTTATGTGCGCATTCTTTAACGCTTAAAATTGCGTTTCGATATCGGTAAAGATGCGACGACTTTCCTCCGCGTACTGCACTATCGTTCATAATAACTATCTACCTTGTTCGGCGTTACCTCGAGTTACTTCTGTTCAAAATATCTTTGTGGACGTAGATAGCACGCTTATATACCACGATCAAATTCTAGATGTATATCAAGGATTACATTACTCACAAACCGTCGAATTAGTATTCTGAATTATGGAAACTTCAAAAATATTCCACAAGTAGAATCGGTATTAGCTGCATAAAGTCGCAGTCCAAAACTTTTGGCAGATGTAAACTTGGATTTCTTAAATTTAAGAAAGTTTATACGGGTTTTATGTTACAAGATGTTTGATTACTCTATTTTGTAACATATTTATTTTTTCGAATTCAAATTATAATAATATATAATTATGAAAGAATTTTTGTTAATTCGTTAGTTGTTATCTCTTTAAGAAATTAACATATCCTTACTAAATGAGGCACAATAAGGTAGTTATCGTGTATAACGCGTTGTCGATGAAATTCGCTGAATTTTTGATATATTATTCAAACTATAAATATTTAACTTATTTTAAAATTATTTACCGTTTACTTTTGGTAAAGATGGCTCTCAAAAATTGTACAATTAATATTACAGGAAAAGTACACAATAGTTTTAATTTTATTTACAAAACCGATCGGGAGATTTGTCTAAAAAAACTAAGTCAATGTAAAACGATAATAATTAACATTTTGCAAAAAAAAATATTTGCCATTTCGTTTTAATAAAAATCACTCTTAAAAATTGTACAATTAACATTACGGGAAAAATAGGTATTTCACCGCAAATCATTTTATTTAAAAAACGAAATATAAAAAAAATGAATTTGTTGAAAAATTACTGTTAAAATGAATTGATGAATAAAGTATCAGATGCAACTTTATTCTCACACAGTATTATTTCTAACCATATCTGAAATAAAATGTAACAAATTTGTAAGTGATAAATTGTTCAACATTTATTGATATCTATCACATACAACTGAATTAACAAAATTCTAATCAATACAAAAAGTTTTCAAATGTTTAAAGATATTTCAAATATCTATTATATATAAAACAATAATGGCCTACACAGCACAAGTCATATACGACAAAATACGCTTACATTTTACTACAAGCTAAAGCATGAACCATCTATATAAAAATATATCGAAAGTCAACACTGCTCAACTCTCTCTCGAATGTCCCCCATAACGTTTGACAGCGGTCATTCAGCTGTCGCGTATAGGTAATAGAATATTACGTAAAGGGTATCGCAATTGCAATGAAAATACAGTATGATATAAATTAAATGACGTCCGACGCATAATCGTAGTGTTTCGTAATCGTAGAGCATTACGGCAGTGATATTCATAAGTGCGACTGTTGAATTCCGTAGACCATGCTCGTAGAGCATATCACAGACATATTCGTAGATGCAATTATAGGTCACATTGAAATCGTAGATCATGTATTTCTGAATAGTAATTATAACTTTACTACGTGAGTTTTTAGATTTCCTTTGGTGAATTTTTAAAATTTCAATATGAATTTCTAACAATTTCTTTCACCGTTTCAGTTACTCATTTATTTCAGTATTCCGAAAAAAAATACAAAAACTGTTACTTTAACTTTTATCACATATACTCTATATTAAGGACGTGCTTATTTCAGAATTAAAAAAAGAAAACTATTAATAAGTTTTAACTTATTCATAAAAAATAACAATTTTATAACTCTGAGACAGTGAAAGAAACTGATGAAGACAATCTCTAAATTGGCACAATAATTCTACATTGGCACAATAACTTTTATTACTTTATTATTTAATTTACGCCTATTTTATATTATCCTATATAAAATGCTATATAAATCAATAGAATTCAAATAAGATAACGATATTTTCCAAGCCAAAAGCTTATTTCCCACTTACAGACTATTCTATTTGTCAGTGTTTATTAGTAACTAGGTCATTAATATTCTTCAGATTTTCAATACTGATAAATTTTATATAGGTACAAGGATATAGGGAGACAAATTCATCTGAATTTATTAATATAGAAAATAAAAATTATTAATATAAATTATTAAAAAGTTATTAAATAAAAAATATTAATATAAATTCTTTCACATTTTTTAAACTATTTGAACGATTCATTAAGTTGAGAAAGCAAACAAGTTTTTAACCTTAATTCTCTTCTGATACCCAATAACGAATCGTGGACACCGATCAAACACTAAGCCCTTAATTAACTAACCCACACACAAATTATGAATCAAGGTCACCAATATCCCAAACCACATTCGATGTAACCACCCAAATCCAACTGATGAGCTCAAATATCACACAAAACAAAGCCCTTTTGTCCCAAATTAAGCCAACGCGCTTTAAGATGCGGCAGGCAGACAAATGGCTGAATACAATTAATTTCCTAGAGGTCCCGCTCTGCGTCGTCCTTACATCCTGTGCCTCACATCCTGCCTCGTATTTAACTTTATAAACTCGATACATATTAGGCTTCTATTTGTGGATGTTTGATTAAATACTTATGTCGCAAGTTGCTTCATCTTCCGGTATAAGTTTTACGTCGAAACATTTAATCGTTGTTTGTTTTATTATTTATTAATCTGCGTACGTTGATAATTATTATGATCGATGATAAAATGAAACGTCTGTATCCAAACATGTGCAAAACATGAACATATATTTTACAGGAAGTCATATCCGAATAAATTCAAATTTAAATGTTGTTAATGTTAGATCAATATGGACAACACAACATCGACTTCTAAAAATGACGTGAAGAGGGAATATTCGATTGACCTGTTGCAAGTTAACATACAGTTAACGATTGACCTGTTGCAAGTTAACATTCAGTACATGTATGAAAACAGACAGATACATAAGAAATTAAATTATATATTTGGAGATACATAATGTTTTTGATTTTCTGTTTATTATATTATTACACTCAATTTACTGGGCCCTTATAAGCACTGTGAAAGTGAATGCAGATTGCAGTGAAAAATACTTTTTTAATGCAAACGTCAACAGATGGATATAGCTTTAATAAAATATTTTAACGAAAAAATGGAAGCGATTTCAAATAACTACAGAATAAAAGTGTACACAAGAGTATAAAATAACCAAAATAAAAATACTTAATTGGAACTTTTGCGGTAAAATATCGTTTCCGAACATATTCGTGGACAAGTTAACGCTTTCCTTTCCTCGTCACACTCACACAGATGAGTGCTATATTTTACTTCACAGCAATACCAAAAATCTGGGAGCATTATTTTACAAATTTACCCATATTCGGAGACTTTATTATCAAATAATAATTAGATTATATTATTCAAACTCGATCAGGTGATCTGTACTATTCATTGTTGAAGAATTATATGAGGTATATTCAATTACCCTACTCACATAAAAAAAAATAAAAAAAATAAACCTCCAAATCGGTTGAAAAATACCGATGATATAAGGTCATAATGATACAAAACATCTACAAAAAAATATAGAGAAATTGAAATACTTCACCGTTTTTGAAGTCATTTGAAAATACATTTACACGATTTTAAGATATACACCAATACTTTGAAAGTTTTATTAATGAGAAATAACAGAGCATAATTACACACATTTGGGACACATTGCAAGTCATTTCGAAACTCAATATTTCACAAACTGACTTAAAAATTGAAAATGGTGAAAGGAGCCTCACTTTCCTTTAAATTAATATATCCGACGATGCACCGCAAGATTGAAAACGCAAGAAAACTTGTCGGTTTTACATGAATGGGTATACCTCCCCATCTAAGCATATTTTTAATATTTTGCTACATACCGATTGGGATATTCATATAAAGCATATGCTTGTAAAATGTTATGTACATAGGTCTAAAACTAAAGAATCTGGAAAACTGCGATAGAAGAGTGAACGAACACATGAACAAAATTATGGGAATGTTTATTTCACTACGAAATGATAAAAATGAAGATGCCAAATTTTGAATTGATTAAAAGTTAAATAAAACTCACATTACGAGGATTCCGTGCAGATTTAAATACATATAAACATTCAAGGATGAACTTTATTTCCAATTAATTATTTACAATTATTAATATTATTTTTCGCAAAGTAAATATATTCCTACTACATTTTTCACAGTTGTAAAATACCGTGAATTTATCAAAAACTATAGTTTTCCAGTAAACTTTAGGTAAACTCCTCGTAATGGGCTATCAAGAATAGAAAACTAAGCAATTGTCTCTGAAAAAGTTTCTAACTTAAAAGTAGCCAAACATATCAATCTTATACTCATATGTAAATATACATATATATATATATATATATATATATATATATATATATATATATATATATAGCACAATGCTTAAGCAAAATTTTACAATAACCATTTTCGCTGAGATATCCGTATACTTACTTACGCCAACGCTGTTCTAATGCCCTAATTAAAAATTTCTCTACATTTCCAGATAACTCTCGTATTTTTTATTAACATAGGGCTGGAATATAACAAAATTTCCTCCACGGAAATATTCAGACGACCACATAACTTTTGCTTAACGTGCAGCACACAGAGAGTATTTCGCATATACCACCTACGTTAACGTAAACCCCGACATAACTCAAAGTTTAACAAGCGCCCGTTCAGCGCACGGGGATTAAGCGGCTTACCAGTTGTTCGAATCAAACGAATTTTATGAAAAAAAACCCTTTCCAATATTCAAATCCTGAAATATTCGCCGGAGATGGGCCGCATCGATAATTGTGCGCAGTTCGACACAAAGCGAGCTTACTCTTGGCCGGTACATCGGCTGCTTTCGTTAATGCTGAAAGCAACGTGGGTCCACTTTGTCTCTAGGCCAGCTTGCATTAAGCTTTAATTATTTGAAGCTTTAGGAACGTGACAGCATATTAATTAGGTAGAATATGAATATCCATCCCGTTAAAGGTTTTTTATCAGCGCATGAAAGAAAAATATAATAATGACCCACAATGGTATTATGACACAATTAAAAGATAACATGACAGTTAAATATCCACTTTGAAGCTCTAATGTGATAACTGTAATAAAGAAATTAATTAATATTTCGTAAACCTTATGATAATTTTATATTATTTCGGTACATTTCACAAACTGAAAATAAACTACTAAATCTGAAACTGAAATATAATAGAAGCTTAATGCCGAGTATTTAAACAGACTATAAAAATCTATAATATTTTATAAATGCATAACGATAAAGAATCAAGTCATAATTGAAATGAGAAACATATACTATTTCCTAAATCCAAGATAGTGCCGAGAACGAATATAATGAGTCTCGTTCACTTCCATTTTCGTAACATAAAGGTATGCATGCCAGCAAGATTCAACCCACAGTAAAGTACTCTATAACGCATCCCTTCAAATTCGAGTAAATGGACTTCATCGACCATAAAAAGGTAGAGAAAATGCAATGGAAATATATATGCATTGAATTATTTTAATTAGTCTGCTCCCCAGCGGTCACACCGATCACCAAACGATATCGCTGTTGGGTGTAATATCGGGGTTGGGTGTAATATCGATGGGAATACTCGGATTGATGGTAAATAAATAGGCAAATCTCTCTCTAACTTAGAGCGGTTTTACCCCGGCTTCTGATACATTTTTTATCACTGCTCTGCCCCTATAAATCGTTGGGTAATATTTTTCAAATCGAACCTATGATTACGAAGATTAACGTGAACAAACAAATAAAATAAACAATAAAAATTTCCGTCTTATCAGTATTCCGCTTCTATAAATTGTAACGTAATGAGATATAATATACAATTACTGCAAAATATGGGTTTTCTAACACAAAAAAATATTTTCTAATCGGACGTATGTTTTTAAAGATTAGCGCTACAAACCAACAAACAATCAAACATCGAAACATTTTTTTAAATCTTTCAAACACTAGGTAATAAGTCTTCACGAGGACCACATCTTCATCGAGTCCATATTACCACAATGTCAACTTTTCCTGTGTTGTCGAATCGATGTTACTGAACTTAAATATCGCTGGTAAAATTTAATACTCTTTTAGTGTCAAATATTTGCAAAGACGCGTGATATTCCATAATAAAAATAGTGGAGTTCTGTTTTCATAGATTATTGTAGTGTGAATTATTGTAGTGTGAATAATATTTCACTCAATATTAGAATTATTGTAGTGTGAATAATATTTCACTCAATATTAGAATTATTGTAGTGTGAATAATATTTAAAATCTGTATATGTAATATCAGTACCTTATTCTGTGCGTAGGTGTATTCTAATCTTCACCTCAAAAAAAAGACAGATTTATATGAAATTTAACACGAAGATTACGGATAATCTGAGTAATTACTTATAATCACAGAGGTACAGAGAGGGCGATGCTACGCATGTGTCTTCGTCGTCATTTTTCTGCGACATCGAATCGGAAAAGAGGTTATTAGGCAAGAAACAGGCATTAACGACATGCATAATTGCCAGGTCGAAGGGGTAATGGTTTAGACATCCAACGAAGTGCGAAGATGACTGGAACCTGAAGACCAAGCATCGAAGGTCGCATGGGCAGATGATATTCAGGCAGTGACAGGCAAACATTGGAAGCCGCAAAACAAGCAGCGAAAATAAATAGACAGATTTCGGAGAAGCTTATGTTATCTATTGGACCTCAAGCTTATGATGATGATATCCACAACGATTTATTTTGGATGAATTCAAGAATTAGATTTTAGGAGCACCATCGTCGAGCTGTCCTATAGGGCGTTTATCGTTGCCTTTCAAAGCTACTTGTATATTATTTGTGTACACGGTGCTTTGCGAAAATATGACGATTTAAACACTTTACATACTAAACTAAATAGACTCGCCAGTTGTAAAAACACAACAAAGGCCCTAATACAACAGGATCCTTTTATGTATCAGACAGGAACTGATACCCATGCGAAGAGCATGAAAATGACCAGTAATTATAAAATATTTATATAAAGTTCTATGTAAAAATTAACGTTGACTAGTCTAGTAACAAGGTACGATGATTTCTTTATAATATGATTTATTTCTTAAGTCTAAATGTTTTATATTCAAATAATGTACATAAGTACAACCAATTATTGTAGGAAATTGTCGATAGAAAACTAATTTGAAACGTACATTGGTTAAAAAAAAAAGGACAAATGGAATGAGAGAAATTACACTAATACAAAATAAAAACTGTTATATTCCTAGATAATCTATTGATATTTTTCTGCCTAATTATATATAGTATTTCGTCATACGGCCGAATCGATTTTTCAAATAAAATTCTCATGACTAATTAAATACATGCCATTCTCGATGACAATATAAAATTTAACACAGTTAGACATATATAAATTAATTAATCAGAAACAAATTCGATTAGTTCATATTACCGTCAACAAAAACCCTTCGCCATTACGAAAGGCTGTAAATCTCACACTATGTTTGCGCTAGGCAAAGACAAAAGTCAAACATGGCGCCGCTTGCCGCCATTTATTGTTTGAGCCTTTCGTCAATAAATTTACCATGAAGACTATGACTTATATCGTCAGAAATTCAAGTATTAATATTGACCTCTTGGAAGTATGGAATGAAATTTTCAAATAAAGTTTTAATATTTGACTTCGCAGCTATAAATAGAGATATTTAGCGAAACTCTTATTTACATTTATAAATATATCTTTCGAACTATGATTATAATTTTGAGGAGCGAACAAAGTTTGCCGCTTTGTTTCACGTTTTCAGAATTGGGAAATATATGCAGATATGTTGTTAAAGTTTAATTGTAAAAGTTTTAATGTGATAACATATTAGAGTTTGCAAATTCAAACAAATCGTAACTGCGTATACTGTCTTTTTGTTTACTCTGAGCTCTTTTATCTCGTTTTCGCTAATGGTTCGAAATTTCATGGCGACTGCACATTTTAATAACATATTTTGATGAATAAAATATTGTGTTGACTTAGTAATAATTTATTACGAAAAAAATTAATTGCATCGAATGTACCAAATCAAAATATGTTTAAAATAATAGACGATATTTATAAAACATCGGTTTTAATTGCAACTGTCAATTTAATAGATCATATCTGGTTATTTTGTTTTTCATTCGATTTGAATATAGAACATTCGAAATTTACTTTTTAACAATGAGATTATGATTTAAAAATATTTTATATTATTTCTATGAGCCAAACAATAATATTTAGTATTATTATAATAACATATATTATTAAGCAATAAGTAGTTATCATTAACTATGGTATGGTTTCTGCCCCCTTTCGAAATTAGTATAAAACGTATATACGAGTAATATGTGTTAATACTTGTTTGAGGCATTTCTATCATTACTTATTTAAGACCTTAAAACTCGACCGTCCGTCTCGATATTGCCCACAAAAATGAATGTTAAATTGAATTAACTGATCTATCCTCAGTCTATCCCTCTCGAAACATAATCGTTATGCAACGAAATTGTCCTTTAAATATTTTAGTACCACAGCCTATTGAGTTACACCTAATTTTGTACCATTTTTTAACCAGGGGTTTCACAATTCGAACATTTAGAACAATTTTTGTTTGGCCAGACCTTTTGGGCTGGCCATATTTCACGTATCAATGCTTAGAGGCATATAAATTTAACGCTAAGTTAATAAGAGAAAGATAACAGTCTATAATTTACACTTTTTAAAGGCTATTTTATATATTTAAAGACTGTGTGTGGATCCATTACAGTACATGAAACTATTACAGATCCACTGATGGTGGATATATTTTTACATGGTCTTTAAAAATCTTAAACACCATGCAAAAATATAATATATAGGTGTTTAACAAATTAACTCGAAAAAACTGGTTTAAACACGAAACAATCATATCTTCTTTTCCTACAGCTACTACCCACTTTTCTACCATTCTTCAAGTTTAATCATTCCCAATATTAACCGACTGGCCATCACAATCAAATTTCTAAACCCAGTATCATTTAATATCAATACCTGATTAAAAATACAGTTACAAGCCATTTTATCTCGCTAATTTTACAGTCACTGTGTAACTTAATGACGTAATTGTTCAAATCATAGACAAGAAGTCACAGCTTCAGATTTCACTCAAACTCGAAAAGCACATTTGTTTTATTACAATTTTTAAATATAATCTAACATCGAAACGTTAAATGTTAATATTGTTAATATAATTCATACTTCCAACCGAAATCGATTTAGATATGTGCATATCTTAGATCAAGAGTGACAAGTATCTACAAACCTTACTACATACTATTACAGCTAATAATAGATACAATAACAAGGATGATATATCCAGTATCATTCAATCGTTATAAGCTGACAAAATTGAATTAATGCATGTGATAACCTGTTGATTATAATTTAATCCACATTTACCGTCAAGGCTGATTGAATTTTTAATAGCATCTAAATAATTGTCATAGATATGTACCTAATAAGATACTAACAACTTGCGACCTTGGTATACTAAAACGTAATTTTATAATTCTCTAGTAGATAGTGATATTTGCTTTGTTCATAGTAAGAATTTTTGATTATATAATGTAAATAAATAATAAATCTAAATAACATATTAGTAGCTGCGTTACCGTCACGATCTATCTCTAATCTTATCTCTAATGCTTTGGGAAATTAGAGAAAAATCGTGTCTATAAATACGTAACGTGGCACAATTTTTTCAGTACGAAAAGCTAGTAAAATTGAATAGTAAGTTGATGTATAATATAATGACTGATGACTTGGACTTTAACCATACAAATTTTGATCGACCGAATAACTTTCCACTAGAGCGGTAATATATCATTGGTTACGCTGAACATAGTGAGGAAAATGTGATATACCTATTCTTATTTAATATACTTCAACGCTTTACTTAATTACGGTCGATATACACGTAAACTTATGATCCCCAAAACGCTTGATTACCAAACATTTCCTTTATCATTGTCCGAGAGTGAAAAGTGGCTGAGTTAGAAAGTTGAAAAGTTATAGCTTCCAATATGCAGTTTACATATATTTACGTATCATACAGTAAACTGACTTAAAGCTTTCAGTGGACGTCAGAAAATTTATAGAGGTCGTTCGTTATCGTACGCTGTCGAACTATTCGTTAGCTGAGACGTGAAATTAAGTGAAGTGAATTTTTCGTTGTAACTTGCTCTCGCGGTCATTGTATTTTAAATATTTTGTCGGGTATTTAAGCTGTCCTATATTACATCGAATAAGACTCTTTATGGCGCTGGAAATAATATCTGTTAAAGTAGATGGTTATCTAGAATTGTATGACCTATCGGCATCTAATAATGGTAACATCAATTCTGTTTAAAAACGTTAATATAAATAGAATTTTAAAGAGGCTTGTTTTAAATAAAAAAAATGTTATTCATATATTATTATGATATTAAAATACTCACTTTTTTTCTAATGTATACACATCTAATTTTTATCAACAAGTCAAAAATGTAAGAAAGTTAAAAAGAGCCGCCATTAAATAGATACTCGATGAAATTGACTCAAACGACATTTTGTCGTATGTGTGACTTATTAAATTGTAATGGAAGAAAAACGTAAATAACTTTGACTTCAAAAAAATATTTTAAGGCGACTTATATAAATAGAACACAACCAGTTATTAAATTCGAATATTGCTAAAAAGTAATACCTAACATAGAACAACCTAGTAAACCGGTGCTCACGGGCTCACCTGCGTTCCAACTTCTCTAACAAAGGTAGACGCGAAGAGTTTATCTCCAAACAACGCAGCTCGAGTAAATAATGTTTACATAGTTAATTTTATAGTTTAAATTTATAATATTTACATGTAGTTTAAATTATAATAGTATAATTTAAATATGATGCACTAGCAACACAGGATACAGTGAAATTAGATCATGTTATCTACATACTAAACAGTTGATGGCATACGTTTGATAAAAATATATCGATTAGTAATATATTCAAAATAAAATATTTTTAGTAAATTTCCACAAATATTGTCTTTTTATGTATGCATTGATAATTCTCTTGGAAAAGTTTTCATACACCATTTTTTTTATTGTAAATTTAATTTCGTTTTTCTTCTACTATATTTCTTATAACTAATGAACTGTGTGCTTATGATGAGATATGGTTAAGTTTTGTATAAAATAATAAACAATTATCTTAATTATTAATTTAAATAATATTACCTTACATTCAAAATATTATATTAATTCATCAATATCCGTTATTGCACAAAAGTATAACTTGAATATTATTTTCATATTCAAAGATTTGTGCTAAATTTGATGTATATGTAAGTACGTGTAATTTAATCACATTCAATAATTATTTTGATATACTCAATAATTTACATAATTTAATAGATTTAATGTAATGTTCTACTTTTCCACGCTTAGTAAGCGCATAAGAGCAGTGCGAAGTCGCTAAAAAATGACAGAAATAAAAACTTTTAGTTACATGTTTATTAATATACTGATATTAGCAGTATTTTTTTAAAGAAAATAATAAATGTCATTGAATATAAAGAGGTCATGTGACGAATGAATATGAAATTCGATTTTTGAAAAACTATACACTGTATTGTTTTTATGAAATGTTAAAATGCTTTTATACGATACACTGCACCATATTTAAGCATCATAAATATTTTTTTATTGATTATATGAACCCTATGAAATATGACAGTAGTGTAACTAAAATTTTATAAATTTGTCACTAAATACCGTTCTTATAATTTATTACAACATAATGCGAATTACAAATGGATGATATTAAATATTCCTTATAATGCACAAAAATTTAATAACGTGCAATAAGAGCTAGTAGTCTGTGTTTTATTTAAAATCGCAATTCATATCAAAATTTTTGCGACACGAATAATTAAACATAGCAAATTAATTACAAAACTCCAAAAAGACGCTCAAGCAAGCGCGACGCGCGGCTACGGACGCAGTGGCGCGAGCGACGACACAAAATGGCGAATTAACGCCATTTTAAACACCGCCATGAAGCTTGCACGCGTCACATGCATAATTCTCAATTTGAATATTAATCAAAATTAGACGCCGTTGTCGGCCAACTTCCTGTTTCGGCTTGACATATTTTAAACGCGGCGTCTGTTTTATTAAGTTGTCCGTATTTATTTACACACATGGCGGGGGGAAATAATTAAACGCTAAACGCGTGGGAGGTCGATGAAAAGTTTTCATTGTTTTCTTTATAATTAGGACGCAAACCTCTTAATTAACAAATATCAATAGAAATGAAAACTTAACTAACATACTCACCACGACTGCTTTCTTTTTGTCTTACTTTTATTTAAAATCTTCTGTCTCTGCAATATAACATTTGTCTTATTCTGAAATATCAAAGACACACAAGGCAACCTTAAACATATGTGAAATAGCTTAATAGCTAAATTAAGACATCGAAACTTAAATTTAGCACTGACACAATCAAAACAGTTATAACTACAAAACTAAATAAAATAGATACTTATATCAAGCAAAGACTCAGTCATATGAAATATTTTTACTTTCACAAATATTGTCTTCAATAATACGCATTTCTTCTTTAAAGCATCATATTTTACACTATGACGTAATAATTGAAAGCTAAAAAAACTCTGACAGTATTTATTTAAAAACAATTTCCAAAATAAAAAAAAATAGTACAGGTATAATTATTTTCATGGACGACTTCATCACTCTTAAGTTCATTAGGTCCAGTCCAAGAGTAGTGAATTTTCATATGGGATACTGAAAAGTCACTGCACTTGAACAGAACTTAGAGAACTTAAGAAGACAGAAATACGATGATGTTTCGCCTATTAGCGACCAATACCCTGGAGTTCAAACTGTGCTGAAAAAAGTATACAAAGGCATATCTTGTTGTTTGAATCTAGACATATATAACTCATGTCACGAAACGATACGGGAGTTATTACAGAAACTTATTCATTCTTCGGAGCTAGTATCAAACGCGTAGTATCTTAGCAGAAAAGATCAAAGCCTTGTTATCTAACAGCGATTATCATAGAATCAAAACTCTCTGGTTGGGATGGTGTGAAGCCTTAGATGAAATTATCAATCTGCCTAACCGACACTAGAAAAACTTCAATTTTAATAGTTATTAGCATTAACACAAACTCTTTTTAGTGTTTCTTTAGTCCGTTGTAAGCTCTTGGATTATGTATACAATTTGTTCAAATCTTTAAAAAAAAAACATTAATTTATTAGGTATTCTGGACCATGTAAACAAGATTACAAAAAAAAGTTGTAAAAAATACATTATATTTATCACAAAACCCTTCACTCACTCTTTTAAGAAAAATGGCCCATGCTTTATCGATACATACTTTGCTATCAGATAAGTAACAGAGGACAGATAGACACGTTGTCTTATTTTATTCCGTCTTGAAAATATTTAGTCTGGACACACTTACCCACTGTGCACACTTGACTCACATGATTACATATGTATTAATGAAAATCTATTTTCATAAACGGTCTGAACAAGAAACGATTCCTGACTTTTTAGTTTTCTAATACGTTTCATAATATAATATTCTAATACGTTTACATAATATAATATTCTAATTCGTAATATTCTAATACGTTTCAAACTGAAAATAAATTCCCCTTTCGACTCAATAAATTCCCCTTCCGTTTCGTCTAAAAACACTTAACTATAGCTACAGGAGAGGTTATTTTATGACCTCTTCTGTAGCCATAGTTCAACTATTATCTACTCTTGAATTGCTTCTACCATTATCTAGTTTCTTAATTAAATCTTTGTATCTTAAAACTATGCTTCAATACATTTTTCTCTTTACTAAGGATTTCTATATTTGCGAAATGTATCTTTGGCTTAAATTTTTCGGACATCGTAGCCACGAAACTATGTTGATTCAACTATGGATAATCTTAACTAAATAATAATATTGTATTACTAAATTTTAAAACTAAGCATATCAGCAATTGACTTAAAAGTAAATTGAGGAGAAATAAAAGCAAAGTCAAATACGAGTCGACCTCGCATAACTGAAACTCTTCTTTGATTCTAAACCTGAGGAGACATAATGCACTGTTTTGGAACGAGAAGAAGGCTATATATTTTACATACAAAAATAAAATATTCTGCTACTTTGAACTGATCGCATAACCCATCTTAATTTGACATTCCTTTCCATCTCATATATAAGAAATATTTTTTTTTCACATTCACACTAAGTCATTTGTCACTTTTCAATACTTAAAACCATTTGCATGTGAACAAGACCCATTCCTACACCAATACTTTCTTTGTTGTGGAAAACTCTTACTGATAGGAAAATATAAGAACTAACTAGAAGAAGGTATAAGATATATCACAGTTTTCAAGCAATTCCAAATTTCAGTCTTTTCTTTTACAATAAGACACCATTTCCAAATACTTAAACATGTCATAATTAAAATTCTGTTCTCGTGAAAACTTACTATTGGTCCTATTAATTTAAAGTCTGTAAATGGATACTATTAATTAAAATTTTGGACTCGTGAAACATAATATTGGTAATTACTATTGGTTATTAAAATATTCATTCAGACATATGCGCGAATAAAAGGCGAATTGAAGTTCAAAACCAAAATATCATGTTCTGTAAAAGCGTTGAGTAATAAATGATCTAAAGTATACAAGTAACTTTGTTTGCCAGTAAAATTTGACGAAAAAAATCGTCAGTCGGACAACAGATCTTCAACTTCGATTGATAAAGGAGTATAAACCTTTATTATTAAATTTTAACTAAAGAGTTTTAATTTCTCAGAAGGCAGAAGAAGATCTAAAATAGTAATACTTTTCAAAGGCTCGATATCGGCAAATACCTGAACGAATTAAACGAAACGCCCAGACCCATAAATCTATATATACGCAGCGGCTGTTTATTCGCGTCTACCTCGATTCAATAATCACGAAAACGCAAAACAAAAGAACGGCAAACAATTTATAACACTTCAAAGATAAATTTCTTATTTTTCACTCAAATTCTTGCTCGCTAACGTCGGTAACTTTAAGCGGTTCTCTTTAGAAATATGGTCCGGAATGTGCCTTGCGTTGGGGCTTAATTAAAACTTATATCCAATCCCTTCTTGATGAAAAAAAAATGTTCTCTTGCCGAATCTTGGATGGAACCGGCGAAGAGTCAAGATAGAAGATAATTAAAAATTACTCGGCCGCGATGGAGGTATTACAGTTTTTTTTGTCCCTTCATCTTAATAGCATTCGCGGTGACAACCGGACTGCTTCACTGCTTACGTTTTCTTTCTTTTTTTTTTAAATTTGTATAGCACCTGTCGAAAATCATTTGGAATGTGTCAATATTAATTCTATTAATATTTTATCATAAGTAGTGACAATGACATGAATTTCCGATAGAATACCAGCCAATATTAAATTTCTTGTGGTTGTCAACTTTGAAAATATTGCAAGAGAAACATTGTAAAATAATTATTGATTATCTAAAATAATACTGAGTTACTGAGACATTATATTACTGTGCTGTATTACTGTGTGAATTTATATCGCAAACAATTTTGTTTATTTTAATCAACTGTCTACGATGACATTATGGGGACGAACATCACAGTTAAACAATCAACTGTCTACGATGACATTATGGGACCTAACATCACAATTAAACAATCAACTTTCTACGATGCCGTATCATTTATTTTCCATCTACTTCTTTAAATATACCATTTCCCCATCCCCCCGTATATCAAAATAAAAATAAAAGAGCTTTAAAGCATCATAGCTTTAAACTTCTCAACTTCGGTTTATGAAATATGGAAAAGTGGCAGAACTTTCTGCCATATTTTTTTCCTTTTTTATTACTTTAGATGATCTGCTACATTTAAATATGAGTTCTGGAGATCTCAGTAATGTTATGTTTTAGCGCGATTGAAGGTGCTGTGGGATTATAATACAGATCTTGCAGTGTTTGTACATATACAAATAAGATATATTAGACCTGATCAGTCGAATCTTCGTATTTGTCAATCGTACAACCGTTCTGTTTATAAAGTACTAGGTACTTTATAATAATGATTTTCTGATGTTTAAATAAAAATGAGATTCATAGTGTGGATAGCAGTATCACTTTGTATGTGAGTACAGAAAGTAGATATTTAATTACATTTACAGACGTAACATCTTTTCTTACGTTTCATATAACAGGTCGCTTCAAATCCTTGTTATTTTTTGCACCCCTTTCCACATATTTGCCATTACCAATCGAATCCTATTTTTGTTAATATTCCCCTTGATAAATAAAGGTAAAAACTTATTTATCCAACGGTTTATCTAAAAAAATCATCCCAAATGTTATATATATGTCTATTTTTTATGATATATAGCTCATCTATTGTACGAAATTCTGCATATATGCGAACTATATGTTAGATGTATATATATATATATATATATATATATATATATATATATATATATATATATATAAACTAAATGCCATTCGCTCATTGACTGACTATTATAATTGGAGAACTGGTGACGAATTTTGAGAACGTATTTAATGCACAATAAAGTTTTTCATAGTGACGTCATTATGTTAGTAGAATTGGGTATAGAAATTCTGGAAAAGCGTTTGGTTTATTATACCAATGCGCAACTATAAAAGTTACTAAAAAATGAGTCCTCGAAAATATTCTTTAGGCACTTTGAAATTTTAATGTACTGCATTTTAGACTCTATAGAAAAGGAAAACAAAAATTTCAAAAAATTTTAAGGGTTGTTAAGTATGACCCGAAAGCCTCGACTGTGTATTTTTAAAGTATGCCGAAAATATGTTTTAGGTGGGATGAAATTTTTGTAGGATCATTATTAAATTTTATTAGAAATAATACCACGAAAAGATGGATTTGAATAATGACCTGAAACTACATTCAGTTTCACATGTGTGCAACAAAAATTCTTATGGATAGGCATAAATTTGAACCAAAAACATTCAATCACGTCTATGTGTTCCCGAAATTCACTGACATTATTTGGGCAACGCCCAACATTCTAAAGATTTAATCGCGTTCTATAGTCGTAGAAAATAAATTTAAAATACTGAAAATATTACACATATGAAAGAAATATGTTAACAAGTTTTCCTTTTACTCCTACGAGTATCTGCTAAAAACAAATCCAGTAGCCGATCGTAAAGACGCAAGCATGCCCACCATTCAAACTCAAAACAATAACTTTACAAAGCATTCAACTACTCAATTTAAATCGAAATACGACAATAACGATTTTCGAGAGTTTATTTATAAAACACGAATATAATAATAATTCAATTCAGAGTTTTGAGACTGTTTAGCGACACTTCAGGGGTGCCTGTTTATGAATTTGTCGCGTTTCAATTGTTCATTTTGAAGCCGGAGCTTTTGGGAAATGTGCAAACTTTGGGCGGATAATGGGCGAGGGAAAATTTATTGAATATGACCGGTGATGAGACGTTGAATGTAATTATCACTTTACTTTTGTTAGATTGATCTGCAATTTAAGTGTTATGGTTTGTTACACGTGTCTTTGTCACTTCATTCAGCGTTTTCATCTATCCAGAAATTGGGAACGTATTTTGTTTTCTTGATTGTAATGACCTTACCAACCTTAACAAAACCTTACCAAATTTTTCTTAACTCAAGCAAATAAACATTTTTAGTTTTGACGTTTACAATATTAAATGTACCAAAAAAAGAAACATTTGCAGTCCATCTTTGTTCTGTGTCCATCCCATCTTAGTCTATCAGAAGACTTCTATTCCATCAGTATGAGTGTATGATTTAGCTACACGAAATTTTAATAAATGTTAACTCTTATTACCATCTCAATATCATTTATAATGAATTTTTAGAAAAATTAAAAAAAAAAATTCATATCATTTCATAATTTATATCAAATAAAAGCTGAAAACTGCATAATATATATCGATAAGTGAAATCCGATATGAATATCACGGCGTATAAGGCTGACTAAAACTTAATTAAACTTGTCCTGTTCTTGAGTGGAACCGATTCGTTTTATCACAGTATTAATATGGCCAAAAAACACGTAATTAAACTGTACAACGCAATAAATAAAAATATCGTATTAAATAAATTAATTTCATAAAATAGTTGCAGTCAAAACGCGCCTTTATGAAATTCTTACACTCGTATGAAATTTCATATAAACATTTTATATATCAGTGTACCTAACATATAAAAAACTAATGAATAAAGTGCGACTCAGTAGTAATGGACTTATTGTAATTTACAATTTTCAACTATTTTTCAATTTCAAATCGAAACGTTTCTCTTTTTTATTTGAATCTGGTTGTATTATCCCTTTCAACATTATCTCTTGTTCAACCACATAACTAATTAAAGAGATAAAACTCATTATATAACTACATACATTTATAAATTTAGACTAGTAATTAGTAGGGACACGGAAAAAGTACAGATACCTTTCAGTAACGAATACATTTTTCTCGATACCAATACCTTTGTACTCGATACTTTGAATCACATGATTACTTTACAGCAGCTTTCGTATCTGATCTCCCTCAAAATTTTGTTCTCATTATAACACTGCAATCAATCAGTTTGAATTTCACAATAAAATATTACCAAGGTATAGAAATACTGACAACACTTCACACAGTTTGTGATATTACAAAAGATGTCGTTTATTTGGTCTATATCAAGAAAGACAACCAACTTATTATCTTTAAGTGATTATACCGAGGAAGTGTGAAAAGTTTAGAACTTGATTAAACTCACTCTCTTTTCTAAATTTTAAAAATGACAAATATACCCAACAGAACATTGAGGACAAGTATCGATACCTGGGGGTATGGGTACATTTTCTATTAATACTTTTCTCTGTACGTTACTTTTTCAACACTGCACACAAGTATAGTACAGATACTTTTGTTTCGATACCGTGTTTGTAATACTTAGGTTGCTGTTTTCTTAAAATTGGGTTAAGTAGCTTTTGAAACAAAAAATCGATAACGATTAATCAGAGCAAATAATCTAAAAAGATGTTTCCATCTATTATCTGCAGTATCGACTACAATGGTGGTGATAGGATGCAACTGGCTATTACTAGCCTCCCTCGGAGTGCTCGTGGCTTTCGCCATCGCGGACCAAGCACCAGCCCAGCATGCTGAGAATGCGGAACAGGTTTGTCAAATTTGGTTTATTATTTGTTACTTTTAATTATAATAATGCTGTCTGTGGAATTCTGACGTTTGTCATAAACGACGCTCACGATTTTCTCCGTATTCACTGAGTCAGTACAACTGTAATTATTTCGTCCAAATGTGAGGTTTCTTGCATCTTTATGATAGAGAAGATACACAAAACACGCAATAAATTTATGTTTCTATAACATCATTAAAGATATCCATTACCTTAACAAAGAAAGCATTTATTTATTATATGATTTTGACTTGTAAATAACAATTTTACCAGATATCATTTAACATGCCAAAGTTGATACAAAAAAGGTCATTCTTGAAGCACGGAAGACGGTCAACAGAATAATTCACTAAACGAAATAAGTCGCTAAGTCATGTGTCAATAGACTATTTCTTATCTACGCCCACCTCTAATAGCTTATATAATATTATGGCAACTAGATTTATGGCTTCAGTTTAACATTTTTTTTGTAATAAAAAATTATGCCTTATTAAAACAATTTATATTCGGAACAAGATTTGAAATGATATTTATATTTACCCGACGCATGCCAGTATACTAAGCTACAATCACGTTATCAATAACATAAGTTTATATCTTTACACCACATCTTTATGCCTTTACACGATGAATATTTCATGGATTATTTACACATTTGGAGTGCAAAAGGAAGATCAAAAGTAACATATGAATACTATAAATGTGGCGTCCTTTTAATAACTTTGTCACACACTTTAAACTACCGCCATAAAAAACTAATGTAGTTCTCAATCAACTATCAAGTATAAGTTTTGGCTCACTATACCAAATAAAGAAACCGCTTAATTTTATTTAATACTTACATATTTCACTACTAAGGGAGTAACCTTTTGGCAAACGAACAACAAATGGATAAACAACCGAACAGGCTAATCGAATCACGTTCGTAATTTTAATCGTATCACTATTCTGATTCTATAAAGCTGCAACGTTTCGAATAGGATACTGTTGATCTACCAGTTGCTGTTGTAACATTCTCCCATAACACTATCCCGAAACATCCACAGATGGAAGTGTCCACCGATCTGACCGACGAAGACAAGCGTGCCTGGCAAAGCCTCCACGGAGGTTGGGGCAAACGCGCGTGGCAGAGCCTCCACGGCGGCTGGGGCAAACGCGCCTGGCAGAATATGGCCAGCGCGTGGGGTAAGCGTGCCTGGCAAGACCTCAACGCTGGATGGGGCAAACGGGGCTGGAACGACATGAATGCCGCCTGGGGCAAACGAGTGAGTGCAGTAGTATCACTAATAGATTAGCATTCAGTTCTAAGATTGCATTAATTTCAGAAGTACGGATAAATTATTTTGTTGTAAGAGCAGATATTTTTATTTTAATACGTAAAGAAAGTAATATTTAAGCAAATATGAAAAAAAAATTAATTTACTTATGAAAGTTGACTTATTTTTAAAAGATATAGGCCAACCTCTGGAGCAAAGGATATTACCAATTATTGAAGAAAACAGTTTTAGAGTATAATCTGTTGGCACATTTACAATAATCTAGATGTCAACATGTATACGCCCAATGTTTTTCACAATTTTTATTTTTATTTTTAGGAATGAAATAGTGTGACTAAATTATTTACGATTTTTTAGAAGTGTCACTAAATGCTATTGCTAAACAAATGAGGAATGTTTATCTTGATGTGACAAATAACTTCTTATTTTGTATCACTTTGTACAAAATGATAAAGAAATTTAATTATTATCGAAGAAATCCTTTATTAAAAGCTCAAATATAGACAAGAAACATATTTCATGGTTCGGAAGTTTTCTGGAAAAATTAAAAACAAACCCTAACGTCTACGTTATCTTCAACGTTTACTCTATATTTGGTACGCTGATAATTTACAACAGATTCTGGTATATGATTTAAATACACACTACACATATGATTTAAATGTCGAAAATGGTAACACAATTTAAATTAACCAAACGTGATGTCAAAAATGCAGAATTCAATTTATTTATTATATTCTTTATTATGTTAGACTGTTCGCATTTTCAGAAGCAAACACAACTGTCCTATTTCAGTGTATATTTTAATATATATTATAAATATAAAAATACATCATCGTATCAATATGAAGATAATTCAGAAATTAATTTTTAATTTGTGTATATTTTTTACAAATTTGGTAATATGCAATTATCTATGTTTGACCCACTTTGACAAAATGTCCTTTACACGATATATTGCATCTTTTTCGGTAAAACAAAAAGTTTTGCCTGAATAAATAGAAAATAAAAGAAATAGCTGCGAACTTATAAGTTTTCCCAGTTTTAATACTAATTAAGAAACATTTCAATATTTTTGTACTTAGGCAAGTTAAATCTTGTTCATTAAAACAGGAAAAAATTCCATATTTTTTACTTATCGGTTTTTTTATCATCGGTATATTTGTTTGCATGTAGCAAACAAATATACCGATGATCAGAAAAGATAGCTGCTTAGACAATTAAGTTAAGATAAAGATTAAGTATTTTTATAAGCTGGGGAAATAATGTTACTATTGGTGAAAGGCTTGCTTGACAGATCGATGAGGATATTCTACATGTTCACATGTGGAATTATTTTTAAAGACACCATGGTAACAGAAGCCTTGTTAAGTTTACCATATCGAATTTTTGCTAACAATTTGGCTCTAAAATAAATTTTCCCCTTACTAAAACACTTTAGCAAACTGTATTGCATTTGAACCATCACGATTTTACACGAATCTTTATTCATTGTTTCTACAGGAAAAAACATGGATTTACATGCAGAAACTTTACTGTTAATAATAAAATACTCACACCACCTAGCAACGATATATGTAACTGCTAGTACTTGGCCAGAAACTGAAACTTTAATGTACTGTTGCGAAACAATGCTGAAAACGCTCAGGCTCTAACGTCGCCAATGACTGGCGTCTTGCCAAAATACAGCGCCTTAATGAGAGTGGTGCAGTACGCAGATTCTGAACCGGGTCGCTGTTTTGTCATTAATCTAAGAAGGAATTCTAATAAGCAACGGCTGTTACGGTTTATTAACTCTTCAGAATCTCTTGTCTCAAGTCAGACCGCAAAGTTCGTTGTGTGGAAAACTTGAAAACAGTCTTTATCTAAGAAATTTGTGAGAGCCCATTATATTTATTTCAACCCATTGCCTTAGAAACTAGCTTACATAATAGGACTAAAAATATAATCCAGTACATGTCTAATTATTTCTCCAACAATTCTGTATCAGTATTTCAAACGTTAAGTTATGTCTATCATTTTTAATAACAGACACTTTGTTTACTGCGTTTTTATCCGAGTTCATTTTAGACAATCATATTGAAGCTTTTTCAGCTACATGTATGATTTAAATGTTGAAAATGGTAACATAAATTAAATTAATCAAACGTGATATAAAAAATCCAGAATGCAATTTATTTATTATATTCTTCATTATGTATGACTGTTCGCATTTTCATAAGCAAACACAACTGTCTCATTTCAGTGTATAGCCAAGTACATATATTGTTTTATACTCTTCATTGAAGACTATTGAACATACCAGTGTAAAACTCGGCAGAAAAAAGGGATGTTGTCCCCTTTGCATATAAGAACTAAATTGAAAACATATTCGTTTATTATAAAATTTATTTTATAATATTATCATATTAAAATATCTTTAAAAATAGATTTGAAAAAAGTAAAATCAGAAAAAGCTTTATAGGTAAAAAAGGGTTTTTTATGTGAATTTTTAAATCGATAATATTAAAATTATTGCTATAATCACTGAGGTACTTTCGAAAAAGAAACTTAAAACAGTTTCATAATACATTTATCTGGATAGCTTGTAAAAGTAAGAATAAATGGTAACCTAACGTAAAAAACTTAGATAATGGTATTTACAAAATTACATTTTGCCTCTTCAACTTTAGTAAAGCTTGCATATCGAAGAATTCTTCCTGAGTATAATATCCAGATTACATATTTCTAGTTTCAGAAGTTGAAGCTATGCTTTAATGAATTATTCAGTCAGGCAGAACATTTCTTTATATTCTTTTAAATATTAAATTCTTTCTTTTCTTTGCGGTTTCTTCCGTGAACATGATACCAACTTCGGAGTAATAATCTCTGCAGCTCGTAACCTTAGAGTATGTTTATTCCACCATTCTGAAAGATCAGGCCGTTTTTAGAATTCTGTACCTCAAAAACTCAAACTCACTTCCCAAATGGCTAAAGATCCATGATCGACGCCAACTTCACATACTTACACTTCTTTTTAATGTATAAAAAATCCTCATTGCCCAATTATCTTAGTGACAAATTTAAAGATTTGTCTGCTCACGGCCTTGGGCTACGATCTAAAAGTTTACTCACCCCACTTATTCCTAAACATACCTCTACCACTTACGAAAAATCCTTCACTGTCCAAGCAGCAAAAATTTGGAATCACCTGGATCCTGACATCAAGAATATCACATCTCTAAATATTTTCAAAGATCGAGTGAAAAAATCCTGCCTCTCCTTTGTGTCCTTGTCCTTTCCTGTTTTTCCCATCCCAAATCATGTCAATGTTTTTTTTTTACTTATACTTTCGTATTTTTTTTTAATTTTCGTATCTTTTTTAAAAAATTTTTCGTCTAATGTACTAAATTTCAATACCAGTTGTTATGGTTGACTGGAAAAGATTGCTCATGTAGCAATAAGTTCACCATATGAACTATACACAAAAGATGATAAATAAACAAAATTTAAAAAATTAAAAATGGAACCCTTATAACATCACGCGCGTGTTTATCTGTCACAGCCGATTTTGTCAAAAACAGTTTGACGTAGAAACTTGAAATTTGGCTTTGTAAAGATCGTATTAACTCGTATTCCAAAGTAACTTTAAAGTACTTTGAAATATAATATATACAGAAATTTTAGAGAAGCAAATTGTTTATTCTATTTTTTTTTTAGTTTTATATAACATGCATCATAAAGAACTGGAAAACATTTTGTTTAATTATAAATGGTACACCCTCAGAGATATACACTAAAATATGCAAAACATGTTACGCTCGCCTACCTTATTTTCGAAGCTACTGAACCAAAAATCGCAAAAGACCATAATTGGTGAAATGTGACTAAAAGTTTACAGGAAATCAATAGCAATGATTTACCCTTAAATTATTAAATTTAAATACGTATCGATGTAATTCTTTTAGAGGGAGTCCTACTTGACAAGTTAAAATTACATTAATATCTGTTAAAAATTACATTAATATATGTTAAATTATGTAAATAGTTTTTAAAAATTATATAAATAGTTTAATAGTAATACTATATAACTTTAAATACTTATATGCGCCTGAATGTGCAAGCTCGTAGTATGAGTTCTGATTATAATTAACAGGATTTCTTTACTTACTTGACATATTGAAAGGAGAGAATATGCTATTCGTGCTCATAATCAAAATTTATATTTTATTTATTTATTTATTAACTTTTATGTAGAGTACATATGGCGGACTTATTGCTACATGGGCAATCTCTTCCAGTCAACATATTTTGATTAATATCTGTTCTTAAGCACTAATAATCCAAACTAAACTTGCTGTTAATTAATAGAGCCCTGGAGAACAGAGCAAATGGCAGAGCTTCCACGGATCCTGGGGCAAGCGGTCACCATCCGAGCTTTTCGACTACTGGCAAAGCGAAATGCCCGTCGATAAGGACGTCTACGACTCAAACGCTGCTGACCAATATGCACCCATGCATCAGGTTCGTATTTCGCTGAAATCCAATTTATTAGCGATATGAAAAAACAACTTCCAAAAATCTAATTATTTCTAGACGTGTCAAAACCTATCAGCGACATTTAGTATATATAAATATACATGTATATAACAAATAATTTCAATAAACTAAGCTTCCTAAGACTAAAATAAATAAATGAAAACAACCTACTTCTTGCATTAACTTCGGAAAATTCTTTCACTTAACGTTTTGATTTTCATCGCATCTGATATTGATAATAGCAGTTACAATAATTTGCGAGATCAAAATCCCAAATCAAAATCCGTTCAGTAACTCTTGAATAAGACATATTATAATTATTAATGAAAGGAATGAATAGAGACGTTATATATGAAATTCATTGGTTAAACCTTAAGCAATTGCTGTTATATTATACACGAAAGTTTTCTAAAGTTAGGATAATTTGTCTTAGCTTTAATATGACTATCTCTTTTATAATCGCGCTTTCTAGGGATTTTATACATTAAATGCATTTCTTCGGTTTATGTAAGTACAACATATCTATTGGGTATAACGTTTTAATTATAGATTTATAAATCCAGTAAAGCTTCCAAGAACTTTTCAGCTCCTAGCACCCATTAATCTCTCTGATGGATGCAAGCAACATAAACACATTGAATAACAACAACTGAAGCATTAGTGTACATTAATGTGATGAAATATGTCAATTATATCGCATAGCAAATTATTTGACTAACTTCTAGTAAACTTATAAATATATATTATAATACTTAGCTGTGACAACAGCATCAAAACTTTGCTATCGCATTTCTTTTAAATAGTAATTTCTTAGTCAATCCTAAAAACAAAAAATATCGTTTTCTCCTTATTAATACTTCGTGCATACAGAATAAAAAGAAATACAGCCTACAAAATAATAGGTCATTTACGGTTATTGACAATTCAAATCTCTCATCAAAACTATTTGTGAAACCGAGTCCCAAGTACTTCAGGTGGAACTAATATATTTAAATAATAAAGCCTACGAGAATCATTTAAGAAATGAACTTTTTTTTTAGTTTGGGGTTCCATAAATGTCTTTTATATTTATGAAAGTTCTTATATCTGTATAAAACTCATCGTAATTATTTAAGATTTAATTTAATCTGCAAAATTTGTACTAATAATTAAAAAGCAACATTCTTAATGGACATTGCTTTTTCTTAACTTATATATACTAAACGATACCGAGGTATTTGTTTCTCTAAATAAACTATTCACAGAATTTCATTAATTCCCAGTGCAAGGATAAAAAACAACTAAAAAAAATTTAACTAATAAATAAATTATTATACGCAACGAAATTAAATCTAAATGAACAAATATTTTACTTTAATTAGATGTAATTAAAACTAAAAAGCATAACTAACAAAGGAGATCAAAATTCACATTGAGCAAAATGAAACTTAATTCTCCGAATAGAGAAATCCATCAAAAACCTAAAAGGATTGCGGCTAGACTTCGTGAAATTAGGTTATAAAATAAAATACTTTGAAGAACTTCTAGCATAGACGTCTTGAAAATAACTTCTATTGAAAAACTTACTCTGTAAAACGCTCCTCAAAAACTTTTGTGTTCATTTATTTCCTTTCCTTTCGACTTTAGTACCTACCGTCTGAGTAGTTATACAAGTAAATACTAAGCTGATTAGACTATAATAATAAATACTACTGTTTCATTAGTATTTAATTAAAAAATAAATTACTGTTTGTATTACAAAGACCACGGCTATATCTTTTAGCACCACTTACGTAAGTCTGATTAAATAATTTGTTATCGGTCGTTGTAATTCGTTTACATGTACGAAAATGTCAAAAACGAGACTTCTCCCATAATTAGGATCGCCATTTTAAAAATCTTGGTTTACTTGTTTTAGAAAGATTATATTACTAATCGGTATATTTTGTTTAATTGCATACATTTCAATTAAGTTTTTATTCATAATATCAAATTGCTTTTACTCCAAATCATTTCGCAAAACTATTGACGCATTAAATTGTTAAAAGGTTTTTACTAACTCTGACGTAGTATAACTCATAAAATATAAAAGAGAATTATAGATTTAAAGGTCTACAAAAAAGTAATTATCGGTTTTATCGTAGACTCATTGATATACGAGATATCTAGATTGAAAAAATTCACAGTGATGAGTTTCGCCTAATCTGTCCAACTGTATCCTCCGTTAAAGTAGGACGTAGATAACTTAAGAATTTTGCCAAAAAAGTTTTAGAATTACTGTTTAAAAGGCTTCGAACCAAATTCTATAACTTTTGGCTACAAACGTCGTAGCTTAAAATATTATCCTCAAAATAAATTTAAGTTTATTGAGATTTTCTTTTATAATTCGAAATAAAATTGGTGGCATTTTACAAGGCAATAAATTTTCATTCGGTAAAAGTTCTTGTCTTAGGTATTCATAATAATTCTAAATAAGTAGCAATAGCAATCTAAAATTATACAGCATATATTAAACATCACCTATGATCTGTTATTACAAGTGCCCAAAGTTGAGGTAATTAATAGCCATTAGCACAAAAATTTCATAAAACCAACTCGAGAATCGTTAATGACTAACATGACTAACTTCTCACTGCCTTTTCATATTTATACGCGCTTGCATAAAGCTGTTTAAGACATAAAAAAAAATTAAAGCGCGTAAAAAAGTTAAAACATAAATATTTTATATTTACCTCTTTTTAGTATTTGTTGTTTGCGGAATATGAGGAATATTACAACCGATATAAATACTGAACATAAGAAATATTAGAGCCGGATCTAAAAAAGAGCTTAATCTAACGATACTCTAACGATTTTTTGGATATTTTTTCAACCTCACCCTCCATTTTACATATAGAAAAACTCCCTTGAATATAATTTTAAATCATCTTAAATATAATTTCTAATTTTGAGTTGAAGAATACATTTTGCGTGTTAATTTATGCCCAAATCTTATTTCGTTTAGAAGTTAGACATCTCTATGATAGAGACAAAAAGACAGTCATAATAATAAGGATTCGTCCGGATTCTTCGGGTACGGCATCCTAAAAATCTAGCCGTTTATATTTTTGAAATAATGTCATTAGAATGCTTCGTTTGGAAAGTTACATCATTTTGTGGAAAAAGAAAATTTTAATTTGTCTTTAAACTGGCGTTTATTTTTTGGAAATTTTATTGGATACCTGGGTAAGACTAGAATATTTTATTAAATACTTGAGTAAGACTGATGAACGAAGAAAAATTAAGTTGAAAACTAAATGATAAAGCAAAATTCCAATGAAGTAGGTGATCATATCAGTTGATAAAGATCCAGAATTATTATTTCCTATATGTGTTCACTCGACTGTAAAGACATTTATAAAAATACACGACATTTTTCAAGGTACGTAACATAATCCCGTAAGAATAAATACAGATGTTTTCAATTAACCTTCGCATTATTATCAGAATTCAACTCGAACTGTCTCAATGTATATTTAATCGTTATCCAATAAGCACGTTGAAATACAATATTCTGGATGTCTCATCTAAGTACTGCACTCCAATGTGTTTTGAATGTACTAGATTATTTATTTGTAAACCGATTATGATAAATGCTATATCAATCTATTTGTTTTCATCACGCGATAAAAGTTTTCACTCGAAATTTTTGAGTGCTTTTCTGAACACACGTAGTTATTCCCTAAAACAGATTGATATTGTAGAAAGTAATCATAAAGTAATATATTTACCAAGCACTACTTTAATAAGTTTTCCAAAGCAGAATTGTTTGTGCCCCTAAATATCGTTCATCTCGTTAAAATTGAATCATAAAGAATCGGGGCATATTGAGTTTCGACTATTATTACTTTAACTGGTCATCGAATATAAATTGCCAAGCGTATATATATAAATTTCATTTGACCTTAAAATAATTATTAATTGATTGCGTATATGAAAATAACAAGTTTGATTAAAAAGATATGAAATAGTGTAGAATTTGTTGATGTGTATTTTTTTAAATAGATCGTAAAAATGCATTATATATTTTTTTAGTATGCAATTTTACTTTTCATGTTTCGGTAAATATTAGAAAGGCAAATTCAATTTCTTTGTATTTTTAGGGTTCCGTATATCAAAGGGAAAACCCTTATAAAATCACTGACGTGTGTGTCTGTCAGTCTGTCACAGCCATTTTTCTCAAAAATCCCTTGACGTAGAAACTTTAAATTTTGCGTAGTAATAAAACATATCTCTCACGTAGTAATAAAACATATCTCTCACGTAGTAATAAAACATATCTCTCACGTAGTAATAAAACATATCTCAAACTCTCGCACGTCTTAGTAATTAACACTCAAAAATACTGATAACTTAATAAGTAATCGATTTTTTTATTGCCTATATAGTGTGATATATATTTTGAAAGGGCTAAAAATGTTTACCTAGGGTAACATTTTTTTTTATATTTCTCAGATATCAGGTGGTATATCTTCAGAGATATACTAAAAAATATCCCACAAAAATATGTTTCCACCTATTTCCAAAACTACTCGACCTAAAATTATGAAAATAAAATTTCTAGAAATCTATAAAAAGGTTGTAGGAAAACTATACCGGTTATTCTCTATTATATTTTATGATTTTTTAAAAAAAAATTAACTAATAAATAATATAAAGAAATGTTACTATTTCCATAGTATGCAATATATTTACGTTGTCAAAAAATAATATTTAAAAACAGTTTAATAGAAATACTACGTACACTTAAATGTTTATAAGTGCTTAAATATGTACGTACCCTCGCAGTTCGAGTTCTACTCGCGCTTGACAGGTTTTTGTAGTCTGTACCCTTATATATTTATTTTATCATTACTTGATAATATATACCTTGGTATTATTTATATTTACCTGGATATGATAGTGTAAGAATTTCCTTTCTTAAGTTTTATATTATTTAATAATTATAATACACATAACCAAGTATTTTCAATCTCAATCCATACCAAGATTTTCTTAAAATATTGCCAAATAAATTATAATATTAATCTATGGTAGTACAAATTTCTAGTATAAGAAATTTCTACCACAATGATCCCAGATAAAATAGTATTCATTATATAAATTTAGTTATAGTTTATTCTATAGTTTACTGTACAGCAAAACCTATCTTTTTAAATCTATGTGAACCTTAGTCTGGTTATTTCGTTTTTTCTTTAACAATTATGCGTCACCAACATGACATCAATGATCATAATCTTTATCAATGGTACCTAAACAATATTCCAAATAATTCGGGAAAGTTTCGAACACGCAACTAATTAAACGCGCCATGCAGGTCTTCGGCGAGAACGCCGACAAGTTGATGGATGTCGCCGAAGAGATGGAACCAGCCGACAAACGCGCCTGGAGCTCTCTCCATGGAACTTGGGGCAAGCGATCATCACCACGAGCCATCAACAATGGTACCGTTATCTAACTCATCATTATGTGCCAATAATAATTATAATTTTGCTATTTATTTACCAACGAAGTTGTAAAACCAGTAGTAATTCGGTGTTTGTGAAACATTTTGAAGCTATTAAACTATTAGAAGCTAATTAAACTATTAGACAATAGGGACCAAGCATATTATTGATTTCTTAATATTTTATTTAAAAACCAACCAGTTGTTATGGTTAAGTAATAGATTATTTCCAGTAGACTATGATAACATATACTCAAATCTTAATTTTGTCTAATGGCAACTAAAACTGATGCAGAATTCGAACTATCTGACAACATCACATATGGAATAAATTAAAAAAATTAAAGGTCGACCATACCTACCATTATAAATAATTAGATCTTAAGATATACATTTCAGAGGCCGAAACTCATGGTAACCTATGTATAAAGGAGCTATGCTATATATTATTTAAACTTACATAACATACAACTCCAAAAATTAACACTAGATAAATGTATACATAGATGCCCTAAATAGAAGTTAGAAATGCGAATATCACTTAGATATCCTATAATGATCACGTATCTAAAAACAAGTTCAAGAAATACTACAATGACTTCCAGCAGTTAACATCAAAAAACCGCTCTTATGGAAACTAATTTGTCAATAAGTCATATAACGTTAGTTTTACAAGAAGACAATAATGTTTAATGAGAACTTAACCAACGTTTATTTGGATGTCATTTCGCCAGTAAATTAATGGGAAAAATGATCTAGTATTGCTTAAGTATAGAAAGAACAAGCGAATGAAACTACGTAAAACTCTTTCATTGCCGTTTTTGACGGATACTTGTAACCGATATATTACTCAGTCGTACATTCTCACAACATCGTCAGTAATTTTTAAAATACGTATGAAGGTGTTTCTGTATCCTTTTTTTTACTAAATATAATAAAAACAACTTTATGAAATATATATTGTATTTTACTTGGAGACGTGAGCGGATAGAGATGATTTCACATATGGAAATTACGTATATCATATCACCTACATCTACTCATATATTTACATGAATTGATAAGAAGATTACAAAACAGGTAATCTTTTTATCAATTCATAGGTCAATTCGTAGGTAGCACAGATGAATGAGTGAATCAAAAGATCGATACAGTTCACTGATTCACTAACCTAATTGATGAGCGAATATGACTCACTTTAAATCTTGTTAATTTAAATCTTCGATTTATTAACGTTTACTAAAAGTTGGTAATAATGGAAAAACGCGCAAAGCTAACAAGGTCAAAAATTACCTGGATACTTTTTCTCAACCATAATATTAACCATATAATAATCTAATAAATTTTAGTGGTTTTATTTATAAATAATTGTTGAATACAGCGATCAAAACTTTCGTTTGAATCAACTTATGCAATACTTCCTGTATTAATGCATAATACTAAAAGTGTGATGTTATCACACAAATACATGTGTGCATTTGGTTAACAGTCCTAACCCTGCAAAAGTATGAACGTCAATCAATTACAGTTAATTTTTCATCAAATAATTGTATATACCGTAATGCAAGTATATGATTTATATTCAAATGAATTGCAGTGTATCCCGATCGACACAATTCTAATGATTCATTAGTCATTGAATCGTTAATTTGATTCAGATTCAGATTCAGTTTTTGATTCAGATTCAGTGAGTCGAATTATCTAAATTTTTAAATATTACCTCCGGTTTATAATCGTACAATACATTCGTGAAGAAAGTATTAGATTTTAGCTTATCTACTCATATCGATTTAACTTACCTACTCATATCGATTTAGCTTACCTACTCATATCAATTTAGCTTACCTACTCATATCGATTTAGCTTACCTACTCATATCAATTTAGCTTACCTACTCATATCGATTTAGCGTACCTACTCATAACGATTTAGCTTACTTACTCATATCGATTTAGCTTACCTACTCATATCAATTTAACTTGCCTACTCATAGCGATTTAGCTTAACTACTCATATCGATTTAGTTCATAGCGACATCTACCGAATTGCTTCAGTTTGAAACCGACCAAATTTTCCATGTACTATAATTAAAAAAATACTTAAAAGTAACTGCACCACTGCAAATATAAGCTTAATCATTTAGCTATTCTATATAATAATAAAAAGAAATTAAATGTAACTAAATTCCTTTTACCACCCCTCCCCATCCGCCCAAAAATAAAAACCCTATCTTAATTATAAATAAATAAATATTACCATTCAAAAACGCAGGTTTTTATCTTAAACGCGAGCCCGCATGGACCAACTTAAGAGGAATGTGGGGCAAGCGGTCTACCAATTGGAACCGACTGGACAAAGTTTGGGGAAAGAGAGAAAATGTCTACGGTGAGATATACATGTGTTGTTGTGTGTGATCACTGTGCTGTCTATGTTTCTTTCTTCCTCTCTTTTCACTGTCACCTTCCACTCGCAATCATTTTACCTGCCTTAAGGTAATTCATTCATTTCATGTCGTAAATCCTTCACAATGGAAAATGTTCCACAATCAGTCACCTTCATACGTACGTTTGGCTTTAATCATTAAAAACTATTAAAACGTAACACTTAAATAAATGTAAGTATTACCCAAGTCTCTAAAGCTTAATATGGCTTTTAGCTCTATGGTGATATCTATTT
This sequence comes from Druceiella hillmani, assembly GCA_039881145.1. NCBI lineage: Eukaryota > Metazoa > Arthropoda > Insecta > Lepidoptera > Hepialidae > Druceiella > Druceiella hillmani. Next base: position 18,063,453 of record JAYKKI010000029.1, read on the forward strand.
CTACCTATAGGTAAGATAAATGAATAGGTTGCATTAAACATCCAATGAAATAGTTCAAAAATAGCTAATTTACTTTATTTAAAATTTTTATTAAACATTTTTTTATTTAAAATTTTTCAATGTCATTTTTATGAGTAAAGTTTTTACTCCATAACGTCACACTTCAAATATATGGCGTCACATCTTGCTAATAACCATCACTTTTCCATTATTAATTATTAGCCACAATTAAAAAAAAACAAATGAGAAAAGAGTATAAAAGTGCGATACAAGTTAGCAAGGGAAATGATGATACTTATACCAACGAACGGCCAGTAACATTGGTAATGTTTTACCGCCCCTGAAAATCGGAAAATTGTTAAATATACTAACATCCAAGTTGAGTTAACGGAATCAAATGATATAGTAAAGCAAATGATATAGTAAAGTACCAAATGATATAGTAAGACAAAGATAATGGATCTATGTAGTTATAAGTGCACTTTATAAGAAGTGAATTTTGAATCTTTTTTCTTTTCTTAAATATTAAAATACAAAAAAAAACCTCAAGGATCAATCAGAAAACGTTCATGATTAATGGAGTAAAAAAAATCATCGATTCAAAAAGTGCTTTCATTACAAAAAAAAGGATTGACAGAATACCAAACTTCTTTCAATGAATTTTTTAATTTCTTTTACGTTTTCTTAGCTTTTCCATATTTTTATGCTATCCATATTTTTATATTATGTGGTTTGCAACAAAAAATGCGAATTAAATCGAAATGATTCGATGAAAAAAAAAACAGAAAAAATGTTTACGTCGATTTGATTTTATTAAGAAAACATGGAAGACCTTCATGATTTTCCAGACTAAAGTTTGGTATATCTTTTCTTCTACTCAAATAAAGAAAAACAATGAAAAGTTCACTTTGTCTAAATACACTTTTTCTATGAAGTACGCACAGATAATATACGTAAATATATATTTGGTGTAATCTTTTAGAAATCACAAAATTTAAAAAAATAACGTCTTTAATTAACTATCTCTTACTTCATTCTATTAAAAACACAAATAAAATTATTTTAGTGATATAATTTTAGGAGGAAATACTCTTAGGTATTTAAATTCTAAGAAATATTATGAGACTGTGATAAAATGAATTTTTTAAACAATACGTTTACGTTACTGGCCATCATTTTTAACAATACGTTTACGTTACTGGCCATCATTTTTAACAATACGTTTACGTTACTGGCCCACGATTTTCACGAAAAGGAAAAAAACCATTAAATAAACGTTTTACATTAACGCACTGAATTTTTGTACACAAAATTATTTAACAGATCATTATACCATTTTTAATTCATTTCATCGGGATGCTTGTAAATATAATTTTCGTATTCTACAGTTTAAAATCCGTAAATGCCAAACCATCACTTTTTGTAGGGACTCAAAAAAATATCTCTTATGTTTCAAAAAGAAGAATCATTCACAAACAACTCACTTTGAAATCGATAACCAATGACAGCATTATAACTTTTCACGTCCATTTCACTACATCACATCCGCTTTAAACCCTCTCCCCCGGCTCACACCAGAAACATTTTATTTTTCACTAATACATAACCAAAATTCACTCCATTGACGTATAATTCTATAAATAAACAAATAGTTATATATATATATATATATATATATATATATATATATATATATATATATATATATATATATATATATATATATCAAATACCTAGGTTCCGATACGAGTTCAATAATCCGACCTCATCAGTTTGAAATCGATCATCGTTTGACGTTTCTTTCCCATTTCACAGACTTTTTATCTTCGCGTCAGAGGCATTGAAAACGCGTTCATACCCTCGTCTCTCAATGTATGTATTGCAATGAATGTTAAGCTTATATTTGGTATGAACATTATTAGCCTTTATATAATAAGTTATCCGACACAGAGAGCTGATCACTTGAATATCAACTTTTTTGCATTATTTTTTTATATTAGTTCTCTTAACAAAAAGTGAAATTGATAAATGTTAAATTCAAAAAAAGAATACAAAACAAACAAAGTCTCGTATCTGGTTGTTCACGTTTTAGAAACACGGACAACAAGATAGAAAGAGAGAAAACACCAAAATTCATAGAACAAAACAAATTACAGTACAGTATTATACAGTAAAATCATTGAAATAGCAACGTAATTGTTAATGACAACCAGATGTATTAGATCGGTCAGTACGGTACTTTCCCTTCTGTAAAGCCACATTTCTCACAGAAGCAGAACCAATGTGTTTATAAACAATTATATTTTCATTCAAACGTTAGTGCCGTAGTGCAAATCAATTCATTCTCAAGCTTGAAGATAAATAAGGAGTACAAATTTAAAAAAAAAATACAGTTTTGTTGTTCCTCGATTAGTTTCATTCTACTTATTATTTCTCGAGTAATTTACTTCCTTGCAACAAAATAATGCTAAGCAGGACTAGGACTAAGGAAGCAGAATCGATGTCTGTATAAACAATAATATTGTCATTCAATTGTTAATGTCGTAATTCAAATCAATTAAAAAAAAAAAAAACCTGAAAATAAATAAGGAGTAAATTTAAAAAAACAGCTATTACTCGACTAGTTTCTTTCCACTTATTATTTCTCGAGTAGTTTACTTCCATGCAACAGTGTAATGCTAACAAGGATCACGGCAAAAAGTTTTGCTATTTCTCGATTAGTTTCTTTCCACTTATTATTTCTCGAGTAGTTTACTTCCATGCAACAATGTAATGCTACTCGTAACAAGGATCACATCACACATCTCACGGAAGCAGAACCAATATTATTATAAATTATACTTTCATTGAAATGTTAATGATATAGTTAAAATCAATTCAGCTGAAAGCCTGCAAATGAGTAACGAGTAAATTTTTTAAAAAATACAGTTTTATTATTTCTTGATTAGTTTCTTTCTACTTGTTTCTCGAGTAGTTTACTTCCATGCAACAAAGTAATGCTAGCCAGGATATAATTATTAACCTCAAATAATTTTGTTTGTTCCAGACTACCCCGACCGAAGAGATGAATAAACAGCATAACGGAAATTAGTTCTTTTTTTATTTTAAAACGGTGGATTAGAAAATAATATTGTAAAAAGATCACAACCCATATCTATATTAAGCCTAACTTACTTCTTGCTGTACCTATCTAGAAAATTAAAATAAAATATTATACAATTATAACGATAATAATAACAAATGTAGACAAAATTATAATTTATATAATCCGAACTTAAATATTATAATTGATGTTACAAATAAAATTTAAACATATATAAACAGATATATATCCGATTTTAAAATACTTTCTTTTGCTTTTTTTGAGAAATTTACAAACTTTGCTAACAGAGAGCATTTGTAATTATTTTTAAGTACAATCATATGTGTAACACTTAGCTCCTGTTTTCAAACATATATTATCAAATTAATTAAACCAGCCTTTCAATTAATATTGATAACAAGTGTGTTTGATGACAAGAAATAATGTGATTTTAAAATATAAATTTAATTTAATACCCATATTCCATTACATTATTAAACTGTTTGTAATTTTTTAACCATTATCTTTTTATAATTCTAAACCATTAAATTAGTTTATATTTCGAGTTAATTTAACTGAGTTGAAATACATATTATATTTAACGTTCTAAAAAAGAAAATGTTACGTTTTATGAAAACCGTCAAAAAGAATGCAAATTCAGTTTTGCAGATTATATTGTTTTTAATTCTTTTATTTAAAAAGAACAAATATTTCCACCCGTTTGCTACATGAACAATTTTCTACCACAAAGTAAAAATGTTTCTGATCCTTTTTTTCTTTGGTATTTAAAACATTTAATAGTCAATTCTGCAACTGGCAACATGTAAATTTCCTAGCGACCATTTGAGAACTAACGTAAGATAGAATTGACAGATACTTTTTAAAAAGATGACTTTAGTATTAAAAGTATTGCCTCAATTTTCAACAGTTTGAACAAATTACATCATAATTTCGCTATTAGACGTCTGCCCAAACCAAAAATAACATTAGACCTCTTCCCAACGTCAAACAGTATTTTAAATATTTAAAAAAATATATATGTACAACTAACCTTACCCACTAAAAAAACAATAGTACCGTAAACATCAATTATTATCTATCACGCGTTAATTTCACAACACGCCGCCAGGGTATTTACTTGTCGCCATGAGCAATTTGGGTTTTTGTTTATTTTTTTAAGTAAACAAAAAGGAAACAAAAAATATGTTTTTGTATGAAATATAAAAATTGTATATTACAAATAAAACCGATAAATATATGCGTAAATTAAAAATAAAAATATATTTATTTATTTATTACATAATATCATAAATTATTCTTAAATGGTATTAAGATTAACGTGATGGTTAGCTTCACTTTGTGAAATGTATTATTTAATTTTTTTTTGTCAAATAAAATTTCATTCGAAAAGCAACTTAAAGGTCTTTCATTCGAAAAACATAACAGGTTCAATAAGCCAAAAGACGGCATTTTAGAGTGCTGTACCTCAACAGGAAAAAAGTACCTGCTCGTTTATTTGTCTGTAAATAAGAACACTTAAAGAAACAACAATAGTGCAGTATATAACATATCTATAATTATTCTGCACATACGAATATAGGTATCAGACCACAGTACTGGATACAAATTGAACATAAACAGAAGCGAATTTGGTTTATGTTACGTAAGTATATTTAGCACATAGGTAGGCCGAGCACGATTTATATAAATATGTAAAAAAGACCCAGTTTCTGAGTACCAATTCAATAATTTGAATCTTTCTTTGTGCCTAATAAAGTAGTGTCTAACAAACGCTTAAAAATGTATATTTATTGCTTTAAATTTTAATTAGCTCACTGTGGACAATCTCATCAACCTAACGTTTAATTCATCTTATTGCTTTGTAGCTTTGAAGATAGATTGAATTTGAAGTTCTCTAGTTCATTCTTTCGCTGTTACAATCGTTTTTTAAGGCTCCTCTTTCTGTATTCCTCCCAGCAAATGCAATATTTTTCTAGCATTTATGTGATTTTGTCGAAGTCCACGTCTTTGGATTGGAGAGGCTTATTTACGACATTGGTCTGGAAAAAAGGATCATATAAAACAACCAATGAACTATGGGGCTGAAACCTATTAAAGTTTTGACTTGTATAAAAGTTGAAAGTCTGTTTTATTGTTCGGTTTTATTAAGTAAATTAATTAACTCGTCATGAATGTCGTTAATTCGATAAAAGGCTCTATAGACTGTTTGTTCTCACCTCTTAGTGTATTTTGTTGTGCTTTTTACAGAATATATAACCCTAATCGTTCGTCTAGTCGTCGAGTACGAAAAAAAGGGTTTTTATAGAAATTTATTTGACATATTGACAAAAACTGAACTATTTAACAAATCATTGCAAAAATTAATAAGCTTCTATTATGATAGTTAACCAATCGATAAAAAAAGTCACGAAAATGTCAAGACTTGCGACCTGAAGCGTAGCCTCGTACGAACATACGTACATCCGTATGTATGTACGTACATACATAAAGACAAATTTAAATGATAATTAATGGTATCATTTTCTAGAGGAAGATCTCCGCTTTCTCAAAAAAACATGTTAAATTTTGATTACTTATAAAATTACCCACGTTACAATTATTTCTATCATCAGAACTTGAGGCTGTTGCCCTAGCCAGGTCTGAAGAACAGTCTAAAGCTTAATCTTTTAACAAAACTAACGTAATTTTACCAAGTCTTACTCTGGAGTTCATCACAATAGTGACATACGTACATTAAGAGCAGAGCTGCATTTCGACATACTTTACAGTTCAACTTATAACTTCACAAATATGTACAACTGGTGTGATGTGGGGTACACAGCCATAATTTTTTTCATTATTATGATCTTCACTAATATATTTGTTTGAAAAATTATTTAATATTGTTTTTATTAAACTTAAACGTATTTTCTATTAACTGGCATTACTCGACGCAAACACTCGAAGAAAAAGCCGCAAACATTCGACGGAAAAAAATCATTTTGAAAATAGTATGATTACTAGTAATATGATTACTAAGTATTATTTAACAAATTACTTCTTATTTATATTTATTAACAGTGTACGGTGCTGAAACATGGACATTCATGGTCGGCCTAACCTATAAATTTAAATTCACAACGCGGAATAGAACTCGTCTACCACATCGGTTTTCGCCGAAGAACCGACAACCGATGGAGGAGACGAGTTCTCAAGTGGACGTCATGAATCTCGAAACACGGTGCGATGAAGCGTATCTAATACCCGCCGTGGTAGACGGACTGAAAACCTGAAAAAGGTGACGGGAAGCAGCTGTGTGTGAGGGCTTACGACCGTGAATGGTGGCGCTCTTAGGAAAAGTGAAAGGCCTATTACCTGGCAGTGAATAAATACAAACTGGTGAAATTTATTTAACAGCGACATCTGTTTCTCTTGTAAGCAACCATCATAATCGTAATTTTATAATTCTCCACTAGATAACAGTATTTATTTAATTTATAATAAATGCCATTAATTTAACGGTACAATTATATTAAATGTTAGTAACTACTGTGTTGTTACTATCTATTATACTCTCTTCCCAACCAGCGGGGCATGCCTCCTTAGGGGGACGTAAAGAGCTCATAAGGGGGGGGTCCAATGTGTTCGGACATTCCAAAGACAATCCCATTTGAAATCTTAAACCTAGTCAATAATTCATTCGGTCGCATGCAGGCGCAAATATGGTGTTAATATAATTATTCTTTAATCATACTTAACTATTTTCAGTTTCAGTTTGTAATTAAGAAATAAATGCCGTGAAAATGATGTATTTTGTTATTGTAACCATGAAAAAACATGAAAAGGGGTCAGGAATAATTTGTTTATAATCCGAGGAGTCAGAAAGGTTGGAAATCTGGGGAGTCAGAAAGGTGGGGAGTCAGAAATCAAAAATCAAAAATCTTCAGATATTTTCCCACGCCAACAGTGAGCAAAATTCCTAGTTATGGTAAAACAAATTCTTTTATTATCAAATTTTGTGACAGAGTATTGCAGTTCTTAACATTTAACTTCATTCATATAATTTTAATTTAGTTATTTAACATTTAATTTTAATTTACTTAACTTCATTCTTAACTTTATGCGCTTGATTAACAGGAGATTTAAATTTCATTATTAATAATCAACTACGCGGAAATCCAAATGCGGCAAATAATTATTGTATACGATACACCATACTTGAAACAATATTTCAATAAAATTTGTATTGTTAGGGGAAATAAGAAAATTACTGACTAATTTTATAATAATGAAACCGTGACTTATAAAAAATAGAAACGTAAAAGCTATGTTAAAAGATAATTTCGCATTATTCTATTTTGTGTTAAACCGCATACGTTGAAATTTTCAAGATAAAGGTGCTATCACACGAAATCCTATCTTTATTAACAGCATTTTTTCACCCCAAATAAGTAAAATTGTGATATGCAATAATGAATATTCACCAATCATATAAAAGGCGATTGAACTTTAATAAAATTAATGGATAATTCAAAAGCATATCTCAAAAAGAATCAATCAACAGCTGACCACTCCATAAGGTTGGTATACATGGAAAAAAGCAAAATTAAAACTTTATGTAAAATGAGGAAAAAAAACGTAATTCAATGTGGTCAAAACACATCACCAATTAAATGTCTGTCTGTTCTTGTAAAAAGTTGTTATTTACATTTTTTTCGTGTAATATGGATATCATTATTTAGGGACTTATTGCAATATGAACATTTCAATATTTTACCAGATGTGAAAGCACACAAAATGGTAATTTTATAAGAAATAAATATAAACACACAAGCAGGCTGTCTGGTCTGTTATATATAAAAATATACAATTTCTTGAGACAGCTTTTTATTCGCTGGAAGAAAGGTCACAAGAGTTATATTTCATTCGAATTATAGAGAATTCTTATTACATAATTTTATTTCTTTATTCGATGATTTTACTTTATGGAATTAAAATTAAACCAGTTTGCGAATAAAATAAAACGTCTGTTTGTGATTATGAATGATTACGAATGATTTGTGATTGTGATTGATTACGCTATTTACGAATAAGAAAATAACAGGTCTGTTTTTTAAGAAATATTTTAGACCGGTTCTTGAACAAAAATTAGTTGAATCAAATGTTTAAAATTTATATTTGGTATATTGAGGTTATAACATACTTTATTTCAATATTGTTGAGAAATAAAATTAAGACAGTAAGACAAAGATTACAGACAAGAGACAATATTGCGTTAATTTTTATAAATTGTTTGTGTTAATTTTTAGATGTTACATACAATCCTACATTTCTTTTTCTTTTTCATGTTACACTCCGAATGGTATATCGAGTGTAAAATCAAAAAATAATAGTACCGACTGACACATCATGATTTTACGAGGATTCTCTTTTGTTTTTCCCTTTTACCTTAAAAGATGCTTTTGTTTTAACGAACTCCTAAAATGGGAAAATACAGGGAGACATTCTTATTAGATTTCTCGCTTTCTTTACAAGTTTTTACTTTATTTCGTACTTATTGTTTTGTAAAATTCCAAAAATAATACGAAGACTCTTTTTGGAGAAGAAAGAACTCTGTATATGGATTATAAAAAGACGACATGCGAGAGAGGACATTTTTTTATTAGTATCTTCGACCATATATGAAATTGTTAGTCAAAAGACAAAACCCCGTAACAGACAGACAAGCAAACATTGTATCAAATGAATTTGTCTTTCTTCTTTATTATAATCTTAATAAAAGCTCCAGTTCCAATCCGGAAACTTGAGCTTTATCTCTCCAAACACCTGCGCATGCCGATATGCGAGGGCCGCGATCTCCTCACATATCTGAGGTATCGCAGTAACCCCTCAATACGGAAACTTACCTTTCCAAGCGAACGCAAAGCATATACTCTTGCGACTTTAAGCTGTAGCTTATAACTTCCATTAATCATTAATCTTCGACTTAGCATATCCACGAAACTATTATACAAGCAAGTAATTATATAATTTCAATTACAAATGATGAATGCGTTTATCTACAGACCAAATGATACATACGTTATGGCAATATAAATATAAAAAATGACCGGACTAAAAAATAACAAACATTTTTAAAAATGTTATCTTGTCCAGTATTAAGTATAACAAGCATTGTTAAACAAAAATATTTTTCCAGTATTAAGTATAACGTTTAATTTAGATTGGGCAATGTGTGTGAAACTTGTTTCTTTACTATACAATTCGTTTAAAAATATAATTTTTATAATAATCAAATAGAAGCAGCATTTACGTTTCATATAACAACCTTAGCTTGTAATAAATGTATTACATATAAAACTAACAGTTCACTAAATATGTAATCGGTAAAAACAAAATTATGCGTGGCGATTTTGGCTATATAAAATCAAGGAAAATATATTTGTATTAATTTCTGTTAATTAATTAAATAAATAAAATATTTATGTCAGCAATTTATATTCGGAATTACGCAAATAATTACGATTCCGTACCTTAAAATGAAAAGTGGAACCTTTATAGGATCACTCATGTGTGTGTGTGTGTGTCCGACCGTCATAGCTGTTTTTCACAGAAACCGCTTGACATGGAAACTTGAAATTTGGCATAGTGATAAAACATGTTAACATATATTATAACAATATATATATGTATATATATATATATATATATATATATATTAGATATATATATATATATATATATATATATAAAGCAATACTTGCATGGACATTTTAGGGAAGGAGGAATAAATGTTAAGTAATTTATCTTCAAAGAAATAAGTTCTCACCACTCTTATTTGAAAAACTACTCAACGTACAATAATGAAAAAAAAATGATAGAAAAAATTCTAAAATTACTCATAATTTTAAACGATTGCATTACAGCTAGATATTAGATTTGGATAGACTGAGAATTTTACCCAAAACCCAAAAACCACAAGCTTTCAAAGGAGCTCTACTTTATTCAAATGTAACTGTTTCCCGCGGAAATGTAATCGTTTAAAAAATTGGAAAAAATTTTGAATATTTGAAGTGAAAACTTCATTTGGCTCACCTTGTCCAAATTTTCTGATGGGTAAAATTTGTGACTTCATTCAGGTGTACTCGAGGGTAGGTCGAGTATGGTCGAACGGTTCGACTTCGTGTATATTCGGATATAAACCGTACGAGATGGAAAGTATATTTTAATTTCGTCAGTTTACTGATTAAGTCATTGTCACGGCGGTAAAGCACTGGATTGCGTACGGAACGCGATGGAAGTCTGAGTTCGAATCTCGGTGGTTGTGTTTTTTCTTCTTTGATTTGTGTTTGTTATATTTTATACAAGTACAATTTATTAAAAAAATCAAACAAGACTGCCTCACTCCCGTACTCAGGGTATATTTGCTCTTAAAACAAATATATTTATTTATCACATGGTGTTTTTTATATTTAATTGCGAAACTTTTGTAAATTCATTGAGCGTATTTATTATATTATTTGGTGTCAAAAATTATCAATTGAATATGCGCTGTATTGTTTTGGTTTGTTCACGTATGAATGCATAGATAAAACACACACGACTACTGATAACTATTTGTATATTTTAATGTTGTTGTTACAAATTTGTCAATGCGATGTTTTCATAACTTGAGTCTCAGTACTTAAGTGAAAAATTTCGTAAAATCTTCTAAACTTATACATACAATACATATTCTTATAAGATAATTACATTCTTGTGACTTTTCAATTGATCGTTCTTGTGATTTCATAGATCTTTTAATCAGTCGGCCTTCCTTTTTTACGTTACAATAGCCTTTCCTTGACCGATTACGATCTTACATGTATTATAATATTTCTCGTTTCTTTTACCATACTCATTATATATATATATATATATATATATATATATATATATATATATATATATATATAATAAAATGATAACGCCAAGTAATCAGTGTCCAAATAAATAGCAACACTATGCACTCATAGTGACAGGGCAATGCGACAAATTTCAAGATCTAAAAAACCGATCAAGTGGAAGTCGGACTCATGGATCTAAGGTACTGTACCAAAGATAATTATTTAAACAACTTTATTTCCCATTCATAATTGCTTACCCCAAACTTATTAAGAAAAATTTCTCTTGTTTGTATAGTTTTTTTCTGTCGACCACAATTTTTCCGAAAAATGAACTTAAAATAATAAGATTCGAGCCCACAGATTTAGTAAACCCATCGCTTTTCCGAATATTTATGTAAGTTTTTAATTTTTTTTTCAATGTACCACCCGTTTATATGATACTCCACTCGACCTATTTAAAGATATTAAACATTTTTAACCTTTAATTTTGACTGCGCAGAAAGAGGAAAAAAATATTTCTGTGAGTTTGACAACCAATGCAATGTATGGGCGAGGAACTTACATAACTACTAGCTTTGACCTGCGGCCTCACTCGCGTGGAAAAGCAAAAATGATGATGGTGTAACTATCATTTAATTAAACAAAATTTTGAAAGTTGCAGCTTACCAGTGGAAATTTCTACGTGGTTTTTTATGCATATGATTCAGTAAATGGCCCGAAAAGAAAGAAACCTGTACCCTGCAATAGGTAGCCATAGGCTGACCTGTTGCTGTTATGTGTTATTAAATACTTATATTTACGTTTGATGTGTTATTAGATACATATCTTTACACGGTCATTCTTTTAATTATAAGAAGAAAATTAATTATATTTTGAAATTAAATCTATTATGTTCATTTCCATAATACAGAATATGTGTAGGCAACATTTCATTTCATAAATATCTGAGACGTGAAAACGTTAAAACCACACAAACAAACTCACTTTCTCATTTATAATATCACTTAGGATACCAATTTTCAGGTTCTGAGAAAAACAGTCTTGGCACTTTGAGAAACAAACAGAGGGACAATGGTAAAAATGATGAACGAAATCCTGAGGCGGACGGAACCATAAACGACAATGCCCAATGGCTTTAGTCATTTTTAATAATGACAGGACATTATAAATACTGGCGGAAGTAATCACTTTGCCCATACATTCGAAGGAGCTGTAACGCAATTTTGTTTGCACTGCAATTTTGTTTGCACTCATATATATAAATCGCAATATATGTATATATGTACAGTCTTTATAAACTGCTACAATTTTCAACCGATTTACCTTAAATTTTCCATAATAACTCTCTACCCCCTAGCAACAAAATCCTAGGGGTTGGCGATCCCACTCTACCCTTTTACGCTCATATGGGGGGGGGGGGGGGGTAGAAAGACTGAGTACGCCAGATAATTAGCTAATAGCCTATAAATACTAATATACTTTCAATTTAAAACCGAATTAAATTTTGCAGTCATATTTTTATACACATGTTCGCTCATCTCAACAATTATTGTCCGACTGCCTTGTCTTAGCTAGTTCACACTAAGACAAGACAATGATGGCAGAAGACAATATTGTGTGAAGATAATCCTGCTTTCAATCTCAGAAGACAATTGAAAGATCGTGTTCTGCTATTATATGTTTATACGTAAAATAGTGTCATGTACCTGTGTATTGTTCTCGTTCTCATCACGTGTTAATGAAGCTTAAAAATAAGCTTTGTCGCCCTTTGATACAAAAACAAAAAATACTTAATCAGAACCCCCGAATACAAGGGACACCGTCTTCGTGCTTATAATATAGGTTAAATTCTAACTTTCACAGTTTAAGGACAACGATATCTACATATATACATTTAGCTTCTTTCAGCTCGCGCTGGAAGTCGCAAATACAATATTGAACGGCTGACAACATATCGTAATTTAGGCCGTCCTGATTTTAAATCCTTTAGCCCTATTAGCTATTAAGGCAAGACATGATGAAAAGTTTTTTTATAAAATATTGTAAAATATACGCTCCTTCAGTAATTTATTTTAGCTTATAGTAGCTGTGTAGCCAGGCAGGAATTTTTTTAAATGTTATCCCTAAACATAATGGATACCAAAATTCGCGTATTTGGTTACTATAACAAATTTTGGGTATTTAATTAATAAAACGAATCTAATGTAAAAAAAATTGTCTGTCTTTCGGTCAACCTGTCTGTACCAAAAAATTTAACTCGAAAAATTCTGAAATTATTGACACAAATTATACACGGTAATCCTGAGATTAATTTAGTTTTTATTTCATTGTGATATCTCATATTAAGTTATGATGATGTTAAAAATAAGACTAAATAAATCTCCACCAAACGCTTAGTGGATAGCGATGGACTATAGAAACTCGAGGAAACAGGCAGGGGAACGGGGGGAGGGAGCGCAAGTCGACCCGCGCGGGAATTAAACTAAAATAATTGTTTTTCTCTATTATAGTAACATAAAATAAATCAATAAACATTGCACTTGCGTTTCAGAATTCGACGCGTATGCAATTGCAAGGTACCGCTAGTGTAAATGTATATTTGTATACGTAAAAAAATTCCCGACTCTGAAGGTCACAATTTTTAAATAGCTACACATCGCTATCGAAACAAAACCTGGCAATATACACAGATTATAAAGAGTTTCACAAATCACTCAAATTATCGGCAGATGGCTAGATCAGCCGTGGAGAAGCCCAAATGACTACCCGACCAAAATTCTAAAGACCAGATCCAAAATCCTAAAAAATATAAGAAGACACCCGAATTGTAAGAAGACTCAATGGTTGGATATCGCTGAGAAGAACTTGACCACCCTAAAATTGAAAGAATGGAAAAAGGCAGATCTGGAAAGATAACGCTGGAGGAAGCATGTTGCCGAGGTATTCAAGGCCTGTAGCAGGCTCTGGCACGCGTAAAGAAGAAAGAAATGAGCGAGCGCAAAGGTGAGTGCCAGATTCATGCGTTCTTTCGCAGGTCTACAACATAATTATAAAAATTAATCCCAGGTGCAGTCGGTCTCAGATCCTTACGAGCGGTACGTTGTTGAGAAAACAGCGCGTCATCGATAAATTATACATCAAAAATAAAATTCGCTATAATCTCGCAATTTCGCGTACCGTCTTTTTATCATTGACTTTACCAGTTTACGTAGACCAATTATGTCGCAAATAGCTTAAAATTGACCTAGATCAACGTTCTTTCGTTTTTAGGGTCCCGTCCCTCAAAACAAAAACCTTATATAATCATTTATTTGTCCGTTCTTCTGTCTATTGAAGTCCATGTCGTCAGAATTTGTTTGAGATATCAAATATAAATTAATATCGTATACTGAGATCTTTAGCTTTACATTGCTGAAAATATTTCAAATATGATTTACGCTACAAAAAGATATAACCCTTTTAAATATATATTTTTTTTTTAATTTTTGTCATTTATATATACTTTTTATTGTTTATTTTTATCGTAGCTTAACCCGCTGATCATCAGACCTACAGGGTACTTCCGATCGACTTACAATATTGAAAGTATATAAGTTATCGGCTTAATAGGAGGTGTTATAGCACAAGTAAAGGAAAAAAATCCAAAAATAAATTATTTCTAATTTTATGTGGAATTATCTATTGTTTTGAAATATGCGCCAGTAAAAGATGCAGTAGTAGTGTAGTGCCTATATTTACGTTCTGAAAAATTCATTTTTTTTTAAATAGTTTAATAGGAATACTATGTAGCATCAAATGTTACGAAATCAAATAGTACGAGTTCTACTCGTGCTTAACAGGTTTTTATTTCAGTAACTAAATGAGTGTACTTTTAATAATGTGTAATAGTATCTGAACACATGAAAATAGCATTAAGTCGCATTTTACAATGACTATGACGTCAGTTAAAATACTTATATAGTTTCGGAAATATGCGGCAAATTTACTTTACGCCAAATAAATAATATTTCTTCCTTTAAATCATTGCAATCACATAACAATTTAACTTTATAATTTCTAACTTCCTTCCTCTCCTTCAGCCACCTTGCTTCTCCCTTAAGTGTAATGTAATGTAAAACCGACACCTTATTTTTAAACCTAAGTCTTATCTCCCGATGACGAAGAATTTCAGAACCCAAGTTTGAATCGCGTTCAGCAGACAATTCTTTTTAATTTGTATGTCATAATGGAACCTTAACTAAAATTTAATGAATACTGTCAGCCTACGTCAGCACATACAGTATCTCTACTTGCGACTCAAAAGTTCACACAAATACTTGTCTTAGAAATGTCCTCATAGTGAATTGTGAATTGCGTTCTCCCTATACTCGATTTTGGCTACTTCATATACAGTTCACGTGTACTTACAAATGTTAACAAAGAAATCAAAATT
Source organism: Druceiella hillmani (assembly GCA_039881145.1). Taxonomy (NCBI): domain Eukaryota; kingdom Metazoa; phylum Arthropoda; class Insecta; order Lepidoptera; family Hepialidae; genus Druceiella; species Druceiella hillmani. The sequence continues at coordinate 18,078,853 of JAYKKI010000029.1, forward strand.
TATGTGCACATTTCCGTTACGATCATTTCCGTTCCATAGTGATTCCCGCATCCTGCGGCTATATTCTACTTAACTGAGCGAAGGATTCTTCAAATGTACAAAAGTGTCACGTGTTGTCAACTAACATAATATGAAGAACACACGTTTATGTGATCGAGCATGTTTCTTTTTATTTGTCGTTTTTTTTGTTTTTACCCTACATTTTTCACTTCGACACGAGTGTTCTCTTGAAATATAATATTTATGTTTCGGCAACATTAATTTTGGCACAAGTTTGCATGATGGATTTTCCACCAGACACCCGGTAAATATTAAGTTTTTTGCGTACCATTTAGAAGTTAATAACTGTAATATGTATAATGTTATTCAATTAAATTAAATAACAGGAGGCAGTTTTTTAAAAAAATTAAGCCATTTTCTCTATTAAATTTGTTAACAAAATTCTTATTTTTGTTAGCTCTCGACTGAAAATAGCATGGCTTTTAAGATCACTAAAATGATAATTCACTTGCTATAACATATATTTATATATTTTATATGTATATATATATATATATATATATATATATATATATATATATATATATATATATATATATATATATATATATATTTATAACAATCAATCAATCATTAATTACTCCTCTTGGAATTTTAAAATGGCATTAATACAAGTATAAGTGATAATGTTTGATGAGAAATAGAAAACGAATATCAATAAATATAAAAACCGACCAAGTGCGAGTCGGACACGCGCACAACAAGTTCCGTAGCGCCAAACAATATTAAACTTATACGTATTTCTTAAAAACACTGTGAAAAACAAAATTATTGCTGCGATCGGTACCGAAAATATCCCATATCTCAAAAACTACACAACATATCTTATTCAAACCAATTTTTCTTGAAATTGTTTTTTTTTTCTTTGAAAGTTTATTTTAAGTTCTATTACTTTTATTTTTTTTCAGAATTTTACCGACGTTAGTTGAAAAGTTAGAGGGGGGCACACTTTTTATACTTTAGAAGCTCGTATCTCACCAACTATTGACTTTAATAAAAAAATTATTTTGGAACTTACGATACCTTATACGCCTATGTGCACTGGACTTTTTTTCATCCCTGTGTTACATGTATGGAGTGCGACCCCTAATTTTATTTTTTTCGTAATTCTACTATTTCATTATATAGCAGTTATAGAAGACACCTACCATCCAAATTTCATATATATAGTGCCAAATCTACGTGTAAAATGGCTGTAACATAAAGACAGACAGACGAACAGGAGGAAATTATAAGAGTTTCATTTTTGCTCTTTGGGTACGGAAACCTTAAAAAACAGGTCTTTTAACCTTGACCAGCCAAATAGATATCGAATTAGTATTTTAAACTGTATTACGTAGTCAACATGGTCTTCCACTTCATTCGTTCTGCAAATCAATTGTATACACAAATACTTACAAAATAAATGTAGGCACAAAATGTCATCGAGTAAATTCGATGCACACTCTTTATTTTATAGCACAGATGAATTAAGATTGGATCACAATTACCAGCACGTAGCGTGGCAGACATGTCACAGACGCAAGTTTTCATATCTGCCGACAGACGGTCGGCCGCCACTAACGCCCGTATGCACCACACATGGTCAGGACTCTCAGTCGGATTTAATGACAGTTAAAAACGTATTTTATATGGATGCTTTAGGAATTGGACCATGCAAAATGGTACGGTCGGGATATTTGACTCTTGTTCCGACTGACCGACAGTTAATGAGAAACGGAAATACGTTTTTAACTGTCAGTAAGTCCGACTGACAGATGTGATGCATATGGGCGTAATAGATCCCGTCAGACAAAATGTGAACAAATTATAAAGAAATATATAGTTTCTAACTAATTCTATTAATGTTTCATTACTCATGGTGCTGGCTGTCTGGGCTGACGTTGACACATTCATACACTCCCACAGGCATGCACCTGCACAGACAAAACATTCTTGCTGAGAATGCTGGTCGGTGCCGGCATTCGCATACGCTAGATGTGAACACACTCATAGATAATATGTTACAAATTTTTTACCGCTATGCTCTTACGTATCTGCCACTTGCGGTGGATATGAACATAACTTTACACGTTGCGCTTTATTCTGTCCCAAATTTCCGTTTCACTGTCTAAACAATTTTACACCCTACAATGTGATATGAAATCGAATATTAATAAATATTTAGAAAAGACAACAAAAGTTCTAATTGTGCGTAGTGTCACTTTGATAGCAAATTTTCTCGACGCTGTAAACCAATTTACAACCTACCATACGATAATAACAGAATGCGTGCAGCGCTTTACATCGCCCACGCACGGCGTTTTACATCCGTATAAATATTCGTAACGCTCCCTGAGTCATTTGACACCCTACCCCGCAATATGTAAATTCCGCTTCACAAAATTTAAAAGAAATAACAGAAAATATTGATTTCACGCGTAGCGTCACAAAATTTCGTGGTTCTCTCTAAACCTGCCTGCCATATAAAATGTCACTTCAACTAATATTTAGAAGAAGTAACAGAAGATTTTCACGGGAAATTTTAGAATAATATATACTATAATGCTCACCAACAGAAAACCCACAAAAAGCTTTTCATTTTTAGATACTGTAAAAGTATAAGTTTAAGAAAATATGATGTCTTTCCTGTAAATCAACCACTACATCTACCGACACCAGATCAGAATATTCTTCAATTTCTCCTCAACTTATTAAAATGATCGTTTTAAGTAAGGTTTTACATTAAAGTTTCCATGAAAACTTCCTTTTTTCAATCCGGTTCTTCATAAAACTTTACTGCAAAGAAAGTTAAATAGCTACACCACTACTACTAATAGTTAGTAGAACACAGATAGCGGACTTGCTTTTACAAAATTAATCTCACAAGAAGTGTAAAAACCGTTTCGACCAACTTAGTTTTTTCTTTAATTAACTTTCTAGATATGTTTACTGTTACGCTGTCTTACTTATTTCGATTATAAACTTAATTTAGGAAATAAATCGTATTTTAACCATGTTTGATAATCATGTTTGATATATCGGCCAGATGTATATATATACATCTGGCCGATTTATCGCTACATGGATAATCTCTTCCAGTCAACCACAATGGGTAAATATGAAAAGTTAGTAATGTGAAATACTGCAACAGGCTGTGAATACAAAGGCAAAAAATAATAAAAACTATAAGGAAAAAAATGGCGACCTAATAAAAAAATAATAAATATTTAATGAAAAGATATTCACAAGAACAAAGGAGACAGATAAGATTTGGGGGAAAAAACCAGGGGGGCATGGAGAGTCACGAAAATGAGTTATGAATGAATTTTTTTTCTTCTCTCGACCTGTGAAGGAGAACTTCCTAGCGAAGTCCTAGGCCATACGCACCTAAGGCTGAGGATCTAAACCTAAGACAACCAGGGTTACGTAAGAACTTCATCACATTAAAGAGAAGGCAGAGAACGTGCAGATTGCCCAGCAGCCAATTTCTAACCAATCAAACTATGCCCTGTCTCACTCAATCACAATCCTGAACAAATTTCCTGAGGTCGAAAAGGTAGCGAATTAAAATGTACATAAACATTATAAATCAGAATACACATTCTTTAAATAAAGAGCAAAAAACATTATTTAAAATATAAAGAAAATAATTAAAAACAATACAACAAATATAAAACAATTATTAATTAGTAATCTCAACATGGCACAGTTCAGGAAAGAAAAGCATAATGGAATTAAAGAAGGTAAGAACAAGGATGAGGAAAAAAAATATATTTCGTCCTCCTCCTGATTTCTACTCCCAAATCCTGTATCTCTCCTTTGTTCTTGCCAATATATTTTTATTAATCATTTGTTATTTTTTTTGTTGGCTTATAATTTTATTTGTTATTGCTTTAACCATATTTTTTACAATTATATTCATAATATGTTGTGCTCTTCCACAATATATAATTTTTTTTAGTTGACTAGTACATGTTATTTTAACAGGTAACAAAACTGAATATACCGTCACGTACTTAAACAACGAAGCTATCTTGAAAGTATTTATGGAGGTGCCATAATAAACAATGAAGTTCCATAATAAACAATGAAAATGTATGACGTATTAGGAAAAATTGATAAATTTTTTTAAGATCAAGTTATTACTATACTGCATATTTAGATAAAAACAACATGAAACAGATCAGTTATTGCTGGATTGTTTTTAATATTTATTAATTTTTCGTTTTTAAGAAAATCTATTTTGTCATACATACAACTAATTTTTTAATACCTTCAGAAAGCCATTAATGATTATCAGTTATACAATTTTAACTTTGGACCTACGGTTTTCATTTATTGCTGAAAATTAATCATTAAGTTTGAGGTATTAGTGCATTAAGAAAATTACACAACGGTCCTGTCAGATGCGAACGTATATCGATTGTGGTGGAAACAACTTTGAAAAAACTGTCGAGTAAAACACATGCTACGAGTGTTCCATACATATATTGGTACATATAAAAATTAAAGACAGGTTTAATTAAACTTGTTTAATTATTTAAATATTAAATTTTTTTAAGTACGAAATTTTCTTTGCTTTTATTTTTGAAAATCTACTGATGAGTTCGGTGCCGGAAAATGGGAAACCTTAGAAATAAAATTAATTACTATTTGTCCATTTGTCTGTCACATCAATAACTCGAAAAGTTCTAAACCGATAAACTTAAAACTGGAAATGTAAGTATACAATATTCATAGGTTTGAATCATTTATTGATTAAATATAGCCAACGCATATACTTTATGACAAAGCATATACATGAAAAACACACATGCTTACACACACGTTGTGTTTTTAATTATTGGGAGCAAAGTCTACTATGATGTAGGTTATTAAAATCATTTTCCAGTTTGTTAAGTATAAGTAATGCAAAAAGGATATCGCAGACAAAAGAAAACAGCAGTATCGTATCAGTGGAAAATTTGCGTGCGTGTTGTGTGCGCGCACGCCCAAACAGCATTAATATAACTAACTTTTGAAACTACTGATTTTCGTTAAAAAGCAAAATCGACAAATCTTCTTGATAGTTAACCTTCCAAATAATAATTATCTATACATATAATAATATTGTACTAATGGGAATTCTGGGCATGGAACATATTTTAAAAAATCATTCATTCAACTTATAAAATAATAATAGAAGCCAGAAATTTTTTTTTTATAATTTTTGTCAGTCCGGTAATTTGTGCGTCAATCACGCGAAATTGGTATAAAATTTGGTATAATAGTTTCTACCCAAGAGCAACATATGAGTGAGAAAAAAATTGTAATAACATTCTTATTCTGAATTTCACGCGAAATTCTAAATAAGAATGTTATTACAATTTTTTTCGACAGTTCGTTTGAAATATCCGCAAACAACTCGACATTGTCTTATCGCTCTCTAAAACCAATTTAAAATTGTGTCAAATATTTGATTAATTTTTAATGCAGAGAATAGCAACCAGAAAGAGATATTTTTAAAAGGTAAATAAAACAGTAAAGCATAACGTAATTGAAGATGATTTAATAATATTTGGTATAATCTTTGAATTGTACCGTAACAGACGTGTTGAAAATTCGCGTTTTCTTTTATGGTGGATAGAATTTAAATGTGATCCTGAATGAATTGGTATCTTTCTACATATCTTGCACATTTCTACATATCTTGCACATTACCAATTGCACAAAAGTAATAAAGAAATATTTTAAACTAAAGTAATATAAAATACGAGAACAGGGTATATAATTATAGAAAGCGTGCCGTAGAAATGTCGTACTGTTTGTAGACGGATAATATTATAACATTATAATTTCTTTAAGATAAATTTTATTTGTTCAAATCTTAACCTTTTCATCACTGATGAAGTATATATAGGTTCTTGCATAATCGTCTTACCAACGCCGACAACTATAAGTACGCAACCTCCCGATGCAGGGAATAAATTAAAACTGATTGGCACAGATTGAAGTTGAGATAATGAAGCCATCTTAATTTTGAATAATTCCTGACATTTTTATATAGTAGGTATATTGCCATTGTATCTACATATTATAATTGCCTTTTTTGTGAAACATCTATAGGCGCAGGTATAAACTCCGGTTTATACCTGCGCCTGCGTTGCCGTTGGCGTGGCGTCGCATTCCGTGGTGACGGGTTGCCACGCTATACTAAGGTATATATATATATATATATATATATATATATAGTCTATATGTAGTAGAGTGTACGGTATGACGACGTGTCGTCATGCACAACCGACTACGCGACCCCCTCCTCACTCAGTTCGACGCTGTTGTTTGCTACGGTACAGATAACCTGTGCTTTATTATTTTTGTATTAATTGTAAATAAAGTCACCATTTTCTGTATTCTGTAAGAAATTCGTAATACTTTATTTTTTCATTATGCTATATTTAGTTCCTGTAATAAACTTGTCTTTTATGCATATTACTTGTACGAACACGATGTTTCACATCTGCCAGGCGTCCCGTGACGGCTCACTTTTTTATTATATAAAAATACATTTTTTCATTACTTTTCATAAATCTCAAACTATTTAAGCATTGTCATATCAATATACATGCATACAAAAATTGAAATTTTTTTTTTTACTTTGTTTAAAAATAACAAAATAAGATAACGCTACGACAAGATTACATCTACGGTTGCATAAAGCCGGCCACGTGACTGACAAAGTGCGAGTAGTTTCGTTTAATTGCAATAGATGGCGCAAATAAATCGCTGGTGTCATTTTCTTTTTAATTTAATGTTCCTTTGATCGTATCTTGATATTTAGATCAATGTGTAATTTACAATTATTTTATCTATTTCTTTGTCTCTTAACTATTGTTTTATACGTTCTATCAAAGTATTGTCATAAATCTTATATTTCTTAATGTCTTAAGAGCTCATTTATATTTTTCAAGTTTCCTTTCCTCAAACAACAAACAAGAGCAAACATTTATTTTACGTTTGCCGTTATACATCAACTTTACGTTAAAGCTAAATGAAATACGATGTTTAAAAGCATAGAGTTTATAGGTTACGTAGAGCCTTTGATGTTTTCTCATTAAAAAACTTGAATATTTTTTAACATGACGTTGGTAATATTACTACAACATTTTTCAGAGATTTTCTTTAGGAAATCTATGAATATTTTTATATAAAAACCTCTCAATAGATGATTAGAGGATACAGTTAAAATTAATAAGAAAGAAAAATTTATAATCCAAATAAATAAGAAAGTATATCAATAAACACATCTGAATAAATTGAAGAAAAAACTAACTTTATCGATACGATTTTTGAAGTAAAACTTCTTTAAGCGCGCTTGACTTGGGGAGTAAGCTGGTGAATGCGTGACGAGAGCGTTACGAAAAGTGTGATCGGGCGAGGCGAACGGAAGTTGAGAGGAAAATATAAGTTATTGAAGACAGAAAGAGAGAGAGAGTTACGTTTCGTAATTACTGTAGGGACAAGAGAGAGAGGTGCGAGCACACATTTTTTTCTCTCTTTCTCTCATAGCTAGTTATGTTGCGTATATTAAGACACAGTGCAAGCCTATTGTCTGTATCACACTGTAGGAGCAAGAGAGAACAGTGTGCGCGCACATTTTCTTTCTCTCTTCCTCTCATAGCCAGTGCGTGAAATATATATATATATATATATATATATATATATATATATATATATTTATATATATATATATATATTTATATATATATATATATATGCGAGTTTGCTATCGTTACGCGAACGGTGATTTTTTTATTATTTTGTAATTTCATTTCGTTCTTGAACAATTTTATAAATTATTATTTTGTTCAATACATTAAATATTCTACGTTTAAAGTGTTTGTAAATTCATTTTAAAGTTCATATTTTGTGAATTTGAAGTTTTACTTCAGTCGTGTGGTCTAAAGCACACTCTTTTTTTTTTAATCTTCGGGCGCTAAATATTAATATACTAAATGTCTATAAATAAGTTCGTTGGCAATACTACAAGCTTTTAATTTTCCTTGCTGTAAAATTATTTTATAGAAAATTGAACTGAGAAAAAAAGTCTTCATCGAATTTTTTTATGAAGCTTTATATAAAATGATCATTTTCGTAAATTGAAGAGAAATCGAAGAATATTCTGATCTGTAGTCGGTAGATATAATAATAATAATATCATTTATTTGTGGACACAAAATGCAACAGGTAATTTCTACAGAAATTTTCTCAGAGCTAATGACAAAATAAGAATTAATATTAAGTTACACGCCTTAACTTTAATTTTTTTCAATATTTTATCCACAAAAAGCTCGGCTTGTGTCGTTATGCTATAAGCATCACCGACACGGCCGGTTTACAGCAAGCACCTGTTGATGCACACACACACACACGCACACGCACACGCACATGCACACGCACACGCACACGCACACGCACACGCACACACACATACACATATATAGGGGATGATAAATAAGAAAAGTATTTAGTTTTCTCAAACGGATTCTTTCACAATATCTACAAATGAAAAGTTTTTTGTGCATTTTCTATTACAAATATAATTTTTAAAATTTGCGGCAAAATTTTTGTGATATTTTTCTAAATATTTATTGAAGTAACATTTCATATCGATTGATAAAATGTAAATCGGTTTATAGATGTCTCGAAAATTTGTGACAGAAGTAACACGCTACGCATGAAATCACAATGTTTTGTTATTTCTTCCAAATATTTATTACTGTTACGTTTCATATCGTAGGTAGGCTGGGTTTAGAGTCACGGAAATTTGCAACAATAGAGATACCCTACGCGTAACTACAATTTTTTTTATTTCCTCCATATCCAAAAAAAACATTCTTTATAGATAAAGTACAGAAAAATAGTTGAGCATTTTTGGGACTTTCGCGTGTATTTTTCTTATGTGTTAACGTGAGAAATATTCAATAGTTTATTTAGTCGTATTCGCGTCGTGATCTTAATAATTGTTACGTGTAAAAACTACTAATGATATTTTAGCGCTAGTATGACATTTTTTTCAGAAATAACCAAAAACTAAAATAGTTTTCATGTTGCATTCGGTAAGTTGATAAAGAGAAAAAAAAAATAACCGCAACACAATAACCTTCCAACTATTGCCTCTAAAAATTTAGTATACGGACTTAATGCACTTAGGGCAGAAACAAATTAAACTGTTATCTTTAATGATTATATTTTATAATTTTCCATATATATAATATGAGCCGAAAATCTCCTGTTAATAGCAATAAAATTCCTCCGATTAGACATGTAATTTTCCGAATATCCTATAACGTTCTATCTCGCGCTTCGAGTGATTTTCTATGCACCCTTATACTACAGACTGGATACTCTTGTTGGGCTATATTTAAAGGTAATTTTAAACCAAAATATAGAGTTTGTCCGCCTTCCATTATTTCGAATTCCATTAACGACACTAGAAAAACGGGCATAATAGAGACATTAAATTAAATGGATTAGCTAAATATGTCAATATTGAATGGAGTTTGTTTATATCAATTTTGGTGATATAAAAAAAGTAAAATTTTTGTTGCTGTCGTTAATATAAATATCTAGCTATCTCCATCTACCTATTCGCTTGTTAAACTTCGCCATTTACAACATAGCTACAAAAAGTATCTTTCAAATGTACTTTTTTTCGTTTAATTTTTAACCCATTATAGCAATATTAAAGTAATGTATACAGACATTCTAGACAACATGAAAATCTTTGAAAAACGTTCAAAAGTTTATATTGCTAATTGTGATCGTTTGTCATAAGCGTTTTGATGTTACAATATCGTACCGTAAAGTTCTGTAATCTACTAAAGAGCGGAATAAATAACTGAACTATTGAGAATACCGTTAGTAATTATTATTTCAAAAACAGTTAAAACAAAATACAATCGTGATAATTGTTTGCCAGAGAAAACTCTTTATAAGTAAGTCCACCCTGATAAGCTGTTGAGTAAGTTTTCATTAGCATAAATTTACACAAAAAAGTATATGATCTCTGCCCTCTCGACTCCAGCTTACCTCTGAAAATGGAATACATAAAAATGATTTACTTAGAGCTTATACATTTATAAAAAAATAATAAGAAATGCATTCAACTTATCATACAACTTCAAAAACTAAACTCCAATCCTTAAAAACATAATTTTGTATATGAAAAAATATCCATATTTAAACATAAATATCTATGAAAATTATTATTCGATAAAATACTATTTTATCAAGAATTCAATATTAATTTCACATATTGAATTCTATTATCAATGACTGATGAAAAAGTATTGTTTCGGTACCGAATGCTATGACGGAACTGAATTTGGGATACAAATACATTTAGATAATAATTTTACATAGAGGTCCTCCAGGTAGGATTACCAACTGTTCACGTAATATTGATGAAAGAGCCATAAACAGGTGTATACTGTTGAAAATGATGTGAATCTCTTCAGACGAATATTAGTTCATTTCGTACTACAATAAAATAAATGGGAAATTCAATGATTTTCTGAAAATAAAGACACCTTCCGTTGAATTGTTTAATGTCTCATGTTTAAATGTTTATAAGTTACGCTTAGTTGTCGGAAGCCAGACAGACAGTCTTCGCAAATAATAAGAAGAAAAACCTCGGTGGGTCACCTTTAGCATTAACAATGGCAATTTTAATGCTAAAGGTACTATGTGAATTATAATAACTATTGCAAATATTACCTATATTTTCTGGAAGTGAGGTTAGTATAAATTCGCAGAAACTATCTATAAGATCACAATCTGTAATAAAGTAAAATTCACTGATCTTCTCAAAGGAAAACCCAGGCAAGATCTGAAATGTCAATAAATGGAAATATAATTAATCAAATGAAAGTAACAACAAATGTCGAAGAATGGAAGCAGATATATTTCTGTAATTTTAGCAGTCGATAGGCAGAAATTGACGCCTCAAGGTCAATGTTGTTATCGTATTATATCTATATCCGAAGAAAAAGAAACACAAAAACACAAGGCAATTAAGAAACTTTTACGCTGCGCTTTGTTACAAATTAAACAGCTAAAATGCATAAATGACTCGATCGAAAATAGAAAATTCCATACCAGAAACAATTTGATAGCAGCGTTGACAAAATCAAGTTGTTTATTTTTAATGGATGAAATTTTAAATGTATCTGATATCAAGCATGTTTCGATTTGCACCCGATATCTATATATTAATACGTGAAGGGAAAACTTTGTACCTTTTTTAAACATATTACGCGCACGGAGAAGTGCGAGATTTGGCATAGTTATAGTTTATATAGAAAATGAGTGCAGAAAGCTAAAATTTATATATAATAAGTGTTACAAATACATTATATATTACAAATACATTAAAAGATGCATTGTATACGTTCATACTGTCAATGTTAAACATGCAATAGTATTTGGTCAAATAGCACAGAATTAAAGATTGTCGCCAAAGAATTTTAAAATATCATATAAACAGAATGAGTTTCACATAAACGAATAACGTTCAAACTTAAAAAAAATTAATGAATTACAGTCGAATTTCGACCACTGCGAGACCACTTATATGTATTAATACCCAAAAGAAAAAGCTTTACAGCAACTTTCTAATTTTCCGATTTATAGGGTGGAGTATTTCAGACCTGAATTTTATTGCTAATAAATTTATAATTTTATCAGCGGTTCTCGCAAGTAATAACATGGTCGATAATACGTAATAGAATATAGAATTATAGAGGTAAATTTAAATGCATTTTAATGCGCATTTGATCTTTTCATTATAATTAGTTGGCACAATGCACATATAGTCCTATCCTTATATCTTCCAAGGATCTACAGCAACTAAAATACGTTATGAAATATGCTTTTATCGTATGTAGCTAGTCTATGCGTTGTTGTATCATATGAAATATTTTTTTAGATTTTGGCATTTTTATCTATTATAACTTCGAGATTAGGTCTAAATCAGATTGGTCGAAATCGATAACGTAAAAATTAATCGGTAACGGAAGTACGATCAATTCCCTTTCCACTCGCTGGGAACGGAAAGGAAGTTTAAATATGGAAATTGTACTCGGAACTTATTTAACATATATCTGTTTCAAATGAATTCATATCACCATTTGAAAATTAAACGGTTCGAAAACAGAATATAGTCAGGGATGATGCTTCCGCCTATTTAAAATATATGTGGCATATATAAGCTCAACGCATGGGCACTTTCGCTTCTAAAAATATCAACATCATCGCTTAGACGCTGCAATTTTTTCTGTGACGTAGTTTCCGATTTAAACGGTGGAATATTTCTGACCTACAATCTGAAATCGTTGGACATAAATGCGACATCTTTTGATTTGCAACGATGTTCCGTGCCTTTAATGAATATCGTTGCGACTTGAAATATATTTCTCGAAATATATTTCGCGGCAAAGAATTTACACTCATTGAATAAATCTTTTCAAACTGAACTTGTAAAATTCTAAATGAGATCGTTGTATAGTTATATCTATTATCGCGGAATTGCCTGATTTTTCTCATCAACCAAAACGTAACTATACCTTATACAATGAAATCGGTTCGTCTACTTCGCAGCATACAATTGACACTCATTCAATATATACTTTCATGCTGAACTTGTAAAAGTGTAAACGAAATAGTTGTATATTGGTATCTATTATTGCTGAATCTGTAACTATACCTTTTACAATGAAATAGAAAATTTGCAATAAAAATGAAATTGTAAATTATTTCCTTGAATTCTTAGTGCCTCTTTAAAGATTTTTATGTTTAATTGAAAACTGTATAAATGCAGATAAATCACGACATGCGAGATTGCAAAATGCTTTTCTTGGGCAAATTATCGAGAATATTTTTCATTTAACAAGCGGTTAAAAAAATAGGCATGGAATGTTTATATATTTTTAACTAATTATATATATTTTTATCTAATTTTAAATGTTTGTATATTTTTAGAATATGACAAATGTTAGACCGAGAAAATTGCAAGCTTTACACTATGTTGCCTATATATATTTAGGCCTCTACGAGCATTTTCCACGCATACTCCTAGAATTATAAGTAAAGGCATCATTCCTCTCCATATTTTGTTTATGGAACTTTTAACTTTTCAGCGAAACAGAGATGTGTTAAACAAGTGTCGAGTAAAGTTTCCTTGCTAAATTTCCTTTCCGTTTCTAGCTGGGGGAAAGGTATTTAACCGTTCTAGAATCTTACGTTACCGATTTCAACTTCATTTGGATTTCATTTGAACGTAATTGCAATGTATAATAAAGTCATATTTCGCAACATATTCTAATTACTACAGACCCTAGCAATGATTTTTTAATTAATCATGACAACAAAAAAATAATTCATATCAAACCGCATTCAAATTTACCTTCATTATATTATAACCTAATATCTGTATATTATTGACAACCATTGATGGAGAAGCGTTGAAAAACATGGTTTAAATTGTTAATTCACTAGCAATTAAACTCAGAATAAATAAATTCTCACTATAAATTTTATTACAATTATAATAAATTCGTTATTTGAGAATAATGAACTTCACGGTAAACTGATTTTTTAAATTCTGATTACACACTTGATTACCACCAAAATCTCAAAATAAAATACTAATTACGCCATCTAGCCAAAAGAGTATCTATAGAAAAACGACCTACTGCCATCTATATTCAAGATTACTAACGAATATAATTAAAAAGAGAGAATACTCTGTGCTTTCTGTGCAGAGAAATATTTTTTCCAAAACTAGTTAATAACTGTTTGGCCATATGTAAAAACTTTCATAATAATTTCAAATATTATTGCATATATTTTTACTTGTTAAAAATGTTACACACTCTCCAAGCTACAAATGAAAATCAGCGCCATCTCTGGGCGCAAAAATATTATAAAATTTGAAGGCAATTGCAGGGAAAATGCTTTTTACTTCACCCACCTACAATTTTTAAAAGTAGCTAACATTCTGAAAATAAAAAAATAAACGTGCTGAACCATTGCTAAACGAACGTAACATTCGCAAGAAATTATTTAAGTACATACTTTTGGTTAAAGTTCAACATCAATAAACATTTTTATTTCTGTGGTTAAAACATATTTTTTAATTAAGGTATAATGTTTTTATAAATTCCTTTTAGGGGAGGAATTTATTTTTTATTTTCACTACATTAAAAACACACCCAGCATTTGATTTTCGAATTCAAACATAAAGATATTTTCTTAATGTATTTTCTTAACGTAATATTTTTTATTTATTTATTGAATATTTATTAGCAAATTACAGGTTACCAACATATAACGATAAAGAGGCGCATATAGATAAACAAGAAAAATATAGGTATTCAATAAATCTAAAATAATTACTAGCATTAAATTCAATAGAGTAGTTAAGCCTTGAAAAAATTATCTTTTACAACAAATGCAGTTTACGCTGTTTATAAAAGGCCTAAGGAAGAAAAGGGGAAAATAATAGTAACATCTTCAAAAGTAGTTAAAAAAAATTTGAACTTGTTTAAGCATAAAACAACATTTAATTTTTAATGAATCCTGATAATATAAGTGACATTACTAAGAATCCGAGTGTTATACAGTAAATGAATGCGCAAAACAAATCCAAGGTTAGCAGAGCACGTACAAGATATATTGGCATGATGACTATGAAAGTCTGGCTATGTGATAAACCTTAAACCCAAATCCTTGATATCCAACCAAAAATGCAACAAGCCAATGTATACCTATATTATGACTGATATCATCACGAATATAACATTAATTTACCACTAAACCTCTGCCCGCATCAAGCTATAAGTCACCCTCTTGATTACATTCAACCACAACACTACGTAGGCGTCACGGGCTGTAGCCGTCTACAACTGCGTAGCCATCCGGTAGCATAGATGGATCATATTCCAGTTAATTATTGAAGTAATTAGGAAGACCTACTATTGTACTGATAGGTGAAACGCTCAAAAGTAATTCCATAATGTTTTACTTGCATACAATGCTATCTCATCGCCATCTATCGGCAAATTTATAAAAGTATTTAATATATATAACAGAAATAAAATATGTACCATCAATATCAATAATATGAAAATTTAGTGCATTTATTTTAATAATAAACATGACCCAATGCCCACAAAAATGTTATTGCAATAACATTCACATTAAAATGTCAACTGTTAACATTGCCCGTGCATCTTGTTTTATTACATTTTTTATTTTTAATTACGTTAATGAAGCAAAATGGAATTATCGTAGAACTTTTTCTTGTGTATGTAGACCATGATTTATTAATAATAATTTCTATTTATTAATATTTTAACTTTCACAAATGTCAAAGCCAAACTTATTGCTTCGATGCAATTAATCAAATCTCCTATTTAAAATACATAATAAAATGACTGACTGCAACCAGTTTCATGAAATGAGAAAAATACATACAATTTCGAAGGTTCATGTCTAGATATTAAAAAAATATAAATCTTTATCTTTGTCACATAAGCATGACACAGGTTAGGACTAAATTAAATGTACCTTACATCCCTACTGTAATATTACGTCGGGATCAATCAGGCACACAGATTCTCCATCATTTTGCTCTATTATTTTAGAGTCTTGTTTCACATTACTCAGTCATCTGGTGCAAGGTTTTCCTCTTCTTCTAGCACCATCTCTCCTATAGAAAGTCAGGTTTTTGGTAGGATTTAAATCATCATATCTAAAAATACATTCAAGCAATCTAATACCACTAGCTTTAATAAAACTATAAAAAGTACATTTCGGTAATAATTGTTTTATAGATCTTATAACTGTAGTGAATTTTCCTCTTGTTATTTTGACAGTTATTTATTTTATTCATATATCTGGTCTAGGTTGAGGGTTTATTTAGATTTATCTTTCTATTTACACTGATGAGTTGTAATTCCAGCTGATTTTTCTATTCAAAATAGCATTTATTTACCATAAACAGCCAATTAATAATTACAACAAAGTAATTAAATTAGCTGAATTGACATAAAGTTTATCTTCAACAATAATAAGACTTGTACTCAAAACTATCTGAAATGAAAAATAACACCAGATATACACATTTTAAGGACAATTTATTAATTTAAAAATTACATTCTAATTCAAAAAGAAATTAGAAATGTTTGACAGAGAAAAACTTTGCACTTTGACTGTTGCTAGATTGGAGGATTCGACGTTCACTAGATCTACGTCACTGTTGACTATGCAATCAGGAGAGCTCACATGAACCTCACTCCCAATTAATACACGTCGTCGTTGTAACACAATTTCTTTATTTATTTACAAATTACAAAGTTTACTATTACTTGTACCGAACTAGAAGTTGATCTCGAACTGATCGATGACTATTCCAATGACTATAGTTTTTCAGCGTCATGATTCCTTTTATATGCCGCTAAGTGATCCCTTTACGCGGCCGCCAGTTATAATGCCAGGAGTTATGAACCCGTAGCCGCTCGATAATCGCTTTGGTTAGTGCGTTTGTACAAAAGAGTTTTGATCGATACAAACTTTTAAAGTTATTTTAGTATGAGCATATATATCATTTTAGAAAAAACATTTGAATAAAAAAATAATTTAATATTTTTAATATCTACTAATAGCCTTCAAAAAAGGTATGTATCAGGTGACACACAACAGATGTGGAACTTTTTACTCATTTCTACAAAACAAATATACTTTAAAAGACAGCACAACCATACAAGAAATGAAATTCAACAAATATGACAAATAACAAATTCAAGTCATCACAAGATCAAGTCGGACCAATGACTTGTATTTCGCGTAGAACTAAGAATGACTGAGAACACTTAAATAATATCAAAGATATAGAAACAATCGAAGATAAAAAGAGACGCCCAAAACTGATAATATGTCAAGACACTCGTTCATATGGCAGTCACCAGTTATTTCCGTTATTCAGTTATTTCCGATAGTTTTTGATGCTTTGGCAAATACAATGGTATAAGAAGCTTCATTTCATAAATGATATAAAATTTAAAATAAGAATAAGAAACATAAAAAGAATCACAATAAACATATGATCCTATTACAACACATCAATCTTAAAAATGTGAGGAACAATATAGCATAACATAATATAACCACCTCCTATCCAAGACTTAAACTTTTAATAAAGTCTATTGAGTGCTTTCCTAAATGAAACTATACTGGAACTGCCAATTATCATTTTCTTGTTGTTACACATGTATACAGATTTCATCACACATTTTATTTTTCGTGCATCGACACCTCAATTCATAATTTTGATAACTATAGCTCTGTTTAATGAAATTAAATGTTTACATGCTGAAATACAATAATATTTTCTAGAGTTGATTGTATATTGCTATCTATTTATTTAATCACGCTACAGATATATTGTGTCACTGGAACAATTAAAAACAATATGTAAAAGAAAGACTTCAACATTTGACGGAACATGCAAAATTAAATTAATAAACAAATCAAATGCAAACAAGGTTGCCGAGTGACAGCTGTTGATTCAGAGAATTCAATATTCCAATATTTTATCTAAAAAAAAAATCAAATGCAAACAAATTTGCCAAATGACAGCTATTGATCCAAAGAATCCAATATTCAAATATTTTATCTAGAAAACATATCAAATGCAAACAAGTTTGCCAAATGACAGCTATTGACCCAAATAATCCAATATTCGAATATTTTATCTGGAAAACAAATCAAATGCAAACAAATTTGCCAAATGACAGCTATTTATCCAAATAATCCAAAATTGAAATATTTTACCTAGAAAACAAATCAAATGATCTATACTATAAAATATCGAGTTTCCATAGAAATCATAATAATACTTGTTCATTAAACATGCGACAGATGAACTATGCCTGATTTATTCAATTACAAAACTATTCTACTTCCATATTTTTGCTCTAATATAGTTACAATATTTAAAAATTTTATTACTAAATAGATGTAATAGAAGACAGAAACGGTTTCATATTAGTATTTTAAAATTTTAAGCTTCAATTTGCATTTATTTCATTACTAACTATGCCCTCAACTTCATTCACTTGAAATTCGGAGTAAAAAAAGTTAATAGTTTTTTTTTCGCTCAGAACTCTGTGAGTACAATGAATGTAAGCTAAAGATTGACGTATCTTTTTTATTTGTGAACCAATAAAAATGAAACCAACCGTAAATGTTAGCCCAAGTAATCTAAATACATCACTGAAAACTGCATATCCCAATTGGTTCAGCCATTGCAGAGATTAGCGTGCACAACGAACAGACAGACAAACAGGCAAAAATTATAAAAACTGTTGTTTTAGTCTGGTAGTCTTTAGTTTTACTTAAAACTATTCAATCTAAAGACTCATTTTTATGCGATTTTTTTATATGCATAGATACCTTAATTCCTAGGTATACCTATTTTTATTTTTAAATAGATTTATGTGAATCATAATTTACTCCATTTTACGCTGATGATGACTAATTTATCACATATTTTGTACATAAATCTTTATTTTCATAGAACCTAGTCTACGCCGAAATCTTTGCCACATTTGCATTTTCATACTATACATAGACCTATAAATATTTAGAAAAGTAAGGGTAGGAATATATTTAAAAAAAATATCATTTAAAAAATTTATATCTTTTTTCAATATACTCCTACCCTTACTTTGCTCCGTCAAAGTCAATGCCAGAAAGCAGACAAAATGACCAAAATGAAAACTTAAATCACATTTATCAACTCAAGTTTCACTTTAAACAACACAATTTGTTCCATCATGATAGAGGTCACTATGAAGGACTATCTTGCACAGTAAACATATTAATGCCTTTAAAATATTTGCAATTGATTTAAACTTTCAATGCATTTGTGAAATACAGTAGGCCAGACTCATTATAGTAGGGTAGGACTGTTACAGTCTGGAGCGCTGATGATTTGTTCCTTTTATATTTGACATCAATAGAAAATAGCATAACATTAGTTGCAAATTCATATAAAAACACCAAAATAATATTAAAATATTACGGTTTTAATGCAATAATACAAACATTTTCAGGTGACACATCAGGATCACAATAATAACATAATTTTGCGACAAACCCACTGTCTTGCAAATATTTAACCCTACCATAATCTAAAATTATCTTTGCTCGTCTTCCTATTTCAGTCCTCTGTTGAACAGACAAGCCTAACAATTTTTTTAAACCTTTACTTTCTACATTTTCTGCTTCATATAAGCTCGACATATTTTTTGAACCTTCATTTTCCACCTCGTTTTTCTCCATGGCTGAATTGTCAGATCCAATTATCTCCTGCTTATGGGTTACAGTTTCAACGCTAATTTTAGGAGTCTTTTTATTGGAGACATCAACTGTAGTCTCCAGCTTGGGTCTTTTGTTTTGTTCTGTGTTTTGCTGTGACATTTGACGTCTTCGCTCTCGACTAAAGCCTGTACCACAGGTCGCCCATGATACCAAACCGCAGATAATGTCGAAATACTCTTCAGATATTCCAGATTCCTAAAAAGAAAAAAGATTTAGAAATAAAACATTTTAAAAGTATATAGTGTCAAATTTATTAACTTGTGTGCTTTTTTATTATAAGGCAGGGCATGATGACCTGTAGGTAATATCTTTTCAATTATGTTATGCTTGCAGTATGTGTATAATTGCAGTAAAATGCATTCTTAAACACATCATGTGAACAAATTGAACACGAATATTGCATTTGAATAATAGTTACCATATAATATCTCATCCAATTATCGTTATCTACTTTGCACTGATACCAGATGGTACAAAATGATAGAAAAAAATATTCGTTTACATATACCTGTAAAAATTTGTGTGCTACATAGCTCTCAGCAACACATCTATGGTGACAACAAGTAGCCATTACAATCCCTGATGTTTTGTCTAAAACACTTGGGTTGGTGATGCACCTCAATGCAAAATCTGTCAAACATATTGTTTGTTATCAAATAAGACCCATCTTGTTAAGTAATCAATTTATTTTCCACTAAAGAAATCATAAAAGCAGACATTGCAAAAACTTCCAGACAATGTTTTTGTTTAATTTCTTTTATTTTTTAATAAATTTAAACTAGAAAAATGTGCACTCTAACCTTAAATTTCAATGTTTTTTATTTTCTTAATTTACTGAATATAATTGACAAAATTCACAAAAATGAGAAACTTTACCATTGAATTAAATGGGACAAATTCAGATGATCCAATAATTATTTATTCATTGCATGTATTATGACAATTTATATAATTATATTAAGAACTAAAAGAAAGGACATATCACTAAATATCAATTATTTAATTAGACACTTCAAGTTACACTTATGATCTTTTTAATATAATACAGTAAGCATATAACTATAACTAAAAATGTGATATCTTAAATTTCACTAACCGGTGGCAACACCGCATAAATGTTTAGAAACAGCAACAACCCTAACAGCATCCTTCACAAGATCGACTTCGCTCAGCATGAGATCATTGATATCAGCTCGCATCCTCTGTATCATATGCTGTTGTTTATCCAATTTATTATCCTGTTTGTGCCTGTGTGATGCCCGGTCTACTAGAAGCACAGAGGCCATCTTAACATCTAATAGGGCCTTCGCAAGGTAGTATGACACGTGTCCTGAGTTGTGAATAAAAAAGGCAGTATGAGATTATTTTAAGAATTGAAAATATAGACTACAAGATATTAATAACACTATAATATTAAAATATATCAAATACTTGTCAATACAAGAATGATTCATCAAAAAGTTTTAAAATTTAGAACTTAACGGCGTAAACAATTTGAGTTTAAAAATTTAATTAACTCCCTATGTTTAAGTACCATAATCTATATATATGAACAAGTTCTGTGAATTAAATGACATTTATAGACATTTGTTCCATTAAGACGGAAATATTTCCTTTAATTTTATGAGCCAACCTAGGAACCAATTACATAAAATCACATGTTAAATTGCTTCATTTCAATGTAGGGAAGAAAATCTATTCCCATAATTTTTTTTTAATTGTTTTCACTACAGTGAGATTTTAAGCAATATTGAATTTAATATATATATTAATTATACTCAAAACTTTCCACAACTTCAAAGGTTGAATCCATTGTAAAAGGTAACATTTAACATATACCATACAAAACGGTATAATGATATTAATGTTATTGAGATTCTGGATAAGTTAAATAAAGTACATCATTAAACTACTGACCAATTAAAATTAATTTGATACTATAGGTAAATAATAGAACCAAGTTAAAATCAAAAAAATTGAAGTAAATAATATTTCAGATAATTTACTGCAATAATTTTTGTAAAGTATTTGAAAAAAATTCTATGAAAAAAGTAACCGACAAAAAAATAATCTGAAAAACAGTCAAATGACTTTATCTTTTCATACAATAGATAAACAGTACATAGTCGCAATCAAACAAATCGAAGTAAATACAATTTCAGATAGCTTACTGCAATAATTTTTGTAAAGTATTTGAAAAAAATTCTATGAAAAAAGTAACCAACAAAAAAATAATCTGCAAAACAGTCAAATGACTTTACCTTTCCCAGCTCCAAGTTCTAAAAAACATGTATTTTCCCTCATCAGCTTTTCTTTCTCAATAATACCAAGTAAAAACGAAGTTTGTTGAAGATGCTTCTTTGTATTAATGCCTCTCTCCGCATTGTTTAATTCGTCTTCGACCACCTTATGTGCCACTTTTTGAGTATAAACCTCTATAGGATTGTGTGTTAAACCTATAATATCAAATTAATTAAGTCTATATAACAATTATTTAACATCAGTTTGATATTAACTGTTATGGTTTATAAACAAAAGTTACAGTTTGTTGCTGTATAACTTGATGCTATATAATTTAACCAATAACTATTGTTCGATACTGTCTATTGTATAAAATAATTTTGGATAATATAACTAATGCTGTTTATAATAACGCCCTATAATATAATCAAAAGTTGTAGTACAGCCTTTTAAACCATTTTTGAGTTACGATTATAAAAATGAATATAGAAGTGGTTTTCGGAAAAGTGGAAAACATTCACTTCTTTCCGTTATTAAATACCTTACTTAAGGCCTGAACCAAATGATAATAACATGGTTTACCTTTCCAATAATTAAAAGTAACAATTTATCTGAATGTATTTGAATTTGATTATCAAGTCATGAAATCTCTGAAATTAATGTTTAATACAACAAGTAACTAATTTTTAATCTGTGCCAATTTCAAATTCTAAAGCCGCTTATGAAAAACATTTTTTTAACGATTTACAACTCTTTAAAATTGTTAGTGCGATTTAACTGAAATAACTTCAATTCCAAATTTTTTTTATATATTTAAAGAATTAGATAGAAGGCACATTCTACAATTTGAAATAAACCTGCTGGCATGACTGCTATAACTGCATTGAGCAATAATAAAAATAATCAACATCTTAACGTCACCCCCGCTTATTTTAAATGGGGCTTGCACCTTCCCTATGTGGCCAATGGTAAAAGAGACAATCGGGCGCAAGTAGCTGGTGAAATACAAGTATTCAAAGTTTATTTAAATTCATAACACAATACCTCTATAAACTCTTCAAGATTGTACTTCTATAAACTCTTCAAATGGTTGGAGCTTGGGCCTTGCGATACCAAATAGTATTCAAATGTTAACTATCCAATAATACACCACACAACGATATGCGAAGAAAAGTGTTCCAACCCTATTTTTCATGTTTAAGAAGATACAATAAAATAATTATTTTTCAATATTTTGGTATCTATGAATATGGAGCAAAATTTTTACACATGGGTCTAAAAGTGTGAAGCTGTGACAAACGGACAGATAGACAGATACATTTTATGAAATTATAATGGTTCGTTGTCTCACTGCAGAACCCTAAAAATTTGAAGGAATTTCTCTTTATCCAGGTCAAGAATTGTAGGATAAAAATAAATTTAAAAAATTGCAAATACAGATGAAAACTTTATCCAGAGAAAGTTCAGTCATTCCAGTGTATTCACATACATGAAAAATAGGGTTGAAACACTTATTTGCGCATTTTTCTGCATATTTGTATTTCCCATAACATACTCACTTTCGTACAACAACTGAACTTTTTCAATTACTTTGCGTAACATTTCAATGGGGACCTCCGATAATGCCCTTGTTCTTCCTTTGTCCTTGGAAAAATTATTTGAAATTTCATGGTCGACTTGATTGCAACCCTTCTTGATATAAGCTGGTAAGATTCCCGCTTTTGCATTGCAAATTTTCAAATGTTTCTCCAATTTGCTTGCATAACATGTGCTGAAAAAAATAACATGTATGTTTATTCATTTTCTGCTGATTTTACAATATAATTTATTTGTGAGTTGTCTTTCACAGGCACAATAGAATTTAACACAAATTCATTTACTATGTAAATTATATTGATATAACTAATATTGTAAACTTGTAGTGTGCTTATGTAAAATATGTTTTTAGCCTCAATATTAAAAGGACTGCGTAATTGTATAATTCTAAGAAAAAATCCATAATTGTCATAATTTTCGACTGCCTCTCTGTCTGAAAACTTGGAAAACAATTGGCATGAAAATGGTTAATGTTTTTCTAAAGAACTATAGCTACTTACAAAATAGACTAATGAAGCAAGAAGAAATTGCCCTTTATTTAAGTAATATATAATCTGGTTTATTTTTCTTATCAAATAATATTCTAATTTCCAATTGGAATCTACAAATTTAAAATCATATTCCAAATATTTATTTTGAAGATGCATTTGGGATACATGTAAAACAACACTCCTTAATTCCAGTAAAATTATGTAAAATACCAAAACCGAAATAGAGTACAAAAAATATATCAAATTCAAATTAGATTATTACATATTTTATACCTAAATGACAACACTGCTGAGTAAGTGAGTCCTGAGGAAGGTATCGTTGCCTTACAGAATATTTCAAACAGAAAATTACTAATCTACTCTACTATAATAATCAATATGTGTGTCTTTAAACCTATTCATAAACAGCGTACGTACGTAATTATTTTGTGGAATAAAACTAGTTATATTTTTTTATTACAGTAAACTATTGAGTTGTAAATTGCACACATACTTTGATGACGTCAAGAATGAAAATTTTAATACAAATCTCAACCTACACAGTATATTTTTTCCAATGGTTGAACTTTCATCAATTTATATTAACTCCCGCTCCATATTTATAGTCTTCTACAATGTATCTATATACAACATTAGTCCATATTCTAGAGGCGAAATAAACACAGATAATAAAGTTGCATAAACTACTTACTAAACCTTAGATTCCTAATGTGCTGATAATCATTACTTCCGTTTCACACATGACACTTTTCAATAAATTATCAGCCTCATTCAAACATATTGTACAAACTTTTCATTATGATTGTTATGTAACAACCATGGACTACTGGTATAATAATAGCACACCAACTTTTTACACAAGATACACAACCCAAATTTTATATTTTAAATGCGTAAATAAGTTTTTTTTAAATTTGTTTCTTTCACTCTCACAAAATATACTAGTCAAGTAATGTTTGTAAAATTTTGCATACATTTAAATTGTGCCATTTAAATTGTGCCATGTTTATACATGGGATACTTTTTATCCCAGAATAGAATTATCTTTTGTAATTAAAAAATCATCCATGTACAGAATATTTTTGTAGCAAGTTGATAATATTGCCTTAATTATACAAATTTGAAATTTAAATTTTTCCCTTGTCCACACAATTCAAATCGTAAGTCATAATTATATAATTTATTACACACATACATATAGCACAAGGTACACAAAAACAATTGAATGTACAATCCTTACCAATACACCAACAAATCCGTCATAATTGGGTATTTGACTACATTTTTTTTATTTCATTAATCATAATTTCAAGGTACAAGCTGATGAAGCGTGAAAAAATTTTTTAATATTCTTAAAAATTGACCGAGTTATAAAAGTTCAAATTTAACCCTTAGAGAAGGATGGCAGCACTGTCTTGTGAGGTCATTTTGAATATAGCACATTATATTCTACGAGAGGAATAGAGACAGAGATATACACAACTCTATCTGTATCTTCAAATTTAGAAGCCTAGCTGGCTTATTTTTCGATCAATTTTTAAATTTTTTTCAAGACTGGTTTTTAATTAACTTATATTTCACAATATTCTACGAAAAATCGAATCAAAATTTAGAATGAGTCAACTACCATATTCTCAGGTTAGCAAAGCCTTACTCAAATAAATCCTGATATGCTTCTCAAGCTAGTACAGCGTTATTCAAGTAAATCCTGACATACTTCTCAAGTTATTAAAACATTACTAAAATAAATCCTGACGTACTTCTCAAATGATTAAAGCATTACTAAAATAAATCCTGACACTTCTCAAGTTATTAAAGCATTACTAAAATAATAACATTTTTTTATTTTTTATTCACTTTTTTATTTTTTATGTTTAATATTTGACAATTTGTATTCTTATCAGTATAGTAAAAGTTGCCAAAAAAAGATAAATTATGTCAAAGAAACTACAAAAAAATTTATCATTGTAAAAATTGCTCATATGAAAAAATATTGTTATATCGATATATAATATAAGCGGCCTTTGTAACTACAAAGTTTAGTGTGAGTTTTCTTTCAATTACGTAAAAACTCATTATTTTCAAATCTATCACATGTTTCTAAAGTACGATATATGATAATGTAATAAATGGCACACTATTATTTTTAACGGTATTTGCAAAAATATTATAATAAGAGACTTCTCCAAGGAAGCTAGATTTCATAAAGTATACTTACTGTTTGGGATCTAGTGGGCATGGGATACGCTTGTCGTCCTAAAAAATAATAAATATATAAATGACTGAAGTTGTTTTCAATAGTCACAATACAAACAGACAACTTTTTAACGTACAATATTATTTTCAGAAAGTTTAGCCGAGGGATCGTGTTCGCCGCAAAACTTCATTCCTGTTTTTACAGTCATACGACAAAACCGTTTCTTTCTCACTACAAAATAGTTACATCCACCTGGTATGGGGTTAGTTCTTTCTTCATCCTTACTTTTATCAGACATCTTCAGTTATTGTTATTATAATTTTTATAAGATCGGCACGGATGTTCTGTGAACATACAATGACAAAATAGCAGTATGTTTTTATTTTATGACCTGTGGCCGTATCGTTTGTTTGACAGATATAATTCTGACGTTTATTTATATGCCATATGCATCCGTCAAATGAAAGTACATCGATAATAGGGTAGTTGACTACCTCTAAATTTATTATTTTTTGTAAGTATTATTTAGGACCATTAGTGAAAAAATTATAAAAACGGATTAAAAACAAGCAAGTTATGGTAGTAGCAGCTCTAAATTGAATATTGCAGATTATCTTTCTGTTTTATTCGCTAACGTAGAACATAACGAAAATTATAAAAATTATCTATCATTAAGTAGTGCTCATTTGAACGTTAAGTATACAATTTTAGAAGATTTATCATAAAATTTCCATTCCTTGTACCTTGAAATTACGATTTTTAAATAAAAGAATTATCCAATTTAAATATTACAGTGTTCTTTCACTACAGGTATTTATTTAATAATAATAAACAACGGCTACTAGTGTATAATAAAGAACAGCTATTAAAAAGATATATAAGATATATATAGCTATAAACCGCTATAAAGAAAATATTTTTTAACTCGACGATTAACGCTTGTCGGCCTTTTGGCTAAGATCAAAATGTAGTATCAAAGATTGATTTAAAATGACCTCGGATTTTTTAAGTACTCATAATAATCGGGATGCAATTTTTTTGTTTTGCGAATTATAATATTCCTTCCTTTTTTTATTGAATATAATCGCCTACCGGTAATGCCACCTCAAAAAAAATCACAAATTAGTAAGTTAGTTACGCCAAATCTGAACATATGGCTATATCATTAAAGAAATTGGATAAAGTGGTTTTTTTATTAAAATGATATAGACATATTCGAATTGTATGTGAGTATTTTTACATAAAAATGTTAAATGAATATGATTCCAATGCACGGTATGAAAACATGCCCTTTCATTAGGTTTCGCTCACTGTTTAGCGTTTAAAAAAAACTATGAGCAAAAAAAATAATATATAATATATTAGATCCTAGCTCATTGACTTGTTTGTGCTAGTACCGTATAGTGATGACAGAATTATAATGTAACAGGTATGGATAACATAATATCGATTGGAAAGAGTATATTATGTTATTGCGATTTACGGGTACTATGTTATTAAAGAACGTTATGCTCGGCTAACATGTTAAAATATTATATTGCTTTATTGTTAGGCAGCGGCTGTCACTCGTCGTCTGAATAAAAAGAGCAAGAAATAGCGCGTTCCTTTTCTTAATGCAATTCATTGTTTTATATATTATTTGTTTTATGCTTTATTCTTTTGTTTCGTATTGACGGAACATTACCGAATGACATGGAATTTTTACCGAATGATAATAAACAATTAATTACTACAAAGTTCAAATCTATACTTGTCATTTGAATTTTGTTTATGTTATATTTATTCAGAATTCACTGTTGATCGCTAACTAACTGCAATTTCTATGCGTTATTGTTTCATTTTGTTTAAATTATCGAACTAGGAAAATACTATGTGGTTCGAAATGTAATTTTTCACCGCATTGGCCATTGCCTGGCTTTCTTTTAACATAATTTAATCAAATGTAGATTGAAACCGTCCACAAAAAAATACCTATACTCTATCAAAAACCAAATTAAAATTGAACTAACGTTTCTCCAGTAGTATTTAATATAGATTGCGATTATAGTACACATGTACTATATACATATTTTGTATACACACACAGAAGGAAAATTAATTTCGTTTAAGAACGTATTGAACAAATGTTATTCTCAATAATGTCCAATAACATATTATTTTTTAACAGGTATGATACTATGTTATTGAATAATGATGTTATTCATTATAATAGGTATGGGGAAATAACAGTTATTTCCATCTCTAAGTACAGTATCTGTTCTGTGGTACTAATGCCAAACAGTGCTGCCAATGTAAAATTTTATATTCCCCGCTATGTGACACATAAATCCCTGAAACTACCCGCTGCCTTCTAATGAATTCCCCAACATGATGTGACGAAATAAAACATTGCTTGTTTAATTCAAAATTTTTAATCTAATTAACAAAGTTAGGGTGACTAACAATAACATTAAATATAACAGCAATCAATCACTTAAGAAATATAAAGAAAATATATTAGTTTTATAAATCTTTTTGTTGCACAAACTAAAATTACCCATTTTAATATTTATATAGATTTTTTTATTTAAAATTTGTAGGATTTTGATACCTATTAACGAGAAAATTTTTTTTTTTAGTTTTACAACCTAAATTAATCGATAGAAACCCATATCCATTTAGTCAGCCTCAGCATCAAAAGTTTAATTAAAATTATTCTTTCACATCCTTTTTTCAATTTTCCGTAAACATCCATAATTCGTATCTGGAAAAACGGAAATCTTAAGAGTTAGCCACCCCCCCCCCCCCCGCCCCCTTTGGAACCCTAAGTGAAACGCCTGAATTTTTTTCTGAAAAAAACGGTTTTTAGCAGTATATACAATAAGAGACGAAAGAAATCAAGTTGTTAGTTCATATAGAGTATTTATAGGAATTACATCTTGCCCGACATGTCATTATGACTGCGGTGAAAATAATTTTTCGCGACAAAAAAATCAAAGAATAAGAAACCAATTTTTAGCTACGTAAACGATATTTTTTAGATAAATATTTACATTCAATATATAATTTAGAACACTTCACAAAACATTTCAAATATTAACGTCTCTCATAACAAACAAATTGAGAACACCTTTGTCTAGATTTAAGTTTTCTAAAAGGACTCTCTTCTATAGGATATCGCCATTGTTGTCATTTTTATTCTCCTTACTCACCCATCTTACTAAATAAATCTGAAAAACACCGAAGTATTTACTACTGCTGAAAAAAAGTAAACACCTGCTTATACGATTGTTGGAAACGCTTAGAAAACAGGTAAAGAAAATAGCTTAATGAATGAAATGTTAAGTTACTTTTTTTTTAATATATTTAGTTTTTTAAGAAATAAATTTAATGTCTATAATTATTTATTAAACTTTAAAATTTTATATCAAAAAATTATATAATTATTGTTATTACTTTTATATAATTTATAAAAATAAACTTAATTGAAATATGTGTACAGAAATATAATTCATTCTGATAATAAAAGTGAAATAAAGATAATAAAAATAATAAAATCGATATAGGTGTAGAAAATAATAAAGGTTTTAAAAGAAATTGGGTAAAATTAAATATTTACCTTTTTATCAAAAATATGTCCTTCTGAAAAATAATTTAAGTTCTGATCAGCCCACTGAAAATAAATTTAAAGCATATCAATATATTTTTTGCACACTTAATGTATTTATGATTCGTGTTCATGAAGAGATCCAATAGTATTTTTAGTTGCCTTGTAGTCGTCTATAATATAGCAAAGAATTGAGAGTTGTAGCAAAACTAAAAATATTACATATATTAGTTACCAAACTAATATATGTAATATTTTCAGTTTTGCTACATTTTATATAATTGAAATATTTTGTGCTATAGAAAATATAAATTATTTCTGATTTATTATAAGAAATAAAAATTTCATTTTTCTTCATTTCATATTTTATTTACCTATTTTAGTATTCTGTAGTTATCAGAAGTTATCCATAGCGACCAGCGGCTATACACCGCATTTAAAAACAAAATGAAAACGTCAACTATTAGTTGAGGTTAATCGCTGTGAAAAATGCTAAATTTGATTTTACTTTGTTTATCAATAAATATTCAATAAAAATGGACTCAACGGAAAACGAAGAAATCGGTTCGTCAACCGATGAAGTAACTGAAGCGAATAATGGTGAGGCGGAAGCTACCATAAGCTCTACCGAAAGCGCGGTAACTAATCAAAACACCTCTCAAAAGATGGAAACCGATGTTGTTTCCACAACAGAGGAGGATAAGACAAATGAAAACGTTAACGTTTCTAGTTCGGACACTTCTACTGAACAATCTCTGAAGAGAAAAATTGTGGAAAATGTAATAACAATATCCGATACAGATAGCGATGATTCTTCAGTTTGTCATGTAGACTCGTATCAAGCGTCAGCTGCAGAAGCTAAAAGGCTTCGTGGAGGTAATTTTAATATATCCCTGTAATAGCATAGTTTAAATATTAATAATGAAAATATTCGTAATGCTTACTTTTCGTTTTGCATTTGTTATTTATATAGAAGTTAAATGGATTGGAATCGCTTATATTTTTATAACTACGAAAATTCTTAATAACATACAAGGAGCAACTGAAAGTTTTGGACCTTAAGTACTAAAACTCAGAATATAAGTCTAAACCAAATTTTTTTGCTGTATCTTTCTGTACTCAAAACACTTTTTTTGCCTATTGGTAAAACATCTTTTCATTGAAAAATGGTCGGAACTTTGCTGTTAAACTGCTTATCTACACTGCTCTTATTTATTAGAGAGCTCCAGAAATTCGAAAGTTTTAGTTTATCAAGTGCTGCGAGCATTTATGGCATCTATTACACCCTCACTTTTCTCAAGAGTGAAAAGGGGTGCACTTAACGTTTCTAACTCATTCGTAGCCCATATCAAAACTCTCGACCATCTGCCACATTTTATCCAACAGTCTTTCGGTATTGATTTCTTGCTTTTTTTTTATATAAACCATGCTCGGGCAGCCTGAGAAGGAATCGTCTTCCTAAAAGTCTCTACACTACTAATACAATCATGTATAACATATAACAATAGCAGGCGTAGGCCCAGCGTCATCATAAACTGCAAACATTTTTCCTTTTTCAGTCAAGAATTTTATGTTTTACTTTATCGCCCTGACATAATTACATTTCGGATTCAATTATTAAAGGGTGATCAAAATATTTAAGTGAAATATTTCCCATATAACTTATTGTTCATGCCAAAACATTGTTGTCTGATCACAAACATTGAGTGCGTTCCACTAGCCGATCGCAATGCTCAAAACGCTCACTGCATCGTTCCACTTGGCGATTGCGGTTGTTGCGGTCATGATCAAAACGTCATTGATGCCGTCATTGTTCACGACCGCGAAGTGGGTCGCGACCACATATCGAGGTGGGTCGTTTATCTGTCTATTTGACTTTGACACATTGATGCATGCAATTTACGTAAATAAATTTATATAATCGTTGGAGATTAAACATAGTGACAGAAAGAATCACTTTATGCAGTTTTGAGATGTAGGTACATTTCAAAACTGTATAAACTATCGAAATAAAGGTGATTTACGCAAGACGTACAAAAATCAAACTTTTATAGAAATTAAATTACACTTTTACAGTTACTGTAAGTCTAAATTATTGTTAAATTATTAATACGTAGAAATTAAATTGCACTTTTATAATTACTGTAAGTCTAAATGATTATCTAACGTAATAAATATAATCTCTAATATAGTAAAAAATATAATCTCTTGATTTTCGTCCAATACCCGCCATTTACTCATAGTTACGAATACGCATTGTTCCTATCTCGTTCCACTTGAACTGACAGTTACAACGTTGACAAGCTAGTGGAATAGGTACGATCGCGGTCGTGGGCGCGAGCGTTGCGAGCGGCTAGTGGATCGTACTCATTGTCGACCGCTCGTACTTTAACTTGTTGTTTCATGCAAAAACATTATTGAACGATTCTAAGTTAACTTATATTAGCACTTGCAATAGCTACTTAAATTTTTCACACCTACAGTAATATAAGGTATTGTAAAATCTTTCTTCGTCTTGTTCAATTGTGTAAACTTTATTACAAAAACATTCACATATTATTATTCACGTATTAGGTTTTGATCACAATTTTAGTATTGCAAAATTTCAGTTAACATTCTTTTATCGTTTTTATTTTCATTAAAAAGTAATAATGTTAACATCCCCTAGTCTTTGAAAATCGGGGAAGGGGGCATTTTAGGGCAAAATGGGTGGGTAATAAACACAAAAAATCATGTCGTAATCCGTTAGTATGTATGTCTGTCTCTTCATGCTCATTCAAATGCTTGGTAAAGCTGAACAGAGAGTCTAATTGTCTTCGGATTTGTTTTGTTTCCTAACCCTTACCAGCATGGACATAACAATATATTTCATGAATAGTAAACGTCTACCCTTTTTTAAAAATGTTTCCTTTTTTTAAGGAATTTTTTCTGTATACAATGTGAATGTTAACGCAGGTTCACAACCAAAACATTAAAGAATCCATGCACAGTGAAAGAAATTTGCTATGGTTATGTTATTTGAAAATCCAGGTTGTTAAATTTTGGTTGCGTTATTATTTTGATGAGATACTATTCTCTGTATTTAATTGTTGCTTGGGATTTAGTTATTTCAATAAAATAATTTTTATTCTAAAAAGTATAATTTTTATAGTAAGATCACAATATTATGTGAAATTACGTAACAATATGAACATATGATTTATGCACCCAGCCATATCTGTAAAAAGCACATGAATTTTTTAATTTTTTTGTTAATGTTTTTCAATGAAATATAGCTACCTATGGGGAAGTTTTGAGAAGTAATCTGCACTTTGTTGCATCAAAATTAAATACTAGAATCTAAGATATAATTAGATTCATAGAAATGTTTATAACCAGCTTATGGTTTATGGAATTCATCTGATCACTTTGTAGGAATGCTCACTCACATATAGAAACCCCACTCTTACCTCTCATACAATGCGCATTTGATCATTTTGTAGAATATGTTGTTGATTATTTGTGATTGGCTTA
This sequence comes from Druceiella hillmani, assembly GCA_039881145.1. Taxonomy (NCBI): domain Eukaryota; kingdom Metazoa; phylum Arthropoda; class Insecta; order Lepidoptera; family Hepialidae; genus Druceiella; species Druceiella hillmani. The sequence continues at coordinate 18,111,944 of JAYKKI010000029.1, forward strand.
ATTTGGTTCACCTTTATATATATCTAAGTCTTGCATACTATCAGCATTTAAAATATTTTATAAATATTTTGAGGCTATTTTCTGTTGTATTACTCTACGGCTGTCACCAGATTACTAACTGAGTTTTTTCAGGCCGTTTTTATCTTAGTTTCTATGTTTATTTATCTGTAAACTTTTTTACCTTGGAAAATCTCCTACCCACTAAATTACTTAGTTCATAAGTTCCAATAACAATAAGTAAATGGTATGGCTAAATTTTGCTCAAAGCAAACTTGAACCAGAGAACTGGTTTGAACCAGAGAAATTGATTATTCACATCTTTGCTTGCCCACCTGAAGATGTTGTAATACAATGAAACCTAGGTTGTGGTAAAGAACGTAAAGAAAGTAGAAATAATACTACATCACATATTTTCATTTAATTGTGTATAAGGAAGCTAGTTAGTTTGTAAGAAAGCACTTTTATAAAATTTTAATTCAATGCATCTCTAATTAGCGAAATTTACACATGCAAAATCGCTTGGTAATGTAAATTTGGTAATTTAAATTTTACCATGCTTTGCACGTTGCGTATGTATGAAGAGTGGACAATGAGGCAAAGGAAAAGGAAGAAGTGATCACCAGTCTTAAAAACTACTGTCAAGATCAAGCTGCGATGTTGTATCTTGCTACGAAAAATTGTGAATAGGGTAATTATGTTAATTCAGAAATCTCCATTATATTGCAAAGCCGAATTCCACAAGAGCGAAACCATGGGCAAAAGCCATTTATAAAATTTTATCCGTACATTGATCTTTAGGGTTGCCTAGGTGGCAAGTTTTTATGTTATTGCTTAAGAAAGTGAAACCATTGTAAGATAACTGTAAAGATAAAGAAATATGTTTACTAATCATATTTCCACTCCCAGTTTCAGATTATGATTCTTCATCAGACTCTTACAGTTCAGATGAAGAATCGCCCTCTGATGACACAATTGTATTGGATTACAAAAATATCACTTCAAAATTGACACAGCATACTGCATCACTCCAACAAAGGGCACCGCGTCTGGAGGATCCAAAACTTAATGAATCGTACAAGGATGAAAACCTCATAAACGATTTTTTGACACATTGGAAAGATAAAAAGGATATGCAAAAAGGGGATATCACGTTTCTCACAGATCCATTCCGAATTTGTATATTAGATAATTTCTTCAGAAACACAGAAATTATAAACAATATTGTGGACGACATGAATACACTCGATTGGTCTCGGAGAAAGATGGATCTATATGAGTTCTATCAGACAACAGATTTGTCCAATTTCTCCTGGCAACGTAATATAAGAAACGTTTACGATCTATTGAAGACCGAAATGATGCCTTGGGTGAGTTCTTTTTGCAAGATTTTGTCAGAGATTAACCTACATCACTTGTTATGTTAGTTATAAAATTATACGATATAAGCTGAGACTTTGTAAATTAAATCACATTTTTCATACGTTTTTGTTGGAAGGTGTGTATATAATGTTGGCAGAGTGATTTAATAGCAGGAGTTGGTTTAGCAGCAAAGTGTAGCCCTTATGTGTTTGTAAGTTTTGCTTTGGCTAGAAAGCAATGGTATAACATGTCATTCGCAGCCTGCTTTACTTTATTTATATAGAAATTTTAGAAAATTTATTATATAAAATTTTAACCCCCTCAAGTGAGCATGGTACTTTTACGTACTATTGGCACTGAAACCACATAGATAAAATGTGTAACTCTGAAAGCATTGAATTTCTTGCAATGCAATTTTTTATATAGACGGAGAAGAAATGTAGTTACAATATAGTTATTTCGCCTTACTAATGTAAAAAATAATGAAGAAAGGAAAAAAAATTCCTTTCTATAAAAAAAGGCTTATAAACGAAAACTTTTTAGAAAACATAATTTTTGTTATTACCATAAAAAGATATAACCTATAGTTAAACGTAAATAAATAATCACTTATCCTAACAAACATTTACAGTTCTGTTTGCAGAATATGACAATTGAAAGCAAAAATGGAAGAGACAACTGTTACCAAATGCAATTATAAAAATTGTGCCATTACTCTCATAACAACCCTGAGTCGTTTATGAAATTCAATATGAAAAAAATAATTCTATAACCTACTAAAAATATTTCGAAAATTTCAAACCCTAATTAGCAAAAATTGCAAAAAGGAAACCTTATCATTTTTTATAAACGTTTTATTTTTTTTTTAATATCGTACACCAAAACATATTATATACCACTATAGGCTAGATAAATTGAGGTTTCCAACAATGTAAACTGAAAAAAGAATTGAGCCAAATATTTATATAAAATAACAATCTAACATAGGTATAACTCCTTTGGCAATGCTGGCAAACTTTGCATTGATCAAATTAAAATTCAAAAATATTGAATATTACTGACTCAAATCACAAATAAATTACCACACTGTATTTGTATTAAAACTGTTCAAATATGCAAATCCTATAATATTACTATTAAATTTCGAATATAACAATGTTGACAAAACAAAACGCAGCCCTTTTTAAGATTAATTATTCGTAATTACTAATTTTGTTTATTTACAAATGCGGTACACTAAAAATATTATGTATCGTTGTAAACTAGATAAATCGTCATTTCCAGCGATATGAGCTGTTGCATGATGTTGATACTCATATTGAACAAGATTATATGTCTAAAATTGGTATGATTCCGTCATCCTAAAAAGTCCATTGAAAGTGGTGGCATGGTTTTGCACACATAAAGTTGAAATTTAAAAATATAGAGCTTAACCAACCTAAATAACAAAAGAAATTCCTGTCCCATATTCGTAATGAAACTGTTTATATAAATATCCACAATTTGCTATACATTATTACTATATATCATATATAAAAGTGGCACTTTTGTCAATGTTTACTGATATTTTGATGCCCTCGTCACATATTTAGCTAGGTTGAACCATGTTTTTTGAAATTCCAGGTATTTTTCACAGATTTAAGGACAGGGAATTACCTGGTCACTCTAAAATATTAATATTATGGTCATTGAGAAATTTAGTTACGGCCTTGGCCTTGTGAGCAGGGACCCATGATACTCAAAGTAATGAATGTTACAGTGATGAATGACCCAAAAATTAAATAAATGTTCTTCTAAAACGTTGGTATCATTGCTTGCTTTCCCCGTTACATTCTTGGGAAAGATGTACAAACATCCCCTGCGCTTGCTTTCATTGAATACATCGCATTCCACCACACTACCAGGGTGTTCAATCTTATTTATAAATTTTGAGTCATACTGGGACAGGGTATTCTGATGTAGCAAAAATTTTGAGCCTCTCTTGACCAACCTAAAAGTGGTCTCGTCACTAAACATCAATATCTTCCATTTTTTAGATAAGCAACATTTATCTTTCTTACAGAAGCCAAGCCTCTTATTATTCATTACTGCTCTGGATAGGGGCTTCTTTGCAGAGATGAATTGTCCAAATTGCAACATTTTGGAGAAGCTCAGGGTACTTGTTTTTGAGTTCAACGGCAAGTTCAGGAAGACTTGATATTACATCATGCTTCAGAAGAAAAGCTTTGTTCATGCTTCAGAAGCTTATTAGTTCTTTATGTAATCTTAGGTGCACTTGAGCCTAACTTCCTCTGCAGTACCGGCACAGGATTCAATAATGCCACTGACCGCTTCAGTCTCGGCACGCCCATATATCTGGCTGTAACAATTACTTAACACCACTTCTCTAGAAAGTCAAGGCACAGGAGTTCTCTTTTATTTTAAACATATTCCGATTTATTGCAGGAAGTGGGAGTAAAATTGTTAGACCTGAAACTTTTAAGAAGTGAAAAAAGACGGTCTTGTGAAGCACTCACTGTAAAATTCATGCTCAACTGAGCGTTGATTGGATGTGTGAAAGCCGCCTGTAGTATGCTACAGCCGTAACGTCATCATTAGGCTCCCCCATATTTTTTGTTGTGGGGATGGCAAGTGAAATCATGATACAGATTATACATGTAAACTTTTTTTGCTGCAAAAGTGTAGAAGTTTTTTAATGACACTGTCTAGAGAAAACCAGTTATTTATATAACTTGCAATTCTTACATTTTATCAATTCATTTTGTTTAGGGAGAATTAGTAAATCACTTCATCTATTTTCATACTAAACCTGATACTTTGCAAACCCTTGGGACTCATTTTTTTAGTGACCTCATTTTTGATAATAGTATAAAAAAATACTTTAATTAATTCCTTAGTATTTTTCCCTTAATAGATTAAGTACATTTCTACTTATATAAGAGGTCCAGTCAATCCATTACAATTGATATAATCAATAAAAAAAATAAATGTCCCTTCTTACTTAAGGGTAATTTTAAACATATCGCTACTAATATGCATTGTACGTTACAGAAATTACATTACAGAAGCAAGTGAAGTCATCTATTTTGCATCTTAGCAATCATTTACGACTATAAATGATTGCTAAGATTCGAGACTTCCCTATTATATTAACTAATAGTAGTTGAGTAAATAAAATAAACTATGACTTATTTAACAGTAAATCCACACTCGGTCCGTTTATAAATTTTTTTGCGTAACTTCAGCCTGATTTCACACAATATTAATGAGCATCTCACACTACGAAACAAAATTCTTTATGCTAAAATAAGAAAAGCCAAATTAGAGAAAAACTATGAATGTGTCTGGATTAAAAACGGTACAATTTATGTTCGTAAAATGGCGGGCTCGAAGTATCTGCAAATAAGAAGTGAAAAAGACATTGCCCGCTGCGCGTGCACCGAACTTTACTTCTAAATAGTAATAATCTGCAATATTACATAAATTATGAATTATGTTTCTATCTTCATAAGATTAATCTCTTGCAATGACAAGTGACAAACTGTCAGTTTGTTATCAGAATTGTAGCGGGATTAGAACTAAATTGAATGAATTATATCTAAATATATTGGCAAAGAACTATTTTATAATCGTGCTTGTAGAAACGTGGCTATTACCAAGTATTTTCAAATTAGAATTTATTGATAATAGGTATACAGTTTATCGCAGAGATAGAGATGTTCATACGAGTTACAAACAGAGTGGTGGTAGCCTTACGGTCTGGATATGTGGGACTGCAACGTATGGACTGTAAAAGTATTGAGATAGAGGAAATAATATTAAATTTATCCTTGGGTAAACAGAAATTTATTCTTAGCGCAGTCTATCTCCCATCAGATCTACCTTTTAATAAATACGAAATCTATTTTAATAATTTACAGAAAATGTATACAGAACAAAGAGATAGCTAGTTTTATATTGTAGGTGACTACAATATACCTTCAATTACCTGGCAATGTCAATAAGCATACTGCATCCCGTTATGTCAAGAAGGAAACTGCATCTTCTTGTTTAATAAATATGTAAAGCATGGAACTTTTCCTACATGTTGGATAAAGATGCACATACCACCTGTGCATAAAAGTGGATCTAATCAAAACATAGTTAACCATAGACCCATATCAATTTTATCAGTAATTCCCAAAGTTTTAGATAGATTAGTACATGGACGGGTGTATGGATTAGTGCATATCCAATAATCCATAAATACATTAATGCCCGAAAAACACGGCTTTGTTCGTGGTAGATCTACCGCCATTAACTACTTAACTCTCAGCACTTCTTTGAGTCATTGGATTCCGGACAGCAGGTTGACGTGATATATACGGATTTCAAGAACGCATTTGACAAGGTTGATCACTTAATATTGATGCAAAAACTGGCATTTAACAGTATAAAGGGCAACTTGCTTAGATGGTTTATTTTGTATTTATCTAATAGGCAGCAAGCTATTAAAGTAACTGGGTTCTTATCACCATATATCCAGGTGACTTCTGGTGTACCACAGGGATCTATATTAGGCTCTTATTTATTAACAATATAAGTACCTGTTTTAGAAATAGTAATTTCCTAATGTATGCAGACGATCTAAAACTATTTACTCTTGTGAAAGACACCCATGACTGTTCGAATATGCAAGCTAATCTTGATAGACTTCATGTGTACTGTGTAGAGAACAAACTGCATTTAAGTTACTCGAAGTGCAAACAAATCTCTATCACAAACAAAAAAAGCAAATAAACTTCAGATATGCGATGGAGGAAATTCACTCAAAAAAGTTGACAGCATACGCAACCTTGGGGACATTTTCGATAGTAAACTGCATTTTAGTTTGTATATTGAGCAGATTGTATCTAAGGCCTATAGAATGCTTGTATTAAGAACGGCCAACGTATTTAAAAATGCTGAAACGTACTTAACCTTATACAATGCCCTTGTAAGATCACAACTTGTATACGCTGTTGTCTGGAATCCACTATATGCCATTTATTCTGATAGTATTGAGAACATACAAAAAAAATTTTTGAAAGCTCTTCAGCATCATATAGGTTCGTATAAAGTATTACTTAATAATTATAAATGTGATGCCCTCTATCACAGACGTTCATTATTAGAGTTGATGATTATGTTCAACATCTGTCAAGGTAATTATGACTGTCCATCTTTACTAAGTCAGATCGAACTCCCAAACTTACTCGTAGCCATCTCTTATTTCATGTCGATAATGCACGAACAAACGCCGGTGTCGGAGCACCGCTATGGCGGTTATGCGACTTAAACAGTAAAAAGATGTTGACACTTGACATCCTTGCAAGTCCATGCCCCCAGTTTCAATCAGATGTAAAGAACAGGCTCCGTGAAATTTATGCCCAGCAGACGGATCAGTAATGTTATTATCATTTTACTTTATTCATTGTTTGCCCAACTTAATTAAATAGAGGGCCTTGCATAGATAACTTGTAATCTACAATTGCAGCTTTATTGAATTGATAAGTTAATAACAAGTGTTTTCCGTATTCATTTTATGTCTTATTCTAAAAAAAAATATTGTTTCACTTCAATTAACATTGTCACATTTATGTATTGTTGTATTTAATTGGATATATTATAAATGTATTTATTTTTCTTTGTTATTTGTGGAAATGTTAGGACACACACTTATTTCATATTTAGTGTTCATAGAATATTTCAAATAGTTTGTATTTGTTTTTTTCCCTTTACATAAAATAAAATAAAATATTAACAAATATGGAGAATTAAAAAATAAATCTTGAATTAATTTTGAAATTAGAAGGGTTGTAAATTGACGACATTTTAAATAATTTATTAATTATGTCTGACTCGTGCCACAAGAAAACCTAAACTGCTAAGTAAACACAAATTATGTGTTCTCAAAAAATGATTGAAACCTTTTTTTAAGTTTTTCTGACGAGGCTGATGATCCCTATATAGAAAAGATTGCCGTTATTCTTATTATTGTGCTAGATAGAAAGCAAGACACAATTTGACGTAAAAAATTAATGCTCCCATTGATTTTTATTTCATTTTAAATCATTTTTCAGGTCATATATTCTCCTTGACTAGGTCTCCTGGGGAATACACAGTTTAATTCCTAACATCTGTATTACGTGGAATAAAGACCAAATATTTATTTTTTAAAACACACTAAAAATGATGCTATTTCAAACACTTTAAGGTACTAGGTGCATAGATTGTTTTGGTCACCTAGTAGGCAAATCCATGAAATAAATAAATTTTTTTTTTACAGAAGACTAAACGAAAGAAAGTTATACACCATAGAATTATTCTCTCAAATAGTAGTATACATTTATGAAGTAACTTTTTGCTAAGTTCCTAAATTTGATTTTTAGCCCACTGTACACTGTTGGCTGTATTCAGAAACTTCAGTGCTTTCATGCACCTGGGTTGATGTGTTCTGTTAAGTCCAATATCTAAAGTTTAAATTGTTAGTGCTGTGGAAAAAGCGGAACAAGTCACGTTTTGCGTAAGACTTGCACGGGGCAAGTCATGATACCTTTAATATTTGGGACATCCCGTGAAAATTGACAAAAAGATATATAAACTTTAAGATTGCTATTCACACTCTAATAAGACATTATATTTCGGTTACTTACAAACAACACTTTACATACAAACTGATTTTTCATAGAGAAACATCTTATGACGTATTGTTGTTCATATCAAATATTAGTTTTGTTTTTCTTGTGTTAAGTACCTTGAATTTATAGGCTAGAAAAAAAGGGTATAGCGGTATAAGCATAGTGAACTCGCCTCCTGAGCTAAATGTTATGAATGTTATATTGATAGTTACATTATTTAATTATATTTATATTATATCTTATTTTATATTTATATTATCTCTTATATTATATCTCTTATCTTTAACCTTTTTTAAATAACTTTGAAATGTTCTGAAAATGGTGAATTTTTTAAACTTAATTTTCTCCGAAACTGAAAAAGCTAGGATGATGATTATAAAACATAACTATAGATAATATTGAGAATATTACGTATATTTTTCCTAATTATACATGTGTTGTAACGCTTTTTTTCTAATTATATATGTGTTGTAATGCTTGTTTATAATTTTTTTAGTTTGTTTTAAGTGACCATCTTGAGAAAATTCTCAAATAAAACCTTAGCTTGCATATTAACTTGTACAAGTTTCATCAAACCTGCTGCAAAATAGTAACATTTTTTTTTTCTTGTATTCATCCCTGTTAACAATGAATTAAAATCAGTTGATAATGCAGATAATTTATGTCTATTCTTCTCAATATTATCTATAATTATATTTTATATTCATCATCCATCATTTCCAGGACATTTTTCAAGGTTACTCCAAAAAGGTTAAAGGTAAGCGGTTAATATACGTATAAAAATAAATGTAATTTAATAACATAACTATCAATATAACTTTCATAGCATTTGGCTCTAGGGGCAAATTCACTATGCTTATACTCTATACCTTTTTAAAAAAAATCTAGAAATATTTATGAAAAGCTGATAAATACTAAATTTTGTCCGGGCCTGTTCCTGATTTTGGCTAGACCACGAAAAATATACACACATGCACAAATACATGGACACGCACACATTTTTTTATTTCATATTTTCTGATTTTTAATGCATATAATTAATTTGCATCAAAACTCAAATTAGAATATTTTAACGATTACAAGATTTTTTCAGTTTTCACTTCACTCGAAGTTAAACCATAAATATATACTGCTGCATGTTAATCTAAGGTGTCTTTATCCACAGTAATTTTTCTGATATTAATAGCATTACTTTATCTCAACCACAGATACAGTGTAAATATACAGAGCATTGTTTAAATTAAACACTTATCTACATGACTTTATATTATTACAAATTTTTAATGAACTTTCATAACAGGTATCGAAAGTAACAGGCATCAACCTGACCCACATATCGGCATCGTGTTCTCTTTACGGTCCTGGAGACCATCTGCTAGTTCACGACGACCTGCTAAGTGACAGGAGGGTTGCCTTCATTTTGTACTTGGCACCGTGGAATGTGGACTCTTCAGAGGAAGATGCAAGTGGTGCAGCTGCAGGTGAGGAGAATGATCAGGACGATTGCAAGAAGGCTGAGAGTGAAATAAAAGAAGTTAAACGAGTCCAGGTACTGTAATGTTTGTTTATTGTTAAGTTTTAAAGTAAACATGAAACAAATGGGTACAAACAAATTGTAATCAGTTAATTTGGATCAATTTCAAACCTTAACTGTGAACTAAAATGAAGCGTTTTCAATATAATTTTATAGGTCATAATTTAAATAAAAGTCGAATCCTAAAAGTTATATATATATCTGTGCCGTAAGGAATTACATTTTCACACATTTGTCTGTTAATTGTGAATAAATCCCAATGGTTAAGTAGATATACTCTCGAGTAACGGCAAACATGATTGCTTAGCAACACTAAAAAGGAGTGGACATAGAGTAACACAGTAGCATTAGCCACTGGACAGTCGTAAATGCTCGCTTATATGTTCACATATCCCCTAAACCCTAATTAGAGTTGTATAAGTCATATAGGGTATCAGAAACCATAGCATCAATCTGTTCAGAACATGCCTTTACATCTATATCTTTCAATATATTGTGGACACTCGGACTACCGACCCAACAAAGTACACGTGCATTATATTAGTCGACTAAAAATTATTTCAGTTTTGTAGTGTGAAATAAAATTAAATCAATTGTTTTTATACAAAGAAAGAAGTTTAATCATTATATGTTTTCCATTTTGTTATGATTTTTTGCCATTTTTCTTCCACTTAAGTTCCACTTTTATAATTTTGTGCACATAAAACTTCAGATTCTTATCAGCAATAAAGTGCGATTTCAGGTTTATAATTATTGGCGAAACCAATTTGTGATCATTCTGGCTGTTTTGCATTGATTGCTTCACACAGTTTAATTCATTATCGACAGTAAACATTTGAAGTGATCATTTGATCCTTGAAAGCAGTTGACAATACACAACACCTTTGTAATCTCACCAAACTGACAGCATGATCTTCTTTTGCTGCAATTTAGTTTTCGATGTAGTTTGTGCTGGTTCATCACAGTTGGATCAGATTATTTTCCATTTATATTATTACAGACACTCCATTTTTCATAACCAACCACCCACATGATTATGGTCATCTTTGAGTGAGAAATCTTAAGAATAGAGTTTTGTAAATCAAATCTAATACATACATTCTATTAAGCGATCAACCGTGAACTTCATATATCTCTGTTAGTCTCAGCAAGTTTATTGCCTTTATGGAAATAAAAGTAAAATACATTGAAAATGTTCATTTTTACTTAGTAGGTAGTCTACTAATATTGCCTCTAAACTAAAAGCTGCTAGTGAAATTATGCACAATTCGCTTTAAAAGCAAGTAAAGGTAACAGCTATATAATGTCAAAAAGAAAAAATAACAATAGTCTTTCAAGACAAACAAAGTTATTTTCTTACCAATCCAATATTAAATTGTCTAATTATGCTATGTACTCACATCACTAGTCCTATCAGAGTATAATCCAATTTAAACTACATATAAACACCCAATAACGAGGTGTAAATTTTTTGCAATTTTGAAAATAGTTTGATTCCCAATTCTTTCTCTAAGAATAAATGAAAAACCCACAAGTCGTAAGCTATAGCCGAAGCTCTCCAATATTTTAGACAGTTACTCATATTCGATGATACAAATATTTATTACAAACCTTGTTAACTGTTGTATAATTAGAGAAACTCGGTAATTTATTCTATTTAATCAATCACATAACAGTAGCAGGATGCCACATAAAAAAGGAAATAGATGTATCGCCGATGGTATATCCGCTGCGGTGTCTTGAGTTCACCACAAGACTTACAGCCTTTGATCATACGACACAATGTGGGGAACTAGATTCAATCCCCATCGAAGCGGGGCTGGAGTGGTATTTTTAAAATTGCATAGCTAAAATTCCAAAGACAAGTAAGAAGCTGCAATGCCATTGGTGCAAGAAGCTATGAACTGCAAATGTCTAGATGTCTGCCCAACATGGCGATTATGTATACTCTTTTAATGACACTCTCATTAAAGATAGCTACATCCAGAAGTTGTCTAAAACGGGTCTTTGATTAGATTTGATCCCATGCTCACTACTAAAACTAGCAATCAAGAAGAATATGTGTCAAGCCTAACCGTAGAATAATTGTACATAGAAAATTGAAGTGAGACGATGAGAGACACAATTATTTTATTTATAATTTTTCATATTTCGATAACTATTACAAAGTCATGTTCAACTTTCTTGCCTATTCCTTTCTTTCTATAAGTTACTTCTATATTGACGGTTTCTTTTCTATATTTTATATTTTTTGATTTTTAGAATACACAAATCTATGCATTTTTAATCGAAATTATACCAAGGGAGAGACCCTTGGTATTAAAAATTATAAAACTAAATTAAAATACTAATCTGTGGGTCTTGTTGACCCACCCCTATATTAATATTACTTCCTACCACAATGACACCGGATTCCGTTTAATTTCTTTCAGCATTTGCGAAACTAATTTCTGTTATTAATGTATTATTTGTATAACATGGTAAAGTGGACAAGATTTAAAAAAATGTTTATTATTTCCATTTTTCAGAAGGGATGGACAGAAGCAATGGGTGGTGCCTTAGAGTTGCTGAGTACAGATGAAAATAATCAGCCAGCGGATTGTGTCAGGCGATTATTACCCAGCAACAATACATTGGTGTTCTTTAAAGTCGGAAGTGAATCTTTTCATCAGGTATGTCAGCAATCTTTACAGAACCTAGTTTGGTTCTGTATCATATTTGTGACAAAATTCATGGATCATTTTCAAATGATTACTCTTCTTGTGACTGAACCTTTACACAATCTCAAAACACTCTCTGCCATACTAACTGAGCATGCTAACAATTATGATGGAATGCCGTATTTCTTTGCAATGACATTTTTCCATTTCAAATCATGAAACTTTTCAGTCAACTTTCTTTTCTCAAATTTTGAAAAAACTTGCAAAACTAAGTATTACCCAGTGTTGTAAGAAAGCATAATAAACAAAAAAATGTTATTACCTTTCATTAAGAAACTAGCAGTCTATTAGTTTTATGTTTTTATAAAAATTTTAAGTAGGATACAAATTAAGTTTAATTGACATTTTAAACCTAAAATGAGCCTTCCTTTGCATTTACCATTCTATCGGTTCCTTTTTTTTAGTCAATGTGTGCTTGTATATTTATAATATTGCTAGAAAAATACATTTTTAATGTTATACTCAATGTAATATATAACATTTTTGCAAAAATTTCATTGAATTTAATTTGTTTATTTATATACAGTTATGGAAATTTATTTCCCTTTTATTTGCCAACGATTTATAAATTTTCGGTTATGTTATATTTTCATATTGTATGCTATAGTAAAGTTACATATTAACATACTTTTCAAAAGATATGTAGAACATAAAACAGACTTAAAAATATTACAAAAAATATTAATAAATAGTCTATATTATTTATTTATTAAATATTTCATTAACTCTTGCCTCATTTAAGGAAGAAATGTGAGAATGGTAAATTCTATGTTGAAATCAATCTAATTGGTCGCATTCCAAGAATTTATTGAGTATTTCTGTGAGTGCTTTCACCAGTTCGGCCAATGGATGTGTCAGGCAGTAATATTGAAAATTACATCACTACCAGGGATACGAAGCTTATAAGGTACAGAGCGTATTGATAATAAATATAAAAGCAACGGATGAAGAGGGATAGCTTTTAACGAAATGAAATTATTTCAACATATTTCTTTAAAATTTAAATGACCAACTATCTCTCATCACGCCATTGAATAATTACCGACGAAAATGGGTCTGACGTTACAGAAATAGATAACGTAATTTTTTAAAAATTGAACAATTCAGCGATTGACAGTAGATACAGGCACATATATTATATTTTTAATACATCGAGAATTGTTAATAATAAATAAAAATCGAACGAAGTGCACAATAACTTTTTAAAAGCGAGTGTAACAAATAATTTATTTAAATTGTTATTATGTAGCCTTTACTTAAATTCAATCAAACAAATGAAAAGGTCTTTGTAAGTTTCTTTTTCCTACAGCTCGGTGGAATGAAAGCACAGAATTTTCAGCTTGTGGCATTAGGAGCTAATGTTGAAAAACAAAAAAATCATGAGATTGTTAAATGTAGTTTTAAACATGCAAATATTGTTTACTCAAAAAGATGATTACAAAGCAAAAATGAAAAACTTCTGAAAAATTTTCTTTTTTGAAATGTGTTACAAATGGGTGAACCATAGCCCTAGCTTGAATCGTATCATATGATTTTGCTTCATCCAACAAAAATGTCTGAATTTCAAATGCAGACGGTTTCTTTATTTATTTTGTTTTGTTATTATAATTTCATTATAGGTTGCTATGCATCTCAAGTTAAACGAAAAATTGCATTTCCTTGTTTAGCTTGGTTAGACCAATAGAAACTTAAAAAACTGTCATTTTAATGATTAGCAGTGACAGATGTGTACAAGAAAGCAAATGGTACAGCCATTTTCAAATAGTAGGTTTATTTATGATTTTTGATAAAAAATTTGCTATTTAATTGCTGGTAACACTAAAGCACTCTAGGGTCTTAATAATAGACAAACAAACTTTATCAGGTAAAGCAAGCAAGTCAAAAATGTCACGAATCAGTAATATGGTAGTATGCCAGAGATGAATCAATGAGGTAATATCCCTGGACTTTTTCTTTTTCGAATACCACAACAATGTTAGTGACAAAACCAAACTAATGAAAATAATATTCACTATCAACAGATTATCTTAGTACAGACGTACTGTTAGTATATATACATGCTACATGTATGTACAGGTAGCAGAAGTGACGTCTCTAGATTTTCCACGCCTCTCTATCAATGGCTGGTTTCACGGTCCAGATGATGATGACGAGGAGAAAGAAAGGGAAGACCCGGAGAAGTCGCTGCCCGATGATCACAAATTTCATTCAGAAGTTGTAAGTTTAATTATCAATGTATTTGAGCATCAATGTAATTGCTATAACTGTAGTTTATAAGTACTCTACCTGTGTGTCAATCATGAGAATTGCTTTAAATTCTATGCAAGCCTAAAAAATGGAGCTTTGGAACATTTTTTAATACATATAATTCATTATGCCGGGGTAAAATATTAGACGAGGTTATGCAATGCTTTTATTAATATTCATAATAAATAATAATAAAAGGTTTCTGCCTTATTAATAAGTATTAAAACTAATCAACTTTCACTTTTCTATTCTAACTTTTCTCTGTTATGTTATGAGATACCCAAAAGCTTCACTCACATTTAGCAGTTTAAATACCTTTTATCGCCTTAAACTTAAAAAAATCTTGTGTACTTGTGTAAAAACTATCATAAAAACTTAAAATTTGATATTCGTTGAGACCTAAAAATTAATGATTGTGGTCATTTATGGTCTGGTTTTTATATCATGATAAATTGTATTAATTTGAATTCATAGATAAATTGAAGGTTGTTGTAATTGGTTGGAAAAAACAAAATTTCAACATAAATATATGTTATAACCGTTTAAACTAGCATAAGACACAATATGCATACAACATAGACATTTTGATTTAGATATAGAAAATTTCATAAACATTTAAATAAGCGTACAGCAATTGTGTAAAAAAAAACAGTTTTGCCGACTTTTATGTATAATTCGTACACGTCAAGGTTAACCCTTTCTGATGCGCAAATTTGTCAACTATTCATATGTCAACTATACTATCTTTTAAAAATTTCTGTCAGTCTATCAGTAGCTATGACATTGTTTGACTTCTTGGTTTTAATTTGATTCAGTCAATCAATTAGAAAATGTCTGTTGGACCTAATTAGTATATTCGAATGAAAATGTCATTAAAATATTTAATCCTACTTTCCACTTAGAATGCAAAATACGTAGAGATAAAATCTTCGAATGACAATGTGGTTAATAATATTTAATCCTACCTTCCATTTAGAATGCAAAATATGTGGAGATAAAACTTTCAAATGAAAAGGTTGTTAATAGTTTTTAATCCAATCTTCCACTTGAAATGCAAAATATGTAGAAATAAAACCTTTGAATGAAAAGTGGTTAATGATATTTAATCCTACCTCACACTTGAAATGCAAAATATGTAGAGATAAAACCTTTAAATAAAAATGTAGTATTTAATCTTACCTTCCATAGAAATACAAAATATGTGGAGTTAAAGCCTTCGAATGAAAAGTGGTTAATAGTATTTAATAGTATAAGGTAAGATACCTTTGACATAAAAAATATGTAAATATAAATTACTAAACTTGTTAAAAAGTAACGTAACAGAATGTATCAGACATTCTGAAAATTAAACAAATTTAATGGGGAACTTTAGATTTTACAAAAATGTTTATTTTTATAAATACAAACATAAAGGAATACATTTGCTAAAATAAAAACTATATATTCTTTTCAGTTAGTAAGTGACAATGCCATATGAATGTTTCTACAGTTCATATAAACTCAAAATGGCAATCAGCTTGCGGCGACCTCGCTCATTTGAAATTGTTTGATACAAACTTATCAAAGCATAATGTGCATTTTTTTTTATGTTAATATTCAATAGAAGAAAAAAAATTCAGTCATACCGTTCACCGTATTCTTCTCTGGTATCCATATTTTCACTAAATAAGCCCACATGAAAGTGGAAAGTGTGTAGTTTCAGTGATGTACGATAGGCAAGTTTTTGGAACATCATAATCTAACTTCTTGGAGGACATCAAGCTATTTTGGTAACTTTTTTTTCAAAATATTCTGACTAAAATGTCAATCTTTCTAGTCCATTAAATATTCCTACTTAGAGATATTTTTGATTTAGATAAGTTTGGGAACATAACTGATGAATGTTGAAAAGCTTTGGCATTCTTATTTAAAGTTTTTAGGAATTGCTTAACAAGTCTCAGATTTATATACAATGCAGGCTTTACGAAGTATGAAGACTTTATATGTGCTAAACCTAAAGATCATTTTTAGTAGAATTTTGAATTCTTACAAAAACACTTTTTTTTGAACAAAAAAAAGTGTTTTGTTTTAGAATTTTCTATAGTTCAACAAAATTTGAACTATAATAAAATACTATATAAGTAACATACGTATAAAATATTTTGTTACAGTATTCTCAATTTAAAAAGAATTAGTTAATAATTCTTTTATTACCTTTTTTCTTTAGTTGAATTAAAACAGAAACAGGCTTTATTAACGTGGTTTAGAAAACTGCCAAGCTTAGCACGGAAATAATTATATTTGTTTTTGAGAAATCTGGATTTTTCAAGCAAGGCAATAGAAAAGTTATCTGTTAAATTAGGTTAGGTCATGTTTTAATTGATATTTTATGGTGTATTTGCTACTTACTTTTTGAAAAACATGAACGAGGAATGTGTTTATAATACTTCAGACATTCTTCTGTTTAACGTATTAAAATTGTAAGCTTTCTTTATTGACATTCTAAATATGAGAAATGACAGTCTTTTAAAAGAAGATTGCATCCTACAAATTTGTACGTCACATTGCCACTCTGCATCTTTGAGAATATTAGGTCTACTTATAAAAGTAAAGCAAAAAACAATTTTGCAATTATGAAGACGCTTGTTATCATATCATGTATCATTTCCATATTAAAATAATCTTCACAATATAGCATTTTGAAGAAGATTTGTAATGGAAGTATCCTTCCAACTTCTATCCACTTTTTTCTGACTTATTTAGCATATAATAAGAAAATTCTAAAATGGAATGTCCTTTTGACAATCCGTAGTAGAATTTTATTGAAACATTCAATCCATTGTAGGATTTCATAATTCACACTTCTATCTATAACATATTTAGTACAAAATATTCAATCACATTACAAAACAAACATTATTTAGTATAAGAACTGGCTTCGCAAACATTATCCAAGACATTTGACAGGATGTGTTAATAGTATGAGCTCAAATCACACGTCCCTGTTTTTTATTACAAAGTTTGGAACTTGCATTTTGCGTTTAATTTTATTAATAAATGAGACAATGTTATATAAATTTTGTTTGATTATTTTTATTTCATGTATAAATCTTTAATATAAGCTAATAAAAATTTAATACTGTTGACGATTATTTCAGGTTTTAATGAACCAATGGCTTGAAGCGACGTATTTGATTGCGCGCAACAGGTTAAAGATCCAGCTGCAAATCGAGAAGGAGTCTGAAATAAGTTTGGAGAATTTCTTCAAGACTGAAATGTATGACGAAGTATTAAAGTCCTTGCGGACGGACGAATGTATGTTTTTTTTTTGTATGTTTGATGTAATTTGATTTCTTAACCCATAATAGGCCTGAGAGACCGATATCAGTCCCGAATATAAGTTGAAGGTAAAAGTTAACAATTTAACCGTTTCAGTGCCATGGTTTTTTACTCATATGTACTTAAAAATGCCAAAGAAATCTTTTGTTTTTGATGTCAGTTACCCTTGTCTCGAAAAAAAAGTGTATCTCTTCCAAAAATTATCCAATTTTAATAATTTTTCGGTGTTTTCTTAATAAAAACTTATACAAGGATAATAAAATACAAAGAAAATTATAGAAATATATATTGTGAACAAAAATTATAACAAAAACTAAAATCAAGGTCACATCGTATTTTCGCAGTCCGGTACATCCTCCGTATCAGCAAAATAATTGTTATCGTCACTATTATCACGATCACTCAATATTTGCATTACACCTAATTGTGAGCGCACCACAATGTCACTCCCACTATCACTTTCTTCACAACTTGAAAAACGATAATTTTCACTGGAATTATTTTCGTATTCCGACATTATGGGTTAAACATTTTCTTTTCCTGGATCCTTTTTATATTGTAATTACTAATAATATTATAATTTGAACTTTTTGTAACACGTAGAAAGATAAAAAATTAGCGATGCGTGCGAGCAACCTCCCCTACTGCGCACTAAACAGCAAATGATTTCGCGAGCGCCATCGCACTCGTGTAAAATTTTGTTAGTACGCGCACAAGCACGCTGATGCTCGTCGGCACTCGAACAGTTAAATCAATCAACTGTTATATGTGAAACTGTGCAATTTGTTTCGTAAGATCTCCATAGAAAAAGGAACAATTAGCGTGGTAAGTTTATGCAACGTATATGGTATTATATATCAAAATATTCTGTATTTATTGTAGACTGTGATTATTCAGTTTTTTTTAAATATCTAACGATTCATTCGATTTGCATACATTGAATACACAGCGGGAAATAATTTTTTAGAATCAACATATTGTGTATTTTGTGATAAGATAATAAAAAAATGTGTTTCCAACCAAAAATTGGAAGATATTTCATATAAATTGTGCATTTGTCTGGTAAATAAAAAAAATGCAATTTTATGTGAATATCCTTCAGAAAAAATATTTTCCTTCAGCGTAACACGCATAAAATGCACCTTGGGCAAAGTACTATTTAAAATTATTTTTAGAATAATTGTACTTATTAGATAAACGAAATATTTTTTATTTTTATATATATTTCGGAGATTATGTATAATTAAATGGAAGTATACTACTCAAGTGATAAATACTGTTTCACTCGACTTTAGAGAATACTATGGGATGAAATAAAATTTTCTTACTTGAATAATTTATCATTTTATTTTCTTGAAAATTACACCACTTTTTTAATAGTTTTATACCAATTTCAAAAAAGTAAGTTGTAAAATTAAAACATAATTAGTTTCACTGTAATGATTTTTTTCCATGCGCAAAAACGACAAATAGATTCGACACGTCATTTTTTTCACAATGTTTATGAATTTTTCTCAAGTATTTGTATATAAATTAGATATAAATGCAAGATATCGATAGAGATACATTAGTCTAGATAAAAAACTAATTTTTCATTTAAAATAATCCCAAATAAATTCCCAAAGCAATGTTTATAACATTGCATTGTTATAAAACCCCAACTTGCATACAAAAATACTCAGAAAAATTTCATACAATTTGTGAAAAAAAAGCACAGCGCATTTTATGCAAGTTATGTTGAAAGAAAATATTTTTTTTCTGAAGGATAGTCTTATAAAATCGTGTTTTTTTATCTATTTACGAGAATATTTTATTAAATAATAATTTTTTTTTCCCTAAAGAAAAACTTTATTTGTGGATGTAATAAAAGTACTTGTAAAAAAACTTTTAAAGCCTATGCCCTGTTATTTACAAAACAATTGCACAGCAGTGTAAAACACTTGGGTATGATACAAGATACACACAATAATTATTATGAACAAATATTATTCAATAAAATAACACTTGTAAAAGCAACTTCTAATGCATTTGTGAACACACCTATTTGTTTATATAACGAATCAATCACGCCCTATTTGTTTAGAAAACAAGATATAGGGTTATATGTACCAAATTTTAGCTAATGAAATTTGGAAGACGAATACTTATAAAAATATATCTCCTTTTTGTCAAATTATGTCATTTTCGAAGTTCTAAATTATGCTCTGGCCGAACTTTCTTTTTTTTATCTAATTAGAAAACATTTCTTTGAAATTTTTTAAATATGTTTTTTGCTATCTTGAAAATATTGACAATATATGTGTAAATATTACCACCTACAATAACATCACATTTATTGTAAAACAAATCAATTAAACTAATTATTGCAAACATGATAAACTGCTACAAACACACAAGTCATGGAATAGCGAATGCATGCAATATCTATTAATCTTTGGTTGGTTCATTATTACTTTATCATAAAATACAGAATATACTGATTGTAGAAACAATTATTTCCCACTGTGAATAGGTAACATTATACTTATAATTACTTCAAAAAATAATAGTACCTTCTTTCTTGGCTTACTTGAATATGTGTGAATTCAACATAAACAAATCAAGTGAATTATTGGATTTTTCATAAAGCAAGTAAGTAGTGTAATCTTAAATAAATACAGATTATTTTCATATATAATACAATACATATTGCAAAAAAGTTAGCTCACTTTCTGTTCCCATCTACTATGAACAGTTTACAGAAACGAGCACACAGTTTTGAAATAGCCAACAAGTTAATTCAATAATATATTTTTACCATTTTGCCGTCACAACATAGTAAAATGTATTAATACAATACTACATATATCCAACATTGCGCAAAAAACATTGCAAGACATCTACCATTCCATTATAATTGTTTTGTTTTATCCTTTCTTCAATTTTGGGCCCGATATTGGACCATCTGAATAGATTTGTATTCAAACCTGATGTCAGACCCTTGGCCATCTACTGGTTAAATAAAATTCTACTGTTTTTTGAATTAATGAAGTCTAAAATTGGTTCTTATATCTTCACTTACTGTTTATAATGCTGAGCTACAAATTTTTACAAAACGGTTGTTTAAGTGACTTTTATAACGGTTTTGTTTAAAATGATATATCATATGTATGAAAACACAGAAATTTTTGTTAAGTAAGAAATATCATTGTTAAAAAAATTTGTTCATTCCTTCTGTAACTATAATGTAGAATAACAAATGAATTACCTAAAATTGCTTTATCTTGATAATGATACAAGAGTCGATTATCCAAATCAGTTGGGACCAAATTCAGTTTGGAAAATCAAATAATACTTGCCAAAAAACTGCAAAGCAACTAGTTTACAAACAAAAGGTAACCACTAAAAGAATAACAAATTCTGGTGATAATTCATCCATAATCAATATTCATCTAAGCTTCAAAGTAGATAAATTATTTAACATAATTGATAACTTTCCATTTATGCTCCCACAAGTATCTTGATCTTTTAATTATCAATAATCATAGATATGTACCCTCCCATGTGAAGTGGTGCGTTCCATTAATCCATATTGAGAATACACCATTAAAAATATATGCACCACAAACACATAAATAACAATTAAGAAGAAACATTTTAATTATATATGATTAGATGTAATTTAAATGTTTTGTCAATTTTTAAGACGCAGATGTATTTTCTTATATATCAAAATGTAGAATAATTTAAATTAATTGCAAAAACAATTAAAGTTGTACACAAAAATGATACGCAGTCTATCTCGACTTTCCATTCTACCAGAAGTGTTAAATTGGAGGGAAGCTGGTATTAATAAACCGTTTGAACGAAGTATATTCGACACAACTCTTTTTAATGCGAAATCTAATTTTAAAATCCCGCTCAATGAACTTACACGTACAATTTACTCAACGTTTATACGTCCACCGGGTCTTGTTGTTTTCGTTAATGAAATCATCATCCCAGTCTGATAAAGATCGCAAAAATTTGTAAATAGCTATCGCTGAAGGACAACATGATTGATTTTTAATAAAAATTTGGATAATTTTATATAAAACATAGATAGGCATTAGTCTCTTGAAAATGACAGATAGAAAAGTCGCTTGTTGATAACCTAACCTATCGATGTATAACTGTCAAAATATTATTGCAAAGCAACGTTTGTTATTTCTATATGACACTGGATAGCCACTGATTGATTTGCCTTTCCACTGATAGCATGCGGAGATAGTAATTTCTATCTGTTGATAAGTTATTGATATGAAAAACTTAACCGTCAGAATTTCTATCCATAGAAACACAAAAGTGTATATAGACATGATATTGGTTTTGGGCATAAGTGGACACTGAATAAGGCACACCCCCACCGCTACTACTAAACAACAGCTGGCCTGGCAGCC
Organism: Druceiella hillmani; assembly: GCA_039881145.1. Classification (NCBI taxonomy): domain Eukaryota; kingdom Metazoa; phylum Arthropoda; class Insecta; order Lepidoptera; family Hepialidae; genus Druceiella; species Druceiella hillmani. Next base: position 18,134,199 of record JAYKKI010000029.1, read on the forward strand.
ATCAGATAGGCCTATACTTTTCACCGAAACTGCGCACATTTTTAATGTTTTATTAAATTAATCCTGATGAAACTTCAATATGTTCGGTTAATTGGCATTTCAGATAATTGAAGTTCAGTTAATTAATGTTCAACTGTAATTTATTAATGATCAAAATAAAACCAAAACATAAAATTCGTAAAGATGAATATTTTTACTGGTTTTCTTCCTTTTTTGGAAAATATCGATATTCTATACAGTATGTTTCATATGTAATTGCTGATTATAAATCAGTATCATTACTCATAATAATGTTTTTCTGTTAAAGTAATTTTGTGATATAACCGTTCACTGTATTTTCCGCTGATACTATCCATATTTTCTTTAAGTTAATCCAAATGAATGTGGAGAGATGTGACATACCACAACGAAGATGTTAATCATACCTTCAATTAACTACTGGTAGTTAGAACTTTTATATTACATAAAAAGTTTTGCAAACGTTCCTAAGGCTTGGAAGGCATCAAGCTCTGTCAGTCACTTTTTCAAAATATTCGGAATGATATGTTCTGCTTAAATCTAGTCCATTAAGTATTCCTGCATAGAAATATTTTCGCTTTGGAGAATTTTGGGAACTTAACTGATAGACATTGAAAAACTTTGGTATTCTTATTTAAAGTTTATGAATTGCTTAACAATTCCCAGTTTTATATAGAGTAGACGCATGATGACTTTATTTGAGTTAACTAAAGATTCATTGTCCACAAAATTTTAAATTCTGATAAGAAACACTTAAACTAATAAAAAAAAATAGATTCAACCTTTAACAAAATATTTTAAAGTAAATACGTATAAATTATTTTATCAAAAGTGTTCTCAATTTTAACAGATTTTGTTAATTTTTCATTATTTGTGTGCGTTTTTCCCAAATAAATTAGTAATATGGTAACTTCCAGCAATACAGTGGCAGAGACACGGCCCACCAGATCAAAGGAAGTATGACATAGTGAAGCTGGAAGAGCTGGAGCAGCTAACTCGTGAGCACCCAGTGCGTAGTCTCATTAAAATTTTGACCAGCAAGGTCTTCTTCAAATTCCTGCAGGAATGCACCGAGCTCAACCTAGAGACATTTTCTCGGCTGGAGCTGCAAAGGTGGAGCGCCACTTGCTTCACCGTGAGTTTTGTTTTTCTTCCTTTCCAATCACAAGCGTAAGAAACGCTGGCATCTGTCGGTAGTGATGTAACTGAATAAGGTGTTGTGGATCATGTCTCAATTCAAATGCAGTGATTGATAATAACTACAAACATAAACAATACAGTAAAAGGGAATTAAATCAAGAGAAGCAATAAAAGCTGTACAGATGTATTCATCATCACATCACATCACGATTCGAACATCACGTCACATCACGATTCGAACATCACGTCTTAACTATTTAAGACGCATCAAAATTATTTATAAAACAATATCAACAAAAAAGTCCACTATTCATTTTTTTAATGACTACCGATGTAGATTAATTATGAATGAAGATAAAAAAAGTCTTATTATCCAAAAACATCTCCTGAAATAAAGCCAGACATGTTTTTGGTGTCAAGAGTCCATTTGCACATATTGCATTTTCAGGAAAATTGCATTTTTACTGTGAAAGTTTGTAAGTTTTATAGGGTTAATTTAGAAGCCATCATACCTTCTTTTCTAACGGTGTCAGTGCAATACATGAATGAAAATGCAATTTATACATGTAGCATGTAATATAATCAGATTAAGTAAATGCATGAGAGTGTGCATCTATAGGATAAAAAATTACACAAAAAGTTTTTATGGTATGGTATTTACAAAATGTTTTTATTCGGGGTCCAAATTGGCTCCATGATACAAGTTAAGAGTTAATTCTATCAAATTATCCAGGTAAAGCATAATTTTAAGTATAAGCAGTTCGCATGTAAAAATACCTGTAATATATATAATAGTGTGTTCAAGTCATTTTTTCCAAAATTGTTATGATTCTATTGAACCTATTGTTTGCTTCTTTCCAATATTTACTGTGAACAATTTTGAAAAATTAAAAGGCTTATTTAAATGATCCTAGGTTAATTCTGCATTAAAAGGCCAAGTTACTCAAGCTCTCATACTGCAACGCTAAGAGAAACAACTTTGTGCTTTAGGAAAAAATAGAAATATTCTAGTTGGCTAAATAAGCTAACTTCAGGCAAAGTTTAACGTCTGCATGAAGCTACTCAGTTTCCACCGTACCAATGATTGGCTAAAGTATCTTATTGCAGGAGATTAAAAATGTAACAAAGGCTAGACCTACACCAAAACATGACATAAGCCAAAAGGTTCTTTTAAGTGTGTGAGGGGTATATATAAAATTATTTCCTGAAAACTCTTTCCAACTAACAGTAAAATTACTGCCAGTATTTACTGTAAACAATTGAACAAAATCGCCACTAAACTTCCTACAAATTAAAGCAAAGTATATTTTTTATACTGTAGCAAAAAAGACACCAAAAAATACTTCCACTTGAATGCACTGTGTCCATCATACTCTCCAAACCTCTCACCTTCTGGCAATCATCTATTTCACTCACTCTCTAATTGATTATTCTAGAGATAACAAATTTGAAGATACAGATTATTTTAAAGTTGAAATTACGCAATAGGCTATTTGACAACATCAAAAATATACCACAATTTGGGGCCATCCTATTAGATTATAAGTTTATATTATATAAAAAAAAGCGTAAAATTCAATCAGCGTCGCAAACGGTCTGTTATTGGTTAAAAGTCAGATGACATCACAGACAAGTTTTTAAATCTTTAAATTATAGTCCTTTTTTCTTTTTTTTTAAATTTATAACTATCACCTTTTGCATTTAGTTTAAATTTTTTTATAATATAAATTCATTACGTATGTTATTCATTACGTATTATATTATATAAAAGGAAATACATTACAAATGATATATTTAATTAAAATAAGTTCCGGTCATAGCTAATGAAAAAAAATATTTATTTAATTCCCTTACAATGCATATGCTAATGTGTATATCAGCACTATAATTTTATTCCAAATATAAATCATAGACAAATAGACTTTTACTGAATGTTGGATAAACAAGATGTTGTTGTTAAAGTTGACAGATTAAGTAAATATTCAAGTAATAATTAAATTAACTATATTTATATTGTAAATACTTAACAATTTGTGAGAAATTATATTTTTAATTATGTAATAAGTGCTTAGCGATAAAAGATAAAATAAACTAACTGGAAAGAAAGGTTAAAATATATTCCATCGCAAACAAAAGTCATCATGTATTATATATATATATATATATATATATACACATATATATATATACATATATATATATATATATATATATATATACATATATATATATATATAAATACATATATAGATAACATTATACAACATACTATAATTTCAATAGAATTAGAGTTTATTGTAATTACATATATACCCATCCTAAATGACAGCTAAGACGTAAAGAAAGAATGAAAAATGATAAAACACAAGTAGGACTTGCTAATCTGTAATACTTAGATAATGTTTATTAATTTTTTTTCAGATTTTTCTTTTCAATTTAGTATCAGTTTAGAAAATAGAGAAACTTGGATTTTAAGCACTTTTCTTCTACATCCTCTTAAAATGAAGCATAATTATTTAATATGAGTTATAACTACCACATTCAGAGTTAGATAATTTTTTCACCTACCTGTTTATGCACCATAATTTGTTTTTTTTACTCAATAATTTGTTCAATTTTCATTACTTGCATATCTTCTGCAGTTAGTAATAACTATCTACTTTAAAGTTTCATGAAATTATGTGTGCAAGTTGCTATCAGAGACAGCTAGCGATTAATTAATAAACTTATGGTACATATTGTAATCAATCCAAATTATTTCTTTCTTAAATAAGGTGTGACAAATTGTACAAAAGCATTTTAATAATTCATAAGAACAGTGTTTTGTTTTTAAAAAATCGAATTTCATAATATCTTTACATTCAATAATAAACATGTAACCAGGTGTTTTTACTTCTGTCATTTTCAAACAACCTCTTTTCACTTTTAATAAATGTTTTTAATTTAATAACACTTTGTATTCACATATTAGCACAGTATTTTCACTGTCTATCAGACTCTAAAATACCCTACTGGATGCACACCAGACGAAAAATTGAAAAAGTTTTTAAATTTACACACATTCCCAGATTTTCAATTTTTCCTCTGCGTAAGACTAACAAATTTGTATTTATTTATAGACAAAAAAATGTTTAAACTATCAAAAAATTCTATCAGCTAAGCATAGATTAGCAATTAGAAGAATTATCTCACTTAAGCTATTCTATTTTTGATCATACAAAATCTGTTATTATAATTAGTCGTATGTAATATATTTTTCTAGGACATTTTCTACTTTAACTCATCGATGGCATAGGCCACTTTTACATAACATTAGCATCTGCACCATGTCAATAAAACATATAGAACTCCGAATGTATTGATTTTATTGAGTATGTTCCACTAGGCGATCGCAACACTCACTGATGCGATCATGATCATTGCGGTCGTGATCAAAACGTCATTGATGGCGTCATTGTTCATGACCGCTTCGAGCCCATGCCGACTCATGTATCAACGTGGGTTGTTGCGGTCGTTTATCTGTTAATTTGACTTTGATACATTGATATATGAAATTTACATAGATAAATTTATATGTCTTTTAAAATTAAACATCTTGATGAAGAGAATCACTTTATGCAGCTCCGAGAAATACATAATAAAAGTGACAGTTATACAAAAAGGCGCAAAATATGCAAACAATAATTAAATTATTGTTTGCATATTTTGCGTTTATTGTTATTCGTTTATTGTTTGCATTATTGCAATAATTAAATTACACTTTTCCAATTAATGTAAGTGTAAATTATTACCTAACGATTAATACATAGGAAAAATACAATGCTATAATCATTTTATTTTTGTATGAATTTATTTTTTATTTTTGTCAAATACCCGCCATTACTTCATAGTTAGAATACGCATTATTCATAACTCATTCCACTTGAACTGAAAGTTACATCATTGACAAGCCAAGTGGAATGAGTTTGATCGCGGTTGTGGGCGCGAGCGTTGCGGGCGACCAGTGGAACGTACTCATTGTATTTAAATTTTTTAAGTAAATAGAGAAGAAATGTAGTCATTTAGAGTCAAAGCAATTGTACTTTATGTATGTAGTTATGAGTGTAATAAATAATGAAAAAGTTGAAAAAAAATTCTCCTATAAAAAAAGCTTAAAAAGGAAAAGTCTTAATAAAATACTATTTTTGTTATTACTATAAAAAAGTATAAACAATATGTAAATAAAAGACACTTATCTTTTTAAAAATTTATTTCATATTGGCTCACAAAAAAATTAACGATAGCCACTTCGCACGGAGTAAAAATGAAACCAGCAAAAATATCTGTACACCATAGACAAATGTATCATCCAATTTTTTATTTCAAATTGTCTGTACGTTTATTTCATTTTAATCAAAATATATATATTTGAACGAAGTGAGCACAAGCATTCCTTATAAGCCACACACATGATCGTGGGATTAGTACTTTTTATTAAAATATTAAAAATAACATAAAAGCAGTAGTTATAAAGCTTTGTCAAAATTTTATCTAGTGACTTCTTACATGTCTGTTAAACATAATTATTCTCCTCAGGTTCTCCCACCGAAGACGCATTATTCGCAAAATGAACTCGACATTACAATGTACCTTGGCTGCCCTGACTACGCCTTCAGCGGTGGCTGTACCACATATCTGGCCCCGGAAGACGCGGGCTCAGATCCGCTCATCACCCTTGAGCCTAGAAATAATGCCCTCAATATTGTGTACTCAGATGACGGAACGGCAAGTTTTACCAAATATGTTAGTAGACTGACGTTCAAGCCTGCCGATTGTTTCTATATATTGACATGTAGTTATAAAGAATGAACGAAAGTTATATTTGAGTTTTTTTTTTGTTAGTGAGTAGTCTGATCTGGTCTGGGAGTTGTATTTATGAATAGCAGGAAATGCATATCGGATAAAACTGGAATCGTAAATTCGTTGTCTGTTTGTTAAATATTGCTTAAAGGAAATGATTTCAGGGACTATATGAAAAATATTGAATAATACGATTATGGTCATTAGTTATAACTGATTATTAATAAACAATTAAAAAAAATTAATGACCACACACATTGAATAAAATAAATACGAATAAATTTATGACTGTGAACATTTCCTTGAAGTGTTGCTACCAACATAATTGGAATAAAGGGAGCTATTTCTGCACAAACAAATAGCTTTATAGCTTTGAATAAAATGTTAAATTGTTAATGTGATTTTATTAATACTTGTATTGGAGTTGGAATGGACTATTCCCGCAATTCCACTTGGGTTGTCTCAGGGCCCCTCCTGGGGCCCGTAACGACCCACCTCATACAAAAAGGGGACCTTCGAAAGTTCCCTAATAGTGTCCCGTATCTGCAATCACAGCGCTTCCACCCAACAGGGTTAGAGTCTGTAGCTCCTCAATGAATCATTCAGCACCTCCTGTCCCCGAACAACCTGTCGCCTGAAATATATTGAAATGACGTCAAAAAGTTAGGAAATAAAGTAAAAAGTTGGGCTACTGACAATCACAGTATGATTGACCGTTGGCTACATATTTCACTGTCACTAACAACTGCATAAACTAAGTTCGAACAAGCAAAGTCACAAAAATATAACTTCGCGAAAAATGCGAGCAAAGTCACAAAGAATTTCTTTGAAGATATTTGTAACATAAAAATTTTTTTAATATTTACTTTAAAAACAGTCTATTTAAGTGGTTAACCAAGTTTTTCACACGGCAGAAGCTGGCTATATACTTTACATTATTTACTTTTTAACTTGGATGTGGATGTAATATATTATGTGATACATTTTTTATACACACAATGTTTATTAAAACATAAAAATGTATGAAAATATATAAGTCTTATTAAATTTTAATTTCAAAGTAAGCATATGATATGTTAAGGGTATATTTTATTTCATGACCTCTTTTATTGGCTGACTCCTATGGTCTTTAATCAATCCGTACAATGATATTCAGCTATGAATAATTGTCTATGAAAATTTGTACAAAAATTTTGTTTAATTTTCATCAAATTATGTTTTCACTGGTGTTTTTTTCTTCTAAATTTTAAATAAATCCTTATAAAATTAGCTCAGATTATATGTTTAGAAATTATGTCAAAATTAACATATTATATTGTCAAAAAGGTCAAACATATTTATATCGCTTCTTCTGTTTCTGAAACTAATTGCCTGAAAAATATAAAAATATTTTTTTGGACATATAAATGTTGTGCAGGAGATTGAACTGTCCGGTAAAGAAATTACTTGTTTTCTACGAGTCATTATATTAACGTTGTTTACGTAATTGATTTAAAAAATATTCCAATCATAAATCATAAAAATATTTCAATTAATATGAAAACATGTCTTAAATTTTTCCTTGTACTCAGTTTAAATATTTCACTTTCAAAATAACTCTTATTAATAAAATAACTCTAAATATCTCTTCTACTCAAAATAACTCTTAACTTATTTCAAATTGGCTTATCGCTGTCAAAGTAAATGCGATATAAGTACAACTAGAATTATTTATTCAAACTTTCATTAAATTTCTACATATATATATATATATATATATATATATATATATATATATATATATATATATATATATATATATATATATATATATTTTCACATTTTTTAAACCACATCGTCATTTATAACTTTGCATCACTTGTTCTAAAGACATTCTGACAAGGAATAAATAGCCTTTTAATACTCAAATTTTACTGTTAATGATGCAACTATTATTAAATAAAGTGTTATATATATATTCCCTAAATTAAATTCAAATAAAATTCACAAAACAAATTAAATTCACAACACATGTGTTATATATATAAATCACAAATTAAATTCACAACACAATGTAAGGACGCTTGTGAAAAATCTTAATATATTGGCTCTTAACATTATACAAATATAATATATGTAATCCTGTATGGTAATTAACTAAATACAATGATTTAAGGCGATACCAATAAACAGTACTTTCAATGTTAATGAGTCGATGCTTCTTATGTCCGCCACAGCCTTTTTAGCTTGCACTGTTTAAAAGTAAAATGTATTAAATTCTGTAATAACTGCTAAATGCAAGTGAAGATTGAAAATACCTTCAAGCATTTGCTTTGCCTTAATAATGAAATATATATCCATGCCAAATCAAACAGGCTAATGTTGACACCAGCCGTTTACAATAAAGTAACTTACGTAGCAGGCTCTCATATTAAGTTAAAAATCGTATATATTTGGTGTTAATTTTGTAGAAATTCATTATTCACAATTAAATGAAACTACGTGATGTAGTATTATTTCTACTTTCTTTAAGTTCTTTACCACGACCTAGGTTTCGTTATATTACAACATCTTCAGGTGGGCTATTAGTTAATAATCGTTGAAAGTTAGGAATGGAATAGAATTTTTATTTGCTTAATACTCTATATTCAATACTCTCCGATACCGTTATCAGAAATAATCAGAACACTGAATTTGCGTAAATATGACTTCCTGGTAAATGTCAGACTACTCATGATTAGTATCTATTTACAAATAGCTTGCAATATTGCCATAGGTTAAATTTTAACGGTGACAGATGACAATTAAGAGAAACTGAAAAAAATTTATATTGTTGCTTATTAAAATAATATATATTGAATGCAATATATTGCCATTTAAAAAAACAATGTTGCCCTAAGTGACACATTTTTGCAAATACTACCTCTACCTGTTATTTAATAGAATGGCGATAACATCAAAAACAAAACTCCAGTAATGTTGTTTCTAAAATTCCAAAGAAAGATAACCTACTTTGATTCTACTGTGGGTTTAAACAGATTTTCTTTAATATACCGTTAATACCATTCCTCCATCTCTGGCCAACTCAGTTTTCCTGCAAACCTTGCAAGTGATGCTCATGTAGCTGAGGTAAGCACTATTTACGTAAATATAGGCATATTGTACATTGAAGAGACATATATATATATATTTATATATATATATATATATATATATATATATATATTTAGTGCAATTTTTGTGCAATGTGCAGTGTGTCATATATTCTTACATTGTGTCATATATAATATTTACAGTGTGTTATATATAATCAAGAAAGAAAGTTTAAAAAAATATGTTAATTTTTATAAGTAGTAAAAGTTGATTTTTGTATATTATTATGTAGTTACTTTTTAAAAAAAATGTATTAAATATCCATTTCTTTTCTTTTCTTTATAATTTACTAAAACATTTTTTTTATTTCATTAATCATAATTTTAAGATGAAACTGAAGAGTGAAAAAAAATTTTAATAATCTTAGAAATTGACCGAGTTATAAAAGTTTAAATTTAACCTTTAGAGAAGGACGGCAATACTGTGTTGTGAGGTCATTTTTAATATTGCACATTATATTCTACGAGAGGAAAAGAGACAGGGATATACCCAACTCTATCCGTATCTTTAAATTTAGAAGCCTACAACTGGCTTATTTTTCAATCAACTTTTGAATTTTTTTCAAGACTGGTTTTTAATTAACTTATATTTCACAATATTGTACAAAAAATATCAAAATTTAGAATGAGTCAACTACCGTATTATGGTTATCTTTCTAGGGTTAAGTGAGAAATAGTGTTGGCCGGTTTTCTTCATGTACATTAAAACGGTGTCAAACAGTGTTCTAGGGTTACATGAGAAATAGCATTGGTATCTTTTCTTCTTAAAATGAATAATTTTTTCCCAGCAAAGATGTGTTTTTGTCACTTAGCGGCATTGTTTTCTAAATGGCTAAATTTATTTGAATAACAATTCAATATATTGCATTTGAACAAAGTTATGTTTCATTTTCATGTAAGGTAATTGCAGAAATGATAACAAGTCTCGGATAATTAAAAATGTTATTTATATTATTTGGTGATAAATTATACTCGGCTGCATCTATAGATTTTTTAGAATTCAAAAACTTTTCTTGTAATAGTACTTTATAAGGTTTAACAGTATTTTATAAGAATATAAAGTTTAACATTAAAAATAGGTTTATGATACCGAAGTCTCTAAATACCTGGCTTAAGTAATGGTCTTTAAAAAAACCAACATGACTTAACAAAGCAAAAATTAAACAAATATTTTGTTTTTATTGCGTTGACAGAAAACAAATAATATATATTTTCATATAGCCAGATGCAGTCTTGTACATAATTAGATATTTGCAAAAGCCCTAAAATGCCTCTACGTGTACTGATTATATTAAATCAAAGAATAAAGATGTTTGTTTCTAAATATTATGTTTATGGCATAATAATAGAAATTATATACTTTTCCCCTTATAAATTTTTGATGTATTTAAGTTAAGAGATCACAAATGATTACATTTAATTTGATAAATATGATTTGTTTGTCATACTTAAAAAAGACAATGATATATGGTTTGGCATTTGCCTACTGTTTGTTGATAGATGTTTGTATTAAATAAAGAACAAAACTAGAATATTATTCGTCCAAAAATTCTGTTTTTTTATTTTCATACTTTAAGTAAAAATATCAAAGTTAATTAATATAACTGGGACAAGTATTATTTCCTTAAGTTATTAAATTATATCCCATTCCTTGCGTTTGGTTCGCCTCTATCCATTATTTTCTCATAAACACTACAGTAATGAAATATTGTGTCTTCCAAAATACACAGCGTAGATATGATATGATATGAATGCTTTGTGAACTTACTCAGTACTTCCGCAATGTTGACACTACTGTACCTGTTTGTGCCAGCTAGAAGGCACCACTGTCTTCGTAGTTTGTTACTCGTTGGGTTGGCCCTCTTGTTGTTCTGACAGCTCATCATAGCGTTTTGTGATTTCCCATGTGGCAGCCAAAAGTTTTCGTTACTTCACATTTTTCTTTGGAAATAAGTGATAAGTGACAAGTTTTTACTAAACATATTTACAAGTATATTGCAAGGAGTGCCGAAGAACAATCAGGTAAGCCTGAAAGGCACAAGGAGGGTCAAAAAATTATCATGAATTCTGACTGAGAAAGTGCCGTGTCTTGCGGAGAGGTATAGTGGTCTATGGGGAAAGAAGATAGTAGTGGAGATGCCGATTCAGGGTCGGATAGTCAGATACCAACAAAAGGGTCAAAAGTAACAAATCCGATAAGACTGACCCGCAGGGTGACGCACTGATTTCCCATGTAAGTAGTTTAACAAATTACATACAAACTTCATGAATGTCCTTGCGAGTTCAAATATTTTAGCTCCATCTGGTTCCGCGAGAAAATATTTGGTTAACCCCGTGGCGGGATGACTTGATTTAGATGTTCAGACAGTGACCAACAGTATGGCTCTAAAGACCGTGTCTCCACATCGTGTGGCCGAATTAATGAAACTGCAACGTTTTGACACAGAAGGTGGGAAGGACGGTTTCTCCGAATTAAAGTTGAATGACGAGTTGTGTCACCTGTGATGGGTGATGGCTGGTTTGACCAATGGACTACTTGAACAAAAAGAAATAGTCAGGAATAACCTGCATAAATTGTCAACTGGGCAAACATTTTCCCTTCTGAGTTGACTCCAACTACTCTATATGACAAGATTTTAAATTTGTTTGGTCCAGCATCTCAAAATTTTAAAAATAGAAACTTACGGTTTACCATAAGAAGAGTTCCTCTAAGTGCTGAGAACTTCTTCAACCAGTGTACCTTGATGCCTGTGATTATACCTAGGAGGAACAGCAAACTGGCTGAATGCCCCAGCCAGCCTATATAAAAAACAATAAACCCCCTTCTCGAAGGCGACCTATGAATCAGTAGCCACAACAACAATTCAACCGACTCAGGCGGACCGTGTTTCAACTAACCGTTGTGGAAAGGAAAAAACAAATTTTAAAAATTCAAAAAAGAATTCAAGCCTAACAACAATAATTCCTTTCATCCCAAAGATAAAAAATTACTATCTAAAGACAGTATTCAGGGGGGTTGCTTGCAAGATTTTCTTCCAGCATGGAAAGCCTTAGGGGCAAACAGTTTTATCCTGAAAATCATATCGGGAGCCCGTATCCCTTTCATCATAAAACATCCTCTAAATTACCCAACCTCTTACCTGAAGAATCTGTAAAAAACCAAAGTGACAATAGGTATGACAACAATAATCAGATTATTGATAGAGCAGAAGGTTCTGGAGTATACTGACAAGGAGAGTCCAAATTTTCTATCGAAGGTGTTTATAATCCCGAAGAATAATGGTGGACCCTGCCCCATATTCCACCTCAGGGGACTAAACAGGTATGCTCAGATAAAACATTTCAAACTATTCTCATGTACCAATCGCAGCGTCCCATCACTGTCACCTGAGAATGACCTATTAGGGGCAGCTGCTACAAATGTTGGCTTTACCCTTTGGCCTAGCATGGGCACCTCATACCTTTGCAACATTAACAAATTAGATTGCGAAAATCCTACGAAACCGTGGTTATCGAGTTCCAGTCTACCTAGATGATTTTCTATTAGCGCACCAAGATGTGTCCGAGCTGGTCTCACAGACTGTGGAGGTCGTGAACCTTTTGGAATCTTTGGGATGGCAAATCAAAAAAACATCAACCTAAATACAATATCTCTACCAATAGAAAAAAGATAGAAAATAACCGTTTCAATCAACACATTAGTGTCTAGGAAAATGTGCAATCTAAAACAAGTAGAAAAAATTCTAGGTCAACTCAATTTCGCCAACTTTGCCATCCCAAAAGATCACCTTCGCTGTCGGTATCTGAAAATTTTTCTAAAACAATTCAAACAGAGACAATAGGTGAGACGGGTGCTACTGTTACAGGTTCAGGACGACCTCAGTTGGTGGAGACAGGCAATACATTACCAGAGTGCCCTACATCAACAACCTTATTCCCATTTCCTGGTAACAGATGCAGCAGACACGGGTTGGGGAGCCCAGCCGAACGAGAAAATGTTGTCAGGAATTTGGACGAAAGAACAAAGAAAGAAGCACTCGAATTGGGAAGAGATGTTTGCAGTATATGTCTCAATTCAGAACCAGTCTCGCCACCTTCTCAATTCTCACATTTTGCTCCATTCGGACGTTGGTATCTTACGTACGCAACGAAGAGGAACTCATTCCCTGATACTTTTAGACCTGACATGCAAGTTGTTGAAGCTGACAGAGAGACTGAACATTCTCCTGTCAGCTCACTACCTCCCGGGGAGATACAACTGCACAGCCAATTGCCTCTAACGAGGACAGCTGCTATCCGAATGGCATCTGTTGCCCAACGCAACAAACCAATTATTTCATCGATGGGGTACTCCAGATGTTGACCTGTTCGCATCAAGAGAAACAAGAGTGGTCTACTGGTACGTTTCGCTTGACTCCAGAGATCAATCAGCGCTCATATGCAATACCTTCAGCTGAGATTGGGATTTCCATCTAGGTTGAATTTTTCCACCTCCCAATCTCAGTCTTAGTTCATCTAAACAAAGCGAAAGGCCGTCACATATTGATTGCGCCCCGCTGGGAAAGGACCTTCTGGCTAGCCGATCTCAAGTTGAGAGCTCTGGAACCACCTATAACGATCGAGAGGCTCTCGGAGAGCCTAGTGGACACTGCAACAGGTCTCCCCCCAACAGAAATCAACCAACTGCTCCTTTAGGCTTGGTTGGTTGGAGGTGGAGAGAGCAAATAAATGACTGGTCAGAACCAGAAAAACAATTGCTAGCTACTAGTTGGCATGACTCTACGTTGGGTACTTATTATCCAGCCATCAAGAGATGACTTAAATGGTGTGAAAATAATGGAGACCCTAGCCATGACCCTGAAATACACCAAATTTCAAGGTACTTAGCCTATTTACACTTGGAAGTGAAACTTGCTTACAATACCATTCTAGTTCATAAGTCAGCTATATTCACATTCTGCAAAATCAAACAGGAAAACTTCAATGAACAGCTACTCTTGAAACAGGTGCTTAAGGCTATCGTCACTGACCAACCAGAAAAACAAGGCCTCCAGTATGGTATCCTCAGATTGCATTTGAATGGTTATCTCGGCTGTGCCAGAAATTGACTTGTTCGAGATATCAAGGCGAACTGCAGCCATTCCTCTTCTGGCATCAGGCAGAAGGGTGCATGACCTCACCATCCTGAAAATCTCAGATCCTTCTGGAATATTTTTTAAAGTCATAGTCCTCATATTATGTGGTCATAGTCCTCAAATTATACCCACATCACAACATAAATGAGTGGTGAAGTCTCATTGGGACCTAATCTCATGGATGATATCAAAAAGACCAACACAATATTATGGAAGAAGATCTCGATGGCGATAAAAGTAATGATTTTTAATATGCCAATACTTATGGTTATTTTTCCAAGAGTTGGAATAGTCAGGTAATAATAGTCATATCATATTACAAGTGATATAAATATAAACAACCTGGCCGACCCCAGCATCATGTAGTAAAGGGCTGGGTCGTACGAAATGCACCAACGATTGCTGCACCCCAATTCACCAAACAGTTGGCGCAATTAATGCTAACGTTGACTGTGCCTCCATTATAATACTTCTGTATATTAGGATTGCTTTTGACACTGTGTATTTCATTTCAATACATAATAACTATTTTGTTGTTATTCAAAATATCATATTATGTGTCTCCCAAGATACACAGCGTCGATATGAAGACGTGTTATTCGGGTTGAAAATTATTAAATAATAACTGAGTCCCACTTTTTCTTTTTTGGATTTCCTTACAATAAAACTTTTTGAAAGTTTTTTCACTTTTGCCATTTCCCATGGCTAATATTTCATCCACAGGGTGATTTTTAATTCAGCTTACTGAAGCTACTGCAGACCTAAAGGAGCCCGGTGATGCTGTTATTCCAGCATCTTTCAGAACAGTGTGAATCTATCCACCAATCATTGTCCTGGAGGCTGCATGTGACATCCCAGTGATGGATATAAACAGTTGGTCTAATCCATGCATCTCATTTCTTCTAACACAAGAGGCAGTAATTAATCTTTTAATCCATGTTACAGGACAGACTTGCTCATTCTGATGTCTGAGCAGTAGCCACCTTAACTGCCGGTGTGAAGCCGAGTTTGTCTTAGACCCGAACATAGGCCATAAGATGATCTTTTCATTGGACATAATCAAATGCTGGAAATTGAAATCGGCCATGACGATTTATTTTTTGTGGGACCTTGACTCCGTTACACTAATATCTGTGACATATCGTTATAATAATTGTTTCAAAACTGATTTATAGTGTTAATAATGATATGTCCAACGTACGATCCCCTTCGTTTTTATGTTGTCAACCAAATAAAAGGTTAAAGAATTCTAGGCAATAACTGCCGTTCTCAAGTTTGTATTACACACAGGAAATGCAAAACTGAAAATAATATGTTCAATTCAGTTCATACAACACAGTGAGGTCAGTCTTTAGATATTTATGTACCTTAAGTTTAGTAGGGCAATCAGCCTTGATTGGTATGACATTAATAACTTTTCCACATCAGTCTAAAACGTTTGCATTGTGTGTTACAAATATGATAAAATGTCTGATACAAATATGTCGTTACAAATATGATAAAATGTCTGATATTATATTATCAAATATCAAGTGTCATCATAAAAAATATTTCAGTTCCTGGCCAAATTATTAGGCACACACAACATTTCTTAGAATATTTAAATAATTACACATTTTGTGCTCAACTCAGTTTAATTTACTACTTATAAATATTAATTATTAGTTAAGACAAATATTTTAAGCCTATTTTAAGCCTATTTTTGTTTTATTGTATTGTCATATCTATGTTTTGGCATTGGATCGCAAACAAGTAGAGAAATGCTTCAAGTAGAGAAAGTCGCATTCTTGTACGTCACATTTTGTTACCTATATTAAAAGTCAATAAATTTTCAATCGAAACTATGTTTTAATTGTAACATACAGTAGGATACAAATTTGATTTATTCCAGTAAAATATTCCAAACCCATGTTTTTATGGCTGTTAATTATGATTTTCGACAAAATTGCAGTGCGTCTAATAGTTTGGTCAGTGAGTCTACATACTATTATATGCAACAGTGCTTTTAAGCAAGTAATAAAGAGTAGTGAAAATGCAAATGGGAATCTAAGCAAGCATACTTTTTTGTTTTGAATGTAATTTAGTAGTGTCAGTTGTAATGAGTATTTTGTAAAAATGATATCACAGTATTCATTTATAGATATTTATGCCGAATATTTCTTTTTCCATTACAATTTTTTTCAAAACGATGCATAGTGTCATTTGTAACTGAAACCTGTTTACTACTAAATTTTAGTCGCAAGTGTTTTAACTATATTTATTGGTAACTAATTTTTAATTGAGGAAAAATAAAGTTTTGTCACCTACATAGATAACATAAATAAATTTTGAATATTGAATATATTTGGTGTTCGTTTTGTAGAAATTCATTATTCACAATTAAATGAAACTACGTGATGTAGTATTATTTCTACTTTCTTAAGTTCTTTACCTCGGCCTAGGTTTGTTTGTATTAACAACATCTTCAGGTGGGCTATTAGCAATCTTTGCTAACAGCCCACCTGAAGATGTTGTGGGAACTTGCTGGTATTTTGAAGAAAACAGTAAACCATTCATCACCAGTTACAGACGGGTAAATTGTTGGTGGTCAGTGTAAGTAGCATAGCCAGGACATGTCATGGACGACTAAACAATTTAAGGTAGTTTTACAGAAAATAAGTTTTTGTCATGGAATTTTTTTAAATTTAAATTAAACCATAAATTAAAACTGTTTATACGAAAGAGAGATTGGAAAAAGCTTTTGTCAAGAAGGTTAGCGATTAATTGGTATAGTCTTCATATTGTGTTCAGTTACAATCTATATTTTTAAATTATGTTAACCAATAAATTCTTTATCATTACAAATAGGTTACCTGTAATATTGACAAATGTGTCTGTAAATGAATGAATGTTTTATACTTGTCAATCTAAAGATTTGGAAGCAAGCAAGCAATAATTTTTCTGTATAAGCAATTTAAACAATATTATTTATTTCTATAAGAAAGTATGAAGGTACTTTAACAGAGCTTTGCATCCACTTCTTTTATCGGCAAAGCCAACAAACCCACACTTTTTCACATTTTACACATGGGATACCAAAAATCACGTAAAGTTAAATTCTCCACGCAATCTAATTACACTAATATAAGCCAACAAACCAACTAGTTCCTTGTACCAAACTTGTGCCCCTTTTTCACATTTTACTCATGAGATATCAAAAATCATATAAAGTTAAATTCTATGCGCAATCTAATTACACTAATATAAGCCAACAAACCCACTTGTTCCTTGAACTAAACTTGTGCCCTTCTTTTACATTTTACACATGGGATACCAAACATCATGTAAAGTTAAATTCTACACGCAATCTTATTACTCTAATATAAGCCAAAAGACCCACTCATTCTTTGTACTAAACTTGTACCCCTTTTTTACATTTTAAACATGGAATATCAAAAATTATAAATTCTCTGCGCAATCTAATATAAGCCAACAAACCCACTATTACACAAAGCCAACAAACCCACTTATTCTTTGTACCAAACTTGTGCCCTTTTTTCACATTTTAAACATGGAATATAAAAAATCATGTAAATTTAAATTCTACATGCAATCTAATTACTCTAATATAAGCCAACAAATCCACTTGTTCTTTGAACTAAACTTGTGCCCCTTTTTTACATTTTACACATTGGAATACCAGAAATCATGTAAATTAAAATTCTACATGCAATCTAACTATACTAATATAAGCCAACAAATCCACTTGTTCTTTGAACTAAACTTGTGCCCCTTTTTTACATTTTACACATTGGAATACCAGAAATCATGTAAATTAAAATTCTACATGCAATCTAACTATACTAATATAAGCCAACAAATCCACTTGTTCTTTGAACTAAACTTGTGCCCCTTTTTTACATTTTACACATTGGAATACCAGAAATCATGTAAATTAAAATTCTACATGCAATCTAACTACACTAATATAAGCCAACAAATCCACTTGTTCTTTGAACTAAACTTGTGCCCCTTTTTTACATTTTACACATTGGAATACCAGAAATCATGTAAATTAAAATTATACATGCAATCTAACTACACTAATATAAGCCAACAAATCCACTTGTTCAACTAAACTTGTGCCCTTTTTTTACATTTTACACATTGGAATACCAGAAATCATGTAAATTAAAATTCTACATGCAATCTAACTACACTAATATAAGCCAACAAATCCACTTGTTCTTTGAACTAAATTTGTGCCCCTTTTTTACATTTTACACATTGGAATACCAGAAACCATGTAAATTAAAATTCTACATGCAATCTAACTACACTAATATAAGCCAACAAATCCACTTGTTCTTTGAACTAAACTTGTGCCCCTTTTTTACATTTTACACATTGGAATACCAGAAATCATGTAAATTAAAATTCTACATGCAATCTAACTACACTAATATAAGCCAACAAATCCACTTGTTCTTTGAACTAAACTTGTGCCCCTTTTTTACATTTTACACATTGGAATACCAGAAATCATGTAAATTAAACTTCTACATGCAATCTAACTACACTAATATAAGCCAACAAATCCACTTGTTCTCTGAACTAAACTTGTGCCCCTTTTTTACATTTTACACATTGGAATACCAGAAATCATGTAAATTAAAATTCTACATGCAATCTAACTACACTAATATAAGCCAACAAATCCACTTGTTCTCTGAACTAAACTTGTGCCTCTTTTTTACGTTTTACACATTGGAATACCAGAAATCATGTAAATTAAAATTCTACATGCAATCTAACTACACTAATATAAGCCAACAAATCCACTTGTTCTCTGAACTAAACTTGTGCCCCTTTTTTACATTTTACACATTGGAATACCAGAAATCATGTAAATTAAAATTCTACATGCAATCTAAATACACTAATATAAGCCAACAAATCCACTTGTTCTCTGAACTAAACTTGTGCCCCTTTTTTACATTTTACACATTGGAATACCAGAAATCATGTAAATTAAAATTCTACATGCAATCTAACTACACTAATATAAGCCAACAAATCCACTTGTTCTTGGAACTAAACTTGTGCCCTTTTTTACATTTTACACATTGGAATACAAGAAATCATGTAAATTAAAATTCTACATGCAATCTAACTACACTAATATAAGCCAACAAATCCACTTGTTCTTTGAACTAAATTTGTGCCCCTTTTTTACATTTTACACATTGGAATACCAGAAATCATGTAAATTAAAATTCTACATGCAATCTAACTACACTAATATAAGCCAACAAATCCACTTGTTCTTTGAACTAAACTTGTGCCCCTTTTTTACATTTTACACATTGGAATACCAGAAATCATGTAAATTAAAATTCTACATGCAATCTAACTACACTAATATAAGCCAACAAATCCACTTGTTCTTTGAACTAAATTTGTGCCCCTTTTTTACATTTTACCCATTGGAATACCAGAAATGATGTAAATTAAAATTCTACATGCAATCTAACTACACTAATATAAGCCAACAAATCCACTTATTCTTTATACTAAACTTGTGCCCCTTTTTGTACATTTTTCATATGAGATATCAAAAATCATATAAAGTTAAATTCTATGCGCAATCTAACTACTTTACACATGGGATATAAAATAAATGTAAAGTTAAATTCTTTTAAACTTTTACTTTACACTAATATAATAAAGAAGTACTTTCGTAACGTTAAGATTTTGAAAACACCCTATTGTGGTATGGTCTAGCGGCATCTAGGTTGGATTCAAGGGACGGAGGTACCACACCGGATACTATCATTGAATTTGGAAGTTTTAACCTCTGTCATATTTTTACTAAACTACCTATTTTAATGAAATATATTCTTTTAAAAAAAAAACACTAAATTATATGTATATGCACCTAGTCTCATCCTTAATGTATAAAAGTAACGGCTCTAATAACTTTTTTTTTTAATTTTAATTATTCTTAACACACAATTGACTGTTTTCTATTGTTCTTTATATACATCCCATAACCTAACTCCATGCCAAATGTTAATTTTCATAGTCAATTGGAAGTGATCTAGATTTTTGATGAAAGAGTCAATGAATCGGTTAGTTTTAAAAGTAGCTATATCGGAAAACATTCTATCGGGAACAATTTGAGCTTCTTTTACAAAGTTTGGAATTCTAGGTAACTGTGGGTTTAGTGCATCATTAATGTTTTTCCAAATTTGCCTAACAGACTGCCGTACATCTAGATCTATCTAGGAATACCCGATTTTATATATAAAAAAACTAATAAATTTTCTGAAAATTTTGTTTATTGATTTTTTTTATAACTTTCTTAATCATTTATACAATTGATAAAATCTTTATTGTCAGGTTGCTATTCAGAATTGAAACGAAATATAAATTAACAAAACTATAAATTAAAAAACAACTGAAAGCAGTGCTTCCCAGAATGGAAGAATGGCCCCTTCTTTTTAATTCATTTTCATTTCCTTTTTTTTACACAAGTAATTTCGATTTATTTATATAACATAGGAATTCAATACATTTCTTCAAATTTATTTTTATACAAAAAAGTTATTCATAAGAGATTAACTGGAAAGATCTAAGTTTTTTAACTTGAATCAATAAATACGACTGACTGTTATTAAATATGACATTTAATAATAGCACTGTGAAAACCAATATGTGATATTTTACAGTTTACGTACTGCGTGATATATCAGTCAACATATGCTTTGTGTCTTGCAACATTTTATGCATTGAATATACTAGTTATTCCAAAGTCAGTAAAGAAACTAAGTACGATGCTATTGAATCTAAATATACAAAATAATGATGATAGAACTTGCTATACATGTTGGCACTTTGGGTGAGCAACAAGTATTTGTTAATGAGAATACGTATTTTGTTAATAGAATTAATTTTGTAGCATTGTGCACAGTATAGATATTTGGAAATCTGTTTATCGGATCACAAGTAATTTCTATCTCAATGGACGATACAGATTATTATATTTTGTTAAATGGGCCTTTCCAAGTTAAGGGAATTTTCTCAAAATGCTCAGAAACAACATCTAGAATCGGCATTCGATAATTTATCCAACTCATATTTTAAGAAAATCAATTTCTATCAATAAATGTCACATATTCGCATTATTATCAATAAATGCACAAAACATTATTATCAATTAATGTCACATATTGCAAAATACGAATACAATATTCCACTATGAAAAAAGTAACATTAAAAAATCATTATTAAGATAAATTTAATGTTACGGCACTTGTTCTCACACAATCGTTCCAACAAGCACAGCAGTAAACAAGCAATATTAAAGCTGACAGCTGCATGAATGCCCCCAAGGAAGAACGTTGTAACTTACATATTGGTGATTTTGAGTTACAATTATATTTTTGTTGTCCATTTCATTACTTAGAAAACTATCTCATATTTGATCGAAATATGTCATAGTTTTCAGGTTCAAAATCATGATTAAAGATATTTTTTTATTTTAATTTTGAACTTTTTAAATTTTTCATAACTACAATGAATTAATAAACACTTTTGACACAATGAAACACAAACTGTCCACTGTGATATCACAATGCACATTTGAACGTGTGATATCACAATGCACCATACAGATCATAACATACGAAAACATGATCAACTTTAAATAACCATGTGGATAAGAAAGCACAATCCAATAAATTGAACCCATGAACATTATTTGTCACTATAGAATGACAAAGTCTGTGAGAGAGATAGAACCACTCCTTTTCAATTTAATTATTTGTTTGGGGCATTGTGATATCATGGAATTTGTGTATCACGTAAAGTGTTTTAGCGCGAAGTTTTACAAGACTGTAATGAAAATTTATTTTTTCAGCTTAAAACATTTTTTCGGAAAAAATTCCACATTTGCGCGGTTATCAGATACATTTCAAATAATTTTAAATGCTTTCAAAAAATGTCAAACACCTATTGTTGTATCTGTAAAAGTTTTCAAAACAAACCCAAAAAGTGAGTTCTTCTTTGCTTATGGAAAAATGCTGTTAGCTCAATAAAATTTAAAGACAATGATGCTTTATATTGATAATAAGTATGCATTGCTGTGACGAGGACACAAAGGCTGTAACCCTCAACACATAAGTTACTTATATTCCCCAAGCATTAACATTTGCTGTAACATATTCTGTAAAATTCTCGTTAAATAAAATTCATAAATGGGACTGTAAAATATCACCAATATATGTGGTAATGGTATATTTCAATATTTTCCTTATAACAGTAATCTTTGTAAATTTCAACCAAATTGAGAGAATTTTTTTTTCTATAATAGTAATAATTTCATATGATGACAAACTGTGTTTCTATAAACAAAAAAAATTATTCACTTAATCAAAAACATGAGAAATAACTATTATTTCTGAATAGCACCCACTAACTTAGATATTGTAATACTTACTAAAATAATATTTATAATTTACGCTCGTTATCCACAGAACAAATTGAAAAAAACTGGTAAAATAGAGAATAATGATAAAAAAAACCTGAAACCATTAATAAAAATAAACTGGTAATATAAAAATTCTTAACAAAAGCTGTATTTTTAGAAACAGAAAATTTAGCTTATTTTCATAAAACATCTTCGCTTTAGTATTAAGCAAATAGTTAATAAACTTGTTTTTTTCCATCATTTTAAATACTCATCCTGCTCTCTTTTTAGATAATTTCCTACAATAATTTCATAAGTTAAACAAGCCGTTTTCGGTTTTTTCTTTTTTTTTCTATTCCAAAAGCAATTTAGACAAATTCTAAATACGACAGGAGTAATAGAAATCTTCCAAGGGAATAATTATAATTTTTAACGTATTCAACAAAAGAGATACCCCCTTGTACCTGATGGTTATTATACCATTTTGCAATAATTTTCACTGTCTCTAAAACAAGACTGCGTATACATAAAACTGCCTTATACAAAGTAAGACTTCTCAAATTTAATCTAATCCAATATTACAAGTATCATCTCTCTGCAAAACTATTCAGAAACAAGTGCAAAATTTTTGCAAACAAACATTTCACTAACATAGTTTTTATCTCAGAAAGCAGAATCACAATTTTTTAAGTAAAACCACGTTCCATTTTTAATAAAAACATCTGTCAAACTGACAGCTCGTTGTTAATGGAAATAAAAAATTTAAAATTTTGCAACCTTCATATAATGAAAAATAAAGTTAAATAATTTGAAAATGGTATGTACAAAATAATTATGCAATGAGAAAATTTAGATCAAACCATCAACAGAACATTAAACTTAGTCTCTGACAAAGCTGAACAATCTGATTTTAGATTTTCCAATAAAATGTCAACACAGCTTACCACGAACTACAATCATAGAGGTTTATGACATTCGTACACATATGATAAACAACATTCCAATCTACGTGATCAATTAATGAATTTTTGGTTAACTGCTGTCATTTTTTCGTGTGAAGCCCGCATGGGATACATATTATAATTAATCAAAGTTATTTATAATATATAAAGTAGTGTAGTGTGTTGTATAAAAGCAGTATAATAATTCATAAAAATAATACAGTGCATAGTTTTTCAAAAATGGAATGTCATTTTCTGTTGTAACATAACCTCTTTATACCCATTGTTTACTATTTTCTGTCGATAAAATTTTTCACCAACTTTGACAAACACAAAACCAAAAACTATTATTTAAGTATGTTTTGAAAGATAATGTAATTTCTTGCACGATTAAAAAAATAAATATCACTAATCTAATAAACTGCCACAGGCCAAGTAGATGTTGAAATTAAAAGAGAAATCAAATCAGAAACATAAAAGAACCATCATAGAAAGAAAACTTTCGATTAATACTATAAACGTTTGTATTATAAATTCGACTTGTCAAAAAATTTGATAAACATTTACATAGTATCTTAATCGATGATTAATTAAATATATATAATGCGTTTATTTAACATTAAATTTACAGATATTATATTTTTAATATTCTACTTTGCTACATATTACAGAATTACGACATATGTAAAACCTATTAACGTATTTACAATCATGGTGATAGTTTCCTGTTTGATAACAAATTAAGCATAATATAACAGAAGTAAAAATATAAACATAAAGTAACAATTAGAATAAGCAAAAATGTAAGACGTTATCGAAAAATTGTTAAACAGCCATCAAATTAGATGTACAGAGAATTTTTGAAGCAATTGCGTGGTATTTATTAAGTTTACAGTAACTTTAGTTCAACAATGACCACTAAAATTGCGCATATTTGACTCAAAAAATTGACTTTGTTAATATAGATTAAGCAATCGGATACTAAAGGTAATGTTACCAGCGTTATTACAGGAGTTTGAGGACTATGACTTCTTCATTCTTGCCCTCACAAAAAATGAGTCCCATAAACTTAATCAACTTAAAAAAATTAGATTTGTTAAAGTCTCAAAGCTGTAATTGTATAATTTAAATTGTCATTCTGTTGAACGCATTATTATAATATATGTACCTTAAACATTTTACTTATAAAATTTAATAAAAAACAACAAAATTGTTTTTAAGGAACAATACAATTTAAATTTCCATTTTTAGTTTATCGAGTAAAAATACTGGCAATAATATATAAATTCTCGTTAGCCAAAAAATAATTTCAGATATACGCAAAAACAAACTGCCAATATAATTTAATAACAACAGTTTATTAGAATATTAAACTAAATATTGCAACAGAAATTTGACAGAAGAACATTTTACATTATAAAATAATAAGTAGTAAACCCTATGGAGCAATTTAATATCGAAAAGTAGACAATTAAACATAAAAAATAACTAATATTCCTTCAATTTAACTATTTCTTTATTCATTAACGTATTCATCAAATAAGTATATAATAACATGAAGGGTGTGATATTAAATGCTAACAAGAACGAGGGAGCTGCGCCGAGATCAGTAACCATAGCGGTCCTGTATTGATGACATCATCCCATTAGCCAGTGAGCTGATTTTGCCCGCCACCTTGGTGACGCCCTGACGCACACTCTCCTTAACGTCGTCTAAATCTGGTGTGTTGAACTGCATACTCGTTGAATTTCCTGTGGAATTGTCAATGCTAAATTTCATCACATTTAAAAAAAATAAATATTAAAGTTTATAAAGTTACCCATATTGATCAAAGAGAAGAAAAACAAATTTACTACTCCTTACTTACGAAACTAGAAGTTTCGTAATTAACTTGATAGTATATACTCGCTATCTCATTTGTTCTCTTAGAATACAATGGCATTACTAGAAATTATAATACAATATACTATTGCCGTCCTTGTTTAACGATGAATTTAAATGTTCAATTTTAAAGATTAGTCAAAAATTTTGTTTAGTAGGAGACCAACTTATTAAAGTAAACAAAATTGAAATTATAAATTCATGAAATAAAATAATTAATTTTATTTTAAAATAAAAATGTATATTTAAAAAATGTGGCCCATCATAAGCTTCATAAATACAGTTTCGATAAAGTTTTTCTTTATGAAAGGAGAGAGATTAGAATAGCAGCAATAATGAGGTTTTGAAAAACAACTTAAAAAAAAATTTTGTTATGAAGCTTTGGATTTGGAATACATTTTATTATGAAATTATAGTATAAAGACAAAATATCGTACATCTCTGTCAATGGGACACACTATTTTACAGTAAAAAAATTCTTTTAACAAACAAAGTATGTATTTAAAATAAGTCTGCAATAAGTTGACGGAAACCGTTTTCTTCTTTTTCATTAAAAAACACGATTTTGACATGTCTCAACATTTCTATGTCTTTTTTAACATTTCAAATTATAAGCAAAATGTTTAAAAAAAATTCTTATATATTTTACCCTCTAAGAAAACCCCTCAAAACAGAAGACGACGTAGAGAATACAGCTTGCTATGCCACTAACCTAATTCAAAAAACAGCATGGTTATCTACTCCATACTTTAATTAGAAACAAAAGATCAAAGATACTACCATGGAAATACGAAAGATGATAACTTCGAAGGGGAAGTTAAGATGTCAATGACGTACAAGTAAAAATCGGCAGGAAAGGCACTCAACAATGCGCAGGAAAATTTAAAGCGGATGCTAAGAGAAAATGAGAACAACACCCTTACAAGACAAACTAAAGACTCTATCTCCACATATAGCTGAACATTACTTCCTTTGGAAGATGACTAAAACTCTGAACAGGTTAAAAGAACACACTCGTCCTCTGAGACAACCAAACGGCAATCGGTCAAGAAAACCATCAGATAAAGCAGTTATTTGCACAGTTTATTAACGAGTTGTTTAAACCTAATGAGCCGGATCCTATGTATCCTGAAAAAGAGATTGACAATGTTCTAAACAGTGACCAACAAATGTCACTACTACTAAAGTTGGTAACACCAACAGAAGTCAGAAAATCTATACTCCGAGACTAAGGACAAAAAAGGCACCAGGATTTGATCTTATAACGGCAGAGATACTCAAACAGCTACCGAGGAAAGTGATAGTTCTCCTAACGATCCTATTCAATGCAGTACTAAGATTGCAGTATTTTCCACTTCTATGGAAAATGTCTGTTATAAATATGGTTGCTAAACCTGGAAAACCTCCTACAGAAGTCACCTCATGTAGACCAATAAGTATTCTCCCTGTGTTATCCAAATTATTTGAGAAACTTATCTTGCAACGCCTCCACCCTATACTTGAGGAACAAAAGGTGGTATCATGCCATCATTTTGGATTTCGTGCCCACCATGCCACTATAGAGTAGATTCATCGAATGGCTAACACCATCCGCCAAACATTAGAAAGAAAGGAATACTGTTCTGCTGTGTCCCAGGATGTGCGGCATAAGGGCGGATGATTTCGACCATGTGTGGCATAAGGGTCTCCTGTGCAAATTAAAACTGTGCTTACCAAACACTCTCTACATGATTCTAGGGTCATACCTGCATTACCGTATATTTCAGGTTAAGATCGGAGATTCTCTGTCATCCATCTGCAATATAGAAGCTGGAGTTCCTCAGGGATCCGTGTTGGGCCCAATATTGTACACAATCTACACAGCTGACTTACCCTATTCTGACGAGCTGATGACTGCGACCTATGCCAATGACACGGCAATACTCTCATGTCACGGAGACCACAAACACAGCATCTATAAAACTTCAAGAACATCTAGAAAAAGTTGGAAGATGGCTTAAAAAGTGGAGAATAAAAGCAAGTGCTGCAAAATCTACCCATGTGATTAAGAGAGGCACGATAAAGAGATATTCACAATAAAGAGAGGCGACTGATGGAACTGTTCTACCACAGTACACAATAGTGAAATACGTAGGAATGCACCTAGACAAGAAACTTACCTGGAGAGACAATATTAAGACCATAAGAGAACAAGTCAATATAAAATTAAGAGATATGTACTGGTTAATATATAATAGGGAGACAGTCCTCACTCAGTTTGGAAAATAAGCTTTTGATATATAAAAGCATAATAAAACCAGTGTGGACATATGGTATAGAACTCTGGGGATCAGTATGCCATTCCAATATTGAAATTCTCCAACGCTTCCAAAATAAAGCCTTAAAAATTTTGATTAGCGCTCCATGGTTCGCAAGAAATGTAGAAGTACATGAATATTTAGAAATGCTCACTGTCAAAGAGCAGATAAACAGGTCCTGTAATAACAATAAACAAAGACTGGAACATCACAAAAACCATTTGGCTAAAGCACTCATGGATACCGATGATAGCGTATTCCGATTAAGAAGGACCAGAATAGCTTCAATTTAAAGCGATACTATTGAATGAGATGTCACATCAAAGGATGTGCTACATCTTTAAAACCCTTAATGATGCTAAACAAATTTAATTATAGCTTTTGACTGATCGTAAATAGAGAGAAAAAAATATATATTTATTTTACAAATTATATATTTCTTTAATCAAAGCAATCTTATAAAATATATGTTTGATAATGTTATATTGCCCTGGTATGACATTAAAGTTTGTTGTGAAGGTTTAAAAATGAAGGGACGTGTAAGATGCTGTCAGAGAAATTTGGTGATAAATTAATTAAGTTTTAGATACACTAATCAATCAATCATATCTTCGCATGATGTCCCTATAGCGTACATATTGTAATCAATCAAAATTGTTTATAATAACTAATATGGTATAGCATGATATAAAAAAGCATTTCAACAATTTGTAAAAACAATACAGTGTTCAGTGTTTCAGAAATCTAATCTCATATTCACTCGTAACACAATTGTCACATTCAATGACATTTACTATTTTCTGCCACGTACGTGCGAGTCAGGTAAATCCAAGACGGCATTTCAATGTAAATGTTGCTGTTTTCCTTTATATCTGTGTTTCCTTTCTCATCAAGTTTAAAATAAAACCTTTATTTTGCATTTTTCATAATCGATGACTTTTTTTTGGCATTTTATTTAAAAAAGGTTTTTATAAAAAACATTAACGACTCTAGCTAATGATGTTAATTTCTGTTTAAGAGTTTAATTCTATCACATTAATTAGATAGCCGACTTTAAGTACTTCATTTTACCCGTACTTTTAAATGTTTAGCTATAAATTGGCAATAAACCATATTTTACCCACGTCTTAAAAACAAAAATACAGCAGGGATAGTGACGAACATGTAACTAAAAGTTCTATTTCTACCATTCATAGTGCTGTCAATGTTTTCTATAGAAGTTTCCTATAGAAGTTGATACATTTATTTATATGGCTGACAGAATGAACAAACACTATAAAAAATTTGTATCTATAGCTCATATAATATCTTGCTTTCTCAGATCCCGATACGATTCCAAAAAATTGGTATGAAAAAAAATTTAATTGAATAGAATAGGTTATAATGGAAAATTTTTCAAAAGAGACAGGATTTAAAACGAAGATTATCAATGACGCAAGCAATAAAAAAAAGTCTAATGTCAATCGCAAAGAGAGATTCAGGAAAATAATGGCTAAAATAATATAAAGGATATTGCGATATCAATGTTAAACTTATGGACTGACAAAATAAGGTCACAACAGAAGATATAAGTGGAAAAGGATTGTAATGCCGAGAGAATCGTGGCTATCCACCCAGTTGAGTGATGTATTAAAGGTGATAATGTAAATAATCACATCAACGCAATGGGCGACGAGACGTTGCATCGATATTACTTCACTTGCATACGATATGAGAACTACCAATATATCCAGAAACCAACAATGCTGGAAAATATTTCACTATTAAAAATCTTCCTACTTAAATTTATACCATAATGAAATGAATATTAGTAGAAAAATCTATTGTTAGGGTTCTGTACATCAAAACAAAAAATAGTTCTATTTTTTGTTTTGAGAAATTGTTCTATTTTTTTTTCTTCATAAGATCACCCATGTGTTTATCCGTCACGGCCATTTTCTTCTAAAAATGCTTGACATCGAAACTTAAAATTTGGCATAGTAATAAAACATATTAACCTGCACATGTTCTAACACTTAAAAATGTTTAATTGGGAATTTTAGGGAGCCAAAGTAAAAACTCCAAACTTTTTTTTAATTCTATACATAGCGTAGGGTATCTTTTCAAAAGGCTAATTAATAAAGGCCTTCCTTCATAAATATTTTTTCATTTTAGGTAGTATACAGGTGTTCCGTAAGGAGTGGACCAACAAAATGTCAGTAATAGAGGGGGTTATTGCACATACAAAACAATAAATTTTATTATCCTAGGTATAATAGTTTTAGAAATATGATTTTTAATTTTTTTTTAATTTTTATTACTGCCCATGAAAAAAATATTTTATTAGGTACTATAACTATTTCTGCTTTTTTATTATCCAAAATATTTAGGAGAACATTTGTCTTCCTAATTAAAATGTTATTCTTGAACACACAAAAATTAAACGCTGAAACAGTGCTGTGTATTTTTTCAATTACAAAACATGTGATTTTTGAACAATGCTAGTGTAAAAAAATGTATGGCAATCTTATGGAACTTTATTTCAAAAACATCTACAATTCACACAGATTCCAAAAAGGTATAATTTTGTGGTACTAAGTCATTTCATAACTGATAAAATAAAACAAGTGTAGTATTTATGATCATACCACATTTATTATGTTTTTTTATTAGAGTGAAAGCTCAAAATGCCTTCCCCTAGCATCTTGTTATAAAATTTCTTCTTAAAGAAAAATTTATATTTTTGTAAACAGTTTAATAGAAATACCCATCCCTCTTGTGGATTTTCTACTCTTGCTATCAGGTTTTTATAATTATAAGCATGCCATTTCACAATACAAAAGTTCATAAATTTACACTTATTTTAATTTATATATAAATAATAAAGAAGCTCAGCAGTTGTCATTTAAGCATTGCACATAAAAATTCTATAAATATTGTTAAACAATTTTCAATGATAACAAATATGCATACTCACTTGGCGCTCTGTCTGGTGTACCAAAGTAATCTGCCGATGATATGCTCGTGCTACCCTGAAATCTGCATTAAATAAAGAATCTTTAGACCATGTATATATTGAATATATTTGGCGGAAATATTGTAGAAATTCATTATTCACAATTAAATGAAACTACGTGATGTAGTATTATTTCTACTTTCTTTAAGTTCTTTACCACGAACTAGGTTTCGTTGTATTACAACATTTTCAGGTGGGATATTAGCAAAGAATGCTAATATCCTTTGTATATATAATATCCTTTGTATATATAATATCCTTTGTATGTAATATAATATTCTTTGCTAATATCCCACCTGACGATGTTGTAATACAACGAAACCTAGGTTGTGGTAAAGAACTTAAAGAAAGTAGAAATAATACTACATCACGTAGTTTCATTTCTTTGTGAACCATGTATATACTAATTCTTGAAAATTAAAAAAAAATAAAAGACTTCCCATATGGTAGTCTTTTTCACGAATTCGTCTTCAGAATGATTATTGTTATTATCTATGGATAAACAATATAACTTAACAAAAAATAGTGTACTGAAATGATAAACAAAAATCTCATTCGATCATTCAAGAGGTATGCTCTAATTATTTGGAATATGTCTCATAGAAAATTTAATACACTTAGAATTTTATCGATCAATCTGTCTATCCTCTGCATAACCCCAAAATTAGTAATTATTATTGTATAACCTCAAAATTAATATATGTCAAATTTGTTTCTCCGTTTGGGAAAAATAGCAAAAAAATACATGATAATTTTTTTTACAAAATTTCCACTCTAATATTTCATACATATTCCACTGTGCTTCTGTACATATTCCACTGTGCATCTATTGAAATGCTGAAACTATGAATCAGAATTATTTAAAAAAATTAGGAACGTTGATGTCGGAAAATTTCAAATAAATTTATTCCAATGAAATTTTTTGAAACTTTCTTTAAAATTAATTTAATGTCTTATACTCACATAATCTATATAATTTTTTATGTGTGCTATACATGAAATTATTTTTAAAAAACAAGCAGACAATAACCAAAACTAACACCTCGCTCATAATAACAGTTCCGGCCTACTTCCATTTCAAATTTCTTTTCTGTAATTTTATAACAATTTTAATAGAAAAATTATAAAAATTCAACCTTAAAAGCATTCTAAGGTTTATGTTATGTTTAAAACTGCCGATTGTGGCTGGAACACGTTCAGCAGATTCAAGAGATGAACGAGCGTTTAACAAAAATAATTGAGGTTCATTATGTAAGAATTTGTCCTTATTAAAAATAGTTACCGTCCTTTTAAATATAGGATTCTAAAACACATTATTGTTTTATGATACTAAAACAATATTTCATAAAAATGGTAAAGCCTTCTAAAGCTTAATTTACATATACAACCAATCAGATTCATATTCGGAAACAAGTGGAAAACTTCTTCATCGTGTCCTGTTCAACTCAAAAAAAAATGTAAATATTTAAAGGTAACACAACTATTGATGTTCAATAAATAAAAAACTGATTGGATATTTCTTTTCTAATACCACTAAGCAGTGTGTTTTTTCAACTGTGACAGTATGGAGAAATTCAAAATCAAAGCAAAATCAAGAAAACTGTCATATGTACCATTTGTTCTTATTTTTATGGAAAGAATTTTGGCACAGTGAATGCTGTACAGATAATAATAAACGGCATCGTTTAATTCCTGTACTTGACCCTTAAGGTGACACCAAATGAAAAAATTCAAGAGCATCATGTCAAGTGAATGTGGTGGCCATTTTATAGGACCATATGTGCCCATCCAACGCTGTGGAAAATGTTCATCTAAAAACCGTTTGCTTGCTTGTAAGGAGGTGTACCGTTTTATTGGAACATTATGTTATTTACTTCACACGGGAATAACCTCATCCATTTGCTCCACGACCGTTTTCAATATTTCTTAGTATTTTTGACCACTAACATTCCATGATAAATATTTCGAAGATTTTATCATGTAATATCACACCAGCAATTAAAGGGAAAATGGACTTAATTATGCGTCTCTGTAGTTCTAAACAGATTAGTTAGTACATGACCAGTAATGACTATTTCTCCTGTTGCACGTGTACATGACCAGTAATGATTATTAGTTAGTACATGACCAGTAATGATTATTTCTCCTGTTGCACGTTGCACTTAATTATGCGTCTCTGTAGTTCTAAACAAATTAGTTAGTACATGACCAGTAATGATTATTAGTTAGTACATGACCAGTAATGATTATTTCTGCTGATGCACGTTGCACATAATTATGCATCTCTGTAGTTCTAAACAGATTAGTTAGTACATGACCAGTAATGATTATTTCTCCTGTTGCACTATTACAGAAATTACATTCGTCAGTCCCATTTGGACTGAAATATATATATAATATTAAACATGTAAAAGAACAATTTGTTACAACCCGTCCGACAAACCAACAACAAAATTCTAATCTGCAGTCTTCATCTCTAGGAAGTAACGCTTATACAGGTATACATTTTATGTAACACTTGTATTTCTTCAATACTTTTCCCACAGTTGATTTATTCGCACCGATATTTTCAGCCAACCTCGCAGATTTGGTTTAAAACAGCCTTCATGTCTCAAATTTTTTATTAAAGTTTAAAATATTGTACAATTAGATAGCTCACTGTCAGGATACCACCATTTAATTGAATTTTGTTTCTTTTAATTTTTGTTTAAAAAGTTCATGAATAGCATGGAGATCAAATGGAAATGTCTGCAAATACATTTCCATCATCAAATGATATTATTTTCTCTGGATACTTTATACTTGAAATTTATTTCGAAATTCCAATAAAGAACTAACCTCTATACAATACAATATTAATGTGTTATGTATCTCGACTAAATTTACATTACAATACTAAAATTGACAGTTATTCTATGAAAGAGCTTTTATAAAATTTGGCCTACTTCTGCTGTCCAGATTTTGTTCGTCCGATACAATGAAATGATACTATCATGAAACTGAATCGATTCACATAAAAAAAATTGTCTATTTTTTTTATTTTTATGGAAAATTCACACTTGAGTAGTATAGTTTCGGATTTCCCCATACGAAAGTATAAAAAAAACCACACCGTACAGGTAATGTGCCAAAAGGATGAGTATTAATTTGTTGCTTTTAATTTTACGCTTTGATCCTACTGTGAATAAGTATTCTACAGTCAGCAGTCATTTCTCCACTGAACACATTTTCTCACCTGCTGAGATTGACGTCCCGTTCAAACCTAGAATCTCCATTGTCGCCAAAGAATTGTGCAGAACTGATGCCCTTGGCTGAGCCAAACTTCTTCACAGCAGTTTCGTCTTCTTCTCGATTGGCTGTTTCATTCCGACGGTTTCCTCTTGAGCTGTATAATGGACTGTTGTTACTTGGTGAAGCTGAAAACATATATAAACATGACTGACTAAAAATGTTTAAGAAATAATAAAACGTTATACTCTTTAAAATAAGAAACACTCATTATCGTCCTTACAAATACAGCTCTTTCTTTTTTTAATTTGCTTGTACGTTATTCTGAAAGAGAAGTTGGTTGTAAAACAGAGATTTGTGAAGCAGCACAAAACATATAAAAGACTAAAACTGTGCCAATACCTTAGAAACGGGGTTGTAATCAATTCGTGGTTTTCATTGAAAATTGCCATAAAACTAGCGGCTTGAAAACTTGTATCAATATATCTTCCACATGTTTTGGCATTATAACAGTTATGCCTTCAAAAAAAATTGTCACAATAAGAAATGTCTAAGCAAACAAAGGTCACCAAGCCAATAGAGATCAAACCAAGAAGATTTTCTTCTTCTCATAAAACTTTTTGTAATGGAAGATAATTGTGATCATTAGCACAGTCAGAACAAATGTGCAGAAAAGTAAGAAATTTTCTATACCAAAGTTACAATATGTCCAAACTGATCCTTTTCCATTTTGGCTGTCAACCAAGTATTCATAAAATCCTTGAAAAACCATAACTGAGAAATATTATAGCTATTGGAGTCAAGCAGGTTAGAACATATCATTAAAATACCTGATATGTCTAATTTGAAAGAATGATAACAATTTAATAACTGTTTTAAATGTATTATTTACAAGTACGTATATTTACTTTAAACTGTAGCAAAATCACATTAAGGTGAATTCTCTAACTATTAACTCCTTTACAACAGTGGGATAATTTAGATATCTAGATGAAATTACACAAAAAAGGAAATTATTACTTTATATTTAACTTTTATTACTAATTAACCGTCGGGACATTGAAACGTTTAGAAAATCAAAAGCCCGTCACCAAGATATAACACTCGAAACAACTTACAAAGGCTTGTGGAAGATTTGGCGTTTGTGGAGTTGTTGGTGTCAAACATGGTTCTGACGGGCTGGTGGGATTCTGGCTCTATGACCTCCCAGCTACTTGTGCCGCCTGCTGTCCTGTCCCGTGAGCCACTTGACGAATCCAAAAACATAGATTCCAAGCTCTTATTCACATCGTTGTTCCTGTAATAACGAAAAAAAAAATTTTTAACAGACAAATTCACTTAGTTTGAAAACCCAGTTTAAGTAAGGGTAACAGTATCATGGAATAAAGTCATCAAAATTTTAAGTGTCTGATGACGAGTTCCAATAAATAAAGACATAATATACACAAACTTGCTGGATAAAAAAATAAGGAAAATGCCACTCCAACAAATTATATGTTCATAATAAGGTCAGAAATGATTCAGGATGTGCAACAGCCTAATACACAACTGAAGAAAATGATATTCTAATATTTATTTTACCATTCTTTTAACTCAAAAAGACCAAAAAGTATAGATATTAAATATACTGAATTTATTTTTATACAATGTCATCTATTCAAATTTTTTAACATTCTAACCTTTCGCCAACAGCAATAAACTGTACAGCCATGCTACACTTACCTTCTCGTGAAACGCAAACTTGCATATTTTGCGATGTGGAAAAAAAATTGTATTGTTTAATTTTTCGGCGGTGGTTTAACCTAACCTATTTATATTGTGTAGCTCATAAAGCATTAAACATACCAGCTTCATTCGTATTACCACTTGAAAATGAAAAAAGAATGAATGTACTACCGCTAAATTTGATATTAAAATCGTCAATTGTCTGTTCGTCTAACCTAAAATTCATAACGAAATCATAAACATTTATTTATAAAAAACGCTAGATAAAACTTTTTAGTATCACATTTTATAATTTTCAATCTTATTTCATAGCATGTAACGTAACGAATTAATTTAACGCATTTGTCTCGTAATATGATGAATGTCAGTCGCGAGGTAGATCATATGCAACGTATGCGGCTGTAAATTTATTTTCAAAATATATAGCCACAATTTCAAAAACATAAGTGAAGTTATTAAAACAGTAGCGTGTTTAATCAATGACTGACATTAATACGAATATAATGTAATAAAGGTTCAAGAATAAAAAATTTCAAAATCGAAATTCTTGAAGGGGGAATACGTCCTTAGTCTTTGTTTATCAGCTATTCTTGTTTATGCTCGATGTTATTTTGAAGTGACAGCTGTCCGATTAATTGTTTGAGGCGTTTTTTACAATTTTATGCTTTAAAACGTGAAAATTGTATGTTAAAATTAACGAAGATATTAAAATATCATCAAAACACGATAAGTATAGCAAAATTGCCACGATAACCTCCGTTATAAAAAACGAGGTACAATCGTAATGACAAACATTGATGACAAAATATCGATATTAATGTTAATATTGAAACATAAAGAAGTATTATTCGCTAAATTTTGCTCAACCACCCCGCAAGAGACAAGAATTGATACGTGGAAAGAAATTGCTGAGCAAATACGCGCCTTAGGAATTTATTCGAAAGATTGGAAATATTTACGTGATACTACTTGGCAAAATTGGCGTAAAAGAACAATTGTGAGTAACTAATTTGTTTACAATTGATTCGCGTAGCCCATATTAGATCAATTTCTTTGGCCTTTTAACTTTATTAGACATTTAAGTGCTTTATTAAATGAATAGTTTCATTAAATGGCTTTTGATGCCTTCTTAAATCAAAAATCTTGAAAGAGCAGTAAAATATTATCTATTTGCTATATTATATCTATCGACTATAGAAGTCATAGTAACCACGTCCTGTTTTTCAACTTTAAATATTTTTAATCACTAAAAATACTGTCAGTTCGTAAGAGGACATAAAAAACTTTGTATCCTGCATTGTTCATTCTAGCTTTGTAGCACATGATGTTTAAAAAAATTATTCATCTACCACATACTAACTATCCCCCCACCAAGGTGAGGAAGATAGTAATTATGCAGTAATAATAGGTATCATTTACTTAATATGTGACCTTCCATCAGTTGTTTTTTTCCACGAGTATCTAGTCATTTGTTGTTCAGACAATAAATTTCTTTTAATCTTAATTTCGTTTTATCTATATATCTGTTGCTTTCTCTCTTACGAACTCTTTAATATTTATTTGCAGTGGACCGGATTTAGCCTGTTTCTTCCCCGAAAGTGGAATTTTTTTTATTTGTTCTTTAATTATGGTTTGTAAATTATACAAAAAATATTCAAAACTATTGTAAATTTTAAATAATTGTCGTAAGATGGTGTTAGTTATCACTTTTTGGCTCAATTAGCAATTGGTTCTGATGCAATTGAGCCATTCCACAATCGTGCTAAACAATATTCTGCATGATTTCATTTTAACTACTGAAGAGTATTTTCTATATTCAATAGACAAGCTGTGTAAATATTATACAAAAAATAATCTCAACTTCGCAAACTGAACATGAACAAATGAAGCCAAATGTACTGGTGTAATGCAGAAGCTTGTTTGAACAGGCTTTACTATTTTAGTTGATTATTTTTGTTAATTTGTCCAAGTAGTGTTTTTTTTAAAAAGCTTCATGTTAAGCAGTTTTATATTAATTCATATATGCATGTATACACAATAAAGATTAGTCAAAAGTGATATCCCGTACAAACTGAAGAAATATTTTAAAAAATCACTATTATGTATATATAAATTAAGTATTAAACTATATATAAATGAAGGATTAAAACTTAATATAAAAAAAAATAAAATAAAGTATTAAACTATATATAAATGAAGGATTAAAACTTAATAATGATATTTTAATAAGATAATTTTTCGTTACTCTGTATATTACTAAAGTTGATTTTAGACCGATCTCAAAATTAATAGTTTTTGATAAATAAGTAACAAAGACTAATAAAATGTTTATTATTATGTAACTACCTTATTTTTCAACAACCTGATTAAAATAATCCAGAAATGAATGAGTGCTTAAGTAATCAATTCAGGACACTATCAAATGGTTACGTTTGTTAAACTGATTTGATCAACAGATCTGCCTTTTCCATGAGGACACATGGGGCAAATGCCCAGAGCACCCAGCTTGATGAGATCAATGATGGAATCATGTCGTTGTTTATACGAAATATGTGGAGAGATATTTGGAAAGAAATGGCTCCTATTTTCATCGTTGAATAAATCTGTATATGTTATTACTGCTATCTATTTAATAATACTACAGCTACAGGCAATAATTTGAGTTCTAATGGATACAAAAACTGGAAGCCACTTATTAATGGAGAAAGAGACTTGTCCACAGCAAAGGCAATAAAAGATGAATTATGTTGCAAGAAGCAAAACTACTTGACGAGCTGATAGTGAATTAACTTCCCAATATAATATACAGGTCAATTATTGGTAGAATGTTGCAGTTGTGAAATCTTTGAATTCAAGGCGGCGGGTTTTGTGGTGATAATGAAATTTTAGGATCTCAAAGCGATAAAATTATTTAGGATACTTAGAACTAATGAGTTAGTTTAACCTTTTCCTTGCTGATATTTGTCTCCAAATATTTGCAATAAATTTATTAATATAATGGCACAGCAAATGTTAGCGACGATTGTTAACGAACTAAAAGCAGTGAAATACTACTCAATAAGCGTAGATCCCACACCAGATCTCTCCCATGTTGACCAACTGACTTTCATCGTTCGGTACGTAAAAAACGGAGAGCCTATTGAAAGATTTTTGCAATTTTTTCCTATGGAAGAACATAAGTCTCAATATATACCAAATATTGTTTCAAACTTTGTGTAAAACCTTGATATTCTAATAAAGCATTCTTACGGATAGAGCTACGATAATACAGCAAATATGGCTTGAAAATATCCTGGTCTTCAGGCTAGAATAAATGAAATATGTGAATTTGCTATTTTTGTTTTATGTGCTGCACATTCAGGCAGCCGAATGTGTTTCAGAAGCAGTTACATACTTCCAATTCATTCAAAATTTTTTCTCAGCAGGTTCGACCAATCGGTGGAAAATTTTGAGAGAATGTTTAGGTGCACATAAAGTTTTGAAGTCTCTCCTTGAAACCAGATGGTCTGCAAGTGCTGATGCTCTTAGAGCTTTACGTAATGGTTATAATCACGTTTCATAAAGCTATAACGCCTATGGCCAAAAACACTGATGGGTCAACCAGGAGAAACAAGAAACGAGATTCAAAGCCGTTGCCAAAAAAATAGAAAAATTGAAGACCATTCTCCTAACAGGGATATGAAAGGATTACCAATAAAACAAGCATAAGCTTACAGATAAATTAGAAAAAACCTTCCCGAATGTGAAAATTGTTACAAGGATATTCCTTTTCCTATTCACAAGAACTATGTCAAAAGAACGACTTACTAAATTGTCAATGATGTGCATGAAAGTGATATAACTTAAAAATTGGTCTCTGAGGACCTAATACGAAACTTTGCACGACAAAAATCCCGAAAAAAAACTATTATTGATGTTAATAGTTTTTTTAAATGTCCAATTCTCAAAACAGTAATCACTTCACTTATATTTGATTTGTATATCATATATAATAAATAACCAATAAAAATAAAGTACATTCTGACGTTTTCATTCACATATTTTTGGCTTTCTAAACGGGCCCCCAACTCTTGCGTGCTCAAAGGTCCCTGCATGGCCTAACATGGCGCAGTCGATCGACTTGGTTTGCAAATTGGTTTACATGAATTTACATATCGACTAACTCGGTTTGACCACTTCTTAAAATTGTTTTTTTAATTCGCAGGAAAAACGTGATAACATCCACACTGCAGACGTTGGACGACGGAAACTGCAATACGACGAAGCCGACAAAATGATTCTTCAAATAATTGGATCTGAACCACAAACTGTAAACGAATCATCTAGCACTGACAATTCTATTGCACAATCAATGTCTGCAAAAAACTTAAACTTGAACCAGTCTGAAGAGGAAATAAAATTTTCATCACAAATGAAAACACCTTCTTCAAACCTCAAAAAATCTGAAATGTTACCGCAACAAGCGAAAGTAAGTTCTAGTTTCAAAAGAAAACGAATATTAAAGCAGGTAAGTAGTGATATTATCAAGTTAAAAAAGGAAAAGCTTCTGAAACAAAATGCATTGGCTGCCGAAAAGATGGAAATAGCTAAGAGAGAAAAGCACAAACTAGATTTAGAATTATTTAAATTAGAAAAAGAATTACAGCTACCGCCATCTGTGTTCACTAGAAAATTTTACGAATCGTCTAGGTTTATATCTGCATCTAATTCCGCATCAAATTTATTGAAAGGGGAAGAGAGAAAAGATACTAATGAGTCCTGGCTCTAATACATGACCAACTCAGCTGGAAATTAATGAGCAATTATAAACAAACAAATATTTAATAAAAAGATATGGCTAAAAAAGCTCTGAATTCTATTATAATAGAATTGGCACAATAACTTAATACAGAAATCATAACAACCTAGTCTTATGATATTTATTGTGAATGTGATAGTTGATGTGAATTAAAAGAGTATATTTGGAAATTACCCTCAGAGACAGGTACATACTTATTAAGAGTTAGTTTTCTGGCAAAGGTTTATATGTGTACACATTGCCTTTGTTTTCTACCTCTTTTCAACATAAAGAGTCTTCACACCTGAAGAGTCAACATGGCCAAATTCAAGCCATTGTAAACAAATTTAGAGCATTCTTAAGTTAATCCCTCAAACATTATTACAGCAAACAATTGCTAATTTATAAGAGAATATAAGTAAATAAAAAATATTTTTAAAAGCGGACACTAAAATTCATTCCATAATTAAGCTGTAGTGATGACAATAGGTTAGTTGCAGTATTATATTCTATTAATTTACAAGAATGTTATTAAAAATCTTAGAAAATTTATGCTATATGAAAGTTGTAAGGGTAACAGCAGTGCCAAATGTATGCATTATAACTATATTAATAATTTTACTAGATTAAGAGAACCATAATATTAGACTGAAATGGTTCTACCGCTCAGCTCCATTAATTCGGAAAATAATGATATATGCAAGCAAACCTGAAAGGGGAAGACTCTATAGTAGTATGAAAAGGAAGAAAAGTTTTCAATTAGCAAGCTTTTTTCTTGTGAAATCGGAATGATTTTTTCTCTTTAAAATTACTCAACACATTTTTTCAATGATAAACTAATACACAATTCTGTTACGTTTACCTTTTGTTGATAAATACATTTTTAAGATGACTGCAGATTTAATTGCATCTGGATATAATTCTTTTATAAGTTTTGGGTATATAGCAATATAACCGTACAAGTCAGTTTAATCTTCCTTGATCTAAAAATTTGAATTTTGTTATCTACAGACTTTTAGTCTATAGTTATTACTACAGTGACTATGCAAGTAGTTTAATATTAGAATATAAAGCCATACAAATCAGTTTCATCTTCCTTGATCCAAAAATTGTAACTCTGTAAGTGAGTCTACAGCCTTCAGTCTGCAGTTATTACTACAGGGATTTTTCAAGAAATGATGTTGTTCACAGCGCTAGAATAAGAATTGTGAGTTAGTGTTGATTCCAGTGCAATATTTTTAAGAAATGGCTAAACTTGTCACAGTTTTCTGTCTATTAATATTGGGATAATATGATAAAGGGAAAACTATTTAAAACAAGCCATGTTATTCATATAAAAGAGTCGAATTCCCAAAGAGAAATCAAAAGGAGACTGGTGAAAATAGGCCTAGCACTCCAGAAATAGGAAAATAATTTTTCACAATACAGGTATTTTTTAGAATATAAAATAACAAACAATTCAGCGATAAAACCATAATACATAACAAAAAGAAATATTTTCATATACTTCTTGTATATGAAGGTAGTTCTAATGCGAAGATCTAACGAAATACATGAATTTTCAGAAACTATAACAAAAGTACTCAACGCAATGCCAATTGCATTTTTTAATATGAAGCCATTTAGAGATGTGTAACTCATGAGTGAGAGATAGATATAAAAGATATAGCTCATGTTACGATCATATCTATCACTCACTCACTTGAAATCAAAATAAATCAGTATATCACAATCTCGGTAGTGATCGGCGTCTTTTTCGTTTCACCAAATTAATAATTTCACTCACTCGTCGCGTGGTGAAGATAGATATAAAATATATGTTTTGATGTTACATGAAACAGAAAAAAAACGATCAAACTGTTTATTCAAATATGCAACTGGATCTATATAGACGAATGTAGCTACTCACGATTGAATGTGAACGCTGGGATAAAGTATACTTTAGTTCGCTTAAAATATTTACGTAAACAAACACTTTTTTTGTTTCATTTCAAAATTCTAATTTATAATTGTATAAATACACCAATCTATTCCAATTTATTTAATTATCATTAAAGTTATTTTATGTATGATTGGAATCTAGATTGACAGTCCTAAATCCGAAACATGCAAAGTGGATACTCTAACAGAATTTATTTTTATTTTCAAACAATAGTGCGTAATGTTCAGTCATTATTATTTATCACTATGTTGTACATATGACCATTGTTCAACGGTTACGTTGAACCGTTAATAAATAATTTCGTTTATAGCTCTGAGTACTGAGATACTGAGCTAGAGATATAAATGAGTGATATATATCTTTCCAATCAAATGATATATATCAATCTTTTCTTTTCACTGATATATTTAGCGCACCTCTATAGCCATTGTCTACATTAATTAAAAATAAATTGTTAACCAACACTGATACTCATTCTTTTGTCAAAATGAATGTCTTTTCACCATTTCAAGATTTATGCAACTTTTTCAATGACCCTGCGGTCCTCTGAGTTTAATGTGTATTGAGGGTACAACGATTGATAATCTGCACTTTGTTTCAACTTGTTATTTCAAAAAGTTCCATAGAAAGAGCATTTACAAAATGTTATGAAAAATAACCTTTTTCATAAAAAAGTACAAGAATTAAATAAAACTTCAAAAGATCTTATTTTTTAATTTGCTCTATATAAGAGCATCGTTTTTAACATCCGAGTGCAACACTATATGGTCTTTTGCCACGCTGCTATCTGGCCAAGTAGTTGCTTATGTTTATAGTATGCAGCTTATTGAAATCAAGAGCCAATACAAAATTATTATAAATTATAAAAATTACAAAACAAAGTTTATTTAGGAATTTGATGAAAATAGTTTTACCCTAAAACAGGACTTCAACTTAAATTGAATATTACATAGTGTATTTACATTGAATAGAGTTTGATATATGTAACTATTATGCTAATAAATATTCTGTTAACTTAGTACCAGATTACACCAGATTTTTTTCTATAATAATATAATAATAGACCTATCTGACATAATGGTATGTCAAAATATACGTATGACATCACTATAGATTTTTATTTATATCCTATGAATTAATTTTCCCTACAGACAATTCTCCCTATTTAAATGTAAATTAAACTATAATAATAAATTTGAAAAAGTTCCGATGGAGAAATAAAATAGACTTCACATATTCATCAATTAGGAAGTGTAAAGAGTTTATCCATCCACTCACTATAATGACTCCGATGCATCACAGGTAGTGTAAATGGCCTATGACATGCCTTTCAAGAGCCACTTTAGTTAATTTATAAAAAATAAAAGTTTTTCTATTATGAAAATTTTTGATCAGTTTTATACAAATAATTGTTTACATGACAATAAAAATGGTCCCGATTGTTTACCTTCTCTAAAAACCTCTAATCTTGTTCTTGGTTTATTGATCAGGTTAAAATGAGGTACAAAAAATATAATAAATTTCCCAATGATAAGTAAGTGTAG
The DNA here is from genome assembly GCA_039881145.1 of Druceiella hillmani. Lineage (NCBI taxonomy): Eukaryota > Metazoa > Arthropoda > Insecta > Lepidoptera > Hepialidae > Druceiella > Druceiella hillmani. The sequence continues at coordinate 18,178,242 of JAYKKI010000029.1, forward strand.
TTTTGGTTTTATATGAAAATGTTTGTACTAAATTTTAACCATAACTGCATACACATGTAATTTTAGATGTACAACAATAAAGACTTCCAACTATTTCATTCTACAACTGTCATTGCTTAGAAATTCAGTGAAAAATTCCAAAAAATTAAATATACAACACTTTTGAATAGTTTCTTATTTGCCACATTTTTAACTCCTGATTATAAGAGTAATAGATCTTAGATATTACTCCATTTAAAGCATCATCTATATACACCCCTAAAAATATTTTTATGTGGCATTCAATAATTTACAAAAATCCTAAACTTTCCTTTCAATTAAACAAAGACATGCAAAACATGTCTCCTCCCTCATTATTTTCTAAGATGCTGTCAAACAATTTAAATACACATAAAGGGACAATTAGTATTATAAAAAATTATTATAAAAAAGCCACCTAGACCTAATCTTTAATCTAGAATTGAAATAAATTCAACAAACATAGTAAACATACCTGTACATATTGAAATTGGAAGAGAATCCCCCAAACTCGTCATAATCGTCTAGCGTGGATTTAGTTGAGCGTTCTGTGTTGCTGGTAACACCTTCCTGTTCTATAATCTGCATGTCGCTGAATGCGGAGTGTGACACACCTCTGTTGGAAGAACGACAAAATGTTGACGAGATAACAAAGTGTGAGTATCAAATTTTTTTATGAAAACAATTTGTCATACACCTAAATTGTAATAGCCGTAATTGTTTCTATCTACACCCAAATTGCTACAGAGGAATGTCCATTGTAACATAAAAAATTTCATCTAGATCAATTAGGTAATTCCCGAAGTAGTCGCATATAAACATAAAAACAAAACATGCAAAAATAGAAAATCTCCTTTGTTTGACAATTGAAATTTATAAATGAATTCATTAGCGAAAATTTCAATGAAGAGGTTAATTGCTGTGCCCTAAAAAGTTTGTTACCAGATCATGGAATGCAACAGACTCAAGTAAATTACTGCCCATCTCTAGTCAGCGGAGGAAAATCAGCCCTGTGTTCAGGGTTCGAAATTATCCAGATAAATATGCCTCGTGTTAATTATCAAACGAATATGTATCTAGTATTATCCATCAACTTTGTTATGTTAGAAGCAAGTAGTTTAATTAAATTATATTTTTAACTATTACTAAAAAAATTGGAGAATGACAAATATCAATCGCAAACTTCAAAAATTGAAGAATGGATAATTATCAATCTACATTTATCTTGGTAATTACCAAGATAATTATGAGTCATAATTATCGCTTCGAACACAGTGTCATATCAGCATATAACAGTTGTCTAAATGTTCTTTTTAAAAATCGGCATGTTGTATTGTACTCGTATTATCCTTACCTTTATTAGTCATTAATGTAAAACATAATAAACATAAGCTAGCGCTATTTTTCGTTGCGTCGAGGAAAATCATATAATTTTATGAGCGGAAACAAAAGGGCAGAGCTATTTCGTCAACGATGACAGGAGATGCATTTTTAGAAATGGTTTGATTTTGGTTGTTAGTGAAATAAAGTTTATTCTTCATGTCACTTTAAAACTTTCAATGACTGCCTCAAATTGTCTATTACAAATTTTGTTTTATCTTTAGATACTAGAAAGTATTTTACCCACATTTATTATAAATGGTTCTAAGACATACCTAAATTCTCAAGTATAGAATTTATTGGCGTTTCTGGAAATGCAAAATACTTTTTATGATATGAAGTATACAACATACTAATTTAAGTTAAAGTTAAATTTAATAATGGTACTAATTTAATAAATAACATAATTTTTATAAGACCATTATGAAAATTAGTCATCATATTATTCAGTTTGCTCAATTGATTCTACTAGTACGGCTAAATTATTGAAGGACATTTAAATAACCTACAAAGTCAGTCATTATGTCCACTGTTTTACTACCTTTACATAAAGTAAAATAAGGTAGCCATTGTAACATACAAAGCCGTCAAAATTAAAGTTTCATTATGATACAACATGCAGACATTTGCTTAAAGGCTAATAATTTTGTAAGGTTTACATCACTCATAAAATAACATGATACAATATATGGAGGAACATATCCTCAATTGAAACAAAAATGTAAACCCAAGATTCAAATAACATTATCCATAAACATTGCGAATGTTATTAAAAAATATGGTTGAGGATCAAGAAAACATTAGGGAAAATAATAAATGAGGCTTATAAAAGGTAGGACATCTTTAGATAATTCCTAAAAATGTAATACTGTAGACACATGTTTTACTATAGGTATACACCAAATCTATCGTAACACATTTTCAAGAGCTACAGATTTAATGTAATTACACTCATCATCAAAATAAAAAGAGAACTCAATCTTCAACAAGCAGATTATAAAGCAAATTGTTGAAAGTATATCAATATACCCTTTATTTGATTTAGGGGCGGCAGCCATTCCCAATCTCTCCAGCTCCTTGCTTTTCTTCTGATCAGTCACATTCATCTGTTGGTAAGCCAGCCGCATTGAAGCTATGCTCGCTGCCTCCTCCTCTAACTTAGAATGAGATGTAGCACTCTGCTCTGCTGTCTGAATGAAATAGTAATATCAACTTTCATGTTACGAGTTCAATTAATTACTTCGCAAAGTTAACTGTTTTATGTAAAGATCATCTGCCTCAGTTTTAGTATAATCTATAATTTGACACTTTATTGAAATGCATAATATTAAAATCTAATTGAGAGAATTAGATTCAAATAAGTACACAAATGCATTACATAATGAAGAACATAATGTAACAAGAGCTCCGGTCGACGGGCTGCGGAACATGTAGATGTGCAAAGGTGAGGTGAGGTGAAGAGAGGAGAGAAGGTGTACAGGACGCAGAGCTAGCGCAAGTACTCATAAGACGAGTCGTGCACATGTTAATTTGGCTATTGTACAAAAAATATTTAAATAAATTGTTTTACTATCTAAACTTTGTTTATCCTTAAAAATAGCCCTTACAACAATGGTAAGGGGTAAGTTGAAATGTATTAATCAAAATATTTGCCTCAACGCTTCATTATTTTAGTTCTCCTGTAGTCGTTTTGCATACATAACATACCTCCATTTTCAATTTGTCAGCCATCGCAGCTTCCCTTTCAATGTCATCAAAGTTTGTCTTCACTTTTGTAGCACCAAATCCACCCTTCCTCGCACCGCCAAGCTAAAGATACAATTCTGATTTTTATATTAAGCGTAAAAAAATAATAAATTATAGATTTAAAAACTATTTCTTTCTCGCAAATTTACAATGCACTTAAATGCAATTAAATGAATTATCATTCAGATATTAAACCAAACAGTCCTAAACCTAATTAGGTACGTTATAAATATAGTGTCAAGCAAAAACATACATTTTCTCATTGTAACATACCCTGCATTGAGGGGAAATTGCATGAAGGTATATAATGTACGTGATTGCAAGATTTTCCACAAAAAAATGTCGCCAAGTTTCTATCAAAATTACTTTAGGCACATACACTTTCGTTTCAGTACCAGCTTTTAAATACTTGGAATCTGAATTAATTGTAAAATAAAATATTGTCAGAAGCTTCCATTAGCTTCTATAGACTGAAAAATCATCTCAGGTCACAATTTATTTCTAGGAAAACAAAGTTCCTGTTATACAAAGCCCCCATTAGACCAGTTTTAATCTATGGCTCTGAAATATGGACATCAGATGAGGCCCATTTGGGTATCTTTGAACGAAAAGTTTAAGATCAATTCTTGAGGGCATAAAGGAAAATGATGTTTGCAGAAAGAGATACAACTCGGAAATATATAAAGTTTATAAAGACCAACATCATAAAATTTATTAAAATTAATAGACTAAATTGGGTTGCTCATGTTGTTCGAATTGAGGATTCAAACCTCCTCAAAAGGATCTTTTTGGCTAAACCGCATAGACAGAGAAGAGGAAGACCTAAGGTGAGATGGGAAGATCTGCTGCTGGGTAGTGGTCGGTAACTAGAGATTGGTTGTCACAGAGTGCTGCATAGAAGTAGCTTCAAAGGAAAGCCTTAGCTCACTCTGGCCTGTTGAGCTACTGATTATGATGATATATAACGTATATTGAATATAACCGATGTGTAACCGAGTATGTACATTCAAAACTGTTATTGGAAATAAATTTATATTACAGATCCATATTTTTTATGAAAACTGCAAAAAAATACAGCAATTATATGATCAAAAAATGAGAAGCTATACCCATAATAAGTAGACCAAACTTTTATGATTTTTTTATAACTAGAGAGAGTAGCAGCTCTCGCGTGTCTTTTAATAAGGTAATTATAAATTTCGGCAACATGACAGCGCCCATTACTATGCAATAGCTAGAAAAGAAATAACAAAATACGTTACTTTTTATTTTGAGAAAAGGAAGTGATGTAGCACTAAACAGTCATATTTACGTATCATACCTTCCCATTATCAAATATTCTATGAATACTTTTATAGGAATACAGTGATCTGAAAATCAATTAAGTTTTAAATCAAGCAGATAAGGAAGTATTAAAGTTCTACCTGATTGCAAACTAACATCCCAAAAGACAATATCAACCTTTTTTCAATAAAGGATATGTCAAGTTTAGAAATAACAAATTTTAGGCATTAAAATTATGTCCCAAAAGATCTGAATAAAATCTGGTTCATGGTATCTCTTTTTAAACCCTAACAAAAATAGAACAGAGTTATACACTTGCTCTGTTATGATAGGCGAATTCCCAATTTCTAATTCTTGAGCAAAAAGATTGTGGCTATTTTTCCATTTAGTTTTGTATTTTTAGAATATGCTATATTTCAAATATTTGGGTGCCATCCAACAAAAATGTCTCTTGCATCTAAGCATTGACCAGTTCTACTGCGAACTAAACTTAGGGATAATGAGATTAAGAAATAGTTCTTAAAATTTCGACTATTGTGGTACCACTCTAGGTGAAGTTATGTCATGCCCATAAAGATGCCATCATATTTTATTCTACCTTTTTGTACACCATAACATGCAGAGCCTTATTTTGCCTGTTGCTAGCATTTGTCCACGACTTCGCCTGCATAAAAGTTGTGATGCTGAACTTGAATATTTTAAATAAAAAAGTAATTTAACACCATAGCACTTCATTCTAGGACATGCTTTATGAATATTAATATAGCTCTATAACCTGAGCACCTACACGAATATTTTATACACAAAAACCTTTATGATGAAAAATGCATGTAAATTCGCCCAGTAGATTTCATGTTATAAGTGAACAGACAGAAAGACCGACAGACAGACTACAGACGTATTGTATATAAATAAAAGTCATGTTTGAATTTAAATAGCAAGATTAAGACGAGGATTCTATTCAAATTATAGTATTGTTATAAAAATAAATTTTTTATTATATGACTCGGTGAATGTTATACAAGTTGTTATCTTTTAATTATAGCCTTGTTTTCATATAATTTCTTTTAGCTCATCTCTCAACTCTTTTACTATGAAAACATCACGTTCCACATTAATTTTTCATTACTATTTAGTAGGGAAAGGGATTTGACAAATCTCAACGTAAACCGAGTTTTATCACAAATACTCTGCTAATGGCTTTTTTTTATTTTACTGACACAATAAGCTCTAACAATAAAGACATTAAAATGAAATTAAAATTGTTTAAACAATATGGTAACCAAAATGTTATTTAATGCCTTATTTACATTAACCATCTTGAATCATGTTATTGAAATCTTATTAAATCTTAAACTTTGAGTATCTTAAAAGTTTTTCAACTCAACTTTATAATATCACCCGAGTTTCACTACATTATAGAAAAAAATTCATGCCTACAGTTTTAAATTTCATTTTCATATATGTATATAAGAAAACTATCAACAATGATCACTCACCCCTCCTTTCCTCATCTGAACTTTTCTAATGCCAATGGAAGGTTTCCTGTTCTCGTCTGCCGGTAAAGCCACTTCGGGCAAAGCATCAACCTTGGGTCCTTCCAACGAAGAAGTGTCTGTGTTCGATAATTTTGCTTCTTGGCTGATAGGCTGCACTGCGACCTGTAACACAAATTAATAAAAATGTATGTTTAGTTACAAATATTTTACGGTAATAAGACTAGTCAATGTTTCTGAAATAATTGATTGAAAAAAAAAATTGTATTTGGATTAACATGTCTCTAAATTTGTATTAAACATAATACATATCATTTTATTATTACAGCAGTATCTAAATGTTTAGTGATTTATACAAGTTACGTTGGCACTTTTGGCTGTCGAAAGACGGCCGATTCCATATAAGGGAGATACATTCTGAAGCAATGGCATACCTTGGACCAAGGGTGCACTGGAAGTATAAGTGCCTCGATTAATCAGTAAAGCGGAATGGATATTTAAAAACATACTCTTTATATATGAACTAATTTGCTGATTATATAAACATCACTTTATCTACTCCTATATTCTTTTATGTTGACTCACTTGTATGCTGATATATTTTGCAATTATTATAACCTTACTGTTAATAATACACATGTATATAAATAAATAAATAACCCAAATTAGTTAAATTCTTATAGTAATGGTAATTCTTATAGTAATGTTATTGTAATCACACTAATGTTAATTGATAACATTTTTAAGTTCAATTAAGGATGCAGAGTTTTAAAATGTATAGAAAATTTAATATTTTTTTTTGTATTTTGTAATTGTAACAATTAAAAGCATGCATGGGTCAATGCATAATCGGACATGCTGGCACACAAAAAGAAAACATATTAATATGCATAGTCATGGGCGATTGTTTAAAACAGATCAACATTTATAGACACTGTTCGCTAAAGAAGATACATAGTGCTTGTAGTCTTTGTTTACAGTTGAGAGGTTAAGAAAACTTCATTTCTATGGGACTCAGTATATTTGTCACTTTGTGTCCAGTAGAACAAACATTTTACTAGCTTATGGTGGTTGACTTCATCACTACGAAGTGTACCATACAATTGAAACAAATAAGGGAAAAAGCATTTCTCTTTTCAAGCACTTAATTCACCTCAAACCTTTTACCTTTAAATACGTCACAGTCACGTTTTGTGATACTAGGTTGATAGCCGTAACTTGATAACAGTATACTTACGGCTAACATTTAGATTGTAACCCCATATACATATACCATGCTTCTCTTACATCTTTTTTAAGAAGAAAATAATGTCGATAGCGACCAAACTGAAAATGAATTTTAAATAGAGGGGAAATATTTTGTAAGAAACTTCATTATAAAGCATTATATGCAACAAGAGTACCTTAAAAACAAGTAGACATATTTAGAATTTAAATCTATGATAATAGAAAAATACAATAACGTTAACGACTTAAGTGATAAGATGAGAATAAAATCCACTACTTCGTGATCTATATTTATAGTATAAATTGAAGTTTCATAAATTTATTAAGGATTTTATAATTTTTATAGATTTTATGGAAGATACTCATCTTGATCAGATACTCATGACAATCTCATATATCACCGATGATAAAGATACAAAGTTAGTAAGATATGACTTTTTTAAAACTATTTACTTATTAAAAAATTTTTTATAAAAATTATTATAAAAATTAAACAATACAAAGCTATCAGTGGATTTATGAGTAAGATAACGTTTACTTCATAATTATAAATAATTACTTTTTAGTAAAAAATCATTATCTAACAAGAGTGAAATCCGCCCTTGAGATCATAGAAATTCTGCAAAGCTTGCAAAACAATGATGTATGTAGCTAAGGGAAACAGCAGGGTTGCTCCCACAGTGTCGCCTTCAAATAGGTAGCAGAGGTGCCACCTGTTCAGAGGCGACACTTGACTGTGGAAAAATAAAAACTTCATAAAATAAAATTACTATTCCCATAAAAAAACCTTCAAGTCGTATAAAATATTAAAAATTTAATAATCTGGCTTTACTGAAAAGATATTTATTTTACAATAAGTCCCAAATAATTCAGATAGTAGATTTATAATTTTCATTTATTTAGATGTAAATGAAGAGTTATTAAATATATGCGACTGGTAAAAGAACAATAATACCAACGAATTTACAACGGCACCAACTTAAAACTCTATTTTTTTAAACCGTTTTTTTCTATTTGTAACAACAGTGAAAGTGTAACATTGTTGTCCTATTATCACATCTTAAAATTTTATTCATTTATTTTCATTGTAAAAACCTGTGTTTTACAATGAAAAACAAACCCCAAGTTTGAAACAAAGGTATAAAAAAGTGGTGTTAAGCAAGGACATTCTAAACCACTTGAAATATTATTTTGTAAACTAAACACATATTATTGTGTTGCTATTAAGTAACAAAGAGTTATTAAGCCAGCAATTGTTTACAACTAGTTTTGTTTTTATAACTTTGAGAGGACAGTCCAAAGTGGTGCCCATGTTATGACCATATCATATTACATCCACTTGAAGGTCCTGCATGTTTACATATCAAGATTGATTTACTGCTCTTTACTGCTCCCTTGTCCACTCAGCACATCCTAATTATAAGATATAAATCCTTTCATAAAGTTCAAGGAGTCCCATTACAAGTTTGTATATTCACATATCTAGAGAAGATTTACCGCCCTATACAGCACTTTCTAGTTAAAAAACGCTTATTTCATCAAGCTCAAGTGTTCTGCATTCGACTAAGCCACATAGCAGGATATAAAAGCTGCCCTTATCAAGCTAAAATTCATTGATATACAAACCTTTGTTGAGTAAACACCTTTATATTAAGCTTCTCTCTATAATTATACACACATGGTAAAAATGTTTGCGTGTATCGCGTTACATGGTAAGTAACTGTTTTTGTTTGGTTTTAGAGCAACAAAAATATTGTAAGAGTATGGTAGTGGACACATATAACATTAGTTACATTATTTTCTCTTTGATAACTAATAAATTATTATGGAAATTAGAAGTTATCAGTGGGCTATATTCGGGTGTGCATATGAAGCTGTGTATGTATATATGAAGCTGTTATGAAATTTTACGAATGGAATAGATTCTAACTTAAAATTAGCGGAAAACATATCATCAAAGAATATTCATTTTTAGATATCACCGAACTTGTGCCTCCAAATTCAAGTTTGGAGCAAATCGTCCCTTCCTACTGTTTCAAACACAATAGTCATTGAGGTGTTAAAGACTTATTATCAAAAAAAACCTTATCAAATCTTTAAACAGATTGTCTATTAATAAGAAAAATTATTTTCTACAGCATAGTTCTATTCGACAATTATTCATGTAAATGTAAAATAATTAAACTTTGTCCAAGAGAAAACAAAGCACCAAAAGAATAGCAGGAGCTTTTGCTTTACCAAAGACAGAAAAGAAAGATGCAGATCAGTGGAATTGATGGCTGGATGTGGATGATTATGGATGGTGGATGATTAGTCTTCCAACTAATTTACAAAAAAAGGTAACACAAGCCTCTAAGACAAAAATATCTAGTTTGAATATTAACAAAAATCAAGAGAAGTTTGATACTGAATAGCAGGAGTTGGTGTCATCTTGGAGTGACTCTGAAGCAATATTTCTTCACCTGATGAGTTAAACTCACCTTCAACATCACAAACAATGAAGAAAATAACAAAATCAGTAAATAGTTTTGGTTCTGTTGTCAAAAACCTACGACCATTACGGTATTTCTGGCAGAGCAGCCACTACAATCTAAATAAATGTATATCTTCAGATATTGAATTGGTTGATAAATCAAAAATACGGGGATGGAAGAAAAGAATGTAATGAATTATATAAACAACACGCAGCTTCACTTGCCTCATTTATTTTGATGGCCAAAAAGATAAGATGCTAAATATTGAAAGGAACAAAAAGTATAGATAAATAGTGATTGAGGAACATATATCTGTTGTTAAAGAGCCAGATTCAGTTTATAATGGTTACACTACCCCAGTTCAAGATACTGCCAAAATTATAGAACCATCGATTAAGGCGCTTCTTTTGTCATAAAAAAATTATCTAGCTCTTGGTTGCATTGGTGTGGTTAGTAACACAGGAAAATTCAATGGCGTGATTACTCTTCGAGAAAAGACTTCAATGTCCTTTACAGGGGATCATTTGCATGCTAAATTTAACGAATTGCCTTTGAGACATGTGTTTAACCAATTAGATGGTGCTATCACTGGTGCATCCTCACATGCTGGTTCTATTGGCAAATCATTAGATTAGAAAATTACCAATAACAAACTCATTACAAAGTGAATACAATAATTATATCAAGTAAGAATGTCAATTATTAGTGGAAAATGCTCTGATGATTTGACAAACAGGTCCTCAGGAAGGATGTCCCATGCCCAAATGTTAATAAAAGCCAATAAAATATTGTGACTATATGTTTCTATATCAAATCCAACAAATTAATTAAAACTATTAGATGAATATTGTGTTAAAGTACATGCTTCAAATTAAAACAAAACCAACTTGCAAAGATGGATCTGAGAAATTAATTAAAATTGTCTATACCTGCCAGCCGAGTTTAAATTAATATTAGATCCCGCAATTAAACGTAACATCTATTTTGCAAACCCTGAAAATTTGCTTCTGTCTATGTTGTCTAATGAAAACAAAACAGTGAGGAAATTCACTACCAGAATGATACTTAAAGCGCGAAATTAACCTCATACAGGAAAGCTACCTCGTGTGTTTGAAGTAAATTTTGATGCCAATAGTTTATTATATTTTTTAAATTTATATTATGTTTGTAAATCTATATTATATTTATAAAATATTAAGAATTATTAACGAGAAACAACAAGAACAAAAAAAATGTAATGAAATACATAATATGTAGCCATTGCATTCACATGAATTAAAAATAAACAGTTAACTGACATTGACAATGGTTCTGTTGTTATCAAAATTAATGTCTTTTTTGCTCTTTTCAAGTTTTACATGATTTTTTGACGACACTGTTGAGCCTATGTGTGTCATAGATTAATATGTACATCTATGGATGGAGGATGCGACTAGGCATAATCTGTGCTTTATTTCTTCTTGCTAGATCGGAGAGATCCGTGGAAATAACATTTACAAACTATTAGAAAAATAACCTGACTTTTCAAAAGAAAATACAAAATTTCTCATTAGTTAATTGACAATTTGAAATAAAACTTTTAAAGAGCTTATTTTTTCATTTCCTCTATATAACAGTGTAGTTTTATTTTGTTAACACCTGGTTTCAACCTGTATGGACATTTGCCAGTATCATTTTTGCTTCCCTCATTTAAATATTGTTCTAAGATATATTATAGACCCTGATATTGCAGTCGAAGAACAATTTCAACAACAGTTGACTCTCCTATAACAGGCAATTTATCCGGTGTTATATTAAATTGCATTATATGGAAGAGTAATTATCAGATGAATTTATGCAAATACAATGTGTCTCTAAGTTGGAATTGTGATTCAAAGACCTAATTAATATTATATAGGTCATGGCCATACATTAAACGCAACGTCTACAATAGAATGTGTGCATGTACACAACTCAGTGGGTTGCTTATGGTTTTTATGAATCTTTGCTTTTTGAAACTAACGGCTTCACTAATAAAAAAAAAAGTAAAAAGATTAAATAAAACTATTAATTTACGCATTGTACAGGACTGTTTATCGTGTTATATTAGAACTAGTTGGAATTTTTACGAAAAGGTCATTGAAAGATAGCTTTAGACCGTGAAGAATGGTTTCAGTCAATTTCTTTTGTAGTGATTTTAGAGGTCTAGTGGTTAATGGTATGATACCCAACTATTATTGCATATTAATTATTACATATAACATTACCCAAAATTTAGTAAAAATAAGAAGAAATAAAGCTTGTTGTTTTTTACTTCTTTTAAAATACATAATAAATACTTTCATTGAAAAATTCATACATAGTAACAGTTTTATATTATGTTTTACTATTATAATAAATAACAGTGCAGTACAACAACATATTAACTTTACAATAAATTAATCACAATAATTAAAAATTAAATTTTAATGGAAATCTATTTTCTATTTTTATAAAATTTTTGTTTACTAACTCCCTGTTAATCAAAATGTAAGGTAATACGGACTCATTTTAAATTTTGATATTTTTTGTACAATATTGTGAAATATAAGTTAATTAAAAACCAGTTTTGAAAAAAAATTCAAAAATTGATTGAAAAATAAGCCAGTTGTAGGCTTCTAAATTTGAAGATACAGATAGAGTTGAGTATATCCCTGTCTCTTTTCCTCTCGTAGAATATAATGTGCAATATTAAAAATGACCTCACAACACAGTATTGCCGTCCTTCTCTAGAGGTTAAATTTAAACTTTTATAACTCGGTCAATTTTTAAGATTATTAAAAAAAAATTTCACTTTTCATCAGCTTGTACCTTGAAATTATGATTAATGAAATAAAAAAAATTTAGTCAAATACCCAATTTGTGTCTGTACATTTTACCAACTAACAGCAAAAATAAAACATATGTTAATAACATTTTAAAAAATCCACAACTGTTTTAGTACAAAATTCTAGAAATAATATACTATTTGTCAAAATTATTCAATATTTCACTTTGTTTCACTCACTACCAAAATTAATTAAAACCTAAAATTAATTGTCTATGCACTCATATGGAATTTTCTTAATTTAAACATCAACATGCATGTAATTGGGACATTTTTATGGAGCCAAATATATGATAAATATACGACAAATACAATTAACTAGTTCAGGAACTGACTGCATATAGATGCTATATATAGTATAGAAGTTTTGTTGAATTAAATAAGTATAGTTTCAAGGTATATAGCAGACAGAAAAAGAACATTTTTCCCATTTACAGAAACCTTAAGGAAAAATTTAAAAAAAATGTATAAATAATTTAAAACAATGTCAGAAACCATATGCAAACTCTAACTATTTTTACCTCTTTAGCCATGATGAACGAGTTCTGGTAAAATGTTGCAAATATGGCAAAATTTTAATACTTTCTAATAAAAGCAGCACATTAAAGCTGAAGAAATAAATAAATATATCGTCCATTTACTTGCTTAATTCATTATACATTCCAAGCTTTAAAAAAACAATATCTGATATAAACATATTATAAAAATTAATATTTAGATATCTGTCAATACAAGACCAATAGAGATCGTTCAAGAAAAATAGACGTCGCTAAAAAAATTTACACAACACAACGAGTGATAAAAATAAGATATTATGAAATGGCTTTTTTTACCTTTCAATGTCAATGCTGCATTTTTTATTTTCAAAAGTGGTAGAAGAATTTAGTTCCCCAATAATAACAACATAAAAATTACAAATAATTTTTAATATCAATCAGTTTAAAGCAGAGAGTGAACACATTAGATTCTTACAAAAAGCAAACCCTACTAATAAAAGTTTGCCGTACTATACCTCCGTAAAAAGATAACAACATAAAAATTTCAAATAATTTTCAAAAATAAAATGTTTATCTCTAATACTATTCTAATTCTATTCGTACTATGTGCATGAGCTAAAGTTATATATCAATCAGTTTAAAGCAGAGAGTGGATGTGATAATCGCTTATATTTTTTTGGACTGATCTTATCTAAACAGATAACTCTCTCTCTACAAAGTTTATAGTTTACACAGAACAGTCAAGGAAGCACATATATTAACTTCAGTATAAACTGTTTATATATTTACTAAGCTCTCACTCAGTTATGCTATGCAGTAACGATTGCTCATAAAACATCTCTCTTCTGATATACTTCTTTTTCTTTCAATCAACTCAGAATGGATCATACACAAGCGCACAGAAAACCAATGAAAATTTTTGTTACATAATTTCGAAGAAACATGTTTCATCCAACAACAGGTAAATAACAAATATATTCCATTATATTCATATTGTAATGAAATACACACATAACATGAATATTAAAAACTAAAAAATAAAGACCGACTGCTTCTGATAAGCCAATTATGTGAAACTGTACATTCTACACTTAATTAGTCATGATTATTAAAACACTTGAAAAAACATAGCGATGAAATAAACTCATAGCACCCAGATGTGAATTTCCATTCATTCTTACACTCGACACTTTGTGACAACATTTTATTATTTTTATATGAATAAATTCATAATTATAATCGGAGTTTATTGCCAAATTTTAAAAAATATATTTGTATAAATCCTTTCTGAATTTGAAAAGAAAAAGAAATTTTGTTCTTAAAAAGAATAAGTTTTGAAGTCATTATTATTATTCAAAAAACCCTAGGTAATACTTTATTTTCAAAGCTCCTCCCCTACTAATATAAACACAACATTGATATGGAGAACCACAGATTGCCATCAAATTTCCTTTTTTCTACAAAGCTTTGAATTTTTATTTTTAACCTTATTTCGGAGATAACTATTTTTCCCATGTACATTATGTTCGGATGCCTTTGCAATGTTTCTTACCCCTTCATTAGACAAAACAATCTATCTCAATAAGGCCCTTTAATTTTTATTTAGACACATTTTCACCACATACCTGTATTACTTTCATTCTATGTATATCATCACCGATGAAATACAATGACTAATTAAAATTTTATATTGCTGCCTTAAGAAGGCTAAATTCTAACTAAATTACACACCTTTCATCCAACGAAAATGATCACCATGTGTACCACGTTTGCATATATTGTACATTTTATGTATGTACAGTGTTCTACTCAAACACGTAAAATATGACAAATATGTTTATAAGGCAAATTTATAAAACGTGTCATGTTTCACACACTCTACAAGTGACCAATATCTTGATGGAATTGAAAGATTTGTATAATTAAACTTTAACTGGTAAAAGAAAATATCTGTGTTAATGCAAAAATGTTAGTGTAAACATAAATGTTTTATAAAGAGTTCATATTACGACAGCAAGATATAGTTTAAAATTTATTTTGATAGTACGAAGTGAAGCAAAAAGAAAATTTTTAAAAAAAATTGTTGTTTTTATTCTCAATTCATTTGTACACAAACGACGCACAATTTCTCAAACGCACTGTACCGCAATAAAAAGGTGGTAATAACCAACAAAATATGATGCAATTACATAAAAACTCACCTGGGCCTGCTCCCCAGACTTAGCTAGTGATTGGTTAGTGTCAAACGGAACAAAGTCACCCACACTCGTATGCTTTTCAAAAAAGTCTACCTCTTTCTCTTCTTGCTTGTTGGCTAATGTGGCCACGTGTGGATCCAGATGTACCTGAGAGATATGAATACTAATTGAGTTATACTCTTGTCAAATAAGGACTAAACCTCGAAATGAAATTAGGAAAGCTGAAAATACATAGGACCTTTTTTGACCTTCTAAAGATGATCTGAAAAGTTAAGAGATTGTGTCCCCTAGTTAAGAAAAGATAGATGAAAGGTCACGAAAATAGTTTTTTTGGAAAAATTGGATTTTAATAAAGTGTACAATGTATCTGGCCCGGTTTACATTGAGTAATCCTACAAATGGATGCACGCGTCCCCCTCTCCATGCTATATTTCGAAAACAGTTAATCATCGAAAAAATATGTATAAACAAACTTATAGAGAACTTTATGCTCTACAATTTTTGTAGTAACTTCTAACCAAATTTGAGGCATAAAAAACAAGATATTTGCAAAAAAAAATTTATTTTTGTAACCTTTTGACATCTCGAATAACGGACAAAATATCTTATGAGACTTTTCAGCCCATCTCAGAACTTCAAAATTAATATCTATGGAAATTTTCAGCTTTCCTACATTCATTGTGAAGTTCAAGCCTTTGTTTTACCTTATTTGACTGTTGAATATATTAGGCGTTAATTTTGTAGAAATTCATTATTCACAATTAAATGAAACTAC
Organism: Druceiella hillmani; assembly: GCA_039881145.1. Lineage (NCBI taxonomy): Eukaryota > Metazoa > Arthropoda > Insecta > Lepidoptera > Hepialidae > Druceiella > Druceiella hillmani. The sequence continues at coordinate 18,194,182 of JAYKKI010000029.1, forward strand.
GTGATGTAAGTATTATTTCCACTTTGTTTAATTTCTTTACCACGACCTAGGTTTTGTTGTATTACAACATCTTCAGGTGGGATATTAGCAAAGATTAACTCTTAGGAACATCCAACAGCATTTATATGTTTCAAACACAATAGAGGAAGCCAGGTTTGTCCGGGTTTTTCCACTGCTTATGTTAGTGAGTTTATTGCAAGGGCGCGGTGTAGGTTTTATTATATTTCCGAGAGTTATATGATATACCAGTATTTTAGTGAGGGTAATAAATTCAATTGTTGTTATTATGTGAGGTTGTACAATGCAAATGTTCCGGTGTATGTAATAAAATTAAATGGAAGTTATTATCGGTAATATATTTATACAAAAGCAAGGGTATTTGAAAGTAAGGACAAGGTAATACCACTAATTCTACATATCTCCGGTTTTGTTTATTCATATATTTATTTATTTATTTCTTTTAATTTTTTTTCTTTTATATATACTTATATTTATATTTATATGTGTATTTGGGCTGAAACAATTTCAAGAGTACTGTAGTATCATTGTTGTCTAATTATATTATATCTAGAAGATATTAATTATATCTAGAAGTATGGGTGAAGATATTATATTTAGTTGTTCATTTAATATATTAACCTTGGGGTCTTTTTTATGTCTGTTTATTTCTAATGTTTCTAGAATATTAAGTTTATTACCTTTTGTATTTATTTGTAATATATAGGGAGCATTATCAGTATGGGGGTGATGGTTATTTTCAATGAGATGTTTAGCAAAGTGAGATGTGTCTGGTCTGGTTTATTATTTATTCGCCAGCTGGCAATGTGTTCTTTATAGCTTGTATTAAAATCTCTTCCCGTTTGACCTATGTATACACTATTACAGTCGTTACATTTAAGTTTATAGATACCACTCTTTTTATGTTTATCTATTTTTTCTTTATTATTAATAAGGGTTTTACCCAAGTTATTTAAAGTACTATAAGCACATGTTGTATTATTTATATTTTTATTATTAGTTAAGAGTTTTCCTAATTTGAGTGAAACATTACCTATGTATGGGATAGATTTATAGTAAATATTATTATTATTTGGTACGACCGGGTATATTTCTTGTATTAGTATTTTTATGTAAATTTACATAAAGAAATAAAAACTATAAAACAAATCGCAGTAAATAATAATTATGACCCATCAATTGTCACAAAACTGTACCATAATAAATTAAGAAAAATACTAATACAATACATATAATAGAAAAATACTAATACATAAATATACCCGGTCGTGCCAAATAATAATAATATTTACTATAAATCTAACCCCATACATAGGTAATGTATCACTCAAATTAGGAAAACTCTTAACTAATAATAAAAATATAAATAATACAACATGTGCATAAATGCTGTTGGATGTTCCTAAGAGTTAATCTTTGCTAATATCCCACCTGAAGATTTTGTAATACAACAAAACCTAGGTCGTGGTGAAGAAATTAAACAAAGTAGAAATAATACTACATCACGTAGTTTCATTTAATTATGAATTATTTGACTGTATTAATACTACATAAAGTATACATAAGAAAATATGTTTATATACACATTTAAGCATACTTCGAGACAATGACTCACTATTAATTTTTCCCAAATATTGAAAGAAAGAGTCGCTCAGTCTTCTTATAGACACTTTAATGGCTTAATTAATAACAATTTGACATTTTATCAAATTCTAGTAACTTGTTAAAATTATCCCCACATAATTCTTCCACATTAATTCAATTTTCAATTCCACTCTGATCAAAACTGAAAAGAAATGTTGAACAGTCCTTAGAATTGATTGTACATTTATATTTTAATAAGAAAATGATAAATATTACTTACGTGAACTTGGAACAAAAATTTAATTTTACGGATGGTTTATCTCAAAGCGTAATAAATTATGTTTTGTGGTAGTTAATAAATTACATTTTCTAATTTAAAAATACACTTACCTTAGTCCCGTGTAACTTCATAGCCTGCTCCGACATAGCAGCAAGTTTGTCTCTATACAGCTGAGCGACCCTTGAATTATATTTCTGCCTGGCATCGTCAGTCACCAAATTGTGTTGCCGGAAGAATTGAGTCTGAAACAAAGCAACATTGTCTGTCTAGAGAACAAACTATTGTTACGATCAACAGTACTTGTTGGAATATTTTATGTTACGAACACAATAAGAAAAAGTAGCATCAAATTTCATGATAATATACACTCTTTACAATAGCCAAAACTTCATGAAAATTAATTCAGAATTTTTTGAAATAATGTAGGATAAACAGACAACAATCAGACACACAGACATTACATTATATATTTAAAGAGATTCGTATTATGAATCATCAGAAGAGTAATCGTAATTAAGAGTCAAAAAATAAGGCAGACGTAAATGGGTCAGATTTAGAACTTCCTAAAAGGTGTAAGTGAATGAGAACAGTTCAAATAAATTTTTGAATGATACTAGTAGGCCCTGAATGAAATAATATAAATGCCGTCAATAATGATAATTATGAAATATTATTGAACCTGAAGTTTTCAAAGATGTGACTAATCTCAATTCTCAGAGGTTATTTATTTTCCGTCTTTGCTTTAATGCCAGATGGTATTCTAAAGAGTGATATAAAAAATAACCCATTTGAAACATAAATCATAAAAAATAAATGATATAATGACTCTACAAACTTTCTTAGTTTTTAATAGCCATTTTTACATAAATTGCCTCTTAATTTAAATATTAAAAAGTAAAAGTAAAAACAATTGAGAATATTTATAAACCCCGTATATCAAATTAACACTAAATTAATAGGTTGCAATGCTAGGCTAAGCGAAAATCATTCATAGAGGCTTCCAAATTGTCTATTCCAATATTTAATAGTAATGCAAGATCATAAACCATCGAATTACTTGAAATAGTACCATTGGACGATTACAATTTGTATAATTCTCGTCACCCACAATATTGTATCGACAGTAAACATTGATATTGACTTATTTTTATATAAAAAATAAATATAATTTGATCATAAGAAAACTTCGAGAAATACTAAAGATCAGAAGAACTGAGGATGACTCGCACATAGAACAGCGAATAAATGCAGACGTGCAATTAATTTCAATCACTTTCTTAATTAGTCACTTAATAAAATTATTAAATGTATTTCAAGGACAATTGATGCAAATAATACCAATTGAGATCATTTCTGTCAATAAAATATTACTGCTGGTCAGTTTTGTGCACTGCATATGAGACTATCGTCAACACTTTAACTCTCAATTTAAATTTATTATTCCGAATCAATAATTGTAAATCATGAACTGACAAAGAATACACTATTTTTAGAGTCATCCTTTCATCATCATAGGGCCCAAAATCTTTACATCCATGCTTGCATGAAATATTTAGTAAAGTGAACAGAGTAATTAAAAAAAGTTTTCCCCCATAAGGGGAAGGCCCTGTAGAGAATATAGAGAAAGTAAAGAACCTGTCTAAATGCCTCCCTACCTGAACATGAAAGACGTGATAATCGTAGATCAAAGCTCTCGTCACAGAGGTGTATTATTTAATTTGTAGTTTCTCCATTTTATGTAAGCTATGTTAAATGGAATACATACCCCTGTATAGCTCCCATTATTTATATATTTTTTCTATTTTTTATATATTTTTTAATGCTAATTTCATGAAATTCATTTATTATAAATATATAACAAAACTTCATTAAACTTGATCATAATAGAGAAGACTTTTAAAGGCTAAACTTCATGCAAGATTTCTCCCCAAGGATTCTTTATAGAATAAAAAATAAAATTTCTTAATTTTCTACATGGAATTGTGTAAAGAAATAAGTAGAGGTTTTGTAAGCTATCAAAATTGCTATAACCAGGGTATTTTTTTCTTTTATTTTTAGAATACCTACATATTTCTTTAGATAACACTGGTCAACATGATTTTTTTCACAAGAACATTAATGGCAATTCTAGTAATATTTCCCTTCCTTAACATGAATATGTTGTCAGTATTTTGCCATCAGCCATAGAGTTTTTGTAACACAAGCTTCTTTATTTCAGCGGTTTTTCACATTTCTAAGTTTTCAATAAGTATTTAAAGTAATTTATTAATAACAAAACAACTAAAACCATTGTTGTTAACTGTATGTGGGAAGACACAGGCTGAATTTTCCAGGATGCCAAGTGTAAAACTCATCCTGACATTTTTTGGTAATTGTGCGGTGAAGGGACGTTCAAGAGTTAGAAAAAATTTTTACGTCGCTCATAAAAAAGTGTTATAGAGCTTTACTTCAGATGTAAAGTTAAAAAAAGGAACTGGACACCACATATATGCTATTTATCTTGTATTCAGCTTCTCACACGTCATATGCCATTTATTGTTCCAGTAGTTTAGAGAGAACTAAAGGACCATTCAACAGATTGCTATTTCTGCTTTAAGGAACACTAAGGGAATCACATCTGAAACGAAATATTCAGTGAAATATTCCAGTTTATAATCTTTAATGAGGCATGCTTACATTGCAAAGAGCTTCCTGTAATGAAGTGTCCAGATTTAGAGAATGTAAGTGACAACTATGATTCTGACCTTACTTACATAAAGAAGAACATACAGCAATAAAAAAATGATCCTACTTTCAAACCAAGTTCACCACAACCTCACTTCTTATCGCAAAAAGATTTGGAGAACCTTCTTCGGAATTTAAAATTGTGTAAACCGCATTCATAATCTCAATTCTAGGCTCAAAGGATTGTAAAAGAGGATAAACAAAATTAATTTATAATATGAAATATCACACAAAATGACTGCAAGCTTTACTCTTCTGTTCACATTCGTAGAATAATTTGTACTGATGCCACGTTCACTGTATTCAAATATAAAGAATCCAAAAATCTCACTCACTATAGTAGATGTAATAGTCATAAATCAGAACTTGTTATTTTCTAGAGTCGAAACCATCATTTTTCATATCAAAAAAATATGTTGTATTCTTTACTAAGAATATCAATATTTACTACGAGAACCTCAATTCTTTGCGTTTTCATTAACTTCCTGTTATTATAATTATAATTGATTAAAACGTACAACTGCAAAGGATGTACATTTCAGTGAACTATAGAACTATTAGATATTAAGTTCCATTATTGTTGGTTTCAAAGGCCACGCAAATGGATTGTATTAAGTCAACCATAGCAAAGCATAAGGTTTTCTACACCCTGATCCATTTGAATGCTGTGCTTGTAAAATATTTATAAAACAAGTATATTTTTTAAGCATGTGAAGATATGCACTTAAGTAAATTGTTCGAAGACTAGAGGCTATTAATTATAGAGATACCATATTTAACAAATGATAAAATATTTCATATTGAAATAAATTACTAAGGTATGTGTGTGTATGTGTGTGCATACGTGTGTTTATTTACATGTGTGTATGTATTTGTATATCTCTACATATAATAAAATTGTAACATAGTGAATTCTGTACATGGTAAGTATTTTAAAAAAGTGATTGATTCAGAATAAGGAATGATATAGAAAGACCAGAAAACATATTTTCAGAATTTTTGTCTGTATGTTAATTTGTTCATCAATCATGCAAAATTTTCTGGATGAATTTTTATGACATTTGGTATGGTAATAGTTTATACCCAAGAGAAATATAAGAGAAAAAAAATTCTAATAGTCTTCTTATTCCAATTTCAAACGAGCGACGACATAGGCACCACTAGTATAAGAGAGAAGGGTACTGACACATGCACGCACTATTTTAAAAAATCTATGATACAATTTTAGTTCAGATAAGATGGATACAGTTTACCCCTTGTAAATGTGAATGAAAAAATATTATGATATTGGCACCATTTTATTACACATATAACAAATTTTCTCCCCTCAACTTTTAACTTTTTTATTTCTAGTTAACACATTAAAATGTTATAAAATTACATTAGTATTAGCAGAGTAGCAGTCGTCAATACGTCTATCCCCTTGTGCCACGTGTTTTATTTTTGATGCAATTTATGATGCCTATTAATTAATTTTTGTCATAACTTTTTTGTAAAAATAAAACTGTTAAAGAAAATTTTGCTGCCTGAGGAGGTAAGCATCAGCCAGAGGCCTGACAGTCAAACTGTTAAAGTTAGCACTTATTACCCATATAAATTTGAATTACTGAATGAGACTGGCATTGCGTTCTTAGCAATTTCATATTTTATATTCCTTAGATTTGTTTTACTTACTAGTTTGATAAAATATTACTTTCAATAAAATTTTATATAAATATAAAAATATATTTCATAGAAAAAGTAACAGCAAAATTACTCATACTTAAAAATGTATAATTCCCTTATGAAATCAACTAATGTGGAGTATGCATAATAGTAGCAACTATCCCATCTCTCTTCAATAGCCTTACAATGTAGGTCTTAATAGAAGTGATTATAAAAGATGAAAATCTCTTAGGAAATCAATTAAATATAAACACTCAGATTAAACGGACACATTTTTATCTACCATTTTATTAAAAGGTATATATTATGAAACAATAGGCCATATTACAGGGCAATCATTTTTTTCACAATCGCATTTATGTATTTAAAAATTTAATCAAATGACATTCTATTAATTTGTCACCGTCAATTAAATGAGATAGAAAAGTATCTTAACTAAGTGTTCGAGATAAATAACCAAGACAAAGTATTATTGATGGTTCCATAAAATATTTAGAATTTGCTATAACAAACTGCAGCAACCCAAGTCACAGTTACAATCACAGTCACAAAAAAGGGCTCACATAATCCTTTTTTAATTTCAATAAAATTATATTGAATCCAAGAGTGTGGTAGCTGTGCAACAAAACTGTCATGCTAACAAGTGTAGAATCGTAAGACAAGATTGAAAAACTTCCATTGGATAATAACAAATAGCCAATCAAATTATCTGCTAAGGCTACTATTTTCATAATTAATAACAAACCTACATAACAATAAAAAACCTAAATACATAACGTAGTTCACTTATGCCATTCGTCGTTTAATACTTACTTACACCTGTTCAAAAAGCAATGTTTACAAAAGCACTCACAGCATTTGCGTTGCCGCCAAGCTGCATGTTCCTCAACTGCAACCATGTCCAATTAGTATCTAATTGCGTTGAGCGAACAAACGTAACATGCACACCCAGACTTCTGTGAACTGCTGAGCAGTCTATACAGATGAAAACACCATATGTCACCGATGACCAGGTGGGGTTCTTGGCGTTACAATCGAAACATATCTGAAAGGCATTTGACAATATGATTAAATACAATTTATTAAATCAAAAAATTGTTAGTTGTAGAATGATCTCTGTAATAAAATGTCATTATAAGAAATGATACAGCACGACATGACTCAAATCATGTAAATTTATTTAATTACAATTGAGTGTAAAAATAATGTTTTCTTAAAATCTATCATACAGAGAATGAATAAAGTGCTATCATAAAATACCTTATTAGCGGGAATCGCTCGTAATCTATGAAAAATTGCTTCTTGATCATTGTTACTAGGAGAGTCAGCCATTTTCGACGTGTTGTCAGAAACGTCACTGAAGTGGTGTTACCACATACCTTTATTTAGTCAAATATATTGCTAGTTGTTAAAGATATATTTTCCAAATTTAAATTAGATTCTACGTACTTAAAGCCACAAGTTACAATTTTCAGCAATAATGATAATCATAATTTAACATTTACTAATGCCTTTTATCCATTATTAATCATGGCTAACAATACTCGTCAGAAATGTATTATCCGCCGTCAAACAAATTATAAATATCTTATAACTAGTTTGACGTTGCGTAGATTAATTTTTACTTTGTTTTTTATTTCAACAAATATTTTATTTCAAAAAACACTACCTTAAATGAAATATTACAAAAAATGTTATATTTTATTATTTATAAAGGCGTTTGTATGGCATTAAGGTATTTACTTAAATCTTTCTTGGCAATTAGAAAAACAAATTACTCGTCGATAACCAATATGTTTGAATTTTAAGTAATACCCTTTAGTCAATGTCAAAATAAATTTAGTTTTTCAAAAATTCTCAGAACTCACATAATTGATATTTACTTTTAAAATAATTCATTATAACTTAATAATTATTTTCCATTTATAATTCTATGTATTGTATATGACAAAAATAATTTATGATTTTATACATCAAAGTGTTAAATGAAAATGGAGTTTCGTCGTATGATCTTTAGAAATTGATACCTTTTGAAAGAATAAAAATAATTATTTAAGAAATATAAATTGAATAATGAAACATTACTATTGAGATAGCCACTCAACTAAGAAAAAGCTGTAATTAATGTACTCTGTACTGATCTAGCACTCTTAAACTTATATGTGTCCATATAAGTTTAAGAGCAAGAATCTGATATTCTTTTGAATTCTTTGCTTTATTTGAATTTCCACTCTAACATATAACAACAATGAGGGAATGGCATTGACGGACATATGTTCATACTGGGAATTGGAATTGCTTTCATTTATTATTTTTTCAAATAAAAATACGCATAAAATATTTGAATTCATCCTATACGTGGCGCCGTCATCTTAATAAAATTGGTCAACTTATCTGATCACATACTTTGCGTCACATATTAATTTCCGTTTCATTTTCAGTTTACGTTACCGATAAGCGATTATGTTATTAAAAAATAAAACAGGAAAATATAATAATTTACGAAACTTAAAATACTGTAACCTGATTAACAGAAATTTTTAAATAAAATTCATGTTAGTTCAAACTTTTAGATTAAAAAATGTTTACTTTATTATTTTTTAGAAAAAAAACAAAGTGTGCAACTCTTGGTATGTCATCGTTTAGTTGTAATAATAAGAGACGTGTTGTTAAAGAATTCAAAATATTTCGATTGGCCATCTTGTCAGACTGGCACTATTAAACTGAATTGTTCAATCACTTCATTAGTTAACAAACTATTTTTTTTAGTTTAATCAATTTTCCTAGATTTACCTGTTATTAAACTTTCAATTGCAATAAAAATATTTTTTTCGATGAATCTATCAAATAAAGTTCCCCACAATATTTTAATGTCTAGTCATTACTGAGAGTATTTTCATAAAAGACTTAATTAAATTGGAAGATTTATTATTAATCAATAGTGATACCACTGCGTCTGCGTCTTTCCATTTACCTAATATAATGACTCTACTCTACAATCATTGATACTTCGCTACAATCTTTATTTTTGGTAATAGGGAATGGAAAATATTGATAAATTTTTTACATATAATTAAAATATAATATTATTGACCAAAAAGTAAAACGATAACAAATTTACACACATGCTTTTAAATATAACAACTAACATAAACAAATACAAACAGCGAGTACTTAAAATTATAATCTTATACAGCTATTTAAAAATTGCTGAAGACTTTTTATAAATCCGTACTTGCAACATTAAAAATTCTTAATTTGAAACTGGAAAACGTTTTTCAGTTTTTTTCATGAAGATAATTTAATATTATTTTTCCTAAATTGATCATTTATAAAAACATATATTTCATATACGCGTGTGTATGTATGTGTGTATATATATATATATATATATATATATATATATATATATATATATTACAAACAGAAAACAAGTGTAATGTTAGATTTTTTTCAATGTGTATATAGAGGTTTCTAATTTACAGATTACTAATTTGTTTGAAAAGGGAAACCTCGCAAAGTTTTAAATGGTAGCACGTATATGAATAAAAATTAAAACTTAATGTATTTAAACTCGAATTTTTTATTACAAAAGAAATTTTTTTAACAAACCTAGCATTAGTATGAAAAGAAATTGAAACACTTGATAAAAAATAATTACAAATCAAAAACTAAAGTCTATGTTATACATATGAGTCATTATCGCTTGATAATATATTAAATAAATTGAAAATTCGTTTTAATATTTTTTCATGTATCAAACACGCAACCCAAATGTATAGAGCAATGATATAAAGTGATTGACGCTTACTAATCTTTCTTATAGTACGCTGATCTATAGATAAATCTACAGATAATCTAATATGTTTTATATGTAAATGTAACTTTAATTAAAAAAGAATATTAAAACTATATTAAATATTTAAATTATACACTATATCCATTTATGATGGACTTTAAAAAAATCGATATAATGTATCGATAAAAAGTCCATCTCTAAGCGTGGGTCATAAACAACAAAATAGAAATGGATAGGACTTATGTAGCGAACGTGTATATGGATCTAGCGATTCTTCTCCCGTCAGAAACTCGATGTTAAATTAAACTAATTGTAAATTCAGCATCTAACTTGCTTGTTTAAGTGTAAGTTAACCCCACCAATGAGTTATAACTGTTCAAAGTGTTAGCATAGTGAAATACATACTTTAAAGAAGTGCTAATCAGTGAAACAAATGAAAGAAATTCTTGTGCCTGAATTCTACATACTCATAAGTGAAAGTTGTAAAAGTGTATTTGTGAAACCTTAAGGTTTTGATATGATGATAACGTTAAATGAATTTATTTATTAGATATCATTAAGTTGGCATGATATATATGTCTTAAAACTTAATGTGGCCGAAATATGGATAAGATATCTCATTTGCAGCCGTCTGGGGAAGAACTCGAGCAAACCCTAATGGACTTGGGGCCTCTTCTTGGCGTTACCATAAAAGAAGAAATTTTAGATGAAGCGCAAGGCAGTGGATCTTCTCGAAATGTAAGTTTTTATTGCCTTTTTCTAGGATATGCATATAAAGGCATGTATGCGACATATTTCGTTGATAACGTCGGCAAAGCCAACATCAGCGTTTTTCGTAATGTTTAAAACATGTTTTTTGGCGATTGATTTTCAATGTTATCTTTTTTTTAACGTCCGTTTACCGAATGGTATGTTAAACGAAATTTAATAAGCTTGGACGAATTTACGTACGTCTTCGCATCGATTAACTTTTAGCAAGCATGTGATTAGTTTTTGATTGTCAAAACTTCAAACTTCCGATATGAAAACTATAGTAATGAAATAGTTTTTTGCTTGCCTTTTTTTCATGCATTGAGCGACTCTGGAGATTTTAAAATTAAACTATTTTTAGACTCAAACTATAAAAATTAAAGTTTCTTTTCTTGATAACATTCGAAATGCAGAAAAAAGCGTTAAGATTTTAATTTAAACTAATTGAAACTAGCGACTACAATTACTGACTGTTTACAAAATGGGATAAATTAGAATTTTTGGTACTAAAATTCGACTAACTATGAACTTGAACTTTAGTTTTAGACTCCGAACTAAGTACAAATTACTTTTTAAAATTAAATATCTACAATATACGTATTTTTTAATTCACTATGTATTTATGGTTAATTAATAGAAGACTATAATAGTTTGAATTTTGTCATAGCTGCTCTCAATTAATTTTGTGAAATTTTAGTATACTTAAATACACAGATTTTAGATCTTTGAATGACCCAAAAGCGAAATCTACCTAAGATATTGCTTTTGGATCATTCCTAGATCTAAAATGGAATTTCAATTGTTTTCTTGAATATGAAACATCAATTGAGTAAACAGAGAGAGTTTGTGTACTACTTGATAGAGCGAGAGAAAGTGTTAAGTACCTAGTTATTGTCAAATTAGTAGAGTGCCCGACTTGACATGTTGTTAAAGGTTGTTCATTTTGAGGAAATATTTGGCTACTATTCCAAACTATGTGCTATGTTTATAATGGTGTATTACAGATTCTGTAAGAAAATTATAATATTCATTTATTTGTAATATGACTGACAGTAATAGTTGTGTAGCTTGAATTTAACCAGTAGTACAAAGACGCTGTTAATGAGTCTGTAGTTTATAAAAACTGCTTGTGGGCTTAATGTATTTTCAATATTTTCTTTGGAGTTGTTTTAGATTAAATCGTGGTTGTTTTAATATGTTACTTTTAACGGAATAATTTTTTGTAACTTTTTTATTATTGACAACCATGTTTGAATAATTGCAATTTAAATGTTTATGCTTATTTTGTATGTATAAATTTACTAGAATAATGAGTACCTTATTGGCTTCTTAAGCCTTTCTGATTACAGCATTGAATAGCGACAGACTGCAAATGTTTTCAAATCTAAGTTATGTGCCTTGGAAGATTTTTTTAAATAATTGTGTGCACTTATTTATACACAAAAATTTCAACTCTACTTACATTTTTAGATTCAAAACTATCTATGGTGCATGTAATGTTTTGACTTTAACGGAATTTATGTACATATGAAACTCATGAATCATGAGGCCACAGACCAAATATTAGCAATTCAAAAAAGTGTGGAGTGTGAGCATATCATGACTTAATGAATGTATTTATTTATATTTAATTCATTTGAATGTTTCGAGATGAGAATATAAAACAGCTGAATTATAAACTGGCACCCTACTTTATAAACAGTTTCTCAAATTGTGAAACTTTTCTTCAAGCTCATTGAAAAATGGAATGATTATTCGTTAATTATGGTTATATTATTATCGAGTTTAATGGAACGTAAATAATGTGTAATCCTTTTTAAAAAACGGAATGTTACAAGAAATTCTTTCCCTATTTTCTTTTATTTCTTCTTCTGTCGTTATGACAAACATCAAATGCTTTCATTCTATTTTTCAGACTACTTGACCTACCCTACCAAATTTCCGGGAGTTGGGTGGATAATTTTTAAATAAGTTTAATACGATAATTTTTTAAATAAGCTTGTTATCTCCATCCCTAACCTAGTTGAGTTCCCTTTCCTTAGATATAGTCACGCAAATTCCAGTCACAGGGTAGAAAAAGAATTCTCCATTAATAAGTTGGAATTAACCTTACGTCACTTTCAAGACTTCTGCTACTGTCATCGCTGGTATATATCATACCCGATGGTTAAAAATTTACACTTTCACTTATTAAAAACATGTTTAATTCAAAATCGGTCCTAAATTATTGTCCTTAATTATGGAAATCCCAAATTATTATCCGCATTATTGAACTACATAAAGATCCCAATGTAGGATCATTCTAAAGACCTTTCCTCGGTTTTAGCTAAGTTCACTGAACAGCCAGAAGCACTACGGATGGCCATGGCATTCTGACCACCAATATACAACTGTCTTCTCGCTGACAAGAATTCCTCGTAGCTGTCTTCCTTGATAATGTACACTTCCTTATTCTCAGGCAAATATTGCAAGAACCAACGATTTCAGAAAAGATTTTTAATTTCTTCATTAACTTCCTCTTAGATCAATTGGCCTTCGAGCTCTTGGAATCCCGCCATTGAGAAAATCAATATGTTAAGGGCGGCTTTCCCCAGGGCTCAGTCCTAAGCCCCATTCTCTTATATATATTCACACAAATTTACTCCTCTATAAATCCATTGTGTCGTGTACCGCAGTATGCTGATGATCCGTCTTTATATACTTCTGGCAAGTCAATTGCGGTTTCAGAAAATGTTTTAAATTCTACCCATGTTAATTTGAGTAAATGAGCAAACTCTTACGGTATGGATCTTTCGTCATGATTTCGAATGATTCCGCCTGTTTCCATCTTCTTCAACTCCTCAGCCATCTCAATCCTCTCCAGTGAATTCATTGGTTTGTTCCTGGATGCGAAATTATCATAGAACATTCACGTGCATGTGATGACCCGAAGTCAGGCTAACATGTACATTCTTTGTGCTGTTTCGCTGTTTCTGGAGTATGGTGGGGCTCTTACCCACCACTCTGAAACTTACGTACAATTGTTTCATTTGCAGTCATCTGGATTACGGTTCATTCCTCCTTGACTATTTCCAAATCTAATGTCACCAAATTTACTCGCATTCAGTATCAAGCTATGAGGATTGTGGCGGGTGCAATGAAATCCAGCCCCATAAATGCCCTAGAAGTACATTGTGTTGATCCTCCTCTATCCTTCTGTCGACAATACCTAGCTGATTGATATCTTTTGAAGGCAGCTTCTTTCCAGATTTCTTAATAATAAAATTAATAATAACCTCTTTAGACATTCTAAACCTCACCCTCTTCTCAAGGTCAGCTTCCAAAAAGTTAAATCCCTCTCAAACCTAGTTTATCAAAATTCCTCTCTGCCCGTCTATAGTTTTCCATTTAACTCGGTAATTCAAAGGGCAAATGTAAATTTGTGTTTCAGTGTTTTCCATAAATGCTAGTTCGCTGTTTAATGCCATCTTGAATAAATTTTGGATGGATCGGACCCGAATATATACAGAAGCATTATAAACCCTGAAAGATCGTTGTGTAGGTGCATCTTTTTACTGCCCACCTACTTCTTATTCACCACCTCAAAAAAAAATGTCAGTATTCTTCGAGGAACGCCGAGCTATTATGAAGGCGGTAAGATACGCCGAACGGCTTAAAATGGTTCGCAAGCTCTTTATCTTTTTCTATTTCCAAAGTCTTTACAGTTCCTACTTACTAAACCTGTTTCCACTACTTACTAAACCTGTTTCTACAGCTTTCTGACTGTCCGGATGAAGCAAACTTGCTCTTGGTTTGGAGAGATATGGATCGGATGTTGTACTTGCATGGATCCCCAGTCAATGCGGTATAGTTGGTAATGAAATAGTCGACGCAAAAACCCGATTCGCTCCTGTTTCATTCGACGGAGATCCATGGTTCACTTTTAATTTCATAGACGATCTCCTTCCCCTGACTCATTCCTAGACGTTCTCTAACTCGCAGAGTGCGGGAAAGATCATTCTAGATTACAGGTGTTTCCAAATCCAACCTACTATTCCTTCAAAACCTTGGTTTTCGAAATATATTTTTTCTTGAAAGGAAATCTCGCTGATATCTCATATGCGTTTGGGACATTTTTCTATTCCTAATCATTTGGCTAGGCTGCGTGTCAGAGAGTCTCCAATCTGCAATTGTGGGGTGTGGGAGAGGGATATAAATCAATTCATTCTTGCATTCCCATTATGTATAATAAGTATCCTTCATTTATTTATAAATCATTAAGATATAAAATCCAGCTGCCTTGTAACATTAGGTACATTTTATCGGTTGCTAATAAAATCATTCCAAGCTTTACCCTTCCAAAGCTTCTTAATTCATATGTTTAAATCTTTATTTGTATATGTTTATTTTTTACATATACTTATTCTTTACTCCTTTATATATTCACACATTTGTATTATCTATAAATATATTTTTATATTTTCCCTTGATTACTTGTAGTATACTTTTATATGATTGTATTGTTTTCCTGTATAGTTTTATTTTTTGTTTTTGATATCTGGAGTGTGATATACTGAGCATTGTCTAGCCATCTCTTCTAAACTTGACATTAGCAAGGGTTCTCTATAGAGAGAGTGATCACCATAGAATAAAAGATAAAAATAAAGATTAATGAAACGTTTTCTGTAAACCCTTTCTTGCTATGTGAAAATATTTTCCACCTACATAAAGTTTGTTAAAATTGATAGTTAAAAATGAATAATGTGTGCAAATATCTTTGAGCTTTACAAACATATCAATTTTCAGGTTTGCATCTTTTATAGCTATTGCTTTGAAATATATCATTGAAAAGGTTGTAAATTTTCTCGCATGCGCGTGTAATTGACGTTAGAAAAATAATTGTATTTTACAGATTAATATTCTGGTTTCGAGGTTCTATATCAATAAAATTGAATTGGTTTTTTATGCCAAAATGTGTAATATTATTATATAATATTAAAATCTGATTTTCCTCTAAAGGCAGATGATAAGGGTTAGTTCTAATAAATAAGTTCATTGGGGTAATAAAAAATATATAACAAATCCATTTATAGACTGAAGTAGCTTTAGTTTGGGAGAACAAATTTTATTTAAAAATGTTGTGTAAATTTGATATAAAAACTAATTCTCTATAATTTAAATAATTTGGCGTCACACATACATCATATTGCAAGCAATAGTCTAATTGAGACCCAATTAGACTATTGCATGCAATTAGTCTTTGCTCCTACTGTGTATTGAAAGAAATGCAATTTATAATATCTCAAAAAAGGAATTCTTTGAAATTCGACTATCACATGGCCTTTCCATGTAAGTTTCCTGTAATATGATTTTCAATAGGGTTGTATAGCCACATGGCAAAAATGAAACTAATTATTCACTACTTCTCTTTGTCCATCCATACGTCACCACTGTAAAGGAAATTTTCCAGAAAGACTTAGTTGAGTTACTTCAACACGTGGAAATAAAGAAAAATTATTTTTTAATTCTTTTTAGGATTCTGTACCTCAAAAGTGGTTGTCCCTTAATAAGATCACTTGAGTGTCTATCCCTCAGCCACAGGCGTTTTTTTTAGAAACCATTTAATGTAGAAACTAAAAATTTAGCTATAAAGCATGTTACTAACCCACACATACCTCAACAGATAACCCTGAAAAATATTTATATGGAGACAAATTAAGTATTGGAAAAAAAATTTAAAAGTTCCTTATACATATAGCGAGGGGTATTGTTTGAAAGAGCTAATATAAGTCTCTAAAATATCTTTAAAAATATATTAATATATCGTCAGAGATATATTTAAAAATATGAAAAAATATCACCCCGTCCCATCTTTATTTCCAAAACTATTGAACCTAAAATTATAAAAATATAAGGTTATTAGAAGATTATACAAACGTTATAGGAAAGTATAATGATGATGCAAGATATGATAGTTTTTGAGATATTCAACATCATATTAACAAAAGGTTTTCGCTGTTGTCTTCAGTATCTATTTCGAAGAGAATTATCTTTCTATGGCTTTGTCGCATTCAACTGACACCTTTATACATGCCCCGTCTTGCGTATTTAATTATATTATATATTGGGTAATCCCATAGTGACCAGTGTAACATTTATACTATTGGAAATAGTATTCCATGAATTTGCTTTTTGTTACTAAAATCTTGGCCAATAATTTAATTTTTTTATTGGTTTATCTGTATAAGTTAAGAAAGTGTAATATCAATAAAATATATCAGTAACTCATATTTATAGCAACAAAAACATCAAAATTATGTGCTGTGACCAACATAACAAAAAAGTACTCCTTAAAAACTCACCTGTGTGATTAAGGCAAGTTGCTGTTCGATAAACTTAAATTTGTGGTTTTAACTACAACTAATCTATTTTGAAATGGAAACAAGCATTGACATTTCAATTTTACAAAGTCGTGCTTTTGTATCCCATGAAACAACATATAGAACATGTTGTTTCATGAATGGTACCATTTATCATCGTATTAAACAGTATAGTATTTTGATAATTCAAGTATTTCACGTATGACAAAAATATCTTGTTGCTTCTTTGGGAAATAAATATCTCTTGTCTAAGGGCATTAATTTCCCATATGAACACACATATTGTCAACTCTGTAGATTGAGTGAGAGGATTGTATTCCTTTGAGGAGTGCTACATCATGAAAAAAATGTACACTTCAGAGCTGTTAGCTCCAATATCTTCTTCGGAGACGTAATTGCATTGCATATTAAAATAACCACTGAATTGGCATTGCATATTAAAATAACCGCTGAACTTATTTCCATAAAAAATTGTGCATTTTTTACTGTTATTTGCCTCTGCAAAATTTTCTTACAAAAATGTCTTATGAGAGTTGCACAAACGCTGTCATGAGGGCCTTTTCCATGATATGATTCACTAAATTTTCATTCATAAAAGTAGACATATTGGCTATTTATTGAAGCTATTTTTAAAACGAGCTGCAGCCCCATAACACTAAATGATTGCCTTTTTAACATTTATATTAAAATTTTTCTGAAAGTCATCAATTAATAATTCATTGAAGAATTTAAGTCCTGAAGATGTTTATGGATATCGGACACGATTTCATATTTCTGTACCATCAAGTCAACGTAGGCAGCTTTCCTGCTATTCACGCCAGTGTGAATAGTCACCGTGTACTCAATCAGTGCTTTTCCAGTGAGCAACCATTATTTTGTTTTTTGCAAGGAAATTGAAACTTTTGCGCCAAACTGGTCTGGTTGCTGATTATCGTTTTGATTTCTAAGTTTTTCTGCTTGCCATACAACATTGTACTTTTGATCTCATATTTTAGCCATCTTGTTAGCTCATTCCTTAATGATTCTTCAATTAAACTTTTTATCTTCATAGTATATAGTCTTCATAAAATAACAAAGAGGAACGTTTATCATATTTCTGCTTCATGGAGTCAGCTGATTTTCGATCACAATGAGTTTAGGGCTTTGAGGCAAAGTAGACTTAATATGTTTTAAAGCGTTCCCTAAAACTTTGGGGAATATTAAATTTCAAACTCAAGCCTGGAAAATTGATGTTTTTTAGGTACAAAGTACGAACTAAAAGAACTAGTTCTCGACTTTCAAAGACCTAGTTGCATTAATCACAAAAGTGATTTTAAACACCCATCTCTATTGTTCATGTTTGTCATGCAGTGTTTTTTGCCTGTGATGTTATCAGACTAGTTTAGGTGCTTGTTGCGAACTAGCGTTATGTAAAGTCATGAATTAATGTAGCATGAAAACGGACTAGTATGTTAATTTGGGTGTCATTGTGAAGAGCTTGCGGCGCACTACTATGACTCAAAAATTAGTGACATGAATCGTAAATATGCTCGGAATTATTGAAAGAGAATGGTGTTAAACAGGCAAACATTCAATTCGACAGCATTGAAAAAAAATGAAAATATGACGCAAAGCGATTACACAGATGCATCTGCATCTAGCAACATTACATACATGGCATATAGCATCCCGTGATAGTCAAAATGTCCACAGATTATGTGCAAGTGTCGTTGGAAGGCAATACAGAAAACAATGATAATATCTGATTACAATACAGAAAACAGTGATAATATTGATGGCAACAGGACAGCATTAGACGAATGTATATTGCGAACATCAAGTATCGTTGTGTAGTACAGCTACCACAAACCCTTGCTACATGCGATAAACTTCTAATTATCTATTCCGTATTCGTCATACTATTCTGTGGAACCATGGTATTAAAGAGATTGGTAATTAAATTACATAATACAAAACACTTCTTACAATTTAATCCCAACGTTTTCATGAAAAATCTATGCCTTTCTGTTTTTTTTAAACATGAGGTTTATATTTATTTGGAATGACTCAATTATTAAATATTTACTGCGTTAAGATGTTCATAATATATTAGTAATTGCTCATGATGAAAAAAGTAAATTAACTTTAGATGAAGTATCGAGTCATTTAATCCTACACAACGAAAAAAAATTTTTTTTCATAGATAAGATCAAATGAAAAGATCTTTCAAAATGCAATAGAGAATGTCTGGATATATTTTCTGATACGGCCTCTTCTGCATGATGCCTGCATGCTGACACGTGAGCCTCAAATACGGGGTGCAGTGTACACCTTCATTTATTTAATTCAGTACATTTCTTTTACTGCTACGATTTTTTACTTTATTTTGTAAATTGAAGTGACGCATTTTAAATTTACATTAACGACTTCGTAAATTTGGTGGGAAACATTGAATTCATTTCCCCTTTAATTCATATGATATTCATTTTTAGAGTTCCGTAGCCAAACTGGAAACAATTATAGTTTTGCTATGTCGATCTATCTATCCATCTGTTCACATATAAGTCACAAGCGTTTTATTCGCAAAAAATTGAATTATCGATTATGAAGCTGAAAATGACTTAAAGATAATTTTAGGTCAGTTCCCCGACATGTAAAGTGGGGTTGATTTTTTGTTAGCATACCCGATTGTGTAAAAATCAAACGTTCAATAGGTCTTCCAAATATTGGGGGTGTGCCACGATCACTTTCCGATACGGAATCTGCTTAAAAAATATTAAATCTCAAAATGGTAATTTATGTTGGAGTTAAATATTTCCATCTTTACCAGATAAATTGCTACTTTTAAATCTCTGAAAATGCTCAGAATAATAGTATATATAAGTAAACTAAAAGGAAGGTTATCACACCCTCCCTCTACACTATTTTTTTAACCTCGTAGATCAAAAAATATGAAAAAAAAAATTTATTTATAACAAACTAATGTAAGCACAAAACAGTATACATTTACCCGACTTATTGCTACATGAGCAATTACTTCCACTCAACCACATTGGTTACATATGAAGACTTGTAATGCAGAAGACTGTAAAAGACATGAAAATAAATGAAACACATTATGATATTAAAGTATACATTTGGCGTACTTATTGCTGCATGAGTAATCATTTCTGCTCAACCACATTGGTTAGATATGAAATTTTGTAATGTGGAAGACTATAAAAGACATGAAAACAAACAAAATATATTATGATATTAACGAATACATTTGGCTTACTTATTGCTACATGAGCAATCACCTCTACTCAACCACATTGATTAAATATGAATATTTTGTAATGTGGAAGACTGTAAAAGACATGAAAAACAAACAAAACACATTATGATAACAAGGTATACATTTAGCGTACTTATTGCTACATGAGTAATCACTTCTGCTCAACCACATTAGTTAAATATGAAAATTTTGTTATGTGGAAGACTGTAAAAGACATGAAAAATATATATTATTAAGAATAAAATATTATAAACAAGTGTAAAAATGTGTAGATTACACAGATTGCGGACTGCCGTCCATTTAAGTTGCGCTCTGAATTGAAAACAATTTTCATATTTTTTGCAACCAAAACCATAGTGAATGCACATATTTTGAATGTTTTCTAATTTTTAAGACGATTCGCATTACGGTTTGTTAGAAAATTTAGAGATGCTTGAGTTTGAAGATGCTAGCTAAGATTTTCATTCAGCAGCAGACCCAAGTTTTTATCAGTTGGCGTAAATGGAATTGGTGTATCAGCTAACGTAAGATATTATTATTGTAATGTTAATAAGTACATCAATGCAAAACTATTTTGGTTGACTTGCATTAAAGAGATATAGACCACTAAGTTACTGCATTGAATATATTCTATATAATATATTCTATATAGTAAAAGATTCTATAAAAACTTTATGGTAAATGTCTACAAACCTAGATTTATCAATAACTTTTAACTCATGCAGATTACGCTTTGCTTTACCACGAAGTACAAATTGCCTAATTAACTATGAATAAATAGCTACGGGCCTGGTTGTTTAACAATTTTTCATAAACTGTAAAATAAATTATGAAGTGTAATTTTACATTAAAATATAAATATATACGGGTGATTCTACAAAAATGTGGTAAATATGCTAATTAATTTGGCAACACAGTATTGATAAAAATACAAACATTGTTCTATGATTATCTAATAGCCTAAGTTATTAATATTTTATAGCTAAAAAGATCAGTCAATTTATTACTTATTAAAGGAAAAAATGCCTATTTTATAAAAATAGCTAACATGGAACTGACGGCTTACCCATAGGACTGATAAAAACATACAAATTAGACTGAATTAAATGTTTTATTGAAATATTTAATTATTATAATCTTTGAGAACTTGAAAACAACTTCTAAATCACTTTTCATAGAGTAAACAAAATAAATTATCTTAAATAAGTATCTAATACCTTACATTTAAATTTATAAAATACTCTGTTACCCTTAACATCCAGATTAGGAACTAGAAGCTTTTTTATTACTTGATTCATAGGAATGTCAGCGACATCAGATTAATTTAATTTAAATGGAGTAGCGATACCTCCATGGGTTTTGAGGAAAGTCACTGTTGTTTCTCCTTCTTCTTGATCAACGTAACCTTCCATAATTGTATCTTTCTCTTCAAAGTCTGAAAAGACTGAGAAAACTTCGAGAGTTCTGACGTTGGATTTGTATTGCAAAATACCCAGCTTATAATGATCGCAAGCATTTATACCACTAAAGATTCTTCTTTGATATTTCGTTGATGGGGATGGTAAACATTGCCAGTTATTTAATGAACCTTGAATGTTCCTTTCTAAGGAAATAACTGACACTTTTGTCTTCAATTATATTATGAAAGTTCAAGATATCCTCATCATCCCTTCAAAACATCTATCACAAGTAATTTGATTCCCTGACTTTCCTTGTACATGTTGCCGTTCTTTACACATGCCTCTGATCCCATCTGATACACCTTTATCATGTCCTGTTTCATGGTAGTTCCAAGAGAATGTCATTAAATTTGAATACCTGTAGTTTGGAGCTACAATATTAAATGTCAATATGTAAAATTACTCTTCATAAATTATAAAACACATATAAATAAAAACATTTTTTATTTTTATTTATATGTGTTAACACTATATATATTTAAAAATGTCATAAAATGAAACTGATATTTATTTTCTCTTTTACGGCTAGCTATTAAGTAAAAAATAAACTCAAAAGTAATTATTTTCTTATTATAACTAAACGTCGTAGATTTAAAGCTACTAGAATTTTAAAGCTGTGAAAAAATGTTAAGAGAAAACTGGCACTTATTTTTAATCACAAAAATAACGAATTTTCCCATTTAAATTCTTATTCGCACTTAGGACACATGAAATCTCCGCCTTCTCTCAATCTTTTTATATTCTTCATGATGACAAGTTTGGCATTCTATGTGTTCTATCTAGCAACCTTGGCAGTACCACCCCTCACCCTTGGCTTTTTTTTTGATGTACTCTCTGATTTTCTTTCCTTTGATTGGGTTCCAACTTTTTAGCTGCTCTTTGCCTTTTTTGTCCTATTATTAGTAATTTTCAGGTTCTTCCTTTTTTATTTCCTTGAATCTGTTTAGTCTTATATTTAAAAGCATCAAACAAAATTTTAATATTCCATTGGCCAATGTGATATAAAACTTTGCTGTTTTGTTTAGAATTAACCATTGCTAAATTTAGACTCCGAGTTAGTTCTTGAAAAGATTTTTCGACAGTTAATGTTCCAGAATTTTCTTCTAATTTTGATAAGGGAGGTTTTTCTTCAGAATCGAATATTTATTTCCTTGGGTGGTGATGTAGGTTTACATCTTCGTTGTGACAAGGATCTAAATTTACTAAGTTTTTTAGCTCTAAAAATGAGGTATAATTCTCGAGCGATGTTGATATTGATTTGAGAGAGCATACTTGGCATGCTACAGATATTGCCGGCACCGAAGTGTTTATTCAATAGTCTTAAATAAGGCTCAGTCTTTCTTATAATGCGACAAGCGGGTTTTGTTAGGACATATCCGCGTTACAATAAAGATATTGTTAAGAAACAAAAAGTTATAAAATAGAAAAACTTATTTGGCATCGAATGTTTTGAAATTTAAATAAAAAGATCTAATAGGAGAAATTAAAAATCTTGACTATTTTCACTGAAATTTTTAAAAAGTTTATCATTGAGATTTTTAAAGAAGTATCTCAATACTAGGTAATGTTAATACAAATTGAGGATTGCTGTCGAAATGGCGGCGCGCTAGTGTAGGAGTGGGGTTGCACTTTTTATACTAATGTTTTCACATTTTTAGGAGCCAGGCCTTGCAGTACCTTAGAAATTTTTTATAATGCTTTTTATTTTTAATTGTATTTATGAAAGTGGTTGGTGAATGAGTTAGTGAGTAGGTTATTTGTCATTAAATAGATTTCCGCATCATCCTTGACGTACTGTGTAAAGGATGCGCCCCCATTATTTTACGTGGCAGGTCCCCAGGAAGCGTAAAACATGAATCGCTTTCAAAATTTTCGCGAAAAGTTCGATAAAACGAAAATAGAAAATTGACCAGACACAAAATGAATTTTGAACGTTAGAAGAATACAAAGCATTAAAACGAGCGTAAAGTAATTGAAAAAAATAATTTCGATAGTCTTAAGTTCAAAAACATTTTAATTTCAGTTTATTATTTGTTTAAATGTCGATTTTTGCTAGATTGAAACTTTTTCAAAACTTTTGAGAACGATTTAGTTTCCTTCTTTTTAGGCATTTTCTTATAAAACAAAGTTCAATTTCTTATGACGAAATTATCAAAAATTAAAACATAAACACAAAATTAATATTGTTTAGCAAGTCAAGTAATTACCATCTCAATAATTGATTAATAAAGCTATATTTGAAATTAGCCAAACCACTAATTCCATTTTTAATTATTTAGAAAAACAATTCAGCTAATTTAAATTTAAGGTCATCTTTTAGACTTAAAATAAAAAAAGGACTAAATTCAATTAATTAAATTAATATACAATTTGTAAAATTAAAAGATATCGCTTAAAAACTCAGCGGCATATTTCAATTGGTAAAATACGTTGAAGTGGACGAGCACGCTTAAAAGAGTCGGCAGCGCACTTTTATAAATTAAATCTATTCTAATGGAAACTATAAAATGGCGCGCTTAAAAACTATAAAATGGCGCGCTTAAAAATGTCAGCAGCGCAATTTAATAACTGAAATTAATATTTTATTGATTAAACTAACCCGCAATTTACTTAACTTTTATTAAATTGAGTCGCTGATTTTTGTGAGCGCATTAGAAAAATCAGCGACCCAACTTAATAAATAAAATTAATCTATAATGTATTACTATATAACAGATAAAACTAGACGATAGCATGCTTAAATATCAGCAGTGCAATTTAATAAATGAAATTAAAATATGTTTTCATGGTACTAATCAATAAAAAAACAAGTGTGCTTTAGATTTAGAACACACGAGTGAAGTAAAACTTCAAATTCACAAAATATGAACTTTAAAATGAATTTACAATTTTATTCACTTTAAACGTAGAATATTTAATGTATTGAACAAAATAATAATTTATAAAATTGTTCAAGAACGAAATGAAATTATAAAATAATCAAAAAATTACCGTTGGCGTAACGTTAGCAAACTCGCATATATGTATATATATTTCATGCACTGGCTATGAGAGGAAGAGAGAAAGACAATGTGCGCGCGCACTGCTCTCTCTTGCTCCTACAGTGTGATACAGACAATAGACTTGCACTGTGTCTTAGATATACGAAACATAACTGGCTATGAGAGAAAGAAAATGTGTGCTCGGACCTCTCTCTCTTGTCCCTACAGTAATATACGAAACGTAACTCTCTCTCTTTCTGTCTTCACTAACTTATATCTCCCTCTCAACTTCCGTTCGCCTCGCCTGATCACACTTTTCGTAACGCTCTCGTCACGCATTCACCGGCTTACTCCCCCAAGTCAAGCAAAGAAGTTTTACTTCAAAAAATGCTAATCAATAAATGATTTTGCAAACAGGGTCAATAAATACATCCTATTAGTTAACCTTTTTCCAACTGCAATGACGCCAAAAAATAGGTATAATATTTGATCTCTAACTTACTTGTATGTACGTTTATTTCAATTTTTTTATTTATCTTAAGTAACTATTTTTTTCTTATTTTATACATAAAACAAATATCCAAGTTTTATAATAAAACATGAACACAG
Source organism: Druceiella hillmani (assembly GCA_039881145.1). NCBI lineage: Eukaryota > Metazoa > Arthropoda > Insecta > Lepidoptera > Hepialidae > Druceiella > Druceiella hillmani. The sequence continues at coordinate 18,219,667 of JAYKKI010000029.1, forward strand.
AATTAAAATATATTAACTAAACCAAGTAATTGTCATTTCTATAATCAATGAATATGTAAAATTAATTCAATTCTGTAAAAAAAAATTCAAATTCACTATTCGTAACAGCCATACATAAAAAATGTGCATTAATACTTTCTCATATTCCGACAGAAATTATCCTGAATAAAAAGTTTATAAGTCTATTGTTCAAAAAATGCTTAAAATAAATTATATTTTTTTTGTAACAACTGTAGCGATCGGTTTTACAATTAGAATTATTCATTTAGTGTTTTCGGCTATTTCAACTTATATTTATTTTTAATTTAAACTCAGTAAGTTTTATTTTCTGAAAACACGAAATATTTTTTCGATACCCCTTCCGCAAATCCCTGCGAGGGACTATTTTCTTGAAAAAAACATTTATCCATAATTTTTGTTTCTTCTAACTTATATTTATCATATTCATTCCGAATTTCAAGTGTGTAGGTTTTATTTTTAATAAGGTCGAAATTTTTTTATTATTTTTTTTTCATACTGCAACGAAACTTATTATTAAATTTATTAAATTTGTCGCTACAAAAATTTTTGTCAATATTCATAGAGTTATAGTTTTCGTGTAATGCTTGCTCGAACCAATTTTTTTGTGAAAATGAAAGATCTTTCCGCCAATTAAAGTTAAATGCAATCCGAAGATTATAAAAAATAACTTTATTTAAAACAATATAATGTTTTAATAACGTATGTCTCTTAAGGAGCAAACGTTAGGACGCTGCAAGCTCTATGCAATGATTAAACAAATTGGCGTGGCTTGCAGGCCTTTTTAAACAATATGTTTGTCTTTTTGTTTACATTCGATTTATTATATATTTACATTAAGGTTATCGTCTAGTTTCCTGTGCGTGTGGTCCCAATTCCTGGGAATAGCTGTAGGTGTGATAAAGTTGTTTGTTTATTGTAATGCGCTTGTCATCAGGCTTCATGTCCGTGCAGTCTCAATCCGTGGGATAGTTCCAGGGGCGATAAAGTTGTTTGTCTCCTCTGTATCTGCATCTTGCATATGGCAGTTCCTTCGACTCCTTCCTCGTAATCTATAGTTATCCCTGATTCTTTTGGAGATTAAATTTGAGACGATGTAAAAGATCGTCAAAGTTATTACAGTTCCCAATATCCACGTGGTTACTCACATTTTTGTGTTTTGAAAATGTATTGCGTTTGTCATCTGGCTTCACGTCCGTGCAGTCTCAATCCGTGGGATAGTTCCAGGGGCGATAAGGTTGTTTGTCTCCTGTGTATCTGCATCTTCCATATGGAAGTTCCTTGGACTCCGACCTCGTAATCTATAGTTATCCCTGATTCTTTTGGAGATGAAATTTGAGACGATGTAAAAGATCGTCAAAGTTATTACAGTTCCCAATATCCACGTGTTACTCCTATTTTTGTGTTTTGAAAATGTATTGCGTTTGTCATCTGGCTTCATGTCCGTGCGGTACTAATCCGTGGGATACAGTTACAGGGGCGATAGAGTTGTTTGTCTCCTCTGTATCTGCATCTTCCATATGGAAGTTCCTTTGACTCCCTCCTCCTGATCTACAATTATCCCTGATTCTTGTGGGGATGAACTTTGAGACAATGTAAAAGATCGTCAAAGTAGTATTAACCTATTTTTGTGTTTTGAGAACTATCATATAGCATCTTCAATGCTTTTAGTTGATTATCTAGTACATGGTATTCTTGAGTGCATTATCAAGGGCTATGCAAAACCAACAATAGTCTGCCATCATCCTTTTATTTCACCTTCCTTGATAGCGACGTTCTATCCCTTTCAAATCCTGATGATTTTTTTCACCTTGCTCTTCACTTATAGCTTGTCAAGAAAGTAGTCAAAGTGCAATTTATCAGGAAAGTAGTCAAAGTGCGAATTAAGGAAGTAAAGTATAATGCCCGTTTCATTTTCTTTTCATTATCATTATCAAGGGCGATTTCTCGGAGATTTTCTTAATTTATATACTTGATCATATCTTATTTAATATTGTCCTTCACCAATATCGGCAAGAGTACATTGATTGTTCGTATTCGTTATAATTGGCAGAATATATTCATTATATTCACTTAATTTTCCATCGGAAGTTGTATCTTGCATCAATTTCCTTGTGTCCGGTCCAACGAAAATACCTTCTTTCACTTAGCTTCAGATAGAGACGGAAAAATTGGTGAGATATTTAAAACCGTCTCCTTTTTTATTCAGCGCCTTCGCAAATTGTTTCATCATTCCCAGTTTTATTTGTAAAGGGGGTAGCTTTTACTTTAACTTTTTCCCGGGAGCAAAATTTTTTCTCACAACATTTTTGGTTTCAGAAACTAGTTCAGTTCTCGGGGGCCACTCTTTCTTCGTCCAGTGTTATCCTCTGTCTCGACTATCCCACTCGCAGAGAAAGCAAGGGTATTTTGTGTAGTCACCTTGTTGACCGCGCAACATACTTATAACTTTCAGATCTCCACAGACCATCCAACCTTGTTGTAGGTACTTTATTTTATTCAACACATTTTTCAAATTGTCGTAGCGTTCTTTTAAATCTACCGAATGCGCAACTGGCAATGAAGCGTACTTATTGCCATTATACAAAAGGACTGCTTTCAAATGTCGCTTTGATGAGTCTATGAACAAAATAATTTCGCTTTGATCAGGCTATAAAAAAATACGCTTTGATGAGTCTATGCGTGATTTGGACTAAAAAAATCTCCATTCGTTTCCGTCATATTCGATGTTAAACATTTACACTAAGCCAGGTATGTTTTTGCAATACACTAGATCACATCTTAAGCAAAATGTGGTAAAAAGTCTTTTTCTCTGTTGCAATACCAAGAAAATGAGGTGCCAGGAGCAAGTATATTCTTTTCCGATAGTCTTGATCCGAGGAGTTCAGCTGCATCTTTTGGCAGGCATAGATCTCTCGTTAAGTCGTTCTGACTGTGAAAATAATTGTGTTCCACTTGCACTTGGCTCAAATTGAGGTTCAGGTTGAGATACCTCTTCGACATCACTGCTCATGCCTTTAGCTTGCACTGATTCCAAATATGGACGTGATGGCGGTGCAACGTTCGGGTCGCGATGCACCGCGTGCGTTACCGATTGCACGGTCGGATATACCAAGTCCTTTTTTGTTTTAGAATTGTAGCCTGTAGTTTTGCAATAGCAAAAATAACAGGTGGAAATCTGAGATTTTCTCAATAACATGGGCGGTTGTAAATTAAAGGTTTGTACTGCCTTTTGACCACTTTCGAAGTTCACGAACGCATTCGCAGAAATTTTATGTGGGACCCACTGTTTGTCTTGGTTAGCGATTGCTAGGCCGAAATACATATTATAAACGTTACTTATGAATTCGTTAATATTATGCTGCTGTTTTGTCAGCATAAACTGCCCACAAATATAACAAAAAATGTCCGGTAAGTTTAAATACATTAGCGATGATATCTTTCAAGTGAGCGTTACGAATTGCACGGAAATACTGATTTTATAACATTGATATTGTTATTTATACAAAAATCCATTAATCTACCCTCATTAACCCTCTACTAGCGGTTTACGTTAATTACGGTTAAATGAGGTCTTGAACAAATAACCTAAAAATCCACCTTTTTTCCAAAAATATGTTAGTTAATTACATTATATTTAACTAAATATTTATGAGAACATATTCATTGTTGTCTACTGCAACCATTCAGTGTGCTTTTTGTTCAATAAGAAACAATTAAAATAAAATATCTAGGCCTAGGTACTTTTGGCAAAAAAAAACTATACTAAATAACTAAAAATCCTGTCGTGATGGAATTTTTTTCCCGTAATAAGCGCCCCAAAAACTATAAAAATCAGTCATCAAATCTGAAAGGGGAAAACCATTGTAGACCTGTGTAATCAATCTCTTAAAGTCTATTGGTGTTCCTAACGTTAGGTGATAATCATACGATCCACGTGGTTTTTAATTATTATAACTTCGTAATTTTCAGTTTCTAATTATATACGGTTCCTCCTGCTTGGCGGGTGTTCATGTTTTATTAAGAAACCGTGATCTGAATCATCAGCATTACTGTGTACGGTGGCCACGTCTGAATTGTGTTGTAATGCTATACGCGCGATAACGCGTCAGCGACATATTTGTTCTGTCCCTTTTTATATTTTATTCCGTGATCATGCTCTTTTTAGACGCCATCTGGTTAGTTTGGATTTAGGTGTCTTTAGTTTAGCTATCCGTACTGAGTGTTGGTGATCGGTTTCTGGTATGAAATGCCGACCGTATATATGGTCTCAATAGGAGTAGTGCATATAGTATGCCTAATAGTTCGCGTTCTGTTACATTATATCTTCATTTAGGTTACGTGAAAGAAATGCTATGGGCCTATCGTTTTGTGATAAGACTGCTCCGAGAGCTAAGTCACTCGCGTCAGAGGTTACTGTGAACTTTTTACTAAAATCTGGGTATGCAAGTACTGGTGGGTTCGTAATCAATTGTGTGGTACGTGCAAATACTCCATCGAATCTTGCATCATGCTTTATCTTAATTTCTTTTTTTTGGAAGTTCTGTTATTGGTTTAACTATTTTAGACAGATCTAGTATAAATTTACTGTAATAAGATACCAGGTCTAGAAAAGATTTTATTCCTTTTAACGTTTTAGGTTTTGGGAAATTCTGGATCGCTTTAATTTCCTGTGGACATGGTCTAAGTCCTTCTTCTGTTAGTATCTGACTCTTACTGAGGTTTGAAAGAATTTGTATTTAGATCTATTGACTTTTAAATTATATTGATCTAATGTCTCTAGTGCAGCTTTTAGTCGCTTAGCTCGTAATATCCATCTAGATACACTAAACAATAACCAGCTTTTATATGCGACCTGAGAACGATATTCATTATTCTTTTGGAAGCTAGCGGGGGCTCTCTTAAGACCAAAGGGCATACGAGTAAATTCGTAGTGTCCGTTAGGGGTTGAAAATGCGGTTAATTCAGTACTATCTGGGTGTATTTTTATTTGGTGGTATTCGGCGGTCAAATCTAAAGTAGTAAAATATTCCGAACCGTTTAACTTCGAGAATATATCCTCGTTATTTGGCAACGAGAGTGTATCATCACGTGTTTGTTCATTTAATTTTCTATAATCTAATACTAAACTCCATTTAGGGGGTTTTCCCTCTTCTACATGTTTTGCAACTAAATGTGCAGGGCTCGACCAGGGTGAATCTGATGGCCTTATTATTCCGTTTTGTAACATTTCTTTTATCTGTTTAGATACCTCGATTCTTTGCGCTTCCGGAAGTCGATATAGTTTTTGATAAATTGGATCACACTTCAACGTGATGTGATGTACTTTATCGAAACTTGTTTCGTGTACGGTGTCAGCGAATATATTAGTATGTTGATTTATTACGTCGTTCAATGTTAAAATTGTTATGTTTCATATGCTACATAGGGATTACGTCATCATTAAGCGTTAGAAGTACATTTTGCTGTCAGCTGATTATTAAATTTAGTTTGGACATAGCGTCCCAACCGAGTAAGTAATCGTAGTTATGCGAGAAATCAAACATGTATAATTCTAATGGTATAGTGTCTGCTCCAAAAACATTGTCAAAGGGCAGTAGGGTTATTTTCCCTTCGTGTTTAGTTATTTTATGGGCTGTTTGGGCTAAAAAAAATTCATTAGAATAATCATCAACTCCTTCCTTCATGTAACGCTTAGCTAACTGGGGTTGTATGAATGGTCTAGCGCTTCCAGTGTCTATTAACATTCGTTTGTTATCGGGTAATGAAATATATGGTAGATGACAATAATTAATTTGATTTATTCCAGTGTCTATTAACATTGATTTGTTATCGGGTAATGTAATGTACGATAAATGACATTAATTAATTTGATTTATTCCAGTGTCTATGAACATTGATTTGTTATCGGATAATGTAATGTATGATAAACGACAATAATTAATTTGATTTATTCCAGTGTTTATGAACATTGATTTGTTATCGGGTAATGTAATGTATGGCAGATGACAATAATTAATTTGATTATTCCAGTGTTTATTAACATTCGTTTGTTATCGGATAATGAAATATATGGAAGATGACAATAATTAATTTGATTTATTCCAGTGTCTATTAACATTCGTTTGTTATCGGGTAATGTAATGTATGATAGATGACAATAATTAATTTGATTTATTCCAGTGTCTATTAACATTGATTTGTTATCGGGTACTGAAATATATGGTAGATGACAATAATTGATTTGATTTATTCCAGTGTCTATTAACATTGATTCGTTATCGGGTAATGAAATATATGGTAGATGACAATAATTAATTTGATTTATTCCAGTGTGTATTAACATTGATTTGTTATCGGGTAAATGGTAGAAGACTTTGATTTAGTCGGGTAATGTAATGTATGGTAGAAGACTTTGACTTTGATTTCGGTTCGATCGGTCAATCGAAAGTTTTCGTTTTATTAGGGATGATTTCCTTATCGTTTTGCGGGTTTTTCGTGTCACGCGGTTCGCTATGATCTTTCGTTTGGTCCATGGGCGCTCATGGACGCTCATGTTCGTACATTTGAGAGCAAAATTCCATGAAGTTGTTGTTTTTCAGGATCGTCCATTTCTATATTGAACATTCTTTGGCGTGGTGCGGTGCGCATGGTCACGTCCGCATTTTGTTGGGCTTGTCTCAATTTTTGAAAAAAAAGGTGACGGTGGATAAGTATGACTTTGCCGCAATGGCTTATTTTCAGGGTTCCGATGAAACTTATTAGAATTATCAAATTAATTCCAATCAGTTTAATCAGGTTTAAATGGGTAAGGCAGTATACAATTATTTTGTTGCGGTTGTTGGATTATTTTATTTGGCGGGTTCGGATTGTGACTATGTTGGTGGCTTAAGTTATGGTTATGGGTTCGGTCCGGCTTTTATGCGCGTTTACAAACTATTTCCTAATCTTCTTTCTGTTCTGAAGATATTGTATAATTCAAACGGCATGTATTTCAATAGAGTTTGCTGAGCAAACAGTTCCATAACAACTTTGATCCCGTTGATAATTTATAATGCTATTCAATTCGTGTTTGAGAGCTACCAACCTATGTCTTTCGGCTTTAAATTTTGGATCTCTCCAATGAGATCTTCGACGCGGATCTTGTAAATTCCGAATCTCTTAGTTAAACCTTCTTTAATATTTTTCCATTTTAATTCTCGGTCATAATACGGTCCATAGAGCTTCATCGGTTAGTTTAGAAATTGTTATATTATTTTTCGTTTTTTCATCAAGTTTTGTGTCTGCTAAGAAACAGTCTACTATTCTAATAAATGAAGAGGATGCACTTTATCGAGTTGTCTTTCAGTCAGTATCATGCTTGTTGACCCTCTCCGGCTTGTAGGTTGCTGAGTAGATACAGTGTGATGGGCCGATGCTCGCGAGTCAGTATAACTGTATCCGCCCTCGAAGCAGATCTATTAGCGATAACGCCGACATGCCGCAAAGGACAACGGTTATCACTTACGAATAAAAAAATCATCTTTAGTTGCTTTTAACTAAGTCAGTGATGCCGGTTCGCCACATGGAGAACAGTTATAATCTACGAAGATAAGTGCTGATAACGCCATCCCACCGTATGGAGAATAGTTATCACTTATGAAAAACCCATTTAATTTTTAAGTGCCGATAACGCCGCCATCCGCAAAGGACGACAATCGTCGGCTCATAATTCAAATATAATAAATCAATGTAAATGTCAAAGGCTCAGGATGAAACTATTAGAGATCACGCCGCCCCAAAGGACAGCGATAGGACAGCAGAATAAAAAGGGCTGCGTGCCCTGACTCTTGGTTAATCAGCTCTAATAACTGTAACACACAACAATTGTACTGTATATTTAAAATAATAAATTTATTTTTTATATCAACTATCGCCTCATATCCATTAACTCGCGTGAAAGGGAGAAGTTTTCACTTTACTCGATTTGTAGACGTGTGGATTTAGACGAAGAAAACGATGCGAAAGTGGTCTTCTTGGATGCCTGCCCCACGCCGGCCGCCAGTTAAAGTTAAATCCAATCCGAAGATGATAAAAAAATAAATTTACTTAAAACAATACAATGTTTTTATAACATATGTCTCTTAAGGAGCAAACGTTAGGACGCTACAAGCACTATGCAATGATTGAACAAATTCGTGTGGCTCGCAGGCCCTTTTTATACAATATGTTTATCTTTTTGTTTACATCCGATTTAATATATATTTACATTAAGCTTATCGTCTAGTTTCCTGTGCGTGTGGTCCCAATTCGTGGGAATAGCTGAAGGAGTGATAAAGTTATTTGTTTATTGTAATGCGCTTGTCATCAGGCTTCATGTCCGTGCGGTCTCAACCCTTTGGGGTGATAAAATTGTTTGCCTCCTCTTTATCTGCATCTTCCATACGGCAGTTCCTTTGACTCGCCATAAAGTCAAACAATCAGACAAGGGGGGGGGGGTGCCCTTCAAAAGCCCGCTGGCGAGTGCTGGAAACCGTCTCGCCCAATAAGGAGTCTGTTGTAGCGGTAATATTAGGAGCAAATATATGAAAATACGTTTTTCTCAATATTTCGCTAACCAATCCATATTTTGAAAAACCTTTTGTCCAGTCATTAGATAATATTAAAGCTTTTATTTTAATGTAGATTCCAATGATATGGCATAAAAATGTCATCAGAACGTAAATATATTTTGAAAACAGAATTATTTCAGCAATAAATTCTATCGAGGAAGGTTTTATCTATCATGTTTCTAGTCATTCGGTCCCATTTAGCATATAGTCTACTTTTCATGTTATTTTTTTCAGAAAAAAAAATCGATAATTAGTACGTAAAATTTCAAATCAAAAATGTTCAATTTGGATATGTTGACCTCTTAATACTCGGGCGTCACCGTCCGTGACCGTTCATGGTTAAATGCGCGAATGTGAACAGATTATGCCCGCGGGTTTGTAACTAAAATTTGAGTTAGCGCGACTTCTCGAGTAATGAAAAATTTGTGACAAAATTTTTAAATTTTATTATAATTTATTAATTAGGTTTCAGAAAGATCTTTATTTTATGCAAGCACAAAAATAGAGAATTCTATTCTCTATTTTTATCCTTCATACTTCATGCGTAAACCCGTCCATAATGACCATGTTCTTAATTTTTTATTAAAATCGGTGATTTTATTAAGGCGTATTTAAACAATTCTGTTTACACATTTTAATCCTTGTTCGAAGTGAAATATATTACAAAAAATCGCACGAAATTTGCACGTTTTTCTAAGACTTTGTAAATTTTACATCCGTATTTCACCACAAAATTTAAACGTCACAAATTTACTTGTAATTATTGCGTTCGGACAGAGATTTTTTTGCGAGCTGGACAGGCACAGGTACACCTATACTATCTGAGCGTATTTTAAAAAAATGGAATCAACTTATTTACATAATTGAAAATTTACGTACCTGATCTACTTCTATTACAAATAGTTTTTTATCAAATACAACTTCACTCTGTATCTCATTTTGTTTCACGATTTCGAAATTATAATTACATTATCAATTATTCCTTCCCACACATTTGCACTGTCTAATTGTGTGGGGGTTAGCATAAGCCCAAAAATTAATCATTGTTTTTTCACCAATCACTATCGCGTCGATAATTTGTAGGTGGCGTAGCGACACACGCGTACACAATTAAGCCGAATGACATACTGACTATAAGAGGGATTATTCCGTGGCGGGGAATGAGAGGTGTGGTGGTGGTTCCTTTGTACACACATGCTATGCGTTTTTTTTCGTTTCTATAGGACAGTTGATAAAAAGTTGTAGAAAAATATATATTTAAAAAAAGTTTTTTTCATTAAGTATATGATTTAATTGCCGATTCTTAATACCTCCTTAAAATTTGGTCACTGTCCAAAATGTAACCTTGTATAAATTTTCAGTAAGAAACTAAAATATTTTAAGGAGTTTAGACCGTTTTTGATTCGATTATCAAATAAAATGAAGTTGGAACATTTGGACGTTATTCAATTACAAAGTGAAAGTTCAGAAACTCATCTGAAAGAAAAATGTTGTTATCGATAAGCTGTTTATCTTGTTTTCGAGAAAAGGAAGCCATCTATAAAATATGATTTTTTCACCAAATATTGTTTTATTGAAAGGGTCCTAAAAAATTTTAATTTTTACAATGAAAATGCTTATGCTTTATGAAGGCAACTACAAAAGAGTTGATTAGACAATTAATATCAGAGTTATTGAACTAGTCAACCAAAATATCTGTTTAGTACAAGTAGTACTTGTGCTCTAAGGGTTTAGTACACATTTTTGTGCATAATAGTTTTAGGTGTATAGTTAGTGTTTCCATTAAACTATTTACAAATATTATAATATTTTTAAAATGTAAGTACATTGCCAAGTATATCTTTCAAGAACATATATATCTCTTAATTTCTTAAAAACTATAAGACCTAATGTAATCATTAGGTATATCCTTCACTAGTTTTGAAAGTAAGGTAGAATGCACTTTTTGGCATATTTTGCAGCTTAAAATTCAGAAAAAAATATTAAATTAAAAAGCAAAATATATAAAATTAAAAAGAACTCAGTTTGAGTACTTAATTTGCACAACCCTACTTTAAATTACCATATAAATATTACAAAGTTTTAGCTACTGCAAAATATGCAGTTTAATATAAATGCCAAACTTTAAGTTTCTACATCAAACGGAGTCTATGAAAATCAGTTGTGGTAGACTAGACAGTTATGAAGCCTTAAAAAGTCATGTTGACAGGTAGGCGATTAAAGTTTGAATTGCTTTCTTCGTATAAATAGAGTTATAATTTATTTACGTATACATTATTAATATAAATTTCATTAGAAAGTCCTTTAAATATAAATTTTATAAAATAATCTGCAAAAACTTTGACGTTTTTAAATAAAACTGTTAGTGTAGTTTATACTTACTACTATTGTGTTCAGAGCTGAATGAAAATACTATTCCAGTTAATGTACTATGTTGAGGAGTCACAACAGCCCAGTTTCACAGGTTGATTTCACCGCCAGAAGTTTGATTTAGCTGCTAGTTGCCAAAACAGAGAGTTGAAGCACTCATTATTTTGAATAATCCAGGACACTTTTTATGTAGGCTGGGCTTTGAATGATCTACATAAAACAGAAATGAACCTCGGTAAAAATTCTGGTACTAACTTTTTTATTTACAAATTAATCTAAGAGCTAATTAGAGGTGTTTCTAGGAGCCTGTACTTTCTGGATGGCCACATGTAAAGTATAGTCGTACCTCTAGGGTTTATATATTATCAATATCATCTATATTAGAACTTATAATATAGCCATAATAGTTGTAAAACACAGTCTTGTAATTTGGTTAAAAGATCGTACAAAGTTTTTTTGTATGGCGAAATGATTGCCTGAAAGGTTTACGAAAGGTGTGCAAAAGGTCTTAATAAGAAGCTATCTTGTGATGTAAAGTAGGGTACACATTTCATTTTAAAAGTAAAAATTATCATTATGAATCAAAATTTCAAACTATGGACTCCCTAATGTATAGGAAATATTCGGCACAACTAAAATATATAAAAATACAAAATAACTGAAATTGTACTGAAACATGTTATTGCAGCTTTTAAAAAGCGAGTCGAAAGCCTTTGATCTCTCCATCTTTAAACTTTAATATCAGATTTGGCATTTTCTCATAAACTGACGTCATAGGTGGATTATTCCATATGTTAATTTATTTTTCAAATATTAATTATTGAAAAACTCATTAAATATTGGAAAAAAATTGTTTTTATAAATCGGAATATAGTCGAACAACTATTGTTTAACACTAATAGTTTCTAAATGTGAATAATTACGTTTATGTTAATCTTCTAAACGAGCTCTGAAATTATCAATAATTATGTGTGTGCCTTACATGACAATTGTAAGTTGTTGCCGGGTATTAGAGCTGGTATTATCGCTGAGACTCTTCCTAACATATGATAACTCTTAAAAAATTATTGAGAAAAAATTTTTGCTTCACCGGCAAAAGTATTTGAAGTATTATGTTGCTTCTTGAATAATGGTTATACTAACCTAGGTCTTGCAAAGCAGTATAAAGGAAGTTTTTTATTATCTCCACATGTTTTTCTGAATGATTTAAATTACGGCATATCCACTTACAACCTCAAAAAATTTCCAATTATTTTGTACATGAACTGTTGCTTTCAGAGATTTAAGGGCTTTTGATATATTTTGGGATTTTCTTAGTCAAATTATGGCAATTATTGCATTAAAATGGAAATATGCTACGTCCATAGCACAAAGTGATAAGTTGAAAATTTATTTAACAATTCATTAATAAAATTAAACCTATCAGCAGCATAGTTTATGCTCCTATGATTTGTGCTCTAGCTGTATTTTTACTTTTAAATTGTTACAACTATTACAATGTAAAGAATTTTTGGTCACAATTACATCGCTTACCTATTGACTGAATTATGAATTCTCATGAACATATACTCAAACAAGCTTCACATTTGTATTGCTTCACAATATCCTTAATCTGCTAATCCAAGGTTTATTCAGTATTGAATTGGTTTCCTCAAACTTTATCCGTTGTTTGAAGAATTGAACCTTTAGAATGTCATTGGCCCTGTAATTGTAAATGTAAAAGATAATTTGTGGAAAATTTGCTGTTAGTCATAAAATTGTTATAAAACACATACAAAACTTTAGATGAATAATACGTAGATACATTACTCACATAGGTCCCGTGGATCCCAAAAACTAAGTCCAGTGGACCTAGTATCGTCCAGTCACGTTCATATGGTCAGTTTTGTCACACGTGTCGCGAGCAACCGTTAAATATCTTTGATAAATGCTTTAAAGTCAATTGAGGAATTGTTGAAATCATTCTCAGAAAAATAATAAAACTTAAAGAATTTTCTATCTATTTGATGTGTCTTTAGAATAATCAATTAATGTCTTACCAATAATGCCTTATTGAAGTGAGCTAAATGAAATATATGCGTTGAGAAAGCATATAATTATGATAAAACAGTAACAACCTATCCCACTTGTACAGTACTGTTAACAATGCATAAAAATTATAATAAATTAAAAAAATTATAATGACATTATAATGCCTATATCTTCACAGATACTGAATGAAACTTTTATTTTGAGTGTTAGAGTAAGGTATTTATTAATGTAACCATTTCTTAACAATAATAATTCTTTAATCTACTATTTATTATGGATATATACCCATTTACAAAAGTTTAAAAGAAAATTTACATTGAAATCCAATTGATTGTCTTATCTCGGTTTCAAAAGAATTACCTTGTTTAGCATATCTATATCTACCTTATATTGTTGTGATGTAGTCAAATAAAACCGTTGTGGAACAATGATTAATATGGATAATCAAGCATATTACAAACAATTTAAGTAACAAAGCCCAAACAAATCTTATGTTACCATAATACTTTCAAATAAATATATTGATATAACTAGACATAAGAACTATTGTTGCAACTTCGATAATAACTTTACTTATATCAACTTTACTTATGTAATATGACTAACATTTAATTTAGTTTTTTCTACTCTGTTATATTCTGAGATCTTCTAACCCAACTTGTGAATGTGAAATTATTTGCAAGATCTTTTCCAAAGAAACGTGGTACTAAATTCCTTTTCAGAAATTTGGAAAAAATTATAAAATTGCAAATGGATTTTCATATTTCTCAAAAAAAAAAAGCAAAAAATTCAACAAATTCTTTTTGATGTGAAAATTTTTTATGAAAATATAGATATATTCTATATACCACCTGAATATATTGAATACTATAAAGAAAGACAATTTTCAAATCTTATATCAAAATCAAAGCAAATCCAATCAACTTAAATTTTGACATAATGAAACATACATATTGCAATGCAATAAAAAAACCTCAAATTTGGTAAATCTGATGTAAAATTAGAGAATATTAACTTAATTTCTTTTTTAAAGACAACAATAAAATTTTTATATATAACTAAATCGATAGGTGAACCACACATCTTAGAATATGGTCAGCATTATTTATATTCTATTGTTTGTACACTTTTAAGCATATTAGCTACAGGATTTATAAATATAAAAGCAAATTTAAAAAAACAAGTTAGCTGTACTAAAATAACGTGGATCCTGAACAAACTTGTGATACCGATCCAGTCTATCTTCTGGTACCAGAATTAAGTGGTGCACTCTACTCAGCAATATTCTTATAATGCTTATATTAACATGGTCACACAGTTTGACTCCCAGAGTATCACTTTGCCATGATGAATCTCTGTTTTCAGGCTCCCAAGAGTGCGTTTGCTGATGACTCTCATACTCATCAGCAAACTAGCTCTGAGATACTTCAGCATTTCTTACACCTTTAAAAACCTAGATGAACGCTTCGTGGATTTCAGATCACATTCTCAGTCGACGTTAGTTACAATCCAGATACAAGATGTAGTAATAAATGGAATTTAAGAATAAATGGATTTTTTCTATAATTTAATTTTAAAGTTGTCGTAACAGAATAAATGGTGTATAAAAAAAATAGTTTATTTGATTATGCAATGTTCTTTTTAATACACACGCTTTAATAACAAGTAGTGTCATAATTTTATAAAAAATAAAATAATCACTGCAAAAAAGGGACAGATTCATTTTAGATCTACTTCCACATGTTATGAGTAGTTAGTTAATTAATATATAATTATTTATAATTTGCAGTGTAATTGGGTTCACTTCAGGTTAAAAAGTAGTTTCTGTGAGCTGAATACCCAAAATTTTTGAAATATTGCAAGAGGTTAGGAGTTATTTTTTTAAAAAATATTTTATGAAAGGGAAAATGAATAAACCCACACTCATGAAATATTTGCACTTTTATTTTGGTGTGCTTTTCTTTCTGACTATTACTTTGCTACAGTCATTTTGTGTCTCATACTCTATTACGAAAATGCAAGTAAAGCCATTGCGCTTTGTTTTTACTTCCCAACAGCATGTCACTTCACTTGCGCTCATCGTATTTACATATTTCTGGCTCTTTTCACTTAAAACAAAACACACACATGTTTAAACTTTTGTCTGGTTTTGTAAAGTGTTTACTACAAGCGTGCCATATCTAAATATTATTCATCTAAGTACAAAAACGCACATTTTGTTCTAGTGAAACTTGATAACTAAATACTCAAGGACAGGGCTCATGTACAATGAACCCCTCACGTCTTCTTCTCGTCTATTGCAATCATACAAAATGTCAATAATAAAAGAACTTAATTTTGGGAGGTTTGAATGTAGGATATGTATAGGTGGCCCAAAAGTCCATTAACATTTCACACGATGATAAAAAAAAACTAGTTATATGAAAGAAAATATGTTTATTTATCCTGAAAATACAAAATTTGGGATTTTATTTCTTAAAAATCACATTGTTCATATGCGATCCTTCAACCTGGAGTGGAAATTTTCAATGACCGACTGACAAGTGTTTCGGCAAATGTTTTGGTTTTGCTTGCGAATATGAGCCTTTAATTCCTCAAGAGCCGCTGGATTGCTGTGAAAGACTTTACTTTTAAGGTATCCCCAAAGGAAACAATCCATTGGGGATAAGTCCGGGCTATGAGGTGGCTAGTTAATGTCACCCTTTTTGGATATAATTTTTTGACCAAAAATTTCACAAACTGCACTTAAAGAGTTATTGGAAGTGTGGGATGTTGCCCCATCTTGCTGAAATCTCGATCGTTGATTGAAACCATCAAAATACTGAAGCGCTGGAGCAAAAAAGTTCTTTAGAATGGCAATATACCGCTCTGTATTCACTGTAACAGCGTTTCCTCTTTGATCTTCATAAAAATATGGCCTCTTGCTGATAAAGCTGCCCATACAGTAACCTTGGGGAAATGCAAGGGTTTTTGAGGCCTCAATTTCGGATTAGTGTCACTCCAATATCTGCAGTTTTGTCTGTTTACATGTCCATTTAGGTGAAAGTGGGTTTCGCCTGAAAAAAAATGTTGTTAAAGCTGGCGAACCTCTCTAGAATTTCGTTAGCAAACTGCAGCAAGTGAGCATAATCTTGAAGCTGTAACTGCTTAACCATTTGAATTTTGCACGGATGCAAATGTAAATCCTTGTGTAGAATGCGGTTTAAAGATGTTTTGGATACGTTTAAGATGCTAGATTGCTTTCGAGTAGAGTCCCAGTTGTTCACGAACAGACGCTCTAACATGCTCTATGTTTTGGGATCCCGTGATGTTCTAGGTCGGCCAGATCGTGGTTTATCTATTGTTAAACAAGTTTCTTCAAAGTTCTGGACCCATTTTGTAATCGATTGAATCGATGGAGCTTTATTTTTATGCCGTATATTGTAACGAGTGCAAAATTTTCGTTGCGCTAGAGTCGAAGAATCGTTGTTTCGATAGTACTCGCATACGCAGAACGCACATTGTTTCTCGTTGAATGATGCCATGGCACTAAATTCCCATCGGCCGCTCTAACACTCCGTACCTTGCCCGTCTCACCTCTCCCTTGCTGCTCGACGCAGCTGCCGATTCAAATGTTAACGGACTTTTGAACCACCTGTATAATATTTTTAAGCATGTCCCAGTAGAAATACTAAAATCCTTATGAGTATCAACGATTTGCATGAAACGCAGTTACCTGTTAGAAACTACACACCTTTCCGTCTCAATTTGTAATGACTCAACTATTCTAAGAGCAAAAGAAACAAAGTGATTACGGACATACGTAAACTATCATGTTCATTATATAAATTCCTTCTTAGAAAAGAATGAAACAGATCCACTTAATAGCCACATATTTGTAACAAGTCGAACACTTGGACAAGTTAGTATTCCGTATACTCGAATTTATGCTTGTTTCATAAAATGTTAAAATATAAATTAAAATGTAACAATTAAGAGGAAACGCTGTTCTTAATATGTAATAAAATATAAATAATTTTTTCCAATTACTACTCAAGTTGGAGCATCAACGGTTTTTTAAAATTAAATTTTTATTACTTGTAGTATTTTTCATTTCTAAGCCCTTTTTGTGAAATATTAAGCTTCAAAGTGCCGTGCTGCCTCCCTCTCTAATTTTTCGACTAAGAGTTTGAAAAACCTGAAAAAATCTGGTTAAAACTTTAACATAAAATGACGTCGGTTAACTTGTATCATCATTTTTGGGAGGCTTAAAAAATTATGGAATCTATCCTTGTTCCGTTACTCGTTTGGACGCTTTTATTTACAGATCTGTGAGTAAATTAAGTTCACAACATTAATTATTTTAATTGATATTGTAACCTTAATTTTCTTATTCATATGTAAGAATAACTTAATTAAAACACTACAAGTTGAATTAAGAAGTTTCACTGCAATATGTAAGTTTACTTACACTTTTTTGGTATATACATTCTCACTTCATTATTTGAAAATGCATTGCTTATTTAAGATTTCGTGAAAAATAATGTACCGTTTTAAACTTGATAGAGAAGACTCATCGCAAGTTCGTGCTTCGATTAAGGCCTCCATTAATTTTTTTTTAAATCAAACAAAAAATTTCTCATATTGTCATTTATATATTTTTTTGTAGTAAATAGATAGAGCTAATAATAATCTAATAACCAAAACATTATATGATGTAACAATAATCTAATATAATAACCAACCTAAGTCCAAGTGGAACCATGTAGCTCAAAACTGCACAACTTTCTTTTTTTAAAAGATACTTTCCAAATTGTTTTACATATATGATAAATAACAGTTATCTGTTGATTGATGGCACATTTTCTATTTACTATGGAAAGATAAAAAAATATTGTAATTTCCATTTTATGACTTACATATTATTAAAATTTAAATGATGTTTTGAATATTTAAGGCTATGTAGTATTTTTATTAAACTATTTACAAATATTAAATTATTTTTCACCATGTAAATACATAGATTTCCTAGTATCTTTCATAAGCTCAAAATCAGTGAGATTTAAAATAATCACTACAGTTCTCTGGTAAATTTTAGATAAAATTCTAGTAACATAATTTTTTTCTAATCTTTAACTGTAGCAGTGACGGAGATGGGAGAGATGTCTTTTGTAGATATTTTTATCAATATGTTCCGAATTATCGTAAATAAATTCTGAAAAAATTGTTTTGAAATCTTAACAATATGCCCTTTTAATAGATATCAAACACGATACACGAAATAAAAAAAAATTAATTTCGATTCTCAATTTAACTCCTAAAATTTCTATATAAATATTGTTTAGTGTTAGCGATTGAGATATTTACAAGTTAATACACTTATCGTAATTTGAAATTTCATCTTTCTATGATTCCTGAGAAAATATCTGTGTTATTAAAAGCCGAGGTCATCAATGGTCTTATAATGCTCCCATTTTTCCTTTTGGGGTATGGAACTCTAAAAATTACAAAAGCGTGATTCTAATTAAGACGACACAAGCAAGGGAGAAATTCATATGAGTAGTTTCATTAATAGAATGATATAAACACGTAGAAGTAAGGAAGATAACAATTTATGGGAGACACAACTTCTTCTTCTTCTCAGTTTGTTACATTCTTGACAGAGTGGCCGTGGTCATCATGTCGAGTGTCTTGCACATTATTATGCACCATAGGATATCCCTCCGTTCCTTTCTATTAGCTGTTTTCCAGGTACACTTGTGTTAGCGGAACGTCCGTGGCTGTCTTGACCTGATTTATCCATCTAATCGGTGCTCCCTCATGTAGCCTAGTACCTTCCACTTTGCCCTGTATCACCAGGAATTCAATATGATTGTTGTTACACCCCGACACATGTCGGAAGAATTTTTTTATGCAAATTTGTACAATATTGGATAAATGCTGCCTAATACCAAATTCTTGGAGCCCTTTCTCTTAGTGTCCATGTCTCTGCGGTATAGAAATTTGGAACGAGTCAGATTTTCGTTGTTTTTGTTATGTTCGTTCTTCCATATCCTCCTCAGCTTGTCCATAGCAGACCTAGTAATCATCATATGCCTCTTTTGTTAGTACATCCGCCATTATTAGAAATCAATGCCCCCAAATAGACACATGATTGAACCACTTTGCAGTTCTCTAGTTGGGTGATTTCGGATGAGTTATCATTAGCACGGTCAATAATCATTATCTTTGTCTTATTGCGATTAATTTTCAATCCGAATTCAAGGCTGACGTTTTCCATCCTTTGCAGTTGACTTTCCATATACGAATATTAGTTGCTAATAAGGTGGTGTCATGCACATATCAAAGTCATCTATCACCATCGTAATTACATCCGTCCAATTTTCAAGAGTAATTTTCATTATAAGTTCGGTATAGATGTTACATAGGAGACACAACTAGATTAGCAAAAATTACAAGGCACTGTCAAAATCTACAATCATATTGTAGGTTATTAGATATTATGTGATAATTCATAGAAAAAAAATACTATACGAGGGTTGTTTATATGATTATGAAGTAGACAAATTAAGAATATTAAAATAAACTTGCACCAACTCTGTTATACTGGTTTAATGAGAGGTGATATGACAATATATGTCGGTATATAAAACTGGTTCAGTTGATTTAATATTGATTCAATTAATGTTTATATAATTAGCTGTTTGAAAAATTAACATCTTTACATTTTCCTTCTTAAGATCTTGATTCTCTTACACCGAGTGGGCCAAAATATAATGAAGTCATTGAAGTGAATTATTGTGTATCATTTTGATATTTTTTTACCATGTATACCACTGTTAATGGTTTATACAACTATTACATCATATGGTTATAACATAATACTTTTATAGATCTGAGTCATTAATGTGTAATATTCGCCAGTAACTCTAACTTGATGACAGATTTGTTTTAATTATTTAATTACCAACATCTTATGTAACATTATAATTTTAACAGCCCATGTCTTAAAAAATAGAAAAGCAAGAGTTACGTAGGTACCCAAAACACTTACTTCTTGTGCAGCACTGGACATACAACTGACAAACAAATATTGAGAATTCTTAAGTAGGAAGGCTAATCAATTGTGTGAAGGCTGATCAACGTGAGAACCATACTGACTAAAGTAATATAAAGATTGAGCTTTTGTGGCGCCTGCTATGGAATTCAAGCCATAGATGGGTATTCCTTATGTATTGTGTACATGTACATATAGGAGTTTCATCGACACTTACTGGATAAAAATTAAAACTTAAGAATTGAGTAGAACGCTCACTATGAGGGTGCAAATAATGGTCCTTTCTTAGTAATTTATTAGTCATAATTATCAAGTAAACATTATCTGACCCCTTAACCCATTGATAGCTTTGTTTTAAACATTGTATCTTTATCATTGATAATATATTTTTATTATTAAGACAAGGATCTATCGAAACTTTTCTAAGATGCAATTAGTTTTCAGACGTAGGTATCTTACTTGTATATCCATTAATAGTTTTGTTTTAAACACTACATTATCATCGATAATATATTGGTAATGTTAATGACCCTTTTCTAGTAAATAAGTGACTAGTTTTTAAAAGTAGATATTGTGCTCATGAATCTACTGATAGCTTTGTTTTAAACATTGTAGTTTTACGTTCGAGGTATTGGGGCTGTTTATGTTAATGACTCTTTTAAGCCTTTTCTAATAAGTAGGTAACTAGTTTTTAAAAATAGATATTATACTCTTAAATCAATTGATAGTTTTTTAAACATTGTATCTTTATTTGATAATGTATTTGTATTATTATGACAATGAATTTTGACCTATTTTCTAATAAATACCTAACTAGTTTTTAAAACTTCTGTATCTTGCTTATAAATCGGTTGATAGCTTTGTTTTGACATAATGTCATCTTCAATGACAATAATATATTGATATTGTTTATGTTTATGACCCTTTTGATCTTTATCTAATAAATAGGTAACTAGTTTTTAAAAATAGATATTTTGCACATAAATCTATTGATAGCTTTGTTTTAAACATTGTACACTTATCATTGATAATACATTCGTATTATTGTGATAATGACTTTGACCTATTTCTAATAAATAACTAGTTTTCAAAAGTATGTGTCTTGCTTTTAAATCAACTAATAGCCTTGTTTTGAACATTGTAGTACCTTTACTGTAGATAATATATTGGTATTGTTTAGGATAATGACATATATGTGTTTATAAATTAGTTTCCCCTTTTAAGTGGGTAACTAATTTATAAACACATATATTGTGCTCATAAATCAAATGATAGCTTTGTTTAAAACAATTTTTTGCAGTGTAATTGGGTATTTGACTAAATTTTTTCATAATTTCAAGTGAAATTTTTTTTTAAATAATCTTAAAAATTGACCGAGTTATAAGTTTAAATTTAATCTTTAGACAAGGACGACAATACTGAGTTGTGAGATCATTTTTAATATTGCACATTATATTCTACAAGAGGAAAAGAAACAGGGATATACCCAACTCTATCTGTATCTTCAAATTTAGAAGCCTATAACTGGCTTATTTTTCAATCAATTTTTAAATTTTTTTGAAGACTGGTTTTTAATTAACTTATATTTCACAATATTGTATGAAAAATATCAAAATTTAGAATGAGTCAACTACCGGATTGATGTATGTTAAACTATCAGTAGTTTTATTATAAACTATATGATTTGAGTTCGTTTTGAAACAGTAATATTTTAGAGATTGAACATCTTGGAACACATTTAAGGACAAAATGTTATACTCATAAAACATGTTATGCCCATATAAAATAACAAAAAATGTGACACTAGATAGCGCCACTTACAAACTACTATGAAAGAGAGAGTCAGCAGAAGCATGTATATAAGAGAGATATTCGTACTGAGACCTCGTCTGTTCAGGATCACTTTAAGAGCTTAATGACATGTCTGTGTAACATAATGCCTTTGCTTCAGGGATTAGTTGTAGTCGGGAAGTAAAAAAGCCTTTTCTGTGAATTTTTTATAGTATTAATATGTTAATGACCCTTTGTGTTACAATTATATTATTAATTGTGTTACAATGATATCTCTACATTATGTTACATGAGGTATTGAAAAAATTTTTTTTTTAATAATTTGCTCGTTATGATCAGCTCAAATGATAGCGCACAATACAATGAATTAAAAAAAATGTTTGTAATCTTTATTTCTGTCCTATAAATTGTCCATATGATATTTTTTATTTATTACAATGCCAAATTTCAAAGACAACCGGCAAAAACCGTCTCAGGTTTTATTAGAATAAAAATGACATCATGTAGAGAAATTGAAAAAATAATTCCTTTAAGTTTAATAAGTTTAAATTGTCAATCAAATAAATAAGAAATCTTGTATTTTTATCATTATGCCAGGTTTTGTCAAAACTAATGATTCAATCTTTTCAAAATAATTGATAGAATCACCTTACTGTTCACTAGAGGATCACCATTGTTGAAAATAATTCTCAACCATATCAATGCTGTGGAATGTATGATGAATTGGTATTATTGTTTCCTGTTTCATGTTTCATGATTATTAGAAGATCAGGTTTGTTCCGTTTGTTTATAGTAATGGGAAGACTTATATAATAAATATTTATAATATATTTATATGGCATAAAATACTAATGTGTCATGGAAGAACTAATCATTATTTATGATATTTATTTATATAGCAATTTTATAATAATTGATATATTTATCCTAAAGTTTTAATAGAAACATATTTCCCTTTACCTAATAATGGTGATAAATTTCAATTTGAAATCACGCACCTAATTAAAATATTCATTTTCAACAATTAACCTGCAATACCATATTAAAAATTAAGTGAAAAAAATACTTCTTCTAATTGCATAAAACAATTAATATAATCCAGTTAGTAGAGCCCCATACCGGTAAACCAAGAAATAATTCTATAACATTTGATACACAAATCAATACAAACAATTAAAAAATATCCATGAAAGCAACTATTTATTAGAAGTTTAAACAACGCGAATTTAATTCAAAAGAATCCATATTTATTAATAGGATTTTATTTTACAAAATTACTTTAAAAAATTATAAAAACTACTTTAAAGTTTACACTCAATACTAAGACCCAAAAATGATCAAAATATCAAAGTACTCTCACCATAATTATACATAAATATGATATATTTCTTCATTCTTATGCCAAACATGGAATTTGAATATCTGTCCTGTTATCATCTAATTGGTAAAGCTAGATGTAAACAATAATACAATAACATAATTGAATATATTTGGCGTTAATTTTGTAGAAATTCATTATTCACAATTAAATGAAACTATGTGATGTAGTATTATTCCTACTTTTTTTTAAGTTCTTTGCCACAACCTAGGTTTCGTTGTATTACAACATCTTCAGGTGGACTGTTAGCAAAGATCAACTCTTAGGAACATCCAACAGCATTTATATGTTTCAAAACAATAACGGAAGCCGGGTTTGTGTGGGTTTTCCCACTGCTTATATTAGTGAGTTTATTGTAGGGGAGCAGTGTAGATTTTATTATACTTCTGAGAGTTATACAATATGCAAGTATTTTAGTGAGGGTAATAAATTCAATTGATGTTATTCTATGAGGTTGCACAATGCGAATGTCCCAGTGTATGTAATAAAATTAAATGAAAGTTATTCTCAGTAATAAATTTATACAAAAGCAAGGGTATCTGAACGTTAGAACAAGGTTATACCACTAATTCTACATATCTCCGGTTTTATTTATTCATTTATTTATTTATTTTTTTCCTTTATATATATTTATATTTATATGTGTAGTTAGGCTGAAACAATATGAAGAGTATTTTCAATGAGGTGTAACCATCACCCTCGTACTGATAATGCCCCCTATTATTACAAATAAATACAAAAGTCAATAAACATAATATCCTAGAAACATTAGAAATAAACAGACATAAAAAGACACCAAGGTTAATATATTAAATGAACAACTAAATATAATATCATCACCCATACTTAATATCTTCTAGACATAATATAGTTAGACAACATTGATACTACAGTACCCTGGAAATTGTTTCAGCCCAACTACATATCTAAATGTAAATATATGTAAAGGAAAAAAAATAAATAAATAAATGAATAAATAAAACGGGAGATATGTAGAATTAGTGGTATAACCTTGTTCTAACTTTCAGATACCCTTGCTACTGTATAAATATTTTACTGAGAATAACTTCCATTTAATTTTATTACATAAACTGGGACATTTGCATTGTACAACCTCATAGAATAACATCAATTTAATTTATTACCCTCACTAAAATA
Organism: Druceiella hillmani; assembly: GCA_039881145.1. Lineage (NCBI taxonomy): Eukaryota > Metazoa > Arthropoda > Insecta > Lepidoptera > Hepialidae > Druceiella > Druceiella hillmani. Next base: position 18,244,040 of record JAYKKI010000029.1, read on the forward strand.
CTTGTATATTGTATAACTCTCAGAAGTATTATAAAACCTACACCGTTCCCCTACAATAAACTCACTAACACAAGCAGTGGGAAAACCCACACAAACCCGGATTCTGCTATTGTTTTGAAACATATAAATGCTGTTGGATGTTCCTAAGAGTTAACCTTTGCTAACAGCCCACCTGAAGATGTTGTAATACAACGAAACGTAGGTCGTGGTAAAGAACTTAAAGAAAGTAGAAATAATACTACATACATTTTATTATTTAAATCAATTTTCAATTATTAAAAGTTTGTAAAGTAATTCAGTTTGTAAATTTAAAAAGGCACTAAATAAATTTATTATGCCTGTAACTTCTTTTTAAAAATGTTGAAGCTCGGACCAGCGGCGTAATTCACATTAATTTCAATCTTTTTTAGATCAAATTACATATTTGCAAATGAAAGACTGCTTTGAATTCGGATATCAAAATGAATAAGTGATTGATATGAGATTCAATATTTTTTCGAAAATATTGATGATCGAATCGATAAGTAAAAGTGCACGTCGGTTAATAGTTTATTTTTAACAATTTAGTCAATGGCTACTCGTTATAAAAGCGATCAATGTTGATTATTTTTGTATTATAAGTATATTACAATTATAAATTTTCTAGCTTATTTGCGCTCTTTCCTGATGCTAGTCGCTGAATTGTTTTTTTTGTTTATGTTGCTTGTTCTTACATCAAAATTGTTTTTGAAAACGTTTTTGTAGACATTTCCTGCAATATCTTTAGAACTGTCTGACATAAAATTTTAAATAAATAATTCTGGAATCCTTAACAGTCAATCTTTCAATTGACAATCCACTCTAGAGGAATGTCAGTATTTTTTTACCCCAACTTATTTTTTTACTAGAGGTGTGCGATATCAATAAAAAACAATAGGTAACTGTACCTGTTATAAAATGCTAGGCTGTACACGTTACGTATACTCGCTTGTCGGGTGTTTGTCAGAAACACGCAATGTAAACACTATTCTAAAGCATTCAATATTTTTTTGCTTGTTACATACCGGGATTTTTCTTACACTTAGTTGAATGAAACTAAACAAAAAGTTACAAAAATAAAATGTAATGGTCATTGTTCTATTCTTCTAAAATCTTTTGTCATGGGCTTTTAGAGATTAAGAATGAACATATGCTCGCCAAATATCGATATGCAATAGAGTTTAGACACACTTGAGAAGCAAGCACAAGTATACTAGTTACTAGCTTATCCAAAAGTATGATATGTTACAAATATGAACCTATTACGCGGAACGTTTTTGTTTCATTCTTTCCAAAAAATGGGTTTGTATGATGAACGTGATAGCCTGCGTATATCTGTAATCACTTCGTTTCTTTTGCTTCTATATTAGTTGAGTCATTACAAACAGAGGCAGAAAGCTGCGTATTGTGTAACTGGTATCTTTGGAATATCATACGCTAGTACGCCCCTTCCACGCAAACACTTCGTACTCTCTAAAATTTTCATATGAATATTTTTCTTTGTTAACTATGACGATATATGTGGGTTAATATGCTTACTACAATACGAAAGTTCTAACAGTTTATGAGAAAAATGGTTAAGATGGACCTACATGTGTTTGGTATTATAAAAGTTTTTTTTCCTTTTGAGGTGCCCTAAAAATTTATGCACCAAAAATCAGGTTACGAATTTTAAGAGAAAACCCCTTTGTTTTTTTGTACAAAAAGTTTTTATTTAGTGAGTGTGCATTAACCATTTGAGTGCTGACAAGCGCCATCACGCTCGTGCGCGTACTAACTAAATTTGCCACGAGAGCTATGGCGCTTGCGAAATCAGTTGCCGTTTAGCACGCGGTAGGAGAGATTGCACACACGCATCGCTAAATTTTTATCTTTCTACGTGTTATATAAAGTTCAAATTATAATATTATTAGTAATTACAATATAAAAAGAATCCTGGAAAAGAAAATTTTTAACTCATAATGTCGGAATACGAAAATAATTCGAGTGAAAATGATCGTTTTTCAAGTTGTGAAGAAAGTGATAGTGGAAGTGACATTGTGGTGTGCTCACAATTTAGTGTAATGCAAGTTTTGAGTGATAGTGGTAATAGTGACGATAACAATTATTTTGAGTGCGAAAATACGATGTGACCTTGATTTCAGCTTTTGTTATAATTTTTGTTCACAATATATATTTTTTAATTTTCTTTGTATTTTATTATCCTTGTACAAGTTTTTATTCACAAAACACTGAAAAAATTATTAAAATTGGACAAGGGTAAATGACATCGAAAACAAAAGATTTCTTTGGCATTCTTAAGTATATATGAGTAAAAAACCAAGGCACTAAAACAGTTAAAAAATAGGTCTGTGATCAAAAAACACCAGACGACAAAAGTTCTTTTTTTATGGAGATAAGAAGCACAGTAGTGTTTTATCTTCAGGGGCCATAAGGTCATTCGCAATCTCGCATAACATTGTAGCAGAGGTCGCCATCATGGCACCTTTACTCCAATGCGTTAAGGGGTTATTGAAATATAGAGCAGACTTAGAATGGGTTTAGAGTTTGAAGTACAGTCACTATATAAACAGAATTTTTTAAATTATTTATACAGACTCGTCTGATTCAGGATGACATCGGCACTTTGACCTCTATTATAATAGTACGCTTATAGTAGTCAGTGGGGTGACATAAAAAAATCTTTCGCCAATGCAGAAGCCCCCAAAATGTTGTGGAATGTGTTCTTTATTCCCGAATGTTCTGTTTATCTCTGACGTCAAATACTGTAAGGGTCTGATGTCTTTTTTCTCAATGTACCTGTGAGCACAGGCTCGAATACATTTTTTCAATGATTTGGTTAAAACTCTCTTTATTTTAAATGAAATCACCAAAATATTTTTCAAATAATATACCGGAAGGTAGGGTTTTGGAGAAGTCAATGTATTTAATGTTAAATTTTATATTATTTCATATTTAAATTGTAGTCGCTCTTAATTTAAAAATAACTATTGTTTTGTGAAATATTAAGACACATTTTTGAATAATTACACACATTGTGTGTAGTGTGTAAAACTAGAGAGATTTTAAAACAAAATGTGAGGCATCCGTAAGTTTTCAGATAAATTAGTTATTTTGCTATGAATATACAAACTTCCTAAATTGCAATTATAAATTAGTGCATCCAAAAATGTTTAACTGTACCTGGACTGTACTCGGGTACAGTCTGCAACAATTTTTCGTCCGTTTAGAAAGGAGGCTAGGAAAAGAAATATGAAAATTGATACTGAATATTGTAGACATGAAACTGCTCAAGATAAAGGGAAAAAAATTGCAAATTACAATTACCTAAGTTTCACAATTATTTAGGATTATCTAGAAAATAAGAACTAAAAATATTTAAAATAAAGCCCCTTTTATTTATTGCTACTGTAATGATTAACCAAGCTTAAAACTTAATGGTTCCCAATAACAATGTATGATATCAGATCGTCCACTTATAATGGTTTAGACTGTGTTATGACTGCATCATATTATGTCCTCTTGAAAGTCTTGTATGTTTACATATTAAGAAAAGATTTACTGCTCGTTTGTTATGACTGTATCATATTATGTCCTCTTGAAAGTCTTGTATGTTTACATATTAAGAAAAGATTTACTGCTCGCCCACACTGTACATCCTGGTTACAAAGGACTTCTTTCATCAAGTTCAAGGAAGTGTCATTGCAGGCTTGAATGTTCATATATTCAGTGAAGAGTTACTATCCACCCACTCAGCACTTACTGGTTACAAAGTACTCTTTTCATCAAGGTCAAGTATTCTGCATGCTGACTCGACACATCACAGGATATAAAAGCAGTACTTGTCAAGCTCGCATGTGTTAATTTATACAAAATTTTGTTAAGTTATTAACTCTGTGTTGAGCTTCTCTCTGTAATTATATTTACATGTTAAAATTTTTAACCTATAAATTTCATCGTACTGTATTTCGTGAAAGCTCTTATCTTATAAAGGTAATAATATATTACTCGCATTTAATGTGAAACACATGAATGCAAGTTTGGCATGATCTCCTAAAACACTTGAGCAGTAACAAAGCTGCATTGGCTGCATCGGTTCTATGAAAGTAATAATATCATATTACTCTTATTTAAGTGGACTCTACAAAAATTAATGTGAAACACATGAATGCAAATTTGGCATGATCTCCTAAAACACTTGGATCAGTAATAAATATTGGCTTTTGTTCTGTGAAAGTATTAATATCATATTACTCTTATTTAAGTAGACTCTACAAAAATTAATGTGAAACACATCAATGCAAGTTTGGTATGATCTCCTAAAACACTTGAGCAGTAACAAAGCTGCATCGGCTTTTGTTCTATGAAAGTAACAATATCATATTACTCTTATTTAAGTGGACTCTACAAAAATTAATGTGAAACACATGAATGCAAATTTGGCATGATCTCCTAAAACACTTGATCAGTAACAAATATTGGCTTTTGTTCTGTGAAAGTATTAATATCATATTAGTCTTATTTAAGTAGACTCTACAAAAATTAATGTGAAACACATGAATGCAAGTTTGGTATGATCTCCTAGAACAATTGAGCAGTAACAAAGCTGCATTGGCTTTTGTTCTTTGAAAGTTATAATATCATATTACTCGTATTTAAGTGGTCCCTAGTGATGAAAATTAATGTGACATATGTAAATATAATTTCCCTGCTTCTATAAATATGAAATGCATTTTTTGGTATGGCAAGTCTTTTTTTATATAATAAAGACACACATTCATTTGCTGGCTTTCATTATGTCAAATACACTTAAATTAAATCATTCTCTATGTGACATTTCAATCTATATTATAAATTAATTATTAATGTAAGATCAATAATAAACAGAATTTTAGTCAATCATAAAACCTGTTACATTACTAGCAACACTAAACTTTTCACTATGAACAAGTCCAGTTTAGAACAAATGTGAATTTCCTGTTTTTTTTTTGTTTTAATTGGAAGAATATAGGTAAACAAGCAAGTATTTGGTATTGGGCTGACACGCAATTATTTTATTTGAAAAAAAATTATTTGGTTAAATTTCCTATACAAATTTATTTTTTTTCAAGGAAATATTTTATAAGTTCGTCTTAATTGCTATTCTTAGTAACCCAAACATTGGATTTGCAAATACAAATAATAGTTTATTAAAAAAAAACCAAAAATTGAAATAACCAGGTAGGAGAAGTTATAAAAAAAGAGGTTATAGATGTTAATTGTGACCATTTTTTTCATAGTAAGAACATTTTGAAATAAATTTTTGAATATATTTGGCGTTAATTATGTAGAAATTCATTATTCACAATTAAATGAAACTATGTGATGTAGTATTATAGGTCTAGGTCGTGGTAAAGAACTTAAGGAAAGTAGAAATAATACGTAGTAGTAGAAATATCACGTAGTTTCATTTAATTGTAAATAAATTTTTGTAATAAAATAATAACTACTAGCCCATTTTACTTTTTTTAAATATGTCGCTTTTCAAATATATTCTCTCGTATAAAAAAAATCAATGAAATTCATTTTTATATGAATACTTGAGACACGAAGGGCTTAGGTAGAGGACGTAGTTTGCCTATAGTTTTTCTATAAGTTCCCTTTTTCTATGTATAGTAACATAATTTTAGAAAATCAATAATTACTTTAGTTTAATCAAACTATGTATAAATATTTTCTATATTTTTAATTTAGTTGATATTTTGCTTGTTATTTCTGGAGTTATTTCCAGCTAGCTGATAATAAATCTCCATTTAATGTGATACAAAATAATCTGGCCTCCTTTATTATAATTATTTGTAAAGTCAGTATCTGATTATTTTATTAATTATATTATTTAATTTTGAATTTTATATTTGGACACTCCACCGACTTTCTAAAAAACTAATCTCCATTAGAAATTTGTCTGTTCAAGGCGTCAGCATCGTAAGCTTATTTAAATCTGATTTTCTTATATTAATATTTACCACCTGGCTATTTATTCAATTAAATGTTTTCAGAATAATGTCACGACTACTGTATATTTATCAGTAAATAAATTCTAAAACGCAATATAAATGATACATGACTTCTTCTCTAGGATGTGGCCTGCTAAATTAATATATCAGTTTTAGTTTGTTGTTTTTGCAAGGAAATACCGGTAATACTTTATCTTGCAAGTCTGTGATATTTTAACCAAACAGTTTTGATCATAAAGCATTAATGTGTAAGCTTTTTTTTTTAATTCCTCAAAACCATTATCATATTTACTACACCACATCTATTCCGAATGTCCCTTTGGTTAGTTCTATCAGAGACCTGACAATTGAAGCAAAATTTTTCTATATATTTTCTAAAAAAAAAAGAAGTGTGCTAGATATCAATTTTACAGTTTCCATTTCTGCGAGACAAGTCAACTTATTTCATTTTTTTCATTTTATATTTTAAAAACGATTTATTTAGTTTCACAATCTCTATGCTGTTTTGTTTAATTCAAGTGACATATTTAACATTAAATTTGAATTAAATTTTTTTCTTATTTCAATGAATATATTCATAATATATGGATTGTATATATGACACTATGTGCAATCCTTATGTAAAGGAAATAATGTTCTTATTCCAATATATACAAAAATTAAATTAAATCTCTTGTTTAAATTTTGTTTTCGTCAACGTATGTTTCTCTTTAGTTGTCATCCTTATATTGCGATTTTATTTACTTATTAAGGTCCTTGCTCGACTTACAGTTTTATAACCAATGCGTTGAGTAAATTAGAGAAAATAACAAAGCGTTATATTACGGAATTGAATCGAGCAGATTTCAGCAACCCATTTAACACCATTAATAAAAAAATGTTTTTGCTTTAAATAAAGTATCTCAAATTTTACAATGGCCATTGCATATATTTAGTTTAAAATTGGCGTTTAAAAATTGTTCAAATGATATTTCTAAAGTATTCAGTTGAAAGGTTGGAATTAGAGGCTCTGACAACCATTCTTCCAAATAAACTGATCTTGGAGAGGTTTCATTCAGTGGACAGCTCCACTCTGTAAATATCATCGATATCGTGACATGAGTCATTTCTGCGCATGGACATTTGTAGTCACGTCTTCATCTCATGTGGACACGACACCGACCAAGCAAGCAAAGTATTTTATGGATGATTATTATCTATAGAATCTACCTTAAAGCATAATTGATTTTAATGGAATTATGCATAAAAAACAACACTTCGCTACGTAACTAGAACAATTGCAAACATTTGTCTTCAACTTCATTACAATAAACAGCACATTTTCTAATATAGTTGGGATTTTTAAATATACACACACAGCGTTTAGTGTGGTAAATGCAGTTTTGTGGATAGAAGTAGGGATTTTATGGTGTTAAAAGAGAACTAAATATAGGTTGATGAAAAATTTGTCACGTAACTGACTGAATTTGTTTATCTTCAGAGGTAATCGAAATTGATCTTTTTTCTTTCTGCACTTAAAATCCTGTAACCAACCAAATGAAAAATATTACATTCCTACAGCATCATCCTGCCTTTTAACGAAAGAAGGTTTGCAAACTACAGTCTCTGGCCAAATTATTAGACGAACTGCAATTTCTACGCAAAACCTTATAATTTATAGCCGTAAAAAAATGGAATTGTGACATTTTACTGGAATAAATCAAATTTGTATGTCTGCTGCATACAATTAGGTATGTGTTGTTACAATTAAAACATGGTTTTGACTGAATATTCATTAATTTTCAATAAAGGAACAATATTAAAACTCCAAGTGCATTTTTGCATTGCTATTTCCTTTAGTCGTCTTATGTAGCTATCAATGTTTCAGTCCTTCGCGGCATTCTGTTAATGCTTAATTTTACAATCTCCTTCATTTGCAGATGATGACTCCTCACATGGATGATATTTTCAATGAGATTTTTTTTAGTCATATCCACTTCCCTCTTTATCAACTTTCACGCATTTTCAATTAGATTCATATCGGGACTTACTTGGCAAATCAAACAGTGGGATATTTTGGTCAAGTAAATATGTTTTGATTGAATGTGCAGTGTGACAAGAGCTCCATCTTACATAAAAATAAATGGTTCCCTATTTCAGAACAACTTTCTTAAATGTGGAACCTACAAATTCTCTAGGACTTTGTTGACTCATGATGCCTGGTCCTGCCTCATAATGCCTTTCACTATGTAAAGGCGCCCTGTATTCTTGCCACTGATGTTGTATCAAATCATAATTTATGGTGGATGTTTCACGGTTTGCACAATGCAGTTAGGGTGAAATTTTTCACCTTGATGACGGCAAATCAATTGAGCATTTTCCCCTAAAATTTGAAATCAATTGAAAACTTGGATGAAATAAAAAAATTAGCGATAAAATGTTAATTATACACGAAATATTAAATTACCAATCTCCATATCTTTGTCTTTTTAATCTTTAGTCCACCTCAGATGTTTTGCTTTCATCCCAGCAATCAATTGAAGCTTCCTGGTAGTTTGATGAAACTTATAAGGATTTATCCTTCTATTTTCTGTGAACATTACACTCAAATATAATAACAATAGCTTCTTCCAGTATAGATTTGGTTACTTTTGTGGTAGAAAATCTGCTCAAATTTACTTGACAGATCTTTCTGACCCGGGGGTGAAAATTGGCTTTCTTCCCCATTTTTCTTTTCTTTTTGGGCTCAGTTCTTCACCCATATTGACTTTTCTCTATGTGCCATACATTTGCTTCAGACGCATTCAATCCTTGAAAAATTTTACATCATGATCATGGATCACGTGAATTGAACATAAATCAGAATGCATGACGTCACAACTTGCCAAACAAGTAGTCATTGGCATCCTGCTTCTATTATCGTAACTTATGTAAAATTATCATTTAATATAAAACAAGTTTTAGTTGTGTGTATCGTTATTGATTAGATTTGTTTTTGGGTTCTTTTGATATACAAAAGAAAGAGAAAAAAACACATATTGTTAAACTCTTTTAATTGTGTATAAAATTAACTTTGACACAATGGAAATATTCAATGAAACTTAGACCAAAGTGGTTTTCACAGAAGTACAATCTAGAACTTGTAAACAAGTATCTCTTTTTACAAGGTGCAAGCATTTTTTTCATATTTCTGATTTATGCGGCATATAAATAAATAATTTGGCGTTCTGATTGTCCTGCTATCACATTGTAGCACAGCACAGCACTTGTAAAATATTGAATTCATTATAAACATTGTTTTATAAACACTTATTAACACACTCAACTTCATAGCTGTCTGTTTGGCAAGGCGTGACATCATACAAGAAAGACACCATGATAGTTCAGAGTGTTTTGATGGAAAAATTTAAATGGGTTTATAAAAATGCAAAATAAACCATTTGAATGTTTGGTTTTTGCTGAAATATCTATATTTTGAGTATAGTACACTGCAAGGCAAAAGATTAACCAGTTTCTGAAAAATTGCCAACTAGCCTATTAGACGTTTTTGTAGTTCATGTTGGTAGATCTTTTGTATTCAGGATGACTATTGATTACGCCATAAGCTAATCTCACAGAATTTTCCTTACTGGACTTTTTTCTTTATTTCATTACAAATTGACATATTGACTTAATAAATGCTTTAACTCTTTCTTTGTGAAATGAGACCTTCCTTTATGTCAAACTTCAAGATTGTTAACGAGAGAAACCATTTCAACAAGTAGGTTTTGATGAATAAACAATGTCAAAATATATGATTATTGAAAACTGCAATTTTTTTATTGTACCGAGATAAAGCCTTGAATTTTTACAGGATTATAGGATTGTAAATCTTAGAAATGATAAATCTAGCTATTCCTGAGAAAAAGCCCCTTGTCGGACAGGTGAATAACAATGAAATTTTATAAGAATTTGGTTTTTTCGTTCTGAAGTAACCACCTTTACAAATGATTAACTGTTACAGTCACATCCTTGTTCTTTAAAAGGTTTAATCAACTGAAGAATAATTTTAAATACTAAGCCTACCTTAACTATCGGTTTTACAATAGTATACTTTACAGAGATGTAAGTAGCTAACTTCAGAATCTGCATCCTTCGTAATCATCTAACTTATTCTTTTACTGCATTTTGGCATAATCATTAATTTTGGCGTAATCATTATTATTATTTTGTTGTGCTTGTAAATTTGTTTTTGAATGAGAACAGAATCTTTTTGAGAGGTCCTCATGGAAGTTACATTGAGCATCTGTATACAGATGCCCAAATGAGAGGTTTCTCCATATATGATAATGAAAACGATGGGAAGGCTCATATCGATTTGGTTATTTTTGAAAAAGGCAGGGAAATGCTCAGAATGTGAAAGAAGTTCTTCACAAGTCTTTTGTACTGTTTGCTCTATTTATTGGAGAAAATTTTCGCTTCATGCGCATTAATTCACAGGCTTATGTCGCAGGCTGTGTCTCCAACTAATAGTATTTAAACTAAGTTGATATTCAAATATTACCACCTTCTCCAAACAGTTCAAATAGCACACATTCTAATATTTTATAGAAAAAGAGACTGGCGAAGGTCCGTATATATTTGGTCAAGGTATTAAAAGAAAAATGTCACTATTAAATAGAAAAAATGAAAAAAAAATAAGCTATTTAACATTTTTACTTAAATTGCCAGTCAGATAAATGAGAAATCTTGTATTTTTTTATAAAAAATCTAAATTATTTTTCATAATAGTTTGTAATTTCTACGGAACTCTTTGAACCAGGAAGATGAAACAAAGTGCGGATTGTGCCTCATTGTATCCCCACTATGCACAAATGTAATGTGCTAATTCATAAAATTCGCAGACAGGCTGGTCAAAAAGTCACATAAAATTCGAAAAGGGTGGAAGACATTAATTTTTACAAAATCAGAAGTTTACTTTTAATTAATTTGGACAATGGCAAAAAAGCAATTGGTACTGATTATTTTTTATAATAGTTCCGAAAATGTTAGAAAGCACTTGATTACATTTTTGTTATTCTTAATTCTTGTAAACAGTTCTTGATATATTAAATATATAACATATGTATGCACATTTTTGAAGATAACTTTTTATTTTTTTTGTAGTCAAAAATTGTATTTTATTTTCTGCTCTTTCTTAATAGTCAGTCGTTGAATTCTTATATTCTATTTCTTCAATACCATGCCTATTTTCACTAGTTTCATTTTATGATTATCTATTGCTATCCCAGAGTGGCTTATATATATTTGTAGTGTATTGTTTTATCAGTGTGTATTCAAATCTAATAAAAAATGTGCAGAGCGTCAGTGATTTAGTTTATAACTGCAATGTGACAGGATACACACAATTATTTAAAATTACTGTAGTGAATACATTGCTTGAAGTATTTTTGTGAAACACTATTAATTTCTAGTGATTGTGCAAAGTCACCCGCTATATGCAGAAGCTTGATACAATTGGCCCAATATTTAGTGCCAACTTAAGTAAATAAAGTATTGGTTTTAGCCTGCAATTTTGTCCACAAGCATTTTCGGGATTTATCCCTTATCTGATACTGACGTAACACCTCTTTTTAAATGATAATATTAAATGTTATGCTGCATTCTTTCGAGAGATTTACTATACACATTGTGCCATCTATTGACATGTTGTAATTCTAAATTTTTAAAATTGAGTATAGTCTTCAGTATATATATTTCTCAGTGCCACCAGATGTAAAGCTTGACATTCATTCATATGTTTTTATAGCACAGCTAAGTGAGTTGCTAAACTAAATAAATTAATTGATTCCAATAGATTGAACAGTAAACATGAAATAAAGTAACAATGAGAACCATATCGCAGTTATTGCCCTACATAATCAACATGGTCTAATAATTCTCACATTATTCCACTTTCTATTGTTTGAGCAGTGCATTATGCCATAAAAAAATGAGCCAGAGAAGTGGAAAGAGGAGGTAGCCTTATCGAACACCTGTATGCACAGTAATATCCTCATAGATAAGGCCATTGTGAGTGACCGAACATACAAGAACTCTTGTTGTAGATGGCTTTTAAAATGTTTGCGATCTAGCCCATCTCAGAATATCAAAAGCTTTTTCAAAGTCAAGAGAGATGAAATAAATCTCTCTTTGCCGTTCTGTCTGGATAACTATATATATATAATAAATACATACTATTTACAAGCATGTAATTATATAATTGTACTGAGAATATAGCATATATAACAGTTATATAATTATAAATATTATGTATAGCAATACATCCATGATATGTTGGGGAAGATTGTCATGATTGTGTTTTATTTACTATGTTGATTAATGGGGTGTTTCATATTGATAACTTAATGCTCGAGTTTACAATAACAAAATTTGTTTGAATAGCATTAACTACTTCTGAGAAGACTTCAAGAATTGTTTATGGTAGATTGAAATGATTCTTTTTGTATCAAAATGATGATCAATTTTGCATCAAAAATAATATAAAATGATGATCAATTCAGTATGAAAAATATGGAAAATGATGGATCGATTCAGTATCAAAAATAATGTAAAATTATGATCAATTCAGTATAAAAAACAATGTAAAATGATGAACAATTCAGTATCAAAAATAATGTAAAATGATGATCAATTTAGTATCAAAAATAATGTATAATGATGATCAATTCAGCTTCAAAAATAATGGAAAATGATGATCAATTTTGTATAAAAAGATGAAAAAGCAGTTAACTTTTGATGAAGATGCTAGTTCACATAAAAACTTTTACATGTAAGGCAGTATGCTCTAGCAAATGATATCTATCAGAGATGATAATATATCCAGTCAGAGTCTTATGTTTTGTCTGATTCATTTGAATTGTTTTTGTAGGAAATCTGTTTGATTTGTGTATCTTGCTTCTCCATTCATAACTAGTAATAAACAAGAGATGTGTGATGGCACTAACATTGACGTCTATATACATATTACCTACTAACTACTAACTCACTTATATTTTCATCATTATAAATATACAAATTATAATAACAAAAAAATAAAATTGTAATTGTAAATAAATTTTTATTTAATTAACAAATATTATATTGAAATAAAATCAATAATATAATTTTTCAATAAATGGATTATTTAAAAATAGAATATTAATTTCTGTAGCTATGTTCGATCATCCGCCCAGTAAGCTTACTCTCTCGTGTGTGTTATGTGATGGAAGGTTAAATTGACTTTTCAAGAACAATACTTTTATTTAAACTAATTTATTATAAAAGAGTATAGAAATATACAAAGATATAGAGATTTTTGTAGTACTAGTGTTACAAATGAAGTGTTTTATGCTTAATTATTGATTATTTATAGTCTGGGATTTACAGATAATATTTGGAAGCAACTAATATTTCAAATATATTATCAATGATACAAATGGTGATATGGACTAATCCTTGGAAACAAGGGTAACAGGATGTTTACTTTGAAACAGATCTTTTATTTGTGGGAATGATAACTAAAACTGATTACAATATAATTTATTACAAAAGTGTGGTTATCTAACATTTGAAAATTGAGACAGGATGTGATGTTTACTCTGAAGCAGATCGTTTATTTTATTTATGGAAGCGATAACTGGAATTTATTGCGAAGGGTGGTTATCTAACATGTGCAACAGTTTTTGTCTCCTGCCAGGTAGTGAGGACCATTCAAATGACCTGCCATACCTCTACCACATCGTAACGAATATATAAAACGTAGTGTATATATAACGGGTAGTATACGTTTGAAATTTTATCAAGTATCTTTTTTAGAATTGTTTTAAATGAAGTTTGAAAATTTTCGTCCAATTATTTTGAAAATTTATCATATGTATAAATTCCAGCTTTTTTATGAATCAAACTAATTGATTATAAAAGAGTGGTAAGCACATGTAACAAATATATAAAACATAGTGTATATATATATATAACGTGTAGTATAAATTTGAAATTTTATCAAGTATCTTTTTTAGAATTGTTTTAAATACAAATTTTCGTCCAATTATTTTGAAAATTTATCATATGTATAAATTCCAGCTTTTTTATGAATCAAACTAATTTATTATAAAAGAGTGGTAAGCACATGTAACAAATATATAAAACATAGTGTATGTATATATAGCGTGTAGTATAAGTTTGAAATTTTATCAAGTATCTTTTTTAGAATTGTTTTAAATACAAGTTAGTAAATTTTCGTCCAATTATTTTTAAAAATTATCATATGTATAAATTCAAGCTTTTTTGTCAAACACATTTTCCGGACATAAAAAAGACAAACATTATCGTTTTATTATCAAACATATCGCCAAATGCTTCGACCGACTCTCCAACAATAAAGAAAGATGAAACTGACACAATTTATTCCTAAGAAATTTTAATCACTTTTTCTCATAATAATAAATTTTACTGGTTTGTCAAACTTTCAAACCTGCTGTTGTATGGGCTGTTTAAAAAAAATGCGCACACTGCTTTTGTGTTGCTTCTCTTTGTGAATGTGCTAATTGCCGTAGTCACGAACGACTGTCTTCTTTGTGACATTGCATTATTTTGATACGAGAGACCCCAAAGATTTTCGGATTTTGTCCAGGAGGAGGGTTTTTATTATAGCCAATTAAAGTCCAGTAATAGAGACTCCAAATAATTTGTAAATTTTTTGAAAACGGCGCATAATTTAAATATTTTTGCATCTTGATGAAGGATTTCTTTTATGTTGCTACTCGTTTTTTCCCACCTCATAAAAGTGAAAGTTAGCCTTGATTGTTGCATAAAATAAATATCAATGATGTCCATAGCAAATGTGTTACGTTAACAACACTGTGATGTTGATCCAGGTTAATGAGTTTATAGTTTTGTCACAGTTATAATTTACACGCAGAAAACAATAGCACTCGGCCTATAATTTTACATTTTAATCACAGACTTTCCATGCATTAACATTGACCCACATTCATTTAGCTATTGAGTAGTTGAAATGTTCAAGTAATGTAATATTATCTTTGCAATTTTGTGTGTAATAATTTAGTAAAAAGTAAATTTTTATATCCATCCAAAAAACCAACTCTTTTTAATTGTCATAAATGAAATTTTCATTATGTACAGCAATTTACTTCTAGATTTATTTTTAATAATGCGCCATGTTAAGCGCATTATATTAAATGTATAATTTATAAAAAAAAAATCTTTCAGTAATTATACTCCACTTGAATAATAATAAAAAAGTAGAAAATATTTATGCTTAGTTCTTGTTGCTGCAAATTAAGAAACATTGTTTTGAGAAAAACGTAAAGGTAATAAAAAATCAAAAGTCTGTAACTTACTAAATTGCATCAATTCCCGGAGTTATTAGCAATAGCACATAGGTAGCAATTTCTATCTACTGTATAATTCCAGAGGTTCAGAGGTTGTAAATTTAATATCTACTGGGGTTGTAAATTTAATGTTGTGAGCATATTTTTAAAAGTGTACACTTTTAAGAAAATGTGAATAAAAAGTCAATTGGACCTAAATGCAAGTGACTTATTTAACACTGCTCAAGCCTGCAAAATAATAAACTCTCTATGACCAACGGTTTTTGACGAAACGGCAAACAATCTTGCCATCAAATATGAAACAATGCACACATATGCTGCGCCATATTTTGATACGCTATAGGGCACTCAAGGCATCCAGTAAGTCACCAATTAAAGTGTATACCTATCAATAGTCGAGTATAGTAGCTCCATATATGTTAGTACGATAGCATAGGAAAAAGATAATTCGCTATGGTGGTAGTGCTGCTTTATTTTGTGCTACTTCATTTATTTCGTGCTCATTCACATAGGTTAGTAAATATTTCTTTTTTTAAATTATTTCTTCTCTGACCGTCGATGATACGGAACTTATCATACTATTTGTTGCAATTCATTGGCTTTTAACTTTTATCTACTTCTCCATTCATGTTTTCATTCAGGTAAATAAATATGTGAAATTTGCAAATTTAACTTTTCGCTCAATATTGATAATATATCACAGTTATTCTTAAAATCTATCTAATCAATGATCTAATCTGATAGCAATTTGGACAATCAAAACATGAGTGTGAAATGTTTGCAGATTCAAATGAATAACATATTTTAATAGCTCTCGAAGTTTAATTATAGGCATCTTCAAAGGTTACCACTTGTGTTGACACAAATGATTATAGTTTATCACAAAGAAAATGGTAGGTGCTGTTAGTCGACAAATTCTCAGGTATTTGTCTATTATAGCCAAGGTTATTTCCATCTGCGCTGATCGAATTTTATATCAAATTGGTTCTTTCTTGAAATTATTTTTCCACGTGATTTTAACCGCAATAGAGAAAGTAATTTTTAAAATAATAATTGCAGAAGTCGATCGTTATGTGTTATTGTCTTTCTTTAGTTTGTTTTAGTCTTTATATAGAGTATAAGAAACAAATATATATAAATAGGATATGTACATGTTAATTCCTTAACCATTTTAGTGCCATTGTTTTTTACTCATATATACTTAAAAGTACCATTTACCCATTGTCATTTACCCTTGTCACGAAAAAAAACTGTATCTCTTGCAAAAATTATCCAATTTTAATAATTTTTTTCGGTGTTTTCTTAATAAAAACTTGTAGAAGGATAATAAAATACAAAGAAAATTATGGAAAACTGCAATCAAGGTCACATCGTCATTTTCGCAGTCCGATACATCCTCCGTATCAACAAAATAATTATTATCGTCACTATTATCACTATCACTCAAAATTTGCATTACGCCAAATTATGAGCGCACCATAATGTCACTCCCATTATCTCTTTTTTCACAACTTCAAAACGATAATTTTCACTCGAATTATTTTTGTATTCCGATATTATGGGTTAAAAATTTTCTTTTCCTGGATCCGTTTTTATATTGTAATTACTAATAATATTATAATTTGAACTTTATGTTACATGTAGAAAGAAAAAAAAATTAGCGATGTGTGCAAGCGACCTTTCCTACCGCACGCTAAACAGCAACTGATTTCGCGAGCGCCATCGCGCTCTTGGCCAATTTAGTTAGTATGCGCACAAGCTTGATGGCGCCATCGGCACTCTAATGGTTAAGCTGTTGACTGAAAATCTATAATGACAATTTCTTTTCAATAAAGTAACAATCTCAGTGACAGTTTGACAAAATTAGCGTAAAATAAGAAAATGTTCGAACAGGCGTAGATATTCCAGTGGTAAATTTTTTTAAATTACTCTAATGCAGTTTCTTTTTCATCTATGACTTTTAATTAATATTACATGTTGAACACATGAAAGTCAAAATTTAACCGTAAAAATAAAAACAATAAATCATATGTCTACAATAGAATCCTTCATAGATGTTATAACTGATTCAAGTAGATTTTTAGGCATTGATAACTAGACAAGAAAACCTTTTAAGAATGAGTAGATCTCGCACTATGACGTTCCAGAAACAAAATTAAGCACTTATAAACATTTAAAGGTTCATAGTATTTTTTGTACCATTTACAAACATTAATTTGATATTTACCATGTAAATATTGCCTTAAAGTTTTTGTTGTATTTGATAAAAAAAATTGTATAAAAAACAACAGGGAAACAATATTCGCAACTAGGATAAACCTTGACACTAGCTACAAAAGATAATGATATTAGGAAAACAAAATGACAAAAATTTAGAAAAATAAAATGAAACAATTTTTCACTAGGTTTACAATATAAGATTTTTATGACTTGAAAGCTTAATAGAGAATGAGTACATAAATTTTAAGTATGATAATCGTTAATATTAATAAGACTCATATTTCTGCATCGTAAGGTTTCAGCAGAGACATATGTGCAGCTGATTCAGCTTTATTTACTTTCGGCGAACTGTGAATTTTTCGGGTTTGACACTGTACTTACGGGAATCTGGCTCAGCGTTTCGTACTTACGATGGTATGTGAAGATGTCGTGTTCAATATCATAACTTGTGGACTATCTTTTAAAAAAGTCATCAAAATCTTTTCAGGAAACAATGAAAATTGCTAATTATGAAGAAATCACGAAAAACAAGCTGAAAAATTTTAATTACCGAATGAGTTTAAAGCTTTATTTTTTTCATTCTCAAAAAGAATAAGAACCGTTAGTGAAGAACATGGAGAAAGATTTCACCAAACTATAAAAGGAAAGGTCTCGAGGGTAGGGCAATATAAATATGTTCACACATTTCTGTTGGATGCTAAAATGTGACAAGCTTCAAAGCAAAAGGGAAATTTGAAAAAAAAATTGGACTTTTTACATAGGTGTTGGTTAATTGATATATAGCTTGAATTTTTGGATAACCCTTAAAAGTAATAATTTTAAACAGAGAAAAATAAATTTACTTTTTAATTACAAATTTTCTTTTATTATTTTCTCAATCAGGATTACATTTGAATATTTCGTTATTATAAAATAGAACCTCCTTGAAAAAAAACTTAAGAAAACACTAAATTACCAGTATAGCCAATTTTCTTTCTGCAATATGTTATTCGTATCACCAGTTAAGGTGTTTGCCACATCGTGTGTTGTATTGCTTTGATGGAGTCATGTAACATGAGCTATACGTGCAATGTAGAAGGCCTTAAAATAGTATATGTCAAGAACAGGATGAGATATGAAATATACTTATTGATTATAATCATACTTTTATTTATTCAAGAAATCAAAAAAGCCAGATAGGTAAATTATAAACATGCGAATAGCGTGTACAGCTGTAGCTGTATTAATATCATAAGTTTTTTATTAAATATACTTGTACGACAAGTACAAGACTTACTGAATGATTTTTGATATTAATGTAATCATTTTTACTTATTTTTTGACATTTTTTACTTTTTCATCCCATATAATTTAGTCATAATGATAAAAATCCGGTCACATGTTTATAATTAGCGACCCAAAATACTCCCAACACTCTACCAAATTCGATAAAGACCATGTTGACTTAAATTAATACACAATGCTTTGAAAGTTCCACATTTTTTGTATGTCTGAAAATATTTTTAGATTTTCCAGTTTAATTACTTTTGAAATAAGCGGGAGGGGGGGATATATAGCTCATTTCGTCAACTTTCATCTGATGAAATTGTTGCTCAATCGAAAACCTCTTTTCCACATTTAATTTTTGTCATTCAATATATTTTGTCAAATATTGAGACCTAGCAGATAATACGGTGTTACCAACGTTTGCTACAGATTTTATGTTAACATACTGAATAATTTAAGATATGTGCTACTTGTGTCATTAAGAGGCAAATGAAAGATTCTCATAATAAAGATTCCATTCTAATATCTCTTTAAGTTTGGAACTCTAAAAAGTATCGATATATACCGTTTTGATGTTCTAAATTTTGCATAATAAAGTGCAGAATCGAATTGTGTCCATCGCATTCATTTTATCTGCTATTTGATGAAAGCTACGGATATGCAGGTTTATGTATAATTATACTTAGCCGATAATTTTATTTTGTTAGATGGTATCATCACGTAATAATCGATGTAGTCTTGCTATTGTAAAAATTAAACGAGGCTGCAACAATAAATTGATTAATAAAACCTGTCACGCTTTTTTAGGGAGAGTTTCTGTCTTCAAGATATAAGAATGCTGCTGTATGAAGGTCCTTGTGGGTCTCTACTGATAAAGTCACCCCATTTTAATTTAGTAGTATGCCATTTAGAAATAATAGACAGCATATTACATCAGAAATAGAGTATTTAGACCATCAAACTCTCCAAAAGCCCAATACACACAAAAAGTAATTAAGCCTCTGGAGTTGTTAGAAGGGAATGCTACTACAATCTGAATAGTGCCTGACCTGATTATTTACATGGACCACCAGCAACCTTCATGCCAATTTCATTTGAATCTATCTATCCAATGAAAAGGTGATAGATAGTAAACACACACACTCAGAGAGAGTTTTTCTCTCTTTCTTCAATGAATTTCTATGTATATATGGATTTATTGGCAAAAATGAAAATTTATCTCATGTAGAATCATCAACATGTCTTAAATTATCTTGAAATATATCTCCTTTTCTTACACATAATGTGGACACCAACTAAGAGGATCGTGCAACTCAGTAAGAAATAATGCCAACTCCCTCTTTAATAAGTTCGTTTTATCCTTAATCTTTTTATATTTACAGTGAATGACAAACAGCTGATAATATCTAAAGTGCATAATTCAAAGAATTTAATATTATATAAATACTAGCTGAATCTGCTATCCCAGACAGCAACCATTATGAAATGGTGAAAACTATATAGTCACCTTAACCCCAGAGCGATTCATCAATGGTTACATAATATAGGTGAATTTTCTTTTATATCCAAATATCAGTACCGAAGATGAAGACTCTCAATGACTGTGACCTTTTAAAAAGATATCATTTTATAATATAAGGGGTGTAGACACACCTGGTATTTTTACATACTCGTAACAGGGTCACATAATACAATAAATACTGATGTTGTACACCTGTTTTATATACAGAATGTCCACGAATGGAGATCACAATAGTTGTTGGACTGTTATATATCACTATTTGAAATAGGCAAAATCATGCAAAAGGCATGTCAGATGTTACAATGCAGAGTTGCACAAAATTCATAGCTCTTTCGTTTTGCCTCAGGTCTGCAGAATAATGAATAAATTTAATAGAATTTCAAATACTTACTTCATAACAGAGATTCACAGCTCGCTACAATGAACTGTTTTCCAGAAATATCATATAAACTAATAAAATATCCAAATGCTAGCAACCGATTTGCTACCTATCACGAGTCGAATGTAGTGCCTCATACATACAATTGCGTGGAAAAAAGAGGTTTGATAGTATCACTGTTCCATGTGTCGTATTTGTTGTTAAGTATTTTGCAATTCTTATTTCTATGACAGAAATAATGTCCATGATATTAAGTAGTGCTTAAATTCAAGTGTTAAGCTTACATTTATATTTCGTGCGGTAATTTTTACAATAACTAGTAACATAATTCGAACATTACAGTGAAATATTAAATTAAGTCTTGTATTTAAATACATATAGTGCCAACTAGTTCATTTTGTTCATTAATTTCAACATTCTGTATTCAAGTGTTAAGTCCCTAATTTATTGAATTGTTTTTAATTTGTAAAATAAATTGTGGACTGACTTAACAAGAGCTACTATATCAATAAAAATTAGGTGTTTGTAAAATGAAATTAATTGAATGGTCCAGTGTGTCAGATGGAATGGTTCTGTGTTCATTGTTAAAGTTTACAGAGAACCATAAAATACTTAATGAATTTAATGTCACTGTGGATTTCAAATGTAGTTTTTTGTATAATTTTTTATACTGTAAATTAAGTTGAACATTTGAAAGGGACAATTCTTTTCAAATGTTGAACATAATTTATTGCCATACTATATTTAAATTTATTGTTGCAGCTCTAAGTATTGTATGCATATATTTTAGAAACCTATTTTTTTGTTCACCCAATGTAATCTTATACTTGGACCCTCACAACTTAATTTCTTTTTATTATGTACTTAGGAAACTAAGGAAATCCTTGTATTTATTATATCCTTTGTGTCTATCTTTAATTGTGTGTATATCTTTTGTATTTATTATATCCTTTGTTTCTATGAAATCCTTGTATTTATTATATCCTTTGTGTCTATCTTTAATTGTGTGTATATCTTTTGTATTTATTATATCCTTTGTTTCTATGAAATCCTTGTATTTATTATATCCTTTGTGTCTATCTTTAATTGTGTGTATATCTTTTGTATTTATTATATCCTTTGTTTCTATCTTTAATTGTGTGTATATCTTTTGGAGTATTTACAAAGTTGTTTGAATTCCAAATTTGAAAAAGATAGGTTTACTTATAAATGTTTTTTTTCTGTTATGTCACAAAACCTTGAACATGAGTGTTATACAAAAGTAAATAGGTTAACAAATGAGATACCATTTACTATTTATAATTTCTAAGCCTCATTTGCAAAATATTAAGCTTCGAAGTAATGTGCATTATATTTTTCAACTGTGAATTTGAAAAATCTGAAAAAAAAAACTGGACACTAAGGCTTGCAACTTTCAATTAAAATTTCTTGTTGCAATTTTCATTTAACCTGCAATCAACACTTCCAAGAAATACTGCAAACAATGTGATAGGGTTACTTTATGTGTATACCCATACACCGTCAAATTTTAAAGTTTTAGCTTTTTTTCTTTCGTAATTAAAATGCCATTACATTAAGTTTAAAATATTGTAATTAAAATATTATTTTATAAAGTTTAAAATATATCATTAATATTAAATTAAGCTAATCATACATATAACAATAATGTACTCCAATTTTATATCAGTCAGTGCAGGAAGGATTGTGTATAGATAATTTTTTCCTAACAATGTTTTCATAGAATTGCGTCAGGTAATATAGGGGCTTAATGTTATGCTACGTACAATAGATACGTCAACATAAATATGTTTGATACGTGTAAAAGTGACATGTATCAATTACTCTTTTTCAATTCTTATATTTTTTATTCCCACAATTATATAAAATTGTAACACCTACTGTAGTTTGTTTAATTGTATATTAGTGATCCTAACCCGGCTTTATTATTATTAAAAAGGAAGTGTTAGTAATGTTAGTATTTGAAAATGAGTTTCACTTCTGTTAGTATGGTTAGTTGTTGGTCAAAGAACTGTTGTTGTGGTAAAAAACTTCCTCTAAATGCTTCTCCCGTCATCGTTTTCAATCCCTCGCCATCCTGCTCCATGTTCTTCCAGTTACCTACATTATGTTGTAGCTCTATCTCATGTAGGTTCGTCCTAGTCTATGTTTTGTGTTTATGGGGTACTAGTTTGTTAGTACTATAGAGATCATCTTTCATCTGTAGTCCTTTGTACGAGTCCAGCCGAATTCCATTTTCATTTTAGTATTAGTCTTACTGCATCCGTCACTTTTGTTTTCTTTGTTATGGACAATGTTTTATAGCCAATTCCGTAGTCTTGGACTGATATAGCTTGTTTCTACAGCTCTCTGGCATACTTGTATTTTGCCAATAGCTCTCCTTTTAAGTGAGTAGGTTTTGCAAGCATAAGTTGAGCATGGCATTAAACATGATTCCATTGTTATTGTTTTTAGGTTTATGGCAGTTCAGTTTTAAATAATTCCTTCATTGTCCAGTATTTAGACCACGCATTTTTGACTTTCCTTCCTACTTCTTTCTTTATACAAGTTTTGAACAATATAAGCTATCTAAAATACTTAGCTATATACTTTGACGTATTCTAAAATGTTAGTCTGATATTAGATTTACTTTTCGATTATTTTACTTTAACTTTGATTGTCTCTTGGTTTATTTCCTGTCTCACTATTTTACTTTGTAGATTTTGTTGACTCTATCTTATATTGCAATGGCTTTAAGTCTCCTGAGAGCAAGTTATGTCTTGTATTTATGTCAACATATATGTATATGCGTACGTAGATGTGTGTACATGCACATTTAAAGGTTTCTAAAATTTGAAGCACATAAGCTTTTTTCTGAACTCAGAAACCATACCATTCCCGAGTTAAAGCTTGAACCAACATCCTATTAAAACTAATTTGATGTTAACTGTATACGCAGACTCTTTGTTAAGTAAAGTGGGCTTTCGTTCAACATCGATAAAGTAATTTTGGAGATTAATATGTCGAGTTTTGAGATTAAACCTAGGCATTTCAAATGATCATAAACGGTCAAATTCAATAAATTTAATATCTCTGTGATCTCACAAGTTATTATTGGCCAATTTACATCAATTAATGCCTTTATTATGTCTTCATCAGCTTCAACTGGCCTTCCAGGACATGGTGCATCTTCAACATCAAAATTACCACAGTGAAATTTTGCAAACTAGTTTTGGCACTGGCGTTTTTTCCATGCACATTGGGTAATTTTTTTTGTTGCTTGAACAGCATTTTTGCCTTTTTGGTTGTAAAATAGTAAAATATGCCAAAATTACTGCTTTTCACTTTAATATTTGATAGGGCATCAACCATAAACTACTTTGTAGACTCAGTCAAACTTTTCATAATCAAGCCTTTTTATATCAGCTATCAAAATACATAATAACCATACGTGTTAAGTATGTGGTTGGCTGCTAAAACTGAAAAAAAAAACAGTTAAGTCCTCCGTTAGGAAAAAATTAACTTACTTTCTGAACAAGCCAAGTGGTACAAACCCAACCCAATATACCCAGCAAAAAAAAAACATTGTTTACGCCTGCTTACTTCAGCATTCTGAAATTGGCAGAACAAACTAGTAGACCAAATTTATAAGCAGGCTCTTTGTGTTGAAAGTACAATAGGCTTGCGAGCAGTTGATCTTTTTTCATTACTTAAATGGCTACTTCTATGAATTTGGTAATTTGAATTACTATTGTTTTGCTACAGATTAAGATGTATACCATCGCTATGAATTTGATGATTGTTATCGTTTTTTAATAAACTAACAACAACATCCAGCTGCATTCATGTAAGACGTGTGAGATTCTAGAACAAAACTTAGGGAGCTCATACAGTTGTTAAACAATAATAGTCGTCAATTTCATAGTGACAATCTTATATATTATGGAACAAAATTATTACCTTCTAAATACCTTATGCTTTAAAGTTTCATAACTTTAATGCACATGAGGCTAATAGCATTAATTTTCTGGGATAATCTTAGAAAATAATATACCTTAATATCTTACAAAATATAACAGATGTCAATTTCAGACCAATGGACAATTGATTGAATTTTTGAATCCTATGTAATCTTACGGACCTCTTATGTTTCGCTTTAAAATCCCTTAAATCGTATACCCATGAAACTAGATGCCTGTAATTTTTCAGAAATATACCTTAGTGGCCATTCAACAACTGTAAAAAAATTACAGTTGTTGAACCCACTCACGTTTTACATTTTATAAAATTTTTTAAGTTTTTTATTGATGAAACTAGATTTTTGCAATTTTTCAGAAATATACATATTCGTGCATACATTAGTCGGAGGAGTCCATAACTTTTTTCTATTATTTAAATTTGATGATTATTATTGTTTTATAAAACATATCTCAATACATAAATATTGAGGTATATTTTTGTATAATTACAGGCATCTAGCTTTATGTGCGTATGAATTATCAAATTTTAGAATAAAATGTGAGGAGTGTCTAGGGTTTCGAAAGGGTCAATATTTTTTTCATTATTTAAATGACCATCGATCTAAATTTGATGATTAGTATATTTTTGATATACATTAAGGTGTTGTACTTATTGTTATACATTTAAAATTTATAAGATCTGTCTGCAGTTTTCTGATAGTATCGATAATTTTTTTTTGTTTTTTTTTTAAATTACCGTCGCTCTAAATTTCATTAATATTTCAATTTGTTCTAGGCTGAAGTATACTTTTGCAAAATTACAAGTTTCATGGGTGTACAACACATCAGTTTATTAGTCGGCAATTTTTTTCACCGTTCTATAAATGATTATACGTTATTCTGCCATCAAATTAATCACGTACATGAATATAAAAAATTCTCAATTTGCGGCTCTAAAATATCTAATCAAGCGTTGAATGTATCGCAGGCACCCAGCCTGCGATACATTCAACGCTTCAATTTTCTTCCCATTCAAAAATACAATCTGCTAGTATAAGCGTCATGTCCACTTCCGCCTGATATCAGCATTATTAATATTATTTGTGATATTGAATGGCGAAGGCCCTGTTTTATAGAATCAAACATACTTTCCTAAACATTTTTAAACATTGCGATCAACAAAAAGCATTCCCTCGGCGAACTAATAGATTGTTGTTGCGGATAATGGAATCAATAGTCATTCTTGTCCACGTTGTTGTCAATAATATTACTCTAATGTGATTGCAGCGATTCATTCCTTGTATTTGTTTGATGCATCAGAATTTTCCTTCAATAATATTTAAGATTATTATTACGGGATTAACGAAAATTAGGAATATTTTAGCATCTACATATTGCCAGTTTAGTGGTAAAGGTGCTTATCAAATTTGAAATGAGAGATTTCAAATTTTTATATTTTCATCTCACTAGTAGAGTGGTAATTTGAGGGGAATACATTTGTATAAAAACTACCCAGAATCGTTAAAAAAGCACACAAATTTAAGTTTATTCATCAAAATCGTCACCTACAAAGTAATCCCCATTATTTGCAATACTATTGTAGTAACGCCGGACCCACTCTTCCGTACAATTCTTATAGGTCAAAAATGTTATAGCTGCACTGTGAATTCCGTTTGATGTCTTCAGTCGAATCTTCAACCGATCAATCAATACCTTCAATCTATCGATTCAATGATTCATTTCGATTCATTCAATTCAATCAATTAATTAATACCCTTGTTACTAGAAAAGAAGTTCTTTCGGAACCAGATTTGTGGTGTCGCATTTCATATACAAAACATTGGTAAATATTTCACGAAGGACCATTTTATCAAGTCTCAAGCCGACTCTCTAGAACTGAAATAACGAATGAATAATATTAATTTTCAAGCACTAATTGTTTATTTCGATGTTATCGTCAGTGGTAGACTTTGGAGGCCATCTGGGGGAATGAGGCAAATCTTCGACCACCTCACACACTTCTGAATGATTTGTACCACTTTTATATGTCTATATTTTCAACGTAGCCTTTTTTAACAATTTTAATGTCTGAATCATTAAAGCACAAGAAATTTCGTTTCAAACACAAAATTTAAGGTAAACTCATTGTTCAATTAATTTATTCATAATAAAGTCCATCTTTTTAATCGTAGTAGGGTAGTTTTTATACAGAAGATGTAGAATATATTTTACAGAAACAAAAATTTTTTTTAAATATTTTTAGTCATCGTTTGAAAGGCCTAATAATAAGGGCTGTAAAAACATTAATTATAATTTTTTCGTAATTTTAGGTTGTATATTTTCAAAGTTATATTGAGAAATATGTAAAAAATGACCCGAAATTACTTATTCAAAAAACTTCAACAAGCTTAAGCTCAAAAGTGGTAAAAGAACTAAAATTTAGTATATTTGAAAAACTGTTCAGCGTCAGTAGGAGGAAGGTCAAATATGTATATGTCAATATGCCTATATCTTTCTGGAAAACTTATAAGTGGGGGGTGAAATTTCACTTTTATTGCGAAAATAAAATGAAACACACAGAGACAAATTTATAGTGAAACTATGGGGGAGAGTCTGTTATGGTGTGGGTCTTTGTTCATGGTGTATAGTGAGCAAGGAGGATAGAATAAAGCCCTATAAAGTGTGAAGAAGAAAAGGCCCTATAAAGTGGTTCACGTATCCAGTTTTCGCACCCAGCGTACACACTTTGAAAACACTCGATATGTCGATCGCCACCTTGCTGCTAGCACAATATTGGTGCTTAGATGTGCTACATCCCATTTACCGTTTTAAAAAAAAGTGTAAAAATCTGTGTTTTAGCTTACAAACTGTTTGTCGTTTGTTAACCATTCAAGAATAATACATAAATATTCACATAGATAAGTTTTAAAAATCATAATATTCCCATAGATAAGTTTTATTCCTGTGGGACGATGCCATTTGCTGTACATGGATAAGCAGAATATGTTGTCTCCTACCATTTTTATGGCTGCAATTAATGCAATTCAAAAATAATTTTTGTACATAACTTACTAATTGCGTTAATATTTTGTTTTTTTTTATATCATTTACCACTTTATATTATTTTATTTATCTATTTTAATGCATCTAATTGATACATATGGCGGACTTATTGCTATGAGAGCAATCTCTCACAGTCAACCAGAACACCAGTCCAGCCCCGCTCAACGAGCGGACGGGAATCAAACCCAAGTCCTTGTGTGCCACGCCGCGTGCCCCAAAGGCCATATGCCTTGTGATCAAGACTTTTACATGATATTTTACATTTTATACAAAACTTATTCTACTTTTTTTGTTGTGCATATGTGCATAACGTATATAGGAACAATCCGTAATTTTCTATTCCTCCATGCGATAAATGATATTTGAAATTCACCAATAAAAGTTAAATTTTGTAAATATTGGATAGTAACATACATAATTATTAATATATCAGATAATAACATAAATAATTACATTAATACGCACAGAATATAAACTCATTGCCAGTCAAATATTAGGCCATTGATGTGGTGGTCCTACATCAATGTATTTTTTCAGCTTCGCTCTTACCAGCCAAGTGCACTCGAAATGATTGGCTATTTACTTTCTCACTCTTTACGATAATGACACACATTTAGTAGAAATTATCGCATATGGCATATCTCCTTTTCCTTTTGATCTGTGGTTGTGAGTTATTTAATTATAATTGTGGTATATTGATTGCAGACTCTTATAAAGGTGCTTTAAATGAAAATTTAGATAAATTTCTTAGAGTAGCTTCTACAGCCTCCACACTCTACAAGAAATTTATGGGTAATTTTAGAGTAAAGCAACATTGACCAATAGAAAAAATATTTGATATATTTTTTTTGGAAAACTTAAAACATACATGGAATAACTTACATATAACCATACTGCACATATTGACAGAAAGCATTCCAAAACATTGGCAAGTAGATATAACCATCAATTATACACAAACACGAAGCAAAATATTTAGCTGTAATTTTTATTATGTTCACTTGCTTTCTACGTATATTTTTTCTTTTATTCAAAAGGAATAAGAAGCTAATGATTTCTTGACAAATCTAATAGTCACATTATTATGACTATACTTTTCTATGTAAAATTTCTTAATTTAGGAAAACAAATAATAATTAAGAATTGTTTATTCCTTAACCGTTTGAGTGCCGATGAGTGCCATCACGCTCGTGCGCGTACTAACTAAATTTGCCACGAGCGCAATGGCGCTTGCGAAATCAGTTGCTGTTTAGCACATGGTAAGGGAGGTCGCTCGCACGTATTGCTAATTTTTTATATTTCTACGTGTAACATAAAGTTCAAATTATAATATTATTAGTTGTTGTTGTTATCGTGTCCACATAAGATGAAGAGTATCTCATATGGAAAAATGGTTGCTAGAGCCTCGAAAGGTTGGATTTCTTCCAGTCCCGCTTCGATGAGCGGCCGGGAATCAAACCCGAGTCGTCACGGTGTGCGTTCATGCGCTCAACCCAACACACCACGGAGACGACAAATTATTAGTAATTACAATATAAAAAGGATCCAGGAAAAGAAAATTTTTAACCCATAATGTCGGAATACGAAAATAATTCGAGTGAAAATGATCGTTTTTCAAGTTGTGAAGAAAGTGGGAGTGACATTGTGGTGCGCTCACAATTTGACGTAATGCTAATTTTGAGTGATAGTGATAATAGTGACGATAACACTTATTTTGCTGATACGGAGGATGTACCGGACTGCGAAAATACGATGTGACCTTGATTTCGGTTTTTATTCACAATATATATTTCCATAATTTTCTTTGTATTTTATTATCCTTGTACAAGTTTGTATTAAGAAAACACCGAAAAAAATTATTAAAATTGGATAATTTTTGGAAGATACAGTTTTTTTTCGAGACAAGGGTACGACAACAAAAACAAAAAATTTCTTTGACATTTTTAAGTATATATGAGTAAAAAACCATGGCACTGAAACGGTTAATATCTTTATGTTTAATGTTTTGTCCGTTAATTTAAAATTTTGTATAGAAACACGTCATAATGAATTATTATATGCCATTAATATATCTATGTTTGAAAATTTTATTTTATTGACAGGAGTGACAGTTGTGAGACTGTAAAATCAAAACAATAACCTTTTTTTATGAAAACAAGTCAAGAATAATATAAAAAATTTTTTTTTACATTTTTATTTTCTTTTATTTGCAGAAAGCACCACCCGACACACGTGATGTACCTCTCCCGCTGCCAAGTAAGACCGACCCACTTACTCCACCTGAACCAGGTTCCGGAGGCGCCGATTCTCTCGAGTCACCCTCTGCGGGGCCACGAACTGCAGATGCATGGGCAACACTTAAATGTGTCTTCTGCCAGCAAGTGCTCACCGCCGTCGAGACTGGCACGCCTAAGTTGATGGAGTGTTTACATTCAGCATGTGAGGGTTGCATCAAGTCAAAGATTGAGGAACGTGCGCAAGGCAGGGATTTTTTGGGTGAGCTAACTTATGTACACAGTATTCTGTAACTTATTTTTATATTACATTGTTAGTTTGTCTTCAAGGTCTTTTACATATTAATTTTTGTTTCTTCAATTGGTAAAATAGAAATTATGTATAAATCTATAAGTTAGGTTAACTTTATTTTGAAATATTTAGAGAAGAAAATAAAATCAATGGAAGTACAGGGTGGGCCATGAATTTGGTAATATTTAAATTTGTTTTCCCGCATAAACACAAGCGGTATGAGTCACGGGGAGAGGTAGCGTCTAGCTTGTTTCTCGGAAATTTAGTCACAATGGATTGGTTCACGGGGCCGTCATTAAATTTGAAACGGGATCGACACTAAATTTGAAGCAAGCTGGTTGCCCATAGACTTTATGGGATGAAGAGAATGTGCAGAGAGTTTTGTTTTCGACGCAATCCTGATTTATCGACGCGCAAATGTTCCGCTGAATTAGGAATGTCATGCACATCTTTACTCCATATTTTGACATTACATCCATACAAGATCTAACTAGTATAGGAATCAAAGCCTAATGATTTAATTTTATGTAAATTGTATGCTGAAACAATGTTGGATCGCTTCCACAACTTCGACAACATCTTGTTTTCCACAATTAAATGAAACTATGTGATGTAGAATTTTTTCTACTATCTTTAAGTTCTTTACCACGGTCTAGGTTTCATTGTATTACAACATCTTCAGGTGGGCTGTTAGCAAAGATCTTTTCTTTTGAAGATGTTGTAATACAACGAAACCTAGGTCGTGGTAAAGAACTTAAAGAAAGTAGAAATAACACTACATCACATAGTTTCATTTAATTGTGAATAATGAATTTCTACAGAATTAACGCCAAATATATTCAATATCTTGTTTTCCGATGAAACTCCTTTCCGTCTCAACGGGCATGTTAACAAACAAAACAGATACTGCAAAAATCCTGAAACCAAATATGAAAGGAACCTTCATTCGCAAAAGGTTACTATATGGGTAGCAATTTCAGTCAAAGGAGGCATTTTTGTCAACGATTTTATAGAGTTGGTGTAAAAAATAATTTTCTGGAATTAGTAGTGTTATTATTATAGATAGAAAGTTGTATAGAAAGAAAATCATGTTAGACCATTTATGTAAGAAAGGAAGTGCATAAATCACATTGGCAAGGGTTTCATTAACAAATGCTAAAGAAAACATGTACGTCCATGAAGAAAGCAGGTGAATTGTGTCAAGTTTGAACGGTTTGATACCTTGTTATTGTTGCCAATTTTACCAAGTGGGAAATGGTGTGACCTATATAGATAATTGGGTATTTAACCCACATTATACCAAACTATTGCTTGTAGTTGTAGATTGATTAAAAAGCACCTAATTTATGTAAATACTGTTCATTGAAAATGTCTTAGTGTGTATATGTATATATATATGTATGTATATATATATATATATATATATATATATATATATATATATATATATATATGTATGTATGTATGTATGTATATATGTATGTATGTATGTATGTATGTATGTATGTATATATATATATATATATATATATATATATATATATATATATATATATATATATATACATATATATATATATATATTGTTCCAATGAATTTACACAGCTTTATTATCTACTTTCTTCTGTTATAGAAAATAAAGAAACATTCTATTTGTTTTTTAAAAATTTAAGACTACTATCCTCACGTGTACCCCTCGTTTTTAATTTTGGGCATGGTTGCATGTAACTGATTGATATGCATTAATACAAAGATATTCACTATTTTATACATTCACTATATTTTATATGCCGCATGCACTTATCTGCATCCACTTACAATACCTAATTGTCCTTGCTTTAATTCGCTTCCCTCAATATTGGAGGCATTGCCTTATGTCAACGTGTTCTGTTCGATTTAGAACTTTAGAGTTAAGATGGTGGAGTATTTGGTCGGTTCACGGTCCGCTCATTAGTTTCATTATCTATAGTTATGTCTGTATTAATTTTTTTTGGATATTTGTCTTATATGTAATTTTTTTTTAAACACGTCAATAATTAAATAATTACTAATCTCACTAAGCTTTAAGTTGAACAATAATTTTACAAAGAAAATAAAAATATTAAATATAATGAAAAATATTAAATATTACAAGATTATTATTTAAATATGTTCTCTTATGATTTCATTTTTTCATAGAGAACAAATATAATTAATAAGGACAAAATTGAGTAACAAAATAATAACTACCATCGACATGGAAGTCATTTTATTTCTTGCACAAGGCCATCTTGAACATAATTTTATAAGTGTATACTTGTAAATGTCAATACTGTTCTCTATTTGGGTTTGTAATATATAAATGATAAATAACCTTGCTTTCAAATATTACATGGAATAAATAAATACGATGTATCCTGACTACAGAACAATATCCATTTAATTTACAGAATGATATCCACGCCTCAGTAATCTCAATAATTTTCTAATATTATATTTTCTTTCAGAATAGGCCACTTTACTCTTAATCAGAAACCAATAATAGTACAGCTATTCAAGTGAAGCCAGCTATGGTAACAATGTTCTTATCGTGTTCCTCGGCAAAGTAGGCAAAGTAGGGCTCGCGGAGTAACTTAAAAATTACTTCTTAAAATATTGATAACTCTACAATACCAACTTAAATTTCATTGCAAACTTTTTCAATGTTTTTACATCTTTTTTTGTAAATGCTACTGGAGTTTGCAATTTGAGTCCAAGCGTAATGAAAAATGATATTTAATTAGAAAGAGCCAAAGGAGATTTACTCTAGTAAATATTTCTAGTCGCGACATTCTATCATGTACAGGAATAGGACAGTTCCAAACCTATACATTTATACTATAGATTTATCTATACATTTAGTTAATGATAAAGCACTTGACATTTCATTATAAGAAATTTATTTTTACATATAAATTGCTCTCCAGAGTATTCCACATAAAAATTACGATTTCTTATTTCTATGTAATATGATAGTACAGTAACGTGCTAGAGTTACATAATAGGTGGATCAGCAAGAATTACATAAGTCAAAAATTATGTATGTCAGGTTCACATACAAGTTTAACTCAAATATGTAGATTAACACTATAACTAAAAAAAATCTAGGCGGATATAATGATGAAAACTTTATTTATGCTATCCTATAGTTAACAACTTTGTATTACATTTTAATTAATAAATAAGCAAGGAATATACATAAACTACGTAATTTAAAAACAAAATGTGATACATTACAATTTATAAATTTATTCTTTTCACGTAAAATTTAATTTCCTTGAAAAATATAAATTCCATTTTCACTAAGGTCAAGAACATTTGAAACTACGTAACTCCAAGTTGACATAGGTAATTTTGGGTGTTACAATATTGGAAAAGATGGAAATTATGGAGTGGAAAGAAAGGAGAGTGTCAGATAGTGGGTCTATAATTTTTCTTCTAATATTTGCCAAGTAAATTCCTCCCAAGTTGTAAGTACAGATCATAGAAATAAGAGATATGTTGTGAAACGTCATCAATGCTGGCCTGGGTGTCGCCTAAATTGTATACCACTACACATGCTAAGAATAAACATAACACCCAGGCGGGCAGGTTTTACAGACACATATTAAATACATTATGATTATTGGCACTTTATACGTAACAAACTGTTAGGAGCACTTTGTTGCATGTAATTTTTTTCCTTACTACTATATTAATATAATTAAACAGATACTTTGCTAGGGTCTAGAAAGCATTACCGATACATTATTGATAATTTGGAAATACTATCAGTAAATTTACCATGTGCGGAAGTGAGTCGCAACATAATTTGGAAATTTGTCACAACTTTAGCCGTTTCAGTATTATGCAATGTCTTACCATTCTATACATTCTTTAGACGTAATAAGTTTACGGTACTTCTGCTTGCGGAAAATGGACATTTAAGGTATATTCAATAAAAGAAATATGTAGAGTAAGAAAGCAAGAATACTATACTACTATAGTAATACTATACTTTAATAAGGTATTAGGTACTATTTATAATTAAAAATACCAATTAATAATTTTAATATCACAAGGAATACCTAATACATGGTTTTAAGTTTTATTTCTATGATGTTTACTATACAATTATAGTATTTGTTACAAATAAATTTAACAAATTGTTTTTGACTGTTAGAAAATAGCATTTTTGAGAAAATCAAGTTAAATATTTTTTTCTTGCAATCAATAATTGGACCAAAATAACATGAGACTTAATTCAAGATAAATCTTAAACGAGTTACTTTTTTCCACTATTTACTTCTTTTAGTAGTTTGGAGATGTTTTGTCTGTAATTTTAAGTTGTTTTCAAACCTATATTTCTGTGAATAATTTTTTTAACTTTGTTGTTTTGTGAGTATCAGTAATAAATGAGAATGTGGTAGACGGTAAAATAAATAAAAATAAGAGTATGTGGTATAGAAAAAGCAATATACTTTTTCATTCAGTTATTTTTTATTTGACAGCTTTAAATAGTACCAAAATAAACCTACCTTGTTTATCAACAAAAAAGTACACAGTTTACAAATATAACTAACAAACTTACCGTATCTTAATAAGGAATTTCGCTTTTCCTTTGATTTATGTTATTATGAACAGCTCAAATTGAAGGTTTTGAACCCTGAGCAGAAGTTGCAAATTGAGTGCAAGATGTTGTGGGATCACGAGTAAGTAAAATAATTCATAAAAAAGAACATTAAAGTTCATAAATAATATACTATGACTATGGAGAAAACAGTGACTAGCCTCTGATGCACCATCCAATAATATAAAATTTAAAAATAATTTAAGAAATTTTCACTTTAAATAACTATTATGATACTTCATTTTGTTCAAATGTTTAATTATATATTTTATTACATAAAACTAGCTGACCCGTGCGAAGTCTTCGCACTATATCGCCATCTAGCGTGTTCCAAGTATACAATTTGGCTAAGATATTTGATGTGTCGCCCACAGATGGCGCTCATGCCAATTGTTATAAAAATTAATTTTTTTATTAACAAAAAGATTTTTTTTATATTTTTCGCCCAAAGTAGAAAACATAAGCTTTAAGTGGGTATTTTTTTTATTTTTTTTGGTGCAGTAGTTAAAGAGATCGAGCCGCTCGACCAAAAAACACCTTTTAGAAATAATATATTTAGATAGGGGAAAAGATTTAAATAAAAGTTAATCTTAGGTTTTACATAAGAGATGATCAAACCGAATCAGTTGCATGATGTATATTAAATTGTTATTAAACTTACCAAATAGAATATTGCATGAACGTATCTAGCATAAGCGCAACCCAAGAAGAAAGTCAATTTAAAGGAAACGATTCTTTGAAATGAAATTATACAAATTGAATTAATTATATTTAGCAAAAAACCATTTTCTCCATTTTCATCATTTTCTCCACTATTAAGTAGTTGTTACATACAGCCAGGACCCTGAGAAATTGCTGTATTCAAATGTTTTTTTTTTCGGATAGAAATAATTGAAGAAATTATGAATACTTCATTTATTCGTCAGAAATAATGTATTTTTTTACATTAGATATCACAATTAATTGACTCACAGCACCGGAAAACCGTACTGCTTTTCTACGAAAATTGTACTCATAGTTTATAGAAACTGTATGGTTAAACATTTGTAAAAAAATACTCGGTAAATTATAATTACCATATAGATTTATGCCTCTTGAAAAGAAATTGTAATGTGATAGTGAGTCAGCATGTAAACAACATTGATTAATTAAGGTAAAATAAAAATAAGTTTTTTCTTGTATCTAGAGTAAATAAAGTCTTATATATATTTTATATAATTTTTTATAAACCTTTAAAAAAATTTATTTAATACACTAATTTTAAGGGTGCTAATCGTGACCGCTTAATCTCCATCTATCTATACGATATACAGAGATAAAATATTTATCAGTATAATAAAAAATAACAAAAAACGGCTTACAAAGAAAAATTTCTAATTTCACAAACTCACATTTACCAGCAGAGCTCACCCTTAAGTATCTACATTTTTTTACATGCGGTAACCTTATCTTAATGAGTATTATTTTTTGCCAAGTGTTTACTCTTCCAATAACTTGAAACATTTGAACTTTTGTTTTTGTTAAAATATTCGCTGCCAAGTACGTTTATTCTTCCCAAAAAAAAATCCACATGCCCCTTCAGTGACCTTACCTTAATGAGTATTATTTTTTCAAGTGTTTACTCTTCCAATAACTTGAAACATTTGAACTTTTGTTTTTGTTAACTTATTCACTGCCAAGCACATTTTTTCTTCCCAAAAAACCCACATGCCCCTCCATGACATTAACTTAATAAGTATTATTTTTTGTCAAGTGTTTACTCTTCCAATAACTTGAAACATTTGAACTTTTGTTTTTGTTAACATATTCACTGCCAAGTATGTTTTTTCTTCCCAAAAAAAAACCACATGCCCCTTCAGTGACCTTACCTTAATGAGTATTATTTTTGTCAAGTGTTTACTCTTCCAATAACTTGAAACATTTGAACTTTTATTTTTGTTAACATATTCACTGCCAAGTACGTTTTTTCTTCCCAAAAAAACCCACATGCCCCTTCAGTGACCTTACCTTAATGAGTATTATTTTTTCAAGTGTTTACTCTTCCAATAACTTGAAACATTTGAACTTTTGTTTTTG
Organism: Druceiella hillmani; assembly: GCA_039881145.1. NCBI lineage: Eukaryota > Metazoa > Arthropoda > Insecta > Lepidoptera > Hepialidae > Druceiella > Druceiella hillmani. The sequence goes on from JAYKKI010000029.1 coordinate 18,281,039, forward strand.
TTAACTTATTCACTGCCAAGCACATTTTTTCTTCCCAAAAAACCCACATGCCCCTCCGGTGACATTAACTTAATAAGTATTATTTCTTGTCAAGTGTTTACTCTTCTTGAAATATTTTAACTTTTGTTTTTGTTAACACATTCACTGCCAAGCATGTTTTTTCTTCCCAAAAAATCCACATGCACCTCTAGTGACCTTACCTTAATGAGTATGTATATCTTTTGTCAAGTATTTACTTTTCCAATAACTTAAAACATTTGAACTTTTGTTTTTGTTAACTTATTCACTGCCAAGCACATTTTTTCTTCCCAAAAAACCCACATGCCCCTCCGGTGACATTAACTTAATAAGTATTATTTTTTGTCAAGTGTTTACTCTTCCAATAACTTGAAATATTTGAACTTTTGTTTTTGTTAACACATTCACTGCCAAGCATGTTTTTTCTTCCCAAAAAATCCACATGCACCTCTAGTGACCTTACCTTAATGAGTATGTATATCTTTTGTCAAGTATTTACTTTTCCAATAACTTAAAACATTTGAACTTTTGTTTTTGTTAACATATTCACTGCTAAGCATGTTTTTTCTTCCCAAAAAAACCCACATACCCCTCCGGTGACATTAAGTTAATGAGTATTATTTTTTGTCAAGTGTTTACTCTTCCAATAACTTGAAACATTTGAACTTTTGCTTTTTTTAATATATTCACTGTCAAGTACGTTTTTTCTTTCCAAAAAAACCCACATGCCCCTTCAGTGACCTTACTTTAATAAGTATTATTTTTTGTCAAGTGGTTACTCTTCCAATAACTTGAAACATTTGAACTTCTGTTTTTGTTAAAATATTCACTGCTCAGTACGTTTTTTCTTCCCAAAAAAAAAACCCACATGCCCCTCCAGTGACCTTACCTTAACGAGTACTATTTTTTGTCAAGTGTACTCTTCCAATAACTTGAAACATTTGAACTTTTGCTTTTGTTAATATATTCACTGCCAAGTACGTTTTTTCTTTCCAAAAAAACCCACATGCCCCTCCAGTGACCTTACCTTAACGAGTACTATTTTTGTCAAGTGTTTACTCTTCCAATAACTTAAAAAATTTGAACTTTTGTTTTTGTTAACATATTCACTGCCAAGCACGTTTTTTCTTCCCAAAAACCCACATACCCCTTCAGTGACCTTACCTTAATGAGTATTATTTTTTGTCAAGTGTTTACTCTTCCAATAACTTGAAACATTTAAACTTTTGTTTTTGTTAACATATTCACTGCCAAGCATGTTTTTACTTCCCAAAAAACCCACATGCCCCTTCAGTGACCTTACCTTAATGAGTATATCTTTTGTTAAGTACTTACTTGTCCAATAACTTAAAACATTTGAAGTTTTATTTTTGTTAACATATTCACTGCCAAGCATGTTTTTCTCCCCAAAAAAACCCACGCGCCCCTCCACTCACCACTGCTGAGCCAGCTTGCTAGGTGGGATCAGCCTTGTGTATGACATCCCATACTCTATCTGAAAGGTGAGGTTGGTAGTGTAACAATTAAACTTGGCCTTTTTTGCTGCAGGTTCGTAAGTCTGGGAAATTTGACTTACTTAGTGATTAAATTTTTGATGGCTCCAAAATTGGTCGCTGTCGTTGTTGAGCATTCAGATTAACTACTTTTAATATTTTTAAATAAAAAAATAGGGTAGGTTAAAAGTTCAAACTGTGTGACCCCGATAATAAATGGCTGACCCTGAGGTTGATAAGAAGATCAGTAGTCAAGAGTCCAAAGTACCCGACCCCGGTAACAAAAGCTAACCCCGAGCCTGATAAGAGGAGTAGTATAAAAGAGTATTGTCATAGTAACCATTTATTTTATAATCAAATTTTATTTTTAAAGCTCTGGCGTCTTTGTAATTATTAACTGGCACAACTTGTGCAGCTAAAGCTCTTGCTGACGCTGGTTACAGCCAATATTGCATTACCGGGACATTACGTGTTTTGTGAACAATAACACAGGATATGATTTGAAGCTTCCAGATCATTGATGCCTACATGTGGACGCCAGGGTAAGGCCGATATTAATGCATTTAATTCGCTTCACGATAATCAAATCATTGTCTACAGCATCTAAAGAAATTATTGAAGACAAAATCGCTATTTAAAATGAAGAATGTCAGTGTAAGTAAAAGAAAGATAGAAAGAATATGAGCAAAGCGGAATTTAGAAGCATTCTATACAGTCTGGGGCACAAAACTTCTCCCAAAGCACAGAAGGTCCAGATTCCGTATCAAGTGTGAGTACGCCGACCTGACTTTGGAACTATCAAGGAACGTTTTGTTTTTGAACAATGTTGGATGATTGCTAGAAGGTGTACAAATGCCTGAAGTTTAGATTTGCTTCATCTGCGATAATGCGTTTCTAGGGGGCTCAGTAATGGTATAGAATAAGCTCAGTAATGGTAAATGATACCTCTTATAAGACTCTAACCGGTTCTTTTTGAAAAAGACATTATAACTGCTAAGACATAAATACGTACGGAATAGGTTCTTTAGAAAGAGGTCATTCTTTTTGCTTCTTTTATTGGATCTCTATTTATTGGAGGAAATTTTTATTTGATGCACGACAATACATGAGTATCTCTGTTGTGTCACTAAGTATTTAAACGAAAATGGCATTTTAAAAATTATCTGTATGTGTGTATTATCAGCACATTGTATCTATGCCCCTGACACCAGCTACCACCACCGTCATAGAGCTGGGATTAAAGCGTTAAAGAAATTGGAGTATATCCCCCAATAGTACGTCCACAATGTCATAGATGGACTTCCAAAAGTTTACCTAAAATTTACTGAAAAGATATAGTGATGATTTGAAATCTTATTTTCTGAGAAATTTACCAATATTTTGATTTCTATGAAAAATAATTGGCTAATTTCTACAGGGTTTTAGTACAAGATAAGAAGACTGTAATCAGAAATTTGTTTGTATCCTATTTTGTTCTGAGAATATTTCAACAATACTGCAAGGGTTAACTGAGCTAAACATCATGCGCAGCACGATTTCATCAAAGTGATATACTATGAGATGCACTTAATGCCATATTCAGCCTTGGATGGTGCGCAATGTGTCATTTGATTGAAACAAAAATTGATTATACTGGTAATCCAGTGATTCTCTTAATTTTTTTTTATACAAAATATATAGAAAATGAAAAATAATTTTTTTTTCTGTAATAAAGGCCAACATGAAAAATGTTATAGATTGTTTTTGTCTTATATTTTTGAGAGGAAAGCAAAAAAGATTCTTGATGGTACCAGTTAAATAACTACATGCATATTCTGTAATCAGGCACATTGAAAAAGCATTCAATTTGCTTTTTTTTGACACAAACCATCCTTAAATACAACTAGTACCCTGGTTTTTTTTTTATTGTTTGGCGAACTTGCCTTTCAAATCAATCCACGTAAACATATTATTTTGTAACAAAATTAGCTTTTGCTCGTGGCTTCGATCATGTGTATTTTAAGCTCCCATCAATCACCGACTTATATGAAAGTAGCAATTATTCAGTATTATTTTTGATTAACGTGTGGAATATATGTATCTTAGTTATATATGTAAATTTATTTACATAATATATTAGAATGCCTACTTTGTATCGTAACTCTTTTTTTATGTTACGGAGTTTTAACTATGGCTGTGTTTATTTCATAATTAATTTTGCCTCAAAGTTTTTTTTTTAGAATTTCAGTAATTCTTTAATATAACCTCATTTTTATTAATATTTACATTATTCACTCTAGGGATGTGAAAATTCAACACTTTAATTAATTTAAAGCAATATAAGGATTGGTTGTCGTAACTGAGGAAGCTCTGGAATATCAGTGATCTAAAATTACATCCTATAGACTAAAAATAACACCATGAGTAACCAATAAGTAACAATGTTCTCATTTGTTAATAACTAACAGTGCTCTCGCTTGTTAATGTTAATACTACTCATACCTATCTGATTACTTCAATGATGCATATGAAAACCATAGAGGACACATCAAGCACACATATATATTCTCAAACAATAACCTAGAGGAATGAATTTTTTATTTTTAATTTGCGCAACCCTAAAACTATATGACAGTTAAACAAGGTCCCACTTTGTATTATATATATAATTTAATTAAACGATCAAATTCGATTTTGAAAGTTTGCAAATTGAATTAACCCCATATCAATCTATCATTTTTTAGGTTTTTCTATGGTCTGTTTTTACAAAATTTTAAAATGAAAACAAACGGAATGATTTAGTTTCAATTGCAAACTATACGAGAAGTCAAATCTTATTTATAGGGTAAGAGCTTGCTACGTATTGACATGTCAATGCTCCATATTTTTAAAAGTGGAACATTAAAACAGTGACATGTTTAATGTGATTAGAGCATATCTATATACGTCGGTTGAAGTAAAAATAACTTATATTTAAGCATGAAAAATGTTTGCATCTCAATTGTACCCTTGACCGGGATAAAATTATCTTATACATTAGCTAGAACTTTAAACCGAATTGCTTTTATAGTCTCAACTATAGTATTCATCAATATTAAGCTAGCGCACTCGTAGGCAGACTGCTCATGCGGCAAATCTTATTGCCAGAGTGCTAATAATTGAATTTATGTTCCTTAGAAAACATTTGATAAAAAAATTATTTTAAACTGATAATTTAATTCAAATTGGTTTAATAGTATTTACTGACGCTTATGATAGTTAAACAAACTGATAAACAAAAATATAGAAGCAAACAAAATGCCCCGTAAAAAGGAACAAAAGGATTGTCCTACAATAATTTTAAAGAAGTGTGTTATGCGTTCATTGAAGCCTAAATAGTATATTACACTAATTTTATTCAAAAATATTTTTGTTCAGACAATCCACTGTTACAGTTTTGTAATTACAATAACCGTTTGAGTACGGACGAGCGCCACCACGCTCGTGCGCATACTAACTAAATTTGCCACGAGCGCGATGGCGCTTGCAAAATCAGTTGCTGTTTAGAACGCGGTAGGGGAGGTCGCTAGAACGTATCGCTAATTTTTTATCTTTCTACGTGTTACATAAAGTTCAAATTCTAATATTATTAGTAATTATAATATAAAAAGGATTCAGGAAAATAACATTTTTAACCCATAAGTCGGAATACGAAAATAATTCGAGTGAAAATGATCATTTTTAAAGTTGTGGTGCGATAACAATTATTTTGCTGGTACGGAGGATGTACCGGACTGCGAAAATGACAATGTGATGTTGATTTCAGTTTTTGTTATAATTTTTGTTCACAATATATATTTCCATAATTTTCTTTGTACTTCATTATCATTATTGTTTTCTTAATAAAAACTTGTACAAAAGTTTTTATTAAGAAAACACCAAAAAAATTATTAAAGTTGGATAATTTTTGGAATAGATCAGTTTTTTTTCGAGATGAGGGTAAATGACATCACAAAAACAAAAGATTTCTTTGGCATTTTTAAGTATATATGAGTAAATGTACTAAAACGGGTTAATAATAGATTAGGAGTCCTTCTGTTTTACAGTCATTGTTTCAAAAACCTTCACAGCTTATTGTTTACACGTTTGTATGCAGGTCTTTGTTCAAACATCTTATTTCTATAAGAATAATTCTTTACAAATAATTACTAACTAACCCACTAAGCAATTACAAGCTTCTTTACAAGAATCTAACTAACTAAACCGGAGCAAAATAATGTCATAAATTTTAACAACAAAATAACTTTGAGTTTTCCCCTGCGGCTTCGCTCGCACGGAGAAGGTAAAAAGTTGCAGTGTAATGTAAAAATAAAGTTCTTATGAACATATTAAATCTTAGCATTGGAAATGGCAAAATAGTTTGAGATGCACGGAATCAAAGAAAAAAAAGGAATGAAAAAAAGGAGCCTCTGTCATGCAATAGGTAGGCAGGCAGCTACCTACTGCAAGACACAGGCTTGCACATTGTCGTGATGTATTATTACATACTTACATTACTTATATCACGCTATTATTCTTAACAGACCATCTGCATACTTATTCCTAATCAGGTTTATTTTTTATTTTTAAAAAAAAATTATGAAACCCAGGATAAAAAATATCATATATAAAATAGAAAACTAAACTCTTTTTCGCATTTATAATATTTGTTAAGATATTCAATGACCTTAAACGTTTTAAAAAGTAACATTGTTATTTCTATAGGAGCCGAGAGGATCACAATCACGTGCGCAGTGTGCAAAATACCTTGTCAGCCGGCCAACATGATTGACCAACAGTTTGTGGTGGAAAAGACGGCAGTGGACGGCAATGGATCAGGTAGTGAATATGTTTTGATTTTTTCCAACAAGTCCCACATCTCATGAAAAATTTGTTTTTTGAAATTCTTAAGAAAATTGTTTTTGAAATTCTGCGTAAGGAAAAATTATGACCACTTGAAAAACTAAAGAAATTAGTTGTCTAATTGAGAGTTAATTATGTAATAGTCAACTAATTTGTGAAATAGACAAAAATATATGTTCCGTTCTTGAAATATTTTTGGTTTTATAAAAAAAAATTATATTAGTTAAAATTAAAATGATATTTTATAATATGAGAATGAAAAATGTAAAAAGCATGGTAACAATTTTGCAAACAAATTTGAACTTGAAAAACGGCTACATTTCGAAAAATTTCTAATGTTCTCTTCAAGACTTTGAAGATGATTACATCTTTACGATAACCCCCAACTTCGTACCCTAAATATTATTTTTAACAATACTTGTGACCTAAGCTACATATATGTTTCTTTTGTTAATACCTCCAAATAGTGTAAAATAGAACTAAGATTGAATAAAAAGCTATAATTAAAATGTCATTTCGACACATGACCATGAAATTGCTCTTTATAGTAATATAGTCAGTGTCAAATATTGTCTATATTATCGTATAAATGAACACAGAGTAGTGTAAATAAGGGGTATAGATACAAAAGCACTTCTATCCCATTTCTAGCTCATCACATTTTTTTATGTAATGGCAATGTACGTCCATCCCTCTACGGTTTTAATAAATAAAATACTGTAAAAATTGCCTCCATCCTACACAAAATTACATTTTAATTCAGAAGTTACGCTCAAAACCGTCTCTGTAAAAATTGTAAGTAACAAAAGCGCCACTATTGCGACTTGACCAATCTCAGCAAAGCATTCTGTACAAAATTAAATGGCATCCACTTGTTGCGCTGTGTAATCGCGTGGTATTATTTTCCTAATTTTAAAATAGAAAACCATCAAAAATGGAAATCAATATTACTCCAGTGCAAGGAAATAAGATGAGAAAGAGGATTTGTAATGAAGATCATGGAAACGCAACATAAATAAGCGTGAAAGGTAAGCTATACATAGGCAATAGGCAGCACGTGGGACAGCTGAGACAGAAGTGTATCCTCAACCTCCGAGTTTGGTATCGAAAACGTACCACCATTTCAAAATAGGGTATCTGTTTTGAAATCTACTGATGTCGACAAACTATTGTCAAAACATTTCGGTGATAATTGGAAATCAGAATTAGGATGTGATCAAGTTCTCTTTTACAAAAATGTTTTGGAAAACATAAATATTTTTTATAATTTTGATTTAATAAATCCACAATTAAAAATTTTGCATTTACTTTCTTTTTTAAATTCACTAACCAAAAAATCAGTAATTTTTTAAATTCAGTAATGAAAAAATTTACTCATTCAGTGCAGTAACCAAAACAAACTCACCCTTAATTTGCATCATAAAAGTCAATATTTTGAGAAATTGGAATATAAAGCTAAATCGCGATATCGCAATTGCATAAAACCATTGACGCGACCAATAGAGGAGCAAAACTGCTTCTACCCTATAGTGGCAGATGCAAAACCACCCCTATCAACTAATTAAAATGCAGGATGGCATCTATCCACATTTCAATGTTTTTTTTATTAATAACATTTGTAAAGCTAATTAAACTTATGAATCGAAAACAGTATTAATCTGTCATAACACGTAATTTAATTAAGGGATGTAGCTTAATTTATTTACAATAAAATGATTTTTGGCAGATTCTGAAAAATCTAAGAAATTGGATAGAAGCACTTTAGCGTCTATGCCCCTCAAATGATGAAACAGTAAACTATTAAACTTTATACAATGCCATTTGTTTAAATGATTAATAAATATAGTGTAATTCAACTCTTATAATTTTTGTAATTGTTAAAAATTAAGATGATTTATTTGACAAATTTCACTCAAGAACGGAATTAAAAGGAAATTATGTTGTCAACATAATAAAATAATAATTAAAATACATTTACTGTTTGCAAGTTTAATTAATCACCAAATTATAATAGGCTTGACTCTTTATGAATACTGTCTCACCAAATTGATTAATATTCTTGCTTTAGTAATGCCCTCTACAACTGAAGTACCCTTTTAATTGTATGGAGTCATCAATCTTCGACAAAAACATATAATTTAATGTTAAGTAAAATTAATGGCATACACTGACAAAATGATTCCCTGCAAACCTCTCAGGAAGCCCGTTTACACAAAATTACTTAAATGTCATCTTTTGCTGTGCCAGTTCCATGTATGAAGTCCAATTTTTTGTTTCGGCGCCAAACAAGGTTAATAGATATGATTTCAAATGTTTTCAGAATTTAGATTTAACCAAATTCAGAATCTCAAATGTATTGTTGCATACATAAATTCAAGGATAAGGTTAGCTAATATCTAAATATTGTGACAATTGTGATTAAAGGTAAAAAACCTTTAATGTCTAATTTAATGGTCAATGGAATATGGTGATTAAAAGGAGATTGCTGATATAATGATTGAAATCTCTCCTCTTCTGGCTTGCGATTGCCGATTACAGACAGATTATTCGTAATAATGTTTCGAATTTGTTCTGAAGTGTATTGCTTTATTGATATTCCTTTTCTAGGTTTAATGCAATTAACTTTAATGTATAATAATAATTTGTTAATTAATCGTAGTAGTAGTCAATAGTGATAATTGTATTATTATAATTAATTTATCTAAGAACCCTCAAATATCTCGGATAATCATAGTGAACCTAGAACTGCCGTTTACCAAGTTGAAACGGTGAAAGCATTGGTGTTCTACATACTTCTGCATTTATATGGAACAACGGAGGTATCTTCCCAATTGTGGTATGTAGATATCTGCTGCATAGTGATGAAAAGAACTCAAAGGTGAAGGATATTTGTGTTAGTATTGAGTCGTCAAAAATTAAAAGACACATGTCTACAGGAACATGGGTATAAAAAGAGTATCCCTAGACTTCTAAAAAAGATGTAATCTTTCCATAGAGAAATGTCTACAGGACCATAGGTATAAAAAAAGAGTATTCCTAGAATTCTAAAAAAGAAGTCATCTTTCCATAGAGAAAATTAAAGTTGAATTGATTTAGAAGTATTTGTTTAATTTGCCTGCAAATAAAAAAGCAAGCAGTGTTGATTAGCAAGGATGTAAAATTATTTACTTTATCTTCTGGTGATAAAAATCATGGAAATAAAAATGTCTTGAAAATAGTAATGCTTTCTGGTAGGTGGTGTAAGCAGCGAGCAGCACTGTAGCAGTTGCTCGGAAGACAACACGGCAACGGCGTGGTGTGTGGAATGCTCCGACTTCATCTGTGAAGTGTGCGTGCAGGCGCATCAGAGGTATATACCAAGTTTGCACAATTATCATATATTAATAATGCTATATGAGTTATACGACTTCAATTAGTGGTTATTCAGCATTATTTCAGAACAGATTTCAGTGTGAATTGACTAAATATTTGGTAAGTAATACTAGTAAATATAAAATTGATGTATTCCTCAAAAAATATAGAAATAAAAAATACAATGTGCATATGTTTTAATAATATTTATGAATTTTTTTTTGTAAAAGCTTAAGCGTAAAAGCTAATAGAAAATCCCTTAATTGAAGGTTCTAATTTAATAAAATGTGTATAGGTTTATGTAAGAAACTTCAGGTAACTAAGTTTTAGAATGTTTACACAAAATTTATTGCGTTGTTAATAGCTCACGAAATTTCTAGAGTTTTAAACATTACTATTTACGTTTATTGGAAATGGAACAAAATAAAAAATAAAATTTCAGAAGTATAGATTGATAGCCTAAAAAAATAATGCACGTTTTCTAGTAATTTTGTTGATTTCCGCACCTTGCAATGAATTAATAATATGGCACAGTAGAAAGAATGCTATTTTGCATGTGTACCTAATTAAAATTGCTTTGCGTCATGCAGTTGAACAATTTTAATTGGATATGTTGATTGAAGATAAAATGATGAAATTTTCAATTAGTGAATGCTTTTTGAGTTATTCATTTCTTTCCTTAAACCATATATATACATACAGTGGATTTTGGATATAACGACATTGAAAGGACCACGTAATTTCGTCGTTATATCCGAAAGTCGTAACAGGCAAAGGTAAAAGAGATACAGACATATGTATACAGTTTATTTATACTTAATAATTGTTGAAAGTATTTGCACATGTAGGTAATCATTGGCACATTTAAAATACATATTGTGTAATATTACTTTGCTTTAATTAATTTTTTTGAGCTAGTGTACGCTGTAGGGTTTATTCTATTTCCATTACTCGTTCAATGTCTATAATATTCTTTCCATCACCATATAAACAATATCTTTTGAGTTTAGATACAACACATCTTTAGTTGTAGGAATCTCATCTTGCAATCTCCTTTTTCCTCCTCATATTCCTCATCAAGCGTTGTATGTGATGGAACAACAGTTTCATTAGTTTCACTATCGGACATACAGCTAGCAGTGATAAGTTGACTGTCAATATCAACATACATTTCCCAATCCACAATATTTGTTTTGCTTGACGAAGATTTACTGAACCCAGTGTGTAGAAAACACTTTTTGATTGTATTTGGAGTCACTCAAGCCCATGATGTAGTATTTGGTGGTAAAAATGCCAGTTTTATGTTGGTCAGATTCTCAATTTTAAGATGAGCTGATCATTGGCTGGGATTGTCAATAAATCAAATGATCTTTTTTTTTGTTACTTCTTAACTGGGAGTCCCATTTGCGTAGAGCTTTTTCAAAAATTTCTGAAATTATCCAGGCCTTTTTATTTGATTCGTAATCAACTGGCAAAGATTTAATATTTTTGAAACACCTGGGTTTTTTGCCTTGCCTATGATCAATAGTTTTCTTTTTTCCCCTGCCATACTTGATGCAACAAGCACGGTGATTCTATCTTTTGATAATTTTCCACCTACGCACTTTTCCCCTTTAAATTTCAAGGTTTTTTCAGGAGTTAACTTAAAAAACAAACCTGTCTCGTTAGAGTTCCATATTTAGCTATCAGTTTAATCTTCACTCAATTTTGGGAAAACTGTTTTTAACCAGTTGTCACAGTCACTTTGCGATAAACTAGCGGCTTCTCCACAAACTTTGCCTACTACAATATCGTGTCGTTGACGAAATCGGTATATCCAGCTCTCAGAACACTCAAAATCCATTTTTCCAAACAGTCTGGCAAAATGATTAGCCTTTCCCTGCAGCGGACGACTGCTCAAAGGTACATTGTGGCTTCTTTGAACTTTGAACCACACTAGGAGGGCATTTTCGACATCTTGATGCGTCGGTTTACGGTTTTTCTTAATTTTCAAGGATTTTGATTCAAAGCATTCTAATATTTTATCACGGTGTTTCCACATCGTAGAAATTGTTGAATGGGACACTTTGTATTCGTTTCACAAATTAGTATTGTTTTCACCAATTTTCAAATTATTTCTGCCTTTTCTTTAACAGTGAATGAGCGTCTAGGAGCCATACTTATTCAAAAGTTTACTAAACACAGTTGCTACTCAGAATATCACTTTGTAACTGAATCATTTTAACTCCGAAAGGTACAGCTTACCTACCTATCTAGCTAATATCTATAAACAAAAGGTGAAGGTCACCACAGTTGCTAACCATCTGTGTGGATGTAAACAAAAGATAAGAAAGCTCTTCGTGTCTTTGGCGGCCAAGTATGGTCGTAATATCTACATGGGATTTCTAGGAATTTGTTACAAATGACTTAAAAACAGTCCCTACACCTGAACTCAGCGTTACATCCGAAGTCGCTATAAGCACATGAACTGTATTAAAGTATGCTTTAATTCAAGAAACTTAGATTTAACATCGCTATTGAAAAATGGTCGCTATAGCCAAGGTCGTAATAAATGAAATTGACTGTATATATAATGGAGAAGGCTGCCTCTCAATATAACTATTGTCTTGAACTCAATATAAATACTAAATAAAACTTTTGGTTATAATAATTAAGTCAGCAGACACAATTAATATTAAATTGGTAATGAAATAGATGCGTCTGCTTGTGACCGCTATTGACCGAGGCTGTCAAATCAATGAAGCATTGCCTTCTCATCGCAATGACTGTTGTCTGACCATAGTTTCATTCCAATTATACGTTTTATATATTATACGTTTTATATATGTATAATTATATGGTTTGAATCATTATAATATCTGTTATTGAAAAAGCATCATACTGAATAAGTATCACACACAGGCAACACACCAAATTCTCAGTTAGTCACGGCCACACCAACGGCTCCATCAGTGCACCAACACTGATATCATTCCTGCGCATAAATGCAGGGTATTTCCGATCGAACTAAAGATCACATATAATCACAACTGCACCAACAGCTCTATCAATGGACCAACACTAACATCATTTTTACGCAATGTAAAGAACCAACACTTTTATTATATTTACGCACCAACGTAACGAAGAGGGCTCAGTGCACATATATTACTCAACTAGTTTTCCCACTCAGTCTCGAGACTACACTCTGGTGGAACTTGGTGGTCAGGCACTTTTCTAAATCTATCATGTGGATACTTGTAAATGCATTAGAGTTCTATGACTTCAAGTGATAACGATCATTCTCCAACATTTTTATATCCTTAGAAGTACCTTTGTATGTTGCTTCCAGTTTGGATTGAAATTGCAAACTGAAACTTTCGTTTTGTCATACCCAGACTTTTCATGTGCTGCTATAATAATTCTATATATTGTGTTGCCTGCTTTCTTGCTGCCTCAATATTGATCTCAACACAATCATCATCAATCGTCATTAAATTTATAGGTCTTGACCCCTTAGCGATCATTAGCTCTAATGGGTTGGCTTCGGTCACACGGTTCACAGTAGAATTGATTGCATGTTGGATTCTACATAGTGCATCCTGCTTTGTATTATCTGTACTAATCTCGACGGCAGTAAGTATGCTCTTAGGCATGCTTATTAACCGTTTCACCTGATTATTTTTTCGAATAGCACCGATTGCTATAAGATGTGCGTGGATGTTATATGAGCTGCAAAAATTGACAAATTCCTTACTAGCAAAACAGCAGCATTGATCTGCTATGACACAACTAGGCACTGTGAACAGACTAATTTCAAACTCTAATGCCTTGTGTCAACATTTACAGTATGAAATAATTAAACAAACTTCTTGGAGGCCTCGATCAGAATGAAAACATATTCATTCACCTCATTCTTGCTACTTAACTTGCTTGAAGCATCTATATGGATAATACGCCAAAGCGTACATTGACTCTGGGGATTGGGTGCAATTTGATATGTATTTTTCCAGAGTGTGGTTTAGCTACTTTGCAAGTTATGCAGTTATCCACAAATTTATGGACATATTTGGCCACATTCTCAAAATAGTAATGCGCATATACCTTAAAAGCCTTTTCCCAATCTATGTACATCTAATGATTCATGAATGTTGTTTAATATTGACCATTTAAATGATCGGGAAACAATAGGTAGGCAGCAAGTTCAGTGATTAGGTTGTATCCTATAATGAAGAATATTCAATCTAATCTCATGGGTTTTCCTAATGTTTCCAGGTAGTATTCCATTATCGAGATCATCAAGGATTTTTTTTAAATTTCAGGATCTTTTTCCTGTTCAGCTCGTAGCCAATCACGTGACAATTCAGCTATGTTGACTTGCATTTGCTCTATAGGCTTAACATTGCTTGAACAAGAGCTATATCCTTGAGAGTGGATTTCAAGAAAGGCAATCAACACGTTTCATTTTAAACCCTCATGATAGACAATCTCTAAATCAAATGAATGGAAGTAGGCCAATGAGTGATGAACACGGGGCAGAGATTTGTTTTGCGTGGACACTCAATGGTTTTTTAAGGAATGAATGAGAAGGAATATTCTGACAAATTTACTGTGAAGCCAACATTTGTGGGTATTCCTAATACGATATGAAGTCGTTCCAATCCCTGTTCAACGCTACATGCAATTAACAAATGGACTGATAAACCAACATAGCATTTTTCAAACCGAACGACATGGTAACCGTTTGACCTGACTGACTGATCAGACCAATAGACCGTTAGAGGTGACAAAGGCTGTCTTTTCGACGCACCTTTGATCAAATCCGTTTTTCGTTTTGACTAGGAGACGGGACTTGAATAAGGAGAATAGCAGACGAATGATATCTACTTATAAGAGTTTGTCAATCATTTCTCTAAAAATTCTACATTCCTCCGCACTCAGATGGTAGAGTGATGCTGTACAAAAAGGACCAGCAGGTCTTATTTCTAGTTATCTGATAATCACTCGATTTTTAAAGAACATATTTAAAAAAGAGGATGAGAAATCTTACATAATATTTAATAGTTTCTGTTCATTAGGAATGACACTGTCAACATTTTCGAAGTCAATAACAATCTTAACTGTTATTGGAACTAATTACATTGCAACATAATATATGGTTATTACTTACAGATAAGGCCCTTGAAACAGGATCTCTAAACAATATTCTTTTATGTTAACCACTAAAGGGACTTGTAGTGTACTGTGAACACTGTGTTGACCAATTGTGTTGACCAGTTGCCCGCTAATTGTAGTATTAAAATTATGAAATTCTTTGCCAGCTAATTTGCTTGTAATACTTCCTTTTACAAGTGAGCACTCTCCTCTGGAATCAAAATAAATTGGATATTTCTCACCATTGATTGTTAGATGAGCATGTGATTTACTTAAACTGCATAGGTTAACACAATATCGTCTTATCGCAGCGGCGCCCAAGCCCAATGCCAACGCTTCACCATCGGAGTCAGCTGCCAGTGCCGCTGCATTAAGTCTCGCAGCTAGCCCGTGAGGGCATCTGCTGGTAAAGTGACCCGTCACTCCGCAATGAAAACAGACAACGCTTGAGTTGCTGGAAATGTGTTGACGCTTCTCTTGTGTCCTTGTGTGTGTTTTTGTGACAATACACTGTCTTGTAACTCATTTTTCCAGTGAAAGCATCCAAGCATTATCACAGAAGTTTGTAATGCTTTATATCAATAGATTTGTTACCAGGCTGTCCTGACTGCTTTCTCTTCATGAGGAACAATGCATAGAGCTGTCTTTGTAGTGTATTCTCTGTCATAAATGCAGTACGTTAGAGTTGATATCGCTATTTGTTCTGTGTTCAAATTTTTCCACTTTGTCATTAGCATCATAAGTAGTTGATAGACAGTGAGATGTTCATTTTCTTTCAACTGAATATTTTATAAATATATGAACATGGCAGTCACTATTTCCACACGATCGTATCTTGCTGCAAGTAGTTCCTTGAACTGCTGCCACTCTATCCAGCGTTATGATGTTTGAGAGAATCATTGTGACGCATTTCCTTTTAGTGCAGCACTTAATGTAATAATCGGTGCACTTCCCTTTAGTGGTTTTCTGGCAAGGCACGGGTCGACAGTGTTGCATCAGGCTTGTAGATCGGCATCGAGTACTTCAGGGTTAAATAACGTTACAATGATTTGGTCATTGGCATTTTTATGGCTTCGATGAGACTCATCATTTGACGATTTTAAAGATCCAGTATGTTGCGCCACATAGTTTCATCACTGCATACTTCACTTGATTTTTGAAGATCCAGTATGTTGTGCAGCATGATTTAATCACTTTGTACTTCACTGCTAACTTGCTCTTCAGGCGATCCCACTTCTAAACGGAGAAGACTGCCTTTCTGAGACGTCAATAAGTGAATAAAACTATTGTCTTGAACTTTATAGTTATAATAATCAAGTCAGTAGATACTATTAATATTAAATTGATGATAAAACAGATGCATCTGTGCATAACTGCTATTGACCAAGATTGTGGAATCAATGAATTATTGCCTTCTCCTTGCGATGCTTGTCATCGCCACAGTCATATCCAAGCTCACCGAAATACACGTTTTTTTGCCCTCAACTTGGTGTGATCTTATTTTATAAATAGTAGTTATTACTTAGGACAATTATTATGTTATTCCTTTTTAAACCTATTTTTGATTTATTATACTGTCATATCCATGTTTTTGTATCGGATCACGAATAAGTACAGACACACTTTAGTTGCGTTCTTGCGTGCCACATATGCGAGCGTGTTTGTTTGATTCATTGGAGGTGTTCTTCCGATTTGTTTATTATTTAACCAAATTTATGTTTATTTCAATTGAAATCAGCAGTTTTCCCAACTAAAAAAAATATTTTTCTTTTGCTAGTATGGGTAAAAAGGGGAACCTCCCATTGCGTAAACAAACTGATGTCAAAGCTCTTCTTAATACTATAATTCATTCGAACTGTGAAATTTCGTGAAGATTGAAAGTATTTAAAGCAACAAGTGTACATATAAAGAAAAAAGTCAATATAGGTAATAAATTCAGCCTGAAAAGATAGGAAAAAGTCAATTTTCAGCTATAGGTACAGAAAGATTTATCAAGAAAATTTGCGTGGAAAACAGATATGCTACCAAAAAAGAAATAAAATCTAAACTGTAAGAAGGTAATATCATTGTTGGCAGAAAATTGAATATGTATATATATATATATATATATATATATACATACACACACACATATATATATATATATGTATATATATATATATATATAAAATATATGGCATGTTTTATTACAACAATTTATTCCTTTATAGCCAACGAATAACGTATTTTTTTGGCAGTTTGGTGTATATAAATATATGTATATATCTACTGTAGTATATTTTTTTATACTTTCGAAAAAAAATTGGTACAGTTATGTGTTAATCCAGGCTTATAATCCATTTGTATGCCAAATTTTAGACTTATAGACTGATAGATGTCCATCTATCCGTACATCCATCCATGAAAACTTTCATATTTTTAATATTAGTCAGGATTTATTTTCAGCCTGAGCTAACTTTGATATAAAATTTTTTATAACATTTAAATTAATGTGTACATGTTCGACCAGTATTTTTCATATTTACATTTTCATGCATAACTCTTGAATGCTTAATTGATTTAAAAATGTTTTTTTTGGCTGAAACTTTAAATAAATTGACTGAAGTTAAATTAAACATTTTGTTAGCTGATTTAATTCCACTATCAGAGGATTCTTTTTGAACTGTTAGTTTTCTTTTGTATTTTCAGTACCCATGTTACATTTTTAAATACAAGTAAGATTACCAAGCACTTGAGAGGCTTCTAAATCTAATATGACTGTTACAAATATAGTCACTTGACAATGTCTTACGGCAAACAATTGGATATCCAAGTTACCTGCAAAACCTTATTACACTGCTTTTATAGAAATGCAAAAAAATTAACTGCTAATTACATAATAACTTGATATTTTAGCTATAAATAAAGGGCTAGGAAATCTTTCAAAATGTTACACACATATTAGAAAGATGCAGTATTAAATAAAATAATCATAATTCAATTTTTCTTAAAAATTACTATAGAGAATTTTAAGACCCTGGCTTTTTGAAGATTGTTCATCTTATAGGTCCTGGAAGATTCTAGAAAATACCTATGTTATGTAAAGAATAACAACCTTTGTATTGTTATATTAATTCATCACATAATATACATTATGGATTTGAATGTTCGACATTAAATGAATCTACATATGCCATATGGTGTTTCTTAATCGTACACTAAAAATCAAGTAATAAAATTCAGTAGTTTAGTCACAGGAATAGTTTTAAGGGGTTTTTAATTTCAAACACGATGTATGTAATTTCAAACACGCTGCACTGCTTTATGACTAGTGCTGACAAAAACAACAAACGTGTGCCGTTGCCGTTATCTTGTAACATTGCAAATGATGTTTATGTTTTGTTTATATTCAAATACTATTTAATTTATTTGAAAAAAAATGTTTTTTACTTTTGGCGTAATTGACAATATTAAAGTATTTATGACAACTAATACTAACTTTACTTTTGGCGTAATTGTTTATTTCACTATATTAAAGTATTTATGATAACTAATACTAACTGGGTTTTCGTTTGATGTCAAACGGTCAAATCCACATGTTATGTTTCATATTCTATTGTTTATGAATGAATGAATATTAAACCGAAACTGAGAAGGAAAGAGGGAATATTACAAAAAGACAATAGCATGGTAAGGATAATTTATTTAGAGGATTCAAACTGACACTGTAACGACCACGAAATGTTGACCCAGCTTCCCATTAGTACAGTATCAAACCTGACGACTTCACAGGCCACCGAAACTATATTATGCTAAACCAGCATCACATGTCTCTGCTGGAACCCTATAACGCCGGCAACAGCAAAAATATGAATCTTATTAAATTTAATGATAGTCGTTGTATTCAAAATATATGTATAAATCTAGTATATAGTGTTTTATTTGTAATTTTTTATTTCAAAGTCAAAGTTTAACTATATTATAATGTTACAAATTCAAATGGCCTTGTTTTATGAGATAAAAGAAGCTGTTCATCATTGGGCTGTTGATATATCTTATAATTTCTAATTATTTTATATATAATTTGTGCAGGGCAGTTATAAAAATATAATTGCCATCACCCTTGAAAATATTTTTTATAGGATCAAAATAACTTCAAAAATGAGTACTGACTTTAATTTTGATTTCTGTGATATTAGATAAATAGTAGCAACACTGTTATGAGTGTTGTGCCTTAACATGCTTTTTAGCTTTAATGTTCATGACCGGTAATTATTTATTTCAGGCTAAAAATAACTAAGGATCATACTATAAAATCCAAAGAGGATGCGCTTCAGGATATACAGTCGGCATCAGGTCACTCAATAAATGCAACACATGAAATGTTTTGTAAGGAACATACGCAGGTATTGAAAATGCTCTTTTCCGTTTATCAGTGCAGTTAGCAACTATTTTAAACCCTTTAAATTTATATTCTATATCAAACACGATGTTACAATTATTATACAACGAGTATAGTATAGGCACATGCAGATTACTATAAGTTTGGTCCGGGTGCGTCTTATACTGTAATGTAATCCCAGCGTTAAGGTTAATTATTTTATTACATCTTATTGTGTCCAAATACGATGTAAACACATGTTTTATTCAGAGTATTTGTCAATATTTTGTTTTCCCTATTACAAGCAGAAAAACTCACAGATGTTGGACATTGAAGCAGTAACTCAATTGAGTATTTACTATTTGTTTTTTATTTCATTAATCATAATTTCAAGGTACAAGCTGAAAAAAATTTTTAATAATCTAAAAAATTGACCGAGTTATAAAAGTTTAAATTTAACCTTTAGAGAAGGACGGCAATACTATGTTTTGAAGACATTTTTAATATTGCACATTATATTCTTCGAGAGGAAAAGAGACACGGATATATCCAACTCTATCCGTATCTTTAAATTTAGAAGCCTATATAACTGGCTTATTTTTTTAATAAATTTTTGAATTTTTTTCCAGACTGGTTTTTAATTAACTTATATTTCACAATATTCTACGAAAAATAACAAAATTTAGAATGAGTCAACTACCGTATTGTCAATATTTAATAGGTGTTAATTAGGATAAAACATTTTATTTGAAATAATTTGGCTGAATAGCAATTGTTCTGACTAAAAAGTGAATAATTAATTGAAACCTAGAAGGAAGGAGAGGAAGGCATTACAATGAGACAAGAACATAAAACCATTTCATTAAAAGATACAATTGTCTATTTTCAGATCTTGATTATATTTACGTCTGCTTATTTCGTAGCTTTTGATTAAGTCAACTTGAAAAAGCACAAAAGCAAAATAAAACTTTACTTTAGTCATCACTTTTAATAGCTCTCACAAAAACAGTTTTTTAGAAAGTTATCAAAATAAAAATAAATTTTTGGCGTTATATAACACAATAACTGTTTGCAAGCTGCTTTTCACAAGCCATTTGACATAACAGATTTACATAATAAATATAACTGCGGAAACGCCTTTGTTTTGAATTAATTTACAATTTGCGAGGATAGCTTTAAGAGTTATAAAACGAGAACAATGTTTTTATGTGAATGAGATGAGAAAAATAGGTCAAAAATTATTTATGCAACAAAAATTTATTGCCACTTACCTTATCACCATGAAGTTATAAATTACAGAGTTCATTTCAGTAATCATCAGTTTCATAAATACATTAAACTGTAAATGATTCTCGACATATTTTCAGGAGAGACTCTCATTATTCTGTGAAACATGCGACAGATTGACTTGCCGAGACTGTCAGTTGCTGCACCACAGAGATCACAAATATCAATTTAGTACAGAGATGGCATCGCAGGTATGTATCCGCAGATTATCACCAGTTTAGTGCACTCATGTGGTGAATATGAATATAAATATTGTCAGTTTGTACCTATTTATTTAGCATAAAATTAGAACGATTGAAAATATACATGGTAAATGTGGCGGTTTAATATTGCAGTTTAGTAGCAGCTACAAGTTACAAAGCCACTAACTAGATGGCACTAATAATATAAGTACACGATGCAACCAAAACCAGTAGAGATATTAATATAATATCTAAAGTAACAAATCATATTATTATGATGACACTTATGTTATCTATTTGCATTTTCCCGCCTCATTTTGGTTACAAAAGAGTTCATATTGTGCCAGACTAGAAACTATGGATCAAAATGTACCATACTAGGGTAATGTAGCTTTTACAGAATATCAAATCGAAACTATATATCGATATTTCATATCGGATTCCGAAACTATATATTTTCTGAAATCATATATTGGTAAATAATATATTATTTAGTTTTATGTTTTTAATTCCACTCTACCATCTTTAAGAGTCAACACATTTACATGTGTTGCTTTCTTTTATAGCCTTTGATAGCGGCGTTCCGGTGCACTGTTTGGTGCCAACAATTTCATTAAATATGATCCACAGTGAAAATTTGTCATTACTTTCCCATGGTGAGACAAAAGATTGTGAGGTTTCCTTTTGTGCTACGTCTGCTTCATTTTCTGTTATCATTGAAACCAATAAGTCCCGAGCATGTTTTTTAGTATTATTTGCCTCATTAGAGTCCGAGAATATGGCTAATTTGAATCTGGGATCTAAAAACAATACAAATAGAAAATGTCCCACTTTTCTCAACATGTGTAAATATACTTATGATACCCGTCTTCAAATGACTGATGATGTCATTGCAAACTCTTTAGCTAGTAGTCGCAAGCTAAATATTTTAGCTACTTCAGCTAGTAATAGCCACTCTTTGTTGCTTATAATAGGTAGGTCCTTTTTGAGCACATATTTTAAACATCTTATCGTATAGAAAGTGGAATTCCATCGAGTTAGAATTTCTTGGATCAAACACTTGGGTCATCTGTCTGGGCCTTTAGAAGCTTTTCTAAAGCAGTACTGATTCTCACACAGCCTAGTTTATTTTTAGTCCGTCTTTGAGTTTGTTATATAAAGCTGGAATCATCACATTTGAAATGCTTTTTCAACTCTGTACTTGATAACCAGGAATCCAACTAGCAAATTTTTTGAAAGATCTCTCTTCTACCGTTGTAAATGGCTGATAACTATCAATAAACAAATTCAATAAATTGCAGCCAATTTTTCGTTTTATTTCTCGCGAAAGTTTTTTGAAAATTCCAAAGTGATCCATTATTTGTTGATGCTGTTTTAATATTACCTCTTGAAGTTGTCACCGTTGAAGCCGTGGTAGGTGTCATATTTGATGACGTAGTCATCACTGTCAAATTCGATGCTGCCATAGCTGTTGATTGAAGTCATCTAAATAAAAGAGAAAAACGCTGTCAAAGCTGAAAGGTGTTGCAGGGAAGGGGGAGTGGAAGGAGAAGGGAAATGGGAGTTGAAGGGTAAGGGGGAGAGGAGGGAAGGGGTAGGTGGAGGCGAAGGAGAACGCAAAGACAAACGGAAAGGCGGGGCTGAAGGCTAAGGGAAAAGCAAAGGGGAAGGGGAAAGGGACGGCAAAGAGGAATAAAATCGAATACCATGAAACAAGCAATTTCACGTTCCTATGAAAAACTCGAAATACACTCTGTCATATTACTTAAACTATCTATTTACACCTAACTATTCTTACCTAATTACAATTAAATAATAAAAAAAATTGTTTATATTCAGTAGTAAAACTGAGTAATTCATTAACGCCTAAAAATAGAATAAAAATGTCCCACCAATTTCTTCGATGAAAAGTTCAAGGTCAAATGTTAACAAAATCAAATTAAGTAAATCGAAAGTGAGTAACTATTGCTATTTAACATTGCGCATGCTCTTTCACTCGGTTCAGTTCAGTAGCCGCCGCTTGCTCGTATCAGATTCGACAATATCAGTATAAGTCTGCCATTTACTATATTCGAAATACCCAGATTCAGTACGGGTATCTGTGTTAGTACTCGGATATACGTAACGTATCACGTGGAGCAATATAGTTTTTCGTTAGATATATAGTATCAGTTCAGATCTATATATAATTTTATGATATTAATACAATATATACTTCCAATATTTTATATACGTTTTGTATTGCCCACTTCTATACCATATTATTTTAATCACAAAGGAAATTTTACAATGAAGTCTCTTTTGATATAACATAATGGCACTTTGTCTTTATTTAAATGCAGTCATTAGGAAAAGTGTGAGAGTCATTGATACTACCGCATAAAAGATGGGTATCAATGTTTAATAAAGCTGTTACCAAAAACTGCTTCAAATACTTGTTACAAAGTACTGATACTAAATATTGTATCATTTGTTATTGTAGCTTGAGTCAACCAAGGCTCACTCCACTCCATTCATTCAATTATGAAATATGAACTGTCTGTAATTTTTACTATATTGTTTAGATTTATAGCCTCCAGCTGTTTAAGAGTTGGGCTGCTTTGAGGGGTATCAATTTTGAATAATAAGATTAAGCATGTTTTCTATTTGATTTAGGATATTAAATTTAAATCAATACTTTTTGCCAGTTATTAGAATTCTCTTCATTCATACTTTATTTATATTTGCATTTAATAAACATAGGTATTCTAGTTACATATTGTGTGGAAATTACTGATAAGCTCGTTAGGTACTTAGCAAATAAAGTCACAGCATAATTATTATACAAGCTTAGAGTTGACAGTAAATTAAAGTTGGCATGTTTATAACTTCGTCAACTCTGTGTGCATTGATTTCATATTTATATACAAAACACTTGTAATATAATTATATGTTGCTTCACCTTTTTACTTACCTACATAATTATATTTAAAAATAAGAATTGCTATAATTTTCTTATGCCGAATCTCGTACGTTGATTTGATTAGTTAAAATATAGCTAGCTGTTGAGAACAGGCGCTCACACGGCACGGATATCGCGGGTCTTGATAAATTTTATCATTAAAATAATGTTGAACTTGTTGAATACCCTTGAATATGTAACTTTCGGTAGAATTATATTCGGTAGATGTAACTTTCGGTTGAATTATACTCATTGCTGTAGGTCCCTATATGGACATTTCCACTTGCAGTGCTCTTGGCGTTTCACTTGTATTCATATCTTTTTAATGACACTTATCTAAAAATTGTTCTTTATTTATAATGGCAGTGACCCACTCAATGACAGTTTTCTTTGTACTTCCGGCCACATGTTCACTCTTAAAATACAATTTTCATTGAGTTTATTGATCACATGAAGAACAATTTCGGTAAGTGACTTGAGCCAGGTTATCCAGTACCTCTTTTAAACCACATGTAATTAGTTATTGAATTAGTAGCGACAATTTTGTTCAGAAAGTGGCCTCATAACCTCTTCACAAAGTTTTAACACATGGCAAATTTTCCACTTGTATGGGTTCAAAGATAATGAATTCATGTTAAGAATAGCGAGCATGCTTTTAACTGCTTCTTCTATTTATGTTTTTCTCCTTAGCGTGAAGTAAGTCCAATTCCATTTAGTGCATACTTCTTGCTAACGTCGTTTCAGTGCATTACATCCAGATTGTTCCTGCGTTCTTTTATTTCTCACCAGATACAAAGCTTCTTTTAAAAAAGCTTACTATTGCTTTTACTCGAATAACATTCTGTATTTCACAATGGCCAGTGCAATCTGCGCTATTAAACTGAGTATGTGAGCATAAAATGGAAAATGTCCCCATTGTAAATTTTGCTGTATGGCATACTTGTTATGTTTGATCCACTGCCTGTTAATATTTGTTGTGAATAGCCCAATTTTAAACGATTCTCCCTAATTCCATTACTATATTTATAGCAATATGTGCACCTGCAAGAGGTGAGCAATCCTATAAAGACGTCCTTAACAAAACTCTATCACTAGGATGTAGAGTTACCACCGTGAAACTCATTTACCTAAAATGTCCATATGTCTGTGGTCAAGCAGATGCTTTGAGCTTCGGTGTCTAAGTCCAACGTCAGTTTCTGTTTTTCTTGTTCTTAAACTGCAAATAATAGAGTGTTGGCAAAATATTTTCTATTTGATATATGATAAGATTGCGCTACAGTTTGCATCAATATCCTGAATCCTCTATCCTTGACAATTGTAAAGGGCTGATATTCCCAAACAATTTGAATATTGTGTCTTTGGTTTTTCTCTTGTCACATCAGTTATCCTCGGAAGATAGTGCGAATGCTCGATTGATGTTTTCTACTTGCTTGTGATGGATCATCGCTTATAGTTGGAATCAATATTGCTGCAACAATTGAAGCGCCAGGTATTTTACTTTGTTCATTGTGAGGCATCATTCTCATACTGTGTAAACTTGTTACAGCAGAAGTTCGCTGCGAAATTTGAACTTGTTTTTGGACTGACCGTAAATTATCCAACCTATCTTGTTTCGTGTGAATGAGAGAAATGTTTATTTAAGTTTGACACGACACATATCTTTTATACACAATAAGTTATGTTTGCAAATATTACATGTTGCATGATATGGTGGATCACTTAAAATGGTCTCATACGATGCTATTAATCCTTGCAGACATGTTAAATGCAAACTCTCATTATAGTATACTTAAATAACAAATAAAATACCGACACTCGTACTTAAGGAAGGCGTGTTAAGTTCCAGAAATATACATAAATCGAATTGTAAATCGAAACATATTTTTTCATATATTTCCATATGATTTTCAGGAGTTAAGTTCTACAAGGGCTTTTATTAAAAATAAATCTACATTTAATATAAAAAAATACTATATTAATGAAAGCAAGTATGTAAAATATATATTTATTAAAATAATTCAAATAACTATTATTTTTGTGTACATAATAAATTTGCTTGTGATTAAGTGATTTTATTATAATTGAAAAAATATGTGCGTTTAAGAAGCAAATTGGACTTTTGGCTTGAAGAATACATTAATTCTAGTTTGTTTTGCTTCTTTCTTGTTATCATAAAGGTCTCAATAACGCCGATAAGCTTAATGTTAAGACTGTCAAAATTGGAATCATTTTCCTCAAAAATCTTCATTGTATTCTTCAAGCTTGCAAAGGCTTCTAAGTTTTTTTATGAAGGCTCTTTTCTTTTTTGTGTTTCTGTTGTTTCTGTCTGTGCCTCGAATTCTATGAGATCCTCATTAGTGAGTTCTTGCGAGTGTGAGTTTAATAAATCTTCAATACCATCAGCAGTGACTTTAATATCGGGCAACTGGTTGGCTAAATCAAAAGTGTTAATTGTGATCTCATCCATATTTGGCTGATTGAAGAACATTCAGATGACTCTAAAGAAGTGTGGATATAATTTTCTCCAAACTCCTTTCAAATTGCTGGGTTTTATTTTTTAACAATATTTTATTTTTTAACAATAACAATATTTTTTACAGCCTGCAATATGTAACATTTCCAAAAATCTCAGTTTTGAACCATCACTACCTGTGGAAATATTCTCCGAGATAGTAGGCCTTAAAAGATTCAATGACTCCCTGATCCACTGGTTGCAACAAAGATATAGTGTTTCAAGGCAGAAAGCAACCTTAATATGGGGATCAATATCGACAATACTCTGAGGATGACCGGGTACATTGTTCATGAGGAGTAAAGCTTTATAAGCCAAATAATTTTTTATACAGTACTGTCTTACCTCAGTCTTACTTAGCCTACTGTCTTCCTTAGCAATTGGCTGAGTAAGATACTTCTTGTTGTTAATGTTCGAAATTAAAAATTCCCATCGCAACGGGAATTGCAATAAAAAGTTTAAAACATAAATTGCAGGCGCGGACATCAATATCAAATCTCCTGTCTGAAGTGAGTTACAAACGTGTCCTACTTGGTTCAGCAATGAAGGTGATCCACGACCGGCAGACGCTCATTGCGGATAAGAAGAAGGCGCTCGTGCATGAGATCACGCAGACTGTTGTTACGTGAGTAAAGATCATCTCATATGCTCTATGTGGTTATGTAAATGTTACTTGTCGGAAATATAGTGAATCAACTGCAAATAATAAGAGGAAAGTGAGAAAATTTTAAATCCCATTGATTCGAATCACATAATTTTTTTTTGTTTTCTTTTTGATATTTGTTAAATGATCATACACTACTGGCCAAAGATTTTGGTCCATCAATGCAATGCACAATTTTATGCAAAAATTGACAAAGAACCTTTAATAATGCCAAATTTTGCATAACTGCGCAGTCTTTAACAAATACAAAAAGATATTTAATGAGTTTCTATTGTTCATTTTCATAATATAACGCCAAATATATACAACTGCCTCAAACATCAGGAGAGATATGCAGAAGGATATTTGTCTTATCTTGTTTATAAACATAAAATTCTTTCTGGTCGTTTTATAAAGAGCAAAGTTATCTATTTGCTTAACAAATTTGAACATTTTTAACCATCAATTAGTCTCATCGTATGCTTTTACTTTATTGTTAAAAAAAAAACATTCACGAAATTCATATTGAGAATTATTGTAAATTCATGAAATTACTGCTCATTTGAAGTTAAAGAAGATGAAGACTAAAATATACTCAAATCAGTAGAAATGAAGATCCACCACTCTTAGTAAAAGCTGATTTGTTACTAGTACACTAAATATATTCTTTACAATACAGAAATTTTTACTATGATCAAAAAGTACACATTCACAAGTTATCATGTCTGAAGTATAGGGTGGTTGTAGCTTTAAAGTGGTATTATGTTTTACCAAAAATTCTTGGGAAAAGCAAAACATTATGCACCGGTGCATTGTCCACAAAATCTATAAATAGCCAAAATTCTAGTTTTTTTTTGGTTTTGTTTTATTGCGGAAATAGGGAAAAATTTGTATATAATAGTCCTTGGTGACCAGTAAAAAGTCGTAATGATCCATTGTGATCAAAGAAATTGGTAAGGACATATTTGACCGGGCTTGATGAGCTATTTCAGACTTGGCTCTTAAAAAGATTCTAATAGCAATCTGCAAAGAATAGGTGTGTAGACTGCTATTAAATAGTTGAACAAAAGTACAATTAATTATAATTGATAAACTGATAATGCCGAGTTTAATGGGAAAAGGTATAAAATGTAAAAGGGAAGCTTTTAAATAGAAAACATTTGAAGGGAAACTGCATATTTTTATAAAAATTTTTTTTCAGGTCGTACAAACTTGAAATTTGCTATAGTTGTTAATCCACATATCTTGCTAAACTTAAAAAAACTAACTTTTAAAAAAAATTGTGAGTGCGAGTAACTTTTACGTGTGATTGACATAAAACTTCTTTGATAGTTGCGGCATGTATTATGTACGATGGTGTAGTTATTTTGCAAAGTAATAATTACCAATATCAAATATCTTGAATCACGGTTGATATACAACCTGCTGTTAATAGTTCCATTGTTCATCTCCAGAACTCATCATCAGACTCTGACCTGGTCGATGGTGTAGTTATTTTTTTCAAAGTAACAACTATTGGTAGCAAATATCTTAAAAAACGGTTGATTTATTACCATCCGTTAAAGAGTTCCATTATCATTTCCAAAACACATGATCAGACCCTAATCTGGTCCACGATGATGTTATTTTGCAAAGTAACAACTATCACTAGCAAATATCTTGAATCACTGTTGACTTACTACCATCCTTTAAGGAGTTCCATTTTTCCTTAACAAAACTCATCATTATTTCCGCCCAAAAAAAACCGAACGTTATTTCTGTCCGAAAAAAATCTGAGTTACTCTTAAGTCGCACCTAAGGAAGTTTTACTTCAATATTCCTATAAAAATTAAAGAGGCGGTAAATAAAATACTGAACATTTTTTTTTTATTTTGTGTGTGTGTGATATTATTTCAAAGAGAAAGAATGAGGAGATTTGAGGAATACAAAAATATTTTTTCATAACTTTAAATTCCATATTTAAAAAGTTATTTTTAAAAATAGACCATAACCCCTAGCATCTGAGTATTACATGTGATATTGTACGATACTGACAGTGGCAGACTGTAGAGACTATTGTTCCCAGTATGGAAAACCTTTCCCAAGCAGATTCTGTTAAATTTATAATCATTATTAAACTAATGTTATTTACTTGTCCATTTAAAGTAAGCACCGTATTATAATTATTTGCATCGTTTTAAAAAAATATCAGTAACAATATTTCAATCATGGTCCGCTGTTAAGTGTTAATACGACTAGGTTATAATAATGGTATACTGCTAGGTCATAATTAATGCTGCTGTGAAATATGCTACAGACACATCTAAATTTTTGAGTTCGCTTGTTTACAAGAGGCTGACCATCTTATGTACAGCATTCCATGAAAGCAAAGCTGTTATTTAAAATTGTAGGTTCCTCAAATTTGCGTAGTTTTTATGTTGCAAATTAAAAACCAAATTATATCCATAGGTTTACTTTCTCAAAAAAATGTTTCTTAATAATTTCTTTCAGGCTTACTAATACAATAAACACACGCGGCAAGCAGCTGGTGTTGAGACTGAATGAACTGTGTGATGCCAAGCAGAAGACCCTCAATGAGAAGAAGTCTGCTTTGGAACAACTCTCCTCGATCACCGATCACTGCATAGAGTTTGTCAACGCTGCCCTTGAACAGGTATGAGATTAAATATAATGCTTTGCATGCTTATAAAGCAGTGCTTATAATCCTTGCTAATAGCCCACCTGAAGATGTTGTAATATAACGAAACCTAGGTCATGGTAAAGAAATTAAAGAAAGTAGAAATAATACTACATCACGTAGTTTCATTTAATTGCTTATAAAGCAGGTTGTAGGGATTATTGTTGCCTTTATCATAACCAGGTTCTTTATTTTATAGTGATTGAAATAATATTTGGCCATTCATGATCGTATTGTATGGTTGCAGGGCAGTGACACAGCAGTACTATACAGCAAACGGCAGGTTACGCAGCATCTCCAGCGCATAAAAAGCCGCCGTGCCGACATTCCCAATCCTGAGATACCAGTGCGCATTCATCTTGCTCTAGAGAAGGTGCCGGATCTCATTAAAGGTACGAAGTGCTTTGACAATTTTTTAATATACATAAAAAAGCTTGGATATGTTGTTATTCCATTATGTAATATTTAGTCAATCATATGGAAATTTCTATATCTAAAGAAGACATTCAGAACTCTGTATTCGTTGTCATAAAACAAGGGCTTAAGCTATTATTTTCCATTGTACCATCTGCCATCAATTGGAATTGGAATGTACATTAATTGTGATAGTTATTGTGTATATTCATCTTTAAGGCAAATAGTACAATGGAAAAAGTAATGTTGAACATTTTTTGTAACCTTTATAAGTATTCTGGATGTATTCATGCATTTGTGTATGGCATATTTTGCTCTTTCAAAGTATATTATCAAAAGCCTATATTTATAAAATGTTACTATGTGAACTTGAAAATGCATAGTGTAAAATTTATTGCTACTAGAAACATCACTTAACAAGTTTTAGTTTACTCAATTTCATGACAAATGATACAACGGAAAGTGTAATGTTGATAATTTTTTGTAACCTTTATAAGTATTCCCAATATATTTGTGCAGTTAATTTTGCTCTTTCATACAAAGTTTATTATCAAAAAAATACATGCACATAATGTTACTATGTGAATTTGAAAATACATGCTGTAACATTTATATGCTGTACGAGAGATCACTTAACAAATTTTATGTACGACTGTAGGTGGGCACGCTCTATTCACTCTTGCTGCACTATTTTAATATGTATTTTTGTGACACTGTCTGAACCGATTTTAACCTTCATCCGTGATAAGTGTTTCATAGCAAAATTAGTTTATTAAGTACTGTAAAGCGTTTTCTAACAAACGGCTGCAGAAATAATATGATTATTAAATAGCTGTTTGGAAGAATTATAGAAACCTAAACAGCTAATCTTAAATTAATAAACAGCTGGTCTTCACAGCTTATATAATATGGGTAAAATATAGAAAAGTAAATAAAAAGACTTGAAGATGTCTTGGCTTGAAAAGACTTTAAAAGTAGTTTTAAATTGTGCATGGTGTAAAATATTTTTCCTTGTAACAATCAAAACATAAATTTTAGCACAACAACATCCCTTCTGATTCATAAGGCTGATCTGACCTGATTCTGGAACATGGCTTAGTGGTTTTTCAAGGTGGCTTAATAATCAACGTATTCAAGTGAATAAACTAATTTTACAATGGACTCTTTATCATGCACTAAGATGAAAACTATTTAAATAGTGACACAAAAAATATGTGACCAAATTAGCACAGCAAGGGTGGAGAAATGTGCTACCCACATTGCCGCGGCTAATCTACGAAGAAGAGTTTAAACCTCTCAGTCTTGCTAGTAAAATAACTTTCAACGAAACCAAAGCATTATTGATTCTATCAAATTATGAGTAAACTGTCATTTAAACTCCATTGGTTGTTTAAACTTTAACTGACATTATGAGCATAAGCATGAAAACTATGTTTTTATTTTTTGTTTTTCTCTATAGTTAAATGGCAGCTTATCTGTCATCATGACATTTAACAAGACATTACCCTTTCCAAAACTGACATTTGGCGTTATTTACCCTGTGTATAATTAAAATCTTATACAAAATATAAACTTTGATTATGTTATAAACTAGACTGTTTACATAAAAAAATGGTGAGTTACATATAATTAATTGCACAAGTGATTGAACTAGTGTGCACACAGATAATTACATACTATGTGTATATAAATAGTGGACATGCGCAAAACAGTACGTGAAAAGGTAATACAACACCACTCATCACTTCCGAAAAAGTAATATCACTCGGTAACATCACTCATCACATTAAACAATACTCAACGTGTTGCGTGATATGTATCACTTTGTACGAAATATTACACCATGTCAACACATATTACTATTTCTTAGACATTACTCAAGATTGTGAAGGAAATATATTTTGAATGGAATGTTAGGTACACAATTGAAGGCATCTTATCGAATAATTTTTAGTGAAAATTGTAATACTATTGTAATGTATACCTCATCATCATATTTGGCACGACAGCCCAGGGTGGGCCAAGGCCTTCTGTTGGAGATTCTTCCAGGAGGTTCTACTCTTCGCCTGGGTTTTCCAGTTCTTTATCCTGAGAATGTTAAAATCTTCTTCCACTGAATAGATCCATCGTAATTTTGGTCTACCTCTTCTACGAGTTGTTAGAGGTTTTGCGATGAAAACTTTCTTTACTGGGTTTTCATCTTTCATTCTAGATACGTGGGCAGCCCAATTCATTCTTTTGATTTTGATGGTTTTTATGACATCAGGCTCACCAAACAACCTATAGATTTCTGAGTTAAGACGTCTTCGCCAAATACCATTTTCCTTGACACCCCGAAAAATTCTCCTCAGAACCCTTCTTTCAAAGGCTGCTGTTTTATTCTCTCCAGTTCTAGTCAAAGGCCAGGTTTCTGAACCATATGCTAGAACTGGCATAATAAGAGTTTTATATACTAATAATTTCGTTTTTCTTATAAGAAAAGAAGATTTAAGGATGGAGCTTGGTCCAAAAAATGCTTTATTGACCGATGATATGCGAGCGATTCTGAATTTCAGAGATAGTGTCATTCTTATTGTTAACACAAGATCCAAGGTAAGTAAAGCAGTCAACCATTTCAAGTGTATGTGAGCCAATCTTCAAACGATTATGTGCACTATTTGGTGGAGATTTTTGTATAGCCATATATTTAGTCTTGGAGTCGTTTATTGCCAGACCCATTTGATTTGCAGCTATCTCCAAAGACAGAAAGGCCTCTCTCAAGGCTGTATACCTAGTAAGAATAAAAAAATCTAATGTAATAAGTTGATGTTCTTTCATACTTAGGCCCCATTATACATAGATAATAAATTTCAACAATTTAAATTGCTTTTTAAAACAGTTTCCAAAAACATCTATTTAAATTTTTATTATATATACCTACCTATGTATAGTTACCTATTCGTAATATATTAACATAACTAAACTAATATAATTAAACAAAATTAAGATGTATTAATTTACTCAAACACTCCCAGATATGATGCTTCAAAGTGTGAATACAATAAACAAATTTCTAATTACTTTGCACTTGAACTTATCCGGCAACAGTTTGGCACCATACATGCGCCACGGCGAGATGTGTAAAAAGAAAAATGAACCGCCTACTTGTCACCCCATACCTTTTAAATTCTAAATGCTTGTACCTACTCGCTCATTCTTGGTACTGTGTCTCTTTCATGTAATGTACACTGTATCGCATGATTTCGTGAGTCATATATCACCTCGTCACATGTAATATATACGAACAGAAACAACACTGACCGAACTTTGTCGAATCAAAATGATAGGTGATGCGGTGATAATTATAAATCTCGCGTAATGCGTAATGTTGCATCACCTCTCCAAGTTATATTACGTTTTAATATTACACGCATCACCTACCCATGTTTAATAAATAATCTGGGAGGCAGCCTGATTTTATCATTAATAATGACTATTATTAAATTTGTGTCTGTCTTTGCCACCAGTGTTATCGTCGATTGGCGGTATCGTGGTGGATGGCAAAGTGGATGCATCGGCGGCAACTGCACCGCGACCGCCTTCAGCCGGAGCCTCTCAGGGCCCTTACCACCCACCACATTCTGCGCCCTCAGCCGTTGTTGCACTCCAGCAGGTTGCAATGCAGCAGGTAACATTTATTTATTTACTCAAATAGAAAGCATTTCAAATAACAGGGAGATGACATGTGTTAGTTTTAAATCAGTTAATTATTAAATTTCTTAACAAAGATGTGGGAGAATAAAATAATTTAAACAAATACTTTACCTCAGATTAACACTTTAAAAACTCTATAGCTCTGTGAAACAAAGGCTATGATTAAAGATTTATAACAAAATTAATGCTAATAATTAGTTCTTTGATATTGTATCTTAATAAAAATTTTTTTTAAACAATTGGATTGTATTACTTTGTATATTTTTTATTTTGAAACTAAATATGTGGATGTGTTATGGATTATCGTTTATTTATAAAAGTCTGGTACTGATCATTATATCACGTAATAGTTATTTATTTTAAAGGTAAAATTATATAGACCTATGAATTTTACCTTTTTTGACTTTGTGTTTTAGCCGTGTCATTGTACGCTATGTTTCATTGCTGTGTCAAATATGACCAACTCCGTTAAGTTTTTTGGGTTCCATACCTCAAAACAAAAGAATGGAAATCTTCTAAGATCACTCATGTCCATCTGTTTGTCACATCCGTTTTTCTCAGAAAAACTTGACGTACAAACTTGAAATTTAGCATAGGAATAAAACGTAATTAATTTTCACATATGCCAACACTCAGAAATATTCATTTAGAAATGTTTATGCAGTGGCAAATTAAGTAATTAAAAAAAAATGTTTATCTCCGTGTGTAGTGGTGAGTGACATATTGTTTGAAAGGGCTAATAATAAGGGTATCAAAAAGATTTTTTATTATTCACCATGTGTTTAGGTCTCTGAAAAATATAGTAGGCAATATATTTACATTGTGCAAAATTACATCTGTGAATAGCTTAATCTTCTAAGGGTTCCTCTCCAACTAGTGAAGGTGGGCAGTTAGTTCTGCATACTTGGTCTTAGCCTTGGCTAGGTGAAATAGTTTGACAGCACTCTTAATCCAAATCTTAAATAATTAATAATTCTCGTATGTCGCACAAACATGATTTTCTTCTATGACCGGCTTTCCTTCTCCCAGAACTTTTCCTATCATTTCTAGTTGCAACAGCTCGTATCTATCATGTCTGATCATAAACTTCAGATATGCAACTTTATGTTGTTTGATGCTTTGCAAATCTTGGTTTCCGCCGTAGAACTTCCTCATTAGTAATAAAATAGTTTAATAGAAATGTTAAACGTTTATAAGTGCCGAAACGTATATGGAACCCACGTAGTACAAGTTCTACTCGTACTTGACAAGATTTTGATTGGGTAGAATTGGACTATTTAATGAAATCAAATTCTGATGGCAGTCACACTATTTCTTTGGTATACTTGCAAGGCCTATATATTTTCTTATGATTTATTATTAAGCTTGATTTAACTATTATTGTTTGGAGTGATTCTAAGATGATATCTTTCCTAGTGGCTCTAAACAGCTCAGTTATTGCATGACTTCTCCTTGTTAACTACCCGTACACTCTAATAGGTCAAGTAAGATGTTCTTTCTCATTCTTTCAGACAATGATATATCTGTGAATTTCAATACCTACCTAAATGGGTGCCTCCAAAAGTCACCCTTCAGTCAAATACCAATTTTTAATTGATGTTTTGCTATACATCTTTTTTGGAAAGTCTCTCCAGGATTAAAAAGATGTGCTTAGATATTTAAGCCTAAGTTAAATATCCACATATATCTGACTTTCATTTTCATGATTTCTTGAGCCATCACTATATGTATTCTTGCTATAAGTTTTATTTGGCAATAAACTGAAACAAAAGATTATGCTTTATTTGTTTTTTATGTGGTATGTCAAATTTTATAGACTACTTCAGATATGCTATGAGTATTTAAGTCAAATTATAGACAATAGATAAAAGCTTTTTCGGATTGAAATCTATAATGAATACCGTGTCAAATAGAAATATTACAAAACTTATTTTTTTGTTTATGGACCACAGCCAGCGAAGTCACAAACAAATCTTATGGTAAGTACTGTAATTAATTGAAATAATACCTGCACTTGAGCTATCAGTGCAGTAATATATATATATATAAATATATATATATATATATATATATATATATATAAACTAGTCTATATTTTGATGAGTGACCGAGAATGGTCGAGAAAGTGTCAGTGAGAATTGTCAAGAAGCGATTAAAAAACAGTAACATGTAATAAAGAAAAAACAAAATTTCTTTTTTTCATCATATTATTTAGTTACTGTTCCTTAATCGCTCCTTGAAATCTGTTCACTCATCAAAAATGTAATATCTATTGAAAAGTTTCACATGTTACTCAAAAATATAAAGGAGACCAGTGAAAATGGACCTGGCGTTACAGAAATAGAATGTAATTATTAAAAAAGCTATCTTGATAAACATGTTATATTTTTAATATATCAAGAATTGTTAATAAAAAACAAAACAATAAAAATCTAATAAAATATGTGATAATTTTTTAGAAACGATTATAACAAATAATTAGTAACAATCGCTTTTTTTAATATGTAGCCATTGACATTCATCCTATGGTCAAAATAAATACCGTTTCGCTATATTTGAGTTACACTTAGATTTTTTGTAACGACTTTATTTCACCTGTGAGTTTCATGGATATTGATACAATGAGACTATCTGCTGACTAACTCTATCTTTACTTGTTATAGAAAACAACCCAATTTCTCATAAAAAAAACATAGTTTGAAGAGTTTATTTTTCATTTTGTCTATTAAGTGTGTTGTTTTTATTTCTACGCCACCTACGCCCAACACTATATGGATTTTTACTGGTCTCCTTTCATATATTCGTTTTTTATATATTTAACTTATGAATTTTATAAATTTTTTAAACCTGTAACTTTGTAAAATATCACAAAAAACATCATGTAACTTTGTAAAATATCACATATCACAATCTTTGATATTATTAACCATTTTGAATCCAACTGTGACAACTTCATTTCAATGTATTTCATGTGAAATAAAAAGTTTTTTCACTGCTATTGGAAATAAATCATTATCACTTAGAGAAAGAAATGTCAGATGCGCCAAATGGCATGTATTCGTATGGCACAAGCTGATATCCTTATTCTGCTTGATGTATATACTGACGTTCTAATTTAAAAATTTACAAACTTGTAGAGGGGATTTCATAAATAACAGACAGTGACAATAATAATAGCTTTTTGACAATAATAACAGACAGTGACAATAATAATAGTAATGTAATAGTTTTTTGTGATAAAAATAACAAATGACAATAATAACAGACAGTGACAATAATAATAGTAATATAATAGTTTTTTATGATAAAAATAACAAATGACAATAATAACAGACAGTGACAATAATAATAGTAATATAATAGTTTTTTATGATAAAAATAACAAATGACAATAATAACAGACAGTGACAATAATAATAGTAATATAATAGTTTTTTGTGATAAAAATAACAAATGACAATAATAACAGACAGTGACAATAATAATAGTAATATAATAGTTTTTTGTGATAAAAAGTTCTGACATGTTTACTATCAAGTACTCAAAACTAAATTCAATATGTCAAATTGTTCAGTTATTTTACTTTATAAACAATAATTTTTTGATCCATGAAGTAGAATGTGTTGATAACAAATTGCAATTATGTTTCATGCGTCAAAGCAGGGCTTAGTTAGATATCAGGTAATTCACTTATATTTTTTATTTTGTCTAATTCATAATAACTTGCTTCTTAATTATGAAAAATTAATTTACCAAAACAATATTGGCTTGGTAGTTATATCTAGGATAGTGTGCTGGAGATAGAATGCTATATTATCTATAAGCGTGTTTAAAACTTCAACATTTTGTTCATATTTTTTAATCTACATGGTTAGCAACCCACTTTGATTAATCATAGTATTTATTGAGTTTTTAACATAATAAAAATTTCTAAAATATATTTTACTATGCGTAAAAAACGTGAATTTCGTCATAACTTCTTTATTTCTCAATATTTTTACACCAAATTTTGATCACCTTCAAAGTATTCGCCATTGACCACAACGCACTTCTCCAAACGATTCTTCCATTGTTCAAAAGAGTTTTTAAATTCACTCATTTTTTTGATTTTTGTTTCACCTCCTCCTCCACAGTGGCAAAACGCTTTCCTTTCATATTCCTTTTGAGTCTGGGGAACAAAAAGAAGTCACAGGGGGCTAGATCCGGTGAGTATGAGGGGTGGACAATCGGTGTCATGCCGTTTTTGGTCAAAAATTGCTTCACGGAAAGGGCGGCGTGGGCCGGCACGTTGTCATGATGGAAGAACCAGTAGCCTGTGCGCCAAAGATCTGCCCTTTTCTTCCGGATACTCTCCCTCAATCTTTTCAAAACCACCAAGTAGAACTTCTGGTTGACAGTTTGACCCAGGGGAACGAACTCCATGTGCACAACACCTCTGTAATCGAAGAAACAAATGAGCATTGTCTTGATGTTTGACTTCACTTGGCGAGCTTTTTTGGGACGAGGAGAGCCAGCTCTCTTCCACTGGCTTGATTGCTGCTTTGTTTCGGGGTCATATCCGTAGCACCACGATTCATCACCAGTAATAAACCTTGAAAAAAAATTCAGGGTCCTCTTCGAGCTGATTTTGAAGCTCAAAACATGCCTGAAGTCGATGCTCCCTTTGCTCGTCTGTGAGAAGGCGCAGTACGAATTTGGCTGCAACCCTTCTCATGTGCAAATCTTCGGATAAAATCCTCTGAATTAAACTCCATGACGTTCCCGACATCTCACAGAGTTGATCAATGGTTCGGCGACGGTCTTCACGTACGAGAGCATTGATTTTGTCGACGTTTTCATCAGTTCTTGACGTTGAGGGGCGTCCTGAACGAAGTTGGTCTTCAATTGACATTTCTCCATTTTTAAAACGTGAAAACCAATTGTAAACTCTGGTTGTACTTAAGTCAGCATCCTCATAAGCAGTCTGAAGCATTACAATAGTTTCTGCGGCCAATTTCCCCAACAGGCAACAAAATTTCACAGCTGCGCGTTGTTCTCGACAATCTGCCATTACGTTTTCGCGGAAATGGAAAAAGTTGTTTTACTTAAAAAAATCTCACAGGCGAACCGATGCACTCACAGCGACATAACTTTGCACACTGACGCAGGAGGCGTGACACTAACGGACATGTGGTCAAACAATGGATTCCCCCACTCTCCCTCCCCACCACAGCATAATTCCCGTTACTTATGGGTCCCCACTCGTATAATGTATATCTTTATAGCCATTGATAGTACACAGTCCTTTTCTTAATTACTAAACTCCATTGAGTACACTTTATATTATATTTTAATAGAACAAAGTCAGAGAGTGGTAATTCAGTTCGATGTCCGGAAGTGAACAGTGAAATTTTGTTGAAATTTGCATAAGGAATAATTATGACTGAAAAATTTAAAACAGATCTGTTTGAGGGTTAAGTATGTATTCGTCAATTAATTTATGAAGTGGGCAAACTTTGATTTTATAGAAACAATTTAGATTTTTTCACCGATAGTGGTTATGAATTATAGAATGATATTTTATAATGTGACAATGAAAAATGTGGAATAACATTTTGCAAAAAACTTCAACTTTGAATAATAACTCTGGAACTGCCATAAACTTCAAAAAATGATTGTCACTGTTCTCTTCAAGGCCATTGAAGAGAATTATACTTTAGATAATAGGCAAACATATAAAATAATTCTTCAAATAGGGCTGGGACACACCGATTGAATCCTATTGACATTTGCAATAATAAAACAACTTAGTCTTCTCATACATCAATTAATTGCCAACTTTCGGGCGAAAAACCTTTTCCAAAGCATGTCTAAACAACCATGGACGCACACTATACATCATAGACGATGAATGGGTTAGTAAATAATAAGCAAATATTGTATAAATGTAACAGGTACAATAACTTATGCAACAGCCGAGACTGTACAATATAATTAACAATTATATTATATGCGGATCAGGGCTACCACATGCAACAAGTACAGACCCAGCAGCAGCAGCAGCAACAACAACAGCAACAACAGCAGCAGCAGCAGCAACAACAGCAACAAATGGCAACAGGCGGTAGGCAGCAGCCATCGCCGTCTCAACCCCCACCGTCGTATACGAGTGCTGTACAGATGGCCGCCCAGCTTTCGCAACAGCAACAACTGTCCATGATGGCCAGACAGCCAGCTAATACGAGTCAGTATAAAGTTGACACAAAATATGCATTGCAAAATGTAGTAATATGGTGTGATTATATATAATTTAAAAAATTTTTTACAACTGATTCAATTCATTATTTACGTAGAAGAAATTAAACAATTATATTTATTTTTTTTTATCAATGTTATGAAAGACTCGTCTTAATACGTAAGTTTCTGTCTCATCGAATAGTAATAAAATACTCAAATCTCATGTAGTTTGAACTTGATTATCTGGATATGAATACAATTATTGTTTGCATTGTTGTAAACCCGAGTTTATGTCGGTTAGATAGCTAAAATGCAGTGATTATAAGAAAGATTTAAAGAATTGAGAAGAGCCTTACGTCAGTTGATTATACAGAGGTTACCTCAACTACGAATTTATTTAAAGTACGTATAAGTATACATATTGTGTCTACAGGTTCTGTTTTAAATGCGCTGAGTGCTGTACACCCACCTCACCCCGTGGCCATCGCACGTACTGGCGGCACTCCAGTCTCCATGGTGCGGCATCCACATGTCACCTCTACTACACATCCTCATCATATGACAGGTACATAGCCAGTAATTGATAAGTTTATTATTATTTTATGAAATGCCCAACAGTATAAAGAACATTGTAATATTTTTTGTTTATTTAATGGCGAAGTCAAAAAAGAATAGTGTGTTTATTGGATATGTTTATACAGGTAGCTACTGGTATTTAATTGATTATTATTTATAGAATAAATTGATAAACGAAATATCAACTGACTTTCCCAGTATATCAAATACATAATAGCTAGTTGAAAATAACTTTATATGAAAGAGCTTTAAATATGCCTTAAGAGTATCAAACTAGTGGTTCTAGTTAGTTGTTTATGACCAATGAGTGATGTGTACAACTAATAATAAATACTGGGTTTTCTACTTCTTATATTATAAGCACAACATATTTACAAAAATGATTATCTGATCATGTTTGTATAAGAACAATTTCCTTAAATCCAAAAGCGTGATGTGTCATATTTCCAACTTATACTATTGGATAGGTGAAAAGTAAGAATTTTTTTTGTTGCTGGGATAAATTTTAATCATTCGGATATTGTCCATTTAGTTCAACGATCGTTTGCCATTTTTCTTAAATGCGACAGAAAGGTTTCAGTTTATATAATACATGCATCTGTCAAATATACCTTTTTAAAACGGCCTGCATATTAATGCAGTTTTTTCCAGTTGTTTGTGCTTTCATGTCTCTCAATTACGTGTTGATTTCATCTTGCCCTGTTGAAACACTCAGTCAGAAAGTATTTTCGGTGGTGTCTATTAAATTGTTGTTATCACTTGATTCACAACTTTCTAATATCATCCTAAATAAATTAGGTGTAACTAGCTAATGCAATGTTTTGACTTTTTTTTAAGTCGGGCAAGATGTTTAAAAAAAAATAAATATATTACTTTAAAAGGTTTGAATGTACCAGACTTGAACTTGCGTGGGCTGTTGAGCCAGTCGCAGACATATGCTGTGGCTGCTGCAAATCACCAGCAGCGGCAGCAGTTTGCCAGACAGAATCAGCAAGCTCTACAAGCTTATCAAGGTAAATGAAAATTCAGTTTGTCATACCTGATGAACGTGAGCCTTACTTAAATTAAATAAAAGTGAACTTTTGCTATTTCGTTACACTTAGGTATGACCATACTTAAAGTAAATATGCTATATCAGTGTTTAGAATATCCTTCAAAAAAATTAAGCATGCATTAGTCCATATTTTTTGCATTTTGTAGTTTAGTAGGGTTCCAGCGGTTGTGTTGTAGAAATATTACCTAAATAGAGGATACACCTGGTTATTGGTCGTTGTACACATTGCCTGGTCGTTGTCTTGCCCATTTGTTGCCTTGGATGAACATAATTATTCCTGTTTTCAATCTCTATAATGGTTAATGGTTGCTATATATAATATGGTTGCTGGTTGTAAAGATGACAGAGTATTTTAATTGAATGTTTTTTCCATATTTCTTTCGATAATTCTGTCAAATACAGAAATAGAGCTGTAACAAAAATGTATTAAAAATAATTGGATGCTCCATGTACACCTTGAAGTGTCATGTTCGTCCATTTTAATATTTTAGATTAGCAATATCTTAATGTGACGTTTTAAACTTGAAAATTGATGCGTTATATTTTTATAAATTTACCTGTTCTTCCCATTTTACTCTTTCCAATTGCTTCTAATAAAATGTACCATTTTTGGTAATTACTGTTCATATGTTTATTTTCATTTCTATATTTTGTGTCCTACAAAGGGAAAATATTTTGAAAATACAATGGACAGAGATTAAGATATACTTTTTAGATTTGCATTCAAAACAATATCATTTTAAATCCGTTTTGCCAATATCTACTACAATTATTACTACCATTAGTAGTGCGGTAACTAGTGATAGTAATTAAAATTTATTTAATTTATAAATTTTAAGATAGAGAGCACTAAGAGCTGTCAAAGCACTCTGTTCAGATCAACACCACAGCAATTTGTTTGTCTATTTTTATCAGTCCCCTGTGAGTCGATGAATTTCAATTTCCATATTTCCAGTTATCCTCCATTTATCACATGGCCTAAAATCATTTAAGTCAGTTCTTACGTTTTATCATTTATGTATTTTATATTCTAATAATTTTATGTGTAAACTGATGCTGAAGAGTGGATAGAAACCATTTAGAAATTTGCAAGTTTTTTTTTTTTTATTTATATATCCTGCTCAACACAGCAATCTGTCATTGACATTTAGCTGCTCTTTTCTCTGACCAGTGTCTGCTTGACATATTTTTAGTGGGAAGAGCCAATTGGCCTTTCCCACTGTTCCTTTGGGAATCTGTTTATAAGGCTTGGAACGCTATTCCTCCTCAG
This sequence comes from Druceiella hillmani, assembly GCA_039881145.1. NCBI lineage: Eukaryota > Metazoa > Arthropoda > Insecta > Lepidoptera > Hepialidae > Druceiella > Druceiella hillmani. The sequence continues at coordinate 18,323,719 of JAYKKI010000029.1, forward strand.
TCTTGTATGTTGGGTGCTTCCGGATCCCGATAATTTAGAAGCCAGAGCATTCACATGATTTGCTGATAGTTTGCACTGCACATGACAATTTCCTGTTTAACAGTTTTCAGCCTCAGATCTTGTATAATGTATTTATTATGGATGCCTTTTGGTATATTGAACATAGATTTGATAGCTTTGGATTGAAACCTTTCTAGGATCTCAATGTTACTATTACTTGCTGTTCCCCAGAGATCAATTCCGTATGTCCAAACCGGCTTTAATATGGTTTTATAGATTGCGATTTTACTTTCGTTTCTAAGTTGGGACTTCCCTCCAATCAGCCGGTACATTGCTCTAAGCTTTGAGTTTAGATATTTTCTTTTGCTCCAGATATGTTTCTACCATGTCAATCTTCTGTCTAGGTGCATGCCCAAGTATTTGCCAGTATCAGCATGTAGGATTTATTCTCCATTTAATGTAACTGGGGGACAGTTGCCTTTTCTTAGGGTAAAGGTAACATGTGCAGATTTGCCTTGATTTGATTTTATTCTCCAGGTGTTCATCCAGTCTTCGATTTCAGTTATGTGCTTCTGCAGATTTAATGATGCAGTATCTGGATTTGCATTTACTGACAATATGGCTGTGTCATCAGCATATGTGGCAATGAAAGTATTGTCATCTGTTGGAATATCAGCTGTGAATATAAGGTTCTAAGCACTGGTCCCAGGTTGCTACCCTGAGATACACCCGATCGAATTTCGTGCAAATCTGAAGTTATTTTGTTGACTTTGACTTCGAAACATCTTGTATTCACATAGCTCTTCAAGATGAGGAAGAAGGAATGTGGCAAGTATTTTTTAAGCAGTCCATCGTGCCAGACTCTATCGAAGGCTTGGCTTATGTCCAGAAAAACAGCTGGGCAGTATTTCTCCAAAGTGTGGCTAATGGTATCTTATAAGCCGATGTACCTGCTCTATGGTGGAGTGTTTTTGCCTAAAGCCAAATTGATGACCGGGCAGAATGGCATCCAAATGTGGACACATTCTGTTCAAGATAACCTTTTCGAAAAGTTTGCCCAGCAGAGGGAGAAGACTAATCGGTCTATAGGATGAGACCAAGTTTTTAAGTTAAAAATTGTAGACAGTTCCCATCATAACACAATAATTTTCTCGAATAATTCTTGCAATGTGCAGGTGGGTGTTATCATGTAGAAAGAAAATTTTCGTTGTGTTTTGGATATTTCTCACAGAGTTACAATCCTAAATGTTGAGGCTGACTCCACTGTTGTGGTAATAGTTTTAATGCTAAGAAATATTTTCTAGTAAATGATTTTCTAAATAATGACATTACTTTTTTATGCTGGTTTAATTTTTTGCCAAATCGATTGGTTTGCTCAATTCGTTTTGACCTAACCACCAGCACTTATGGGTATGATTCATATACACAACTTATTTCTTGTCCCCACTTTTCAATGCTGAAAATATAATATTTGGGTACATATGTCTCCAAGAGAGTTAAGTTAATCCCAACTCAACTCGTGGAGTATCCATAAAACTATATTTGTAGACTTATATGTATAAATGATTTGTCTACGACATTGTCACAGTGTTCAAGTTAAGTAGCTAAAACCCGCATTGAAAGACTACGTTCATTTTCAATTGGCGATATTAATTTGTTGATATCAAAACAGTCAACCGGATTTGGATTAGTCTCTTAATATTAACACTGAAATTGCAATAGCTTTCTAGACGACTTCTTTCTGACATTTGAACGGATTTCTAATATGTATCGCATGTGGCTTCAGCTTCAGCTACAGAATGACTTGATTTAAAATTCATAAAGCAAGCAATGACGCGCATATGGGTTTAAACAATGTCCATATTTTGTCGATGCTGATTTGTCAATAGTCAAACTACAAATGATGTTGAAAAGCACAGTGTGTTGAATATATATGGCGTTAATGTTGTAGAAATTTATTATTCACAATTAACTGAAACTACGTGATATTGAGAAAAGTTGAAATAATACTACTATTATTTCAACTTTCTTTAAGTTCTTTACCACGGCCTAGGTTTGGTTGTATTACAACATCTTCAGGTGGGCTACTAGCAAAGATCATTGAATGAAGATGAAGATGTTGTAATACAGCGAAACCTACATTGTGGTAAAGAACTTAAAGAAAGTAGAAATAATACATCACGTAGTTTCATTTAGTTGTGAAGCACAGCGTGCATTTATATGAGAATATAGTAGACTACAGAATGTTTTCGAAGTTTCTCAAAAATATTTTTAAATTATTTACAGACTTAGGTCTGTAAATAAGTCCGTAGCTTGTATACCCAAACAGGTATTACATGTCTATTACTGACTAATCTGCTAAAGGTACAACCATCATTAATAAACATGCATTCTTTACACAGCTGTATATAACACGGCGACAGCTGCAACCTATGGTGGAGGCGCGGGTGGCCAGGCTGGCCGTATGGGAGCACCTGCACCACGCGCTGCTCCACAGCGCACACCCTCGCCGCATGCTGCTGCACATCATTACCAGCAAGCAGCTGCCAAGTGGCACATACCACAACAGCACGCCGGCAGTAATGGCAGTGAGTGATAGACTTTGTCATATTAATTTTAATTTATTAATCGAACTTCATAACAGGTTTGTCGAAAATTTGTACTTTAGACATCTGGCACATTACAGTTGTAAGAAATTCATAGTGCTACAAATATTTATTATGGTTAGGTTGATTACATTCTTTTACTAGTTAATTTATTCTTAAGGATGTATTACAAAATACTACATTCTTTTACTAGTTAATTTATCCTTAAGGATGTATTACAAAATACTACATTCTTTTACTAGTTAATTTATCCTTAAGAACGTATTTACAAAATCCCACCACTCGAGAATGGATATTTACTAGTCGTAAAATCACTGATACAAGTGTCGGAATGTCGATTGTTGTAGTGTGCAATAAATTTATAACCTATTTGCATTATCTTGATCGCACTTACATTAAAATGAAAATATCTGTTCAATATTTGTTTAGTAATCAGTTTTACTTATTCTGTATTATTAAAATTACTTCGGTATAACATTAACAAATATTAGTATTATTACAGTACTGCCCAGACCAGCTAACAAGAATGGCTGTGATTTTATTTTCAATATGTGGCTTCATCAAGGTAGCAATAACTCGTGGCTACTCATCGATATCTGCTAGTCTTTTGTCTTATGACATGCACTTTGATTTGCCTAATTGGTTTCTCTCTTGAAAGTCGACAATCGAAGTCGAAATACGGCATAAAAATATAATCACCGAATGTCATATTTTTACATGAATAACAATTTAAATACTAAAAAATGACTTCTCTAATACTTTCTAAATCTACTGATGCATTTGTTTCTTCCATTCTTTCCAAAATGCTTATAGTCTAGAAGTAAACAACTTAGGATCTATTTGATATGAATAATTAAATCGAGTACCAATGATTATGTGACAAATAAACAGGCCTGTAAACCTGTAAACACATTTCAAAAACAATATTTTTGTGTTCTATTACTATTTTTTATACGATCCTAAATATTTTTTTCATAAATATCTTCAATATGCAGATAGGCCAATTTAGTCAGTTTTATTATCTTAACTAATGTGATACGAAAGTATGTTTGTTTGTCCTTTTTTCACATTGCAGTGGAGCAAGGGATCCATGAGATTTTTTTGTACAAAGATAGCTGGGGAATTGAGAAATAATATAGGATACTTTTTATCATGGGAAAAATGGGTTAATGTGTGTTAAGTAACATATGCAATATAAGAAAACAATAGAATCACTCAGTTTAGCCCTTATTTTAAAGTCCTACATATAATATTATCAATATGAAAGTATGTTTGTTCGTCCTTTTTTCTCATCACACCTGAATAACATATCTACATGATGTTTGCCCAGAGATAGTTTGGCTAGTTAGGCTTGCCAGGAAATGACATAAGTACTCCTTATCATGGGAAACTTCATTCTAACTAATATTACAATCCCAACTAATATTAAAACTTCAAAAATATATTTGTGTTTCTTTCACGCCGCAACAGATCAAAGTGATTTTTTGCACAGAGATGGTTGGCGGCCCGGGAAATGACATACGCTACCCAGTAAATTTCATCCTAACTAATATTACAATCCCATCTAATATTATAAAAGTGAAAGTGCATTTGTTTAGTCCTTCTTCCACGTCATAACAGAACAACGAATCAACATGATTTTTTACACATAGGTAGTCGGTGAGCCGGGAAATGACACCACAGGCTACTTTTCTTCCTGGGCAATCTCCCCTAATTAATATTGTAAATGCAAAATTGTGTTGGTTTTTCCCTTTTTCACTTCAGGCCAAAGCAAATGTTCGAAGTGTTTTTTTGCACAGAGATAAATATAAAAACAACGTCACAATGGAACAATGGGTCAATGTGATTTTTTGAATCGTTCCATATGCAATATAATGGGACAATAGTCCACAAAACTGCTATACAAATTATGAAGTTTCGCTAGGAACTCCATGAAATTACATTTCAAATTTGACATCGCCCTTTGAGGCATCCGCTGCTAGTAAGACGGATTTTCAAATTTAATTGTTTACTTAATAAAGTTGCAAATGGTGTATATAATTATTAAAAATGTCGTATGTTCTAACTAGAAACAATTCTACTGTAAAAAAAAGAAAATAGGACAAATTCACTTTGCTGATCTGCAGCCAATTGTATATTAACTTACATGAAAGTGATTTTCACAAACAGAATGGTTGTTTTGGGAAATTAATATTTATGGATCTCATGGCTGCTTTGAACCTATTCCTTGTTAGTTTCGGAATTTATATATATATTTAAAAACACTTAATCCACTGACCTTGTTGGTGTATATTCGCAGACACAAAAAAAGAATTTAATTTTTCGAGCATTAAAATGTAGAAGTTATATAATCAACTTAAAAACATGACAAGTGTTACTAATGTAAACATTATTGTGACAGCCACAGATGGTGCCACTGGAGTTAGTGGTATATTTGGGAAGAAATTCAAAACACTACTTTTTAATGCGCATTTCCTCAGTAATCATTAAAAATTTGTCATTTCTACAACTTGCAATAACTAACTTGGTACTGTAATTCTGTCGACTAAACATGAAAATATAATTTGTTAGTATTCCCTATTAATTTGCAATTATCTCATGTGAACACATATAATTGAATCTCATTAGAACTTCATCTTTTGACAGTTGCACTTTTGTAGTACATGTTATAAGAGTGGCCAGAAATGTTGATTAATGAAAGAATCTGGACGCTATAATTAACTTTATTTTCAACTTCCAGATGTATACGATCCGTCAGTCAGTCCTTATAGCCAGACGGCAGCGCCACCTTCTCCAGCTAACAATGACTCCTTCAAAATTACCCTTAATCGCCAGCCTGCCCTCAGCCGCCAGCAGTCCACTCCTTCAGCTGTTACGTCTACAAACCCTAAGACCCCGAGTCCTAGTTTGCATGTGAGTATGTCACTGTTCTACATTTATATGTGAAACACTTTAAACTAATGATTTGGTTTTGTTCTTTCCATAGAATATCAGACACATTCAATGCAGACACATTCAATGCAGTATAGTCTTATATAATTAGTATTATAGATATAATTAATTGACTGATTTTATCGATTAATCTAAACCAAAATATTTTATTTCAAGCAGTATGGTAAAAAATTAGTGTTACTAGCAGCATTAAATAAAAAGAATTTTAATTTTGGAAAATAATGGTTAAACCCATAAAATAAAAAATAGTGTGTGTTTTTATTGTGACATATTATATGTCCTTAAAAAAATCAGTGTAATTATCAATATTTCTTCGAGCTCTTTCTGCCACAAATATATTTAAATGGCTTTGTATTCATTATTTCTTTCTCCACCGTTGGACTGGATGATTGCAGTTGTTTTTTTAGGGCTTATTAATACTTTTTTACGTTAGTAGACAATTTCAGCCTTTTTTTGTTTCAAACAATTTAAGTTTCAATATAGTCCAAAGGTGCTTAATTCCATTAATATCAGGGGGCTGAGTTAGCCATGAGAATGAGATTTTTCTAAATTATGTTTCAAATGTATTGAGAAATATATCTATAATTTGTGTATTCGTATTGTTTTTTGCAATTAGCAGTAATAAATTCTAGTAAATTTAGACTAATTATTTCGGTCTATAGACCATATAATTAGTCTAAGACCAGATATATTAGTTACATTATATTACTATGTCAAATTAACCACTGTCATTTCACATTATATTCTACGAGAGGAAAAGAGACAGGGATATACCCAACTGTATCCATATCTTCAAATTTAGAAGCCTACAACTGGCTTATTTTTCAATCAATTTTCGAATTTTTTTCAAGACTGGCTTTTAATTAACTTATATTTCACAATATTGTACAAAAAATATCAAAATTTAGAATGAGTCAACTACCGTATTGTTATAACCTATTTTCATCAGTTATTTTTCTTTAAATTACAATTTAATAAAATTTCATCATATCACTTCATAATAAAAATCCACATATTTGCATACACAAGTAAAAAATAGCAGTTTTTCATTTTAAACTAATGTCACACTCTACTCGACTTATTATATCAGGAAAAAGGGTCTTAACTTAGTCACATTCTATCACTAATTAAAAAAAAAACAAAATATGCCGGTTAATTATGATCCAATCTCAATGATATTGGGTTAAGTTACCTTTAAACATTGTTTTACAGTTTAATTCATTGGCTTTACAATAGCTTTTAGAGGAGTCGATATAAAATACAAAACAAAATGTTTACAGATATTTACTTTTAAATATACATTTTAACAAAGAATGTATCTATTATTCTACAGGTGACTCAAACTGAGTGGGTAGAAAATGGTAAGGAACAACTATATGAAAATTCTTGCAGTTCCAAATGAAAATAAATGACATTTTACTAAAACATACCAAAAATGTATTCGGTTTATTGCACAGAATAATGTTTGAATAATATATACATTCTTTGTTAAATCTGTATAAATGCACACATGCGTACTTATATTTTTATAATATATAGCATAAAATGTAGGAAAGGAATTAACTCTCCAATTATATTAACTCTTATCACTAAATGTTTTAGTACGCCTGTCAAGCAATTCTACCTTATTCTTATCAAATTTTCAATTGCATTTTTTATGTATCAGATATTAAATGCTAGAGAGATGTATATATAATAATTTATAAGTCATTCAAAACAATATTTATTCATTTTCTAAGTAATGTAACAAATCGTAAAACATTACGCATTGGAGCTATTATTCGCTCATTCGGTTTTTATACCTGCAACCACACCTCTTTGACATTAAACATTTGTTAGTGATAGACTCTATTGTTGAAATATTACTTTAAAAGTGTTTCTCTGCTTGCCCAGTCTGTTCTAGTTGTTATACACAGTGTTCAGGAATAAGGGTCGGACAAAGAAAGACGCTATTTGTAGGGTATAAAGAACTAAATTGTCGTTGAAATAAAACGTAAAACATACCCTTTTTTTAATTGAGTGCAAAAAAAATATTACACTTAACACTTTTTAACACACCCAATAGTTACCCGAAGTGCGGTGTTTACCCGCAGTGGCGATGTCTTAGCAGCTAGCTGTGACAATCAATTAAGAAATAAGATTTTTCAGTTAAGGAATAAGATCTTTCTTTGTCCGACACTTATTCCCGGACACTGTAAATATCACATCGGATGTAAGCTTAATAAATCAAAATCGGATATAGGGTGTGACAGCATCTGAGGCAGCAGTAAGCCTCGACAAACTTTGCCAGGAGTCAGTAAACGATCTAATGGCCACTATTGCAAAGCTGGACAGCAATGGAGTACAGGTGCTCGCTGAGGCCGGTGCGGGGGCCACTGCCACTAAGGGTGCCTCACCACACGTACACAGCAGCACTGATGATGGACTAAGTGAGTAGCATTTGTGAATAGCAAAAAATAACTGTTTATTACCATGTCATATCACCCACTCCTTTAAAAATGAGACAGTTAAGAATGAGATATTTCAAACTCAAAAGTTCAATTTGATCCAAAAATAATTTAGATTTGCAAATCATTTTTTCCCAATTTAACCTGGTAGTATTTTTCTTAAATCTCCAGGGAGCTTAAACGTTTATTGACATACTTAACACAATTATATATGGTAGATAAATAAAAAAACATTTATATGGGTGATTCTCAGTTAACTAACAATGTTAATCAAAAAGATTGGTAGTGTTCTGCAGGCCATTCTTGTCACATTGCATAGGTCGACAGCAGAAAAATTTGAAAATTTCAGCCTTCTTCCTGAACAGAGTACTGCCATGGTATAAACATTGTACTTACCATAATGTTGCTACAGTTTACTGCAATTCAAAAATAAAAGTAACAGTTCCTACACTATTCAAATGAACAGACCCTAGGCTGTCGTCACATAATTAACGATTATGACATAACTTTTAAACCAAAAATTAGTTGAGAGTTACCAATTGCCCCTGATTTCATTAATATAAACTCTTTTGCAAAAAAAACGGGCACTTATAGGAATAAACTATATCAGAGTTATTTTATTATTTTTTGATGCATTTTATATGGCAATATGTTGAGAATATTGTTATTTATTATTGAGATATCGTTTTTACCTACTTCAGTCATAAAAAATATGAATAAATAAAAAAAACGATGTAAAGTCCACAGACGAGCGTTTTGCTTACTGGTACATTAAAAATGGCTAAAGTTTATTTTTGAATATTTTTATTAATTTAACATAAAATTTGAAAATTTAGTAACGAGTATGGCCTCCTCTAGCTAAAATTAATGCGCTTAATCTGCTAGGCATGCTTTCGACGACGTTTTTTATCATTTCCTGAGGAATACGTCCCCATTCAGCGACGATCATATTTTTAAGGGCCTGAATGTTTTCTGGAGCTGGGTTTACGGCTCTGACGCGTCGTTTGAGATTATCCTATATGTGTTCTATCGGATTGAGGTCGGGACTTCTAGCTGGCCAGTCTAACCGACGAATTCTGGCCTCCTGCATATATGCATCAATGTCTCTAGAGCAGTTGGCGCGAGCGTTGTCGTCCATACAAATTGACTCGCCTCCAACTGCTGTTAATGCGGGTTGGGCATGAGGAACAAGAACCTCTGTTATGTACCTTTGCTCATTGAGTGTGCCATTTTCAATAAAAACTAACTTAATACAGTCATCTAATACCAGCCCAAAACATTACGGAGCCTCCACCACAAGGGGTGATTTCCTCAAAGCACACTTCTGCAAATCGTTCTCCAGGTCTTCGTAAGACTTGCCTACGTCGATCCTCACCACTAATCGATATACGAGCTTCATCGGAGAATAAAACACTATTCCAATCTTGTTGAGTCCATGACGAAAAATTTTGAGCGAATCTCAATCTGGCAACTCGATGCTTACAGAGCAATATAGGGCCCCGAGCTGGGCCATAGCTACGTATGTTGACGGCCTGAAGTCTCCTTCTGATTGTCTATAGGCTTACTCGTGTACCTCTGATGTTCTCGAGGTTCTGTTTGAGATCCACGTATGTAACTTGACGATTTCGTAGTGCTTGACTGACTATGAAGCAGTCGTCCCGTGATTCAGTGCACCATTTTCTTCCAGAACCGGACCTTCTACTGACGGAGCCTGTTTCTTGGTATCGTTGCCAGGTCCTTTGGATGGTTGAATGGCTCTCATTATACTGTTGAGACACATAACATTGGCTACAGCCTTCTTCAAGCAGCGCAATAATTTTACGAGCTCTTATCATTTTTTCAACCATCACACAAACAGAAGTAAACTAATGCAACAAACAGCAGAAATTTAATTAAAATTTATTCGTTAAAATAAAGATTGTAACAATTGAAAAAGAACATAATAAGAGTTGGATTTCATTTACCGCCAAAAATATGTTTTTGTCACTGAAAGAGAGTTTTCATTTAAAAAGAATAAATTTCAAATTTAGAACATTCGTTTTTATGTGCCAGAATACACTATACCTGCCAGTAACAATTACAATTAATACAACCCCTAAATAAATAATATTTTGTTAATAATATGACAAAATCAAAACCGCCCGTTTTTTATGCAAAAGAGTGTATTTATGGCCAGTTTCTGAAGATACTAAACTAAAGAACCTTTTCATAGTTATTAATTCATTAGTTATTGGTTCGATAAACTACAAATAACTAAAAATGTTTCTGAACACTATCTCGTTCCATTGATAACTATCGGTTCAGTAATAATTTCCCATGCACACCACTAGATGGATCTTTCTTTAAAATAAAGTTTTAACATGTTTTTAAAAAATGCAACTTCGAACCAATATATTAGAAATAAAATATTACTTTGGGTGCTTCAATATTAATTATTGAATACAAATATATTTGGAAATTGTTTAATTTTGTAATAACACAAGCTGTAATACATGGTTTTGCCGTTAATTTTAAAATGTTAAATTGGACATTTAACTGACAATAGCAAAATTAACGGTCAAGAACCTAGCATCTGCTGGTGCGTATTGTCAAAGAAACGAAAGATTAAGAAGTAGAAAACGAATAGAAATATATCATTATTATGAATTTTTTTCATATTTACATTTAAGATTTCACAAAAAAACTATTAAGTCAGATCAGATAAAAATTATATCACCTTAATTAAAATGCAATATTTGCTCCCCCAAAGTGAAACGCGTGGTGTCAGGTAGCGGTACAACGGAAACAAACAGCGGAGATCCTAATGAAGACTGGTGTGCTGTGTGCATGGACGGCGGAGAACTAATGTGCTGTGACAAATGCCCAAAGGTCTTTCACCAATACTGCCACATACCTACTATCGACAAACTCCCTGAGTAAGTTGGAATCTTGCAGTATAGTGCCGTAGATTTTACTGCCCATTTTTTTTATTTTGACTTCACTGCAGCCATGTAATTTCATGAATTGTGTCTTAACATCAAAAGGTATTATTCAAATTATTAACTTTCCTGACTAATCCAGAAAGCAACCAATGAAATTTCACCAACACAATTTCAGGGATAACTACGTTGGTATTATTAATTAAGGCTTCAGAAAGAGTGAAGCTTAATAAATAATACAGTGGACCCTCGTTATAATGCAGATTTGACGCGGTCAAGCAAACTCATATTACAAGTAGAACTATGTTGTATTTATATTCTATTGTCTTCTTTTTTAACAGTCGGGGGATGTTTATTAATGCTCCTTTGATCTTCATCCTCTTCCATTCCATTGTGCTCCTTCTCTCCATGACAAACTGTTTCCATTACCATTCTATTCGTCATTTTGTTTTTTTACTGCGTCCCCATAAATCTATACGGTAAAAGTTACATCTTTTAATTAATTTCATTTCTCATGCATGAAGTTGCATTGGAAAATGTATCTGCAATTCCCACCAGCCATCCCATAACCGAATCTGCGATATGTTGAGCAACAGCATAACGAGGGTGCATTGTTGTTATAGCTTAAAATTAACGAAATAGAGGGAATTAGCATATTAACGGTCCTATTAGCATTTTTACGTAACTTTCCAAATTATGCAAATTTTGTTAAACTATAACATTTTAAATTTAAAACTAATTTTCTATTATTGCCTCTCATTTGCGTCCAAAAGAAAAATTCACGCAATCTCGGGCAATGTAACACCAGCGATTACAATGGGATCAAATGTCCAGAAGAACTCATCCACGCATGCAACTAACGGAACGAGTAAAGAGAGAATAGAGACGTACTCTTCAAATTCGCATAGACCAAAAGAGAAATTGGGATACGGTACCGAAAGGTAATCATCTTCCCAGAGACAATTTATGGATGGATTTAGAGAACTGTCGCTTTGTATCCACGTGCATTTTTTTCCTTTTCTTTACAATTATGATTTCGTTACGCATTTGACAACTATACTTTGCACGATTTAGAAGTTATGGATGTAATTGATAGATATTTTTTATCCTTTGTTCTTATCAAAATCGGCTAATACGTTGTGGTAAGCTTTTAAATGTTGTCCTATAATTAATGCTGATGGCCTTTGATTTTCCTATTTTGAATTTGAATGTAGCAAACTGTAATCATTCGGTACAAAAGTTTCTTATAAATGCTATAGTAAGAAAACAAGGTGGACTGAATATTGTTTGATATGTAAAAAGCTACTTGTTATAGAAATGTGTGCGTATATTAATACAGTTATAATAAAAGTGTGACCCTGTAATACTGTAGTTTGCTGCTGCAGAGAGTACAGTACAACACAACAAAAATAATTTTTCAAAGTTATTAAATTTTAAAAAAATGTATTAGTTGCTTAATATTAAAATCACTTCCAAAGGATGGATCGATCTACCATATGGTAGCATTTCCAAATGGTTCTTTCTTTCCCATATAATAAATAGATCATTTTGTTACAACACTAAGCTATAAGCACTTATTAATAATAAACTATCTTTACTGGATAATAACTCAACAATGATGTGATATGTTTACGGATAGTTACTCATTACCTAATAATTCAACATAAGCCGTGTTAACTACAAAACATGCATGGGGAACTTTTGTATTTAAGAAACAAATTTAGGTGATCGAGCTCTTTGATTAAGGTACAATGGCATAAAGATAGTATTGTGTGAAAGATATGAGGATGGTACTGAAAGTTTTTAAAACTGACCAATTTGTAATAATTGTAATCAAAAAATAAATTCTTTTATCGAAGATGAAACTCTGGTTATTTTTCACGAACTCGTCATTTGTTTATACAAATTAGCAGCAATTTGGAAATCGTTTGTATAATGTCAAGATGAACTTAACGGGAAAAAATTTTGTATGATAATTTCAGTGACTAATCTGACTGTTATTCTATACAGCTACGAACCTGAAACTGAGAGGTAGTCAGTGCAGCAGGTGTTTCATTTTGAGGAATTGTCAAGATGAACTTAACACAAGAAAATTATTGTTCGAGGATTTCAGTGATGAAGCTGTGACTACTACACTGTTAAATACCCGAAACTGAGAGGTAGTCTGCGCAGCAAGTGTTCGCTTTTGAAGAATTGTCAAAATGAACTTAACACAAGAAAATTATTGTTCGAGGATTTCAGTGTTGAAGCTGTAACTTCTACACTTTTACTACGAACTGAGTGATAGTTGTGCATAAGGTGTTTCCTTTTGAAGAATTGCTTATAAAAGTGAAGAAAGGATGAAATGCTGAAAAAAGAGGTGGTTACTTTAGCCTACTGGGAAATAGGTTAATATGCAACAATGGTTCTGGAAAATAAAAACATTGTTACAGCAGACTGATATACCAGTAATTATTTGCTATTTCTTTTAGAAAAAGTTCGAAGTCCAAACAAATATTTAACTACGTCTGATGTAGAAATTAAGGCTCATCTGCCATACATCTGCGACCACACAACATACGTTTTCTAATTATTCTCAAGAATAAAATATAAACTATGAATAATACATGACTGCCTTCCCAGACGCTGAAGGAGTGATTACTGCCTTCGAAAAGGCCTTGGAAGAGACAACCAAGGGAGAGGGAGAGTGTTTCATTCCATAATTCCATCAAATGAAACAATGCATAATTGTTATTTTGATAAATAATAAATTACAAACTTGCTAGTTGGTTCCATTTTTCATATTCTGAAAACTTCCAAGTTATACTCATGTATCAAAATTAGGAAAAATGCAGTTGTTTACGCTTCCTGTACTATAGACAATGTTAAGGCGGGGTTGCCCACACCTGGAAAAACCTTGAAAACTGAGAATAATCACGGAAGTCCATTCACCCTCCAAATATAATTGGAAATTCTTGTGATTCTCATAAACTTTGCGGAATTCATTGTAATTGTTACAAGACCATAAATGCTAAAACATTGTTTTTAGATTTCGTTCTAGCCGTAACAGATGTTGATAAGTTGAAATCAGTAGAAACAACCTAAAGTATCTTAACTTACAAACTAAAAAAAATTGTGATATCTTTATTTCCATCTTTAGGATATGAGTATAAATGAACTTTTTTTGTAATAAAATATTATTCTAGCTTCGAAAGTTTCTTAAAAGATACTAAACTATGTTTACCTCTAAAACCCAGTTTCGATGCATTAAGTTTGAAAGTTGTCTTCTAAATTTTGTTTTACCTGGGAAATTTTTCTGCTGAAAAATTTCCCAGTAGTCTTTTAAAAAATGCTATAATCTGTAAGAAATATTAAATAAAACTTAACTATATTAATAGAAAACAAATCTTCCATCTAATTAATAAGTCCATTGCTACTTAGTATTGCTCCTTGTACAGTAATAATGTCCTATAATAAGTTGTATCTTTCATTTTTTTTTTACAGTTTTTCATTTATTTTTAGTGTAAACTTTCAAAATATTTACTTATTTTCAATTTTTTATTCCGTTAGCAAATTACGAAAAAAATCACTAGTTCTTCATTCAAAACTCAATATTGACTCGAGTTTTAGTGTAGATGTCTGAAACAAGCCCAAGCATGAATGTACATACATATTGCCTGGCTAGATGGGTGTAGCACATCATGCTTTCATTGTAATGCAAACATCATTATCACAATTTCATGTCTTTAATATTTTATATGTTGTTGTTTATTCTGCATAAATGTGACAGTAATGGAGTTCTTAGGTTAAGACTACACGTATCCTATTATGTTTCAATATTAGCTACATATAGCCAGGTCATTGCGAGATGGCCACTTTGACACTTGACAAAAGCGAAAGGTCTAGGTCATTTTAACCAGTTACAATTTATTTAATATTAATTGTAGGGTGTGAATGTTTTTGTCTCTTTCAAACAAGCGTGTTTTCATTTCTAGCTCACTCAATGTATTTCACATCATGCAATATCCTGCGAGGATGCACTGACAAGAAGAGTATCGCACTTGGAAATAATGTATTTGGTTTCTTTTTAAATATGTTGCAAAGTTGGTTTCTCTCATTTAACATGTTAAATTGATTTTACGCAACAGCTTTTAATCTGTAAAAAAATTGAATCATAACTTTAGGCAGTTATTTTTATATCTAGGTAATTTAAATTTGTAACCTCTCTAGTGTGATGATACAGGTTGCTAGAAGTTTGTTTACTATACAGTAGATCCAGGTTCAATCTTGCTCAATAGTTTTTTTTGTTTTTGTAAAAAATAGTAAAAGTATTATTGTAATTAATTATTATTACTTTTACTCGAATAAGCTTTATATTGAAAAGAATATGTGTACGAAAATCTTTCGATTCATATTATATATTCACGTTACTAAATATACAGCATTGCTAGGGGTTGGTTTACTATGCAGCAGATCCAGGAAAAGATGTGTTTGAAAATATGTCCATTCATGTTGTATATTCAAGTTACCAAATATTTTGTACCCATTGCTGAAGGTCGATTTTTAATTTTTCTGTCATATGTACATGTACAATGAGTTACCCAAGTTCAAGTTTGTTTGTGCCCGACAGATAATGTCTGACGATGATTGCTAAACATTTTCATTGTACTCATTTGGTATATTTGATTAAAAAGTAATCATATAAAATAATTTGGTTCCTGCTAGTAGAATTTTTTTATAGAGGTAAATTCATTGTGTCAAAATCTGAGTCAAAGCCACATCATGCTCTCTGAACGTTATTAGTCATTTTATCACAAATTTTTGCAAGGTAATAATTGTGTACGCCAAATAAAAGGAGGAAGTAATGGTCCTGAAGGTTACTATTCATGTAACACCTACACTTTATGACAAATTAAATTTTTAAAATGAAATTAAAAATATTTTTAATAGTTATTATAAAATTACAGAAAGAAATTTAAATACGAAGAAATTAATTTTATTCAAATAAACGTTATTACGTTAGTCTTAATATTTCTTACAAAGAAAAGAAACTACACTTGGGATAAAAATCAGACACGATGCATAGTAAGCCAACACCTAACACACCGCAGTACAGAGGCTCTTTACTGGCGGTTGTAAATTAACTAGTATGTATATTACTGCCCAAATTACTTACAAAATATAGCCCTTAATGTGAAATTAATTTAACTTGTTATTGAGGGGGATTGACCCTACAATATATTTAAAAGGATAATTAAATCTGTGATTCTCAAGTGTCAGTGTTTTTTAAAATGATTGAAATTTTTTTTCCTTGGGTTTATTTTTCATGTATAATAAACCTGTATATACTATTGTAGATGTTTTGTTAACTGTAAACTAGAATTGAAACCTTAATACAGTACATAGCCATGTATTTAAGCTATAAAATTATTTTTGGCTGTGAAGCTCTACTTTCTTTCATAAACAATTCAAAATAAAAATGAATTGTCGCCGTTTCATTTATTATTTACACTATTCAATTCGCCTAATCTTGTACTACTAAAGTGTGAAATTACTTTCCCTAGTATAATTAATAATATTATTTAAAATAAATAATAATATTATTTTTGTGTTTAATTCACAATAAATACAAATTAATCTGTTACTACGTTTGGTAAATTATAAAGTCCCAAATTGTATATTTTAAAAGGTCTTTTAACACAGTAATTTTTGCACATAAATCGTAATTTTTCACAGAAATTTTATTTAGGATTTTCATAATGAGTAAGACCTGTCGAATTGATCATCTTGTAGTGCCACCACACCAATTGGCCAATGGCAATACTTTATGTCAGGATTGATTTAGCAATCTATCAACAGTACCCTATTTTGCAAAATTTTGTTTATGATACTTTTAGATGATAGATGCAGAATCTCGGAGTACAAGGTTTACTTGATCACATTATTACGAACCGAATTTAATTATCACATCCATAACGTTGTTCACTATTAGAAATTAGTCTCATTTTTACTTGCAAAAAGTAATTTCAGATAAATTTATTGAACAAATCAATATAGGCCGTTCACATTTCTCTGAGCTTGGTCAACAAAATATATTTTGACATAAAAAAGATGCTGAAAGATTGTGTATCTTGTTTAGAATAAGAAAAATCGCATTAAATTATCTCACAATGGAAGTTGAACGGAAATATTCGTTTAACTTCTCTTATTATACAATGTCTGTGGAAAATCTTGTCCATTTTCTGGTGGAATACCATTTCTGATGGAATGTCCCTTATTTATTTAGAAACAACAGGTGCAATAAACTATATATTATGTATTTCCATTTACTAAGGTCACTGCGGATGTAACTTGTGAGTAGTATGGGTGGTAACTCTATCAATTGTCATGCATGGTCTGTTGATTAGACCAGTGGCGTATGGTTTATTTCTCTTAGTTTGTTTCTAAGGCAGTTTAATAATATGCAAATTATTAAGTAATTTTATAGCACTCAACATAAATATTCTATAATTTTAAATATCTCGTTTCCTAGTTAACTTGTTATTAAGGGGGATTGACCCTACAATATTTTTAAAAGGATAATTAAATCTATGATTTCCAAGTGTCAGTGTTTTTTAAAATGATTGAAATTTTGTTTCCTTGTTGGGTTTACTTTTCATGTAAAATAAACCCTTGTTATGTGCTATTACTTTTCTAACTGCAAAATTTCATTCGACCCCCTCTCTACAATAATATAAATAAATATGTTGTAGGGAGACGGAGACGTGGCAGTGTCTGCTGTGTGTGAACTTGGCGGATCTGCCGCCGGACCCACAAACTGGTGACAGACGGCCAAGCGGCCTTACGCCGCGCCAGCAAAAGATCATTGAGCGTATCGTGCTAGAGCTGTACTGCCAATATGAAATCAGTTTGGCGTTCAGGGAACCTGTGCCCGCCGAGGTAATATTTAATTTTTTTAAAAGCTAGTTACATAAATTAATTATTAAATCATTATTCTTTTGATTTGTTAAATATTTTATTCAAATTGTGGCACTCATATTAATTCAGGTATGTTTATAATTTTATATAATAATGAGTGGTAGTAGTTCAAAAATGAGACAGAGGAAAAACTCCAGAAGTCAGTCAGATAACCTAACCCGCTAATAGGTTGAACAATTGTTGACAAACAGTTTATAACACATATTTTCTAAGAAAAATTAATCTGTCCTCTAAAAGATTGCCGTTACTATTTTTTGTTAAATTAATTCTAAACTGTCTTGTATTATCTGAACTTGTTACTCAAGGAAATATTTACACAAACAAAAATGGCGGTTGTAGAAATTTTAAACAATTCACTTTATTACATATGCGTTTTAACAGTGGGGTTCTGCTATAATTCTTTGCAATGACTACTGATTGTTGTCTTCAAACTATGTTTCTTGCTTATATTCCACGAGGCAATATACAAGTATTGGTTAATTGGTATTGCAAGAATATTTTTTAGATTGCTCTTGAAAATAGAAGTTTTAAATATTATATAACCTTTTTTTTATTCAAGTATTATTACAGAGCAGTTAATTATTTTTCAATAAAAAAATAGTTTTTATTTTCTACATTTTCTGGATCAATTACAGTTAAACATTTCATTATCAAAAACAGAACGTCTAGAGGGTTTTAGTTGTGTCAAACGGCATCCTGTGCGCAGTATGATAGTGATGTTCCTTATAAGTAAATACACATAATTTACTCTGAATATCTGACATATATTAATTATATATTTATAAATATTTAAACATGTTTAATTTATGATACTCAAGTGAAGCCGCCAATCATATAGTTTGTAGCCCGAGTGCATAATGCTCACACCTATCAAGATACACAGATAGCGTTGCAAAAATTTTCTGTAAGAAAATTAAATTGATTATATCATTTTAAGCGTCAATTTATAGCAAGAAAATAAGCTATAAATGTCAAATGTCAGCTGAAGTAAACAAACTTTAATGAAATAAATTTTGTAAAAATATTTGGTTTTTCGTTTTTTAAATACAGCTATTTTGTCAAGGAATTTAATTCATTGAATTAGTTATTATGATGATCCCTGTTTTTTTTATTTTATTTATCTTATTAGTTACTATTATATATTTTATTGTCACGCAAGTGAGATTTTCGAATTTATCTTTTATTAAAAAATTAGTTATAAAAATTAGTTATAGTTCTGAATAGTAGCCCAACCCCAATTTTAAAACGATGTGTTCTTCATAAATGTATTTTATGCCATTTTCATATTTGATTAATATTTGCGGTTAACAGGGAGTTGTATTTTGAATAACTTTCTTCTTTCTGTCAATGAAAAGTTCTCCAAGCTATGTGTAATTATCAGTTCACCCACATTCAAATTTTCAATGATTATAGATGCTAAAGAATATTTTATATTTTACGTAGCAGCCATACTATATTTTTTTTGTAACAACTGCAGGGACCGACACTTACAACTTACAATTAAAATTATTCATTTAGAATTTTCGGTTATTTCTACTTCTATTTATATTAAATATACACACCTCCGCAAATCGCTGTGACTATTGTCTTGAATAAAACATCATAAATGATTGTTTTGGGATCTGTACTAATTTTTTGAAAAAAATTTCATGTACACATTCTTTTCTTGTTACTGTTTTATTACTTGTATAGATAATATGTAAATCATATTTTAATAAAAAGCTCATTCTTTATTTGACTGAATAATTAGTTTAAATGTCATTCTGTTAAATGTAATATGCAGAACCTGGATTATCATTCGAAAATCCACAACCCGATGGCGCTGGACATGATCCGGCTCAAACTGCAGCCGGGCTCACCGCAACGCTACACTCACGTCTCACAGATGGTGGCCGATGTGCGTCTTCTGTGCAGGAATGCCTACATGTACAACCCCGTAAGTGGGTTTTTTTTATTTAAAAGTGTGAAATGGTGTCAAAATTTCCTGTCAGTAATTATTAACAGCCATTCTCCGTAAACATCCTGTACACATTTAGGCACTTATAAACATTATATGTACATAAACATTTAAGAGTACATGTACATAACAAAAAACATTTTAACTGAAAAGTTTTAAAAAATTGTCTCTTTAAAAGTAAGCTATGCCATGTAAGACATGCCCTCTATGTTTGAGTGCAAAATACAGTACCCTCTTTTGTTTAGTCCTGTACGGTACACGCTTTTGTTGGTTTTGTGTCAACTAGAGAAAAGCCCTCAATACTTAATACACGAGTGGATGACAGCTAACTTGTTATAACATAATAAAGACAACATTTATATTTTCTGATTTTTTTGTAACCTATTATAAGATTGAATTTGTGTATTTGTACCATTGCCTGTATAATTTTTTATTTCATAAAATCCCTTTTAACAAAAATTTCAGGTTGGATCACAAATTTATAAGGATGCCAAACGTCTAGAGGAGTTCTTTGATCAGCAATTGGAAAAATGGCTGCCTGAATATGCATATTTTGATCCTGGCTTTGAAGATGCAAATGGCGGTGGTACCACTAAGCGCCAGAAGGTGTCTAATGGCCTTGAATGACAGCAACCCATGCAAGCGCAGCGCGGCGCCAATCCCATTTATGTAGCCCTCTAGACGCCAGCGCTACATATTCCTAAGCACGTTAAACAGTATTACCCCTGAAAATGCAAGCACTTCTCCATTTTCCCGCAGCGCTGGAGACAGCATTCAGCAATATGATCAGTTTGGATCTCCGAATTGTCAAGGGTTAGTGAATCAATGGTGGTTTGGATTGCAGATTCATTTGTAAGAGTTTTAATCTCGTGGTATTTGTGACGGTGCATTTAGGAGATGTTAGTATTTGTAAAGTCGGTAATTTAGAAGTTTGTTTTCTATGGTTTTATACCGCGCCCATGCCTGAATAGTTTGTCTTGTCACTACATCGTCTTTCATATTGGTGTGTAATGTAATATACATGTCTTTGTTTTGTTAGCGGACAATGTATTGTCTTCCGAAGTGTTTTTTTTTATGTAGCTTTTAGATCTACTAGGTCTATTCACTCTATGGTTATTGATTTCTCTGTACGGCAAACAAAACGAAGCCTATAGGGAATAATAATAAACGTGTTCCCTCCATTTTTGTGACAATTATTTTTTTATTCAGTCATTGTTCTGTACCACTTCTTAGAGCCAGCATCATTGTCAGATATGGTTACTGACAGTTTAAAAGAATAAATTTTACTAATGGTATGTTAGAAACGTGCTTTGAGTTTTCTTTCTTATACTTAATAATTGGTTATTAAGTAGAATTTATTTATTTATTTCGTTTGAACTGAACGAAATGTTGAAAAAAACGTTTATGTTGTCAACTGATATGTGCAAATTATTTTATATGAGATAGCATATAAACTTGGTATTGAAATTGTTTATAATAAATGAAATTATAAACAAAGTTTGAGGAGAACATGTAGTAACAAAGTATTTAAGATATGCTTTATATTATTATATTCTTTATTGTTTAAGCACTGTTAATATATGTCCAAGTTACCCTTCGAATGTCAAGAAGAGTATGTGGAAAACTGAAGAAATTCTTTTATAACTTTTCGTGAGAAAATTACTTACATTAAACTTCAACTGTATAATTATAATTGTAATGTATAATTTCTTTTAATAACAATTGTAAATTTGATTACGAATTTACGAATATGTCAAGGGACTAAGAGTGTAGTAAAGACTATGTTGTATCCAAGTGCGACCAATACGTAACTAGGCACAATAAAAATTTATTATGCCTATTTACATATTGGCAATTTTATATTAAGCTGCAGACAGGGGAGAGAAACTCTTCTACTCTCTTAGATATTCCTAGGCTGACATTGCTCAATGCCAATCTATATATTGGCCACGCTTGAATGATATCAAGCTAGTATTTGTATTTTCATCGATACTAGCAGTATTGCTTTAGTTTCTCTTCAGTAAAAGTAATAGATTACAAATTAGGTACACTTCTTATACGTTGACACAGCATTTAAATTTGTTTAAAAGAACATACCGTCTAATAGGGTTCGTGGAAGAAACGTAGAGGTCGCTTGAAATATTTGATAGACAAAAAACAGTATACATCATTGAATGTAGAGAGGTTATTATTAAAATGCTTATATACAATACATTCATCTTATTTAGACATTATAAATAATATTGATTGATTACATTATAACCGAATGTTTATTAATTTATCACCAGATGGCACTAATAGCATCTTGAATGTTCCCTATGTAACTAATAATTCGCTGTGAAGTTTATTGTGAAGGATAGAAGGTAAGGAATGAATGATAAAAAATGTTTCATGTTCCCTTATTTTTTTAATTTAATTTTACGTATACCACTTGTAGGTGTCGTAGACTTCTTGAAAATTTAAAGCTATGATGATTAATAATGTCATTGTTGAAACAGCTGCTCATTGCCAGGTTAATAAATACATCCGTCAGACTATAACAGACTCAAGGTAAAACTCCATAAGCTAATTTTATTATATTACATAAACTAATTTTATTGCACTCCTTAAACTAGTAAAATCTAAAGTTAAATGCGCTTAAAATATACATAATTAATATTGTAGGGTAAGGTTTCTCCTAGATATTCAAAAGAGTCTAAAGACCTACCCTGTGGAGTGCGAGCAAATTGATTTGATTCCTTGGCAAAAAAGGAATAAAGCGAAAGGAATATGATGTGCCAAAAACCTCCCAATCATTATTAGAACAGTTTGGAAATAACTGTGTCATGTCAGAAACAAGAGAGTATAAATTTATAGGTGTCATAAATTTCCTTCAATATGTCAGATAAAATTAAACGCGTAATGCCTGTACATAATAAAGGGCGGACAAAGCAAATATGAAAGTGGAACTATAATATACAAAGAGTATTTGATGATTTGATCACAAATTAGATATTGCTTATATAAAGTATGGTAACATCAAAAAGGCAAATTATTTGGCAGAAATATTCATATTAGTTATAAAACGGTAATAAACATGTGTTGAGTGACCTCCATCATTTTTGTGGTTATCACCAGGTGGATAAAAATTGCATTATTTTAAAGTTGAGTGGAGGATATTTATGGAATGTACTTTTGAAGATTCCATAGAGTTAATGTTTATAGTTAAATTCCATTCTTAAAATTTTGAACATTCGATGTGAAATATTTAAATGTGTCCAAGTAAATGTTTAAATTGAATGTGTCCATGTAAAAATACAATTCAGATAAAAATTTAAATTTAGTTGATTGAATTGAATTCTATAAAATTCTATATAATAATAACTTTATGTTAATATTTATATAGAATATTATGGACTTGCATAAAAACTTAAATAGAAAACTTTATTATGTAATGTTATTGTCTATAGTTTTATATTATGCCAATCCAGTAATAATTATGTAGGTTATGAATAGAAAAAAATCTTTGAATGTAGTTTGTAAATATATTTGTCTATCCTAGAACCATACATTAAGCAAGATGTAACATTTTACCAAAATCAAATCCAATAATTTTAAATAGTGGAAAATATGAAAATCCATCCCATCCCATTTTACCTCCTTGCTGTGATTTTTTATATTACTTACAAAAAATATGTTTTTTAAATTAAAATATTGAAAATTAATTTTAA
The DNA here is from genome assembly GCA_039881145.1 of Druceiella hillmani. Lineage (NCBI taxonomy): Eukaryota > Metazoa > Arthropoda > Insecta > Lepidoptera > Hepialidae > Druceiella > Druceiella hillmani. The sequence continues at coordinate 18,347,266 of JAYKKI010000029.1, forward strand.
GACTACAAAACAGCACGCTGAGAAGAAATTATAAGCACTACAGACAATAGATCTTTGGTTGTAATTTTGAGTAACAGATATGCTAAAGTAATATATCCCATACAATTATATCAAAATAACATTACACAATGCTCTTTTAATCAATTGTACATAATGCATGAGAGAATAACAATATCATAATTTATATTATTCAAAATATAAGAAAAAAAAAATAAAAGCAATAGTGGCACATATACAGAAGTTGTGTAAAACGTAAAAGCTTCTCAATCTGATTAATTAAAAAAAAATTAAAATATGCAATTGATTTCCCTTACATATTTAGACATAAACATGAGATTTACCATTATGATAACTGAACTTTTATACTAAAGCATTATGGTCTGGTTTGTTTATATTTGTAACAGTATATTTGGAAAAGAGTTTTTGTTACCTTTAAAACCCATTCCGTTTGTATTTAAACTTTAGCCAAACAATCAATACCAAAAAAATGGAAACAAATAAATTATGATTTAAAATAAATCACTGAAGGCTAAATTATTGACCATTTTAGTGTCAAGAGGACAGAAATATATATTAACACATCCTACGAATAATATAAAATCTCCGAAATACGGATTACACAAAGGCGTTACTGTCATTCTCAAATAATATTTAATTATGCTATGTGACAGAAATTCAGACTCAAATGAATATTATACGTACATTATAATTTATGCCTGAACCCAGTCACCAAGTTATATATATCATACCATTGCTGCTACAGACCATTAAGGACATCATGCCAATCCGCTCAGTCAGTTTATCAACGCTCATCCAGCCACCGTGCGTTTAGTTTTTCTGGTTTCATTCTGCCTCCAAAGCCTGGAGAAGCTGTAGGGCCGTTCTGTCTTCCTACATGCATTATACGTGTCTCAACTGTCTGAAGCATGCACCTTGGTCGTTGACTAGACTGTATATTTTGTACAGCACTTTCCTCTTCCAACTACATCTCACACCCGTGGGTAACTATTGGCCGCTGTGACTGACAGTCTGGTCGTTCTATATAAGAATCCTTGAGATAAGTCTCGATGTAAACATGATGCATACGGAAATAACTTCAATTTCTGTGTAAATTCTCTCCTTGATTTCATAGTTGCAGTCATTCTAATCCGTTGTCACTGATCCTAGGCAATTGAAAAACCCAGATCGCTCTGCTTACTTTGGAATCTTAACATCACCATGTTACTATAGTCTGTCTACATTAGACATTATATTTTTATCATGCTGTTTATATATATTATGTAAGTCTGTTAAACCATCTATGTCTAGTGTTGGTTTTTGCAACATATTGACTCATTGAATATACCTCTTGGAGGGATATGAAGGATGGCTAGGAATGATTGATATAGATTTATTTCGTTATGAATGTAAGCCTGTAAAAACCAGCTAAGTATATTTGTCCTAGAGAATATTTGGGGAAGCAGTATTTGCAATGGTGGTATTCGCTGGTGTGTGTGATATTAGGCATAATGGGTTACATAAATTCTAACCTAAAGACATTGCGCAAGTCTGGATAAATAAAATTTCTTAGTGAGTTCATTTTGATTGCAACCCAATTAGTGCATTTATTATTGTATATTTACTTTTCAGTATATCATGATAACATTTTTGTAAACGTTATCAATTGTGTGCTGTTTATAGTTGATACTAGTAACTATGTTTTAATTAAAAATTAATAACAACTTAATATTTCTTTCTTAAAGATGTCAATATATTTTCTATAAATTAAACTCTAGTGATGGTCGTTAGATCTTTTTTTTTATTTTCATTGACATGGACAGTTTTCCCTGCTTGTACGCTTAAATTGTTATCTTGGGAATAAATAATTAAAACCCTTCTATATAAAGTGTGAATTCATAAATTTGATGTCAATCTTAAAGTAACAAAACCCTTGTACTTTAAAGCCTTCCTTCTAAATATCTTGACGTGCTGTTTAATCTGCACATTTTCACAAAATATAAAGTTTAGTGCAAGATGGACACTGAAATTTGATTAGCAACAATGCCGCATAGTGCTTTATATATTACTTATGTTAGAAAATTTGTTCTACCGCTTCTGATTGAGGCATTTTATTTTATTTACGTTTTGTGTCATAATATATGACATGTTTATAAAAACATATTAATAAATAAAGGTGCAATTATAAGGTGCAGTGACATAAATTGAATGCGATATTCTAGAGCTCAAATCTAAACAAAAACGTTTGTTTTGATTAATGTTTTATTGGAAATAATAATTTTAGAAGCATTGCAGGATTTTTAAAAAGCATGAAATTAATATTCTCCTTAATCATTCTAGTTACGAAGTTGTCTTTGTGAAGTAGGATCCCGATTTTGCCTTGACACTCTTTATTGTCTTAGGACATTCATAATGGTTGTTATTTCTTTATTTAAATCATTAATTTCATTAAGGCGTATTAAAAAAATTTAAATATAACTTATTTACAATAATCAAAAACTTACCTCAATATCTCCTCCTATCAACTTGTGTTATGTCTTTGCCCTTACTGATAGCTTAATCCATGTTCAAAGTGAATCCATGTTTATTTCGCCCAATACAAACTTGCACATTTTTCTAAATCTTTATAAACTTTCAAATTCATATAATATTTTTGTACTATATAACACACCACAATTAACGTGACATAATATTCGTAATTACTATATAACACCAAAATAACTGTGTCATAATATTCGTAATTATTGTGATCTTATTCTCCATTATCGCAGTCAATAGCGTAACGACAGGATCACGCATGTGAAACAATCATTAGTACTAAGGTACTGGCAATACGGGCAATCTGCTCCCGCACGTTTATCGTGATCAATAACATATGGATGGAATCACACACGTGAAACATGAACAGTTTTACCAAGGTTACGGCAATGCGTTGCGGATTTTTTTTGGATTGTGTTTTGCTTTCCATTGTAGTGCAAATATTTAAATTTACTACTTGTAATGTGTTATTACTTGTATCAATAGCCGTACAGGTAAAAAAGGGGTAAAAAAGCTTCTTCAGTACACTGTTTAGTTGCTATTTCTAAATTGCTCCTTCAAATTTGATCACCTATCGAGCCTGTATTGGTCATCTGATCAGGTGTCCTGTCCTCTCTTTGAATTTGAATTAAATAATTTGTAGCAGTAATACATTTTAGGTTGAACTAGACATTCTTAAAGGAACATTGTTTAAGTTCTGCGGAGCACTCTTTTCTTCAAATATAGCAATTTTATTGGTTAATAAAACTTCCGTTCTTTGGGTGAGAGGAACTGTAATATGAAATAAATATAATTTCACATAACTATGAAATGTCTGATGAACAGTACACCCATTTTTTCTCTGTCATTTGTCAAGACTAATTAAACACTCTTGTAAAATGCATAACATTTAACTTCTCAATTATACCTACTAAGACATCTTATCAAAACCGAGACCTCTTATTAGAAAACCCAATAAAATAAAACATTAAAATTTTATGGTGTAGAAAAGTTTTTATTATTTAGTACCGAGTTTGAGTGCCCTTCAGAAAGAGTGGTATTTTTATTGCTTTTCTTTTCCTAAATTAAAACATACTCATTAAAAACAATGTACGTAATGGTTATAAAGGCCACTTACATTTAATTTACAAAAGAGAAATCTATGTAAAAAATGCGTTGTCAAATTTCAAATGTACTTTAATCTTTTTTATGTGTTCAATATTTGATTGTTCAATTAGCGCTATTATTGATTGTTCAATTAGCCAATTAGCGTTATTTATATTTTTTATTTAACAACAGTAACAAATGGTTTATTGTAAAAACAATTGATACGGAAAACATTTTGTTACAATTTTTGCATTGTAACTACCAAAAGTAAGGTTTATTATAAGTTTTACATATTAAGGGAAAGAGTGAAAATTCATATTTGCTTAAAGTGCATTTCTTCTGTGAATGAAAAAAGATCTTCGTAATTATAAGAAATTTACTGAATTTTCAATATAAAACGACACATAATTTTTTTGGAAAAAAATCTTATTTGTTTACACACTTGCATCTGTTAGGAAATTTAAATAAATTTTAAATGTTATTATGTTTTAAACATAACATTTTTGCCTTTTCATTGATATAAATTAAATTTGTTAATTTTGCTGATAATTAAGAATAATTGATTATATTGTTTAATTAATTCTAAACATGTATATTGATTAGGTATTATAAAAATATAATAGGGTAAGATTAGTTTAATAATTGTTTAAAATACGGTTTACTAGTTTGCACTTAGGGAGGCTTTTACTTGAATGTGTAAAATTGAATTGGTTGCAAATTATTTGCGTACACAGAGCAATACTTTTTAACATAATTTGGCTGAGAAATGTGAGATTCATTTGAGAAAAGTTATCGTTTTCCGCTGTTGCTGTATCGATAAATAAGCATATTGGGCTGCTCCATCATCATCATTTATTCCCACCTCTTACCTGATCTATGCTAAGAAATGGAACAGCCGTTTGTGGTAATCTATTCTTACAGAAAAAATAATATAGAATTTTTTGAAATTTAGATTTTTTTTCTAGAAATGATCCGCTTACAAAATTTGGCTGCAGCCTGTGTATTGTCAAATTGTATCCAATACAAAATGTTTAAAGACTGAGACCCAATACTTGATTTGAAATTGAGATTGTGAAAACATTCAAAATCAATAAAATCAGTACAAGCGTCGAAATTTTAAATTTGTATGATTTACTAAGACTTTAAGTATGTGCTAAATTATTATATTAGACTTATGAAGGGTAAGAATTTAGTAAGGTTAAAATGTTCATTTAATTTTTTTTAATATAAATATGTGTATAAATATATATATATATATATATATATATATATATATATATATATTTACATTAGAACTTTTTATATTTTTTTGTTCTATTAGAATATTTTGGTTATTCTTTATTTTTAATTTAGTAAGATTTTGAATTTTTAGTCTGTTCAGGGCATTTTATTTCAGGTAGCAGGCATAGCTTAAGGATTTTAAAATAATGACTTCCTTTAATTTTATATGCCGTGCAAATTTTCCAGAAAATAAAATAAATTTGAAAAAAAAAATAGATGTGCAGAAATGAAAATTGTGATTAAGACAGTGTATATGTATCTATGGTAAAAATTAAAAGAATTTCAATTAAAATATTGTTATAGCACGAAAGTGTAGAATAAGACGTATAATTGAATTAAATTAACAAATAAACTTTGTCTTAAGTGAATTTTCATGTAGTTCAGATGTTCATATTTTTAAGTAAATAAAAAAAATTGTCTTCTTTTTGTACAGAAACTCAAATATGTCAAATGCAATCAGTAAGAAAATGACATATCCGCAAACAAAAATTTTCCCTACAACCTGACAAATGTTAATTCAAAACAATGAGAAATGTGGGGGTGCAAATATGAGACATAACAATTATTGTTCGATAAAGACAGTCAGTTTGTTTTTAGTATACTTTTAAAATGTACAGATAGTATAGATTAGTATTACATTAAAATTACTATTTCGAAATATAACTTCAAATTGAGTATAAATTTTGACAGGACATGAGTGCGGTACGAATGTTGTCTACGATTAGATTTAACTTGATCGAGGGATGTTTATATTTTATCAAGTATTGTTTATGGTAATTCGGGTTGCCAGTTGTGCAGCGAATTGAGGCGGGGACAAATAGTAAAATTGCTAAAATATTATATAAAATATATTTGTTAGTATTTAAGATAAAGCGCTGTTTCCTATTGAGAAGGGTGTTGCATTATATAGTTTATTTTATGTGTTTACTTGGTTAGGTTCTCTCTATAGATAGTTGAGTTGTTTATTTTATAATGTATTGTAATCTCCTAATAATGAAAAATCATTATGTATAATCATAAATATTATACTATTATTAAAGTTATATGATATAAATTTCAAAGATAGTTGTATTTCTGCTCTGTGTTTTATATTTTACGTATAGTATGTACTTACAGTACGTGAAATAACAAACGCTTATAGCATCCTAAATATTTACAGAGATTTTGAAGTAGAAATTGATTTTTGATGTTTTTTCAAAACATTAATATTCACATTGCTACATACATTGAAGATGGACCTGGTTAATAAACTGGACTCTGACTTGATTGTCGTTACATTACACTTCTATTTTAATGTGGATGTCTTAACTGGCCTGACGTGGAATAAAGGTAATAAACTTTTTGTAAGACTCGGGGTAGTCTTACGAAAAGTTCATTACGCAGATGCAGAAATCAAGAGTCAATGCCCAGGCTATTAACAGGGTCTGTCCGGAAAGTTTATGGTTAATACATGAATACCTGATAACCTATACTGAATTATGAAATTAAAGAACCTTTGACTATTCTGACTCTTGAAAGTAATAGTTTTATTTAGCTATTTATTTCCTTGAAGGTTCTGTACCCAAGTAACAATATGTTGCCGAGCTAAGTACAAAACAAGAAATAAATGTAGCAACACAATAAACATATCTTTAATAATAAATAATAAACAAATTTTTTCAAAAGACATTGGCGAAATTAACTTTGGCTATTGAAAGTATTAGTTTTATTTAGCTAGTTCTTTCCTAGAAGGTTATGTATCCAAATAATAATATGTTGCCGAGCTAAGTACAAAACAAGAAATAAATGTAGCAACACAATAAAAATATCGTTAATAATAAATAATAAACAAATTTTTTCAAAAGACATTGGCGAAATTAACTTTGACTCTTGAAAGTATTCGTTTTATTTAGCTACTTATTTCCTAGAAGGTTATGTATCCAAATAATAATATGTTGCTGAGCTCAGTACAAAACAAGAAATAAATGTAGCAACACAATAAAAATATCATTAATAATAAATAATAAACAAATTTTTTCAAGACATTGGCGAAATTAACTTTGACTCTTGAAAGTATTAGTTTTATTTAGCTACTTATTTCCTAGAAGGTAATGTATCCAAATAATAATATGTTGCCGAGCTAAGTACAAAACAAGAAATAAATGTAGCAACACAATAAAAATATCGTTAATAATAAATAATAAACAAATTTTTTCAAAAGACATTGGCGAAATTAACTTTGACTCTTGAAAGTATTAGTTTTATTTAGCTACTTATTTCCTAAAAGGTTATGTATCCAAATAATAATATGTTGCCGAGCTAAGTACAAAACAAGAAATAAATGTAGCAACACAATAAAAATATCTTTAATAATAAATAATAAACAAATTTTTTCAAAAGACATTGGCGAAATTAACATTGACTATTGAAAGTATTAGTTTTATTTAGCTACTTATTTCCTAGAAGGTTATGTATCCAAATAATAATATGTTGCCGAGGTAAGTATAAAACAAGACATAAATGTAGCAACACAATAAAAATATCGTTAATAATAAATAATAAACAAATTTTTTCAAAAGACATTGGCGAAATTAACTTTGACTCTTGAATGTATTAGTTTTATTTAGCTACTTATTTCCTAGAAGGTAATGTATCCAAATAATAATATGTTGCCGAGCTAAGTACAAAACAAGAAATAAATGTAGCAACACAATAAAAATATCGTTAATAATAAATAATAAAAAAATTTTTTCAAAAGACATTGGCGAAATTAACTTTGACTCTTGAAAGTATTAGTTTTATTTAGCTACTTATTTCTTAGAAGGTTATGTATCCAAATAATAATATGTTGCCGAGCTAAGTACAAAACAAGAAATAAATGTAGCAACACAATAAAAATATCGTTAATAATAAATAATAAACACATTTTTTCAAAAGACATTGGCGAAATTAACTTTGACTCTTGAAAGTATTAGTTATATTTAGCTACTTATTTCCTAGAAGGTTATGTATCCAAATAATAATATGTTGCCGAGCTAAGTACAAAACAAGAAATAAATGTAGCAACAGAATAAAAATATCGTTAATAAGAAATAATAAACAAATTTTTTCAAAAGACATTGGCGAAATTAACTTTGACTCTTGAAAGCATTAGTTTTATTTAGCTACTTATTTCCTAGATGGTAATGTATCCAAATAATAATATGTTGCCGAGCTAAGTACAAAACAAGAAATAAATGTAGCAACACAATAAAAATATCGTTAATAATAAATAATAAACAAATTTTTTCAAAACACATTGGCGAAATTAACTTTGACTCTTGAAAGTATTAGTTTTATTTAGCTACTTATTTCTTAGAAGGTTATGTATCCAAATAATATGTTGCCGAGCTAAGTACAAAACAAGAAATAAATGTAGCAACACAATAAAAATATCGTTAAAAAATTTTTTCAAGACATTGGCGAAATTAACTTTGACTCTTGAAAGTATTAGTTTTATTTAGCTACTTATTTCTTAGAAGGTTATGTATCCAAATAATAATATGTTGCCAAACAAGAAATAAAAAAAAAGTACAAAACAAGAAATAAATGTAGCAACACAATAAAAATATCGTTAATAATAAATAATAAAAAAAAATTTTCAAAAGACATTGGCGAAATTAACTTTGACTCTTGAAAGTTTTTTAGTTTTATTTAGCTACTTATTTCCTAGAAGGTTATGTATCCAAATAATAATATGTTGCCGAGCTAAGTACAAAACAAGAAATAAATGTAGCAACACAATAAAAATATCATTAAAAAATTTTTTCAAAAGACATTGGCGAAATTAACTTTGACTTTTGAAAGTATTAGTTTTATTTAGCTACTTATTTCCTAGAAGGTAATGTATTCAAATAATAATATGTTGCTGAGCTAAGTACAAAACAAGAAATAAATGTAGCAACACAATAAAAATATCATTAATAATAAACAAATTTTTTCAAAACACATTTGCGAAATTAACTTTGACTCTTCTGACTCTTGAAAGAATTGATTTTATTTAGCTACTTATTGAATTGAAGGTAATGTATCCAAATACCAGTAAGTCACCGAGCTAAGTACAAAACAAGAAATAAATGTAACAACACAATAAAAATGTAGTTAATAATAAATAATAAACCAGTTTCACCAAAGCGTTTAAAATTTTTTTCAAAACGCATTGGTGAAACTAATTATTGGACGATATTAAGCCAATTATACATTCATATATTTTTGCATTCTGAAATCTTTTTCTTTAGTATAATAGAGGCAATACTAAATATGTAATTGCTATCAATAAAGTTTATTCACATATTTGCATAACTACAATGGATAGGTTATTTAAAATAAATACATGTATATATGAACATTATTTTACCATAGTTCATAAAAATGTTGGGGAGAAATGATCTAAAGCTAAAACTTTAAAATTAACTTTAATAAACTCTGAAATAAGTCCAATACAGAGAAGATTAATGTGGAAAGAATCAAAGCCATAGCCAATGAGGACCACTGGAATTTGTCCTCCCCTCCCTCGAAATGTTTATTAGTTGTCAGAACGAACACATTATAGTTGCTACAAATATGTGGGACATACTCATTAAGAAAAAAATTAATTCAAAATACTAACTTTGAACAAAATTTTTTTTCACGTATTTATTGAATGGATAACACAACGTAATAAGACTTCACAAATTCCACTTGGCAAAAATGATATATATAAGCGATAAACATTTTAATAAATATACGCCACTAACACTTTATTGTATCATAGTATTCCTATTGAATTATCTCCTTCAGATATTTTCAAAACGAGTCTTAGTCTGTACTAATTTTTGCTTAAAAAAATTTTACTTAAAATACCAGTTTATATAACATACGAACTTCATGATTATACACAGTATGATTATAATCAGTTCTTCCCAAGTCTCAAACTTTTATTAGACACTACTTCATCTTAACTGGAGGTACTTGTAAAATCAGACGTTTATAAATGTCACTTACTGAATTTACCAAAAGTATAAATTATCATTAGGATGGCACTGGTTAAATAAATAATTTGCAAAATAATTAGTTTTCGCACCGAATAAATAGGCAGAACTAGAATTTTTAACACTGTTTTCCACAATATATCATTGTGAGAATGGATTTTCGACTATGATAAATATTAAAACTAAACAATGACAATCATTGATTGCAAATTGAAGATGATTTAAGATTAAAACTCACAAAGCTTGGTATTTCAGATAAGGTGCATGGCGTTGTATAATTTTTCAGTTTCTTAAACTATGACGAGATATCAATTTTGAGATATCTAGATTGATCCTTATTACCAGGTGTTCCAATAGAGGTTCCAAAGAGATAGACCCTTATTATCAGGTGTTCCAATTCTTTTCTGCCACTCTTCTAGATAGATGGATGGCTTTATACCCATATTCAACACTTAAATAACATTACCAAGTCTCGAGAACAATAAATGTTTCACAATTATTCAGTAACTGGCTGCTATGAAAACTAACCTTGCGCATTAAACAATGTACATACTGTTATTCAAGTTAAATAAAATTTTCCCAATTTCTAAGTCGTTATGAACTCAAATCTTGTTTGAAATCCAGATGTGGTCCAATGCATTTTTGGTTTCAGACATGCTAGATCTCTTTAGGATATCAAAAAAGAGCACTGTGGGTAAACCTCCTCCGCCTAGCATGAGTCGTTTCACAAGTAATGTGCTATTGCAGCCTAATATATTAGTACTCAATGTGTACAGAGTGAAAAGTGTATTGCAGTTGGGTAACTGATAGATGCGCATGATAAATAGTAGCTAGTATATCAACTCCTATGCAACTAGTGTTAACAGACAAAAATCAGGTTATGTCATATTAGTTGACCCATTAGTTATTTGTCTAGAAATACCACAAGAATTGATTAAGATCCATATTATTTAGGAACTTAAAAGAATTGGCCAAATTGTTTCACTGATTATTTATTTCTTAAATCATTACTTCTTTGTCGTCCCCGTGGTATGTTGGGTTGATCACACAAGGCCTGTGACGACACAACGCACCATGAAGACCTGGGTTCGATTACCGGCCGTTCATCGGGCGGGGCTGGACGGGTGTTATGGTTGGCTGTAGGAGATTGCTCTCTTAGTAATAAGTCCATCATATGTATCCATTATATACCTTAAAGTAGATAAATATTTGAAGGTGCAAGCTAACGAAGTGTGCAACAATTTTTGGTAAATTTTTAAAATTTACCAAATTATAAAGATTTAAACTTAACATTTAGACAATGTGGCGATACTTAATACAATGTGGCGATACTTAATCACAATGTCATTGTAGTAATGCTCATTGTATTCTGCGAGATCAAATGATGATCTGCGAGATCAATGACTGCCATTAGAAGGTGGTAACTTACTTCTCTTGTACACAATTTTTAAAATTGTGACACTACTGATTTTTAATTAACCTATGTTTTCATGACATGTCGCAAATGAGCCTAAGTGTTAAATAAATCGAATATAATTTTTAAAAAACCTTCAACCATGGGTAGAACTTGCACTACGAGGGTTCTGTACATTTTTCCATTATTTTTACAAATTTTTACTTTTCTAAAACGAAAATACAAAAACGTCTACTATATTTTCCACAGGCTCATATTTAAAACAAATATTATTTTTATGTGATATAACTACAAACGACAGATAACAAAGTGAATTTATAAATGTTCCTTTTTTTCTTTTGAGGTACGGAATTTAGTATTTTTTAGAATACTAAATTCTAAAGAAAAGCAAACAGGACAGAGCAAAGAATAAAATGCATTTTGTAACCCTAACAAAAAACAAGCCCAACTGCGTAGTCAAAATGAACGTCTTTCACTATTTATGTGGCTTTTTTTGACAATCCTATTGGACCTGCGACTTTCAATAATTGGTATGTTACATCTGTGTACAGAAGATATAACGAGATATAATCTGTGCTTTATTTCATTTTGCTGGCTCAAGAAAACAAGCTATTGTGAAAAACAATCTGACTTCTCATAAAAAATGTAAGATTACTCATTTGTTTGATTGATGATTCAAATAATTATCTATTTCAGATTGCTCTATTTATTTTTGTAACTGGGCCCCATACTATATGGACTTTACAGGTCTCCTTTATGAGTAGGCAACTACCATATTGTAGAAAAATGTGAAATATGAGTATAAGATTGTCATATTCGTGAATATTATGCTAACGCTGGACTCTCCCTTTCCCTGGAGGTTCACTTGACAAGATGTTTGTCGAGACTCGTGCGAAACGAGGTGACAAGAGAGCAGCAATACACTCTTGCATTGCTTAGTTATTGCCTAGCTCCTTTTTATCTCGAATCCACCTTACATGATTTGATTTAAAACAAACGACCGACATATGTCAAAGAGAGTATAAGGCGAGGGGAATGGAATAGAAATGATACAAGAACATCAGCAAAAGAGATGATTGTAAAATGTCATACAAAAAATTATTACTTCATCCTCCCAACAATACAACTTTTTCCTAGCAGATATGTATAGTTTTCAGAAAATAAATTTTAAAAATTTCCATCTTTGAGAGAGATTCTTTTTATTAATCTTGTCAGAAAATTGTTTTATAAATAAAATATTCAGTTATGTAAGATTTAGGTTAGGTTAGGTTGGATTAGTATAGGTTGGGTTATATAGACTAGGTTAAGTTAGATTATGTTGGGTTGGGAGAGGATTGGCTATTTTGTAGACTTATTGTCTTAATATTATATGGTAATGGATTGAGATTGTGTTATATTGATCAAGTTGGTTGCATTATATTGCGTTAGGTTGGGTTAAAATGGGTTAGGTAGGGTCATGTTGGGCTAATTTAAGTAACGTTAGGTTAGTTAGATTATGTTGGACTAGGTTAAGTTATATTCGGTTTATATTGTTAGAGAGCACAGTATTATTTTGAACGTAGCACTTTTATTGGGTAGAGTATAGAAATGTCAAAAATTATTTTTTCCTGCAAAGTACACATTTCTGGAGGCTGGCGTCTATACTAATAAGAAAACAGAATCTTCTCTATCTTCTGCTCTAATACTCTATGATAATACAGAACACAGGTAGTATGTTATTCTTATTCCAGTCAAAGGTACCTTTTTATGAATGTATTATTACTGGAAAAGAACTCCACTACAAAAATAAAAAAATATAGGTGAGCAAAGCTGTAGTCAAAAGCTAGTCTAAGAATATTTAGATTGCTAAATGTCATTGGACACCATGAACACTGGAAATTATATTAATTAAATACTCAAATTTTAAAGTTAACACTTAACTTATAACTTTAATTGTGTTCAAATCAACGAATGGTCCTTAGTTGAAACACAGTACGCTGGTGTGGGTACTGCTGTTTCACGGGCTCTTTTTATAAAAGATTAAAGATTAATATAACCGGTAATTATTCCATTGATTATTTGTTTTATTGAATGATCTTTGAATGTTCATCACTGGAAAAACGTCCATAGTAAAGAACATTATAAAAATTGTATAGAGTGTTGCGTACTTAAGAAGCTAAATTGAAATTATATAAGTTTTTTTACTACTTTGACTATCATAGAAATAAGTTAAATAATACAACACTTTCAGCAATATTCTTGGACAATGTTAAATAAAATTCTAATAAAAATAATTTTGTCACTATAATATTGCTTCATTTCCCAGATGAAATTCTATAACATTTAAAAAAATTTCATTCATTTGTCCACTCTAAAATTTTCGTATAATATTTTTAAGTATTGAAATTTTTACATTAAACAGTTTTTTAGAAACATGTCTGTGACAGACACATAAACACATGAGCAATCTTAGAAGTAATTTTATTTTCATTTCTTCCTTTATGAAGCATGGAACTTTGAAAATGAAATAAAAAAATATTTGCTACATAAAGAATACAGTATATTTTGCATAGAAATAATATTAACTTCATGTTAACATAAGGAAAGGACTTTCATACTGACAAATATTTTTTTTATGTATATATATATATATACATATATACATATACATATATATATATATATATATATATATATATATATATATATATGTACATATATATTTTTAATAGTGTGTATATGTTACGATCATTAGATTTCGACATATAAGTACTTTATAACGGTAGGTATCAAGATGCTTACGAAAACAAAACAAAAATGTATGCACTATGTCATTTTATTTTATTTATAACTTATTTACACTTAAAAAAACCCGTCAATTTCGTTTGGGTTTCTGTTTTTGTAATTTGAATGTTTTTCTCTAACTCATAAATTTTGTCGAATATTGCTTGATCAACAACCTCCGCGTATTCAAAGTACTGATGGACCGTCTCCAACGCATTTAAAGCTAGCTTCATTGGAATGATCTTTATTTCTGTTTCCGTAATCTGTGCCTCGTCTTCACTGTCATTTTCAGCAATACAGGTGTTCACACAATTCTTAACGATATCGTCGTCGGTTTGTTCTCCAGCGGTAGTTACGTCGTCATCAATTTGAACGAAATCTTCGAAGCTCGGCATTAACATATTGGATTCATGAGACGCAAGCTTAGTCCATTCCTCGTTGCTAGGTCCAACTTCAACATAATTTCCTGGCAGGTCTTGCTCATCTGTACTTTTCCAAAACCCAGCTTTCTTGAAGCAGTTTTTGACAATAACGTCACTTACTAAGTACCATGCTTTTCTAGCAAATTTCATACCTAGAAGTACGTTAATGTCAGGGCTACTGTTTTCTTCCAGACTCGTAAGAATAATGACTTCTCTGCGATAAAAGCGTTTAAAAGTGTGAATGATGCCTTGATCTAATGGTTGAAGTTTACTAGTGGTGTTAGCAGGTAAAAACATTACTTTTACATTTGCAAATGTTGGTAAGTCCGTATGAGTAGCACAGTTGTCAATGAATAGCAGAATTTTTTTTCGGTTTATCTTCATTTGTTTCTCAACTTTTTTGAACCAATCTTTAAATAATATCTTGGTCATCCAAGCCTTTGTATTATTGGCATAATCAACGGGTAGAGTCTTGACACTTTTAAAACATCTAGGTCGCTTTGATTTCCCGATGATGAGAAGTGGGAGTTTGTCCGTACCACTCATGTTTACACACTGGAGAAGTGTAAGGCGTTCCTTGCTTTGTTTTCCTCCATGGCATTTTTCACCTTTAAACGTAAATGTTTTATCCGGAAGGCACTTGAAAAACAAAGCAGTTTCATCCGCGTTGTAAATATCGTCTGATTATAGTATATATATATATATATATATATATATATATATATATATATATTTAGATATTTATATATATATATATATATATACAGGACGGACGGACGATATATATCAGTTTATGATTACTTTTTACAGTTCAGTGACTAAAACGGAACCCTTATAAGTTTGCCATGTCTGTCTATCTCTCTATCGCCCATATGCACCACACATGGTCAAGACTGCCATTCAGACTTACTGACAATTAAAAAACATATATCTGTTTCTCTTTAATTGTCAGTCGACTCGGAACAAGAGTCTACTTTACTGACAGCGCCCTATTGCACGGTCCAATCGGTAAAGTATCCAGACAAAATATGTTTTTAACTGTCAGTAAATCCGAATGAGTCCTGACTGTATGTGCATACGGGCATATATATCTCAGCATCATAACTTGTTCAGCTCAAAATATAATTAATAAAATATAAGTTAATTGCATGGGATATATAAAATAAAGAAAAATTATTTTTTTATTTCTTCAAGCGTCTCCTTATACATCGAACTTGGAAAAATATTTCATAAAATATAAATAATATTATAAAAATATTTTTCTAGCAAATGATAATTTAGTAGAAATGTACTCATTGCTTTTTATCAATAAGACTCGATGATTGTAAACAAATTTTAATTTTCCCGAGATTGCAATATTCCAAAGCCAAATAAGGATTATTTATGTTCGTTACACTTCTATTCCAGTATTTATTAAGAATATACACTCTAAGCAATAATTTGCAAATAAATGCACTAAAATTGTTTTATTTCTATATAAATTTGTTACTTGAGAAGACAACTGTTTTGACCTGATCATCTTAAATTCATAAATAAAAGCAAAAAGCTTTCAATTAAACAAAAACGAGTGTGCTTTAGACCACACGACTGAAGTAAAACTTAAAATTCACAAAATATAAACTTTGAAATTAATTTACAATTTTATTCACTTTAAACGTAGAATAGAACTAGCAAACTCGCATATATATATTTCATGCACTGGCTATGAGAGGAAGAGAGAAAAAAAAATGTGCACGCGCACTGCTCTCTCTTGCTCCTACAGTGTGATACAGACAATAGGCTTGCACTGTGTCTTAGATATACGAAACATAACTGACTGTGAGAGAAAGAGAGAAAGAAAATGTGTGCTCGCACCTCTCTCTCTTGTCCCTACAGTAATATATGAAATGTAACTCTATCTCTTTCGGTCGTCACTAACTTATATCTCCCTCTCAACTTCCGTTCGCCTCGCCCTATCACACTTTTCGTAACGCTCTCGTCACGCATTCACCAGCTTACTCCCCAAGTCAAGCGTACGTAAAGAAGTTTTACTTCAAAAACAAGTGTGCTTTATACCATACGACTGAAGTAAAACTTCAAATTCACAAAATATGAACTTTAAAATGAATTTACAATTTTATTTACTTTAAACGTATAATATTTAATGTATTGAACAAAATAATAATTTATAAAATTGTCAAAGAACGAAATGAAATTACAAAATAATCAAAAAATCACCCTTTGCGTAACGCTAGCAAACTCGCAAATATATATATTTCATGCACTGGCTGTGAGTGGAAGAGAGAAAGAAAATGTGCGCGCGCACTGCTCTCTTGCTCCTACAATGTGATACAGACAATAGGCTTGCACTGTGTCTTAGATATACGAAATATAACTGGCTATGAGAGAGAGAAAGAAAATGTGTGCTCGCACCTCTCTCTCTTGTCCCTACAGTAATATACGAAACGTGACTCTCTCTCTTTCTGTCTTCATTAACTTATATCTCCCTCTCAACTTCCTTTCGCCTCGCTCGATCACACTTTTCGTAACATTCTCATTACGCATTCACCAGCTTACTCCCCACGTCAAGCATGCCTAAAGAAGTTTTACTTCAAAATCTAAAAAAAACTACTTCTTGAGTAATTATCTATATATGAGCATTATAAATGGGATCACAAGTATCTCAAAAAGACTTACAAAAGCCTGAAATGACCTGTTAAGCGCTGAACTGTCATTATAATCCAACTTCATTGGTGGAGATTCTGTTCATAAACCTTGTCCATAAGGAAAATTTCTAACAAAACACAACTGGATTATCAGACTTTGGAAGAGTAAATTACTTTGTGAGTCAGTTTAGGCAATAATTGAAACAATTAATATATGGTTAATTTAAAACTACTAGCACAGAGTTGCCGTGGTGCATATTTCTGAATTGCTATATGCGTATTTCTGAATATATGCGTTGAAAATATTTATATTTTTAAATATTTGTAATTTATACATTTCAAGTTTCTAAATATTTTGTACAGATAAAACGTAAATTTTTTAATGTACCGTAATACATGTACAATGAGTTACCCCGAGTTCAGGTTTGTTCCTACAAGACCTTGCAGGTATTGTCCAACAATGGCTGCAAATCTTTTTCATTATAGGTCCTTTGGGTGTAATCAATAATAAGTAAGCATGTAATAATTGGATTAGCTGAAAATCGGACCCACATCATTATAATTTAATCTAAACTTTTGACACACCCTAGATCGTTTTGCAAAACAATGCTTCGTATTTAAAATGGAAGGAGCAAGTACTGTTCTGAAGATATTTTTTATTGAAATAACTAAGCTTGTTGGCAAATTCAATCAAAAGTTGATTTTCTGAACCAGTATAAAATATTCAGTTATATAGTGAAAATGTAAATCAATATACAAGTATTTATATTTACTGGAGTAATTATTTATTCAAATAAAACAATAATAATTTATTGCAATAACATTATTCACAATTAAATGAAACTATGTGATGTAGTATTATTTCTACTTTCTTTAAGTTCTTTACCACATCCTAGGTTTCATTGTATTACATCTTCAGGTGGGCTGTTAGCAAAGATCTCTTGCTATGTTGTAAATGTTGTAATACAACGAATCCTAGGTCATGGTAAAGAAATTAAATATAGTAGAAATAATACTACATCACGTAGTTTCATTTAATTGTGAATAATGAATTTCTACAAAATTAACGCCAAATATTTGTACCACACGGGTTTGAATTCGCACTTGCTGCATATTTAGCCAACAAGTAGCATACTACACCATTGTAGCTTGATGCCAGCGCTAAAGTAACTATATACTATTTACTTAAATTACTGCCCAAACTTCTGACTTGATTGACTCACTAAATAAAATCCTTTTAACGTCTCCATCAGGGGTATCGACCTACAAAGTATATAAAAAGAAATCAAATCCTTGATTTTCAATCCAAATAATCCACTTGTTAGAGCATAACATACATTCACATACTTAAGTTTTATGTTTTTTTTTCTGTCATTATGTATTATTAAGCCAAGTGATTGATTACAATGAATTATTACTAAGTTAAGTCTATACCACAGAAAACAAACGATGTACAAATTCTATTGCCTTATGACGACTTGCACAATAAACATGGTGGGCCCAAGTTTTACTATTAAAATAAAAAGTAAGCTTTTTTAACCTCTTTTGCTATAGATCTATCCCATGATTTCAGTGTAAAATACGAACGAAAAAGAAATTATCTGATGAATTTTTACAAGATCCGTGTTAAAAACTTGACGTTTTGAAATTAAAATATACTTCAAAAACCCAGGACCGCACTGAACACAAGCAATCTGGAGTGAACACAATTCAGTACAATTATCACCAACCGCGAGGTATAAATATGCTAAATTATGGTAAAGGATAGCAAATAATGATACAGTAACATAAAATTAAAATGCGCTCAATTTTTTTAATGATTCATATTTTACAATATAATTACAAGCAAAGCAAATAATAATAAACCTGTCAAGTATGATTAGAACTCACACTGCGAGGATTTCCGTACACACTTAGATACGTATAAATTATTTACAAATATTAATATTATTTCTCATCACATTACGTATTTTGTCTAGTATATTTTTATCTCTAAAATACTTTGTTTACTATCAATTATTCAAATTTTTTTTACTGTTACATATTTAGCTCTTTTTAGTGTATTTTGTTTGAATACAAGATTTTCATTTCTTGTGTATATTACCCCTGAATTATATGCCATCATATAGACATTTTTGACGTAGACCTGGTAACAAAATTTTGATGATACACCGAATAGTCTTTTTTTTAGGGAAAATAATAGATTTGAGATCTACTGAAATAGCTCTTTTCTACAATACCTCACATACCTACGCAAAAAAATTATTTTCAGCCCTAAAACTCCTCTCACAAATATATGCTAGCAGAGAGATACAGTTTAAAATCATTTTGAATATCATTTCTAATTTAGGACTAAGAAAATGTATTTTATTATGATTTCAAGTCACCATCTTATTTTGTTTAGAAGTTAGAAATCTAACAGAACAGACAGACAACCTTGCTACATTGCATACAGAAACCTTAAAATTATAATTTGGCCTGCATTGTGCTACGCAATGTATTTAATTTTCCTTACTTATCTTTATATAGAAAATCGTTTAACTTTTTTTGTAAATTAGCCTATCGCTTACCTTATCTACAACTCTGCAGAACCTTGCATACCAAACTCCAACCAACACTAATGCCAATATAACACCTTAATTAAGACCTGTTTCTTGACGGAACACCTACTCTAAATTCCGATATCCTTTTTAAATTAATACTTTGTTTTACTGCATACTCGGTATCTTAGAATTAGAATACTGATGTTAAAAGAAAATAGGTAAATATTTCATTATTTCTATCAATGAACCACGAATAACTTTAAATACCTGTTAAAATTAGTTGATGATTTAAATCCATTTAGTCAGAGCAAACATTTGCTGAACATAAAAAAAAAAATTATTAAGAAAAATATTATCAGAGCAATGGAGGCTTTCCAAACTTGTCTAGCTGTTCTGACAAATTGATTGTCTCTTAGTTAAAGATTTTCGAATTGATCACTAATAATTACCCATACACTCGACAGAGATATTTTAGGAAAAACCATTTATATTAAGGTATAGTTTAAGGAAAAATCTTATCAGGGAGCGGTGGAAGCATTCTAAGGCTTCTCTAGGTGTTTAAAGATTAATATTTGTATAAAGGTTACAATTTCCCCTTATTTAAAAGATTATTTAGTTGATCCCAATGATTAACCATTTGTTCAAGATAATACAGTACTTACCATTAAGATCTATTGGGCATAGATAATGCAAAAAATAAGAGCAAGTTGTGTTGTCATCTTGCTTTTACTTTTTTTTTCATTAAAGCAGTCCCCAATCATATCAAAAGTATTTAAGCACCGTTAAAAGCCAAGGGTCCAAACACAAAACGTACATCAAATGTAGTAAATACCATTTAAATTTTATTTCAATACTTATTCATATATATAAAAAAATAATTGATCATAACAAAGATATTAATGACGACAATGAATTACATTATCCGCTCTACTTCGATCGAGATGTACAAATATTGCCTCTTTTTAAATCCAAAACATATTTCCTGCCGCTCCACAAGTTAATTACATAGAAAAGTATATAATAATTATTATAGTAGTCTTGCAACCAACCAGTTTCGATAAAAGCAATGTTGTACAGTTAAAAACAAATTATAACTACTTTTATTCATGTATTGCCATAGCATAAAAATTACATCTGACAACATTAAGATATGTTTTATACATTTAAATATTTGAAATTAAATCTATCATCGTTACAATTAAATTATAAACAGATTATCAAGCCCCCCCCACAGCTAGACACTAAAAATTATATATAAGTGTTTGGCATTGATGAATGAACGGAATAAAATGAAATACGAGAGTTCGAACACAATATAAAATTTTGAATATTCGGTAATACTTTTATTATAAATAACTAATTCTTATGTCAGTCAACTCTGTATTATACATTTTCTACTTGTCAATTGTAACAAACGAACGAGACTTACAAAATAAAACTGAAAACTCCAACTATATAAATTTATGAAAGGCACTATCTATCTAGCAAGAAATAAATTTTATATGTGAAACCTTAGTCCTGTTTAACTCTATTAAAATCTTACGACTAAACATTACATTTTCCTAACACCGTTGCGTAACCAGTGTACGCACTGCATCGTTAAATAAAATGATTCCCTTCGAGACACTTCATACTTTCTACAGTAAATTTATAGTAATGGAAGAAACACTTCATACAAATAACAATTGCGTAATCATAGCGAGAAGCTTGACCTGTCTAATTACATTTTAGAAAGCAACCGTAATGAGCTGTCATTACTTTTTATCTTCGGTCATTTGAAACAACATTCTGAAAGCCCAACAAAGGGACCATATCAATTACAAAACTGCACTATTTGTTTCGTAAAGAAACACAATTATTATTTAAATATACATATTTATATATATATATATTGACTTCAAACATCCTTTTAAATACAATTTCGACTTGTGAAAAATGTGTGCAGTGATATATCAAATTTGCAATATTGGTAGAGCACTGAATATTATTGATAATAAAATGGAAGTAACAAAGATTTGGAACCACGTCTTAAACTTATTAGAGATTCTAGTAATAGAGTATATAGCAATACTTCAATACTCAAACGGAAATGAAAGCAAATCAAATGGAATTATGAAAATAAACCCTTATAACTCAAACATCCAATAAGAATTCAAAGATACATTTTTATTAACATTTCAAGTAACAAGTTGATTAACTTATCAGTATTATATACAGAAGAATAATTAAATTTTTTTTGGGGTGAGCCAGATACACTTTTTATTCTAAACAACTTTTTTTTTTAAATTTGAATTCTAAACAACGTTCCTCAAACCGGCTAGTCTCATGTTAACTGATGTAATCTACGTTATACTTTCAGTTGTTGCAATAAATCTGCTATTATTCATAGAAGTAACATCACATATGTGTATATTATAGAATTATGTTCAAATTAAATGTCAAATAAAACTAGATCAGAAACAAATTTTACGAGAGACATGATAGCAGCATGATGTAAGACTTCAGAGTAGATGTGGGGAACTTCTGAAAAATATGAGAAAATTCAGCAAAATATTATGGATATATAGATATGACATCCAATTGTGACCAAAATGAAATCAGTTCTACAATGCAAAATCAATTAAAAATTACATTCATATCGATCCAATATAAATACAGTTCCAGGATGACTCACAGGAAATAATGTACAATATGAATAAGGACAATTGTTTTGACATATTAATTATAAAAAATAATGATAACAGACTTCATCAATGTAACCTAATAGTGTACAGCCCATGTTACCCACTGATTCTCTCTAAATCCTAAAAATATTCTGTTGACATATTTGTTTTCAATGACATCCATCTGTCTGTCCGTTTCTGCTTATTATATCTTGATAGTGGTTATAAATTTTTTTATTTCTGAAAAGCATACTTGAAAGGGGAGATAGTAAGGCAAATCAAGGTTTTTACACAGGATTTTGACTTATTTTAGATTATTTTTATTTGTTTTAGAACCTTCCTTAAACGAAGAAGTCACTATCGAAAATATTCAAAATTTTGCATTTTGTTGTCTTTTTTTGTAATTTTTTTTTTAATATTTCAAATAGAGACAATAAAAAATGTCAACAACAAACAATCAACATATGTATTTGTTGTAAAATTTTAAATTATTTTTGTTTTTGAATTGATTTAATAGACATTTCAGTGAATACGCAATTTCCATTGTGTATCAATACTAACCGTTGTATGCAAATTTATTATAAAAAGCGACTGACTAATGTTTTTTTATATAATCATTATTGAATTTGGCAGCAATAAATTCATCCAATTAAAAATTTACCTGCTATCCTTTAAAAATCATGTTTCCACAACTTAAAAATAAATTTTAGGCCATCTTGAAACTAAAACTGTAATGAGATATTGTAAATGTATTACCGTAAATCGGATGGACAGCTTCTAAAAAAAAGCATAAATCGAATAGAAAGCACTATACAAGAGAAAATAAAGTTTTGTTTGAAACTCATAAAATTACAAAACCAAATTTTGGGGACTAAAACCACGAGTCATGGGGAGTGCAATAATTTCTGCTAGGCTACACCACTATGCCTAGGGCAAATGTCACCATTTGCCCTGGGCATTTGCACTGTCCCCTAAAACGAGGGACACAAGAAGTAAAATATGGTGTGTTCTTTAGCATCACTCTCTAAAAAGATAAAGATCTAAATTAAAATGGTGGAGGACAAGTGAGAAAATGGTAGAAACATTATATTTTATAAATGGTTCAATATTTTCAACCTACAGGGCTAAAAATCTAATTTGTGCTGTGGTTCACCTTGCCCCATAAATAATAATTTTAAATAATGTACTAAGTACATAAGTATATGAGAATGAAATTTTGAAAGAGGCAAGTAGAAACTGACCGTACATTTCATTTTGGTAACATTTAGTCACAGTATTCTACTATGTCTAAGTTAGACACATTCCACCTTAGGAAAAAGGAGAAAATAATGCATAATACAAGTAATTCAAAAATATTGTCAAACAGAATATTATGCTACACTCTAAAGTTGTTTTTCGCAGTAAAATTGGGGAAACATTTTAAAATGTAACTTAAGTCGGTCTTCAACGATGTTGCATTAAAAACATTTCACTGCATAGCTGCAATTGCAAATTAAATAAAAATACATGTAGTACGTTTAATATTTCGAATAATATAATCTATGTACCTAATTAGTTACATGACAAATTGTTCAAACACAGAAAAGCAAAACGTAAACAAAAATTTACAGAAAAATTGTAACCAGTAATGCGATACTCGGACAAACCTCATTTGAACTATCTTTTTTTGACATCACTGTTGTAGTCGGAGAGACAGAGAAGAAAAATAATTTATTTTCTTTAAAATAGCAAATATAATTGTTTAATGGCAACAATTACTTTTAAATCTGTCAAAAAAATTAATGGAACAAATTAAAAGCCAACAAACATTCTTAGAAACTTCAAAATTATTTTCAAGATGAAAACCCAATTATAAATTCTGCTATCTTTGCAAAAAAAATAGGTCTTTGACCCTTAGAATATATAATTAAAATGAAAAATGCAATAATTTTGGACAAGAGATTTCAAATTGTTGTAAATAAGCAGTCTTTGATAATGTTGTCGCACAATTAAATAGTGATATAAGAGATTAAGTATAAATATTTTGTTTTATGCATAAAAAATGTGAAACAAAATTATTTTGAATTTGGAAAAGAATGTTTTGTAAATTTTTTTTTAACAGAAAATCATGTTTATAATATAAAGCGGCAGAAAAAATTTCATTGCAACCAGTACTTGAAGCAAGAAAATTATAATAGTAAACTTTCTGGCGCCTTTCTAACAATTTTTTATAATTACAATATTTAGATTTAATATATCAACATACACTCTCAGTTTAACATTGAATTTTTTAATAAATATTTTATGATTTTATAAATATATAGAGAATTATCAAGAACTTCAATGTTAATTAAAAAACATATTTTTTCGTAGAAGTAAACAAAACGATTATCAATCTTACCAAAATGTAACGGTTTAAGGGGATTTGCTTTTTATTTCACTTCAGTATGTAAATTATGTTAGTATTGTTAATCATAATTGTAAAAAAATGAAATTTTAAAATGGCAAAACTGAAAATGTTCACTGTCTGATTTTCAGAAACAATATAATTTTTCACAGAATCAATATCAATAATTATGTATGGAATTTAATATATTTAAATACCGTTTAAAACATTACTTTAAACAATGTGTAGTTTTTTTATAAATTAATAAAGTGCACCAAAGTCAAAATTTATAGTCAGCTTATATTATCTGAGAATCAGAATAATTTGCAATAACACAATTATATATTTATATATATATATATATATATATATATATATATATATATATATATATATAATTATATATATCTTCAATGTGATCAATCGTTATACTGTCATTCTAAGTATTAGTACTGCATTTATAGAATAAAATCTTAACATTTGTGTATTACAAATCAACACAAATACAATAAATTCATAATGCGAGTTAACAAAATTGTATCACAATGCATCATTTGTCAATGAATAGAAACAAATGGAATTAGATATTTTCATATTTTGTCCTAAGCAAAAGAATGCACAAATATGTGCGTACACATCAACGTCACTGCATTCATCCATTTGAAAGTATTAAAGACTATTTACCTTTGTCTATGAAAACAGAGTTACAAGCTATAAAATAACTTCAATTATATGAATTCTGTGTACACATACTTTTTATGCACACTAGTTAAATCTCAATTTCAAAATTGTAAGATTACATATATCGGCTTGTGACCACCAATGTTATATTTTAATAAAGCAGTTATTGAAATCGGCCCAGTAGTATTACTTTCCCTAAAAAAAGCAATACAATGAAGAATATGACATATACAATGAAGAATATGACAAACTTTTGTTTAACGTCTAAGTATCAAAACAATTTCACATACAAAACAGATATTGTCTATAAGTTAAACAAGGGAAAATATAAACGCAAAATTTTCATACTCAGCTTTTCTTACATTCTCCACCAGTTTGTCCAAGTCATTATTATTAATGAGCAAACAAATATGAACTCAAGCTAGTTTCAATGGAAAAAATCCACAATCAAGCAATAATTAGAAACGACCCATCCGAATCGAAGCCGTACATGTGTACAAAGTATTATAGCAACTTGTACAATCTTCACTTTCCGATCAACGCGTCAATTAAGAAATTACAATACCAATTTACAAACAAATATTTTAAACTAACAATTGAGACTTCATTTATTATTTACACATTCACCCTTCGATGCGGGGCACCGACCCCGTCTTACATAGATAGAAATAAACCATTTAAAGAATTTATATCATATAAATAAAATATTTATTTGTCACTCAATGTCGTAGCATCTGATACAATACTTCGGATTAACATTATTTGTAGCGCTCCAGTAGAGGAGGCGACAACGGCCAATGAATTTATTAGAATACCTACTATTTTACACACATAAAAATTTGGATATTAACAAACCAATGTATGCTATAGAAATCATTATGCAACTCTATAAAACTTAAAGTAATATGTATTCACAAAATCATATGAAGAGTTAACAATCAATATACAATAATATAAGTGCCTCTATGCCTTCATTAAACCACAGCGACTGTGCACCGTCGTGTCTCAGTATTCACCTATAGAGTTTCAGTTATAAAAAAAAAGTTACGATTAAAAAAGGTCATATTTACGCTTGTAAATACAAGTAACAAAATATATTTTCGTACCCGGCACGTTGTCAAAATTGAGCTCGCTCGGGTTACCATCGGAAGCGCGATACGAGCCTCCACACTGCTCGTCGCGCGACCCGATCGACGCGCATCAATACAGATACATATTCTCCTATTAATCTTAATATTACAATTTATTCGTATTCACATTAGTCCGGTTCACTGCGGGGGCGGGTTAGTTGGCGCAGGTTGCGCTGCCGATTTGGTGATGACGATAGTCTGCTTGCCACCTGGACCTGGCTTCCCCAGCTGTAGCACATTGGACGGCAGCGTAATGATCTTGTTACCGCCCGCCCCACTCGACACGAGCTTCACAATAGTAGCACCCGGCGCCAAGCTAGTGGGTGTACTAGCACCCGCCCGCGCCTGCACCATAGCCACTTTTGGCACTGTCGCCACCGTCATGCCCGTTGACGTTTTTACAAGTGTCACATACTGTGGCTGACCGGCACCTGTTGTTGCACCACCCGATTTCTTAATGATGACAGGAATGCCTGCACCTCCACTTGTCTGTCTTAGCACTGTTGTGCCTGCTGCACTTCCAAGCGATGTTGCCACTTGCACTGTGTTTTGGGCCGGTGAGCCCTCTGCGCCCGCCTTACCCTGTGTTGTTACAATCTTGTACACGGGTGTCTTCACCTGTACATTACCAGCTTGTCCTGCTGCTATTCCAGCAGTGCCAGCCAGCTGGATGCCACCTGTTCCACTCGCTATAACAGGCAGGCTTGCTGCATTGATTTTTACGGGTACACCACCTGCCACTTTCGGCTGCTGAGCTGCAACCTGGCCAGTTTGTGCAGGGCCGGCCGCTCCTTTAACAAGCACATTACCAGCTCCGATCTTCACTGGCAAGCCACCTGTCCCAAGTTTCACTGGCACACCAGCACTTCCTGGCTTAGCCTGTATTGTTCCGGTTGTAGTTATTTTGCCCTGTAAATTAGCTGCCCCAATTTTGAGTGGCACAGCTGCAGAGGCGAGTTTTACATTACCCGTTCCAATCTTGACAGGTAAAGCACCGGCTGCAGTGCCGGTCTTCACTTGTACATAGCGTGGGCCAGCTGCAGCAGAACTTTGCACCGACACAGTCTGCCCACCGAGTACATACTGAGCAGGACCCTGTCCGCTTTGCACTGTAGTGATGCGGGCGGCAGGGGATGCGGATGTCACACTACTCACAATGCGTGTCACACCCTGTGGAGTTACGGTAGCCACTTTGATCTGTTGAGGGGTTCCACTTAAACCTGGTTTAACCGGTCCCTTTGTCTGATATCCAGTTATTATTTGCTTTGTACTACCTGCCTGTGATACTCGGGCCTGAGCTGGTTGGCCTGTTTGGAGCTTTGGTTGTCCAGGTGTCCGTGGAATTCCAGGTTTATTTGGTTGTATTGGAGAGGTTGCAGCAGCGGCGGGACGTACGGGCGCCTCAGTAGGTACTGGCGCATGGATTGCACGTGGTGAAGTAGCCAAGGGTGAGGTCGCGCCAAACTGCTGCCGAGCATCAGGAGTGGTAGGCGGAGCTGTGCTTGCAACCGGATCCGGAGCGGCAGGAAAACGCGCCGGCGCCACCTTGCCACACTTCTGTACCTGAAGGACAAAA
This sequence comes from Druceiella hillmani, assembly GCA_039881145.1. Taxonomy (NCBI): domain Eukaryota; kingdom Metazoa; phylum Arthropoda; class Insecta; order Lepidoptera; family Hepialidae; genus Druceiella; species Druceiella hillmani. The sequence goes on from JAYKKI010000029.1 coordinate 18,375,358, forward strand.
GTGGTAACCGTATTCATGGAAGGCCAGCAGAGCTCAAGTGACTGTGTACCAGCACGAACGAGTGCAACGCGACCTGCCTGCATCGGTACTCCCACCTCAAGGTACCAAAGATCCTTGCAGCAAATCTGGTTGTTCCATGTCTTCCGGTACCCATCACGGCCCGACCAGATATAGAGACGCGTCTGGATAGCGACAGCACTGTGGCCAGCACGAGCTCGTGGTACACAATCATCAAATTTATCCAAAGCAATATCATCCCAGCGCAGAGTGTCCAGGTTGAGGGAAGCCAAAGTGTTTGTGCATTTCCATTCTTTCTCGTGAGTAGCCAATTTTGATTCATCGAGAACTAGTGGCACCCAACCACCGTACACGTACATATGGGAACCAATAACAGTTGCGGTGTGCAGGGACCGAGGTAGTGGTGTGGGTCCACCAAGTTCGGGTTTCGACCAGCTCATTGTCTCTGTGTCGAGTATCCATAGATCGCCAAGCCGTGAGCCACTCATTCCTCCGTAAATGATAATAGATGATTTGTTTGTGTTTCGGTCTGTGTATGCAACCCCGCTATGTGACTCTCTAGGTGGAGGAGCCTGTCCATAAGTTAATGGAATATCCCATAAGGTCATTGAAGAGTTTGGATACAACTCGAGGGTGTAGAGATCGTTTAGATATCTCGGAATGTTATTCTTGGGGTCGTCGCTCTCATTGGCCAAACCACCGAATAAATAGACCTTCCCATTAAGGAGTGTGAAACTGTGACCGAGGCGCGGACAAGGCGGCAGTCCCTGTTTAGGTGCTATTGGTTTTAGGCGCTTCCATTCCCAGCGAGATGCCTGCAGCTCATATAGGTCGTTTGAGTACTTGCCGTATTCGACCATTCCACCGAAGACGAGGAGACGCGTACCATCTACAACGAAACCGTAGGCAGCACATCCCGGAGGAACCTCTCCTTTCGTGACGGGAACGAACCACTGGTTTGTGGTCGTGTTGAAGACATGTAACTCATGTACGATACCTTCGTTCCCACCGCCGAATACTATCATTAAATCCTTGATGGCAACGGCTCGGTGTCCATGGCGGGGTCTGGGTTGAGGGCCGGTTGGATTGTACACTTTTTTCCACTTAAGTACGGCGTCTTCCTTCATCTTTGCTATACATTTGTCACTAGCTTTATACCGTATGTATTGCTCGGGATGCGTATGTAAACCATAGACTATAATAGACGTAGTAAATAAGCTTCAAGGAAAAGTGATCACCAGTCGAAAATTTTCATACAGATAACAATATAAATCTTAGTTTAGCTCCATACAAAACGAAGACGCACGATACAAATTTAACATCAAAATCTTGTAACGAAACTCAGTAATGGCGTTCCAATTCAGTGTGACCAACAGAATATTACGATAGAAACGGCGTCTGGATGTCAAGAAAGAGTTGCGTTCGTTATAGAGTTGAATGGCTATTTGAAAAATATATAACTGTAACTTACGTGGCCAGTATTACCTCACAATAAATTTAACAGTGACGTAACTATTTTCAAACCTAAAACATCGCAACATTGTCTGATATCAATTTTACCAATTAAATATTTGAATAGATGAATACCTGAAAACATTATAAAAAGTTTTTATGATCTATTATTTTTTATTAAAGACAAAACACATCAAAAATTTGGAAATAATTTCTGACATTTTAAAATATAAATCGAGTCTTTTAACATTTTTTATCCATTATTCCATTAAAGAAATATATTAACATTTAAAAGTAATTTTAATCCAAGAATGGTTATGTTTATTATGTGATATAATTTATCTGTCCATGAGTTTTATATGTTAATTAAATAAATTAAACCTCTATTTATCTTGAATACGTAAAAAAAACAACTAATAATAAATTACTTACTTTGTTACATAATTTGAATATAAATAATAAAAACATATGATAAGTCTATGTTCTTGGTTTGTTTCTGGTTCATAATTTATGCCTATTGTACAGAGCTATGGTACAGAGCACTGAATAGAGTAACAGAGGTCATTGCTCTACCAACATAAGAAATTGAATAATTGTCAATTTTTTTTAAATTTTCTATATTGCTTAATATACTAACTTGCCTGTATAATATATTACCGCCGTTCACAATGAAAACAAATAAAAGGATTTACTCTCGTCAAAATCTCTCAGTACTTTGTGGCTTTACCTTTTTTTATAAACTGTATTTAATATTATATCTAATATGCAAATTCCAATGTAGATGCTGGTATAGATGTTTAAACACATGAAGTGCATGGCTGTTTAAATGCCAGCCTATATTCAATTACAAATGAGTCAAGTCTTCCATGATTTTGGTGGTAAAAATAATAGGATAACGACAAATATTATATTGTGTTACATTATTTTATTTAACTAGCAAATGTAACAGTTTTTAAAATAAGGCAAAAGGTTTTTGTGTAATGTACGTTTTCAAAATTATATAAGTGAAAATGCATTAATAATAGATTGAAATATATTTATGTTTTCTAATGATATTTTATTGCTAAACATAAAATTTCTATTTGGAAATGATGAATTAAGAAAATTAAAATAATAATAACGGCGTGAAATAATGCAAGATATTTATTTTAACACAAAATCAATTTTTAACTTCACGAATGTGATCAATATTTTCAAACACGCCAAGAATAGTATTTCTGTCGATCACGTGAAATATGATAGATAGATAAATACACTTAGCATTTTTTACGTGATTACAAGAAAACTCCTCCACAATACTCCTTTAAGTTATTGATGCCTTGGCGACGATCGCCTTTGAGATAAAGGAATGTAATTTTTTAATAGAAAGGATTTTAAAAATCATCTTAATTTATAAAAACGGACTACTACTTAAAGTTTAATAAAACATTTTAACCATTATAAATTAAAGGAAATTATAAATATAATGCGCTATTATTACAACGATTTCGTGTTAACCGTTTATCGATATAAAATTTTGACAAAGGAGTATCGAATCGATATTAATATCGCCTATATTGTCAAGAATGACAACTGATACCCCTTGAAGTTTGTAATTTGGTATGGTGTGTACACAGCTCAGTCATATACAAGATGGCCAACTTCAGGCTACTGTGCGAGTGAGATACAGCGTTCATTTACTTTTTATGATGTAGTGAAGTTGCCGCGAGACCACAATATTTGACACAATATGACAGATATTTTAGGTTATAAACACGGGTCAATACTAGGGTAAATTAATTAAATGACAATATTGAAATTGAGGTATTTTAGTATTTAAAAAAATACACCGTTTCTAACAAAACCATGAAGTGGATTTTTAATTTTGATTGCAATACAAATCGTTAAAATTGACATCGTTTAATTTTAAACACGAAATTACTTCTTATTAAACTTGCCATTTACTATCATAATTTAATGTATTTAATAAACCTTCATACAGGAAAAATATTGTAATAGATATTATATACTTTCATTTTATGTTTGCTAAAACTAATCAAATAAAAACTCATACAATTTTGTACATAATGTTTTGATTTTTATGAAATTACTAAATTTTTAACTTGATATGAATTAATATTTCATCTATCATGAATATTTTTTTTTAATTTAACAGTAGACAATAAAATATAATCCACAGAATAGATACGATAATATAATCTAAATTAACAATGAATCATATGCCATGAATTTGAAGAATAAGAGAATGTCCAATATTTATTACTATGTGTTGCTTGTAATGACATCGAAACATTACTTTTCTTCATCTTGCTCGAAATGTAAATGAGAAAAGAAAAAATATTATTAAAGTCAGGTACTTAAAGAATATTATACTACTATAGGGATATTATAAACATACTTTTAGGTTTTAAACGAAATCTCGCATAATCGTCGGCCACATTTTAGCGAATAATGTTATTGTGGATTTTTTTATATAATAAGTAGTTTTATCCTATATTAAATAATAGGATTCTCTGCAAAATTCCATATTAATATTTTTTGTGTTTTACATTATTATTGCTGTACAATCAATTTACTGAATATTTAAATAAGAATCGAAAATATATTTACTCATAAAGCTTTTAAATTTACATTTGCACACTTACTAAATCTTCTTCATAATTTTGAACAAAGCCTTCTCAAAAAAAATGTAGTGTTGCTTGTTTTTCCGTGCATAGCATTTTCTCCAAACATCTCATTCGAAAAGAGAGAAATAAATTTTTGTGTGTCCTGTATGTATATTATATTAAGGTATCATAAATGTAATTCATTTGAAAGCATTGAATTCCCTCCACAATCAGAAAAATCGTAGGTATTGACGAATTTTTTGAATTTCTACAAGCGTATTAGCGAAATTTTAGTTCAAAAAGTCAGTGACTATAGTTACTCAAAGCAGAGAAGTGTAGGATAACTCCTCAAAACAGATAACTTCTCAAGTTTTTCATTGATGTGGTCTAACTTTCGCTTTCTGTCTTTATAGATATAATTTATTAATGATATTAAAATATTGAGAAAAATTTCAAAGTGTATAAAAATAGTTTTGGAAAAGTTTTCATTTACGATTAGTGGAGATGAAATTCGACGTACAACGAAAATAATGAAAAGGCATTCTAATATTAATAAGTCAGTTTTATTAATAATATGTAATTTATATTAACGAAGTCAAGCAAAATTAATTTTAAATATTTTTTTCATTCAAAAGTCGATGTTCGTTCATATTTCATAAGCAGTCATATGTTACTAAGGGCGCATTCAGAACTCTTACCTGTGCTTTTATTAATTTACCAATTTTTATTGTCGCGGTACTTGCGCTACTTGGTTTTCGATCGAATTTTTGAACAACCTTCGTTTGTTTTTTTATCATTTCATTAACAAATATTTACAATAAAATTAATGTTTTTGTGAAAATAGATGAAAGTAATATCGTAAAAATAATTTCAAGCAAATTAATCAAATTATTACTTTCCAGCTAATTTTGCAGTTGCTATGTTTCCTTTCATTGTTTATGTGATTTAAATGAATATGGACTTCAACTTCTGAAGAATTAGTTGAAATAAATTCACATCATGTGCACTTATGGGACATGTATTCGCATTATTTGTAACTGACCAGAAATAACTAAAATTTTTTGAACGTGACACATTCACTAGTAAGAGTTTTTGAACGAAGCAGCACTTGTCGTTTTGGTTAGTTACCGGTAAGGATTCGAACGCACCTATATACCGAAATTACCCATATACCAAGAGTGTATATACGTATATCTAAGTGCGAAAGAGACAAACTATCCATTTTGTAAATTAGCAATTTGTTTGAAGTTGACTGAAGCTATTTGGTTATGTGCGAGTGGGGATGACTGGAGCGTCTACGTTTGTGTACATTTTACTAGCGCAATATTTGAATATTTCCCGTTTTATGTGAAGTGAAGGTGCATTTAAAATAAACACCAAATATACTATTAATATGTAGGAATATTTTTGATAATGCCTAATAAAGGTAAATTATTAAAGACACAATTTAATTTTTCCATACAATCTCTCCACTTACGCCATTTTTTATAATGTTTGAGTAGTTTTATTACATGTATTTTATTAGTTAAATATAGATAAATAAAAAAATATGTGGGTTGATTTAAGCTTTTTAAAGTATAAACAAGTTATTTTAGTAAGATTTTTCCAATGTACTTAATTATACATGGACAATATTTCTTTTATAAATCGCGATATGTAGGCCATGTTGGTTTACATTGTGAACAAGTTGAAAATAGTTATGTTTAATTAATATTTCGTTGATTTAATTTTACAGGGTAAATCTAAGATTAATATAAGTTTATAAACGATTATGTCAATTCCAGGATGTAAATTGGGATGTAATTCAAGTTTTAATTTAAACTTTAATACATAGGAATACTTGAGAGTCAAGAATGTTGCCAATCACAATAAATTGGTTTTGAAATTTTGATTCCAATAGTTTCTGTGAAATAATTTATCTTGGATATTTCTTCAGTAATACTTGTGTTATATTCATGATACTTTTATTTAACATGTTTATTTCATGGATATTCACAGATGCTGCCAGACTTGCGCAAGTATCTGATGTGAGAAGTGTTAATTCATCCAGTGGTAACATCACAGTTAGTGGTGGCAAAAATTTGAATTCTGGAGTTAAAGGCGGTAGTGTAAATAAGGTAAGTTGACCATACTGAATTTTTAAAAATTAATAATAAAGTTTGGTCGAAGCAATTTTAATATTATTGCTTATAAATTAAGTTCCTTTGGCCGGTTCAGTTGTTGATTATTAGCTATTTATACCAATAATTTGGTGGTTTTTTCATTACATTTTTGGTATTGCACTGAGCTGGTTTTTAAATGATTTAATAACTATCCTAACATTCTAATCTAACTTTCATTGTAATTAATAAAAAGGACTTAGCATTGTTTATATTTTAATTAGCATGATTGTTTGGCGGCGCAGTTTAACCTTCATAGGTCCTCCGAAATGATTAACACGAATGGTCCTCAGGCCAGATTATATAAAAATCTTGTAAATTTGCACCATAGTTCTTTGCGTTATTTGTTTTATTAAATTTAGTTAGTAATGAGTATAAAATTCAATATTCTAATTTAAATAAATTAATACAATAAAAAGAAGATCATATAGTGGCAGAGAATATAATATTTATAAATGTATAGTTATATCTAATTTTAATTTTCTTCCTCATTTATCATAACAATGGGTATATAAACCGATAGTTTTAGAATGCTGTTTACATATAAACTTTTTACAAGCAAGACAAATTAAAAGGCGTTTTATTATCAGTTTTAGTACATAATTTACGTTTTGGCTGCTTGTTTAGTGGATTCTGAAATTTTAAGTGATATTGAAGATGATAGTTCACCAGCGTGCTGAGACAAGTTACGTATTTTCTTAGCTATTACTTATGAAAATGGTGAAAGTGGTAACGTTTTTCGCTGTTGTATATAGGTGTTACAAGTTGAATATCCAAATTCTCCAAAATGTGTCGCCATTTAGCAAGGCAACCTTCTTTCCAGCTATTATTTGCAGCAGTAAATAAAAGAAAGCATTATATGCAGATATATCTAATATACTACTGAAAACAACTTGACAGCATCTTGTTTTTCTCTTATAAGTGTAACACGACACTGATTTATCCAGTGTATCAACACCACCTTTGCATTTGTTGTAATCTAAAATTATTAGTGGTTTTTATCTACACAATTACTAACTTCTGTGCTTGATGTTAAGTGCTAAGAAGAATCACACTTATTTTTCTTGGGGATGTATGAAATGACCATAGTATCTGTGGTATAGACAAAATAAGATGAATATAACGGTTTTCCCTTGATGGCTACTATGTCCGGTGGTAATTCAGACTTTTTTTTATGTATAGTCCATACTAAAGTCATTTGTTTTTCTAGTAATTTCTGCCCAAGTTGATAGAAAGTGAAAAATTATCAGTTGTAACTTTATGACTTTTTAGGCATGTTGTTAAATCAAGAACTACTTAGTTTGTTTCGGGGACACTACCTGGCTCTTTGCCAGTATAAGGTTGAATTTTCCATACATGTTATAGAATTACAAAGTATCCAGAATTTTAGACTATACTGAGCAGGTTTAGATGGTATACATCACCGAAATGAGCATCTTTCTCTAAATGTTTTTTGTTGATTGTTACTTCTTCAGATGAATTATAAAGCTTAGGTGATATGTCAATACATTGATTCCACAATTCACAAATTGGCAAAAATTTGTTTGTTAGTCGTCTTTTATTTTGAGTTTGCCTATTGTCGAACCTTATTGTCCTGAATATTTTTTTGAACGTTTTTAATGAGATGACGGCTCCAAAAATCTATTTACCTTTCTCACTATCTCATAAACTTTTGGATCTGTCATTATTTGACCGATATACACCAGCTAATAAAATTGATCCAATAAATGCGAACAAGTCAATGCTATCAATATCACGCCAATCATTATCAAATACGTGTTTACCCTCAGTGGAAAAAATAAGTGAGAGCTTGGAACTTTTTCACTGATGATCCTAGAAGAATAATAATGGGTCGAACTTGATATCATATTGATAATGTTTCCGATCGAAGTTCTTCCATATCTATCTGTACAAAGTTCCTTGGAATATTTTATTTGTTAATTTTTATATCAATGTTTGAAATACAAATTTTAAAAATTTGAAAAACAAATACATTTTTGGAATATGCTTTCAAAAATTTTCTTTTTTTTAACCCATGGATTCCAAAGGAGTTTTTACTATAACGCATTTATTAACTTTGTTATATTTGCGATGTATCTATTGGATTATTTGACCTTTTGAATGTTGCACAAAATATCAATGATATCATTAGCAAGTTGAAGCTCTTTTAGTATATTCCTCTTACGTTGGAATTCTGTTACTATTTATATAATAGCATAAAAACATGCAGTATATCAATATGCAACTTTAATTATATTCAAAATTTGCTCTCAAACATTTCCTTAATCTTTTTTTATAGCCAAAGATCTCTCCATGATACAAGGAAAGAGTAACACAACACTGTTAATATTGGCTTTTAATAAAAATTGGGGATAAATTGTAATATAACAGACTACTAATAGAAATCTGGCATAAGGAGTATCGAAGTTGGGTTGAAGTTATTATATTATGAATTCCAAAAAAATCAATTGCGGTTATTAGAGACAATTGTAATTAGTCTTGAAATTTCTTAGCAACTGCGTTTTTCTAAAAATCAAAATTGAGTTAAACAATTCTTCAAATTGTTAAATTGATATTTAATATGAATCGTCACATTAGTATTACTCCATTATATTTACATGTATACAATGAATTATTTATAGTTTTAAGGAAAAATTAGTTATCATGATTGTGATGCTAAGTTATTTTTTATACCTTGTTTGAGTTTAAGTCAGCCTTCGCTAGCTGTGTATTATTAAATTTATACTTTGAAATGCGAAACTAATGACCACAGCTTTATACTTGTAATCGAAGTTTTTTTTCATTTTGTTCCGTAATTTATAAATATTACACTTCTTTTAACCTTTGCGTATACTATTCTTGTATGCTATATGAGTTGTATTTTTATTGTCAGTATATTTTCTTATTTTATCAATTTGTTTTAGCATCATTCCACTGTTCTGTAGTAATACTTTTAAAATCAATCTTATCAGAAACCTTTTTATGATACTTCGCCACAACCATTCATAGAAAAAGAACAAAGAAATAAAAAATATAATTTAAATTGGAATGTAGAATTTTTCACAATTTTAAGAATTTTGCTTTAATCACTTGTGTTTTACGATTCACGGTGCATTTGAGAAAAAATACTGTGTATGGGTAGTAAACTATAAAATTGATTTGCTGGCAAAAAGAAAGCATGATGGTGAAGTTTACATGTCCTGTAGAAGCTGAATAAGGCCAGGTCAGTTTGTTTGGATTCAGTCACAGTAAAATTAGTTAAAAGACTGGAATTACTCCACATAATTGACCTTATTTCCACTAAGCGGCTAGTCACTGGCGGCTGGCGTGATTCTTATTTATTCATATAAGACATGTATCGTACCCATTGACACGGCCGCGATTCGGAAGTCGTCAATGGGTATGATACATGTCTTATGTGAATAAATAGGAATAGCGCACGGCCAGCTGCCACCGACTAGCCGCTTAGTGGAAATAAGTCCTTAGATCTTTAATTATATATATAAAAAAAATGTATGTGTTCACATAATTGGTATGAATTCAAAAAATACTAAATGACATGAATATGGTGCTGTTGGTATTGCTATCCTTTAGAGACTTTCTTAGGAATTGTCTTGGTTTATTAATAAAGACATAATAATAATAATATTCAGGATCTTGAAACGGTAAAAGAAACGTCTTTCAGTTTGTAAATAAAATAAATAAAATGGTCATGATGTAAAGCTTCAATAATTTTAAAGAAACGTTACGTTACTTTATCATTGTAACAAAAATATTGCAGACGTAAGTTGCATTTGTGGCAATAGAATCATAATGTGAAAAGCTTTCAAATTTTTTGGCAAAATCATAATTTTTGGATTACGATAAATCCATTAAAAGTATTAATAGCATGCAAATTTTTTGATGGATCTATGTGTATACTACCTATTTTATAAATAGTATCATTGTCAATAAATATATCAAATACATTCATCATTACCTTTGTCTATTATCAAAACGCATTATCAGATAATCTACGTTATGCGATAAATTAAATTGGAACAGTCGCCTCTACAGTTTAGTTAGAATTATTCAAGCTTGTTTTTGTTGGCATTACTGTTTCTCATTTTAAATTATAAAAGTTTAATTGTTTATAAAGTATGCTGATCTGTAGTTATTATTGAATAACTGGATGTTAATTATTGTACAATGGAAAGATTTAAAAGTTTATCACAATTTATTATTTTTTAAATTTGTAATTTTTTTTACATTATTTTATTAACTCCAACATCCTTTTATCAGCCCAAACTGTGTATGTGTTTGTTTTTATGTAAAAAAATTGTTGCAGCTCATATTTTCACCCGCTTCTACATATCGTATTGACTTCAAATTTGCAAACGTATTATACACCGAAGACTACAATAATTTGATGGCCATGACCTGATGCTCTAGCCAGAGTCAGTAGCTCTCTATTATGTGTATTGTATATAGAAAAACTCGCAACTCTATTTCTACTCAGAAGTGAGTACATGAGGTTGACTTAAAATTTTTCACATGTATTAACAATAATATACTATGGCCTGAAATTGCACCCAGAGTCACTAGCTCCCTTATGTATTTATCGTATATAAAAAAATTGTGCCTCAATTTTATCCTCATTTCATTTCTATACATTGTATTGACTTCAAATGTTGCACAAATATCAAATACCGATGATAATATAATAATTTGATGATCACAATCTGAAGCTGTAGCCAGGATCAGCTCCTTCTGGAACCACTCAATGGTTAATGGTAGGTATAACATGTATTGGCTCATTTCAATCGGCACATAATTATCATGACAATTTTTGTGACTATTACACTTGACTTGACCTTCATATGACACTCAATAGTCAGTAGTAGATGTGCCACATTTTAATTACAATGACAATATGCTCATGACTATTTTATACTGCAGCAGAGATCAACAGCTCCTTATGGAATTTCTCAATGGTCAATAATATATAATGGCATGTTTTGGCTTATTTTATTCGGTGGCAGTTATGATAACAATATGCTTGTGACTATTACACTAATATTGCATTCAGGATTATTAGCTTGCAAAACTTGTCACTGGTTGCATTATTTTCAGTAGAGTGTTAGGTAATGATTCTAGATTCTAACATAATGATTACCTCTTTTGCTCTATCTTTCTTAGAGTATTATCAAGTTAAGGGTGCAATTTCGGCATGTGGCAAAAAATTCACAGTTAAGATAGTGATTGAAGATATCCACCAGTTACATTAAAAACTTGATAGGGTCCACGGCCTCTTGACAAAGAACTCTTAGTTTAGATTAATTGCTTCGATCTGTCAACATATAGCTTCAATTCAAATATCCTAACCTGTTTAGATCAACGTAAAACACTGTTGCTTGCTGACAGCAGAGCCAATTACACTTGACATTTAGAAGACACAACATCAGATTGAAAAGTATCTAATGATCTTAAATCGAGACTTTATGATTAGGGTCAACGCTTTCATGAAATATATAAAGAAATTTTATATTTCATGAAAGCATAAAGCTAATCATGAAATTTTAGACTGGAGTGTAAAAAGATTATTGGTGGCGCATTGAATTCTAGAATTGTGGCAGCTCTGACCTTGATATATAATATGGATAGAAGGTCATCTATTGAGTTTATTTGTTCATGCAAAATGCCTACAGAAGAAGACAGTGGCGTGCAGTGTCTTGTAATCATTACATGTAGCTTGCCCTGAACATTTAGGATATATACGTCACATATTTAGCAAAATTTAAACATGTTTCATTTGTGGTATTCAAGCGAAATCCACACTTCAATATATGATTTGTAGCACATAGTGAATGTTACATGCAATTTTAGGTAAAACGTACAAACTTCATTCATATCAAATTACAAAAACTCTTAGACTGGGTATTGGTCCATACTAAATTAAAATTGATTACCTCACTTCAGGCTGTCATTTCATAGTCTCATGGGAAGCTAAAATTGACGAGATTATTAGTCTGAATATAGCCGATATTCAGCTGAAACAATCCCTTGTTTATTACGCACACAAACAAAGAATCATTGTGTTATTATAACGCTATCCGTTAGTGTTCGATAATTTTATAAATAATTTTAATAGTAACAATATCAAATTTGGTCAGTGAAATACTTATTATGTTTTCTTTGTGCATTAAAATCAATACTTTATTTTAGTATTTTTTTGAATGTCTATTTTCATTGTGAAAGTGAACAAACAATGGCGACTATCGAATGTTGCTCTGTTTATTATATGTTTAAGGTAGGAGTTTACAATTTATCTTTTAGTGAAAAAATAGTATATTATCAAGAAATGCGAAAAAAAGCAGTAAAACTTTAATTTCCTCTTTTTTAATTTGATCGGAAAACAATTTAGATTGGCGCATTAGTAAAAGTGAAAAAGAAAAATATTTAGTTCATAAAAATATAGTTTCGGTCTTCCATACAAATGATACGTGACAACTCATTAGAGAGTCAGATGCACTTGTGATTATTTGTGTTATACTGGCAGTTCCGCATAAAAATATCCACAATGTCTTCTTACACTGTTGGTGTAATGCAATCGGATTGATCATTCTTAGCCTTGATAAATAATTTTATCTAATTGAATGTTAAGAACTATAAACATATATATATATATATATATATATATATATAAACATATACGTATATATAACATCAGATATAATTAACAATATTAAGATAGGAAAACTGGAAATCTTAAAAAAAAAAATCACGTTGATGCCTTGCTTGGTTGCGACGCTGCTTTTTTATTCACTCTGTGTACTTTTTCAGTTTCAAACAATAATTTTCCCGTAATGTAAAATAGCCTATGTCATTTCCCTACCCCTCAGCTATGTTTGTACAAGAAATCACGTCAATCCTTTGTCCCGTTGTGACGTAACGAAAGAAGGACAAATAAATGTACTTTAGCTTTACATTAGTTAGGATAATAAAACTGTAGAATTGTCCTGTACATTGAAGATATTTACGAAAATATATATTAGAAAGACAATGTTTTGTATCTAAATTCTTATTCACTTAAAAATATAACATTTAGTAGTTATATTCTTAAGCAGTGTTCTTAATTTACAGGTAGAAGGCACGTGTCAAAAGGCTAAAGACTAGTAGATATTAATTATGTCATTATGTTACTGCTATATCGATAAAGCCACATGTGGAAAATAAAATCATTGTACACAGCCATTTCTAGTTAGCTGGCCTGGTCAATGTATTAAATTTTAATTAATAGGAAATAAATAAAACTGGTTACCAAACAAATATTGAATATTTTAATTATTTTCATTTTAATTATAATATAGGTGATCAAGTAATGTGAATAGACTATAAATTAGCAAGACACCACAAGTGCTATCGCTATGCGTGTATTAGTGATTTAATCACATCGCCGGATTTGTAAATATATCCCTAAAAATGAAAATTTGTAATTTGGTAGAAAGGAAAATGAAATAAAAAATATAACTTTCATTTTGCAACCTATCCAATAACACAATGCTCGACGGTAGTGCAAAATAGTTCTTTTTGTCACATTTTTATATGAATATTAGAATGCATAACAATTTTAATATTTTTATTATGCTGATGCACAAAAACTAATATTTTGAATATATTTTACTACATGAAAATTGTGTTTGCCGTCTGAAGCATCTGTTTACAAAATTTTATACCATTGCATGCATGCAAAGGTTGCATGCCATTGATCTGAAATTGTAGAAACTGTGATGATTTTGACAGATAGACAGACGAACATGAAGTTATAAGGGCTCCTTATTTAAATGTGGAATTCGAAAGTTTTTATAACTTATTATTAAAATAGGAGGCAAATTAAAATGCAAGCGGTCACTTTATTTCGGTTTTCGAAATAAAAATGAATATCTGAATGAGTTTTTACTGCCTGATTATTTATCCAAATTTATATTCTTACGTTGATAAGTTAATATCTAGATTTCCGTGTACAAAATACGGATGAACACTTTCTGGAAAACTTAGAAAGGGTAGTGTGAGGGAAAAATATGTCATTAAAACAGTTTGTGGAAAATATTCATAAAATAATTTACTACAGGAATAAAAACAAATCATTATTGCTACATATAGTTATCACATATGTGATTTCGGTATTACATACATATTATCTAAAATGTAATGCTAAAAGTTTGTGCCACCATTTATTTAGCTTATCAAGATATCTTAGAATCAATGCACTACTAAAGTGAAATTTATAATGTTCCGACTCCAATTAGTAGCAGTCTTTGACAAAAACTGTCTAAAAGTATCGGAATGACAAACATTTTGAGATTATTATATTATCTATTTTGTTACAATCAGGGTGTTGTGTGATTTACTAAGTGTGCTGTGTTTTAGTTGAACATTTCATTATTGTTAACAATGATATTAAAATAATTCATTGTAAAAAACATTTTGGGATTATTATATTATCTATTTTGTTGCAATTAGGGCGTTGCACGCGGTTTACTAAGTGTTCAGGTTTTGGGCTGTGCTTTAGTTGAAAATTTCATTATCGTTAACAATGTTATGAAAATAACTCGTATGTAAAATATATTTTTAGATTATTATATTATCTATTTTGTTGTTGCAATCAGGGTGTTGTGCGGTTAACTAAGTGTGCTGCGTTTTAGTATTATTATTATCAACAATATTATTAAATTAATTCATATGTAAAAACATTTTGGGATTACTATATTATCTATTTTGTTGCAATCAGGGTGTTGCTCGCGGTTTACTAAGTGTTCAGGTTTTGGGCTGTGCTTTAGTTGAAAATTTCATTATTATTAACAATGTTATTATAATAATTCACATGTAAAAAAATGTGTTAAACCAAAAATGTTTATATTATGTCTTCGAAGTCGACAAGTTCGTCGAAGTTCGACTTCGATGTTCGGAGTCTACGAAGCAGTTTCGAGTACTTTATGGTAGGATTGAAACTTTGAATGTCTATCATTATTGTATAGATCTAAAAAGAGAGTTATCAATGCCGAACATTTTAATTTGTGGGTTGCTGTAAAAAATGCGCTTCGCAATCCTGAAAATATTTCCTAAGATCACAGAGAGTTTCATTTTTCAATAACCACACCACCTCCACTATCATCTTGACAGAAGGAATTTCTTGTTTCGACCTTTCAGTTACACTAAAGTCCAAATTGCAACTAGAAAAATTAGTTGAAGGCTTAGGCATTTTCAAGCAAAATAATAAGGCCTACTGACAAGTCAATTTCTGTAGGTTCCGAAGTTATCGCGTGATGACATATGGACGAGTACAATTCCTGTCATAACTTGCAAATGTTATTGAATTCTTCTTTAGTGTATTGTACATTGTTTTTCAACTTGGATCCTGAGTCTACACTGGGTCACTTTCCTCGCCAGAACTGCTGAATGTGCTAGATGTGTCAATATAACAACTGGTGGTTTCATTTTTATTGTAAAATATTGCCACAACGGACAAATGGATAGCATCATTGAGGCAGAAAATCATTTCAGCAGGACTTTCACAGCCAAATTTAAGTATAACATTTTGCCTGTCACTACTCACAGATGATGTCGTGTTCAAAATAGAATGTAAAACTACGCTATAGCCATATGTATGGTGGATATGAATATTAAAACACATTTGATTTCCTAAACTCGTCATTTCATCGATGCTTAAACTAAATTGAGTTGACTGATTGTCGTGTAAGTGATGTAAATTGTTACTTTGTCTTTTTTTTGTTGAATAAAAAAAGAAAAAAATTTATTGTTGAATAGGATTTTGTCCTTAAAATACTCTGTTTCTTATATCCTTATCTAAGAGTTTCTTATTTATGAAAAATAGAAAGATTTACATGAAAATCATTTTAATAATAGCCTGAATTACAGCAAAGTAATGCCGAAAAGCAATAAATGGACGAACTAAAAAGATATAAAGAACAATAAAAATTATACTGTCTTTTTGTGCAAATAAGGTATTTTTTCAAATTTTATGTGATTAACACTGAAACAAAGTAGGATTGATATTATTATAATATTATCAATATTATTAAAATAATTTTGAAAATTTCACTTCTTGCCCATTACACACTAGAAAAAAAATTTTCACACGAGAGTATCAGTTGCGCTGCGATTGGAATTTGTTCAGACGTGTTTTACTGCACTCAAAAAGTATTTACGTATCGTAGATATCAAAATTGTGTTCTGAAACTGTTGTTGTTGAAAAACTTAATTAATAATGCCTGGAAACCAGTGTGAATGTTGTAAAACATGGCGAAAAATAAATACTGACTTTGAACTGAACTCTGGCTCAAAATACTTCTATTTTATCTACCGTAGTGAAAACAAGAGATCTTGCTTCAACAAGTAATGCCAACGAAGCCACGAAGAAACCTAATGTACATTTATCAATACCTCGTTGTCACAACTTGTTATATATCATGTTGTCACAACTTGTTATATAATATATTGTTATATAATATATAATACTTGTTATATAATATGTACACGTAAGAACTACCTCGTGACTGTACCAAAAGCGGCTTGCAATCAAGCCTTCATAGCAACTGGAATCTATATTTCTTCGCAGTAAACGGTGCTGTAAAACTCATATTACCAGATTGGTATTCAGTGAAATAGCTCTGCAAGATTTACGCCCTGTAAGTGACAATACATCAATGTATGAAAAAGATATTGAATGTCTTTTAACCAGTATCAGAAAGATAGCAAAAAAAGAGGTCCCGATTTTGACACACAGCTTTCCGAGTCTGATTATTATAGTTCCTTAGTTCCTAGATTATTATAGATATTTATAGTATTGAGCACAACCATGACGGATTTTAACTGTATTTTTGGATGAGTAAGGCCCAAAATTCGGTCCTCGAAAGTGAGGTCATCTTGTACTTGATTGAAAATATTAATAATTGAACTTAGAACTGGTCTCTCTAATAGTGTTCTGTCCACATTATTTTGTTAAAAATATACAAGGCCTTTAGCAAGAAGATTATTTATTCCCGACCATGACGATGATGCAGTGATACTCGTTGCTGATGGCACGTACATTTATATACAGAAGAGTGCGAACTATTCGTTTAAGAGACGATCTTTCTCGTTACACAAAGGAAGACCTTTGGTTAAACCGATGATGTTGGTCACTACTTACGGTTACATTTTAGATATCTTTGGACCTTACTTGGCCGATTCAAAGAATAATGATGCCAACATATTAACACATATACTAAGAAAAAAAGGACACAATATCTGCGAGTGGTTGAAGCCAAAATGATGTAATGATTGTTGATAGAGGCTTCTGTGATTGTTTAGAACTTCTGGAAGAAATGGATCTTGTACATGAAATGCCTAGATTCCTAAACAAGCAGCAATAGTTTTCAACAGAGGACGCTAACAAGACACACCTTGTGACCAGAAACAGGTGGGTCGTTGAAGCGGTTAATGGACAGTTGAAAAACTAGAGAGCATTGGATGAAGTGATACGAAACACTCAAATACCCTATATTGGCGACTATATGTGACTTATATGTGCTGTTCTCAATGCATTTCATCCTACAGGGATCAAAAACACCAAAGAAATAATCACTCAAAGGATGCTTGATTTGGTCAAAAACCCTAATTACCTACAACAGATAGTCGAAAAGAAAGGATGGGTGAGATAAAAGGCAATCTGCACTAAGCTAACTGATTTTCAAGATTTTCCACACCCAACCTGGGATGAGCTGCGACAGTTAACTTTTGATATGTATCAACTTAAACAAAGCCTATTTCACACTCAAGAGCACTTAAACGAAGATGGTCTTTACTTACAACACAGATCGAAGCAACATCGCATACATATAATGGTACTGTCAATGTAAAGTAAGCGCAAGAGTCATAGGGTGTTATGTGAATGTTGCTTCTCTATTATGGTTCTAGCTTTCTGGCGCCACAATTCAACCGAAGTCAAAAAATAAAGTCTCGAATGTGCCCATACACTACAAGACGCCGCCGCTAATGGATGGAACAGTAATTCGGATGAAGAAAGCAAGTAGGATTAAAAAACATATTGCTCAAAGTGTCTTGTTACTAATTATTTTCGGTTATGGATTATTTCCTATGTTTCAAATATTGAAACAATATTAATAATAAACTCTTTTCATCTTAATCTTGCATTTAGTGTCCTAACCACAATTGATATTGTTGTTAAAATGAACGACAATATTCAGTTTATATAAATAAATGTTCATAATATATATGTAATTGTGTATTTAATTTAAAATTTTTTTTAAATTACAGAATTTTCAAATAATGAATATATTTGGCGTTAATTTTGTAGAAATTCATTATTCACAATTAAATGAAACTACGTGATGTAGTATTATTTCTACTTTCTTTATACAGTTAGTCTTTGCTAATAGTTCACCTGAAGTTGTTGTAATACAACGAAACCTAGGTCGTGGTAAAGAACTTAAAGAAAGTAGAAATAATACTACATCATGTCGTTTCATTTAATTGTGTACAGAATTTTCATTTAAAGAATTGTTTTTCATATTTTTTATGAGGTATACTATTAAATAAAATATATGTCGCATCAAGTGGCTGATGATGAAAACTGGTCCTTCAACCCTCCTCTTTTCCGTATCTAGTTTGAAATAAATTTCCGTATTATTAAAGCCCCTTATTCTCTAACAAATGAAATTGCACTCGTAAAGGCTCGCTGGTAAAGTTTGCTAGTGGATCAGTGGCAAAATTGTGGCTTTGGCATCGATGGCTTGTCATATTTTTAACAATTTTGGCACGCTTCACAATGAACAGTTTTTACCGGTAGTTGGTGCATATACACACATTTGTTTCATTCAGATGAATTTTTGTGCACAATGCCACGATGTTGTTTTTGAATTTATAAATTTCTTCTGAGAAAATGTTAGCTTACGACAAAAATAAGAATATTAAAAGTGCATATAAGAAATTTCTCATAATTAATAAAAATTATGAACTTCGAATATTCGAGATTAAAAAAAATATCTAAAAACTCGAGAGTAGCACCCAAACACCCATCAGTGAATCCTTAAGAAAGGAGATATTTTTTTTGGCAAAATCATTTTCAGTAGTTCCAGAAACATTCCTTCAGAACTACTTAAGGAATTACGAAAACTATCCAAATCAGAAGATAGTTCCATTACTAAAATAGTATGGGGAAGATGTTTTCTTTCCTGTAATCGATTCTTTACTCATACTTTATGGTGTATTTTTGGATTTGGTAATACCATTTCTGAGCTGCCTTACTGGAACACGAAAGTCTAGTATTCGACTGGCTAATGGAACACCCAGCGAGCCAAGGGCAATGACATCAACGAGCAATCCGTCGCAAGCTTACTTGCTAGTGGATCAGAAGCTTAAAAATGTTCACAGATTTATTTTTATATTAACTTTTTGTTTCGGCCTAGCTCACATGAACTTCGCTATTTATTTAGATATTGGTGACTATGGTCAGTAGTTACCCATGTCATAGTATTTAGTAGGCTGATATGTTTTCCTCTATTTTTCAACATCGTATTAACATACAATAAATAAAACATAGCTGATATCTTAGACCTTAAGAAATATAACAAATTCCATTTACGAGTATGTCAAAATATTCTCTCTGTGTAATGAACAGAGAAAACATATAAACAGACATAATTACTCGACATCACATTGATATTACATAT
This sequence comes from Druceiella hillmani, assembly GCA_039881145.1. Classification (NCBI taxonomy): domain Eukaryota; kingdom Metazoa; phylum Arthropoda; class Insecta; order Lepidoptera; family Hepialidae; genus Druceiella; species Druceiella hillmani. Next base: position 18,395,326 of record JAYKKI010000029.1, read on the forward strand.
ACTTCATTTCAAAATGCCATCAAAATATGTCGTTTCTTTTTTGTGATGCATCGTGATTTCTTATGTGTGATGCATACCGGAGATGAAATAATTGGAGAGTTCTGTTATAACTCTTTCTAGTCAATAGGCAGTTTTACTTTATAGAGGCTTTACTGAATTCCAATATAATTAGAAGTTAATTTAGTGTAATGTACTAAGTATATTCAAGATGGGTGGTGCTCAATTGAGAGCAGAAAATAGCTATGGAAAAGAAATGAAATAAAAATATTGTATTCGTTCATAGCTCATTTCACATATTGAAGTACGTCACTAGATTCAATATATTTAATACCTTTAATATGTTTACTACACGCCCTGTCTTTCGTTCGTTAGTTGTTGGAATTTTGTTTGTGTCAATGTATTTCATTTTGTGTTGTCATCCATTTTGGGCTGGACTACAATACATGCAATGTTGAATATATTTGGAGTTAATTTTGTAGAAATTCATTATTCACGACTAAATGAAACTATGTGATGTAATATTGTTTCTATTTTATTTAAATTCTTTACCACGACTTTTATTACAACATCTTCAGGTGGACAATTATCTTTGCTAATTGCCCACCTGAAGATGTTGTGATACAACGACACTTAGGTTGTGGTAAAGAATTTAAGTAAAGTAGAAATAATAATGCATGCAATGTTTGTAAACTAGTTTGTGCCTGCATTATACACTAAAAGATTCAATATTTGTATTGTATCATAATTTGTAATATTATCCAAAAAAGCATTTTAGGTAACATTTGTTAATTACACTACAAAACGAAACTTTTAAAAAATTTGCTTTCCTAATCTGAATTGTTTAATTTTTCTTAGTTCAATAATAAAGATTTATTGAATATATTTGGCGTTAATTTTGTAGAAATTCATTTTTAACAATTAAATGAAACTACATGTTGTAGCATTATTTCTACTATCTTTAATTTCTTTACCACGACCTAGGTTTCGTTGTATTACAACATCTTCAGGTGGGATATTAGCAAAGATCTAATAGCCCATCTGAAGATGTTGCAATACAACGAAACCTAGGTCGTGGTAAAGAAATTAAAGATAGTAGAAATAATACTACAACATGTAGTTTCATTTAATTGTGAATAAAGATTTAATTAATAATTAGTGAAATATTACTGAAACGTGAAGTATATTTATAAAAAAAATTATTAGTCATTTAATCTGCAAACTTTTTGTTTTTAATTATAAATATATAGATTAAAAACCAGAAGCAATCATGTCATAGCATGTTCCCACCTTACTTGGTACCTGGTTTCGATGATTCTCAGTTCCTGTTAGAATCTCTTCTCTTCATCACTAATAGCACTGAGGTTATCGGAAAAAAAACAGATATGGGTTTGAGTAGTGAATTTTTAACGACATTTGATATGCTGGTATGGGTAATTTTGTGGAGAAGTTTTTTTTTAGAAGGTTTCTGTAATTTTATTATTTCGTTTTGCCAAAATGCCTTTTACAACTTTCAGAAAGCTATTCCAGGTATGGAATTTTTTTTCATGATTTTATTCTTGAAAAAAATCTTCTCCGGAATATCTGATTTTATAGACCAACGTTAATAACCTCTTCTAACATTGTCGCTTAGTTGATGTAAAAACACTTAACTACTACATTCTCCGTGCTTATTGACCGCTTTTACAAAATTCTTCATTAGCACTTTAATATTCAATAGGAAAAGATTTTTGGATTCAAAAGACAAATAGCTTGTTTTCTTTCATTCAAATCTGAAAGCCAAGAGCAAATCTAGTATAGGCTTAGTTTGGTGTCCGAATTTTTTGTAAATTATTCATCTAAGCCTAAATGTATTTGATATTTATTTATTTATTTACGTACTTTAATGCTTACAATTAATGCATATGGCAGATTTTTGGCTATGAAAGCAGTCTCCAGCTCTCCTATTTTGTATCTATGTATTTTTATCATTAAACCTCGGGTATTAAAGTACAATACCATACGATCAAATTACCGTATCATGCCATCAAAGTACTGTAGATACAGCAAAATTTATTTGGTGACATTTTCCAGGATCATCTTTGGATGATTTCTATTCTTAAATGTATAATAAACTTTAAATCAATAAAACACTTTTAATATCAATGGATACGTTAACAATGATTTAATATTATGAATGAAATTCAATAATTTCCATAGATTTGTTAAATATCTACAAAAACAACGAAGTAAAGGTGACCTTCGTACAAAATGTGTGTGCGTATAAAATGAGTATTTTTTAAAATTGTTTTGCTATAAAAGATTACATGACGGTTAATTTTATTAGTGAAAATGTTTTTAAAAATGGTATTCAGTAGCGAGTAAACAAGTTTTGCTAGTGCTAATATAATAATATAATTAAATATTATCAAACAATTTAAATCAATCACAATACTTTTGCAGTAACATATCGTAGTATCTTCTTTCCTTTTATCAGGATATAAAATGGTAACTTGTAAAAAAGTAAAAACTATTCGTAATGTTTGCCCACTCTCCTTCCAACTCTGTTGGTATAAAAGTCAATTACTTAGTGTTATGACCCGTGGTTTGTGCGTTCATAATGCTCCGTATACGTTTATTCGTAATGCGCTAATTGTCTACAAATATGGTAAATTGCGCGAACATGGAACTATTGATGTATTCACTCTTTCGAGATGAAGTACTACATATATTGTAGTCACATAGCTATTAGAGACATAAACTTCGGATTTTCACAAAATAAAAAAAACGGAATAGATAAAATGTGTAGATAAAACGTTTTATTTATCTTACAGAAAACATCAAGATGTCGACCACATCCATTAATTTTGCATTAATGACCATATTCCACTCCGAAAAACCACATCCCGCAAGGTACTACGATGAGAATGGACGTATAGACGTCAAAAAGTACCACATCGGCCTAGAAGTGTGGATAACGACAGTGAGTACAGTGTGCTAGTGTTAGCTGAGACAGGACACGACAGCAAATGCTCATACTGCTTTACTTTTAGGCACATTAACGTGCATAAGGTAGAGTTTAAGCATAGCCTACAAGATATCTGGAAATCAAATGTAGTGTCCAGATTGAACATTATGAGGTGAGTGCAGCAAATAGCGATCACTCTACAGTGAATATGCTAAGGAAACTCGCTAGCATATGTGAGACGCAGCTAAAATGTGAACAGCACATTTATCTACTATATATCTCCAAAGTGATGAGTGGTCATACTGCTGAGGAGTCTCATGGAAAGATGGGTAGCAAATGCAATATCTGTAGTCCTAGAAAAACGAAGGGAAAAAGATAATATTGCGATATCTCATTTGTTACTGGAAAAAGCGATTAAAATATCCATGTTGGGTCGGAGTGTTGAAGATGTTACTTTAATGTCAGAATATACAAAGCACTTATACGTCATGATGATGAACAATGGTTATAGGCATAGTTTCTCTCAAACATGTTCAGCCAAACTAAAGAGATGAGATAGATACGAGGGCACAAACAGCTAAGTGAACAGACAATGCAAAGGGTCACTTGCATTGGTGAAATACCACACCGTTCACGTTTCATGTCTCCAAGCAAAGAGGAAAAGAGTGAATTTTCATCTTTAATTGCATGCCAATAGACAACACCAAATGTGAAATAGGTTTTATTATACGTAACCTATGCATATAATAAAATTGTAACAGTGAATTCTGTACATGGAAAATATTTTAAAAATAGTGATAGAATGATAATTATATTGATATTTTTGTCTGTCTGTTAATTTCTTTGTCAATCATGTGAAATCTACTGGATGGATTTTGATAAAATTTGGCATGGCAATAGTTTATATCCAAGAGCCAACATATGAGAGAAAAAAAATTCTAATAACTTATTCCGAATTTCACGTGAATAAATTCGTAGGCACAGCTAGTATCTATATAAACCAGCTAAACTCAAATGATATAGATAAATGGATCACAAAAAACATTGATACTTTATAAACAGTTTACTCAGAGTAAACTGTTTATAAAGTATCTATGTTTTTTGTGATCCATTTAACCCTAGAAAGTTTTTATTTGATTTCGTTGAGTGGATACGAGATCAAAGAACAGAAATATAACTTTTTTAAAACAAAATGTTGAATTATATTTAGAGAATATTGTCAATTTTCGTAATACTGTAATAGTAAAGGTTCAAAGCTATCAGTTTTATTCTTGTGAGTGATTATACATCCTTAACAACTGGTCAGTTATGATTTATTTTAAGTTACAATTTATTATTGGTCATCTCTGCTGCATAATTAATTATATGCCATTTGGGTAAACACATTGATGGTAGTTACCCTTCTCACTTTTTGGCTTTTAATATTGAAACTGGTTTTTTTCAAAATCTACGTCAATAAATGTTTGTCAGTCCATACCCATTATTTTATGTATATTACATTACATTTCTTTACCTTCTTATCATTACATTTAATGCTATCAACATTAATAGCTTAACTAGATTGTCTCCTAAAAAACTTTGGAAATTTGTGAACATATTGATCAAATGAAATTTGTGGATATAGCGAGAATATGTTTAAACTTTGCTTTAAACTGAGTTTTGGTTAGTATTGTATCTGACGCTTTAAACTAATTTTTGCAGTTAGGTTATTCTCATAATTACATTATTCTTATAATTACATAATTCTTATAATTACATAATCATCCACATCGTACTAGTTTTATTTTTTGTTTTAAGATTTATTTAATTTTGTTAAGGCAATAATTATACAATCTTTTGCACTAATCTATACATCTAATAAAATGGTAATGTGGCCATGTCTGTGTTGGCATCACGCAAAAACCACTAGATTGACTTTAATGAAACACTACAGTTTTATACCTTCTTTGATTATCTTTACAAAATTGTATCTAACCCTTTTTTTTTAATCTTATTAAAATATACGGTTGGAAGTTAGAAACGGTATGATATTGAAAAGAATTTGTGTTCAAAAACATATTTTTTTTATTAAAAATATTATTATATATTCTAAGAATTTTTTCCAAATGAAGGTGATCTCAAAAATATAATGAAAAATAAGTAAATATCATGTAGTAACTCAAATTGAGCTACATCTCTTCCTCTTGAAATGCAGCATCCTTCGCAGTATAATAATAACGAAATATGTTCACTTTCTATTTCAAGCGAAATAAAAAATATAACCTGGAATTGCATGGTCTAATGTGATTCAACATTTTGACTGACTCCATTAAAACTATTGTTAACTCCTGTAGTTCTGTGCAACGTGGTGTGTTTTTTATTATTTCAGGAGAACATTTTTTTAGTTATCAATCCACTCATGTCATAGCCTTAGTGCCATCAGTTACAAGGCTAACGCATCGTGATCAATCGAAACCATTTTCTGTGAAAAAATAATAACTTTGGAACAAATCTTCTCTGGTTTTGAACTTCGGAGAAAAAAATATTCTCAATGTCTATTTTTCAAGGAAGTATTTAGTAAACTTTTTCAAAAACTTCTGATGTTATCCAGGTTTTTTTGTTTTCTTCGTAATTAACGGGTTTGACATTTTCGAAATATTTTGGTTTCTTTGCCTTGCCTATCACCAGTGACTTGTTTTTCTCTGTTCAACTGGAGACTACAAGGACAGTGATTCCGTTCTTTGATAGTTTCCTACCTATGCATTTTTCACCTTTAAATTTCTATGTTCCCTTGGGGTTAACTTATAAAACAAATCCGTTTTGTTTGCCTTTCATATTTGGCTGCCAGTGTATCCTTCAGTCAATATTGGTAAAACTGTTTTCAGACAATTGCTACAGTAATTTGTACACTGGTGGTTTCTTCATAAACTGACTTCTTCTTCATAGACTTTAATGTTGTGATCTTGAGAAATCGGTATATTCAGCTTTCAGAACATTTAAACTCCTTTTTTCCAAACAATTTGGTAAAATAATTTGCTTTTTCTTGCAAAAGGCGACTAATCAAAACTATGTTTTGATTTCTTTGATTTTTGAACCACTTTGATGACTTGGTTTATAATTTTTTTAATCTTCAGAGATTTTGATTCAAAACACTTCAATATTTCAGTGTGGTTTTACAACATAGTCGAAATCATGGAATTTGAAACTTGGAGTTCTTTAGATATGTCTACATTGCTTTGACCATTTTGAAGTTTTGGAAATTATTACCACTTTTTGTTGGTACCATAGTTATGATTCAACAAAAGACAGTTAATGCTAAGAAAGTTCCTTTGTAACTGATCCTTGTTTAGTTGAGCACAAGCAGCAAGTTCACTATACAGGCTATTCGGATTTTCGGTAAATCCCCATGCTACAAATATGTTCATTTGATTGTAAGGTAAGCTTATTTATTGTTTTTTGTTTCCAAGTGGATCCCCTGGGTGGGTACCCAAGTAATACCTGCTTGGGATTTCTAAGAACTTGGTCATGAATTAGTCACTTAAACCAGTCCTTATATCGCAATTGCTTTTATATCCGAATTTGCTATAGCCGAAAAAAAATTATTAAAACCGAAATCCACTGTATTCATCATATTTTCTTTTTTTACCCCATGACGTATTTTTTCTTATGGCGACTGTCTTCGTATTTTGTATAGATTGTACATAAATTTGAATCACTAGTTTGTTTCACAGCAGGATGTACTTTGTGTAACTCACAAACTTGATGATGAACTCCAGTTCCAAGTTTTAACCAATGATTTTCAATGCCTCCCTATCTTTCACTTGTTTTTTTTCAGCCCTGAATGGCTACCTTTTTCTCATGATGCTGGCAGTTTGTCCTCCATAGAACAACCATAAGTGTTATAACTGGCTAATTGACAGGCGCACAAGATTAAAGACCGCAAGATAAAAATGAGTACAGTGATAAAACAACTTGCCTACTTGCTTTTTTCAACCTACTAGTTAATATCACTAAAGATACCATTTTAATGTAATATTTATTTACTAATGTATGGACAAAATGTAATTTTTTCCATAATTATGTAGACTTACAAATCTTAAAGTCTTAATCTTAAAGTAACCCCAGGGGTGCTTTAAGATTGCTATAAGGGTAGTGTCAACATCAGCAATAGATCATCACTAAATAATAGCTTCCTACTAAACAATTATTTACAGTGCGATCTCTTTTGTTGGAAGTAATCAATGTTATCATAGTTTTATAATTCTCCACTAGATGGCAGGATTTGTTTTATTCTTACTAAATGTTTTTAATAATGCATTTATATTTTATATATATCTATCTGAAGTAATATCACTATCTATCCGATTCTATGGAACTGTTCTATACAAAAATATATACTTGATAGATATTGTGTTTTAGTCTGATAGATGTTGATACTGTGTTTTCAAATATATAAATTGAAATGCATTATTAAATTCAAAATATTTTTTAAATACTGGCTGCACGTATTTGAAGATTTAAAAGTGTGTAATATAGTGCAGGTGGACTTGCACAAAGAGCGGGCAAAATTGCTAGTAATGCAATATCTACATTATAATTGCATGAAATAATGAAATTATCTTGGGTAGGTAAAAATATATAAAAAAATATGTAAAAATATATGATTTAATGTTAATATTATGAAGAAGCCTTTCAATTAACGTTAGTGGAGATGTAAAGTAATCTTACCTCTCATCACAGAGTTTCTTTAAAATTTATCCCTTGTACATAAATTCTTTCTACCTTAATGTGTGTTAACAGCAGTAAGAAAATGTAACGAAGGTGCTCCTATACTGTAACCCTAATAGGCAACATTTTTTTGTGGTCATCATATAGATAATATACATTTAATTTATATGAGTTGAACAATTATATTGTACAAAGTATAATAATGGTAATGAAATAAAAAAGGGGGCTATTGAATAGCCGACAATCAAAAGAGCTTCCACTTAAAATAAATGTAAGATGTACCACCATGCTGTACTATAAGATATTCACTACAATTTTAGAACTAGGTGCCTGACTAGTAATTGTGTATTTTGTCTTCAGTCGACTACTACAAATTTGAAAATAAAAAATAGAAGAAAAACCATTTATTATTGGTGGTATGTGACTTCTAGATCAAATGTTCACAGTATAATGTAATAATAATTTCATTGTTTTAATGAGCATTTAACTTGTATGTTAATTTTCATATTTTTGGGTATTTGTTAATAAATTTTCATAAAAATTACTTAAGCAATTTCATTGACACTTTTGCAAAACTTAAATAGAAGAGCCAGAAGTAAATTGAAAGTAATTAATTTAATGCATCTAGCAAGAATGCTACATAAATGTTAAAACGTCATATAAGTAAATACAGTGGCATTATTATGTGTATGCATGTTATACACTTAAATGCCTAGTTTATTAACACGTAAATACATGAAGTGGGAGAGACTTGAAGTGGAAGTTGATCTATGGGTAGTCAAATTGTTGTAGGAGGCATCACTTTCATTCATAATTAATGGTTTTAGTTGCCACTAACAGCAAATGTTTGTTGGTAACTCTGCAGCTTTTATTGTGTAGTCTAGCTGCTCATGAGAGTATTGTATTTCTTTGTCATTGAAAAAATTAAAGCATAGTATCTATTGCTTGCTTTATTTACAACATTGTGACCATTTTTATTTAGTTTTCGTTATTTTATAACTCAGCTCATTTTGGTTTATACAGGCTATAAATCAAAGGAACTACCATCGTTCTTAAAAAGAAAAGATTGTTTTTTTATTAGTGTCTTTCGGTCTTCATATAGTCAATAATTATAGGTTTACATGAAGTTGTCTCTATTGTAGTACTCTGATTAGAATAAATATATACAAAATTTAAAATGCATGCCATACCATATATAAAATGTAGCCTCTATACATGCCATGCCATACATAGACCTGCCTTATTAGGCATTCTTAGTGAAACATGCGACCTTTATTGCTTATTGTATCTGATCAACTGTCCATCTGCCCTTATGTATGTTGAAACCTCAGAGTTTTTACAGTTTTAGATTCATTGCATGAAACTGCAAGTAGTTACTTCATGTGGAGATCTCTATTAATGTGCAGCAAAATATGAAATACATATAAAGTTGGAGAGAAAGAAATTGTTTTGAATTTGTTATTATAGGATAGGTTTTTAAAAATGAAATTCAAGTTAGTCTCATCATTTTTCCTTTTTATGTCCGCTTTTGGGAAATGTTAAGAAGCTTCAAAGTGATGTGAAGTATGTGCGCCCTATACTTTTTGAATCACGTGTGGGAAAAAATCTTAGAAAATTCTAGGTTTAACTAGAATTTTTAATGTAAATGTTTCAGTTAAATTATATTGACAATTTCAAGAAAGGTAAACAACTACGGAAACCAAGTTTATACTACTTATTTGGACACACACCTGGCCGCTTTTATGTTTTGAAATGCTTCTTTCACTGACAAGTTTAGTTATATTCTGTCTGTTGAGGCTCTTTATATTATTCTCTTAGAACCTAGATATTATTTATCTTACTTCTACCTAGAACTTAAATTATACATATTTTGATCATCAATTAAAATATTTGTTTTGTGTTTTGGGTGTTCCGCATCATTTCGAAAGTTCGCACACCAATTGTGTACATTGTTTCATAATCCGTTCATAGTTTGTGCACAGATTTCTCAAAAACCCATAAAATTTTGTGCACAGATTTCTCAAAAACAGTTATAGCAAACAGAGATTGGCGGCAATAAATTTTGTATTTGAACATCTATTAAGTTGCTAAAGTTTATACGGTGTCAGTTTTGACCATTTGAAATAATTGGTAAACATTTGTGATTACAATCATTGGTGGAAATTTTGTCCATATGAATTTTCAGATGACCCATTTGCTTGAGTTCTCGTATGCATGATTGGTTGGTGCATTATAGTGAAATTTTCGAAAAATATATCAGTATAATCTTAATAGTGTCATTTGTTTAGAGTAATGCAAAAAATTTGAGTTGGACAAAAAAATTATAAAATTTGATTTCAATTTTAAACATTCCAAGAGGAATTGTTCCAGAATCTTTTTGATTTTTACATTTTAGGGTTTAAGTTGCCGTTATAAATTTTTTTACAAAATACCTCTGTAAAGATTGTACACAGAATAGGGAAGAAAATTAATTTGTAACTAACTGTAAATTTAATAGAACAATCGTGTGTTTCATAGCACAATGCGGGGGAGTCTGGTAACTTCTCTATTGCCATGAGCGTATTAAATCAAACCTTCATCAGATCAGCCTTAGTCAAATTTATAAATAACACATTTTGTAAATAAATACAATTGTTTTATTAATTATAAAGTTGGTATAATTTGTTAATGTGCCTAACTAAATCAATATTAAGGAGCTTGCCAAGGTCTTTAGCGTAAACAAAGTCGAGGTGATTGAATTTAGGCCAGCCCACTCGGCTTAACAATACAGTGTTGACACCGGCTTGCTTCAGTTCTCGGGTTAGCCTCTGCACTGACTGAAATATAAATAAAAATAGTAGTGAACATTAGATAATGTTATCATTTAAATTTGATTCAAATATAAGATATGGTTTAATAAATTACTAAAGGGCTAAACAATGAAAACTAAAGTGTGAAACTTCGCATAATGTAGTAAATGCTGCATTGCTGCATCAATGCGACACAGTGGTTTACAAATAAATTCCTTATTAGGATTTTAATACTCAGCAATAAAAATATTAATTTATATAAAGAAATATTGATTATATTAGTAATTTATCTTAGGTCTTTTATTGAGGTTCCGATTGTGTTAATGCCTAATTAAAAAGTATTAGAAATAAAAACATAGTTTTTATTGGAAACAAATTTATTTTCCTGTAGCAAAGGGTCAAATAAAAAAATGTTAGATTATTTTTGTTTTATATTTTTGAAAGGATGTTTTTTAATTTTTGCCACAAACATGTTTTGTTTCATTAGCACAAAACTTTCACCAACGTAAAACTCTAGTGCCCAAATGGACATAGGGCGTTCAATACCTTTTTAGAATATGTGGATAAGTGACAATGGTTTAAGTGAATGAAGTCGAAATGTGCTGTGCGCATTTTTGAGTTAAACTTTTAAGCCATTATAGTTACCTTAAAATGATGTATAAATATTGAAGATATTGTAGACAAAGTCAAAATCTACAAAAAGTTCAACGATATATATAGCTAATTATTGTAGATTGTGCAAACCTGAATAGAATCGCCTAACTCAGATTTTGAATCTCGTTATTGACATACAGGACATTGATTTGTGAAGTTTTTATGTTAATTGAACCTAAATGATGATGGAAACCCATACCCTGGGGATATGTTATATAAAGGATTCTCCTTTATTACATTATTCAATGTAGGAATGTGGAGGTGGTGAGGAAAGTAAGAAATGTTATGTGTATAAAATTCCATTGTGTCCTTCCAACATGCATAACGTAATGGCAACTTCAGCTGTTGGAGCTAGAAAAGAAAATGTCACATCCTATAGTATTCCTTTCTCAGGGCACCTTATTTGTGGGAATGTTCTCCAAATTTGATGCAAGGTGGTTAAACTTTAGTGATTAATTGCCCAAATGTCTTGAATGAAAAGATTATCCCAGGAACTTTTGTATACTTGTCTATTTAGAATAAAATTTGGCAATATAGCCGCAGTAGATAGATTAAATGGTAAGGTTTAGGTACATCTTTAAATATGGTCTGCGATTCACAATTCTTCTACAGTAGTGTTAATTAATATTCTTTAAAATGCGCATATTTTCTGGGATTAATAAAATGTCAGGTTGAAATTAGAAACCGAACTATTACTTTATCCAATAGATACATATTTCTTTGGCTACTTACCATTTATTTAAAAATCATGTTTTGGCAATTCTTTGGAAATGTGTTACTGATATGTATTTGTTTAACAAAAAAGTATTAACTTTGGGTTAAAGTAAGCTCATGTATAATATTACGGTTGATTTAATTACAATAAAACTTTACTTACATTTTTATCAGTAAGCTGATCATTCTCCCCGTAAAAGATTGAAACTGGGACACGGACGGCGGAGAAGTTGTATGGCTTTGTTTGATTCAAATTCTTAGACAATGGCCCGAACACACCTAAAATGTATAAAGTATAATAACTTAAATTCAGTAGAGGCCCTTTAAAAACATAAAGAAGACAAACATTTACATAAACAGAAAGAAAACAGTATTCTTAACAATATTAAGTTTTAGCTGAAAAAAGGGTTTTCTATGGAATTAAGTAGAATATATCACTTTCACGCTATTTTTAAGTTAAACCCGGCAATTTCATCAACAGTTCTATGATATACAAAATCTCTTTAGAATAGATATGCAATCTTGAAAATATTTGAAATCAGGAATGTGAATAAAGGATTGATGGTTCACATTATTTTCTCAAGATATTTTGGAAATTATATTAATATTTTGATTGCATGAGCAAAATTATATTAATATTTCTATTGCATGAGCAAAATTATATTAATATTTTGATTGCATGTGCAAAAGTATATTAATATTTTGATTGCGTGAGCTAAATTATATTAATATTTTGATTGATGATTAATTTAATTTTCCAAATCCAACTGGAACATCTTGGAATCTCGACAATGGTAGTGGCTTGGTATTTTAATGATTTTTTATGTAACTTGCCTGTGATTGCAGTGTGTTGGAAATGCTTAATTTGCTTCATGGCGAACGGTTGAAATCTGGCTAAGATTGTCGGCGTAAGTTCCTGTGAACATTATGTTTAAGTGATATAAATTTAAAAGTTAACAAACAAATCATTAATGAAATATGTGAGCGATTTTATTCAAGTCATCCAGGGATTTATTTTGGATTATTTAGAATTGTTCCAAGTCTTTGAAGGTCAAATATATAGGTTTTACAGTTGTGGAAACAATAGCTTTGAATTAAAAAAATTATTTTTTGGGACTAGGAATGAATGCCTAGAAATATACTTATTTTAGCTAAATTATCCTAGACTATTTGGTGTATACCTACAAACTTTGTACAGAAACTATACATAGATTATAATATAAACAGCTCAAGCAAACAAACGAAAAGAAGCACGAAGAAACGAGTACCAAGAGAAAAGTGTGAATATGATTTTATTTTTCATTTGGCAATATTTATATCGAATATAAAAATAACGTCCAGTTGTAAAATTTACGTGAAGATTAAAGTTTAAGACATACTAATAAGAATTGGTTCTTTAAAAAATTATTTTTAAAAATAATTGTAACACATTATCTAAAATAATTGAAATTATATTAATATTAGGCTTATTTATAAATTTCTTTGTTTCATGCTTGGTTTCTATCATTTTCCATATTTTATTTTATTTACATTACACAAAGTTGGGATTGCACTAATTGATACTAGTCACATGCGCGTACAATACTCTAATTCAGTAGCTTTTACAAATTTTTAATTTTTAGTCAAATGATTGATTTAATGAAGATGGACTCACCCAGTCAGTTTGCTCGTAATCCTCACCGACATAGATATAGAAGATGCGCATACAAATGTCATCGGAAGGCTTCCTAGCCCGACAGAATGTACCTATTGTGGCATCCAATACAGGTTGCGGTGCTCTAAGTGCATATATGCCTTTGTGCCAAAATTTCTCCTGGTAATGCGAGGTTAATAAAATTATGTTTAAAAATAGTAATATTGCTGATTCTAGTTTTATAAGGAAATTACGATCTCCATTAGATTTATTAGATTGTTTTTATATCTGTATAAAGTGACTTTCACAATGCACTTTACAAAGTATTCAAACCTTGATTAACTTTGTGATTAATGAGGGCAAAAAATATTATAAGTGTACATAATGAGTGGCTCATAACGAACACTACTGATAAAATTACTAGAGAAGAGTGAAATTAAAACTATAGGTGAAACATAATTGAAAAGAATATGTGAAAAGACTTAGGGACGTCGAGTAAGAAGGGTCTAAGGCCTAAGATGTAATGTGGTTTCGTACTGCCGAAAAATGTAGGGTCTTTAACCCCAAATTTTATGTAGTTTGGTCAATTAGATTATAAGGCAAAAGGCCTATAGCGAGTTTTGTGATAATGAAATCTATGTGTATCTTACATTATAGAAACATAATGTAATAAAACTGAATTTAATTTTTTAAATTCTGTTTTATTACGTTTTGTTTTTTCACAAATATTTAAAAAATAAACCTTTGTTACATATATAATGAGAGTACATACAATTATTCCCATATCATATGTAAGACTGGCAATCTTGTGCTGCGCATCTATGTAAAGTGCGGGCGCAAGTCCTACAAATGCGATGACCTTGTTGTTATACTCGGGTCGCTCCGACATCATCACGAAGAACGAGTTGGTGCCCATAGAGTAACCAGTGTAAAAAAGACGTGGCGACTTGGTAACTTCCAGCACTTTGTCTATCATGGCAGGAACGTCATATTTGCCGTGCTCATGGAAACTGTGAATTAAAGGCTTTGAATTTTAGTTACAGTAATTTTGCTTGTTCAAAATTATGGTTTAGGAGAAATCTAAATATGGTGTTTAACAAAACTTACTTAGATGCTCACGTCTTTATTTAGAACTTATAAAGTTTTGCTATAATATATGAAAAGTGACAGGGATTTTCAGACTTTAACTGTTGCAGCCCATGGGTGGTTAACACTGCCTTTAAGATTGTATAAGAGAGAAAATAATAGATGTGTCTTTTCTTTTGCTATTTGCCACCAAAGTTTTTAGGTGTCATACCATATGGATTATAAATCTGTATAAAGTTTGCTTTAAATTTTATTGCAATTATAAAAATAATAACATTATGTTTTGTATATATTTAGGTGATATAAAGATTATTGTTGTGTATGTTTTAAACCTCAGCATAGAAAAATGTATAAATACTATATATACATACATATATATATATATATATATATATATATATGTATATATATATATATATATATATATATGTATGTATATGTATATATATGTATATATATATATATATATATGTATATATATATATATATATGTATATATATGTATATATATATATATATATATATATATACACACACACACACACACATACATAAATACACTAGGTATATACTACATTGAATAATAAATACATATTCTTAGATTCTCTCGGTAGTACTTGTGTTTAATATTTTTTTTACATTGTTGGTTTCTTTAATGAGATTAAACCTTCCCAGTGTACCTTTCTTATCTGATTGCGGCGAAGGCAAATAGATAGGTTATAAACATTACTATAGTGTCGACAAAAGTGGAGACACTAAATGCCTCATTGCGTAGAGACAGTCTCTAATCGAGTTGGGTAGAAGCACTTGATAGTAGATACAGGACACTATTAGGGGACTTTCGAAGGTTCATAATTTTGTACGAGGGGGTATGTTATGGGTTCCGGGATGGGCCCTGAGACTACCCGGATGGAATGGTAAGAATGTCTAAAAAAAGTGTGTACTGTGAAACTAAAAAAATATTTTGGATAAGGCATTGAAGGAAAACACAAACTCTATAGGATATAAATTCTGACACTTTATTAAATAGGTTTTCCAGATGTGTAATGCTTCATATTTTAGACCTTTTCCCTCAGAGCTTTCCAAGTTCTAAATACATTAATGGTATCATTTTTTATAGAAACAATCCAGTTTGTCAACATTATTTTCTTGTTTGCGCGCAGTGCAAAGATGAGTCCAATGTTTTGGGTCATTGCCTCCTTGCAGTAGGTAATTCTAACTAATAATCTAATTGAAACACGGCTTTATAATATGATTTGTATGCACCATTCGTAATAAAATAGGTCCCGTGAACAACTGCTGAGACTTTAATATGAAGCACCTTGATGAAAGCCCCCACAAATTGTTAGTTTTTGAAACTACCCCCTAAAAGTGTCCAAGAAAAAATTAGCCATACAAGCTTTTGACAAAACATACTGTAAATGAGTATCACAAAATCCCTAAAATGGGTGAACAAATTTATTTAAATGATATAACGACAATCTGGCAAGCAATCTAGCCTGCAAGATCTATATACATTTCTGTATTGTGATACGTTTGTAGTCATGACACACTTGTTACTAATAGCACATCATTGACTTTGCCTCGACATTTGAAAAGCTTAGGACCGTATTCCAAGTAACGCATGCTTCATAAAATTATGTCACTTCGCATATTCAATATTTATAACAGCCTAATGTGTATTGTGTATGATAGGCATGATATTCACTAGATGACAATTTATTAATAAATGATGTGGGATACTTATTAAATGGATATTGACTGTCTGATTAGGATATGTCATTTATCATCTTACGTATTGTTTCCTTTGTTTATTGTGTCACTTGACGGGTTATTTAAGTGAACACTTAACAGTGTTTTTCTTTTGTACGACTATATTGTGTTGCCTTAATTAAGCATAGTTCACTACAGTATATAACGCTGAACATCTTCTTTATATTTAACACAACATCAACTTATGCACCTAGTTCCTTCTGCGGTTTATTTTTGTAATATATTAAGAAATTTTAGCGACAAATTTTAAAAGTATTATGATAATTTGCCTTTTTTGACTAGTTTATATTGTTGTATATTTTAGTATTTAATAGTATTTATAAAAATGTGCAGCTATGAATAATTTTTTTTACAACACAATTATCGCACATGAATCTGGAAAAATATTTTTAGTTTAAATGTAAAAGTGATTTTCATTGAATCTTTAGTACGAAAAATGTGAAAGAATTTGATTTATTGCAAACCTGTAGTTCCAGTATAGCGGATTGTCTGTCTTTAAGTAGGCGTGCGAGGTGAAAGCATTACCCCTGAGGTTGCCTATCCAGACGTCGTAGCCGGCATCCCAAAGGAGATAGGCTGAAATGTTAGTAAATCAATAAGTATGTTCATTAATGATTTTCTCAAGATGCAGAATATTTTCTTTATTTATTATGTCTGTTGATATAAATTTTTCCTTCAAACATGAAGTTTTATGTTTACAACTTAAACTTTATGCCGACTTCCATTTAGAAGTTTTAAAGATTAAATCTTATATATGATTCTTTTCATTCGTTCAGTGCGCTTTCACTAATCCTCAAACGAAGCTTTTATGTTGATGAATGCTTTACTTGCGGGTTAAAAGAAAACTTATTTTCTCCCATTCTCTGGCAAGACACTGCAATTTTAGGTCAATAAATCACAATTTTATTGAGTGCATTAAATGGTGATATACGTTTAACTATAAGTAACATACGTATTTTGATGGTGTTACGACCTCAGTAATGCATACAATTCTGTAGACTACAATTCCACTTACTCGACTTGAATTACCTAAATTTTCTCAACCACCTCTAGATAGATATTTATGGCCATATACAATTTATTACGTTTTTATAATAATCGTTCTGAATATACCAACTTAGTAGTTATATACTACAAGTTGGATTTTTTCCCTGCTACTGTTTTAAATATTCATCAACACTGTCGTTAAGAATCTCGTTTCTATTGTACTGTAATCATTAGTCTAGCTTACTCATTTCAATCAAGGCTTTCTTTATTATACTAATTTTCTTCCCAACTCCTTCCACTTAGCCCTGGGCAAAATAATTTTGCCGCCCCATACCTAGTTATAATGAAGTCAATTTCTCTTACGAGAAAATTAGGCTTATCAATTTCTATAAAATGCGCGCAATTATCTTTGCTCTTTAAAAGGGTATCTTACACAGTGGTTTAGAAAATGTGTCTGAGAACTGAATTTTTGTCTATTCGTCTGTAATTTGTGTGCGAAAACTCTAACGGATATTAAATTATTTCCATTGTTGTGTTTTTCGTGTTTCAAGAATAGAGGAATAAAATATTTGAACCAATATTTTTTGTTAGCGACCTGCGCAGTCATGGTCAAAAACGAGTAATTAATATAAGTAGTTGTATTTAAACAACCGTTATCTCGCAGAAATGCTTACGATCAAAACAACAGCTTATCAGAATTATTTCGTTATCTCTTTCCCACTCGTATAATCTTTTTATTGTTCTCGGCCGTTAAGCGACCCCCTCTACTCCTTCTCTCAACAACTTCGCTTCTTTAGTGACTTGCTTATCGCTCGGAACTAACAACGTGTTTTTGGTTGTTTTTCCCCTACCACTGTTTTTATTTCTTGAACTATGCTTGAATTGGACTTTGTGCTTGTGATTTGGATATTGTTTGGACTTGCTCTTGAATATACAGAAATGTATTTCATTTACGGGTTATGTGGTAGGAATATTCGGCAATCTGCACGTATGTATCGCGAGCGCTACCCTAATCGCGAAAGCTATCCCGATCACAGAGTCTTCCTTTCTGTAAATAACGCATATTTAGAGAGTCGAATTCCTGGAAGTGTAGTTTCTGAAGGATGACCTAGAAGTATTAATGAGCGTCAAATGTTGGCTGAAGTGGAAGAAGCTCCTTCTATTAGCGTTCGCGGTTTTTTCGACTTACTGGTATCGCAAGAATTACAGTACACCGCATTTTAAGAAGATATAATTTGTACCCGTATCATGTACGAGTGCCAGCACTGTTACCAGCTGACTATCAACGACGAATAGATTTCTGTCGGGAGATGCTGCGTCTATGCAGGCAAGATCCACTTTTTTAATTCAATCTTATGGAGCGATGAACCATATTTTAAAAAAGAATGGCAGTATTTAACATGCACAATTTTCACCAACAAGCCGTCGAGAATCCCCACATAATAAGGCAAGATAGATTTGAACATGAATAGAGTCAATTTGTGGGTTGGAATCCTGTATGACAAAATTATCGGCCCATTTGAACTCCCTCCGAGACTTAATGGAATTCGTTATCTATGGTTTTTAGGAGACGAACTTGGGAATCTATTGAATGAAATACCATAAGATTTACGTGACGGGATGTGGCTACAGCACGATGGTGCACCGGCCCACTTTTCGCGATAAGTAACTGAATACTTAAACGCAACTTACCCAAATCAATGGATAGGACGTGGCGGTACAATTACATGGCCACCATCTTCGTCAGACCTCGATCCATTGGACTATTTTCTATGGGGATATTTCAAGGATAATGAACAACAATTAGACAAAAATTACACCGTGTGTCTGAAGTGGTAAAAAACAACGAAAGCCTTACAAAGTTTAAGAAGAAATTTTGTAAGAAGATGCTGGTTATGCATAAGAGCTAGGAAAAGGCATTTTAAGCATTTACTATAATAAAAAAAAACATAATAAATGCGGTATGATCATAAATACTACACTTATTTTATTTTTCCATGACCGACAAAATGATGGTATGCGTTTAGGAATAAAAAACGCGTTATGAAATGACTTAGTACCAGAAAATTATACCTTTTTTGAATCTGTGTGAATTGTAGATGTTTTTGAAATAAAGTTCCACGAGGTTGCCATACATTTTTTTACACTAGCATTGTTCAAAAATCACTTTTCATGTTTTGTAATTTAAAAAATGGACATGTTTCAGTGTTTAATTTTTTGTCGCCAATGATAACGAATTTATAACATTTTAAATAGGAAGATGAATGTTCTCTTAAAGGTTTTGGACAATAAAAAAGACAAACTAATAAAATTTTTTTCCAGGCGCAGTAACAAAACTGAAAAAATTGTCTCTAAATTAAAATTATTGTTTCGTATGTGTAATGACCCATCTATCACTGACATTTCGTTGGTCCACTCCTCACGGGACATCCGGTATATTACCACTTGGTGTATTTTACATGCCAATAATCCTTAAAGTACGTGTATTTTTGTCCTATGAAAAACACTTGTGTGTTGTATAAAAGTGATGATTTTAGAAATGTTTTTTTTTGTTAAAAATCTGAATATTTAAGCTATAAAGCCTCTTTGTTGTAGATACATATGTAGCGATTAGGATTTTTTTGTATCTCTTTCCTGTACCTACAATTCCTTCATACATATTCCTATTAACCGTTCGATTTGGGGATATTATAGTACAGATTGTCCTTTTTCAAATAAAATAACCATTTTTCGAAAAATTATACATTGACACTTTAACAAAATTTTTTTTATCTCAGTCGGATTATTAATGATTGAGAATAACAACCCTATACGGAATTTAAAGTTTGCACTAGCTTTGAGCGCAGTGGACGGTTTTTCGAAAAAATAAATGATTTTGCTTCTCAAATTAATATAATGTGAATGTAAATCCTAAACATTTTAGTTAGATCTCAAGAAACAGGTACGATAATTATTTTTTGCTTTTTAGTGCAGTATTTATAAAAGCATTATTTTTTAGCTTTTTACATAGTTTTGAGTCTTATATTTTTGTTTTAAGATTTTTTTTATTTTATGAAATTATGGTATTGCCATCGGTTCTTGATATGTGTGCAAAATTTTAAATAATTCAGACATCTGGAAGTGGGTGAAAATTTAATTTAAAAATGCGTTATTTTTAGTTTTTTTTTGTTTTGGGACAAAAATGATTTTTTTTTATTTTAAGAAATTATTGTATATTATTGGTTACTAATACGTGTGCAAAATTTTCAATAATTAGGACGTCTGTAAGTGGGTGAAAATTTAATTGAAAAATTCCATTTTTTTTTATATTTGGTTTTAAGACAAAAATTTTTTTTTTAATTTATGAAATTATTATATTGTCATTAGATCTATAGACGAGTGCCAAATCATGATTATACAACTATTAGAAGTGCATGAAATTTAGTTACGTAGATTCCATTACATAGTTACGGGTCGACCTAATAAAAGCGTGTTAAAAAAATAGGATTTAATTTTACAAATTATTTTTAAAATCTAGACAATTGTTTGTAAATTTAAAACAATATTAATTTCTCGCCAAGTAAATATACGTACACACTTTTGTCCATGCTCTCCTTCCTAAAGTGGTGATTCTTTAATTACCAAAACAATTAATTCTGTACTAAGATAAATAGTAACCTTGCATACATTTTTATGATACAAATTTTCACACGACAAACAGACAAGCTTACTTTCGCGTTTATTATATTAGTTAGGATATATGGGTTAATAGCTTTACTTAGAAGATAGACAGGATCTCATAGTCGTTTAGTCGATTTGAAAATACTACTTCAGTAACCAATTATAGAAATAAGTTGCATTTCTTAGTAGAAATAATCATGACTACTGTAGTAGGAATAATGATTATTCAACAACATTTAATTATTTTTTTTGCTTATAATTAAAAAAAATACTGCATGCTTTATGGAACTGTCAAAAAGATATAAATAATGTTTAATATTGTGTACTTAACGACATATTTTGCATTCTCGTTTTATGTATAATATAGCTTATTTTTGAAATTATGATTTTATATCATTACGGATGGATGATGAAGTATCTCGAAATTCATTCGGGGAGATTTAGACTGCAGTCAAAGACTATTACTGCGTAAAAAAGCGACACTCACCTCCCCCCGTCAGTTTAACGGCACCCACAGATAACGAGTACGATCAAGAGTACGCGATCTCAGGCTGCCGCTTGCTGCGTGCACGTGTTATTTGTTCTATTTTGCGATGTTTGGTTGAGTTTAACTCGTGTAATTCAGTCTTAATTGATAAACATTTATAGTAATTCAATATAACGGTACGATTTCTTAGAAATCAATAAGGATAGGAGATTGTTTTGTCTCCCTTTGTTTGTTTGTTATAAATAATTTTGTTTTGTGTCACCAATTTATTTGGTTAGTACCTATAATTTTATGCCTACAAACATGTCACTGAGCAGTTTTAAAATACAAACTGTTTAAAAGTCAATGTTTTGTTTGAACGCGACGTGCTTGAAAAATGTATCATTGTAGTGTCTGCCATAGGCTTTTTATATGGTTTATTAAGAGTCAAAAGTACAACGAAGTCCTTATTCGAGTATATCACATTTGTAACTGAACAAATATATTTTTATTTAAAATTTCATCTCGTTTTTAGGATCCACATTAAGTACCTTTTTTCAAATTCTATCTTAATATTATTATTATCAAATCACTTTCACTCAATTAAATGTATAGTATAAAATATTTATTTACATAATTTCATTTTTACATTTCGGTAATAATAAAGACGTGCGCCCCAGTACAAAATTACTGCACCAGCGGGCTATCGCGATAGTCATTCGATCGACGCGATTGCCCGCAACGATCGTAACCGATATGTAGAAATAGTAAACATTTTTTATCTGCAGGCTGCTGACAGCCCTATATTAATTTACGCACACACACATACTGATACGGATAGGCGAGTACGTATGTAATATAGCGTAGGCAATTAAATCTGTTTGCTAGTATGGAGTATCGGGGGTGTGCTGTAGTTATCTCCTAAGTTGCAGTATTTGGTAAGTTTCATTGCTGCCTTTGCAAACTATTCACCATGGTCACTTCAATATAAAGTGATTATGTACTTAATTGTACCAGATATGATTAAATTAATTTTAATGGCAAAGCATAGAATGCAATAATTAAAAACAATGAATAGATACCGAGACTCCGTTTTGGCCCCATTATGACGTAATCACTGGAACTGCCTCCGAGTCCATGCACCAGCAGTATAACGCGGCTCGATTGCACGCGCTGGGGCAGGCGGTGCACCT
Source organism: Druceiella hillmani (assembly GCA_039881145.1). NCBI lineage: Eukaryota > Metazoa > Arthropoda > Insecta > Lepidoptera > Hepialidae > Druceiella > Druceiella hillmani. The sequence continues at coordinate 18,417,932 of JAYKKI010000029.1, forward strand.
CGAGCCGGTAACCGTCCTCCGTAGTGGCGATTCGGCTCTCCGCTGGGTAGCCATGGCGGCGGATTAGCTCTACCTGTAGACAGAATTGCGCAGCATTGATTGTCTCTGTTGCATATTATTGGATCATAATTGATATTGATCCACTCAAGGTATTTCTTCACAACAGTTCAAGATATCTTTTCAAATATTTAATACCTGTACACGAAGCAATTAACATTACCTTCATAGAAATGGGTAAAGGTGAAAAGGTCGGTTATGTTTAGCAACGTCAAGTAATCCACCATACGATAAGATCAGATCCCTATCTCGCGACCGTTACCACTACTCGTTTTAGACATTTTACAAACTTTTCCCTCCTAAATTTTCAGACAAATATTATTTAGATTCTTGCAAAATATAAGGATCTATATATCCCAGGGGGTACTATTGCACTTTTGAAGCTCTATTTGAACTTAGTACTGATAAACTTTATCAAAATGATGCTAATAAACATGAAATATAGTCTTAAAATAAAGTCTGATGTTTTAGAAGTAGGAAAGGTCTTAGAAAAAGAGATGCATTGGCATACATACATTTAAATTTGACTCTCAGGAAAGCGGTAAAAGATTGAAGACTTTCAACCAGAGCAATCATTTGTCGATATGAGAAACATTATAAGAGAAAGCGAGAGAGCTGTTATAGAAGCTTTTATTTGTCTGGAAGCAGCGGTAAAAATAACCAGATACTTTTCCGTATTTGAGAACATAAACCAATTTCAGCATCTAGGAATAATTATAATTAACGATAAAGTTGAACTTAACAATTTAAAAATCTCAGCAAATGGGTGTTACTAAGGCCTACGAAATCAAGTTACGTAAATTAAAGTCCATCAATTAGAACGAAGATAATTTTCTACATAACCGTAAAACGACCAATTATTCCGTATAGTGAGGAATGTTAAAGATTCACAGAAGGCCAACGGTAAATATTTAGACAAAAATTTAGAAAAATTAAGCAAAATTAAACTTGAATAATCCAATATAATCATGAGTATGTAACCACAACAGACAACCAGATATAATTAAAGTAGACCGGGACACTGTCAAGCAAGTTACGTTTTTTTTAGATTAAAGGAAACGGACCGAAAAAGACCTCAAGACAATTCGAGCTAATTGATGGAGGAACTTGGCCGAACAGAAAAGGCTTCATAAGAAAAACCTAGCCTGCTACAGCTGTAATTCCGAATGAATGGAGCAAAATACAAATCATATACGCTAGGAATGCGGAAAGCGGCCAGTACAAGATTTCAGAATTCCTTGGCAAGATACCGTGCACTCAACAGCGGCTGGCCTCTGGACTCTCGATGAGTTTATTTCAAAACTTAAGTTTCTAGTTATGTGGTGTAAAGTGTGAGTTTTGAAAATCCAACTTGATAAATCCCATTAGTGTACCGAATTTCAACTTCTGTGGCTAATTAATTACCTGTTTCATTTTTCTGAGCTAGACAAAGAAGAATAATGCAGATTTTTTTTATAAGTCACCTCAACTATGTAACATTTTATGCGTGGGCTCTCGTATTTACTGTTCGTGCTTTAAACAAAGTAAAGAAATTAACTTTTATCGCGAGGGACACCTAATTGATTGTTCATCTGTTATGAATTATTATATATACTGTTTATTTGAAATTAAGTATCTACACAAATTATTAGCAATGAAGAGGCTATTAAGCTTTTGTGCACACCCATAGTTTAATAAGCCAGTATCTATAATATTCTTTTTTACTTTAGAAAGTCAAATTTTGTGACTTCAAATTTTGTGCAGGAAAAATTTATTTATTTTTCTTCAATTTTTTGAAGTTCATTTATAATCGGTGTAAAGAGTTGAGTCCGTTGTCAAATCGTGAGTTCCGCTGTGGGATTCAGAAAAGTGTTTCTGGATCCGCCAAACCTCTAACAGGCGTGCAACTTTAGATATGCGAGTATTTGTATGAATTATGCACGTTATATATTTAGAAGTAAACTTTAAATTGATAATTTTCAGGTTGTTACGTGTTCCATATAAGAATATATTTTACAGCGTGGCGATCAAAATGCGAGGCATTTAATATATGGCAGTGCGTTGCTTCAAGTAAAAGGTACATACAGTATCCAGCAGTATACCGAAGAACTTGACCGTTTTGTTGGTGCATTATATATCGAACATCCAGATTGAGTTGACTGTGCTACCTGTTCCATACTCAAATTTTATTGGCATTCTACTATCTATCGTGCAATGTTGATTGAATGCACTCTTTACTGTGCATCTACTACATAGATTGTTTTCGCAATGTACTTGTTATCGAGCATTCAGATTTTGTAGGCGATGTATCATTGTAATCGTTTGCATTAATTGGATTGACGGTATATTATATATAAGTACATCGTGCATTCTAATTCTATTGATGCTGCACTATCTCTCGTCCACTCAGATTATGTTGACCGCCTATTATCTATCCTGAATCGGATTGTATTGATAGTGCTCTGTTTGTCGTGCATCTATATTATGTTGGCGTTACGCTCTAATACATGGGCAGTAGACTATCGTGCGGTGTTGGCATGCACTAACTTTCGTGCATATCGATTGTGCTGGCGGTACACTATATAGCGTGCACTCAAATTCTGTTGACAATGCACTATCTGTCGTACACTCAGATTGTGTTAACGGTGTGCTGCTCATCGTGCACTTTTATTATGTTTTTGGCTGTACAATTTAATGAATGGTCAAGTAACAATATATTGTGGGATATTGGTTTGCATTAACGACCGTGTATTTAGATTGTGCAGGTGGTGCACTATCTATCGTGCGGTATTAGCTGTGTGCTATTTATAGTACAGTGTTAACCACAGTAAACATCTCCCGAACGGGAAAATTTGATCGAGGAATATGAAAAGAAACCAATAATAACATGTAAAGTTTATACATATATTTTTGAGCCAGATTTTGAGGAAAATATATATAATCTGTAACTGAAATGCAATATATGAAAAGTTTGAAACGATACTGCCTGTATATATTTTATTATAGTTATGTATTTTATTATAGACATTCTTCTAATTAAATAGATTAGTTAATAAATACGTTTAACCTTTACCATAAATATTGGATAATATTTTGACACAATTAATATCTGTAAATTTTTTTGCAATACTCAAGAATAACACATTTCACATACAGCAAAGATTGCTAATAGCAATATAAGAACTTAAAGAAAGTACAAATAATACTACATCACGTAGCTTCATTTGATTGTGAATAATAAATTTCTACAAAATTAACGCCAAATATATTCAATAATACATTTGGAAAATATATATAATTGAGTAAGTAAATACTAAGATATAGGTCAATTTCGGAGCTGAAATAGTATTGGCTGAAAAGTACGATTGTTTTCTATCATGGACCCAGAGTATCGTCTAGTTATCGCCTTATATCTAAAAAAGAATAGAATTCTTGTATATATTGGTATTGGCGTAAATATAGGATAAGAACTCAAGAAGTAGAGTCTAATTATATTATCAATAGTTGGCGTAGTTATTAATGCGACAGCCCCTTCCGCGATAACTTCCTCGATCTCAATGCATTGATTGCATCGAGTTGATGTAAACCCTCGATCACAGTATGTCTACAATGCATTGGATTGAGTTGGTGTATACTAATTATTCAATATCCAGTCATTCTTATGCTAAATCGTTGCAAGGTATTAAGGTCATGTTACAACCAAGTTATGAGAGGTTGCGATTAATGACAGTCAATTACATTTTTATGTGAGCTTAGACGTTATAAAGCCATTATGCGACGAAGGTTTATGACAAATACTAGACCTTCGCCGAGTTTGATTCAATGAAGGAGTTTATTGAATGCTCTTTAAACTCCGGGTGTTAATGAGTCGATGCGTTTTATATATACACGTTAAATTTAATGTCAATTATGATGATATGATCAACAAATATCATTAGACCTATGAATTTATAAAAGGAATATCTATCGAAAAGGAGTTAAGTCGGATCAAGGTTGAGACGGTAGTGTTTTAGTTGCTTTTCTTATTATGTATTAAAAATGTTAATTCATATAAAAATGTTAGTATGCTTATGGTGAATTTATCACTGAAGGAACAGTCTTCCATGTCTTTAATTGCATAAGGAGCATCGGGTGCGTGATAGACTGAAAGTTTTATGGCGATAATTTAAAAATACTAACAAATAGAAATAAATTAATTTAAATAAGTCACAAACGAAACACAAGTGAATATAAGGACTGGAGATTAAGGGAAATAGGAGAAGAAAATACATGGACTAGAGATTAGGGGGAGGTCAGAAAGACTAGAGATAGATTTGAGAATATAATACTTAAATTAATTAGCATTGTAGATCGGTCGTATATTGGGAATAACGTAGCTAATTAATAAGAAAAGTAAATAACTTAGCCGTAAACAAAAACAAAAAGACAAAATTTAAAAACTAAGTTTAACACGCGGCAAGTTCTAAAGTACGCGCGTTAAAAGTCTCAAAGACACACTTTTAGCGGTAGGAACTTAAGTTTCGTAATATTCTTAATGAATGTAACTTTACGTCATTCCAAAGGAAAATTCTCTGCACATTCTCTGTTTTTCTTAATGTATTCTCATTGCCCGAATTATCTTCTCAGATTTAGGTGCGCACAGCCTTGAACTTCGCTCTGAAAATCTCCTTAGTTTGCTTATCTCGTACCATGATACCTCCTTCTGAATGTTCATGAATATTCATTCACTATTAATACTGCTAAATTGTGGACTAAGTTGGACCCCGATATCTGGAATATGTCGCTAATTCACGCATTCAAGGTCTTCTGAAAAAAATTACTTTCATAACTCCCCAACGGCCTTTCTCTGATTTTCCCTCCTATTCCTGTCCATCTCCTTTGTTTTTGTCAATATATTTTTATTAATTACTTGTTATTTTTGTTAGTTTGTCATTTTATTTGAAACTTTTTTTTATGTTAATTTCTTGTCATTTTATTTGAAACTTTTTTTTATTTTAATTACTTGTCATTTTATTTGAAACTTTTTTTTATATTAATTACTTGTCATTTTATTTGAAACTTTTTTTTAATATTAATTACTTGTCATTTTATTTGAAACTTTTTTTTATATTAATTACTTGTCAGTTTATTTGAATTTTTTTTGCCGTTTTTTGTAGTTATCTTCATAACCTGTCGATGACTTTCGTAACACAATATATGTTTTGATCGGTGCTTTAATTAATTGTAAGAGATTGCTCCAATAGCAGCAATAGCCTTATATATTTATGCATTAAAGACAAATAAATAAAATAAAATAAAATTGGTCAGTGACAATATGTAAAATCCGTTACGTGCTTTTTTCTGGAATCTTTCACTGTACTACACTTTCACTGTGTTACTATATTTGTTAATCGATATATGAATTATCTAGTGGAAATGTGCCATTTTCACTTTTCTAAGAAAATAGAACGATATCTTAGAGAAAACAGCAACTGATGTTTCGATATTTTAAAGATTTGTGTTTGTTCTTCCATGCTATTTAACATTTATATTTAGTATGCATTACGTACGAACTTCTTTATTATCATAAACTTCCGTCGTTTAAGCCATTAGTAAAATATCTGCGTATATGTATGTATCTACTCGCTTATATAGGAAGATTGTTAGTTGTCATTATAATATGTGGTCGCTTAACATACGAGTATATCATCCGTGTCACAGCGATCACAGCAGATTGTACTGAGACACTTACAAATAATGTACATTCAATAAGTACTGACAGTTATGAATTATTGTCATTAATATTGTTAAAGCATAATTCAAAGTATGTAACCTTGACATTGTGTTTTACACAATTCAACCTTAATCGTCTTTGTTTGAACCAGATTAATAATGTCAAGTTTAATAGTCTCGGCCTTAAAGTTGTTTAGTATCAGCCTTAAAGTTGTATAAACGTCAGGTTGGTACATTGATGCAAATGTCAATAAGTATACTTATTCAAAGAGTTTGGTAAGGTTTTGTTTGGTGACAATTTTGAAACAAACGGTCTATGATCTTGACCATGAAATGCAGAAAGTCCTGGTACAAAAAACTTTTTCAGGCAAAAGTAAATATCCAAAAAGTATTGTATTATATGAAGTCCCCAGAGGTTTTGGTGTGACGAGATTTGCCAGGGATAATTGTTAAGATAAAGATTTTTTTTATAGAAATTTTGAATTCTTGTATACATGTAGTTCCAATTTGTGTTTTTATGGCTTTTTTTGCTTTACAATAAAATGAAAAACGGCCCAACTATTGATTATAGCTGTTTTCTAATGTAATTCTACACGTATACAAGAAGGGCTACATCGCCAAAAAGTAAGGGAAGAGCTAGTAATTAACTTGTTAAATTTATTACAAGCTTTTATTTATTATTAACCCGAAAAGAACTCCTTCGAGTAAGGGACCCCCAAATGCGGATAAAGTCAAAGTTATATCAAACCGAACTTCTTAACGTTTACTACTTGCACAATCACTTATGTGGTTCGGAGGATCTATGTTACAACCAGGGAAGCTACAAAATAAATTAATGTAAGGTGTAATAAACTTTAAATTTTAATTTCCTCACAGCGATTCATAGATGTAGATTATAATCGGAATAAATTGGGAGTGCGATTATTTTTTTTCACTTCATAATCATAATTTCAAGGTTTTTTTCATTTCATAAATCATAGTCAAAACATAATTTTTTTTATTGTATAACTAATGTTAATTTGTATCAACATTTTGTGGCAATGTATGGTTGTTTCGTAATAAAAAACCTAAGTTTAAACTTTTTTGAAAACTCCCAAAAGTTTGAATAACATGCACGACATAAAAATATAACTTATTCTAACTTTCTATAACCAATTATTGTTCATTTAGATCTAAGACAACATAATATAACTATTACAAGATGATCAAATTATAAAAAAAACCTCCATATATTAGTACATAAACTGAACTTTCCACGAAGTCAATTTTAACTTTACTTGTTTAGATATACACAGTACTAATGTGCCACAATACGTCACCCTTATAGCGACAGATATACTGCTATTACAAGATGTCCGTGAAATGAACTCACAAGATTTTACCCATCCAAAAAGCGTCCTACGCGCACCTCATACAGTATACACAATGTGTTAACGAGGAGTGAAAAAAATTGGGCTAATCTTAAAAATTGTCGAGTTATAAAGTTTATACGTTTAGACAATGATGCAATATGAAATTATGACGTCATATTAGTAATACTAGTTGTACTGTAGAGGAGCCAAAGAGATGTTTCTATTCCCTGTTCATAAATTTGGAAGTTCCCAAGTCACTATTTTTTTCACATCTTACTAAAACACCAAATTCAGGATTATTCGTCTACCCATAGACGTTAAAACGGTCTAAAAATCGAATCAAATCTCGTTTTATGATTCGGTGGCAATCGTAATAAATGTCAATTGTTTTCGATGGACATTAACTCAAACATTAAGAGTCCGTAAATGATATCGGTTTAAATCCCTTTTATGTTTCCGAAGCCAAACTAGTAACCGTTATAGTTTCGCTATTTTCGTCTGCCTGTCTGCCAGTCTGTATGTCACATCCATTTTACTTGGAGACAATTATTTCTAGTACGCTGAAATTTGTACATATTTATGACGCTTAAAAAGAATAATATGTCAAATAGGGGTGATTTTTGTCGCATACCCCATTTTGTAGGGTATTGTTGAATAAGTCTTTCAAAATGATGTGGCATGAGCTCTTTTGAGACAGGGGTATGTTTACGAAAAATTAAGCTTTCAAGTGGTCATTTTTGTTAGAGTTACATATCGTCAGTTCCCCGTAAACCGCTATTTTTCAATATCGGAAAAGTATTGACAATACTAGTATATTTTTACTTAGAAAAAAAAAATTAAACTGAGTAAATTATCTTGAATTAAAACTATATAAATTATTGGAGTACACAAGTGTAACCATAAATATAACCATAATATACGTTATTGAATTACGTAGTATATAAGATATTTTTCACGTTTTCCACTTGACGATTTTTCTGATATTCCAACAGCGGTCAAACAATTATCTATAATGGTAATGGCGTGGGTGATTTTATCTGTTGACATCACTTCCTTCCTTGTTCATTTTATATCTATGTATTATATATTAGTGTAATTTTATTGCATTCTTCACGGATTATTACAGACCGTTCTGTAAAATAAAATTGCCTGCATAATATCACGGGAAATCTTGTATAATAATTTGATCATCGGAGTAGATAGGGCTCATAGTTTTATTGACGATGTCATATAATGACACTAGTCATTTGAGGTATTCTGAACGTACGGATGAAAATATCAGGGGCTGATAGTCACGGTATTCGAGTAAAGTGCATTTTATAATGCATTTCTGTAATCGTTGTGGGCTGTTGATGCAAAAAACGAGACCGGGTGTCGAAACCCTTTCAGATCGACAGGATTCTGTGTAACTTATGTAATATGCTATTGAAAGACATCTTTTAATCCTCGTCGTCTTAGTTATGCACTATTGTCAAAGATTTTGGCCATGTCAAATAGGCAATTTAGCCATGTTCGCAAAGATTAACCATGTGACCTTCAACCCTCTAATGAACCCAGAACTATGAGACCTTCCATATAGCCTCTGCAAAATAGCGGACTACGAATGTGGTTTTGGACATGGTTTCTTGCTAATACAGAGAGAGGGAAGGCTAGGATAGCCAGTACTTGGACAAGAAGGCTCTACGCGATCCCTTTCCACGATTTGTGAGTTTCGCGGAAACTGGTTAGCGAGTATCTACAATACAATGGACTGGCCAGATAATTTTAAGTAGTCCTTATTAATTAATGTTTACTTAGCTTTAAAAGAAGACCTTCTGATGTGGATGAAATCGGATACTATGAGGATGTTCAATGGTATTACACGTGCTTGCTTTCTTTTCTCTTTTATTACTATCAACAATCAAAAGGTTGAAATATTTCAATTTATAGTGTATGTGTACGTACGTACATAAGTTTTAAAAGACTTGTCAAATTTTATCTACGTTTGTGTTTAGCTTTGGATTTTGTTTTATAATGCTTTGCAGCTCGTATATAATAAAACATTATGAAATAGAAAACTCGTAACTTTTTGAAGAAATGCTTCCTTAAATTTTTAAACTATGTCCTGCAAAAACCTTCTCTAAACTTCTTGGATCCGGACCGGATAAATTTCAGGCTCTTTGTTTTGGTAAATAGATAGTACTTATTTTTCTTGGTTAAAATCGGTGATGAATATTTGGAAGTCCGCTGTAATCCGTGTCTTGGGAAATTTAATTTTGATGAAAGTTTTCCGTGGTTGTGTTTCGGTTAGGTCTCTCGTTTTGTATAAAAATATCCTCTATCATTTATTGAATATATTTGGCGTTAATTTTGTAGAAATTCATTATTGACAATTAAATGAATCTACGTGATGTAGTGTTATTTTTACCTTCTTTAAGTTCTTTACCAGGACCCATCAGTTGTAGTACACCATCTTCAGGTGCGCTATTAGCAAAGATCAAATATAATATATATATATATATATATATATATATATATATATATATATATATATATATATATATATATATATATATATATAAAGATCAAAGATAATAGCCCACCTGTAGTTTCATTTAATTGTCAATCCTCTATCATGTTGAAAACCGGATTTGAGTTATACACAGCTATAATTCTGTTACATTTAGCGGAAGTAGCTACGTACTTGTGGTTCCCTAGTTAGATTTATTACAAATCCTCTAGTATCTTAATTTTATAAAACGTGTCCAGATCGTACGTCCTATATTGAGCGTACGTTTTATTGACGGCGGGCACGCGCCGCGTTAGTGTGAATGTCAAACATGGTTACTCAATGCACGTTTTTTTGTTACTACGGCAACAGAGATGAGGTCTACGGACGATAAAGCACGTTTAAAAGTTACGCAACTAATTACATATTTAACTGTCAAATTTCCTCGTTCAGTTAACTTTAATGATTTGTCTAAAAGCAAGGATAACTTTAATGATTGGCGCCGTGCGTGCTGAATGCAAGTGGTATGTAATATTAGGTCAGGGGTCGAAGAAAAATATAAAACAATATGAAACGGCCTACCGGTGTAATTTTCCACGTCGACTGCTTAACTTCGTCTTCTTACGTAATGAAGTCGTAAAAGGTTTAATAGTCCAAATTTTAAGTACCTACTGACTGATGTATAAACTAGCCTTAGAGCCTATATGCTCAAATCTCACAATTAAATTGTTACCTTGTTCCCTCGAAAGTTTCCTTGTATTAAAAAAAATAGTTTCAATGCTTTCCCCACACGTCTTCTATAGATTGTTAATTGAATTATCGCGTTAATATTCGGTTTTTAACGTCACGTGTGAAGGACTATTTACGCGATTAATTTGTTATAAAATAAGCACGGGAAAAGATAGAGACGTGTTAAAAGAAGATGTTATCTGTATTGTTGACAAAGTCTTTAAAACGGTTTCTTTGATTGACTTATTTTTGTCGAAATACAACGTTGAAGGGAGAAATGTTACAATTGAATACGATGCGATATTAAAAATGTAGCATTGATTCTATTGAGTAATTCTTTTTGTAAGGGTCTTATTTCACCCGGAATCAATTGACTGTCATTATTTTGCATTATTTAATAATGTTCACCGTATAACAAATTGCGACACTACATTGTTACGTAAAATTTTAATTATTTTTATATTTCTTTCGTTTTTTATTATATCCATAAGAGCGCCTATGTACTCATCATTTCTCTGTATCCTTGCATCCGTTTATTGAGAAAAATCATTCGAAATAAACAAACTAATCCATTGGTTTTTGTTTATGTTCATTACTTCATTTTTGTGTTCACACTTAACAGCATTCACTTGTAGATCTTTCTCTAAGACTTGATTTTAGTAACGCTAATGGGAGATACGCTTTATCTGATATCAAATTACTGTCTAAAACTTCCGAAGAGGACGATTAAAGACTTTAAAATTTGTCTAGCGTTTATTAATTTATTTTTAACATCGCGACGTTACACAACGATGTGATCCCGCTTCACCGATCAGCAATTAATGAAACTTGACTTTAGTTAAGTTTGATAAAGTACACTCGCTTCGGTTATCGAAATCTATTCGCTTATTATTAACAACATTCATATCTCTTATGTGATGTTCCAAGAGTCTATTCACAAGCAATATCAAGTCTATTTTTTGTATGTAAAATTTTATCATTCTTTCACACTTTAGCACCTGACGACGATTGCGAAATGTGTGAAAACGGTTAATTTTTCTAAACTTTAATTGTGAACTTCGAAAATAGGTGCTTTTAATCTCCTATGGGTATTGAAAGAATATGAGTAATGTTGCTGATCCGAGATGGATGAGACGTCGAAAGAAGCCTATGGCCATCAAAGCCCAAGATATTCTTTCAGGGTTCACAGCAGAAACTAGTATTTAGATGCAGTTTCTTATTTGTTACGTACTTTTATCTTCACTAATATATATGCCTCTGTAATAGAATTTTTGCTATTTTAATTCTACCTTTTTTCTTCTCGTGTTACTTCTACAATTAATTATTATTTATATATTTTTAATGATATAAGTTAACGTTATACCATTAATAAATTTTTAACATATCTTGGCTCCCTCGTAAATTTAAAAAACGCGTTGGGCGGCTAGTAAAATATTTAAGAAGTTCTTGGTGATACAACGCTTCTGGAACTGTGGAAGGAGGTGGAAGAGATGAGTAAGATTTTTTAGACACGTTTCCTCATTTGGTAAACTCTGTGGTTTAGAATATAGAATATTATTCATAATAAAGTGATAGTAACGAGGGAAGATTCTGAGCAACACGTCTCTCCTTGGGACCATAGCAGTAGTTTAATTCAAAATTCCGTTTCAACCTTGATATCATCTCAATTGAGGAAAATATCCCGTGTGTCAACGCACTTTGTGTTGTTAATGATGGTGAAGTAATGAGACAAGATTCACGTTTTCGCTTTTAATACGTCTACTTATACGATCGTCTTATTCAATGAGATAATAGTGTCTGTATGTTTCTTTTGTCTAATCGGCATGTGCGCGCTGCCGCATTGCTTAGCCACGTCAGTCATTAGCATAACATGGTCATTTCCATTCATGGTACCGCTTCGGAACTGTCTCACGAGGAAGTAGCCGACTGCGCTTCATTTGTGCTCGCTTTGGTTTGATATGCGATGCTTTGCGGCGTCTGCGTGTGTGGTGTGAAGGTCGCTGTCTTTTCGGATTTAGGTGTTTAGCCGCGGGATTCCGGTTGTTAGGCGTAAGTTTTGCTTGTTTAGTTGAAGGGTTGTAAATGTGTATATTCGAAGACGAGAGATTAGGATGGCTCGGTTGTGGGTTCCTGTTTGTTTTTACCGGTTGTATGGACATAGGTTTACAACCTGTTACAGGGCTTCGTTAATTATATTGTATAAGATCCAAGTAGTTTTATTTAAATCTGTTAATAATGTTTTCTTTGTATAGGTTGGAGTTTATAGTTATAGGGTTATTTATGCAGGTTCCTATAGGTGAGATTAGGGTGGCTAAAAAGGGTTTAGAAGTTAGTTTTTGTGCAGTTTTGATTTGCAATATTTAGTTACATAAGTCAATAAATACTTCCTAAGATTAAAATAGATTTATCTAAAATATTCTCCTCATGTGTCATCATTGTATATTTACAGAATTTCTATTCAGATTCGTATAAGCGATATTAGAATGGTTAAAAGTTATAGAAGTTAGCTTGTGATGCATAATTGCAAAGTTTTCGCTTTGGAGACAAAGATTCGTCGCATAAAATATGTCTGTTGTGTGGGTTTGCATGTCTACTTGCAATATTTATTTATCTAATTTACACTTACACAGGTAATAAAAATTTTAAAAAGTTATATTATTTTATAAAGAAAAGTTATATTTTTTTAATTGGACCACGTTTTTTTTATGTGAAGCGTGCTATACGTATACAAGTTTTTTGAGCTTTTGAGTAAATGTAATTTTCGATTTAAATCAAGTTGAAAAAATCTGCGACTGCTGATAACCGACAAAGTTGAGATTTAATCATTTTGTTATTTATTGGTTCCTACGGGTTATTTGAGAATCAGTCTAACAAACAAATTCATGTCTTGATCTACAATTTGTTGGTAACTTTAATTGTTTTGGCATAGGTGTAAAACATAAACCGTTTTCTTAAACTTTTATGTTTATTTACTACTCACCGTGCCATATTAAAAGAAAAATTAAAAATAAATTAATGCAAATAATTAGCTAAATCTTCATGACGAAACTATATAATTGGTGCAATTTTGTAATTTAAATAATAAGAAGAAAAAAACACAAGCATCATGATAATCAAAAGTAAATAGCTAATAATTAGAATTTATCACTAAGCACATTTTGGAAACCATGTCAGGGTTAGTAAAAATACCTAAATTTGGGTCATTTCTCATTAGCTCGATTCTATGTTAACATGTTCTCATTAAGAGACCGAAGATAAGAATGTCGCTATGCATCACAGTTTCTGAACCCATACTTTACGTAATTGACAAAGATAATTGTCAAGGTCGTTTTTGGAGGGTACGTTGTTTAATATACATATGTGGCCGTGTCATTGAGTCCATGTGGCTTATCGACATTTCATCAGAGTTACGTGAAATGTAGGTTACATTGCACATAACTGCGAAAGATAATTGTAAAGTTCGTTTGTGGTGGGCATGTCGAGTTTTCATCGAATTTTTGAATCTCTGTAAAGAGAATAAGTATTAAATGAAATTTTGAGCCAAACTGATTATGAGTGACTAAACTTGGGTTCATAATTATGAGCCTGAATTCAAGGAGGGGCCCATGCAGTGACATAAAAAGGGTACCCCAAACCTAAGAAGTTCAAGGTCGGCTTGAAAAATCATGGCGACGTTTTTCTGGGGCACAGAGGGTATCCTGATCAATGACTTTAATAATTAGACTGGTTTAATGAAGCAGCTTAAAGAGCACTGAAGGTGAAAAGGCAAGGGAAATTAGCTATAGGTGTGCTGCTTTTGCACGGCAATGCACCTGCACATAAGAGCCATGTTGCGATGGCTATCTTTCACAAGTGCAGCGTTCAAGTAAGTATCATCTTGCAACCCATTAATTGGCCCTCTGCGTCTATTATTTGTTCCCAAAAATGAAAAAGGTAGCTTCGTGGAAAAAAAATTACGATGATGAAGAAGCCAAGTCTGCAATTTCAGCTTATTTTCAAGATAAAGAGAAAACATTTTTTGAGGGTATAATAAAGACAGATCTGAGAAATGTATTAAGGTTAACGAGATTGAATTCCGCGAACTTTTTGACCTTCCCTCATTTATATGTGGCCGTGGCATTCAGTCCACGTACTGTATTAATATTTGTGCATAATGCGAGAGCAATTGCGTTTTATGATGATCTGGATGATATGACGTGGTTTTGGAATTATAATAACGTTCTGCTCGATGGTATTTCTATTGTGAACTTTATCGCGGTTTCCGTGATGTTCTTGGTGAAGGTCGTCGACAGTGGTCACAATTTAGAATCAATGATTTGTCTGTCGTTTATTGAGCTCTTTTGCATGCTTTTGCTGGCTCCCTTCTGATGTTTTAACCTATTAATCTTACAAAGAAATCTGAACTCTAAGCAAAAGATACTAAGCAGAAGTTCCATCTGTTGGTTGGAATTTATTGGCCTATAAATATAATGTGTCCTGACACACATTGAGCTCTATATATATATGTATATATATATATATATATATATATATATATATATATATATATATATATATATCGTGGTCTAATAAGTAAAACCATGAATATTATTAGTTGAATAAGGACATATTTTCCGAAACCGTACATTTTAAAGAATTTTGAGGCATTTAAGCGGAGAGCCGAGTGAAATTTCGAACGGAAAGGCATTGTACGAAGTTGGTCTAAAATTATGTATATTAGATATGCAAGTAAGTTCTTGTGTACAGAGCAGAGATATGATAGCTGTCGGTAGAAAGCGGAATAAGATCGATGGTTTTCGAAATGAAGTTAGCCATTAGGCATCCAGGAGTCGGTGATAAGGACGAAATCGTTGTTGATAACAGTTTTAATTCCGTAAGTATCGTTAATTAGTTATCATATGAGTGTCTTTATCATACTACACTACGAAATGTTCGTTCCGAAACAGCTGCTTTTTGTCGTCGATGTTATGATTAAAGTAATCGGTTATCAAGATCTGCCAGGAGTAAATATAGCTAGATTTTCCAATATATTTTAACTTCTTTACTTTATAACATTAATACAACTGAACGTAACTAATAATTAAATTTTATAACCGCTTCAGATAAGATGGCACAACCGTTCCAAACAGCCGTTGTCTGTTGTCAATATTTTTATTTAAGTACTTAGTGATCTAGATTTTTCAGTTACTTGCTCAAAGCTCGATTTATCAATAGGTTTTATTTTTCGTTACTTTGCTAACTCAGTGGAAGTAATCGTTAAATTGTAAATCTGTTACTCCGTGTCATCTGAAATCCACGACAGATCGTACGACGTGCTTATTCCTAAGCAATTACTGTTGCCAGTTGATATTGTGGATTAAGTAATTGGTTAAGGAGATCTACTACATACGGGTATAACTTGTTTTTAAAGTTGATTTATTCTACGTTCAGTGTTTCCTGTTCAATGTCATGTGTAAGTATATTCTGTTACTTTTCTCAGAAACGGATTTAAATTGTAACAATCACTCACTTACACTACGGTATGGGAGTGATTGTTACAGTTTAAATCCATGTCTCCGTGCTAACTGAATTGCTCCATAGATTAGTTGGGACGACCGTTCCTAAACAGTGCCTATTTTCCGTTGATATTAGGACTTATGTTAGACTTAAGTTCTCGGTTAATGATATTAACCAAATATAGTAAGGCTATGAGTAATAATAAAATTTGAATCTATGATAAAATTTGATAAATAACTAAATTTGAATTTTACTAACAGCGCATATGCGCCTAGTTCATTTCTTCATCAGTAATATTTTAAGAAGTTTTACGAAGGAGACGAGTGATAATAGAGCGTTGGAAACATGAATAGATCTATATTTACAATCTTCCACGACTAAAAATAGCATATTAATAAAGTAAATAATAGCAGTAATATAAAGCTTGCTCTTAACGATAATTACACATGTATCAACGTTTAATGCTTTTCTGTTTCCACGTGCATTTGTCATGGTCGACGAGATGCAGTAATATACTTTATATTACATACGTATTAGTGGGGTATAGCAAATATAGCTCAATTTTCGGGAAACTATTTATGTTTTGTCAACCGAACGTCTTCTCTAGTTCATGTTCATAAATTTCGCTGATTGAATACTGAAAGGTGGATAGGGAAACGCGGGAGAGGACAGTAAGGAACTTCAAATAAAATATTTTTTATATTTCCCATTTTGTCTCTAAATATTGTGCGCAAAGACAACTGGCAAAAGCCCATGTAGTCTTGGGATCAGATATTACAAGAATAAAAATGACACCCTTGTATAGAGAAAATGAATTAAAATTGGCTCCTTAATAGTTTTATCTAAATAGTCAATCAGATAAATGATAATTTTTTTCTACACTTGACATTGGCAAAGGTTCTATGTGGAGAGAACGAACGCCATGTAATCAGAGATAAAGATAAACGCAATCTTTTTTTGTCTATGAAGTCAGGTTATTTTTTTATAATATTTGGTGACAGCTATTTCTATGGAACTCTTTGAACCAGCAAGATGAAACAAAGTGTAAATTATGTCCTGTTACATTATGCACCTACAGATGTATTATATTAATCCATAAACTCACAGGCTCGACAGGTCGTTGAAAACTCACGTAAAATTCGAAAGGAGCAAAAAATATATTTATTTTGACAACTGCAGAACCGTTGTCAATGTCAGTTAACAGTTTATTTTTAATTCATTTAGGCAATGGCAATTACATATTATAGAAAGTAGTCTGTATTGATTATTTTTTGGAATTGGTTTAAAAAAAAATATTACGTATTTCATTAAATCTTTTTTGTGATTTTAAGTCTTTTTTGTGTTAATTTTATTTTTCATTAAAAATTCTTAATATTGTAAGAATATATTTTATGCGCATTTATGAAATAAGTTTCTTTTTTCTTTTATATTATAATCGCAAATTGTATTTCATTTCTTGATTTTTCCTGATTGTCAGTTGCTGAGCTATTTGTTTTTCATATTCTAAAAAATCATAGTTTTTAAAAGTTATGTTCTATTCAGATCCATTCTCACCAGCGTCCTTTCTTTCGTCGTGTATTTAATAATATGTTTGTTCTCTTTTCGTATGATTTTTTGACATTGCCATCATCATTAGGATGACATTTATGTTTCTTAGAGTGATCCAGCGATTACTTCAGTTCGAAGAAGCGTAGTGATGCGCGGAAAAGGACTGTGAAAACGTTATAACAATTTGGAACTTACAAATACCAAAATCTGTAGGTTATGTTTGTTAACAGGATATAATACGACCTTGTTTTCTATAATCTGTGGTTATTCTCGTTAAAACAATGATAAAATCTACCAGTGCCTGTTGCACTGTGGTCAAATTCGAAAAAAAATGTCACATTGACGTCTGTCTTATCTCTTTGGGTCCAGGTTTTAATGTCCAGTATGTGTGGATTTAGTTATAATTCCAGTGTTACAAAATTATCATGGAAATATCCGTAACAGAGTTTGTCAGTTATAAACGAAACTACACGTTTTTATTTTTCGTGGAAATAGCTCATTTTTTTCGTCGCAATAGCGCGGTGCATCAAACACACGCCGACACAATTTGTTGTATTGTAGTAGGTACCATCTCTAAACATAATAATCAGTTGTATTTTTGCTTTGATAATTATTTTAATGTTACAAAAATCCGTATAAATATGCGTAAAACAGTTTGAAAATTAATTTTTAAAATTAAAGGAGACTACATATTTTCAATTATTTTCTACATTGTAAGTACTTTAGAAATCAAACAATATGCTGTAATAATTTTTTCTTATAAAAGTCTTATAACATATAAAACTGAAGTAAATTGCAAGCATTCGCAAAGCGAGAGCGAGAGTTGCGCTGTACTGCAACGATCAATACTTTATGAGCCCGACAATACAAATATTTTATGAGCCTGACAATACAAATATTTTATAAACCCGACAATAAAATAAAACAATACAATTTTATTGCGACAATACGTATGTATATCAAAAGCATGTATCTGTTTTGCGAGAAAATATGCGCAAGGTACATATATCGTATATATGATTCCGACACGGTTCATTAATTGTTGTATCAATATGCGATTACATAATTGTTTGTTTATTAATATTTGGGGTAGCCTGTCGCAAATGGAAACTTTAAGTAATTAATTGACACTTAATAGTCGAGTGTGGAAAGCTCATTATCTCATCGTATTTACGAAAGGTCATTAACAATTACGAAGTGGAAGACCTTGTCGAAAGTTATATTTCCAGACTGTCAAGTGAAGAGTCGAGAAGTAGTTTCCATTTTACTCTCTGGTGTAGTTTTAGAGCAAATTGCTGATTTCGTCGTTTTACGTCTTTATAATTTGTATTCAGCACAGTGTATTTTTTATGAGTATGTTGAATGATTTTTTATTATAAAAAATGTAAAATGAGTTGGTAATTCCAAATTTGAACGTTGCGCTATAACAACAAGGGACAGAACAAATATATTTCATGGCTGGAAATTTATGAAGCAATTCCTTTTAAATAAAATGTATTGCTTGATAAAGTGGGTCTTTCGTTACGAAGGTAAAGCCCTAGGAAGAATTGATATAGACTTAAATGACGTTAACATTGCAAGACAAGTTATTAAGTTAAATATAAATAAGTACCACTAAATTCCTTATTTATTAAAAGCTAGTTCGGACATAATTTGGATTCAAATTAAGTAGTTGTTATAATAAACTTATTTAAACACGATACTATTACGTGATTACGTTCAAAGGTTACATCAGATGAATATATTTCGAAAGAGAAGAGTTTATGATACAATACGTGCAACATTATCGACATTACGGTGGCATTAAACAAGAAATCATTCGGGCAAAGGGTTAGTAATAAAAATATGTTTTTCAGTGGAAAAATGTCGTGCGATCCTTTTTTATAGATAAATTTTAATGAGACATATTTTATGCAGAATTTCAGGTCGAAGAAGAAATAGGAGATAAACGTGATGATGAATAAATAAGGTTACATAAAAGCAATTTTGATGGCTGGAACCATTCAGTTGTTAATTTCAGTCCCAAAAGTTTAGAAACAGAAGATTTAATAAAATTAGTTCGTTTGTTTGTTCTTTTCTCTGTTCTCAAGTTCTTTTTTTATAAAGAGTGTTTACACGGTGACGGTTCATGCGACAGTTGACGTCGTGACAACAGCAGTGTTCTGGCGTGATATGTGGAGGTTCGCCTGTGTATGCAGTGTCGCTGCCGCGACCGCAACTGTCACACGAACTGTCACCCTGTAAACACCAAAACCAACTGTCATACGAATTGTCACCTGTAAACCCTGTTTAAGTTTCGAAATGTAGACTGTAGATTTATGAAATTGCAAATTGTGACAAAATATTTTAAAAGTTTCTTGTTTGTATATGAATATAACGTTGGTTTCTATATAGACTAAAGTTGATCGGCGTTGATCTAAAAATACGTAATCTTCAAACAACGCGCAGATTAGGCGCAAACAAACTAGTAAACATTTTATTTCTACAGTTTTAAATGTAAATTAGGAAAAGCAACAAATTAAAGGATTGCAGAATGTTTGATTCGGTATGTTTAAATGGGGTAGATATTTTCTTTGATAAGGAGGGATGACCACAAAAGTCTCGTAATTGAAAAGTATTCGTTTTTTTTTCACACATAACTTTTGATTGGATGCCCAGATTTGATTGGACATTTTTGCATTCTATTGATAATATTCCCGTTGTGGTCTTGTTAATTTCATGGAGATGGAATGGAAAGTTGAAAAGATAAATTATGTGTTACGTGTAGTTGCTATTATTACTAGTAATCGCCCAGTGGTCGAAATTCGACCGTAATATATTATATTTTTAAGTTTGAACGTTATATAAATATTAGCTTTCTGTACTCTTTCTCCATATAAACTTTAAATATGCCAAATCTCACACTCATCCGTACGCGCAATGTGCTTAAAAAAGGGTACACAATATTCTCTTCACATATTAATATATAGATATTCAAAATCTGAAAATGAAAATATTTTCAACCTAACTATGTCAGCTAAACTGAAAAAGTTTTCAATCTAACTAAATCATTTTCAGACGTAGAAAAGAGAGGTGTTCCGAAAGGAAATGTGAGGAATACGAATACGAATCACATTCATCACAGTCTGTGAGTATGTATGTATATACGTGCGTACGTATGTACGTGTACTTTATGTATGAATGTGTCCGATTAAATATTGACATTTTATTTGATAATGTTAGCAGAATGAACAAAACCATAAGTTTCCGAACTCGAAAACCAAATATTGCCTTGAATTATGCAACCGAAAATTTTAAATGTAGATGAGTACGAATCAAATCGTAGTCTACGAGTATGTACGTATATACGTGCGTACGTATGTACGTGTACTTTATGTACGTATGTGTCCGATTAACAATGGAAATTTTATTTGATGATGTTAGCAGGATGAACAAAACTATAAGTTTCCGAACTCGAAAATCCATTATTCTCTTGAATTATGGAACCGAAAATTTTAAATGTAGATAAGTACGGATCATATCGTAGTCTGTGAGTATGCATGTATATACGTGCGTACGTATGTATGTCTATTTTCAAAGCTTATAAAATCTGAAATAAGTATCCGATTAACTATGGACTTTCTGATAAAAACTAAATGGATTAGAACCGGACAAATTGCAGGCTATGCGTATTAATTCATAGATGTATCTATTATTTTTAGTTATAATCGGAAAAGTATTCCTTGGTGTAAAAGCAAAAAATTTAATTTTTTTCCATACACTAGAAAGATAATGGCAGGTCGCGCGCGTGCAGTAGAGAAAGATGACTGTCGTGTTAAGGGCGTTACTATGGTTATGTTGTTTAGCAGATCAAATTTTAAAGGTTATTCTTCTATGTTTGGTACGTAATACGAGGTTGAAAATTAGTTCAGTTTGGCAAAAATGTGAATTTTATTAATTTTTTAATGAAATAATGTACATAAAAAAAGATGTATTTAAAAAAATATTGCCCGGTATTGATTATTATAAAAAATTATTCACAATAAATACCTCCATTTTTTGTACTGCCAATGATTTTTTTTACGTACGGTAATAATTTAATTAATTTTAGCAACAAATTAATTTAGGTAACAAATTAATTTTAGCAACAATGAAAATTTAACTGTTTATTATCCCAAAAAACTTGATAAAAAAAAAAATAAAAAAAAAAAAAAAAATATATATATATGTATATATATATATATATATATATATATATGTATATATATATATATATATATATATATATATATATATATATATTAAAGATATAATACATTTTCAAGGTTTTCAAGGCAGAATTGAGTTTTTGTTCA
Source organism: Druceiella hillmani (assembly GCA_039881145.1). Taxonomy (NCBI): domain Eukaryota; kingdom Metazoa; phylum Arthropoda; class Insecta; order Lepidoptera; family Hepialidae; genus Druceiella; species Druceiella hillmani. The sequence goes on from JAYKKI010000029.1 coordinate 18,439,627, forward strand.
TATTAAGTGAGATATACGTAATAATTAATTACCTTTTTAATACAAGCTGTTTTCCTTTCTTTAAACTTTTAGTATTAATATTTGTTGAGTATATTAATTATATATAAATATATAAATTATTATAAATTTAAAGTGAAAATAGTCAAAATACTTTAGAAAAAAAGAAATTATTAATTGCGAGTAAATTTTTTCCAAATAATTCTTTTTACAATAAAATAATCGTGATCGAACCTTGTTTTTTTAAATACATCTTTTTTATGTATATTCTTTCATTTAAAAGAAAGGAAAAATAGTGAAATTCACATTTTCGCCAAACTAAAGCCGAAAGTTTCAATAGTGTAATTCAGGCATTGCTTCATTTTGATGACAGTTATGCCTGGCTTTTCTCCCGACCACTAATTTTTATTTTTTTTTGGCATTTTTTTAAACCATAACAAGACTTGTTCCGTTAAATTGGTGAATAAAAGGACGGGGCGTGGAAAAATTATGATCAAATAATTGAAGGGAAGTTTGTGATGACTGTGGTCACTTACTGAACCAATGGATAGTAAATTTTTCAGTAACAATTTCACAACACATATACATTGTACTCCAGTATTAATGTCGTAAAGATTAAAGGATAACGCCGGAAGTATTATTACTAGGAACAATTCCGGGGTATGTATGTATGAGTCTACTGGTTCTCCGCTATCTCCGGCTACCCCATTTAATTTATGGCGTGATTTTATAATATACTTATACATTTAGAACAAACTTCAAGGGGTGGCAAAACGAGATGGAATTACCAAAGTTACCAAACCTCACGTATATACGTATATCACGAACGTATATACGTCTAGACCGGGGGGGGGGGGTTTAATCTTTAGTAAAGTAAACCCTCAAATGACGTAAGGAAAAACCTACCCGGCGAAATAAGTTCGTATAATAAATACATATCTGTGCTCAACCAAGTAATTTATTGGTTTTTATTCAGAATTATATTATATAACAATTTATTCTTGTCCTAACTCATCGTTTTCCAAAATCTTTCCTACTGATTCGGACGTAAGACGACGAACGGTTAAATGTGAAAATCGAAAAGTATGTCCCATGCGGAAGTGTTAGAACACTTGGTGATATTAGCATTTTCAATGAGTAGTTTACAACAAACATTAGCAATTATGATTGAGATCTCGAGCAGGAAAACCGCTAATAACTATTTATAGAAGATAAATTATAGTATGCATCGGTTAAATTACCACATAGTAAATAAACGGTATTGAAGTCTTCCGCAAGGAAATACTAAGATAGTGTATGACGAGAATAACAATAAAGTTTTGTCCGACCAAACGATTTCGATCAATTTAACACCCTTACGGTGGTTGTTTTCTTTTGTGCAACGATAACGTTTTTAAGGCACGAACAGGCCTTTTATCTCGCTTAGACGGTCGCCAACGATTACACTGTATGTATTGCATGATCGACAAGAAAACTAAACTCACATATCTTGTTTGCGATCATCTCTAAGACGCGCCCTCATCTTATTTTCGGTCGCCTTCAAGATCTGCACACATGTACGTGCTCGTTACAACACTGACAAAAATCGACTTCAAAAATAATTCCTACTTTGCAAAAACCGTTTTATGCTTTTTTCAGAAGTGCTTTTTAATGATCGACAAGAAAACTAAACTCACATATCTTGTTTGCGATCGTCTTTAAGACGCGCCCTCATCTTATTTTCGATCGCCTAAAAGATCTGCACATATGTACGTGCTCGTTACAACTGAAAAAACGACTTTTCAAAAATAATTTCTACTTTGCAAAAACTGCTATATGCTTTTTTCAGAAGTGCTTTTTAATTATCATAGTAAAAAAGATTATGACAGAAGTAAACTTAAAAAAAAAACTATAACGGAAGTAAACTTTCTTTAGACTTGAGATAAGGAATCGTATGTAACATAATCATTTAGGTTCATTAAAAGTAATATATTTTCGGTAACTTGCTAACAGTTTTGCTATTGCGTTATTCTGGTAAGATCGCTTAAATAATTATATATATATATATATATATATATATATATATATATATATTACAAATATTTGCAGTAATGAGCTTAATAATATTCATATCCATGAGATTAGAGTAGAGCGCTAACAAAAACTCAAAAATGAAAGAAATATTACCGACATAAACATTAAATATCTTAAATTGTTTTTAACCGATGATATATAGAAATTTAAAAAAAAATCCGTATAACTGAAAAAGTATTTTACTAACTAAATAGTCCACTGATGTAACGCAAGATACCGTTTAGTTGAAAGTAATGACTTTTTTATAATCACTTTTATAATATTCATTTTAAAGTTGGAATAAAAAATCTGCGCGGTGACGAGTGCTTTAGATAAAGAATTTCTTAAAACTGAACAGATCTAATTCAATAAGGAGAAAAACTAAAACATACTAAAAAAATTTGCTTAACTGAAAAAGTATTTTACTAACCAATAGTCCATTGATGTAACGGAAGATACAAATCCGTTGAAAGTTATAACTTTTTTATAATTAGTTTTATAATATTCATCTTAAAGTTGGAATAAAAAATCTGCGCGGTGACGAGTGCTTTAGATAAAGGATTTCTTAAAACTGAACAGATCTAATTCAATAAGGAGAAAAACTAAAACATACTAAAAAAATTTGCTTAACTGAAAAAGTATTTTACTAACCAATAGTCCATTGATGTAACGGAAGATACAAATCCGTTGAAAGTTATAACTTTTTTATAATTAGTTTTATAATATTCATCTTAAAGTTGGAATAAAAAATCTGCGCGGTGACGAGTGCTTTAGATAAAGGATTTCTTAAAACTGAACAGATCTAATTCAATAAGGAGAAAAACTAAAACATACTAAAAAAATTTGCTTAACTGAAAAAGTATTTTACTAACCAATAGTCCATTGATGTAACGGAAGATACAAATCCGTTGAAAGTTATAACTTTTTTATAATTAGTTTTATAATATTCATCTTAAAGTTGGAATAAAAAATCTGCGCGGTGACGAGTGCTTTAGATAAAAGATTTCTTAAAACTGAACAGATCTAATTCAATAAGGAGAAAAACTAAAACATACTAAAAAAATTTCCTTAACTGAAAAAGTATTTTACTAACCAATAGTCTATTGATGTAACGGAAGATACAAATCCGTTGAAAGTTATAACTTTTTTATAATTAGTTTTATAATATTCATCCTAAAGTTGGAATAAAAAATCTGCGCGGTGACGAGTGCTTTAGATAAAAGATTTCTTAAAACTGAACAGATCTAATTCAAAAAGGAGAAAAACTAAAACTTACTGTGGATATCCAAGCGTCGTCGGGTAGTAGATGTATGGCGTCAAGTAAACATAAATATGTCGAAACTAACAGACATAGTACCAAAAGCGTTTTTACACCCGAATTTTCACGTTGGCCGAACATTTTCAAAGTATTTTTCCACTCGACTTTTAATATTTTCATATATTACAGATATAGCATAGTGTCACTTCAAAGTCAGAATTTCACTAATCGCCATCGGGCTACCAAAAGATAATTACGCGTACGAATGAATTGTTGTTTATATATATATTTATGTGTAGCTCATGTTAATGTAATTATAATTGAATGAAATTCATAAGTATATAGCCATTAGCTATTATCAAACTGGCAATAAATGTAATCGACGTAATTTCTCATCACTGGCGTATGAAATAATAAAAAAATAATTAGTATTTTTATCTATGGCAAGTTTAGTTTTGGCGCCAATTCTTCGTTTTTCCCGCGACCACCGGCCACTTCGTGCGTGCTTCGGATCGCGTTTGTGGTCCTTTTGGCGCGAAGCTGCACTCCTTTGATTATCTGCGTCCTTCTAAATGTATATATGTATATTTTACTGCTTATTCGACGTCATATCGCTGACTCGTGTTAGACATTTTGATAAGAGCGCGTGTTTTATCAAAACAATTGGAGGTGGCGGCGAGAAAAGAACAGTGATGAGGAGGGTGCGCTGAATTTTAGCAGGTAGTTCATTGTTTCTTCTGAGGTCATATAGTTTCGTACCCCTGTTAGTAAAGGCTTAGAAATAGTATTTTTTTAAGTTTGCTTGAATATTGCAAGGATCGTTGAGCTTAGTGTTGTTACTCAGGTTTTTAAGTTTATACTTTCGGTGATAAAAGGCGTTAGCGTGTCTAACGCGTGTGATAAGAACGAAGCGTACGCTCGGTATAAATATTTTGGGCTATTTTTTATAATTACTAATTATGGCTATTTGAGATCTTGAAAATGGCGTCTTCCTTCCATAAATTAACGAAAAATATATTTTCATTTACATGCCGACCGTAAACATTACTGTCATAATTTATATTTTGTGTATAGAAGCATTATTTACAGACTTTTTATAAATATATAATTTCTCTCCATTCTGCTTCGGAATGTACGGCTTCTAGAAACGTCTTCCATTCGACTCGGTTTTTGTTAGGATCTTTCACATCAAGATCTTACCTACTTTTTTACCTCATCCATAACTCTAGGTTGTTTTCGAACGCACTCTGCATCCAGGTTATCTTGCAACGTAACTTTATAAGCCTCTATTGCTTATTCCACTCCAACACTTCGTGGGAATATCATTGACATGGCGTCTAGTGTATATCCTAACCATATCCATTTTCGCCTTATGGTTTTGAAGTATTCGTAAATACTTGGTGTCTTGGTAATTTCCCAGATTTCACATGTGTAAAATGGAATGAATTTAATGTCGGTGTTAAATATTTTTTTGTCAGAATGTGTTCGGGAGCTTTATATCTTATTTTATGTTCCAAACGCTTGTATGCCATTTTATATTCTAATACGAACGTCGGCATTAAAACCTCCGTTATGGTCACCAATACTTCCAAGATATATGAATACCTCTACTTGTTTCGCTGGTACATAATTTATTAACAGACACTCAGCATGGTCCAAAACTTATAATAAGTGATTTACGAAAAATTGTTCCTTGTATTTTTATAAGTTTAGATTATAAAATTCGATGCAGACAGGTGAAAATTTATGCGAAATGTTAAGGTCTCTATCTAAATATTTCGCGTGTTCTGTCAGAAATAAAACAAGTAGGAAATTTGTGAGATACTTCCATATTTCTCTGACAATGAAAGCAATTTTGAAGCAACAATTTTTTTAATTAGGTGTGTCATCTCGAACATTCTTATTCTATTTTAGAAATAATCATAGACTATCAATCTATTATTACATATCATAAACCATAGATCATAAATTATTTATTTTAAAAATGACGTACTTTGTAGTCTTTACAAAAAAATATTAACACATTCTTTTATTTCATATGTTTCAAATGTTTCTATTTTTTTATAATGAAAAATTATGAACAGAAGTATTTTATCCGAACTTATAGTTAACTCAAAAACTATCGCAAAAGTTTTAAAAAATGGTGATACCGATAGCTTTAATACTAGTCCGAGATTAATAAATGAATTTAATATAGTAATTTGTATTTCACGTTTTTTTAAAATATTTAGTTCTTCTGCTCGATTCGAATATGAAGATTATTGATATATTGAAACTACAGCAGTTTTAATTTGTAAGAGATTTTTCAATTTTTTCAAGAGATTTTAAAGAATTTGTGTTTAAATTTGAACCTGTGTATATCAATAAAAAATTGTATAATTTTTTTTATTTATCATCGTGTTTTTATACAAATTTCGTAAAGGAGTTAGATATTGCTAAAGAATATTTTCATCGGTTATTGGTTTACTCGTATATTCGTTAAACAGGTGGTGTTCACAGACCTGTTGCGATACCGGTACCCGTATTCTATCGCGTAGTACAAAATGAAAATTCTGAAATTTTGATTATAAACAATATTTAAGTCGTCTCCAGAGGTCGGCTGGGACCAATCTAGCAATTAACATATTTATAATTTCCCATGCTAGTTGATTACTTCTATACTTCATCTTTACTATAGTATATATACGTACACATAATTTGGACTTATTTATACAATATTAGTTAGTCTCTTATCAGCCAAACCTGGTAAAGTAACTTTAATAATTAATCCAGTAAAACTATCTAATATTATATATTTCGTGATATGTTAGGATACATAGTCAGGTTAAGTCAGTTTTATGAAATTATTTGTTAAAGGTTACGTTCTATATAATTTTCCTAACTGACGCGGTTTGATATGTTATTCTCAAACATCTCTGCGAAAATATTAAAGCTAAACAGCTCATAAACAAAATATAATATTTTTATAGGGTAATAAATAGAGTAATCAATAAATACTTTTATAGAGTAATAAATTCTTTAAAATTTGCTTTGCAAATTCATTCACGTAACCTATGGTTAACGATTCATAGCGCGTTTAATATTGAAGAAATCAATGTTTTAGAATTATTTTAGAAACTGCTGAACATACGTCTAATTTATGCAAACTTAATGGCGGTATAATGATGAACAATGAGTTGCAGACAAAGGATCCCGTGAAGATAATTTAATAGTCTATGAAAAAGGTTTGATGGTTGTAGATATTTTAATGGTCTATGAAAAACATTTGATGGTTGTAGATATTTTAATGGTCTATGAAAAAGGTCTGTGTCATTTTTGTTGCAGTATCAACGGTTCGCGAGATATTTAACTGTTACTTTTCTTAAAGTTTGCGCAATTTACCATAAGTTGTCAGTTTGCCAACTTAGCAAATTACTTTGGGCGTGACTACATTGTTAAACAAATTAACCTAACCATGTAAAAAAAACTACAAACTTGACAGGACTGAATACATTATGTGGTGGAATGTAAAAGATTGTGGAAAATATATGAAATAACCAGGTTTTTTATAAGAAAGTTAATAACAATAACACTAAGAAAATAACAACTAACAATAAAACAGGAAAAATGAAGCAAACAAAATGCAAATAGGAGGAGTGAAATTAGAAGTGTGATTTTGGAGACCGCCAGCAATCAGCCCTTTCTTGGAAAAATTATGCCAAATCTACATATTTCTAGATTTAAGATATCAGTTTCCTTCTGAAGAATAAAAAGATTCTCTTTTCATTTTTCAGACAGAAACTGATATCTTAAATTTAGAAATATGTAAACTTGGCATAAATTTTCACTAACACATAATTTGACACGAAGATCACCCAAGTCTTTGTTGCGTCTTCGCTAATAAAGTTCAGTCCCAGATCAGATCACTTTATTTTGTAGTATCCCATTTAGGCATATAATACTATTGAAAACATTACATCAAAAAAATAATATTTAGACTACCAAACTTTCATAAAGATCTAAAATCATAAATCATTATAATAAACAGAAATTGCTAGCAGTGATGAAACTAAGAACTTGGAATATTTCATATTTCAAAATTAGTGAACCCTCTCTAATTTTTAGGATCACTGTTATTTATATTTTTTTCGCAATTCGCAAGTCTTAGTATATTGAATACATTTAATATTTTAATGATTGTTAATCATTGGTTTGAATTAGTCAACTAGAAGCTTCGATCGCGCTATTAGGGCCCATCACGATCGGTAGTTAATGACCGGTTATTCAAGTCTCCACGGGAGTTGCACCCAAATAATGAAAGCGAATTAGGCCCTGATGAAGCAACGAAGCTTTTACCCCATTAATAGTAGCACATTCTAAATCATTGCAACAAGTTTGTTTAATTAGTCTGACAATTTGTAACTTGCGAAAAATAAACAAATAAAGTGAAAATATTGAATATGTTTTTTTAGAAATACGCGCCAGACTCCGAGTCACTCAGCGAGCTACAGAGGGCTGTACTTGGGGTTTCTTAACGAGATATTATCCGTATTGAAGAGATCCGTAGAAGAATTAACGTCACGAATAACGATTTTTAAAGGAGTGGGGTCCATTCAGCTCTTTTGACCCACATCCAGGTTATGCGTTCGACGGAACTATATGGGTCCGATTCAACGGTGTAATTCATGTCCGTATTACTATACGCCGATGACACGGTGGTGTAATTCATGTTCGTATTACTATACGCCGATGACACGGTGGTGTAATTCATGTTCGTATTACTATACGCCGATGACACGGTGGTGTAATTCATGTTCGTATTACTATACGCCGATGACACGGTGGTGTAATTCATGTTCGTATTACTATACGCCGATGACACGGTGGTGTAATTCATGTTCGTATTACTATACGCCGGTGAATTACACGGGTGAAACGGGGACCCGTATAGTTCTGTCGGACGCATAACCTGTATGTGGGTCAAAAGGGCTGAATGAATCCCACTCCTTTAAAAATCATCAACGTATAATGATTTGCCCATCTGTCGGCGGACGGCACTTATATTGAATGAGACGAAAGCAACTAAGAGATGATTCTACTCTATTAGGAATGTAAAAAAAAGAATCAATTTAATATGGATTATATTACTTTATTTACGAAATCACAATGTATATATATTCAGTCTTATACATAGCGATATACAATCAGTCTTATTTATTTCGAATATATATTATTAATGTCTCAAATAAGAATAAAACACACTAAATTAAATTGATATCCCTAGCTATCACAATTTGTTGCGAAGTACCTTCTTTTACTCAAGAAGGAAAAAATATTTTAATTAATATTTTAAACATAATTAAAAATTAACTACCACTGATGACTGCTCTTTATTCATCATTTAAGCATTTTTTTTAAATTCTGATTATATCCGTAATGATTAAAAGTAGTATTAAATTTTTTTGACTAATAATCACTCTAATAAATATAGTGATTACGTCCTACTCTGGCTACAATATGAGATAGAAAAATTAAATTTATTGAATAAAACATTATCTATAGTGTATAAAAACACGACACAGTACAAAAATACATTGCAATAAGACAAAACAGTAACGTCAGATGAACCTTTGTATAAATTAGCGCGACGCAGCTTATTTTTATCTTATCTTATTTTGTACATTATATAATTAACATTATCTAGTATTTAATATATTAACTATATTTCTTGAACTAACCTTACTCAAAATTAGTAAAACATAATTTTTTTACTATTTGACTGATTGTAATTAGGTCAAAAGGTAACTAATAAGTTTAAAGTTCGACCTCTTCGGGAGTTGAGTGGCAGCTGCAATGGATGGAGTGGACGGCGGGCGGGCGGTCGCCCGCGCACCGTGTTCCGCACTCCAATTCCATGTTTTCTTTCGGTTCCAACGGCGCGCTGATATAGTACCGAAGGATACGTGTCCGACTTGTGCGCGGAACTACATCCGTCAGTTGGCTTCGTAGTACGGGTCCGCGGACACGTATCCTTATGGACCTACCCACTTCAATCATCGACATAGCTCGTAGGATTGACAGGCTGAAGTGAATCGGTAAGTCAGATCGATGACTTTGGGGAAATAAAATCTTGAATGGTCACAACGTATCGGAGTGCAAGATGATGAAGAGAGCAGTGCGGGATTGCTCTTAGTGGAAATCTATGAGGGAGGCCTGTGTTCACTTACCTTTCTGTGGACATCTTCTTTTTTGTAGACATCTTGTGGCTGATGATAATGATGGAGATTTCAATTAATATCTGGGCCAATATTGAATTTTGTTTTCTTTAATGTATTTTCCTTATAGGTGTAAAAAAGGGGTATTCCACTGAATATGTTTATTAATGGATAAGTCCTAAAATGTAATCGAGGATTGATTTGCCATTTTTGATAACCCAACAAGCAATTTCTTATGGGTAATATATCTTTAGACCCATCGCTTATGAAACTGTAGTACACCTGATACCGTAGATCCGGTGACATTTAATTACGTAGTTTTAATTTGTAGTCATAGCGAAATACAGATTTGGCAGACTTTTTCAACCCTTTTATTGCAAGGTAGAAAACACAAACGCTATTCAATCGAGTTTGTATCCTATCCGACAGAGTTGCTAGTACGAGTATATTTTTCATCTCACAATATACAATATTTGTGGCCTAATTCGTAGTTTTTGGCTGTAAAAACGTGTCCTCCTAGCACCGATTGAAGTGGTAGGAAGCGTAGATTCAAACGGCCTTAATGTTAGAAGCAAGGAAAGCCTTAAATTGTCTTGAATAAGGAAACTAAAAGGGATTTTAATTTTAGGTATGAACACATTTACCGTAAAAGTTAAATGTACGTTTGTTTTTATCTAAATTACGGCACGTCCTGTCTATTTTGCTATCACCATTAATTAGTTCCTTTGGCATGTTTTCACGTTTTGAAGGTGCTTGTGAGATCCTGCGACAAGCAGCACTATATGTGCACGTCCGACTTGATATCTCTGTTTTGCTTGTTTACTTTAGATACGATAGTTTGAGAAATATTGAATTTCAAAGTTATGGCCAATGTGGAAGATATACATTTTTGAATAAAGAGATTTTAAAAACCTGAAAAATTGTAGATAACTAGCATTTTATTAGAACTGTAAAAAATTATTTCGATTCACTAGCATCAACAATTTCAAAAGATAAACTATGAAACCCTGCTTTGTAAATTTGTCAACACGTACTTTGTCTATTAAAACATGTATTTTTAGTCTATCAAGATTAGATGCAAAAGTTTAGACTTGGATTATTTCAAAATACGTGAGCCTGGAATACAATGGACTATTTCATATATGTATGACTGAAATACAATGTTTGGCATACAACGATAAAACAATTACCTATTTAAACCATGTCATGCACGGAATTGCAAATCCTTTAGTGGAAGCTTTTCAAAGTAATGTTTATAGTAGTATTCCCGATTTTTATTACGGTAATGAATGTAATTTGCATTAGTTCATCAGAATGTACTACCTTTGCACCATAATATATGTAAGTATACAGACTACATACTATTCATTTGATTTAATTTTCGCTAGTACGATCGTTAATGACATAATGAGCTGAAATTCATTAACCGTGAAGTAAGAAGTCGTTGTAAGGTCAATTCTATCATCACGTGTGTTGCGTAACTTATGTGCTGGAGACTGATTCTGAGTACATTACTGTTACAAAGCTACCCGCTCCTTCTGAAAATAAAACAATCTTTTGTAAGGAAATTCAGTTAAAGAAATCACGTTGAAGGACCCGTTCACAACGTTAGTAAAACTTGTCACGCATGTTCTTCAGCGTGATTTGTTCAATGGAACTTTTCTTAATGCCGATTATGGTAATTCTATTAAAGACGCGAAAAAGAACAAATTCAGATTACTCCAACAAAGCAAAAAGGTTGTATGTGCAAAACAAGTTCACTGGAAGCGACCTCGCATGGTATCTTATGCGGTCACCCTTTCCAAGTGCTGATCGCGCTCTATGTTGCCTAACTTTGATGATGCCTCTAATAGCATGTATGATCGCTCCTTGAAATAAAGTTTTACATAATTTAGAATGCGGTTTTCAGGCTTGGGTCAAAGAATTACATAAAATACAAATTACAGTTTCCGTTTAGGAAGTCTCTGACGGACGGAGAAATTATATTATTGTTAAAATTTGGTTTCGTTTTGATGCGTTAGGTACGTCTCTAAAAAGATCTAAGTCCTCGATCGATCCACAATACTGGAACTTACTGTTATTATCTGGTAAAGCTATATTTATTTATTAAGAAGGAAGAGTAGTTGTAAATATTACTAATATTTTAGAATAATAAGATTGTTAATTACGAGTATAACTCATAATTAACAATCTTTTTTCTACAATATTAACATAGCATTCTATTTAAGCCATTTACAACAATTAATATTATTTCTTACCATGTAAATATATTATATCTTTTACAGACCGAATAAATATTCATTTTAAAATACAAAGTTATTTTTGGATTTGATGGCTTAATCATTTGTATGGAGTTTCTTTGAACTTTTTACAGACCAACTTTTTAAGATGCGCTGTTCGAGTTTTACTCGTAAACTAATAAAGCCTACATAGCTGTGATAATTTTCTTATTAATCTCGTTATATGGATTACTGTTGTAAACACTTTTCCGATATTAAAAAAAATAGCTGTTTACACATTTACGGACGACATACTCGCATTCTTTCCTTAAAACTTGTTCAATAATACCCTACGCAATGGGGTTATGGAAAGAAAAATGCACTCCTTACATGCGGGAGAAGAACCCTAAATTTTTTTAAACATATTTTATACATATCATAATTTTGTAGGTTTTTATATATAGGTTATGGAGGTGGTGTTTATATTTAGGTTAATTATATATAACCATGTAAAATTTCAGCTTTATAGCACTAATAATTTGCCAGTAAAACGGTTGTGACATGCATACGGACATGGTGAAACTGGAAGGAATCTAGTTCGGCTACGGGACTCTAACAATTATACCAACATTTTTCTAGTCTCGTATTTTAATTTGTTTTTAAATGGCCGTGCGTGAGTTCACAATTCTGCAATTTACTGCGGTTGTTCGACAAGTTGTCTGCTTTTGATTATTGCTGTCTATAGGCCAAGCAATATTTGTTTACTAAATAAGAAAATATTGTTAGTATTGTAGAAAAAAGTAATTTGACACATTGTAATTTGAACTTGCTCTCTATAAATAACCTTGCGTTCTAAGTCAATAAACGATGATACATATGATAAAAAAGGCCATTCATGTCTTTGTTTCCTATTTTTTAAATATTGAGCTCAATAAACGTTTAAAGTATTATAGTTTTCCTGTTGAAAATTATGCCCGGCAAAGTCAAACACCTGTTTCGTAAAGATAATTGTAGAGTTGTAATAAAACTGTCCTTCCGTGTTATTTCATAAACTGCTATTTCTTTCTAACATTGTCGTCCTTATAACTTGCTATTTCGTTATTTCGTAAGCGGATTTGTTGTAATAATATTAAGTCATGTTTTACGTCAAAGTAATACAATATTAATGTAGATTAAATGTACAAAGTACCATTAACAAAATTGCTCGCGACACGGTCCTGATTACAAATTATATTATTAGGTCCATCGACTGTTGGCGAAAATGCGACTGGACCTGAGGATTTGCGGCTGACTAATATTGTTAAAGGTCAACAATGATGACGGCTGGTCTTTGGGGTCGAGGAGAGACTCTCAACGCTTTACGGCTTTTTGGAGACGCCTGTTGTTCTGTAAAGACGGATTTTTGGGGGGCATTTTAGCATTCGGTAGAAGGTCAGCGTTAGCGGAAAGTTAGGTTGTAGTTTTCAGTGCTGCGTTGCTGATGATTGTCGATGCATCCGTCATGTTGTCGGTTACATTAAACTCGTGAGCGTATTAGTGCGTAAGTGTGTAGCGATTAAATTCACACGCTCACGAGTTGAAGGTAACCGACAAAATGATGGATGCGTTTGGGTTTACCAGTTTTGGCACAAATTTTCTCTGGCCATCTGAAATTTTGACCTAATTTGGTATAATTAATGATTTGATTGGTATACTGGAAATCGTATGTTCATATGATAATTGCTTTTGAACTTACAGACTTTAAAGTTGTCGAATTTTTCCGAAAAAGAATTAACCGCTCGCTTAATTAAGGTAGAAGTCTTATTTGAGAAGTCTTTTATGGATATTTGCTACAGAAAATTTCGTTCGTCACATAACATACCAAATCTCAATGCAATTCAAAAAATCGGTTTGAAACGTTGTGTTGATTTGGTGTAGAGTGACTCGTATACAAATATGGACGCATCAGTCAGCGTGGCACTGAAGAGTGTATCAGTCGACTGACGTACGGTTTGCTGGCGGTCGCCGGCCCTCGCGCTATCAGCGCGCATGACGTTTACCGTCAGCGCAACACTAACCTTTCAGATATTTTCGCGGGCGGCCGACGTCAGTGTTGACGTTAATGAATTAGATCTAAATTAGTTCATGGATCATTAATATGATCTCACATAAAGCGGAGTAATGTTTTTTGTCAGTCTTTTAAATTGTACGAGTATATGTATGATATTAAATTACTTTACAGAATCTGTGTGCTCTATTTTATTATGTTGTTCATCGAATAAGCTAAATAATTGTAGCGCAGATTGGACATTTTGATAATGATATATGAAATCGTATCAAGGCGGTATAAACTTAATCACTTTGTTATTCGATATGAAAATATGATTAATGATAAAAACATAGATTAAAAAAATAAATAGAAATACGCTTTCATAAATACTGCATTAAAAAACAAAAAGCAATTATCCAACCTGTTTTCTCTGTCTACTCGGTAAGAATTTTACTGTAAGCCATGTTTGTAAGTGAGTATGATATTAAAATGTAAAAGCGTGTGGCACCCTATCTTGAAATCTAACTGAAAAGTTAAATTATATTAGTTTGAGAAGCAAAATACCCACTTATTAACTTATTCCACTAAAGTCCTTACAGAGTATGCAGAGAAAACAGGTTCGATAATTATATTTTGCTTTTTAGTGCTGTATTTATAAAAGAGTGTCTTTTTTAGTTTTTTAAACTATTAAGTTTTTTTTAAAGGAAGGAATATTTGTTTGAACTTACTTTTTATTCTGTTTAGAACTACATTTACAAATAAACACTGTATGAAAAAAAAACTTCTGCAGAATTCAAATTAGCAGAGCAGCATAGTTGAATAAGTTGAGGTTTTTCTTCTTGATTCTATGTCTGCGGGCGACTTGCGAGCGTGCATCCTCTCCATCTCTGCCAAGGCATTAGTATCCAATAAGCTTGGAATAATCCAATTCATTTCGGTTCTATTTCATGGAATCAATTCGAATGTACCATTCTATTGAGCTGTTATCAGAACTACACACAAATGCCAATTTTTAAGATGATGCAATAATTAGAAGCCCAAAACACGATTAGGATACGTTGTTACGTTATCGAGTTCTGTATCTAACTTTTTTTTTATAAAATATATAGTTGGACTGCACTTGTATATGGATCACGGCTGACGCGGATTGAGGACTGAATTATCTGAGATGATCTGAACCCCCAGGGCTTCAATCTAGGGTTTATAAAGGGTAAGAGTGCTGAGGCATCTAGGAGAGGAGTTTGCTTATGAGCCTGCGAACAGGGCTTCGTCATGGTAAGGTGATACTCTGAGAGCGGGTCTGCTCCTACCATGTTAATTTGAGAATCATGTGAGCGGTGCTGTATAAGCGTTATTGATAGCAATTACTGGATGTATAACATTACCATTTGATTGTAATGTAATCAGAACTACATTTAACTGTCAAGTTTCATGATGATACAACAATTAGAAATGAATGAAATTTAGTTTCGTAGATTCCATTAAATAGTTAGTTAGTTACGGGTCGACCTGATAAAAGCGTGGTGAACACAAGTGAAAATGGCTTTTTAAATATTTGTAGCTTGCAAGATAATGGAAATAAACAATTGAACGATTATTTTTCCAGCATCTACACAACAGAAACTATAAGTAACTTCGTGGCGTCTCTGTTATAAAAAAATAAACTGTCTCTGTTATATTAAAATAAACTATAAGTAACTTCGTAGCGTCTCTGTTATAAATCTGTAAATAGTCATCTAAATTTTCATTCAACTTGGTCTTAAAATTAGACAGGCAGATAAAAAAATATTTGATAATAATTACAGACTTATTCTTACAAAAGTTACAAGGAAAAACATTTACACCTACATTTACAGTATGTCAGACATACGTCGCTTTTAGTATTTCTTATCAAAGCTGGAATGAACCTATTAAGTAATACAATCAGAACTCATACTACGAGGTTAAACTTTTACGAGTACATACTATTTCTATTGAATTATGTCATCAAATTCATTTGATAGATATCTTGAAATGAAAATTGGGTTCGTTTATCATGTCTGAGCTTCATTTATGACATAATAGGATTCAATGTGAAATCTCTATGAAACCAAAAACCTTTATAAAATATTATATCATAATCTCGAGTACGCGGTCTGAAGTCCGACTATACAGCTAACAAAAACACACACGATGTGGGCGTAAATTATTTATGGTAGTTATATGCAGTTATTTCCGAAATTAATAACGATCTGTATTATTTATACATTATTGTAGAAGTTCATTTTCCAAAGGTCAAGCGAAGAATAGCCATAACTCAAAACGAGCTGGTACTCCTCCAGAACATTTGAATGAAATGAGGCGTGAGCTTTAAAATCAAATTCCGACTAGCGAGAGTCTTTATCTCTTTCAGTTTCCTATATGACGTGGAATCTTGAAAAATTTGAGCTAGAGAGAGTAAGGGATTTATAAATTCTTAATGTGGTACAGGAGGCGAATATTAAGGACACCATGGGCGGCTAAACATACAGATCATTTTACACCTTAATGTCTATACTCACTTGTCAACTGCATGTCTGAAACGCTTACTGACCTATTTTGGCGACATAACGCCAAGAGGAGACGAGAATCTTGAAAATTTGGTCACAATTGGCAAAATTGTGAAGTCGAGAGAACACTAGATCGATTGCTGACACGATGGTGAAAGAAGCTACCTCTTACCTTCTGACAAAAGAAACCACCTCCTTCAGCAAATTCGGCGGTAAGGGCGATTGTGGACCGAAATCGATAGTGCCAGATTGCCGGGTAAATGAACTTGTAATTTAAAATACAAGGTGTGTATGTTAAATTAAGATACTGATTAAATAACTCACCTTTATATGTATTATAGATTTAATGATCGGCCCATTCAATGTGTAATGTGCAAAAATACATAGCTACAATCTTAGTTTCCCCCAAGCCAAGTGGAAACTAGATTTCTCATGGAGGAAATCAATTTTTATCAACTGTTTTAAAACTTGCCGCTATCTTCTATAGCATCAACTGACCCAAAACATGATATTTTGAGCACTGATTTAACTTTTGGGAAAGTATAAAAGGCACATAGTGCTAATCGGGTCGATGTTCAAGTATAATAATGTGTTTGTCAAAAAAAGCTTTACAGAAAATGTTGTATGAGCAGGCTCCAAAGCAAAGCTGCTTTGGTGAAGAATTTCCACTTTGAAAATAATAATGCTTTTTTAACTAAGTTGCCTTCTAGAAGCCATGGTTCCAAAATCACATTCATCATACCGAAAATTACAATGAGCGTGTCTTTGACTTTTAACTTGATTTGACGAGCTTTTTCCCTTATTATGCTCACTGCAAAAAAAGAACTACCAAATTATTAATCTTAATCAACCCAACGTTATAGAATTTTGCTGCTTATCGTGCAGTTTCAGACATGTTCAAAGTCACCACGCATACAGTTATAGCCGGTTCGGACTGTTTTTTTACCACGTCTTTTACGAATCACAGCTTCGTTATTTAATACGCATACTTTACTTGACGACCTTAATTTAAAGTTACCAGTCGATAGAAACTCTAAAAGTAATAAGAATTAAAACGGAAATAAGGTGACTTTTGTTACCAAAAATAAATGATGTTTAGAAGCATCTGCTAATTACTCTTTTACTCTTATGCTATGTGATATAATTAGAATTGAGCCTGAAACATTAGAGAAGCTTATCAATTGTGCTTGAAGTCAGATTTTATGAAGGTATATTAAGGGCAAATTTTGGACTGTTGCGGAAAATTAGCAATTTTTGATATTTAGGGAATCAGCCATTAAGTTATTTTTAAATGAATTCTACGATTAAATTTATGGTTAGACTAAGGTCACTGAATGTGACAGTTCCTAAAAGAAAACACTCACTTGGTATTTCTATGTGCAATGTTTCTATATATTGTTATTTGGTAACTATAACAGGAATAAAGAGTTTAGGTATTTAAGAAATTATCAGAGGTATAGCTTTTTGACACGATTCTTGAATGCATCACTTTGTCATCAATGGTCGTGACTTAGTTATTAGCATCTTGATTTTCAATCGAATTAGCGCATCTGTGAACCAGCAAGTGCAAACAACCCTCGAGATGCAACGTTTCAAGTTCCCTTGAAGACAATTATGTGTCCTCTCTTAACATTAACGCGTCTTGTTTTGAGTTATATCATGCGAACGTGATATTTATCCGAAATGAGCAATTGTTGTTTATCATGTAATGTTATTATTGTCGGTGAACGATGAATACGGTGACAGGAAGGGCTCGCGGTGGGCAGGAGATACGTGCCTCAACGCCGAAAACAAATACTGAAACTTGTTTTTTCCATTTAATTACGTAATATAAAATAGCATACGCGTACAATTATTTTTGTGTTACTAAGAAAACAATTTAAATAATGTTTCTGCGAAACTAATGATATTTTACTCGTTTGTACAATGGAAAAATTGCACTCGACTTATAAACATATACGTGCCTCAACGCCGAAAACAAATACTGAAACTTGTTTGTTCCATTTAGTTACGTAATATAAAATAGCATACGCGTACAATGATTTTTGTGTTACTAAGAAAATAGTTAAAATAATGCTTCTGCGAAACTAATGACGTTTTACTCGTTTGTACGATGGAAAAATTGCATACGACTTATATCGTAAATTTTGCGAAACTAAAGTCTAGAACTTAATTTTTATTCATGTTTATTTGTATTTTTTATGGACACAGGGTTATTATTTTATGTGGAAAAAGATAGATGCATTCGATTTTAGGGTTCGTACACAGAATAGGGGAACCCTTATAGTTTTCGCCATGTTTGCCTACCTGTATATCAAAGCACCTTTACTCGCTAATAGGTTATTAGTGCTAATGGATTATTATGCATAATTATGCAAAATTCTAACTTTATGGTCCTATTAAATTATTAGTGATATGAAATTGAAAATTGGCATGGATAGTTATGCATATTTATAATGCTTTATAGCACCCCCTCTACATAAAGGGGTTAATTTCTTTTTCATATCCCATTGTGAAAGGTATCGGTGAATAAGTCGTAAAAATATTCATGAGCACTTTTATGATACAGGGATAGTTTACGAAATTTTAAGCTTTAAAGTGGTCATTTTGGTTAGAATTACATGTCTCTAGTCTTCATCAACAGCTAAACCGCTATTTTTGATTGTCTGAAAAGTATTCATAATATTAGTTATATTACGAAATTACCGAATTAAATTAATTGTTTACATGGCCTACTAAATAAATGGTTTAGTAGGCAATATATTTGCGTTGTGAACAATTAATATTTCTTAATAGTTTAGTGGAAATACTGTGTACTTTTAATGTTTATAAGTTCCCTAATATGTAAGGAGATTTACTTGTACTTGACAAGCTTTTTTACATTAACATACACGCCTGTAACTTCCATACTTGGCAATTATTGGCAATAAGAATATAATTATTATTAATATCAGTAAATTATATGTCATTAAAATGAGTAATTGTCTCGTTTTAAATACAGCTAACCATACTAGGAGGTTACATTTTGATGAGTGACCAAATTTCAAGGAGCTGTTAAGAGACAGTAACTAAATCGTATAATGAAAAAAGTTATGTTTTTTTCATTATATGATTTAGTTATTGTTTCTTAATCGCTCCTTGAAATTTGGTCACTCGTCAAAATGTCACCCAATCACCCAAATTTCTTTGTCTTTCGATCTCTTTCGTCATAGTTCATACGTGGTTCTACTCGGGGCACAGGGTTTGTTAGATTTATATAGATAGTCGCTAAGTACCTGGCATTTTCCAATTTACGGAGGTAAGAACGAGGCGTGAGATGGCCACACTTAGACCATTGCCAAGGGGTAAAGAGTAATTGCGAAAACATTGAGGAAAATGTCTTGAAAAATAAAAGAGCCTATAACAAATTAAAAACATATATACATTGAATTTTATTTTTATAGAACATATCTAATTATATGCACATTAGCTGTTTATTTCATTTTCATGTAATGTTTTTTTCATTTCCACGAATAAATGTAAAGCATGTGTCTTTCGGAATGGTATGCTTTGTTTTTTTGTTTTTGACTGCAATGATTTAAAAATGTTATATTTTGATAACCGAATAAATAAGACGAAAATCATTATTGTACCTACATACCCTTTACCCGAAGCCGAAGCGTCGAATTTTTAATATACCTGGAGAGAAATAAGGGACTATGTATCGCAAATAGGTACTAATAGTATTATACGAAATATTTAAGATAGTTGTCGCGTGATGTGAAAATTTATTATAAAATGTCTTATTGAAAATTTTTTTCAAAATTTTATTATAACATCATTTTACACATTTACATTGACTATTTATACATTTTACATTGACCCAGTTTTTTTAGACAAATCGCTCAACGCGTTTTTTAAATAAAATTAAGTGTGGTGAACGGTAGTAAACCTTTCCTGTGATCCTAACTGTATAGTTTTTGAGAACGATTTTTACCAAAATGAAACGGTAAATACATTTTTAAATTTTAAAATGAGTTAGGCATTTATAGTTATCATAATATATCAAAAATTCAGACAATTTCGCTTTACATGACAATTATCTTAACATAAAAAATCGCCAATGTCGTTATTCGCTGACTGACAAATCATCAAAACCTTATAAGTCACTTTAAGAAGAGCTGAAAATTAAGCGCAATCTATTGTTTATGACACCAATAATGGAGTAACTGAGAAATCTAAAAATTATTATTTAGAAACAAAGACAAAGTTTATTTCATTGCACCTGTCAAACCGCGTACGGCATGCATATCTATTATAATACTGTGGCACTATAAATGTAATGTAGTAACAGCTGTGGTTCTAGAAAATATTAAATAAATAAACTATGTACATAATTACATATTCGTTATTACAGATTCGCTTAGTATTTCTATGCTTATATAAACTGGCTTTAGTTTTGTTTCTTTTATTGACGACTTTACATGTACCTCATTCTTATTTTTTATTAGGGCGTTTTGTAACAGCGCTAACGATTTGCTTTGCAAAACTAAAACTTTAGGTTTAAAAAACCGATTTTGTTCCGCAAATAATTGGGTATTTGACTAAATTTTTTTTATTTCATTAATCATAATTTCAAGGTACAACTTGATGAAGAGTGAACATTTTTTTTAATAATCTTAAAAATTGACTGAGTTATAAAAGTTTAAATTTAACCTTTAGAGAAGGACGGCAATGCTGTGTTGTGAGGTCATTTTTAATATTGCACGTTATATTCTACCAGAGGAAAAGAGACAGGGATATACCCAACTGTATCCGTATCAAATTTAGAAGCCTACAACTGGCTTATTTTTCAATCAATTTTTGAATTTTTTTCAAGACTGGTTTTTAATTAACTTATATTTCACAATATTGTACGAAAAATATGAAAATTTTGAATGAGTCAACAACCGTATTATTAAGTAGATGTTATATGGTTTCGTTTGAAACGCATAAAAACTTTTGTTTCGTTGAGCGAATTTTTTTCTTTAAGAAAGCATTTGGTTTATTTTTGATATTATAAAACTAGCCGTATGTGAGGTCTTTTGTTGCCTTACATGTCTCGCACTCATACAGCAGTACTGTTTTGATTTTGGACCTGAATAGTTTGAGTTTCACTCCGAGTAGCAGTTTCCATGTCTACTGTATCTATAAAAATATAACTAATCTTTTGTCTAATAAGTGACGAAAAACAATTTTGACAAATGTTATAATTTTTAAGAATTATTTTTAACAATAGTGACGTATCATTTGTGTATTTTGTTTTAAGACGAATTTTTATAGATTTTTTTTATGTTTTGAATCTCGCATGATCGAAAGTATAAAAAAATTGGATATCATCACATTGGAAGTATTCATCGAATTTATATTTCGTCGATTTTTCTTCACAGCCTTTATTTATTTTATTTTAGTGTCACCATGACCGAAATCAGAAAGAGTTTCTGTATTAAAGTAATGGTTTTTGTTTGTTTGCATTGCATTGTATTTTTTGTGTAGATAATTGTTTAGGTAGATTTTATGGCATCCGATTTAAAAGAGGTAGACGAGTTCCTGCGGCACATACTTGTTTGTGGTATAAGTTTATACTAGCGTGACCCGTGCTAAGTCTTCGCATTATAAATTATTCAACTCAATTTAATAAATCAAAATTGATTGCAGGTATTCAATTCATTTCTAATTTTGCACACTGCTTAGTACGTTTTTATTCCATTATGAAGCTCAGATGACAGATCAAATAAATATTTTACTAAAATTGACATATAGAGGCGCAAGTATCAAAAGCATTGAGCTAAAGCGCCACTTTATTTATACGTGAGTGGATTTGAAATTAAACAAAAATTTTACCGACCGTCAATCATATTGACGTTGAGCCGTTAGATGGCAGCATTGCTGTTTTGTGTATATAATTTTAATAATTAATTAATTTGCAAAAACAATAGCAATAATAAATTTTTTAGTTGTGGATGCCGATAGAGCAAGCAATTATCTATAAAATGATATATAATTTATGTGGATTAGTTGTGAGGTTTTTTCTAAAAAGGGAGAGTAACATCTTAAGCTTAGCGTATTAATATATATGATGATGATGATGATGATGATATGATGATGATAATATGATGATGATATAGTAAGTGTGTAAACAAATTAAATTATACATTACAAATACATTAAAAGATTCATTATTTACGTTCATACTGTCAATGTTAAACACATAATAGTCGCCAAAGAATTTAAATGTCGGATTGACTCGAGCTGTGAATTCTGTGCGAGTTCAAAAGTTTCTTTTTTCAGCATCTATGTCGAGGCAAAAAAGCGGTGTACTCTTTGACAAAAGAACCTCAGTAACGTTCATACTTTAAAATTTAAAGAATTTCAGTCGAATTACGATTACTGGGTGACCACTAGTAGTGACTGAATGTTCGGAAGCATTGTTATCTACTGCACGTACATTATTTTAACAAGCGTTCGAAGATTCATGTGTACGAACACAAAGTATCAGAGGACGTACTTGAGATTTTACTCGAAGTTCATGTTGAGCAATATCAAGACGTAAGACTATATCGAAGGTTGGTAGTGAACTAGTTTTTTTAAAATTTTGTGTGAGTTCGTGACCCAAGACAGTCATTTTTATGTTATTAACTACCTTGTTTTCATTCAGGTCACCGTGTGAGCGATCGTATTCGTTTTGTGCGCGGAAGTTTCGAAAAGTGTGTTAAGTATTTAAATGTTTATTAATAGACTAGTTTTTTGTTTAATATAATTTATCATCTTTTTTATTAAACTATCTTCCGCTCGCGGCTTTGCTCGCGTGGTTATTATTACAAATTTGTAGGGATAAATTAAAACATTAGCGTCATCTATAATGATTAAGAGAAATTAAATGCTAAGGCTTTATTTTCGTGAATTATAATACGAATGACAATGAAAACAAAAACATTTGTCCTTGCTTGTTCTATTGTTTCTTTATGTCGCGTATGTAGCCTTTCAAAAATTACGTCGATTTGTTACTTTTTGCTTCGTTATTTCGTTTGTATACTTTTGTTACCTTCAAGTAAGAATTTTCGCAAAGGAAGAAGATTTCTGGGTATAAAAAGTAGTGTATATAATAGAATTTAATGTAATAAATTAATTGAACTGATGTTATGATTAAAAATTGAATTCTTTGAAATTTCGAGCTTCCAAAGCGATTGGGTTTTTTTTCACATCACCAAAAATATTTTACGTTGAGACTTGTGAAAATACGTTGTAAAGAAAAATATAACCTTTGTAATAAGACTGTTTAAAGAAATTAAAAACGCATTTTGTAAAGTAAAATATGGATATTTCAGTTAATTTTAATCGACAAAAAATAATATTTTATTTCTTGCTTATGAAATATACCTAAATTTTTCCCTAAATTCTAAGAAATACTAAAGTGAGTATCACATCTACATCTGTTATTTCCTGCGTGCTACGAATGCAATCAGACACAAATATATAGATAAACAGACGAACAGATATATAAGAATTTGAAAGAATTTTGTCATTAGCTTACTTATAACTCGAAGATATATCGGTGAGGCTAATTTCATAAAGTTTACAACGAAAATATGTGTAATTAAATTAGTTATTAGTTCATGATTCACAGTAGAGAAGTTTCACTTCAAAAACGTGGGGAGTATCTACAGATACGTGTAATATTTTTATATATACATATATTTAAAATATATTTATTTTTTTACACACACATTTATCTATACATTTCATATAACCTATTCGTAACGATAAGAAATTAATGGTTTAACAAAATTTAAACATTTAGATTAAAAATGAATTTTATATTAATCTTTTCAATTTTATACTACACAAGAGCTACATAGTAGTACTCTAGAGCGACCGCAATGAGGTGTTTGAGCAGTTGAATATCACGGGAAACTGGAGAGTTCTGATGTAATTCAGATTGCGTGAGCGCAGGTAATCGTCAGGTACGAAGAATGAAAGATTACTCATTAAAACAGGGTATAGGGTTTTTTCTTTTAGTAGGTGGAAGTTAAATTTCATATGCGTAACGTCTCTTCTGAGCTGCAATGAATGGAAATCTAGCATACCCAAGAGGAAATCGGTAGAAATTAGAAAAGGGGAGTAGTCATATTGTCTCATATGCAGATATCGGGGGAACGTCTTTTGCATACGTTCGATCATCAAACTGTAATTCATTTCGTGTGGGTTCCAAATAATGGAGCCAGATTCAAATCGGCTTTACACTAATAGAGTGTCGAGTACACTTTACACTTACAGAAGGTGAATTGATGATACCGATGGAAAATCCTTTGAATTATGCATCATAAATCTAAGTTTTCGAAACGATTTTTTGCTACGTCTGCCATATGGCCACGAAATGTCAATCGCGAATCAAATCTGATTCTCAAATTAACATTGTCATCCAGACGATGCAGTGGGATTGTCATCCCGCCGACCGGTATTTGTGTTAATTTACAAAATAGTGGTTTAATCGTGATGATCGTTTAGATACATTATAATTGATCAAATATACCAGTTAAGGATTTAGTTTAGGTTTTTGTTTTTTCTTTTTTTCGTGAAGTGAAAAATAAAAATGATTAATTTAAAAAATATTTAATTATTTATTAGTATTTATTGTCTATAATTGAATGCTTTGTGGGCTTTGTCCTACACATATTTGATCACTTTTCTCCTTATAGCGAATGAAATTTTATTTATAGGATGTAAACTAATCGTATCAAAAATAAAGTTAATTTTTTTATATGTCAGCAGACTTCGGCGCGCGCGCGTGTCTGTATATATCGATTGGTTGAATGCTTTTTGGTTCACGACAATTCTGTTAACAATTTATTTATATGCATAACCATTTTTAAATTGCATCTCAATGTAATTCTCCGGGTTTGTTTACCTTTTGGGCGTTAGTTTAATATTAAAATAATTGTTGAGGCTAAATTAATACAGATATTACAGATTTTAAACAAACTATTTCTCACCTCGAGGACAACAAATTGTCTAATGGTAAATGTCGCTGCCTCGGTTCTTTTTTTAAATTGACATTTAAATGCTTCGCACTACACACACGTTTATTTGACAAAGGGCAGATATTGAAGCTGGTTATTATGGAGTGACTCTATCATAATCACTGGTTAGGATGATTGCTGTGTATAGTTCCTCATACCAATATTTAATATACTTAAACTTATGCTGTTCTTCTAATAGTTTATTGAATTCATTAAGAATAAGAGATAGAATAAGAAGAGAAGATAGAATAATCTATTCTCTAGGTAAACTTTTATTTTAGTTTTGAATAAATGTAGTTGAATTAGGAACCTTCTGCTTGCCTTATGGTTAATTAGAGGGAGGACACACACACACAGACAAAATATAAACACTTTTAGAAACTCATGCGAGATATAACACTGAAAGTTTTTGTAATGTCAAAAATGAAACAATCTAATAAGCAACTAGCAAACTAGTAATTTATTATTATTCAAAATAGTTTTTGTGGCACTCTTTGCAATTTTCATTCGGCAGAATCACCGAGAGCAGTAGTCGGCCAACTTTTCCTTGGTTGTTTCTTCCACAGCCTTTTTGAAGGCAATCACCGCGTTTTCGGCGTCCGGGAATCGTATTATTCCTCGTAGATTTTCTATTATTCTCGGGAACAAAAAGAAATCGCACAGTACGAAGTGGAGGTGGGGATTATAGCAGATAACTCGTAATTTCTGCACCAAATTTAGTCAACATTCGGCCGTTCGTCTGGTTAATTGTGCAGAACCATTGTCGTGATAAAAGAAAGTTATATTGTGAGAGCGTTGCTCATGAACTTTATGCAAAATACCAGGCAAACAATTGCTGGTGGTATACCATACAAGGAAAATAACAGAACAGTCTGCTATAACTGTTCTGTTATTTTTCAGAAGAATCTTTGCACGAGTGTTACAGTGTTATCGTCCGTTCGAAGAACGGCATAAGTGATCGTTTCCAGTACTATGTCCTTTCTTCAACGTTGTAGGCAACTTTAGAAAAACCGCACTGAGCAGACGCCTCTTCGTTTCGACTTCGTAACAGTATATACAGCTTTCATCATCTATGACAATGTCGAATACAGTGTTTGAGTGATCTCCGTCGATTTTTCCCTACAACAATCAACGCGATGGTATTTTTGAGCTTCGCTCAAATCATGGGGCATTCACCTAATATAAAGCTTCCTGATAAGTACATTTTCATGTAGAATTTTCTGTGCTAAACTCATACCGATGCTTAAACTTACCGAATCAGCTGATAGATTAAGGATAGGTCTCTTGTCTTTATCATGAGCCACACGGCATTGATATTATCTTCAGTTGTCGCTGTTGAGGGATATTTCTCACTCAGATCATCATTGAAATCAGTACGGCAACGTTTGAACTCGATAAACTAATTGTAAACGATATCGGGGGTAGAACTTCATCACAAAATGCCAAACACAACGAAAATAATTAAAAATCATGAAATGAAAATTTTCTCGTGTCAAGTTCATCTTGACGTGATACATAGTATTGTCCAATTGTATCCGATTTGTAAAAATAAATGACAAATTCGAGCAAATTGTCTCAGTGTACTACTAACTACAAGGACTTCGATCTTGGTAATTTTTTATTAGCATTATTATAAATGGCCAGTTCTAAAAACTTCGGCAGTTCGTGTCTTGCGATGGATAAACCGTATCAGAAAATACTGCCAGACATGAGGAGAAAATTGTTGATCTCCAAGTTCGACGTAACTTCATAAAGAATCCAATTTTTTTCTTTACGTGTCTTTTTGTAATTTAACTACGTCTTTCCATAATTATCACAATTGGTCTTAAACTGAAAGAACTATGGTGCTGTCATATATGAGCGGATAGGCGGACATCTTGAAATTATAAAGTATTTTTTTTCTATTGAATTACGGAAATTTAAAACGGAAAAAAAAATTCAGAAAAATAATTGTGCCAATATTCTCTCTATAATTCTTAACGTGCAAATGAAGAGTTCTGTGTAAAGATTGTATGAGTGATGAAATTAGGTTTTTGGAAATGTCAAAAAAAATATTTTTTTCTATTACTTTTGTCAAACCGATCGCGTAAGTTCTCGTTGCCATCAAATTAATGAAACAGTGTAATCAATTATGTTTGAACATTAAGTGGCGTCTTAGCTTTTCCGTGCTTATACGGGTGTAGCCTTTTGTTTTTGACCACCCGAAAACAATGAAAATTTTCCACGTAACACTATAACGCTTTTCCACTCCGCTATATCCTTGAATCGTCTTACTCGTTTACGTAAGTTTATTTAAATTATTCTATGTGCGACAGGTTTTTTAAACGTTGTTATTACTTCCTAGGCGTAAACAGTAATTATGTATGTATATAGTTAAAAAATAGTATGTTATAGATAAATACGGATAATGTTGTTTATTGCGTATTACACGTTGACAATTACTTCTTAGTTGTGTTTTTAAATTTATCCCTTTACTCATGAGCGTAGTCTTTGTAAGTACTCAACGTATGCGGAAATTTCTATCGCGATTAAATTCGAAATAACATATAATTCAAGTATAAGTACCAAGCAAACAAAAAATAAGTACAAATTTCATCCCCTGAGGGGAGAAGAAACAAGGATTCTCATACCACTATGTTACAGTGAATGTTCACTCTGTTTAATAATACGAGGACTCCTGAAGGGCTGGAATAGGTTTTAGTATGAAGCTTTAAGCTTGCCTACGACGGACGCGCCATTAGGAGCTCATCTATTCGACGTGGCTCCAAATGGAAGCGAGGATAATATCGATTATTTTCTCGTCGTTCCACTGCACCATACCTCTTGCCACTCGAGTCATCCGTGTTTTTATACCCGTGTTTATAACTAAAATATGAAATATAACATCTGTCAAGTTGCTACACGTTCGCGGCATCTTGACTACTTTAACAAATGGGGAATATAGAACAATATAAAATACAATAATTGTACAATAAAAAAATTTGTACAATAAATTGAAATTGACCGTCTATTTAATTGATTTGTGGCGCAAACTGCACTCTTGCCAATTTCATACGTCTATCGCGTCGTTCGGCGTGGAGCGGCAGAATTTGAATAGTTTGAAAATCCAATGCGTTGTGATTTTTATATTTCTATTGGTGGCCGCCCCATTTGGAATGCTGGACTGTTCGTCAGTGATCAACTTTACAGACGCCCTACAAAATATGGTTGACGAATTATGTTGTAAACGTGATAAATAAAATATTAAACTGATGCTTTGTTATACTTAAAGACGTATTATTATGTGTGGTTGTGCCTATGCAAATATTGTGCATCAGCTTGACGTATCACTGAAAAGCCCCCGGAGATCACCATGAAAAAAGAGAAACCAGCTTAACCCTCACAAACCTGATGCCTATTATACAGTACATCACTTTTCCAGACATTTCTTCCTTATTTGAATTAGAATGGCAATTGATTCTTCACAATTCTTTAAATTGTTGGGGGTTATGAATGATAACCATAGAAATAAATGGTATTGATTGTTGATTGCCACGCGGGTAAACAAGAACTGCCTCTTCGCACTGTGAGACTGAAAAAATTCATCGCGCTATCCAAAACAAAAGGCGTGGCATATTCAGTAGCAGAACGAAGCTACGTCACAACAATAGGCTATATGATGTCCTCATCTGACTCTAAATATCATTGTTATTTGACCATGACCTTACACGCAGTGACAATCACTTCTTTCTCTATTGAAAACGGCACTTCGCTTATCGATTCTTCAATGTCGATGAAAATGTCAAAACACCCGTATAACTATGGTTCACTACCGGAGTCGTTTAATGAAGAAGTGATGGAAAAGGTCATAGTAATGCCTTAATAATGACTAAAATTAGGCAAAAAAGTAATATAAAGTTATTATTCATTTAAAAATCGTTAAAAATTTCTTTCTTTTTTTAAAGCCAAATGGTTTTATTTTTTGAATATGGCAATATTATTGTCAAGTTCATCATTCGATACGTTAGAATTAGTAACTAAATATTGGTTGAACATAAAGAATCGCTCGTAGTCGTTCATTTCTACTGATTAATCGAATAACTGAAGTCGTAGTGTTATACATATATATATATATATATATATATATATATATATATATATATATATCTATATATATATATATCTATATATATATATATATATATATATATATATATATATATATATATATATATATATATATATATATATATATAATACGCATCTGAGAATAACGATAGTGAAGTAATTAATTGTGCGACAGAAAAGCTAGACCCTATACTTTAGCCGTTGTTAAAGAGATTAAAATATATTTTTATTCATCTAAGTGAATCTATACGACATATTTCATTGAAACGGTTTAAATAACAGTCATTTAACGGTTCCGAGAAATTTTTCTCGCTTAATATCTTTTAAATCCAATCCAAAAGTGCTTAATTTTTTTCCACCATTGGATAAATATTTCTGATGATGATCTCATTTTTGATGATGCGTAAGTATTTATCTAATTTTTTAATGAGAAATAACATTTTCGATTCCTTCAGGCCAATTTGTCCGTGTGGTAACATTTTAAAGGAAACTGTACACTCAATTGTTATCAGGAATTTAGGTTAGTTCGGAAACAAAAAAAAACTTAATTTTTGCAGTTGCCATTTGTTTATTCATTTTTTCGTTGTCACGCCAAAACTAACTGACAGAACTTGCATTGATCAGTTTTCAGTTTGATGTATCTATATCAACAAAGCTCTAACCAAAATTGTTTGAGGTGTTTGGCAGATTGAGTGTTACATTACCTAGTTAAATGATAGTGTTACTTTTCGAAGTTATAGTTTAAAACACTGGAGAATAACGGAAATATCACATCATCAACAAGCTAAAATTTCAAGGGTCTGTTTGATTTACAGAAACAAATTTAACACGCATAAAAAAGAGGGTAATGGCTATTTATGCTAGTAGCTGATGTCGGAGTGTCTACAGATCTGTTAAAATGTCAAAGAACTCTATAAAAATATAGTTTATGTGCATACAAAGTAAAATTCGCATCCTTACCCCTAAAGTGGTTATTTTTGAAATATAAAAAATTATTTATGGATAAAATGTTATGTTTATATCCAAGATAAAAGATACGTGTATGCAATTTCATAGAGATTCGATGGGTAGTTGGGGTGTAAAGCGAAAAAAATAAACAAACGCATGTTTGCATTTATAATTATAATATTAACATAGGGATAGGGATATACACACACACACACACACACACACACACACACACACACACACACATATATATATATATATATATATATATGTATATATATATATATATATATGTATGTTTATATATATATATATATATATATATATATATATATATATATATATATATGTATGTGTGTGTCTTAAAATTCTCGGAAAGAAATAAGTTTTGAGGTAAAATATATTAGGAATAATTTATGTGGCCATGATACTATCTGTAAATGTTTAATTCCAAAAAGAAATTTGGGAGTGTTAATGAGTTATTATTAACTTAATGACTTAATGAGGTAAAATTAATATAATGGACCAGAGTGGCATATAAAATATAACGCGATAGATATAACAAACGGAGGATGGACGATTTCATTTGTAGACTTCTCGCTATGCCTTCCATTTATGTAGCTAGAAAACGAAATTCAATTTTGGTAAATATTATATTGGGTACACCTTTAGTTCATTGCTATGTATAAAAATTGTAGGTATGGTTATCATAAAATGATCTATATACGAGTGAAGAAATATTTTCTATTTTTTTGGACGGACTCACACAATTCGGCTTGTCTCGCAACTTACTGAAACTGACACGTTCTCGTTCACATACGGTATTGTTCCATACTAAATAACAAGGCGGTCCTAATGAGCTATGGGCACGCGCGACCACGATTGCACCTTTGTCCGCAGTGCAATGATGAAATTTGAAAATTTCTTTTATGGATTTATACACATATTTTCACATTTGTGATAGGGTAGTTTCTTATTTAATATATAGTAACTAATATCTAACTATATTCACTATGAACAGATGTTAATACATAGAAAATAAACGTAAACTTCTGAACAATGATGGGCAACCTAAAGAATCTTATGCTATAAGTTGTGGATGCAAATGGCTCAACAGTTACAGAATTTGCGACAAGATTCTTTGGTTTGTCCATAATTTTTTTGAAGTGTCTCTCTTTCGGCGATCCAAGTAACACTTTTTGTGTACGTAAACTGTGTGGGCTTTATATTTATTTTTAAAAATAGTTACCTGGTGCTTTTTATAACAACGCGGATAATCACCCTGTCCCTTATATGCGATAGAGCGGCGGATGTCAAACGGCTAAAACGTATCTAGAAATTGCCAACCCGCAGAAACCGGATGCTGACGCCAGTAATCTATGTTCTGTGGACGCCAGTATGTTTATATTATATTTTTAAATATTACCATTATAAATATATTAGTTTGCCTTAATGACAAGCGAACCTTCGATAGGTTCAGAATTGCATATTTCCTATCTATTTGAATACATACGCTATTATATGCCATTTATTGTACCCAATTGTGCATGCTAAGTGGCCATGCTCATTTCAAATGATTCTTAACAGTTTTCCTTTTTTGCTAGTCAGCAAGTTTCTATACATGTAGATATATTGGATACGTTCTTAAGATTCTGCAAATTACACAATACTATCACTTCCTGAATCGACATTCAGAATAGGTCTTGATTTATTTTTTATCGCCGTTGTTTGCGATACAAATCTACCTGATTTAACACGATAAATGGATATTGTAGGATAATGGACGGTAATGGTAAAACCATTTTTGTCCATTTTGACCCATATGGCGGCGAGCTCCCCACAACTAATAGAAATCGTCAATGTGATTATAGAAGATTACTGTTAACATATAGACCATATGATATCGTTATTTTATGACCTGAAATTAAGTAGTATTTAATATATTTATGAATATCTGGTAGGGAATAGCATAAATATAATTATACGGTATAAATACGTATATATACGGTTCTATAATGGTGGAATCAACTTTTATTGTATCTAAATTTTTAATAGCCTACTTATTGTTTTCCCGATAATACTACCCATATTTATACAAAACATTTTTATGTATGGGCAACATCGGATGAAAACGGTACACTAAAGTGCGTTTTATACTTAAATTAAAAAAATATAAAATTATTTTCTGTCGTTGCGAGACGAACTCCAGAACCCAGTTATTCTCATTTTTTCAATTATATCTTTTTATTAAAAGACGATGGCAGTGTGTTGAAACTATTACCTAAATGTAAAACAATAATAAACGAAAAACATCGTTAATTCTTTAATCTAATAAGGTTATTCAAATTTTAATAATTATTAATACCATTAGGGAAAAGATACTACGAATGAAGTTGTATATAACGATAGGTTTGTGTTTCTTTAAGTAATTTTCAAGGTCAACCAAAAATTACAAAAATATAAATCTGTAGAGTTGAAATTAAAAATAATTATTTTTAATAGACTTCAAGAACGGAGGAGGTTCTCAATTCGTCGGAATCTTTTTTTTTTATATATATGTACAGCGATTATTCATCACCAAGTGGACCGATTTAGATGATTCTTTATTTACTTGAAAGAGGATACTTTAGGGGTGGTCCCATGTAAATATGATAATGATCTGATGATGAAGCCCGGAAACGAACGATGGAACTCTTTCACGAACGGCAGTAAACCAACTATGATTCAAGATATTTGCTACGGGTAGTTGTTATTTTGCAAAATAACTACTCTAATTACCATAGCGGTCTGATGATGAGTTGTGGAGATGAACAATGGAACTCGTTAACTTATGTTAGTAAATCAAAGATGATTAAATATATTTGCTACTGGTAGTTGTTATTTTGGAAAATAACTACACCGTCAACCATGTCAGGTTCTGATGATGAATCCTGGAGGTGAATAATGGAACTCCATAAAAGATGGTAGTAAATTAAATGTGATTTAAGATATTTGCTACTGGTAGTTGTTACTTTGCAAAATAACTACACCATCGACCACGTTAGAGTCTGATGATGCGTTCTGAAGATGAAAACTGGAAGTCCTCATCGGATGATCCGTAGAATCAACCGTAATTCAAGATATCTACTGGTAGTTTTTACTTTGCAAATTAATTGCAACATCAACCAGGTCTAGGTTTAATGATGAGTTCTGAAAAATAATGCAACAATAGAAAATGTTAAGGAAATGTGTGATAATACTTCTGAAAAAATCAATTTCCAAATTGCGATTCCAATGAAAA
This sequence comes from Druceiella hillmani, assembly GCA_039881145.1. Taxonomy (NCBI): domain Eukaryota; kingdom Metazoa; phylum Arthropoda; class Insecta; order Lepidoptera; family Hepialidae; genus Druceiella; species Druceiella hillmani. The sequence goes on from JAYKKI010000029.1 coordinate 18,473,277, forward strand.
ATAAATTATTATTTTTTTTTGTAAACATGCTTCAAATATACTCAATTTGATGCACACTGTATGAATAATAGACACGTTCTTTATTACACTCCTGCATAGATTGTCCAATATTTTATTTCATTTAGAATATTTTTTGTCCAATTCGAAAATTAATTAAGAACTTGAAGTAAAGTAATAAAAAATAATTAAGAAAAGAACTTAAATTAAGTCTATGATATATAGACATAAATATTTCCATAAATTATAAAATATTTATCATAATGTCAAAGCGGTAAGTGCGCTTCTTTTTATATTATGAAACGTCATAATCAATTGCATAATTTAATAATAATCATTTTTATTTAAATACCTTTTATGTTAAACTATCTGTGGTGAAAAATATCGTAGTATCTAGAAAAATATGTGATATAGTTATAACTAGCAAGGAAAACATTTCATCTACACAAATGAACGATTTATTGAAAATTAGGTCACCGTTTGACCTCATTAGACGAACCCACACTTATGACGCAGTTATTTATATTTTCTCAGATGCTAAATTTACATTATCGCGAGTAGTGAAATACTTTAAATTCTTTCTGGAAAATTAATTGAAACTATAAATTATTAAATGTAGTTATGTTGTAATAACTTTCAATATATGTTAGAATTATTTATTTAAGAGATTTAAATAATGGTAAATATATAATCTGGTTTTCTTATCATGAAATTGTTATTATAAAAATAATTATCATGTGACAAAGTGATTTCGTTGTTTAAAACTATATCGTTAAATTCCGGCGCCAAATTCACGAGAGAAAGTTTTCACTGGCAACACATAGGTGATAAACGTCAAAACACATCACGCTCCTTGTTTACTTGCTACGGGCGGCTAAATCTTTCACAAAGTTTTCTGTCAATTTTATAAGGGTTGCGTCAATCTATATAAAGATCGTTTCTCGCAGAATGTACGTATGTAATTCTTCAATTTGTCCATTAGTAATTGTTGAATACTTCAGTCATCTCATTCATTGAAATTAATTAATTCACCTTATCAATGAGCTTTCTCAAATTTGTTTATTTCGGCAATGTTGGTTCTTCTAAACTAAGTTCGTAGAATATTCTAGCCTCAAAACTACAGTAAAATATCTATTTATATTTTTAGTCTCAATTGTTTATTCTTTATTTCACCTATCGGCATAAAATCTAACGTCTATGTCTTATTCGTTTGTTATGATATTTGGAGTAGTTTTTGTACAACATGGCGCTGAAAATTTGTAGCATATTTTATTATTATTTTTATTATTAATATAAGTAGACATTTTTAAACTGAATGTTTGTCATATAATTAAGCCACAATTATGGTCTTTGATTTTTCTTATTTGTTACAATTTTAAACACTGGGATAATTATTACCAAGGGATTAAATTTGTTTCTCACTTTTGACTTAATAATATACAGGGCTTACATTAAAGATGAGTAAGTCAAAAATAAATTTAACTTTGGTAGGTTAAACGGTAGTGTCGGTATGTAACTCTGCTCTTATATACTCCATTATCAGTGGTTGCAAGAGCCATTTTGTATTTATTTGGTAGGTGCAATTATTCATTTCCTCCCATTACTTTTTATAGAAGTTTATTTCCATTAATTATCGATGAAACATTATTTTGTTATTTAAATTGTAGATTTGTATTTTATGCACTTGATTCATTTTACTCATTAGGAAAAATAACATATGTATTGTATTAAGTCAGTTAACCGATACTTTATGAATGAAAATAAAAGGTGTATACACAAGTAAAATAAGAAATAAATCTTACGGATTTTGTTATAGACATTCAGTTGTATAAATAGTGTATAAAATACACTTGATGTTTGAAAAAATGGGATCAAAAATTTTAGAATAAAGAGAAGCAATACAGATAGATATATTAAATAGGAAAGGAATATATTTTTAAAGCGATGGAGCACTTGCAACACAAAAGTCTAACTTGTGTCATAAACTTGCAGCATAGCTATATAGCAAAATAAGTAGTTATCGAGGGTGTTTACATTGTTAGTAAATGAGGTATGTTAGTAAATGAAGTAAATTTAATGAAAGTATTATCCAAGGCCATTAGAAGATAAGATTTGATGGATTGTAGTATGTATTTGATATGAATCAACCAAAACCAATTTTACTCGATATACTGAGTATCTAGTACTTACATTAAGAATTTTTATATTACGGTTGAGGTTATGTATAGCCCACATCTTTTTTGATATGACAATCAATACTCGAGTCTAAACTGTACTAACTTCCTTTTTTCATGAGCATAAAATTGTTAGAGGCAAAGAATGTTTACATAACTTTCATGTAATATATTGATTCAATTTAGTGACGACTTGTGGTCATTTGAGTTTGCATTATAAATTAACTTGTTACTATCTTTATTTCATATATTTAATAATCGGTTATGGATTATGAAATTGTTCCCCTGGTTATTAGCTAATTTTATATTCAAAATTATATTGATTGTTAGTTAATATAAAATTAATGTAATTCTTATCAATAGGTATTGTATTCAATAACTTGTCCTACAATATAGATATAGCTCTTTTTAATTAGTGCCGAGGAATGATGAGTAAGTGAAATGTTGTTAGTCATCGTCCAGATTTGGAAGTGCATTAACATATTGAACGTTGTATAATATTATATTTATTTGTATAATAAACATTTTGAGAATATTCTATTAATCGAACTAAGTAGTTGAAACACCACAGAAGATAAATAATTTGTAAAATCGAAATAATTGAAAAGAAACAATAATATAAACAACTTAATGATTGCAGAGTTGTGATAAACGTTTGCAAATGTGCTCCGGGGATTTCCTTTAGTTACTCAAATTTATTATTCTATCAGACAATGTTACATTTTACTAATATAATATAAGTGGTTATATCTTTACAGTGTATTTAATTTTGTACTTTTAAATAGCACTTTTTTTTCTATGCTTTTACTGTAAGTATTTAAAATTTTCATGAATTTTGTGTATATATAAATTAAATAATTATAAAAGTTCTACAATTTTATAACATTTTTGTTGAGATATATAAGGGGAAGAAGAAACTATGTATGCAAGCGAAATAAATAAGTTTCTATTTTCACACAGAGTTTAACTAAGGTATAAGTTATAATTTGACCACATATTAAGTTATACATCTCTAAAAATATATTTCCGAAGTATGTATAAAAAAACTTTAAAATGTCAGACGGTTGTATCAATTTCTGGTATGAATTTTTTAAACAGAATAGTTTTTATATTAATCCTCTGTTTAAGGTAATGGTTATTGTACTTATTCCTGAATTATATTTTAATTTCTAAATTTACGTTTATCGTATTTCTTACAGGCATGTGTTCGAGTAGATACTCCGGCTCCGGCGGTGAATGCCCCTGCTACGACCATGATGGCTACTGCTACATTGACTGCTACCACCATCTCTACTGTGACTACTCCTCTGCCAGTTGTCGCCACTGAGCCGACCTCATCTACAGCACGCGATGACTCTGAACTTCTTGGTTCTTTAACTACTCAGCAGCTGCAGCGAACTAGCGCACGGGTCATCAAGAAGTTGAGACAGGACTCTTCTAGTATCAGTACTGGTGTTGTAGCTGTGAGCAGTGTTAGCAATATTGTTGAGGGGGCCGCTGTTGCAATTGGTGGTTTAGAGCAACATAATGAGAAAGAGAAGAAAGGTGAGTTTAAATATTTTTATCTAGGAAATTATAGCAATTAATTCAATAATAATTTGGAATATATTATATATATATATATATATATATATATATATATATATATATATATGTGTGTGTGTGTGTATATATATACCAGCAGATATGTATAATATATAACAATTTTTGATCTTAATTAATTTTAGGTTTAGGACCATGTCAATTAGCTTCTTATACAGAGAATAAAACTTTTCTATTTTATTTCCCCAGACGGCATGGAAACTGAGGACAATGCCCTAGTAACGGCAGTTCCTACTCCATCAGCAGCACAAAAAGATGCTATGCACAAAATGAATACAGTTAAACAGCGAATGCCCAAAGCGCTTTGGTCAACATCAGACAAAGACCTGTTCTTTGAAGCATTGAACGAGTACGGAAAAGATTTTGATGCCATACGTGCATACATATGCACAAAGATGAAGAAGAAGGGAGTACCTGACACAATGACGAAGACAAAGCAGCAAGTCAGTCATTTCTACTATCGAACGTGGCATAAGCTATCGAAGTATGTCAAGTTTGATGAAAGTAAGTTTGTCATGCTTTGTTTCGATGCTCAAGTTTTTTTTTAGAAAAATCTGTGGTATTTTGTTCAATAACTGTTTGTTTATGGAGGTAACTATATTCTCCTTAGCTACTATCTATTGTTGAGTAGTATTACATATAATATGACCTATGTTTACTGAAGTAACATATTATGTGATTTAATTTTTCTACGTCGATCTTCGTGTAATAATAGTAGGGATTAGTGCTTGGAAAGAAGTTTTCGGAAGTCACTAACTGTTCCCTTCATTTTTTAACTTGTATGAAGAGCAAATCATTGGTGCCAATATGAAAGAATATATCTAAAGCAAAATGAAATTTTTAAATTTTATTTCAAATAGATCTCAATTAAAATACAAGGCATTTATAATATATTCGCTAAGCCTGAATTCTTAAATTTTTGCCAAAAATGTTATTTTTGCTTTCTTAAAAAGTAGTGTCTTCTGAGGTAAGAAGTTTCCAAATTTACTGTATAACTATATAAGTACTTTATCACTAATACCCACAGAGGTACCGAAAGTAGCACAAGAGCTGTATGTGCTAATAAACTATGGTGAGCTACGGCGTAAGCTGGCTAGTGTCACGGAGAAAATCCTGGCTCGGCTTCTCGACATGATCCGGCTGGGCAGTGTTGCCGTGCGAAACAAGGGCAAGACAATGAGGATACGGACACCAGTTTGTCGGGCGTTAAGACGGCTTAATAGGCTTGAAGGTTAGTTGAATATGATGTGGACTTTTTCTACAATGTGCTTTTAAAAACCATATTGAATTATGGTATAATGTTGAAATAATAACAATATAATTGGAATTCAGAGGAGTGGAACTGCTCCAATTTTCTACACTAGTAAAAACTTAAATTTGTTTTATAAATTTTACTTATTTTTGAGAACATATTTATATTATTGTTAATAAAACTATAAACCAGCATAAGGATATTGTTATACATATCTTACTTAGTTAATCACAGTGAGAGTCCCGTTATCCCGGTGTCCCGGGTCAGTTTATAAGTATGCGCACTCAGATTTTGGTATATGACCACTAATTATTTATTAACCCTCATCGCTCAAATGTCACTGCCATACTCGGAACTATCCAATGAGGTTTCTAGTCTTATGTCCACATATGCCATCAATCGGTATTTAAAAAAAATGAATTTGTTTTTATTTAAATTTAAAATTATGCCAACAATTGTTGGAAACAAAACAGTTAAAATCTTAATAAAATTCGAAAAAACAGAAATTTATTGTAAAAACACACGAAACGATAAGAATGAATTTCAAGTCCTGTAAGGAGTAAAAGTAGCTTGGATTTTACTCTGAATGCCAATGACTATTCCATTCAAATTGTCCCAATGCGATCTGAGTAGACACAGAATTTTCCTAAAATATGAAATATGGATAGTTAAACAATTTCAGTATTTAAACGCTTTTATATAATGTATTGTAAGTATTGTAATTATTGCCAAACAATTCGTTTAGATTTCACAAAATTAGCTAAATTAATTCATTTGGTTTATTCATTGCGGGCGCATTTTGTGTGAGCTGCGAGACTCTATCAAGCTAAATTATGTGCATAAATATTATGTGCACTTATTTTTGGCAAGTACATTGATGGTATGTTTAACTATTGTCACTTTTTAATTTTTTTGCACAACAACATTAGTGAATATGTCTTCTGTATTATTATCACAATAAGCTCTAAATGCCACTAATAAAAAGACAATTATTTTCTCTAGCGGAAGTGGAGGAGCAACCACGGCTACCGGCGCGTGCTCGGATACACCTGCATGCCCGTGATACCGCTGCATGGGCGCGAGTTCAGGCCGTCGCGCACAACCCTCGACTTGTGCCTATTACTACCCTTGCCACTCCTCTTGCTGCGTTACTCAGGGCACTTACGCTCAAATGGAGAGGGGCGGGTTTCGCTGACGTATCCTTTAGAGAAGGTGTGAAAGAGAGGGGAAGTTGAATGGCTTGTTAGAATTCTGTAGCCAAACTAGGAACTCTTATAGTTTCACTTTTCAATTTGCATGGTTACACAAATTTACAATACTCACAAAGTTATAAAATAAAATTTTTTAAGAAAGGAATATTTAGTGTACCTTCCCTACATGAAAAATGGGAGTTTTTTTCGCATACCCCTTTGTTTAGGATATCATTGAATAGGTCTCTTAAAAATATTGGGAGTATATCATTAACACTTTTTCCACACAGCAGAAATATTAAGCTGAAGAACACGTAACTCTAAAAATAAAGTGGTCATTATTGTTAGAGTTACGTTTCCCCACTTCTGCCAGCTAAACTTGCTATTTTTTAATACCTGAAAAGTATTCGCAATAATAGTGTATATAACAAATATAAAAGCAAAATTACCACTGTTAAATAGAGCCTAAATGTTTACAGGAACCCCATTGGGCGAGTTCAACTCGTACTTGACAGTTTTATTGTTTATTTATCCAACAAGAAATTTATTTAATAACCATTTATTGGAACGAAAGTTTTTTAAACGCATTTACAAATAATGAATTATTTTGTGATATATGGAGACACCAATTTGAAATATGAAATTATGAATCACTGCATAAATTTGGCTAAAAGCGTGGTGGAAAATATATCAATGTGTGATAAACCACAATTATATTTGTGATACAAAGTAAAAGCTTGTTAACAGGTTTATTTCTAATTATAAATATTTTTTACTCCCCATTCTTAACTAAAATAAATTTCTTCAACACAAATAAATTTTCTTGACTGACAACACAGAAGGAAGTAGACATAAATCAGGAACCCACTATACCACAACGGGAAAATCTCACCGATATTACCACCACCGAGAGCCTCAACCCAAACTCTTCGAAAGAACGAGACAGTGGTATCGAGGATTGTGACAACCAAATTCCTACCACCGAAGAAACCACCGAAACCAGTATTACCAGCATCAAACCGAAATGTGAGCTAGATAAGCCGTCAATAGAGCCTGAAAGTCGGGTTTTAGTATACGAAAGTGGAGATTCGGAGCTTAAATTGGCTCTCCATGTCGGTCCCAAGACAGGGATCGAGATCCATTTGCCGACAGTGAGTTTAAGTGAGCCCCTGACAACGCAACGGATATGCTTCGCTTCGTACCAAGAGAGGATTAATTCTTTGATGAAGTCAAAGTCAAAATCTTCTATATGTGAGTTGATTTTCACATTTATTTTCTTTAACGTAACTTAGAAAGGTGTAAGATTGTTTTAAATTGTTTTAATACATTTACATTATGATATCATTGATTACGTTCTAAGGGCCGTAAGATCAATCACAGCAGTTTAAACCAACTGTCAACAAACTTCATTTACATTTAATCTGTCGGTTACGTCCAAATGGTAATTTCAATAACCTAAACTGATTAAATTTATATGTAACTAGCAATACTAAAGATTTTTATTAACTATATTTATTTTATGTTATAATTTTGGAATACAGCGAATAAATATCAGAATTCTTAACCTATAATAGGGTATTTGATTTGGGAAAGATCTTTTTTATGAACATATCTGTTTTTAACTTCATAATATTGAGGTTTCGAAACAGATGACCAATTTTATTGATAGTGAGGTGGGAAATTTTAACACAAGACAAAGACCAATTGTTTTCGTTATTTGAAAAGTTATTGCATTTTTTTGTTAATACTTTCATTTTCTATTTTCTTTTGATTAACTAATAATGTAAATCTACTAACTAATATTGGTTAACCTATTAACTAATAAGTTGGAACTCGAAACATTAATTGTTTTTAAATAACTTTATTAATATTATGAAGAATGTTAAGCCTGCCAGTGAAAATTATCACGAGTTTAAATTTCCAAAGAAATTAATCTGCCATTGATTTCATAAAATTAGATTAAACTGTCGTGTTAATCTATCGGTGATTTAAACGGTGATTGATCTTGCAGGCTTAAGTTTGTTTCTTGTAAAGGAAAATCTAATGACATGTAACTCATGTGTCATCAAGCTTTCTCACTGTTGCTTTTTGGATGGAAACTATGTATTTCTCACGAGGTTTATAAAATATAATAAAGAAAAAGTTTTGAAATCATAGATGGGTATGGGTTATGGATATCATAAATAATAATCATTTACAATTTTATGTAATCGCAATCTAACACTTCAATTCACAATTTCAACATTTGACCATGCCTTAGTATCTATAACATATTTCTTAAATAGCATGTATTTCTATTTACAGCTAGTCAATTTATTTATATCAAATTTAGTTTGAATTTTCTCTTAATTTAGTAACTGGGAAACTCAAAACACCAAAACGGCAACGGAAGGACAGCGGCGCTGAGAAAGAAAATGAGCATAAAAAGCTTAAACTGGAAGATCCAGATCCAATGCGATTGATTGATATTGACGAGACTGCCATCGATGGCATTGAGCTCATGGCCTCAATATCGGAGCAGAAGGACAGACCTAGCGGTGGTAAGTGCATGGAAGCAGATGAAATAGTGAGAAAGGATTTAGAAGATACTGGAGTTGATGATAAATCGAACGAGGCGCGCGATATGGAAAAAGATAGTTTTTCTGAGATAGAGGATGACGAGAAGTTTGACACGGACAATGAGAATGAATTTCCACTGAAGTTTGGGAAGGACAGATCAAAGCGGGAGAAGTCGAGAAAGTTTCATAATTTAAAGGTTAGTTGTAAGTTTATTATATTAAGAAGATTTAAATAAATTTTATTAGAATTAAATATTTTCACAAAATTTATTTAGGTACAATAAAAAGGTAGAAAACATGTGAAAATTATCTACTTTAACAGTTTGAGTGCCGACGAGCGCCATCGCGCTCGTGCGCATACTAACTAAATTTGACACGAGCGGGATGGCGCTCGTGAAATCAGTTGCTGTTTAGCGCGCGGTAGGGGAGGTCGCTAGCACGCATCGTTAATTTTTTATCTTTCTAAGTGTTACATAAAGTTCAAATTATAATATTAGTAATTACAATATAAAAAGTATCCAGGAAAAGAAAATTTTAACCCATAATGTCGGAATACGAAAATAATTCGAATGAAAATTGTTTTTCAAGTTGTAAAGAAAGTGATAGTGGTGCGCTCACAATTTGGCGTAATGCAAATTTTGAGTGTGAGTGATTAATACTGACGATAACAATTATTTTGTTGCCGGAGAATGTACCGGACTGCGAAAATACGATGTGACCTTGATTTCAGTTTTTGTTCACAATATCTATTTTCATAATTTTCTTTGTATTTTATTATCCTTGTACAAGTTTTTATTAAGAAAACATCGAAAAAATTATTAAAATTGGATAATTTTTGGAAGAGACACAGTTTTTTTTTCGAGACAAGGGTAAATGACATCAAAAACAAAAGATTTCTTTGGTATTTTTAAGTATATATGAGTAAAAAACCATGGCATTAAAACGGTTAATTTTGAATTTGAAATTTATTTATCTTATTTATCTTTATTAAGAAAAGTCAAAGAATTAATCTTATTTATACATAATAAATGCAAAATAATATAATAAATAAATTTGTTTGTTGTTTTTTTACAGGTTAACTATTTATAGAAATTTTCTAAAGATAAAGCCTGAATTGACACGGCTTTCACACAAATGAAGGTGAAAGAAATAGCCAATGTGTGTTTTAAAATTTTCATTGTCATTACAACATTGCAATGTTGTATTTTGTACAATTTGCCTGCAAAATTTCATTTGCAAATATTGAATGTTTACAAAATTACAAATTAAAAAACAAAAAATGTATCGGAGGGAAATCCCTCCGATACATCTGTTATTATAATATATTATTTTTAATGGCATTGATATATTAGAATTGTTTATTGTAACATGACTTATTAACTCCCAAAAACCAATGCCATAAACTATATTGTTTGAAACTGTTTTAAAAAAAATCTTTGTTTTGTACACAATTATCTGGCACTCAGTCCAAGTGGGCATTTGTGTACAAGACCTTTGAGACAGTTTTCGCATGTGTGGGCAACTTGCTCCGTGGTCCATTTAGTAATGTTTAGAAAGTTATGCAACTTTGAATTCACTAAAGAAGCACCTAGCACCTGGATCTAAAACTGATACTCTGTATTGCTACAAAACGTTATGTGATATCTGCATAATGTGAAGGAAAGTCTCCTCATCCCCAATGTACCTGAGAATTCGGATTTTATTAGCAGTCTTGAGTTATTGCAATACATGTGAATCCAGTGTGAAATAAAAAGTTTATAAATTGTCTTTAGTTTTTTTCTATCTAAATTTAGTTCAGAACGAAAAATCACTAAACATTTGTCAGAGTAAATTATATAAAATTGCACTGAATTGTCATAAGTATTAGATACACATTTGTAAAGTTAATTTCAATATCCGCTAAATATTTCAGGTAAAATTTCGAATACGGGCCAAGAAGCGAAATCGGTTTCCGAACTCTAGTTCGACAATTTTACCATCGGTCTCATTCAACCAACCAACAGTCTTGCTGAGCACTAGTGAACCGCCAGTTACTTCAGCAGAGGATGTGATTGTGAAGGGAGGCCCTCCAGTATTACCAGTCACGCAGGGTGGAGAGAAACGCATCGAGTTTGACAGGCAAATTGTGATGAAGCAGATGAAGAAAGGTTGGAGTGTGTATGATGCAGGAAACTTGACGATTGGTGACCTTTATTTAATGGTAAGAATTGTTAGTACATTGCCCAGCTTTTAATAAAATTTTAAGGGTAGTTTTTTTGAGTTTTAACAAATTTGGTATTATTTCACTTTTCGTGTCCACATATTGTTTATTATTCGTTATAATTCAAATATTTGAGAATAAGGTCAATCACATAATTATTTTTGTGATGTGAATAAAATGGCTACAAATAAAACAAATAATGTGTATGAATTTATAGAATTGGGTATTTGACTAATTCTTTTTTCATAATTTCAAGGTACAAGCTGATGAAGAGTGAAAATTTTTTTTAATAATTTTAAAAATTGACCGAGTTATAAAAGTTTAAATTTAACCTTTAGGGAAGGACGGCAATACTGTGTTGTAAGGTCATTTTAATATTGCACATTATATTCTACAAGAGGAAAAGATACAGGGATATACTCAACTCTATCCGTATGTTCAAATTTAGATGCCTGCAACTGGCTTATTTTTCAATCAATTTTTGAATTTTTTTCTAGATTGGTTTTTAATTAACTTATATTTCACAATATTGTACGGAAAACATCAAAATTTAGAATGAGTCAACTACCGTACTGGTTATTTGAATTATGTTATAAAACTGTTTTAAATGATTCTATATTGCATTATAAGCACACTCCGTTTATATTTCCAGGATGTATGCCACATTTTTCATATAAAATCTCGTAAAGTTTAAATTACCAAACTCACGCCAAAAACGCACTTTCTTGATACGTAACGTCATACAGCTGTAAACATAATAGTCCTGTACGCTGAAGCTGCACTATATTATTTATTTTCATATTAAAATATGTTTATTATTAAATTTGATGACATGAAAAAATATACATTAAAAACTATTTATTTAAAAATGTCTGCAGCAGGCGATTATTTATTATAAAGAAATCAGTTTTAAAAATTTCATACCCTATGATTTCCTTGGCGAGGGAATAAATTTAATCTTTTTTTCAGTTAATTCACTTTTTCTTTTGTCACTAAGCACTTATTACACAATTAAAAGCAACATTTCTTATAAATTATTAAGTATTTATAATAAAAATATAAGTAACTTTAATTATCAAACTTGTTTTTTTAACCTATCAATTTCAACAATTACATTTTGTTTATATGGTATCAAGAACTTTCTGGAAACAATAAAGTCTATTTGTTTATGATTTATGTTTCGAATAATGTTATAGTGCTGATATATACATTAGTGAATGTATGTGTTTTTGTGTGCACAGCGCACGTGGTGTGTTATGTTAGTTTTGTTTAAATAGTACCTTTTTTCATTTTTTTTTATTGATTTTTGCTACATTTAAATATATACATAATTTTGTAGTCGTTTCATTTTTTAGATATATTTTAAATTCACATTTTATTTTCTGGTTTTTATAATTTTGTCTGTTGTCCTTAACTTGATTTTAATTAACATTTTGAAAACGAACGTGGCTAATACGGCCCTACATCTCCAGAACTTTATTTGTTCAATTTTGAATTGAATTTCAAACACAGAAACACTTAAGTTCTTATAATAATTGATGCTATAATTAGTTAATTATTAAAATGGGGAGCAGTCATTTTATTAATTTGAAATCATGTCTATTGACCTGCTAACAAACTTAGAATGAACTGTACCTGTGGGACGGGTCCAGTCATGGATATCAACTAAGTCATCCCCACTCTAACGACTGGGTTGGTCCCCCACTCTATACAAGGGGTTGAGGAATCAGTCAACTAAAGCATTACTTTAAAATACCACCATAATTAACTAATGGAATCATGACTAAAAATAACATCCATGCCATTCACAGTTTGGTTCCGAATCAAAACTCGAGCTAGACTATTGGTGGGCAGAACCCAGCGCACCGCTCCCCAACTCTGTTCTGCAACAATTGCGACAAAATCTAGCGGAACAGTCAGGTTTGTCGTTATCTGGGACGGTGGTACAGGAAGGAGTGGACCCATGCGAGGAGGGCGATATGAAGGAACGAGCGAGGGAGAGTGATGGAGAGATATTCTCACCTAAGAATGTGTACAGTCAGGATTCAAATGATGGTATTTCGGGAGATGAGAAAAAGAGTGAGTGGCTTTAGATTTATTAAGAAATTGGAATATATTGAATTTCTCGATAAAAACAGAGATTTTATATTAAATAAAACATAGTGATGCTTTTTAGAACTGTCTCATTATTTTGTAGTTGTCACTTGAATGATTGCAGTTGTTAGCATATAATTGGTCAATTGCATAGCAAATACTACAAAAAAAAAAAAAAATATATATATATATATATATATACACACTATTCATAAATTTTTAAAAATTGTGTTATGTGTTTTATAAGTATTTACAAAACAATCTATAGTCTTTTTATGATGCTTGGCAACATTAATGTAGAAACTCCAAAATGTACGTTGTAATCTATGTTATCTCAATTTATTAAATAGAAAAATAGCATGTCTTGTCATTCTTTTTTTATTCTCAGTCACATGTTCTCGTCTTGGCTCACTTGCTGACCATTTTGCCATAAAAATGCATATTTCTTACAAGACATTTTATGTAAATCACATTATAACACAAATTAACTTCAAATAGTAGTAGTTATATATTTCATAAGTGTGTAAAATATTATCCTAAGATTTCACACGGGTAGTATGTAGAGAGTACCGACGGTAAACTGACTCGTTAACTTAACCTATATATATACATATTCAAATGGGGTCAGTGGCGTGGTACTTACCCCACACCTAAATACACTCAGGTAAGGCGTTTATGAAGCTGGTAAATAAATTGATCAAGTGTGCTCTGTGTTTTTTAAGGTAGATTGAAATATCGAACAAAGTTTGTCTTAAATTTTGTGTTGCCCACAAAATTTCATGTACTGAATTGTTGAAAATGTTAAAAAAGATTTATGATCAGTTATCAGAAATACAAGCACACAAACGGTCAAAGCAGTTAGATTTATCGGAAATACAAGCACACAAACGGGATATAAAGAATTCAAAGAAGGCCAAAATGTGGTTGATGGCTCCTTGTTCCAGTTGACTTTCAACATTTTCGACTAATGAAATTATCAACAAAATGAAAGAAAATGTGACTGAAAATCGTTATTAGTCAGCTAAGAAAGATAATTCAGAAAATTTTCTCATGAACCTTTTTCAACATTTTAATTGGGTGTTCGGACATGTCACACTATTTCTACAAAAAAATAAACTGAAACCAGTTGTTGAAAACATGTTTGAACAACCTAATTGGAATCTTGCATTAAATTATTCACGTCTTGACAGAACATGTGGGTTTATCAGTTTGACATGCATATGGGTTGACAGATCAAGTGGGTTTATCAGTCTAGCTTCAGAATGACTATTTGATTTCACATTTGATATCAAGTATATCCTTCAATATTGGTTAACAGCTGACCTGCAAACGTCACCTGAGCACAAAGCAGGCACGCACGCGCGTCTTCGTTTGGTCAGTAAGTTGATCAATAACCCCGAGCCACATCTGCCTGTCCTCAATCTGCTGGCGAGCAATGCTGAAGGGAGCGTGGCCTCCTCGGTTATGGTGCCTCCACGGGACACAATTGTTACTATTACCTCAAGGTGGGTAGAGCAGTTGTTTGTTGGGTTATTGCTTGGCAAAAACAGGGATAATTATGTAGAAATGGATTCGTGAATCAAAGGTTTTATGTACTTGCATTCATCTCCAACCAAGATAGGATAAGCAATGTGGAAAGAGCTCTACGCAAGAGCTATACTTTCATAGGATTTGTATTCATTGCTGTGTTATGAAATGTATATGATTAGCCTAACTGTAAATTGATTTATAATGTTGCGTTTTTTCCGATGGTGTTGTTATCAAGCATATTAGCTGGCGTTGCAAAAGCTGTTGAATTCCAACTTTTATCACATATTCACTTTCGAAATTTTGACAGGCCTTTTGTTTAACTCAACAACTTAAAAAATAGTTTTTCCATTGATTATCATGTCTTAGTAACTTTCACCCTTGCCTTTGCATGCATAATTTATATGATTTTCAAATATATATTTTTTAAAACTTGAAATATGACTTAAAATGAAGACTTTTATTGTGATGAGTATTTTTGGAAGTTTTTTCATAATATCTGCCCCAGCAAAGTACAGCGTAAAATTTTATTTAAAGTACAAAAACATAAATGGATGTTAAATTATATTTGTGTTAATGTATGTAAATGCTTCGAGTGTTCCTGTCAAATTCTTTCTATGCTCTCTGTGACTAGTGCCACTCAAATGTAAATAGACAATTATAAATCATAGGAAAGAGAAGGAAATAACAAATCAAAGGGCAATACTGTTGTCTCTAGCATATTGTAGTATTGCTGTTATGATTTTTTGAAAACTATGATTTTGTTTTGTTCTGAAAGTTTTATATTTCTGATTACGGAACGAATGTAAAAGTATATCTATTATTTGATGTGCAGTTATTGTTGCTATAGTATCTATTTAGTATTTTATTGGTATAGTTTTGTAATATACAATGTTTTTTTTCTAAAACTGACAAAATATGTGACAAGGGTGCGAAAACGCCACTTTTATTTATGAAAGGTGTTAAATGATATTATTGATTTATGCATATTTAATAAGAAATTTTATTACGAAAATGGGAGAGTTCTCTATTTATTATTTGAAACTGTAATTTCAATATTTTTGTATATTCATTTGACGTATGGAAAAATTTTGCCGCCATTTCTAAAAGAATCATACCTGCTTTAAATTTGTTATTTTGATTATTTTTTCTATGGAATGTATATTTTTTTATTATTGGAAACATTATTTTATGCTAGTTTGTAGTGGTATATAATGATTTTGGTGTTTCCATTCATATTGTAACCTTTACTTTTTAAAGTTTTCAAATATTTTATGGCATTATTGTTTTTTATCACAAATTGCATAAAGGACTTGGGATTGTTATGAAAGTAATTGCATAACTTTTTAGTATTGCATTTGGTTACAGTGGCTCTTCGTTTGTTGCTTTCAGTTGTCATTGAATTGAGATGGTTCACTAAAAACTTAACAATAACATAATTTCTTCATTAGGAGAAATGGTTTTTTTTATTTACATTTCATTTTTGTTTATATTTTTTTATGGTAATAATAGAAATTGCATTTTATAAAGACTTCCTTCGTAAGCCTTTCTTACCGAAACAGGAGAATTTCTTTAAATTTTTTTCATAATTTCTTTATATTTTTAAAACACAATGTATAAGAAGGTACAAATACTTATTTATAACTACACCTATCTATATACATAACAAAATTCATTACAATGAAATGATACCTTTAGATTTATATATAATTATATCGATATGCCACGCGCACCTATATACAGGTGCTATGCAATGTTACATGACTTATTTATAACAACACCTATCATAACAAAATTTAAGGAAACCCTTTAAGGAAATTGACATGAATCTACAGCTTTCGGGTGTGACAAAGTGGGAAAACTAGCTCGGGAAAAACAAATTTTTCTAGCCACTTAATATCAAAATGTGACATTAAATTGGCATACAAAAAGTGGTAAAAAAATATTGTTGCAAGTTTTTCTACTGTGTGACTAGAACAAATAGGACTGTACATATTGTCGGTGACATTGCAATACCGGTGTAACTAATGATTGCAATAAGGTGTAGCTTCAACTTGACTAATATTAAAAATTAGACCTTAAAGCAATTGCTAGTTATGCATTATTGCAGTACTGACGACGATATAACATTTTACTTAGTACAGTTTAGTACAAACAAATTGAATTAAGCCTTTTTGGTGAGAAGATGCTTACTACTTTTATTTTGAACTTTTTCTATTTCCTATATTTCTTTTATATTTTTTCCAGCATATATAGTTTTTGTAGATATTATATATAAAGTCTTTCAGTCTGATTTTTCATTGTTCCTATTATATTATCCAAATCGTAACTATGTTCATACTTATTTCAATTCATCATTACCTATTTAGATTCAATACTTACCTAATACACTATTATGACTATTTTTACAGGTTACACAAGCTACTGTCCCTGTCACGATTGCACAACAAACGGGGGCGGGTGGCGTGTCCATGTGGGCATGTGTGTGGGGGCTCACGAACACGCAGACCTCTCCAACCAGCCATCAATATGGTTTATGAGGTATTTGGATTGATGTCTGCCTAATTAATAATGAAGTATATGGTATAGGCCAGACAGTATTTATGAAACACAAACATTATGATCATATTTGACATGGAGTTGATTGGTGAACCAAAGATTTCGTTTTGACCGTTTTTCAAGATAGTCTTTTTTTATTCTTCAACTTCCTAATCATGTTGAAGTCTGATTCAATACTATCAATGCAGCGGAGCTTGTTTTTTCGGTCCTCTTAGTCCTAGTTGCTTTCGCCAAAAATATCTTTTGACTGTACTTTTATACTTGAGATATAGCAGTCCAGTTTGTGCGATTTATTCTAATGTATTTTTTAATATCAGGTTCTTCAAAGAATTTGTAAATTTCAAAATACTTTCTTCATCACCGTTTATCAATGTACTTTCATAATTTTTTTTAAAGGTCCATGTCTCTAAACCATAAATCAAGGCAAGTCTAACAAGGGATTTGACCCCACAATAGTGTCCCCATTATCATGGTGTAAAGGTGGTTTTCGTATACACAAGAGAACTATGCTGGAGTAGAAGAGCTATTAACAGAGTCTCCCAAATCAGACATGTCAAGGTATAGGTGCCAAATAAAATAGAAACTCCTAAGCTTCATCCAGGTTGGATTTTTTAAATGAAACTAACAATTATACCCCATAAAAGATCTACTGTTAACCTGTGAATAATTCATATAATGCCACTGGTAAATAAAATTGGAGACAAAGTTTTAAGAGTAAAAGAATTTTGGTGTCTATCTCATCATCAGCATGGACATGATCCACTATTGTATCTTTAGAAGTTCTTCCCTCTCTACTCATACTACTTCTGGCGGTGGGTTTCCAATTCTTGATTTTAAAGATTTCAAAGTCCTTCTTCAAACAAAAAATGTATGGTTAATTTTGTTTTAATTTTTAAATTTATCATTTTGAATTCTATATACTACTAATCAGACTGCCAGCGTTTATTCGATATTTAAAAAATAATACATGCAAAGTTTAAACGTAAAAAATAAATTTATTGTAATAGTACATTTAATTCTATTAAATTCATAGTGTAATAGGCCATCAATCTTTTTCAAATCTCACGTAAATCCCTTCACAATTCTCCCCACAACTTTTCACACAAGCTTAAAGCGGATCAAATAAAAATTATTCTAGCACTGCCCCAAGATTACATACGTGATTAGTTAAAAGTGAAAAGAGTGATTTGTAACTGTTACATTTGATCACAATGGGTCCAGGATTGAATTGGTTAAGAGGGATTTATCATTGTATTATCACCATATGTTATGTACTTATTGATTTTAAAAACAACAATTATGGAAATATGGCAATTGTAAACTTTTGCGATAAATGGTAATCTATTATCATCATTATCTTTTATCACAATGATGACATATAAATAATGATATATTTGTTATCATTCATCCTAAACAAATTGCTTCATAGTAAAGCTAGGTAGAATCGTTGTAAGACACATCATTCATCATCCGTCACCAGTATTCGCTCGTAAATTGCATTAACTCATAGAGAAAGTAAAATTTATGCATGTGATACGAGCACCCTATATCGAGTGCAAAATTCAAGGTTGTACCCGCCATCATGTTGAACGACAAAACACAAAAATTATGGATTGAAAATGCTTTGCTTTGTTTTTTTGTGCAGTGTTGGGATATATGTAGTACCATATTAATTTATTTTATTAAGTTTTTGCGTAATGGTAAAAATACATTATTGAAACACTTTGAAATTGTACGTTTGTTTCTGTAAATTGTTTATAGTAAATGGAATAATAAGCAAGTTACTGCCATCACTAAATTGCGCTACTTCAACCACTTGTGTAATTAATCATGTGTAAAAATGTTATTTTTTAAATCAGTTGCCCCATTTATAAAATAATTACAGTTTAAATTTTGTATGAAATTATAATTATGTGTGAATTAGCTTCTTCTTTGCCAGCACTACAGCCTGGTGCAGACCAAGGCTTTCCCAATCTACTCCCTCTAGGCAGTACGACTTGATGCAAGGGTTCTCCACCTGTTGATTTCCAAAATTTTAAAGTCCTTCTCTACACTGTCTATCCACCTTGTAGGTGATCTTCCTCTTCTCCTTCTACCTTCAATCTTCACGAACGTGTCATGAGGATTTATTTTGAAATCGTAATTAAAATTAGACTAATGTTGTTACCAAATAACAAATAATAATTTATCTAAATGGTGAATAAAACAATCTCGTATTAATAGTTATTTAAATAAGTTTATTTTAAAAATTTATGATAGTATTATTTATAACCTTATATATTTAGGGGAATGTGTTAAAAGATTATTAAATGGCAATAATTTTTATTAACAAATTGTAAACCATGTTGACCTTAAAACTGAATTGTGTTATATCCTTTTCTTTTTTTACGCGTTCTTTTGTAAAGCTATGCAAATGAAGGGGATACTTAGAAAAGTCAAATTGACCATCAATCACTAAGAACTCTATTTATTCAATATTGCCACATTTTTTACGTTTAAGAAAATAAAAGATATAGGTTGATGCATTTCCATGTTATAACAATTTTTAAAAAAACGCAGCTGTCAGTGCAATCTTAGATAGCTGCGTTTGCAAACAACAGCATTGAACGGTTGTGTGGTTTGTATGTGACATCATCACTTAAAATGCCACCTTATGTTATTCCCACCTGCAAAAATATCACTGGGCCGCAAAAGAAACAAATGGGCATTACTTTTCATACATAAATACTATTATTTAATTTAATTTTCAATTAATTATGCAATTTCAAAATATCGAAGTGGATTATTATTAACAGAAGCGTGTCATTTTCGTTGGTATTGTTACCTCTTAAAAAATTGTTTACGTCAAATTTAATTTCTTAAAAAATCGGAATTTGGGAGATGTCCTTGTAGAATTTGGTGTAATATTTGAAATTTCAGTTGTCATATTCAATTTTACAATCTTTACCTATTGCATATATAATCGTTGTATCTAGGATTACGGAGATGTGCGAAAGGAACAAATGTTACATCCATTCATTTTCACCGTGTTAACTTCCTGAAAATGCGAACCGGTATTGTTTAAAATAAGTAGAAATATCTTCTAATAGTTCTAAAATAAGTAGAATATAAATAATTTTTTCTTCCTTTCTTGAATTGCTTGAGCACGGGACCGATTTTCAAATTTTATAGCGGGCTTTTTAATCTCTGTTTTTACATTAAGACATTAAGCTTATTATTTTCGTTTTATATTAACAAAAACAACAACAGACAAAAGTACCAAAATAATTTTGAAGGTTAATGTGTACACACACACTTGTGCAAAAACAAACACACACACGCACAAACACACACACACACAAACACGCACACAAACACACACACACACAACCACACACACGAACAGAATATGTGCATATTTAATGACAATGTATTTTAAGACTCATTTTAATTAACGAAATGATAAAATGTGTAAATAAAATGGTAAAATTTAACCTAAATTCTTCGACAGTTGATTGTAGTCGGAATGAACATTTTAGAAATTTAACATGGCGGCCATAATATTCATATAAGCCAAACAATGCACCGCATAAATCAATGTAAATGTGTATTGTACTACCACAAGCAGATATATTTGTATGCGTCGATTTCCCGGAGTTGGTGGGTAAAATTATTTTGTTGGTAACGCTGTGTGTATAGGGCTGGGCACTAGTAGAAGGAGCGCGAAGGAGGGTGAGAAGATTTCTGGCTTCAGGCGACTGCGAAGAGATTGTGCTTCAGGCGACTGCGAGAGACTTGATTACTCTATATTCTAAGAGGGTAGTATTAATTTCTGAAGTAATTATAATTTCAATATTACATATTACTGAGTAGGAAATATTTTTTTCTAAAGTCGGTATTTTTGTATTTTGTGATAAAGTAATGAAATAATATGTTCCTTACCAAAAATTTACCAAAAAGTTGTAAAATGCAGACAATTAGTTTTGCTAAAGCGATCTTTTTTCGTGTGCGGCAAAGGATATATCGATTTGACTTGTCACTTTTTTCACAATATTTATGATTTTTTTTCGAGTATTTGAATGTAATTTGGGTTTATGTATCTATCAACATATTAGTTCAAAATTTATTTGGGTTTCTTTTGCAAGAAATTAGTTTTTCATCTGCCATAGTTTATAAAATATTGTCAAATGATTGAAAATCGGGTGAAAAATTGTTTTTTTAATAATTTGACAATTTTTTTTATATCTATATATTTAGTAAATAAAAAAATTACTTTAATATTTGAGAAATTTCATAATCTTAAAAAATGTATTGTTGTAGATAGCACTAATTGAAGCAACTTCTGCACTTAGTTGATAAATAAAAATTTAATTTTGGCAATGCATCTGTTACAATTTTCACCTGTTGGGCTTTCTGCGTAGATTTGCTGATTAGCGTCCGGACCCAACGTTGATGGCACACACTGAGTCTTCATGATGTCCTCAAAAAATTCACCACATTATTAACCAGATTTGAGAAATTAAATTAACAGCAATGCATACAGTTTCTCGTGTGCAGAAATACAATTTTGTACTGTTTATGTTCACTTCTACAAATGATAGTGTAATTATATTTAGCCAATCGTTTAACCTAGGATGTGTAATATTTAGAGCTGTGTCGATCAATCATTTTAAACGACCCGGGTCGATCGCGACCCACTGGCTCAACGATCGGATCGCGAAGATTCGATCGATCACTAGGTCAAAACACCCGCAGTCTCGTGGGTCGATCGCGATCGATCGAATATCTCGTGGGTCGATCGCGATCGATCGATCACGCGACCCGTTGCGGCGGTATGGAGACAACTTTTTTTGAATATTGAAACTTTGTTTTGATTGGTCGGTCATTTTATATTTAATAACATATAAGCTATGCGGCATTACCATTAGAATATAAAGGTCTGGCGACACCGATTGATATAGGCGGTGAATGATATTTACATATTCCTCAAGTGCGTTGTGATTATGATCCACTTAAAGGGCACGCCGTATTTTTTTACCTACGAAGTTTCCCATATTTAAAAAAAAACAAGCATAAGTGGACTGAGCAAGAGTAGAATGTATTGAATTTCAATGACTTCGCCCCCTTTTTTATTATTTCAAATGAGTCTATATCCTTGACAAAATTAAAATTGTGTAAATATTAGTCTTATGGACATGGGGTCATATCTGACCTTTCTTTATTGTTTTTAAAACTTGTTACAAGGGTGACAAAAAACTTAACTTTTAATAAGCTGTTAGGGTTTTGTTTATATTTTTCAATGTTCATATGTCGGTTATTTCAACGTGACAGTTACATTAACAAGCTTAGTGTCATTACCGCATTGTTCAAAATGATTATTTAAAATGTTAATATTAAACAATTTATTAAGTTTGAGTTTATTCGTGGAAAGACTTAATTATATACTTAAGCTTAGCATCAGTGAAATAGAAAAAATACAATTTTGTACTTTAGTAAGATCAGTGCTGATAAAAGAATTTTCTCAAATGCAAGATGTATAATGAATGTACGTGAAACAGTATTAAAACGCTAGAAAATAGAAACAATTACATTTTTAAATTACAGGTACAAATGTTATTAAAAACTTAACAAATATATACATACTCGTAAATAACAGCCGGCGAATTTGTCGCTGTGATTTTCAAGTCATTGTCTTAACACTATATCGCACACTTCTAGTCTAATCAGAACAGTTTAAAATCTTTTAATTTGTATAGGTTATCGGTTCAACGCGGTGGACTATCATCATGTTATAATATGTATAATGAGTATACATTATAGATTATGATTTAAAAATAAAATTTGTGAGACTTTCTCAGATTTCAATAAGCTTCGTCTATCTCTGATTGTCATACCAGCTTTTGAAAAAATTCGTTCGCATGGCACTGAAGTGGCAGTGATGCACAATCTGCGCTTCATTAATTTATATAAACGAGGGTAAACAAGACGACGCTCATTCCACCATTTTAATGGGTCTTCTGATCATCTTATGAGTGGCTCGCTCACATATTTATCTAGTTCAATAATACTAGCTGCCAATGGATTCCTCATAACCTCGTCTTCCTCTTCTCGATCAAATACAGCCCATAAACCGGAAGTTGGATGCTCTCTGGTACTCATGACTGAAGGTTCACTCTGTAATATTTCGCCTGTTTCTAATGTGGACAAATTTTGAAGTTTAACCTTAATTGATTTTAAATATTGCTCATATTTTTCATGATTTCCAAATGCACGCCGTTTAAACCGTGGATCCAAAAATGATGCCTCTGCCGCTAGTATATTTCCTTCTATGTCATGGAATCGTTCATTTAATTGGTTCCATAGCGACTGTACTAAATTTATAAAATTGTCAGGACCATCTTCAGTCAAATATTTTACCACGCTCGTCTTTAACATCCTTACAAATATAATAAGTTTTGAAATTGAAACTGCCTCTTCAGAACTTATTTCCACGGTAACTTCATGAAATATTTCCAAGACTTCCACAGCTTTTTCAATCAGAATCCAATCGGCAGACGTTAAGGTATTTAATCTAGGTTGTTCTATAGCCAAGGTACTGATCACTGCATCTTTTATTTTTAGGATACGTTCTAGCATGTCGTACGTGGAATTCCACCTAGTAACAACACACTGTTTGAGTTTTAAACAAGGCAACTCCATTTGCGCTAGTATAGACTGAACTTTGGTTAATGCAGAAGAGCTGAGTTTGAAGTATTCTACTATTGCCTTCACTTGATGTATCGAAGATTTAATATTATGTAAGCTATTTTGTACTACCAGATTGATGGTATGAGCGAAACAAGGAAAATGTCCCAAATTTGTCAATCGTACTCGAACTACAACATTGGCTGCATTATCAGTTATTATCGCAGTTATTTTGTTTTGTATACCCTAAGTCTAAATAACAAAAATACACAATCCTCAATAAGTAATAAAATTAAATTTAAAAAAAAGTCACTAAAACCACTCAAGAAAAACTAAAAAAACACCGTCACCAAAAGTACTTATGTATTTAATAAAATTCAAAAAACAATATTAACTAACAACATATAAAAATGAATCTAAATCACAAAAGGACACGGTCCTCAAAGGGCAATAAAACTCAGTTCCAAGAGTTTACAAAAATTAACTAATTTAATATAATTATTACTGTCACAAAAACTACTTACGAACTTGATAAAATAATAATATTAACTAACAACGTATAAAAATAAATCTAAACCACAAAAAGATACGGTCATCAATAAGTAATAAAATTCAGTTAAAAGGTTTACATAAATTAATAGCTTTAATAGAATTAATACCGTCACCAAAATTATGCATACAAGTTCAAAATCAATTTAAAAACACCGCCACCAAATTAATTTACTAACTTAATAAAAACTAACCACGTATTATTAATCTACGAAAAATATTGTCAAATTTAGTAAACGATATGTGTAATCGATACTCTATTCAAAATTCAAGCGTGAATATAGATCGCGGGCCACGGGTTAACTGATCGACAGGACAGAGATTGGGTCGCGGGTTACGGGTTGTCAAGTCGATCGCTTGCGATCGATCGGGTTCCGGTGAGCCGTGAGTCGCGGGTCGTGTGGCGGGTCGCGGGTCGTTTCGCGGATCGCGGGTGCTAAGTGATCGAATCATTTTTATCCTCGTGATCCGATCACTCGCAGGCGGGTCGCGATCGAATCACAGCGATTCGATCAATCGCGATCGACACAGGTCTAGTAATATTATATGCAAAATTTTACTGAAAGTGATAAAGCCAAACGAGAAGGAAGAAAGACAAACAAACGAATAGACAGATAATGTATCTATATGGTAAGCGTAATAAGTATAATTATTAAAACTATGTCATGTCCAATGTTATAAATAATAATTAATAACTATGTTCTTATTTATTAATACTGGTATTGTTTATGAAACACTGTGATTTTGGAGCAATCTTTCTTGTATATAGTAATATTTTCACTGCCAAACAATTATATTGATGACAAGCTTCCCATGGCACCAATCAAAAGACTGCAATTTAAATAAATCGCCAATAACTTGGACCAATCACAAATGTGAATTATTTTATGAGCACTGCACGTGAATTCAGTCTTATCTATATATATAGTTAATGGGAAAAACTAAGTTGCATGTGTAGCTCGATTGCTAGGTGCTTATTACAAAACAAACAATTGTTACAAAATGATTGCCATTCTGTTTATACCATAATAGATAGATATTTTGCCATATTGCTTGCACTCGGACACTATTTTAAAATATACTGCTATGTACCTACATACACTGACTTCTTCTATTATACAAGTATGCAAAGCAGTTTGATTTGGGCGCTAATTGCTCCACATTACTAATGTTGGATAACAGTGTGACAAAATAAATGGATAAAAATTTCGATAATTGAACTCGATTCTATTAACATGATAACAAGCCGATAATTAGTGTCGATAAATGAGAGGTTTCTATGGTCAAGAATAAAATACGAATAATATATAAAAAATATAAGTAACATTGAATAGGAATTAATTGATAACAATCATTTTCTGTGTCAAAATATTAACACCTGTATAATATAGTGAATATTAATATCTATATATTTTGTATTCATTTGTTTAACTAACATATGACACAGTTCATTAAAATTATTTATAGATTGACAATTTTAGGAATCAGAAGACACAAATAATTTGACAACATCTAGCGAATATCATAATGACTGACATACTTTAATTTCTTTCTTTTTGTCATTACTTGTAATAGTTTGAGCGAGATCGCACTTTTTCATATGTTTACTAAACTCAAATCTGTCACCATGCCTCAATTTTCTGTGTGGCTCAAAGGCCATATTTACAAGTGAATTGTCAACTTTGTTCAATTGATGTTTTAAATGATTTAAAAAATGTTTTAAACTGGCGTAAGGATCACTTTGGACTTTTTCAATAGTTAGTGCATTACGTTTGTTATACTCTGTTCTATCAGATAAATAAATAAAAATTTTGTTTTTATTGTTAGTTCCAAAATTAGAAATTAAGCATAAAGGCGCATATACCAATATCATTTCTGAACAAAGGCGAATCATACCATTCGCTGGCTTATGGCAACGAAGAAACATGTTAGGGCCGAGATCAAGGGGCAGTAGTGCCGCTTTAGTCTGTTTACTCAGTGTTCCCGAGCGGGTATAGACATAGCTGTTTATACTAAAGTAAATGAATGAACTAATTTTTACTAATAATGGGTTATATGAAACCATTAGTATTATCAAGAGCTCAGAAAATTATTAACTCCATCTTTAGTGAAGATAATAGTGGTTATTTTACTGTTGAACACGAAAATTATCAATCCGAATGTCCAGATAAGACAAAATACGTTTCTTTTATTGTTATTCTAATATATAAAATGCATTTATAAAATAGGCTATTTTTATTTATTGTTTCGCCTTTTTGTTAAATGTGCATTTTTTTAAAAATAGATAATAAAGAATAATATTATTTGTACATAATATGAAAATAAAAAGCATGTGTCATAAAAGTGGGTTTAATTATGCCCTAATAATTTTCTTTTGCTTAATAACACATGATGGCGTAAGTGGTATTAAATGATCTTTGGTATGTAATAACCTTGCTCATTTTGTAGTTATTATTATTATTATAGTTATTGTAGTTATAATTATTATTATATATTAGCCTATATTATTATTAGATAGTTACATAATATTAATTGACATAATATTCTGTTGTTGCAGCGTCCCCTCTTGAATCTGGCATGCAATATGCTGTCAAAGATTTATCTTTTGACGTTTTCAATAATTCAGATGTCGTATAAACCCACAGAAATCACCAATGAGGCGCTGGCATCTGATATCCCTTACAGCGAACCAAGTCCTTGCCATCACTCCAATTCCATCATCAGCTGTTTCGTTTACTACTTCTGCTCCCTTATATAGTCCGTTTGAAAATTATTCCTGTGTACATCTAGATTTTTTTACTTCGACGCCGGAAGTGACTCAAAATGACAATGACCCTTATCCATAGTCAAGTTCTGTTGTATCTAATGATGTTCAATAAATTCCTTCGATGAGTGAATCAGCTGCATATTCGTCCAGTGAAGTTTTTTCCACCCCCGCTTTAAGAAATTGGAAAAGAAAATATGCTAAAAGGAAGGGTATCAGAACGCTAAGAGAAAGATTTTAGAATGAATGCGAAACGTAAGCGTTTAAAAAATTTAGGGTTAGAATACGACAGTCGTGATGGCAAGTTGTGGAGGGCTATATCGCTTGGAAGCTTAAAATGTTCTAATAAGTGTAAGCTAAAATGCTTTGAAAAGCTTACGGATTCCGACCGTCAAATAATATTTGACAAATTTTAGGCTGTTTTGATCATTCTAAACAATGGAAAATTCTTGCAAAGAATGTAATGTACATAAATAAACGTAGAACTGTAACCTACCATGAGTTACGTTGATCCTTTATATATATATATATTATTTACCTGTTGGTAACAGAGATGGTGCTATGGAACTTATTGACGATGGTGCACGGCAACGAGTTTGTCAGATGACATTTTTACGGACTTTCTCTGTAAGTAAAAAATTATTCCGTACCGCCGTACAAAAACATTCTGGTGAACTGACACATACTGTTCATAAAGGTGAACGCAGTAATCATCCCATGATTACTGATGCCATGATAGAAAATATAACTGATCATGTAAAACTATTTAAACCAAGAGTCACATTATTGTCGTAGAGACACAAACAAACTATCCTTATATGGATCACTCACATTAAGACAAATATATACTATGTATAGTTAATGGTTTGTCCCAGTAAAAATACTATGAAGTGCAAAAATTTGTGAGTATATTGTGATATTGTCAGTAAGAAATTTAATCTTGGATTCTATAAACGTAAAAAAGATTTATGTGATACCTGCCCTATCTTTAAAAATGAAGCTGAACCAAGCGATTACATGAAATTGGAATGTGTTCCACATATACAAAACAAATGCTTACACTGAAAGCTGAAGACGAGGAACAAACTAGACTCAACAATAATCTAATATTTTGCGCCTGTTATGACGTGCAAAAATATTATGTTGCCCCCACGGAAATGTGAGCTTATTTTACCATAAAACAAAATTGAAATTATACAGTTTCAAAGTTTTCGATGTTGATAAATCGCAAGGATTTTCTTAATATGGACTGAACAGCTTGTCAAAAAAGGACCAAACGTAATTGCCAGTTTTGTCTATGATCTAATAAAAAATAAATCAATAGAAGGCTACCGTTATTTTCATTTTTGGTCTGATAATTGCACAAGCCATAATAGACACTTCATTGTACACATTAAACATATATTATTATAGAAAGGACATGCAATCAGAAGTGGACAGCGTCCACGCTACAATTGAAAAGGCTACTAAAATAAAGTTATTTACATACCAACTGACTGAACTGCATTGATTATCAAAACTCGAAACAAACAGCAGAAGCATACAGGTCAATCAAGACATGATATTCGATTTAACAAAACTGCAGAATTCCTCTAGATATAATTGGAAAAAAGGCCACCAATGGTGACCAAGTAAAGTGGTCCAAAGTAAAATATATAATGATGAATCACAACAAACCTGACTGTTCATAATTAAGATATGACTTGGCTGAAGATGTACCTGAACTTATTATCAACATTACCAAACCGATAAAAAATACAATTATCAGGTCACGAAAACGGGTTGAAGCACCGCTAGAGTTTTGCTCGATAATATGTTACAACGGTCTATTACCAATATCAGACAACAAAAAGAAAGATCTCATATCTATTTGTAACAATAGAGTGATTCCAGTTTCCTACTGTGCTTTCTTTTCTAATTTGATGTCATCAGCCGATCGGTTGAAAATTCTAGCTGTGACGAAGAGAAGTGAAACAAAATGTAAGACGATACATTTTGTTTTACTACTCTTATTTTTTATTGATTTAAGAAAAATATTATCAATTAAATCAATTATCAAGTTAATATTAAGAACAAAACCATTTGAAAATGTATTTTAAATATATTTTTAAATAGTATAATGATACAGAAAACATTTTTCAATGTGTGATCTCTTTGATCATCAGTGTGATTTCTTTGATCATTATTTGTTTACCTTTATGTTCAGGTCAATTAATTTTAGTAATTCTGAAACATTTTCATTGTTTCTATTAGAAATATGTAAAGAAAAGTCGAAATTTTTATTGATTGTTAACATTACTGTTCAAACAATTAAAATTTTAGTTTGTACTTGATTTATATATCTCTTTTTTTAATACTTGTGTTCTCAGTATAAGACTAAAAAACTAATTAGTATAGTTTAGACAAAAAGTGCCTAAAGATTGTTATTTTTTAAAAGATTAGTTTTCTCTAATTTCAAATAAATCATGTTCTTTTAATACGGCATTTTACAATACTCTTAAACAATAATTTCATTCAAAGAGTAATCTTTTTTAAAGATAAATTTGTCTTCATTGCTATATTTAATAGATTAAAAAATAAATAAAATTAATTTTATTCATAACTTTTTTTTTATTTTAAACTTTATTTTTCGTCTTTCTATGTTGTTAACATCTAATTATAATCATTCATCAAATATAGGCGAATGTGCTACAAAATTAAAATATAACAGTGTTTGGTAGCATTTGTTTAGGTGTATGAAAGATCCAGGATCCAAAAAAATTAATTTCAATCACGAAATCGTTGAAATTTAAATATCTTGATCTATAATAACATGTTAAAACTTTGTCTAGTATAAAGGTGCAAAAGCACTTCCGCCTTTTTACATCCTTCTAAAATTGATAAGACGTATATAATATTATCGTAAAAAGCTGAAAATGCCAAATCTCTTAAAATATAAAAAATATAACAAAATTGTTTACATTAATGCATAAACAATACCGTTCATATGCTTCATTCAAAAATTCATCAAATTTTAGGAATTAAAAAAGTTATAGCAAAAACCTGTTTTCATACACTTCGAAGCGCTCTCCTGTAAAATTTGATATGCTCACTTAAGTAAGTTTACATAGGAGCCATTGATTTATAAATTTGACATTTACGTAAATTATTTATTCAAGAATTATCCTCAAAAATGGTTAAATGGTAGAGTCTATCAGTAAGATAGCGTTTCACACAGAATATTGTGTTACAAAGGTATCTTACATGTGTTGTTGATTGTTTTAGTTTACAATCTCACTATTTCTACTTATATATATGTTATAATTCTTTAAGTATTTTAGGGTTAAAACTTTATATAATTGTTAATATTACTCACAAGCACAACTACATTTTGGATTAAATTTTTTATCTTATTATGATGACAAAGGTTTGCAAGTCAATAATCGTTTAAATATTCTCAGAGGCGTGGAGTGAATTTTTACCATAAAAATAAAATCATTTACTTTATACTTTTGCATGCAATTTAAAATGGTGTGGGAATACTCGGCCTTTAGTTGTGTTGAAAAGAAATTTATGTAAGTTAGGCAATGACCAATAAAAATAAATTTATTTCTATTGGTAATGGATTGTGTCTATTCTCAGCTAAAAAATAATTGCAAAAATTTCGTGAATGTCTTACTATAACAGCACCATGCTGATTTATATTAATTTTGTGTTTGGTTAACATTCTAAAAAAATGTAGGGTGTATTTGGACTTTAACCGTTTTAGTGCCATGGTTTTTTACTCATATATACTTAAAAATGTCAAAGAAAATCTTTTGTGTTTGATGTCATTTACCCTTGTCTCGAAAAAAAATGTGTCTTCCAAAAATTATCCAATTTTAATAATTTTTTCAGTGTTTTCTTAATAAAAACTTGTACAAGGATAATAAAATACAAAGAAAATTATGGAAATATATATTGTGAACAAAAATTATGACAAAAACTGAAATCACATCATATTTTCGCAGTCCGGTACATCCTCCGTATGAGCAAAATAATTGTTATCGTCACTATTATCACTATCGCTCAAAATTTTTATTACGCCAAATTGTGAGCGCACCACAATGTCACTCCCACTATCACTTTCTTCACAACTTGAAAAATGATCATTTTCACTCTAATTATTTGCGTATTCCAACATTATGGGTTAAAAATTTTCTTTTCCTGAATCCTCTTTATATTGTAATTACTAATAATAGTATTATTTGAACTTTATGTAACACACTGTGTGATGCGTGCAAGCGAACTCCCCTACCGCTAAACAGCAACTGATTTGCGTGGCAAATTTAGTTAGTACGCGCACGAGCGTGATGGCGCTCGTCGGCACTCAAACGGGTAAAATAGGTAAATTTGTTTCGATTATATCACATTTCTGGCTTTCCATCCTTACAGTTACCTATTTATATTACCTACTTGTTTAATATTTTCTAAATGATTTTTATTCTAGGACCATTTTCAAGTTACCTTATGGCACCCAATTTAAATTTTTTTATTTGCAAACTTAATCAGCTGAGTATTAAGACAAGAAAATATACAGTATGTACCAACACTAAATAGCGCCACTTTAATCTGTAAGAGTACATCATGGGGAGAATGCAATTTATGTATATATTTTTTTTTAAATCGTACCCCTTTTTTGCTGTAATTAAAAAATTGTCTTAAGTCATTAATATGGAAATGTATTAACCTATATCTTTTATTTTGATAAATGTAAGAAATGTGGCAATATTGCATAAGTACCCTTTTCAGTGATCGATGATAAATTTGACTTTTCTAACTATCCCTTTCATTTGCACAGTTTTATGAAAGAAGGTTAAAAAAGAAAAGGATAGTAAAATTCAGTTTCAAGGTCAACTTTGTTTACGTTTTGTAAATCAAAATTATTGCCATTTGAAAATCTTTAAACATTCATTTTTAATTCACTCAAATATTTAAGATTATAAAAAATATTTATCGATTTAAAAAAAACTTAAAATAATTATTAATACAATATTTATTCATTTGTTATTTGGATAAATTATTATTGGCTTCTTGTTAATAATATTAATTGATTTTAATTAGGATTTGAAAGAAAATGTTTATGGATTATTTACTATTTAATTTGGCAGCCCTTTGCACCTTTGATTTCTTTCACCAATCTGAATGTTTGAATGTTTTTGAAGAGAAGTTACTATTGCGAATGATAGTTGATTTTTTTTAAATAATTTGTAATATTGAGTGAATGAAATTAGAAATGTGTCGTTTTTTAGTGCTAGTTAGGACATTATATTAGTATATGCTGAATGACATAATACTAGTGAAGCCCTCAGAATATACATCAAACCCTATCTGACACAGCGACAACCCAGTAAAAGTCTAGTTATTATCAATGCAATCACGAGAATACGTGAGAATAGGCTCATCATTCCAGTGATATCAGGTGGTACTTTTTCAACAATATCGATAAATATGGAAGAAAATGTACTAATTCATTTTTGAAGGGAGCAACATTCAAATACCAAATACTGTGGTAGATGTTAAAAGTAAATATTTATGTAATGGTTTTCCATATTTAGGCAAAGATGGTGGACAATCAAATAATGTGGCCTTACCTGAATATGTAGTACTAAAATTATTAGGGCCAAAAAAAAGGATCGTAACAAAACTAAAGACAACTTTTTCACTTCCCTGAAATTGGCAAAACTGAGAGCTGAAAAACCAGTATTGTAGGAACAATACATCATGCAAGATAAGAAATACCTGCACTTTGTAAAAATATTCATACAACAAGATACAAGTCGTTTATTTTGAAAATGAATACGAACACCGGGTTTACTGTTTATCAAAGAAAATCTGAAAAAAATTTAGATGGTTTTGAGTACAATGCAATTTGAGTGTAGATATTGGTGTAGTCCCAAAAAAACTCCCTGAAACTATTATATTTTACAATAAGATGTAAGTAGGCGTGGAGATAATTGATCAAATGGCACTCAAGTACACTGTAAGAGCTGGCACTCGAAGGTGGCCAACGCATGTATTTTACAATATACTTGATCTAGTTTGAGTAAACTCTTGGATTATCTATCGTAAAGTAACAGGAAAAGATATATTTCATCATAATTTCATTATTCAGTTGTAAAACAACTTCGTGTAAAACGCTTGAAAAACAAAAGTAATGCGGCAATAACCCGAAGCTTGGGGAATTATTCTGTTACTGGGGAAGTTGAAGCTACTAATTCACAAAATAATAAAAGGCGGCAGTGTCAAAAAATTGTAAATTGTACAAAAAAATTATACTTGTGATATGTGCAAAAAACCGGTTTGCGACAAAAGTGTAAAATATGTAAAAAAAACTAATTTATGTTATAAATGCCAAAACTAATAAATTCGAGTACCTCTTTGCGACTTCTGTTACGATATTCACAATTTATTGCAATTTTAATATTCGTCGTCAATTTGATGATTGCAGCTCTCGAAGGTAGTGCATAAGCGAGCGACCCTTCTAGTGTTAAGTACTTTCGCATTTAATACTGCAGGAACGTTGAATCTCATTGGCGGTTTACCTTTATTATTTTTACGAGCTGGTGGAATAATGATTCTACAAATAAACTTGCAGCAGGTTAAAGTTATACCATCTCTCTGGTGATTTAACTGTACCTTCTGCAAGTTTATTTTATATATGAATATATCTCACCTTTTAATGAGTGGTGGTATATACTTCTTTCATTCAGAATGAAATTTTGTTGTACAGATTCATATGCAACTAAGCAATCATCATAATTAATTTACTTTATTCTGCAATACAGCCTACGCATTGTTTAGATTTTGTTATTTCAGCAATATATCCGACACATTGTTTAGATGTTTGTGTTGGTGTCTCGTATCAACCAAAATAAGTGTTAAGGTTTACAGGTTGAAATTACACTGATGGTGATTCTATTTCTTTTAATGTTCTTAATTTACATTAGACTAGCTACATTAATAGGCAGTTGTAATGTTTTTCTTTTAATATTAATGAAAATCGTAAGCATATAAATTTTTTTAAAGGAAAATTTTGGGTATATCTAATTAAATGTCAAATTTAACCCCCGGGATGTTCGTGTTGGCACACCAAATAGGCACAAAAATTGATGTCATTTTATATGGTGATTAGCATTTTCTATATTCATTTTATCATTAACCATAAAATATGAAAGTGAAAATATAACTAATTATGAAAGTGAAATTTACCATAAATAATAATAGCCATTCTTTAAGGTGTTCTATCATTAATTTCTGGATTTCTTCATCAGATCATCATCATATTTATATGGGACCACCTCTCTCAAATAAAAAAAGAAAAACATATATAAAAAAAAAAAGATTCCAACGAATTGAGAACCTCTTCCTTTTTTTGAAGTCGTTTAAAATATCACTGAAATTATTAGTGACCTTCCATCAATCATACAAAATTACTGGTTTTGTGGAAAATTTATCACACAAACATGCATTTGGTTGGTCACGTAAATCATGTATTCTTTATATTGTTTTCTATTGAATTCTTAAATAAAAGTTATAATTTTAAGATCAAAATAAATTTACTGAAGTAACTAAACTCCGAACAACAGCCAAAGCCAGAGAATAATATCTCACCAAAATAACAACACAACCAAAATTTGACAAAAATCTGAATTAATATGTAGTTACGTATATACTGTTAAAGAATAAAGCAAAGTAAGTCCAAAGGTAATTAATTAGCCTTTTCATCTTGGCAAGGCTTTGCACAAGGCAAGAATATACACACACATGACAGATATACCTACTTACGGACTCTAATGCAGTTTTTGTGCTTATCCATCGTCATTTTTCCAAAAGCATGCTCCTCTAATTTATATGGACTGCCTCCAGGTTGCTAATGCAATACTTCCACTTTTCAATATTTACCCTACTAAACAAATTGTTTTTGGTGGGAGGTATGTCTTTCTAAAAACCCAACATGTTCCACAGTGTCAAGTTTGTAGGTAGTAAATATAGTGACCAATGTGGTCCTCAAAGGTTAATTGAAAGTAATTACTCCCATTTTGCTATAAAAAATAATGTGAGAAACATTTCCTTGTTGCTATAGTAAAAAACA
The DNA here is from genome assembly GCA_039881145.1 of Druceiella hillmani. Lineage (NCBI taxonomy): Eukaryota > Metazoa > Arthropoda > Insecta > Lepidoptera > Hepialidae > Druceiella > Druceiella hillmani. Next base: position 18,508,519 of record JAYKKI010000029.1, read on the forward strand.
GTGTCCGGTTCCTTATTTTGTAGTATTTAATTATGTGTAAGTGTTCAGGGCAATTTTTTGTTATTCCCATTTTTTTTAAATCAAATAGATGTTGCGGAACAAAACAACATTCAATTATTTAATTAATATAAAAAAAATTACAATTGGCTTAAAATTAGTTGTAGAAAATCTGAATATGTCAATAGAGTTATTTTCTGTTGTAAATTAAAGATCTGTTTCAAGGTTATGTTTTCATTTCATAGCATATTTCTTAGTTTCTTTCCTTGTTTAGTCATAAACATATTGTGAAAGATTGTTTTTTCATGTTGCTTTAAAAAACAGAACAATGGTCACAATTTAATATTGTTGTCTCTAGCAATCACAGCGCCTGGTGGAAGTACCGGTTTCAAGTGGTACACCAGAAACGGGCCCAGAAGCTCTGTCTCCGGTGCGACCGAGCACGAGTACGGTATTCCGGCCGCCACTGCCAATCGCACCTACAACTTCAGAGACTAATGTGAGTTTTTTTCTTATGTCTTGTTAGATTTTTTCATATTCTTTATTCTGCATTTCCATATTTATCTTAATTTTACATTAACTTTGCACAAAATACCCCATAGCGAATGCACGGTGACCTTTGATGATCTTTGGTAAAAATGTAACCGACTGCAACGGAAATAGTGATCGGGGTCACTATTCAAATTATGTCATGTTTTAGGGGTCCAATAATGTTTGATTAACTTTTTATCTGAATGTTACATATAACAAGACATTAACTTAAAATATTAAGTTGTGCTTAGGGACAGTTTTTGGGATATGGTCTGTCAAAGTGATTGAAAAAAACTTTTAATGTAAACAGTAATTAAATTTATAAAACATTTTATTGGAATGTACCGGTTGTCTACAACAAAATAAATAATAACCGTATTATGTCATTTTCATTTTGATTTTAAAAGGTGTGATTTCAAATTATAAATCAATAATTGTATGTAATAAAATAAATATTTCAAATTATTAATAAAGTACCTAACATATTTATTAAAAAGTTGAATTGGAAAATGCAAACTAAGTTCGCTAAATCCAGACAGACCTGGTGCAGATATTTAAATTTAATTATTAAAGTTGATATATACTCCAACTTCATTTAAAGAAGACTAATTAAAACCATTACCATTCTTCATGTTAAAACCGATAATGGTAAACCTACTAACTAATAATGTACCTCTATTAATATTACAGCCTATTAATAGGTGAAGAGAAAACTTTGTACCTCTTTTTAGAGGTACAAAGAACCAAAATAAACTTTAACTGTGCCAAATCTCACACTCGGAGGAATGTGAAATTTGACACAGTTGAAGTTTATATGTCGAAAGAGTGCAGAAAGCTAAAACTTATATATATGTGTTACAAATACATTAAATATATATAATATAAATATACAGTATGTAAATTAAGGAAACTTCCTCACTTCAAACACTTGTCCGACTTAATCCGACAATATGTTATTTTTTTAAATTAGTTGCCTAGTGTATAAAATAATTAAAGTTTAAATTTTGTATGAAATCATAATTATGTTTAAATTAATAACCCTATAACCTTTACAGGAAATGTCAGTTTGGCAACGTGGTAAACTTTGCAAACTATCAAGTCTAAAAATGAAATGTCACTTATCCGTTTCAATAAACTAGGTAACATGCGTACATAGTAATTGAGATACAAATTATTTTGTTTTAGAAATTATTTACACTTACCTAAATTTTATGTTCCATTTCCGTGGAACATAAAATTTAGGTGGTATTTATTTAGTAAGTATCTTCCCTGTACTTACCGCACTTTCGCAACCAATGACAATAATTTTGACTTAAATTATCTAGGCTATGCGTCTGGTATTTGAATTTTGCTCCCTTTTAAAATGAGTTAGCACATTTTGTTCCATATTCATCGATATTGTTGGAGAAGTATCATCTGACGTCACTGAAATGATGGGATTATGCTCCTGTATTGCATTGATAATAACTGGGTTGTCAAACAAATGTGGCAAATTATAAAGTTATACTTAATGGTTAGCATGTCGATTTGTTATAAAACTATCGTTATTTAACTTCCAGTTGCAGGTGCATCCACTGGAGAATATGGGCTCATGGACGAATCGACGGCGGCGGTCACGTGTGAACCAGGTTGTGGTGCAGAGGACACTGCCTCTCATGCCCAAACCGCTGCCCTCCTTTGAGCAGCCTTCTGCTAGTAAGTTAATGGTGTGAATGTTTAAACAAAATAATTTTATTGCTTAATTATTCCCGATGATAAATAGAACTTACGCATTTCTGATGAAACTACATTAACATATTCATGGAGTCACAATCCATGAACATGTTAACGTAGTGCAATTGTCATATTATCACCTTCATTGTCATAACTTCTATACCGATCAAGATATGTGAAATTTAGCGTCAAGAATCCCGCCATAAACCTTAAAAAAATATGTTTTCATGTAAAAGTTGGACTTAGTTCGTCCAATTTCAAATGTTATGGAGCTGTCATTATTTTGTTACAAATCATGCCTGTTTTGGAATCTATTAGTTTAGTTGAGTTTTATTAAATTTTTTATGGGAAATTAATATATTTTAGAGCAAGAATGCCTTAAGAGCTTTTAAAATCATGCACCAGGACACCATAACTAACGTTTAACATATTTTCAGCATCGAAACACATTTAAATACTTGTATTGTAAACATCAGGGTTTAGCTACAAGAAGTACAAAAGTTATGGAAGTGCTACAATTTGATCAAGTTTTTGGTTATGACTGCTGTAGCACTCATGTCCATGAACATGTTAAAGTTGATTGTAGATTTGTCTTGTTGAAGTCACTGTTACCATAATTAAACGTCTATTAAAATACTACAAATTAATCTCTTATATTAAACATATAATAAAATTGTAACAGAGTGAATTCTGTACATATTTTAACAAAAGTGATTGATTTAGCGAATAGAATCGAAATAGAAGCCAAAAAAACTTTTTTTAGAATTTCTGTTTGTATGTTAATTTGTACGGGTATCATGCAAAATCTACTTCACAGATTTTACCAAAATTTGGTATGATAATAGTATATACACAAATAACAGTATATATTTTATGATAATAGTAGGTATTTTTTCCTAATTAAACACAAAGTCTTAGGCACAGCTAGTAATTTAATAAACCACTTAACATTTTGGTTAGTGAGCACCTTTTTTAAAGTGAAAAAGCAAAATATTTCTTATTCTAAATGATTTATTAATAAGCAATATAGTACAATTCACATAAAAGTATGAAACTAAATTTTAAACTTATATAATCTATTGATCAAATACGTTTACAATACTTCAGGTTTGGAAAGGTGACAATAAAAATAAATATAATCTTTTATACAATCATCAGTCTTACTGAACTGTAAATTTTTGTTACAGAAATAAATATAATGTTTAAAAAGCTAGTATTTTTTGGAATAGAACAAAAACAAACAATTCACTGGTCGGCAAATTGGGAAACACCAAAAAATAAAGTACAATTTGTGCCATAATACAAAACAAAAAAGAGCTATCTTCATAAACATGTATATTTTTAAAAAGTTAAGAATTGATAACAAGAAATAAAAATCTAATGAAGGAATAATAAATAATCATTGTTGATAGCTTTTTTAATTTGTAGCCATGGCCTAAATTATAATTGATTGAAATTATATGTTGTTGTCAAAATTAATGCCTTTCTTGCTCTTTCAGAATTTTACATGGTTTGTTGGTTATGCGATTTTCACAGATTAGTATGTTACATCTGTTTAAAGAGGATACAATGAAATACAATCTGTATGTTGTTTCATTTTTCTGGTTCCTTAACTGTTTGTACTAACTAAATTTGCCACGAGCGCGATGGCACTTGCGAAATCAATTGCTGTTTAGCGCGCGGTAGGGGAGGTTGCTCGCAGGCATCACTAATTTTTTATCTTTCTACGTGTTATAAAAAGTTCAAATTATAATATTATTAGTAATTACAATATAAAAAGGATCCAGGAAAAGAAAATTTTTAACCCATAATGTGGGAATATGAAAATAATTCCAGTGAAAATGATCGTTTTTCAAGTTGTGAAGAAAGCGATAGTGGGAGTGACATTGTGGTGCACTCACAATTTGGCGTAATGCAAATTTTGAGTGAGATTGATAAAAGTGACAATAACAATTATTTTGCTGATACGGAGGGTGTACCGGACTGCGAAAATGACGATGTGACCTTGATTTCAGTTCTTGTTAAAATTTTTGGTTCACAATTTATATTTCCATAATTTTCTTTGTATCTTATTATCCTTGTACAACTTTTTATTAAGAAAACACCGAAAAAATTATTATAATTGGAAGAGAACAGTTTTTTTAAGACATTTTTTTTGTTTGGAATTTTTAAGTATATCTGAGTAAAAAACAATGGCACTAAAACGGTTGAGGGTTCCATAGAAATAACACTTACAAAATAATCTGACTTTTTATAAAAAATATATTTTTCATTTGTCTTGATTTACGATTTAAATAAAACTGTTAAAGACTTCATTTTTCATATTTTCTCTTTATTGAAGTGTCATTTTTATTCCTTTAAACACCTGTTTTGGATGTATCTTAAATTGTAAATATGGTACCTGACAACATCACCATAATGCCTTCCGCGATTGATGATTGAAGTTTATTAAATAGAATTGGTAAATATTATTTTTCATTACATTGAGTATTTTATATTTTAATGGAAACACAACTTTTTTGTGCAGGTCTTATACCGGTACGGATACTTCCTAACATCGCGCCTGCTGCGACGCCCAAAATATTACCACGCCCATCACCTACAGTTAAACCGTAAGCTTATTATTTAATTATAAATAATTACATGTTACAGAGTGTTGATTTATTATCGGTGCCTATGATGGGCAAAATAATAAAAATGTGTAATTCTAGTACGATAAGGTAGATGATTTCAAATGTTTTTGTGGTTCTGAATCTATAAAATTGAAACTGGCAAATTTATAATCCATGTTCAAAAAGAAATGAAAAAAACATTTTTATATTCAAAATGTCAAATGTACTTATAGACTGTATTTATTTTGTTAAATCCTAAAATCGGTTCAGTCGTGGAAACAAAAGCAAGAAATGTAAATAACACTCAATAGAAAAAATTAATAAAATATAAATTAAATGTAAACATTTTAATACAAAGGACAGTGTTAAAAAGTAAAATTTTTACCCTATTTTAAAATAAACTAAATTGATTGGATAATTTTTGAATTGACATATATTTCATAGAATTAACTTTCAAAATGTTCGAAGTCACTACGAAAATTACTAATTTCGATATAACATGGTTTCTTGAATTCCATACGTACGAAAGTTTTCTTTGTGATTTAAAATTTTTTGAATTATTTCCGTGCAATATATATTTATTAAAAAATGATCCAATATATTTTATCTGTTTTGGAGTGTGATTAAACATTTTCCCTGCAAATTCAACAATTTGAGGACCATTTCTGTGAAGTATATGTTAAGTCAAACAAATCTGTTAGATATTGCCTTTTCCGGAGGTCATATTTTTAGCATTGACATTTTAGATGATTGTTCTATACCAAACATTATCATATCAACCGCTTTTAGATTAAAGTGATGAACAAACGAGATTGCAACGTGCATTCAGTGTATTACACATTATGTTCAATAACAATACATATATGAGGCTGTTTAAGCGCACAGGCTCCTGTGGTACAAATGACTGCCACTGGGTTGCGCAGCTGGCTGGCATCTCCAAACAGCTGTCTTCACAATCCATTGCTTACAAAATTTAAATTCCATTTTTATTTTGATGATGTATAAATATAGTCTTACGTATTCCTCCATAAAGATGAAGTATCGACAGCAGAACTTGCCATCAAAGGTGCCATATTAGTATTTGTACTTCTGAGTATAATGCTAATCTATTCAAATGCATAGAGTCATTCTGTCACACAAATCTCTGCTTCGCCACGCACTCGGTGCACTTCAATAATAATAGAAGACAGAATTACAGCAGAATCGGGAAGATTAGTGAAAGTCATGCCTGTAATCAATTCTTTTTCTGACAAGTTTATAAATGTGTACAAACCAAAAAGGAGTCTTTTTTACTTATTGGTATTGTTTTTTACATATTTTTTCAAAATATTTTCAATAAATCGGAATTTTTACATGCTTTATTAATTTTATTTAAATTTCCAGTATTTGTCTATTTTAACCGTTTGAGTGCCAACGAGCGCCATCGCGCTCGTGCGCGTTCTAACTAAATTTGCCACGAGCGCGATGACGCTCGCGAAATCAGTTGCTGTTTAGCACGCGGTAGGAAAGGTTGCTCGTCGCACGCATCGCTAATTTTTTATCTTTCTACGTGTTACATAAAGTTCAAATTATAATATTATTAGTAATTACAATATAAAAAGGATCTAGGAAAAGAACAGTTTTAACCCATAATGTCGGAATACGAAAATAAATCGTTTCTCAAAATGTAAAGAAAGTGATAGTGGGAGTGACATTGTGGTGCGCTCAAAATCTGTTTTCATCATCCGATAAAAACTACTCGCAAACAATGCGTTAATATAATGGGATGACAGTTGTAGAGAAAGCAATTGAAAAGATGAAATATTAATTTTAAAAATATTTTAAATTGTCTGAGTAAAAAGATAAATTTACATTATTCTCTTATTTCAGCTTCGTACGGTCACCTTCCTCCTCTTGCACCTCATCTTTGATGGAATTTCTGTATTCTGTAATTTTGCTCTTTCGGTTACTTAAATTTCACTCTCTTGCAATAGCAAGAGTGTGGAATTTTCATAAAATTATTTATCTTCAATATTCTTAAAAGTATCAATACTTAAATTAAAATCTATAAAAAAATTTATTTTTTGAAATTGTAATCCTTTAAAGTGGTACCAGTGAACATGCTTTTTCAAAAACCCTTTCTAAATAACCTTTATTCTCTTCAGTCTAATAATTAAACATATATCTTTATGTATCACATATACATAATACGTATTTGTTTATATTTATTTTCAATACCTTCTTACAGTCAATTGTTTCTTGTTATATACTTATTAATCTTATTTAGTAATACTTAATTGCAAGAACTTATGCATCAGTGTATGTGTATGTTAAAATAATAAAATAAATAGTAAAAGGTAAAATCAATTATACTACAAGAGGTGATAATTATTTTGTATGTTTGAAAGTAATTTAGAACCCAATATTTGCTACAAAAAACCACCATCATTAAGGATATGTCTCAAAAGAATAGACAATAAGTTTTGTTTAAGTATAAATATGGCTACATTATAGTTTGTTTAAGTATAAATATGGCTACATTATATTTTTACACTAACACAAATATTTTAAAATATAAAAGGGTCTACTAAACCATAAAGAATCTACAGTTAGTTGTATTTATTATTATTCAAATAATAATCCTTACATAGTATAAAACAAAGTCGCTTCCCGCATCTGTCCGTCCCTCTCCAAGCTTAGATGTTTTAAACTACGCAACAGATTTTAATGCAGTTTTCTCTATCATTCAGATAATTTCTTCCGGAAGGTTTATAGATATAATAAATGCACGTTATATTTACATGAAATATAAAAAAAGTCAGTATTTTATAAAAAAGTAGAATTTTGGGCGCTTTTCGTTGCTAAAGCTGACTAAACTTTATGAGATATATCAAAATATTGTACTATGGAATAGTGTATTTTAAAAATATTTATACAAAAAAGTCTGATACGGCATATATCTATATATTACGGATAACCCACAGTGATAATTTTTATTAATTTCTTTTGTGGATTATACTTTGAAGTTTTTTTGATCAATGTTATATTAATCTTTATTTAATTAAATGAGTTGGTTTCGTTGGGCATTTAATGTAGATAAAATTTGCTAAATATAGTAAATTATTATCAGTAATACTTTTTGACGACATGACAGATTTAAAATTACCAAAAATCAGTATTCGCAATGCCGTGCACAGACACTGGCGGCGGCGGTTGTGCGTGAATGACAGTAATATTATTAATTAGTCCGCAATTACATCACATTAGTGTCTACATTAAACCCGTGCGAAGCCAGGGCGAGTCGCTAGTACACGATAAGTAAATTAATACAAATGATGTGAGATACGGAGCCGTTGTAGCAAGTAAAAGAGATGTGGATCAGGTTAGATAACTAATGCAAATGCAATTTTTCAATACCAAATCGACAATTCCAACGGAGAACATTGAAACTCACTATTTCCAAATTTATTTATAGTAGAGTATGACAAAGTTTCAAAAAATGATAAAAACAATGTAACCCTTTATTTGTAATTTTATAGGAGAGCTTGGCAAAATCCAAAACGTAAAAAAAACCACCTACGAAATTGGAAAAAAACCAAGTTACCATTTCCTTGGGAGTGTTGAAATAGAGCCGTTTAATTTTTGAACAACACTTCACAAATAATTAAAATCATTAATATGGACACCATTTTTCATTTGTAAATGGACACCTCTAAGAAATAACATTAAAACTCACTAGATTTTATAGAGTATAAGAAATAAAATCACAAAAAAAAACGAATTCTTGAAATCGTCAATAAAAGTTTTTAAATAACTCTTTATTGTACTAAAAATATTATTATTTATTAATTGATATAAAAAATATGTATTTTTACAGAGAAAGTACAAAACAAAATAGTTATATACTTACAAAAATCGATAACAAACTGTACCTGGACAATGGCTCGGTGAAGATTCCTGTCGATGAGCGGCTCATTACGACTGCGCACGGCATACTGGAGACTGAGCAGTCATCAAAAGGAGAAACCAAAAGTGAGACTGATAGCGGTGTACATTCGAGCACCAGCAGCCTGAGTGAACTTGAAAGGAAGGATCCAAAATTGGCGAGCCTGTTTGATATTTCCCTGCCTTCAAATATGGGTGATGATTCGCTGGGGATGAATTCATTGACGGGACGAGTTGGGGGTGACGGACATCAGGAAAATTTTAGCAGTAAGTCATAAACAACTGTCTGGTTCGCAAAGCTTTTGGATACCAAAATTTGTTAGCATTTTTTTCTATAATTTTGCTAATTAGAATTGTTTACAAGACACATTCAATTATTGTAATCATTTAGTTCTTTAGAGTATTGTAGTTTACAACGTCTTTATAATTTTTTCATGTCCATCTGTCTATTACACTCTTGTAGTTTCTACACTTTTAAAACCTATGTGCATGAAATTTTGCAACTTAGCAGCTTCAGCGAGAATATTCATAATGAAATTTTGCAATGAAATATGATATTAAAAATAAGTTTTGTTGTACTATATTTTTTGGGGTATCATTGGACAGGTTTTTTAAAATTAAATTGAAGTTCTGTTTACCATTTTTAGAGTTCTATAGCCAAAACTAGTTCCTAGTTTGGCCACGGAACTGACTCTACTTTACTCACAGATATATAGTTATACATATTTATAACGCCTATACAGTTATGAATCAAAATGTTTCAAACAATTTTTTTTAGAGTACATCTCTTGCATCTAAATGGGCTGAATTTTTATATGATATACGTTGAGAGATGCTATCACCATCAACATATACTGTTGAAGTTGATAGCATCCCCCAACTTGGATATTAATACTGTGTAACATTGGCCTGCTGTAGTGACTCCGCACTTCAGATGGTCATTAGCAAATCCTTTTTGCATCCCAAAATATTGAAGCCACGACTTCACCCGGTGGATCCGTATTCATTACAGTAACGTGCCAACTCTGAATATGTGTACTTTTTTAATGAGATAATGCGCCCATTCACATGGTGGCAATTTTGTTTGTACTATTCAACAACCTGGGCGATGTTTAAAGGAAAATTGATATGAAGACGATGTCACGGATGTTGTGGTAGGCTTTTCTCTCCAAGATAATACATTTTGTTTAAAGAGACTGAAATCTTGGAGAAGTATGGTCTTCGTGTGTAGAGAGACAAGGAGGCTATGTCGAAACTTTTATTTCCATTAATGTCTTATTCTCAGAAGTTTTCGATAACTCCTCGTAGAAAGCTGTGTTACTATTTTACATTTTTACATTTTAATAATGGTATCAATTAATTAACAACAATTATTATATGGTTTTCTTATTTTTTTTTATTCTATTTTACTATTCTATGTGCGATATTGATTAATTAGTGTAGTAATTTTTTTTATTTCTCTAGAATTATAATAGAAAAGTAGTAATATATGTATAAGGTTTTTTTTAATTTCGGCTTTTGTTACAGAAAAATTTTTTTTATTTTTACTTTAAATGATTTATTATCACAAATTGAATCTCCATGAAAAAACACTATGTTATCAGTACTGTCCATGTTTTGATATTTCTTTCTGTGCTTGTTGAATATTAAGTCCGAATAGGTTGTTTATTTTGAATTGCACATCCCACTGTATACTGATAGTGCCATGGGTGCCTCTTATACATAACATTTTACTCCTTATTTGATATTGAAATAACATATCTCAAGGACAAATGGGAGATACAAGAACACTTTTAATAGTTCTCTTTTGTATCAGGGTTCAAAATTGTCAAGATAAATATGCCTTGTGATAATTATCACAATACTTATCATGATAATTATCAAATAAATATATTTCAATCAATTGTTATTTAACTGGTATTATTTATCATCTTTTACGTTAGAAACGAGTAGTTTATTTAAATTATTACATTTAACAACCAATTTACAATTTTTTATTTATTTTGGCCATGATTTCCCAATTAAAACCTTATAAAACAAAAATAGATAAAAATCAAACCACATCCACTCGTCAAATACTTCAACTGTTGTCTGAATCTGTAGATTCCAAATTAAAAATAAAACTTAAATCGATTTAAGATTCCAATGAAGAATGACTGGCAGTTTGACAGATATGAAACATGACACGGGAAACCTTAGCCATAAATGTAGCACGTTGACGTTGATACACGTGACGCATGTTTAGATACACTTATTCGCTTAATATTTTTATTATTAAAAAACTGAACAAGTGGCAAATTAAATAATTTCTATTAAAATCAAAGACCTATATTTATGTAGGTTGATAATTTTGAAAAATAATTATCAGTGATAATTATTCGAATCCTGTTTTGTGTTCAGGTGCTCACAGAAGCTGTCTTGCTATATCAATTTAAGAATAATTCGTATATGATGTACGGTGCTAGTGATTTTTGGAAATTAAAGGAAACATTTTTTTAATATAATTATTTTAATATTATTCCCATTCATTTTCGTATTACTACAATTCATAAACAAAAGTTTTAAAATTTTTTTAAAAGTCAATATGGAATTTGGAGGTGACAGCAAAATACTTTATCACTATTTATTTCCCATAGGTATACTTAATGCAGACCAACTGTCGTTACCCATGATGAGTCCTATGTCGTTACTCCGCGATGGTAGCGATGCCGGCGCGCAGTGGCTGGATGCGGGTGTTCAAGATTTCTCCTTAAGCTCTTTCCTTGGGCATCTGGGTGAAGGTGGCAGTGCCAGCCCTATTGCAGCTGATAGCCATCACGACGAGGATGGTGGTGCGGTGAAGCAAACAACAGCACAGAGCCAAGAGACTTCGAGTATGTCTAGGGACGTAGCAGTGGCCAGTATTAATATAAGTTCAAATGGGACTGAGGAGGTGGTAAGTTGTGTGTTCTTGTCTATATGTTGTGTAAGCATATTTTTATATCTAGACTTCGATTCTCAATATAGTTATATAGGTTTTGTACTGATTATAATATAGATAATACTATAGGTATATACACATATGCTATGTGTTTCTTTGCATTTGCACAGGTGATTCTTTGTATTATACTGAGCAGAAAATGTCACCAATACTTGTCTTGGATACTTTAGCGTTCATAACACTGCATGGATGATCTAAATTTTCTATATATCAATCTAGATAAAAAGAAATTGGTTACGTATTAAAAAAACATGAGCAAAAACATGGCTATTAATAATTTATTAGATATTGGTATAGTCATATAATACAATATACAATAAGTATATGAAGGAAACTTTGCCACTTCAACCACTTGTTCTATTAGTCATGTGTAATCCTAGAAACTGTTATTTTTTTTAAATTAGTTTCTTACTTTATAAAATAATTGAAGTTCAAACTTTATATGAACTCATAATTATGTGTAAATAAACAGCTGTAAACAATAACCCTAAATATCAGTTTGGCAACGTGGCACGCCTATCATAAACTGTCAAATGTGAAAATTAAATGTCATTTATCCATTTGCAAAAAGTAAAAAACACCTACATAATAAATCAAATACAAATTATTTTGTTTTAATATGTATTTACACTTAACTAAATTTTATGTTCAACCGATGACGATTATTTTAACTTAAGGTATCTGCCACAGAGTCTGGTACTCAAATATTTATTGATATTATTGGGAAGTACCACCTGATATCATTAGAATGATGGGCCTATTCTCTTGGCCTTGACTCGTAATTGCATTGATAATAACTAGACTTACTCAGTTGTCGTCGTTTCGGATAGCGGGGCATATTTCTGAGGGCTTTGCTAGTATTATAATGGCATTTAGCGTAATGCCATTCGGCATATACAAATAGTCCACAATTCACTAGCACTAAAAATGACATATTCGTAATTCCACTGACTCGATATTACAAATTATTTAATAAAAATCAACAGACGCACATTGAACAAGTCAACCGTAATTCGCTGATTAGTCTAGTAACTACTTTTCAAACATTAAAACGTGCAGATTGATCGAAGAAATGTGATTGTTGCCATATTAAATAATAAATAAACCATAAAAAATTTTTTTCTAATAGCAATAAAAATTAATTAACGTTATTAACAAGAAGTCAATAATAATTTATCTAAATGACCAATGAAGAAATATTGTTTTAATAGTTATTCTGATAAGTTTCTTTTTTTTTAAATCGATAATTTATTTTTCGATAATAATTGTGAATACTATTTGATAATAATTTTCATGGTATTTTTATTTTGTTAATATTATATGATATACAGTAGAATCCCTACAGCTCTAATTGCCCATTTAAAAACATTTTGACCGCTCAGAGATATTTTACGACAAGTTTATTCTCGCGTCCGACCGTGCACTTCTGCTCTTACTTATTTGCGCGAAAGTGTTTCATTTTGCTTCATAACTTTCAACTGATAGATTTTCTTTTGGTTTTATCAAGTGTGTACACATAAAATTTGTTTTGAATTTAAAATATAAAATGTCCAATCGAAAAAGAGTAGTGTTGTCACATTAAGACAAGGTGAAGATATTTTAGTGTTTAGAAAATGTTGAATCTGGCAGTAAGTTGATACAAACTTATGGAGTGGGAAATTCTAGGATATCAGATATTAAAAAAAATTCTGATTCCATAATGAAATTCACGCTTGAGAACAAAGATGGAAAAAATCTCAAAATTAAATTCTGAAGGATGCAGTTTTCGCTTGGTCCTTCTTACAAAAAAAGGCATGCAGCAGCCCATATCTAGACCTCTTTTATGTGAAAAAGCATTGGATCTTAATCACTAGCTTGGTGGTGATTCTTCTTTTAAGGCCAGCTGTGGATGGTTAGCAAGATTTAAATCTAGACATGGAATTTGAGAACTGGAGATTCAAGGAGTAAAACTGTGTGCTAATGTCACTTCAGCCGACTCTTTTGTAGAGGATTTAAAAGCACTTCTGAAAACAGGGCGATGTAGTACTGTTGTTAGATAATGCGCCATTGCACCCTTCAGCTGAATCATTAACTAAATGGGAGGAGTTAAGTTTTTGTCCCCCAATCTAACATTGATATTGCACCCTATGGACCAAAGTGTCATTGAAACTTAAAGCATTTGTACAGAAAGCAGCTACTGTGTCGTCTTTTGTCGTATATTAATCTAAAAGTTTGTTGTTATATGCTGGTAGAAGCATGAAACTCTGTGGAATCGCAAACATTAAAAAGGGCATGGAATAAATGATTAAAATTAACTCCATCATAAATGAGTCACAAAACAATTGTTTCAAAGAGATTACAGAAGCAATGAACACGTTTAGCATTGATGACGGGTACGATGAAGAGAATATCAAAGAGTGGCTGAACTGCAATAGTAATGACCCTGGTTTCCAAATATTAACTGATAAAGAAATCATTGATGATTTGAATGGTATTGAGAAAGAAGAGGAAGAAGAAAAAGTGAAATACATCTTCAGTTTCTGAAGATGTATTTCAAGTACCATCTCATGCAAAAGCTTTTGGAGGAATATTTCTCTGATCCACTTCAGTTGTAACAACTGTATAGTATGGATGAATCAGATACTATACAGTTGTTACAACTGAAGCGGATCAGGGACTTGGCTGCAAGGAAAAGATGTGATTCATTATGTCAAAGATAGTAATAAGTTGTTTCCAACCAAAATTCTAAGTTTTTATTGATATGATTATACATCATCATTGTAGCTTTTAATTTGTATATCACATTGTCCAAATGACGTATGTAAAACTCATTAATAAAAGTTGACTAAAATTAAGACTTTGAAATTGATTGTCCCGATTTTGATTATACGGAATACCTGCAGTTTTATTTTATCCGTATAATCGGGATTCTGCTGCACTAACGTTATGAAGAGGAAGGTTTTTTCTTTGTTTGTATGTTTGTTTTTAGAGATTCACACATAAACTACTAATCCAATCGACATACAATGTGATTGCTTATAGTTTCCAGATTGCTGTAGATTATACATTGGGGATTTGACCATTCAACATTAATAGAAAACTCTGTCAGGACTAGTTGTCATTAATACTTTAAAATAATGAAATAAACAATAATGCCAAGAATAAAAAAAAATTCTTCAAAAAAATGAAATAGTTTTTTAGTAAAAACAAAATAAACACCAAGTGCCATGTTTATTTTAACGTAGCGGCAACGATGAACCATGTTGTTTGTAGTAATTCCCTTGGTCGGCAATGGTACACACATTATTTAAAAGCTATACACATTATTTAGAAGTGTGTCAATAGTTCATTTTAAAGGATCTTTTCCGTCAATATTGATTTGAAAGATGACCTGGGCCATTTTGTTTTTATCATGTGTCCAACCCATTCATTTCAAAATATCCATTCATTCAAGCAATAAAATTCAATTTGAAGTGTTTACGTAAATTAACTAATTTAACGTAAATCAACTAATTTTTTGCCTAGGTTTTGATGACGGTAATTATTCTATAATAACCGTCATCGAAACCAAGGCAAAAAATGAAAATAAATGCAAACTCTATGACCAAAACTACTTACTTTATTTACAAACTACTTTTACTAAATTTATTTCCTTTTAAAATCTTATGATCAGTTGCAAGGACCATTCCGAAACGGCAAGCAATTCTATGCAGACTTAATGTTAGCGCGTAAACAAAATGATCTAATATTTGTTCCTCACATACTACTGATATTTTTCATGGAGTTCATGTTGTGGGATTATAGACCTATTTTCTTGTATTCTATAGACTGCCTGAATAATGGTGCGGGGATTCGAAGAACATGTACGGCTGTTTTCATGTTTCTCTTGTTATGTTCGCATAGCTTCAGCGACGTTTCCATGATATTCTCTGTAAATCAAAACCATGTCAGTGTATTCTGGAGCCGCAAAATATGAGGCATTATGTAGATATTCATAATGCCTCATATTTCACGGCTTCAGAATAGTATCTATTTAGAGCAAAAAAAAAACAATTCACTTATTCCATGTTACGTGCCCTATCACACACAATCATAAACAAAAATAGTTAATGTTACACATTCACAATTGAAACTATATTGTGTTCTGTTGATATCATAATATGTTAAAACCAATGAAAACGTAAAACAATGAAACAAAATAAATCGAAACAGCGTGTGATGGCTGGCAGTAGCAGATTTTATAGCGACATGTTTCCAGTGAGCTAGCTACTGAACGACTGACAGAAATTTCCATTGTCTCGCTGCGGAGAGATCTACATAGCAACAAATGAATTATTTCTCGTCTTTTCCACACATTTAATTTATCCTTACAAGAATATAACAGTCGTTTTGGCAAGTAAGGTTTCCACTTTCACGGGGACTCGTATTATGACTCTTAGACACAGGCATAAGAATTATTATACTGTTTGTCTGTAAATACGAAACAAAATAACTCTATGCAACATATATTGGCTTAGCGAATTCTTGGTGAAAATACGTTGTGTTTTAAATCACAAACCACTTAAAACTATTCCTGTGACTAAACTGCTGAATTTATTTAACTAATTTTTAGTGTATGACTGAGAATCAATCAATGTTCCGGTGTATGTAATAAATTTAAATGGAAGTTATTCTCGGTAATATATTTATACAAAAGCAATGCAATAATTTGCATTGTACAACCTCACATAATACAAACAATTGAATTTATTACCCTCACTAAAATACTGGTATATCGTATAACTCTCGGAAATATAATAAAACCTACACCGCTCCCCTACAATAAACTCACTAACATAAGCAGTGGGAAAACCCACACAAACCCGGCTTTTGCTATTGTGTTTGGAACATATAAATGCTGTTGGATGTTCCTAAGAGTTAATCTTTGCTAATAGCCCACCTGAAGATATTGTAATACAACGAAACCTAGGTTGTGGTAAAGAACTTAAAGAAAGTAGAAATAATACTACATCACATTGTGAATAATATTTTATGCTTTCGCTATACAATGAATTGTCCATCTGCTTACTTCATGTATATAATCTTACTTAATGATACCTCTCAGTTGATGCTATGCCATAGTCATTATTCCCTTTGCACTAGTGCGCTTTGCATAGTTATACTGTATTATTAAAATTGGATAATTTTTGAAAGAGATAAAGTTTTTTTTCGAGACAAGGGTAAATGACATCAAAAACAAAAGATTTCTTTGGCATTTTTAAGTATATATGAGTAAAAAACCATGGCACTAAAACGATTAAAGGAACTTAAATAATAAATGTTTATTTTTGAAACTTTATAATACAGATGACAATTAAAACAATATTTCTTTCTAAATTAGAGATTGATGGAGTGATTCTGTTGTTTGTTTATATTGTGTGTGTAGCTTTTCAAGAAATCATGTTGGTCCATTGTAAAACGGAAGTTTTGCTTTTGCTTTGTTATTCCGTTCATTTACTTTTTCATTTTCAAAATAAAATGTTTTCAAAGGAATGAGATTTCCTGGGATATAAAGGGGTCTATGTCATTTACTGGTCTGCCATCTATCTGTATGCAAAAATAACACTATTAGTTGTTCATTGTGACATGAAAAAAGGACAGACAAACACACTTTCACATTTTTAATATTGGTTAAGATTCTTTAGTTATAAAAAAGAATGTCAAAATCAGGTGAAAGAAATTGGCTCTCTATGAAAAATGCATCGGCAGACATATTTTTGCATTGCAAGTTAGAGAAGAGAAGTTGTTGCCAATAAAAACCCTAAAAATAGACTGAGTGATGTGATGAAATAAAAATTTTGTCTCAACAACAGTTTCTCATGCCAAGTACAAGCTGATGTCGAGTTATTAATAGTAACAGTTATTAATAGAACCAGAAATTAATCTAACAAAATCATGTTGCAATTTCTGAAGTTATTTATGTTTTAATTTCAGCTCGAAGTCAGACATTTATTAGTCTAAATTTATTTTGGAAAAAAAGGTAAAAATTGGTAAGAAAGTGTTCTTCACAATTCTTGGAAAAAATATTGCTTGTGTGTGCAGAACACATTCTCTTTCTACTGACTGGCTGCGATACTGCTTCTTTCTTCAATAGAGGCGAAAATAAACTTGCTAACATTTTTGTGTGTCGATAAGATTTACATGAAGCAGCTAAAGTTTTCTCAAACACCAATACAAATTTTGAAAGTATTTGTTAAGCTGGAATAATGTGTATTCTTGTATAAAGCACCGAAAATAATTTAGAATTTAGCATTTTCAGATACACAATATGTTCATTAAAGTTGCTTATAAACAATTTTTATTTAGTAATAAAAATTTTTTTTCTACTAAAAATAGTATGTATAAATACGATAGATTATATAATTTCTCACGTTTTACACTGTCTTTCAACTTTGGACAATTTTTAGAATTCCCAAAGCTAAATGACTAATATTTAGTCAACTAGTTTTTGTTCAGTTGTATAATATGTTTTTCGCTTTTTAACACGTCTGAAAAATTATCAAAAATTACTGCACCCTCACCTTATCTCCTAAAGTATCTCGGAAAAAAATCTAAAAAATTTCATGATATTTAATGTAAATTAAATGTGAATTAAAATTATGTGGTTGGTATGGTCATGTTGTGGGATTATAGACCTATTTTCTTGTATTCTATAGACTGCCTGAATAATGGTGCGGGGATTCGAAGAACATGTACGGAAGAATCCTTATTTTGTGATTTAATACCATTTTCGTATACAGATGGTATTAAAATGTAGAAAAAAATTTAGATTATCAATTGATTATCAAAAGAAAACATCTCTAACAGTTAGAATATACTATTTGATCCTTTTTGAAAACTTCCAGTTAACTAGGTTTTCTACTTTGAAGTTTTGAAAAGATTGCGCAACAGTTTGCAGCAGAAAAGACCACATTTGTGGCAGTCAGGCAACTGGTTTTTTCACCACGATACCCCTGCTCACACAACCCTGCCTGCGTGTCAATTTTTAACCAAAAACCTCTGTGCTTCATCCTCCCTATTCACCCGACCTTGATTTTTTTTATTTCCCTGAATGAAAAGAGACTTGTAAGAAGAACGTTTTGTTAATATTGTTGAGGTGAAGGAAACAACAATGGTGGAGCTGTCGGGTATCAGAGAAGGAATTTTGGAAATGTTTTGAACAATGGAATAAAAGATTAAATGGGATTGAAGGTTCTTTGTTAAAAATTAAATAAATTTAAAGAAAATAAGTTCGTTTTCTTTTACATACCCCCTCATACAGACCCGTGACTTTCAGTGTCAAACGTCTATAAAATGTAACAAAATTAGTTAGGGCATGGCATAGCCAATTTTGTAATCTATACTAATATTATAAAGAGGAAAGATTTGTATTGTTGTATGTGTGTATGGATGTATGTAATGAATTGGCTCAAAAACTACTGGACCAATTTCAAAAATTCTTTCACCATTTGAATGCTACATTATCACTGATCAATATAGGCTATTTTATCTACAGGAAAAAAATAAGGATCCTTACTAAAACTGCAATAATGTAGCCCAAGGTGTAAAAAAATGCCATAAAATGTTTTTCATCGCATGCGCTGCGAAAACTATTGATGATAGAACAAAAAAATGTTCTACAATATTAAAGAACATATCAATATCTACAAAAATGTTTGGATAGCATATGTCTAACTATTGTAATTATGTCACTATAACTACTTTTTAACATTTTAAAAATTAACAGAAATTCCGACCAAAATCAGACAAAGTTATCCATACCTTTGCATCGATCCTTATGCAAGTAATTCATTTCCTAAACAAGACTGTTTCAATATCTGTAATTTACAGATACCTTTTAGTTTATTCACATTGGACATTCCATTCAAAAGATATTACGAATTTAAAATGTATGGTATAGCATATAGCTATACCACGGTATAGCACGGAGGGGTCGGCACCGAAGTGCGGGAGAGGGGCGTGCACATCTATAAAATAGGTAGCCGTGTGGCTATCTATTGAAACACTCAATTTGCGCACAAATATGAGAGCACATTTAAGTAATAACCACGATGGCAATTTTTCACAAAAAATACTTAAACTTGGCGACGGAAAATTACCATCTACAATTGCAAATAGCCTCCAAGTATTATTGGATAATGAATTGGTTCAAATTGTACAGTCTAGAAATACTGGTAGAAACAATCTATCACGTCATCGAAAATCTTATCGAAAGAAATTTCAATTGGCTCTGTTCGAGGGCAATAGTGTCACCGAGAAACGACTCAGTAAATGAAATAAACAAAATGATTATGGAAAAAGTACCCGGTGATTTTAAATGTTACAAATCTATTGACACCGTGTGCACCATCGAAGATACAGCGCACTACCCACAAGAATTTATTAAATTCTCTCAATCCTGCAGGCTTGCCATCCCACAAACTGAAATTAAAAGAAGGTACTCCCATTATGCTATTGAGAAATTTAAGTCCTCCCAATATGTGTAATGGGACAAGACTTTTGATAAAGGAATTGCGAGACAATGTGATTGTAGCTACTACCATCACTGGCCCCGCGGCCGGACAACTCGCTCACATTCCGCGGATTCTAATATATTGCCATCTGCAAATGCCACTGCTAACATAGTGTATAGTGAAGCAAAAAATGGAAAATTAAAAATTAAAAAAACTTATAAAATTAAAAAGCCTTAAAATAAAAGATGTAAATAAAGAAATGTAACACAAATAAAAATAAAATACATAAACAAAAAAATGTATAAATCATTCTAAACATCTTTATCAAAAAATATTTAAGTGAAATGTTTTTAAAAATATCATGTCTTTTGTACTGTTTCAAAAACCTTTGTATAGAAGACATTAACGGGTTACCAATTTTATTTTGTAAATAATATTTTTTTTTAGTACGACTTTATTGTTAGGGTTCTGTACCTCAAAAGGAAAAACAGAACCATTATAGGATCAATTTGCTGTTCTTCTGTCTCTCTGCCTAGGTAATCAACTTTATTTTTCGTTGATCTAGAATCAATTTTTTCAATCATCAAGACCCGTAAAGGGACTCAGGAAAAGCTCCCCAAAGGGAGCCAGAGAGACCCTATTACTAAATACATATTATTTAGGTATGTCCTACATTTACTCTACATTTATCCCAAAATGTTTAAAAAATAAATATCCACCCGTGCGAACTACCCGAAGCGACGGGCCACTAGTATATTATATTTGAAAATCTCAATAAACTTTTCACTTGTGAGTTTTGTATATATATTTGACATATTTTTTGTGAAAAAAATTTAACATTCTTTTTTAAAATGCACCTTTTACAGTGATTTTCTCAGATGCGGTTGACAATTTCCATATACTTCCTCAACATTGACTACGCAATTTAGCATTAAAAATTGGTCATTTTAATTATAGAAACATTCTTTGTTCTAGCTTTATAGTACTCATAGTTACTTTGTTACAGTTGTATATATACTTATAATAATGGCTTGTTTATCTAGCTCACTACGCTTTAAGTTTCACATATCAATATTCCTAGTATAAAAATTTATTTATTATAAAATGTACGAAAACATGTTTTTTATTAGTTGATAATGTTTTTATTTATTAGTTAAACTTTATTTATGTTTACCAAAGAAAGAATTTACAAGAGACTAAACTTTATACAATAAAAATCCCTATTTATTAAAAAGTACTAATCGAAAATCCTTAACAACTAGTGATGTATCAAATACTGAATGTATTCGAATACTGAAAAATTTGTACTCAAATTAAAGTATCTGAGAATTGATTTGGGTACTTTATCTAAGTACTGTGCATCCTAGTTCACTGCTCGGATTAAACGTGATGTAACGAGATGTTTGGATTCAGATAAAATTAATGAAACCCTTACTAATCTAGTTAACTGTATTTTAAACCTCCAGTGTGCTCATGCTTATGAGCAATGCTTGCATATGTGCCTAAGTACTGTGCATCCTAATTTACTACTTCGATTAATGTGATGTAAGGAGATGTTTGGATTAAGATAAAATTAATGAAACCCTTATTAATCTAGTTAACTGTTATTGCATTGATTTTGTTTATGCCTGTGAAAAGAATATGTTTTGTTTTGTTTATTTTAAAGCTCCATTGTGCTCATACTTATAAGCAATGGTTGCATATGTGCCAATAAAACATACATATTTCTGTTACAATAAGATAAACATGTAGACAATTATGTCTCATAAGAAAGAGAATGAAATAATAAATCTGAATGGTAATACATCATCTATGGCGTATTTTTTCCGCTAAATTTTTCTTTGCGCAAAAAGTCTTAAGTTTTTGGCTCATCAATATTTAAAGATTTTTATTTACGTTTATGTATAATTATTGTTTGTACTTTTTAGGGTTATAATAAAAACTGAATTTTAAAAAGACTTTATTTATATGCCTTTTTTCTTACAAATACGGGAAATTTTTTGTCTTCTTCATTAATTATTACAGTCATAACTACATACATAAGGTAATGACTCGACTATTTTGTAGCTACATTTCTTATCTCTTTACGTAATTTCATTACAATAAATAAATATTTTCGGAGTTTTACATTGTTTTATGGGCGTTAAATGGGAGCGGATGTTGGTTAAAAGTGGCTAGTCTGCTTGACAGGTTTACAATGTACCTCTTCTAAAGATAAAATTTTAACGTTAGGTTTATAGTTTTATTTTTACATTTAAAATTTTTGAGTCAACAAATAAAGACTGATGTTTGTTTGATTACTTTATCAGGGTGGCTACAAACCAGGAAAGCCGGGAATTATTAGGGAATTTAATACAAGTGGGAAATGTCGGGGAATTTAGGAAAGTATCAGGGAATTTAATTGCGAAAACCCAAAGTTTTTTAACAATATCTTGAATTTATTTAGATATTTTAACTTATATATTTTTAACATTAAATAATCAAGAGTAGGGCATAAATATTTTATTTTTTTGATTGTTAACGCTTCATTTTTTTTAGTTTCTTTCAATGACAATTACCAATATTTTATATTTTTAGAAAAATATTATTAAAGCAAAAATACAGTTGCATTCATTTGTATTTAAACGTTTTCAATTAATTTTAGTTACTTTTCTCTTATTTTAAGAACGTTGAAGAATACATAGTAATTCGATGTTTAGAATACTAGACCCATATTGGCTGGATGCACAAAAAACTAATACTATTAAAGTACCAGTGTGATATATGTATATGCATAGCATACTATTATATTACAAGCCCTGCTGCATGGTTTTGGCAACACATCTTGATGAAACATAACAACAATTTCAACAAGGTCCTACTGATCTGTCAGACCACTTTGCGTGTAACAGATGAAGTTGACTCAGAAATTTGCAAAACAACGTACATTGATTTGAAAATTCGACTTTATTATTTGATATTCCGTAAATCTCTAATTTAAACACTCGTTAGATGATTTTAATCGGGTTGTTGGAAAATAGAAGTGTTACTCATTCTTCTTACGTTAAAATAGATTTGTTAGACTTTTCTATATAATGATCAATTTAAAAGTTATAATGTTTATGACTAATTTTATTATGTATGCATAACATCTGTACATAGATGTAAATCAGTCAAACCTCAACTCGTTTGGGATCTTTTTGGCAAAGTCAAGTCACATCTCTAAAAGTGTGTGCGCGTTTCATATTAAAACAAATCAATTAGGCCCGACGGTCCGAATTAGTAAGTTTAAACTAGAATTATTTCGGTCATTGGCAGCTGAATCACAACCATTTCTACAAGAATATTAAACAGGCGTTCCTGTGGCACCATTTCTGCACAACTCTTTAATGATAATTCTCCAAAATACAATGTATCAAAATTATAATATATTTATCAAAGCAGATGTATTGAACTCTTTTGGAACTTTATCAAATATAGACTTAACTAATAAAAGTAATTTGCTTTTGACAATCAAATTGATTTAGCATTTTATAATTTTACAAATTTGGAAAGACACTGCGACTGCTTTGGTAACTTTTACACAGAAACCGTTGACGCGGTCACCCTTACTATATAAACTTACTAAAGCAGCCTCATGTTTTGATCCTAGTCTTGTACATTTTCCTAAAGTCAGAAATAGGAAATTGAAAAGTCTACTTACTATTTTAAATTATAACAATTGGATCAGCGGTATTGAACCTGATGAAATGATTAAGAGATTTCAATAATTTATGTTCTCAACCTTCAGCGCAACATCTTCTCAAAAATTATTCACGGGCAAACAAGCGAAGTGAAACAGCAAAGAATTAATTCTTACACACACCAATCCATGATCGCTAGTAAAACTGTTAAAGATGGACATGATTTTATCTCATGGCAATGCTAATATTTAGAAATGTCTTTCGGTGAATTCTGAATATTTAGTTGAAAATATGAAAAATGAAACTTTAAATGCTCAACAAGTAATATATGATTCTATCTTAAGTGAAACAAACGTGGGGACATTATGACTCTTGATGTTCCAAAATGTATGATTCATATTTACCGGAACTCACGTTCAGAATTGTCGGAAGATATTGAATGTCTGAGAGAAGAAGCTACAATAACTGAATCAGATGATTTGAAAAGAAAACATATAGCAACTGAAAAAAAAAACTGGCATGAAAAAGCTAAGCTTTTAGCTGAAATTCAAGTTATCGATGAACAATTTAAAAATCTGCAATAATTTTATCTACCGAATATGAAAAGTTTAATTCGTTCTAGCTCATACTAGTCATTAGTTACTTATTTTAAATTACTTTTTATAAGATTATTTAATTAGTTATAAAATACCAGCTATGGCAACGTACTAAAAATTTACTGAAACAAAAAATTAATTATTCATATAAATGTAGTTAAAATGTAATCACAATGACTGTTAAAATGTAACCAAAACTAGGGAGAAAAATAACAAACTTTCTTGGAAAACCGGGAAATATTGAAATAATTTCTTTGTGGCCACGCTGTTTATTTACTTATCTATTTACAATAATGTTTTGCGTTTACTATATTCAAATACTAGACTCGGTAATTAAATAAGTAAAAATTTACGTTTTCAGCGATCTTTGAAATATTATTTACAAAACGAAATAATAAGCTCATTTTAACATTAGAAGAATGTAGTGTTATGATAATAAAAGGAAACACTGGATTTCGAAACTGTCTTTATTAAAAGTATTACGCTAAACTAGAATCATAATCATTCACTAAATACAAGTAGTAACTATATAATCATAATAATTCACTAATACAAGTCTAGACAATCATATCACGGATCTTTCTCAACTCTGCCGGAATAGACACAGCTATTGCCAATGGCTTGAATAAGGAGTGACAACTTTTTTGCATTTACAGCCTGGTTGTCTCACATGTGAGATTCTTAGTCTATAGCTGGATCTTTCCTTAAAATGTACATCAATAAAATAGTAAAATTGCAGATATAGTAATCATCACATAACAGCTTTTATCCTTAAATTTATATTATGGTATAGGCAATTGTGTTTTACGACTTAAAGCAAACTTCTGGATGTACATTGTACTAAACACATATTTTATAACTTTGTCATTTAGAGCATAGAAATTTTCATTTTGAACTCATTTTCTTTCACTACTATGAGAATTTAGATCTGCATTAATAACATACCCTAAACTGTTAAATGCGTAACTACGTATAAAATTACAGAAACATAACATAAACAGGATCAATGTATATACTATAATTTAATTGAACAATTTGTAAATGGCTCTGCGGAATTTTGTAATGGTTATTATTATAAATTTTTATATATGATATTTATGTGTGCAGTATATAATATTTTCTATTTATAATTTGTCTTTCTGTGCCAGTTACGTTATGAATTTTTAAACCAAACACCAGTTGATTGATGCCAACTTTGGTCTGTTTAAGTTATAGAATATAACATGTTGCTATTAAATGGAATCTACTGGACGAATGCTGGCCACCATCCGATTACATTGCGTGCCAAGTTATCAGACGTTCAATATATATGTATATCATGATAAAAAATTTTACATTTTTTTACATATACACTTAAAATTTTGTAAAAGTATGGGCTTCAAATGATTAAAATTGTTGTGTTTCATTAAGATGTTTTACGATCTTTTAATAAATGTCAGTTATTAACAAAAGTACCAACATTAGACGGAAGAGTCTTTGTCACAGATGTAGGTATCAAGGTAACAACATTTATGAATAGGTTTTCTACCTTAATATACAAATTGATAATTATTAGTACGAGTTTTGATATTTGTTTTTTAAATTATGTATTAAAAGTGTATATAAATATATATATATATATATTAAAATTTGCAAGTATCGAGTCATTGAAATTTACAAGTATATATTCGCCCTAGTCATTGGGCTAATCGATGATACTTGTAAATTTCAATGACTCAATACTTGCAAATTCGAGTGTAAAAGAACCTTACAATTGTGCATCACTAGTGTGTTTAGAGGGGCCAGATAGAATACTTTCTTTAGAATAATAATACTGGTGAGAATAATCGGCCTGTCTTATTTGTCAATAAATTTTGCACTTTTAATTTAGAAAAACTAAAGTTCAAATTAAATTACTTTTTAAGTAATAATTATTGTAGGAACTTTATCATTAATATTGAATTGATAAATAATATACTTTTATTTTACTTTAAAATCAACAAAACATAGTAACACTTTTTACCGACTATAACTGTAGACAAGCCGGTGGGACAAGAATATTATAAACAGGTTATGTTTTCTCCTATGAACTATTTTCAGTTTTGTTTGGGTTTTCTTTTTAGGTGTAATAGTTATAAATTACACTACACAACTTTTATTAAAAAACTCCCAACTGGATTTTTTTAAACAATGTAACATTTTGACAATTGCAAAAACTGTAACATTTATTTTAATTAGATATGTCAGTTAGTGAGAGCGACCGGCTGGTAAGTCAGTCAAATAGCAAGTGGAAGAGGATATGGGTCGAGAATATGTACATCAATCAATATTAATTGAAAAAAAAGCGTGAACAACGCTACTCTGCATTATTCGGTACACTTAAAACAATAGAAAAATATCAGGATTTTTAAGTCATAGGGCGAGTTGATGATTAACTCAGTTGCAAAATTTGAGTAATTGCAATTGTTAAGATTCTAAAAGAATCTTGCAATCATGAAATGGTGAGGAAGTTATGGAACTGATTGCTATTTAGGCCACTTCAGCAGGATATTAATTTAATATTAAAAACAATTGCAGTAAAACTAATTTTCTTTTTTTGTCAGGTGGACACACAGCTTCAATGCATGATGACGGAATCAAGCATAGACTACATGGCCAAGTTTGCAGACCTGGCTGCGGAAGTGGCAGCGGACTCTAGCAAGCAGTGAGATCACAATATATACAGGGTCAACCTTTAGTCTTAGCGTACATCTATTAGGCACGATAGCGCCATTGTGACAACGGACTAGCAACTCGCGGATCTTGAAACTCGGGAAAGTAAACTTGTGAGACGTGTATTCATTCTAAATCTTCAAAACTTTGTGCATAATGTAAGTAGTTAGTGTAAAAATGTCTTGAAGTGGAGGGAAGTGAAATCAGCGAGTTGGTCTGTGACGGAAAGTTTGTATATTTTTGACAGGTTGAAAAAAGAATTGTTTCCTTTGGGACATTGGTTCTGAAGGTATAGTTCTTAGGCTGCTCTCAACAAAAGTTTAATATGCTAAGCTAGATATTCTAATGTAATAAGGGATGTTGAAAAGATTTTTTTTCAAATTTAAACCATAAAATAATCGTTTTTATTTAATTTTGAATATATATCGATAAAAAAATGTTGATAAATAATACGAATAAAATCGATAAAAAAAATTTCTATGTGGCCGACATAATTCCAGACATCTAGGTTAACTGTCACAAAAATTGCCTATACACAGACAATAAAAAAGTATTAAAAACAAGATCCATAGATTAAACAGATGCTTCAAACATTTTAATTAAATATTTTAACATTTTTTAATTGCCCTGGCAAAGTAATGAAAAAAAAAAATTATTTTGACATTTATGACATATTCAGTGACAAAAGCAAGTAAAAAATAAACATATAATCACTTGCAAATTTTATGATAATTTGAAAATAAGCATTTTGAGAAAAAACAATTTTAAAGTTTTTGTGACGTTTTGACATGTTTTTTTAAAATCCCTATATACTTTTTTATTTAGATATTTATTTACCAACTAATCTAGGTGTATGTATATGTGCCGGTACTTAAACTTTGTGGATAATACTAACTGTATTACCTTATATGATAAGGACGCCTTTCAAACTATTAAGTTTTAAATTTGCTAATTTGTGCAATTGCGTTAAGTTCGTTAATTTTTAAGTTTGAAACATTATTTTGAAAAGGTAAAAAAATCTTATCTTCCTACTGTAATACGCTTAAAGTTCACTTTAGATATCCACACAACTTTCCATTGTAATCTGACCAGAGAAACATTTTTAAGTACCTCACGATAATTTACATATCTTATAAAAATTGTTTTTGAAATACGGAAGATATTTCACAAACAATTTTATTATCATTATTAACACTACTCAATAGACACATTATATCTATAAAAATGTAAAAAAGTATGGCCTCAAATAACGCTATGTCATGATGAAAGCGATAGAGTCAATAAAAGCACATAAAAGAGGTAGTTTATTAATTTATCAATAGATGGCACTGATATAATTTTGTACAGTCCCTATAGACATGTTATTAATACCCCAGCACTAGACCAGTTTTGGATCACTAATAATATGTCTACAAGGACCGTGCGAGATGATATCAGTGCCGCCTGGTGATAAATTAATAAACTTCTTGTTACGCTGCTGCCATTTTTT
This sequence comes from Druceiella hillmani, assembly GCA_039881145.1. Lineage (NCBI taxonomy): Eukaryota > Metazoa > Arthropoda > Insecta > Lepidoptera > Hepialidae > Druceiella > Druceiella hillmani. The sequence goes on from JAYKKI010000029.1 coordinate 18,537,185, forward strand.
CGTTTGAAATCTCCCCACCATTATTTATGTTGAGGAGATTTTAAACAAAAAAAATATATATGGAGTAGTGTGTTGTTTTAAACCATTTTAATAATTCATAAAAACTATACAATGTATAGTGTTTTCAATCTAATCTCATATTCACTTGCAACATAACCTCTTTACACTCATGACGTTTACTATTCTCTATTGATAAAATGTTGCACCAATATTAACAAACAAGTAATGGAAATTTATTCACTTGTTTTCAAGTGACCTGTGTGTTTATTGGCTACTAACGATTTATTTACGTGCAGTTAAGGGTGATGATAGGAATATTGTGTTAACACGTCTCAAGTAGTACTTTATCATCCCTGTCTAGTCTAATTCACTTGGGGTCAATTTGAAAGTACTTAACTAGCTACCCCTATTATGTCTCAATAATAGAGTATTGAGTGTTAATTTATATTGAATTTAATTTGTTGTAAAATGACTTTAAAAACATTGGAATATATTTTACAAGTAACTTTTCCACGCAATATATTCTCTTTCCATTATTTATAGTATTTTTCATATTATATTTTTACTGAGAGCATGTCTTATTCTAATACCTAAGAACCATTATTAGATTGAAAGTAAATTAAAGGAACTGTTCTAGAAAGGTCAGTTAATTTGATTTTGACAATACAATATATTCACAGTCGTTTGGTTTACAGCGTGGCTATATGCAGAGTTATGTGGAGACACAATTTGGTATATCATTAGGAAATTGTATTACATTTTATTTTCATGTATCTCGACATCGCAAGTTTTATACAAATAGATGCCTTTAAAAGGCAGAAAGCCACAATCAATAATTATAATCGATAAATTTATAGCCCTTTACAACATAAGTTAGGATATTGATTGCGTACAACAGATCATATTGTGCTTTTGTTGAAATTCATTAGTTAAGATATGCAGTCATTTTTAGTATTTTGTATTAAGATTTCTTAAATTCGTCATATCATTCGGTAGGGCTTTGACTTTACAGCAAAAAGTCCCTGATCTACATGTAAAATGTATGTTTAATTATTTAAGAGCCTTCGATTATTTTGAACATAGGTGAAATGTTGGTTAAATCCTGAATATCATTAAGCAGTACAAATTAAATAGCGGAGATGTCATTAAGAAGCAAGTTCCCTGCAATGTTGTATGAAATACAATTAAAATCAAATTATAAATAATGCCATATGTTTATTTTTAATACAGTTGATCAATCTTTTTTATATATTTTAAATTTTCTCATTCTTTTTAAATTTTCACTGCATGTGCACTACGTACTAAACAGGATGTAAAATGGAATACGACAAAGCTGCAGAGAAATAATTTTCTTCAATGATTATAGATGAAATTAATATAATTAGATCATATAACATAATAGCTTTTAAATCATTCGATATTAATGTATTATTTGCGATGAGCTCACGATTTTAGTCATGAAGATAACTTGTAATATAGATTGTTTAAGAAATGAGATTATGAAAAGTATAAAAGATAAGAGGTGTGAGGGAAGTGTTTTTGAAAATTTATGTAAGTGGTAAAAGGTTGCCTTGCACGGAAATATGTTTCAGGTATATGAAAGTATTTTGTAACAGCTGGCACATACAATGTGAATCTGAAAATTAATATTCCGCTATTTATGATCAATTACTTTTGTTGCTGTACGGCATAACTGCTCAATTCATATATGTGATACCTACGCAACCATTGTTCTGTTTGTTTACTGTGGGTGATGTATTATAATTTATGGTATAAAATATGATGGGAATAGCGAAAGTCAAATCTAAAAAAGTAATTATGCTGACGTGTTAAGTATCTCATTGCTGATATAAATATTGAATTTTGAAGAATTAAGAATTTAATCGATTTGTAGGTTTTTAGGTTTTTACCCTACAGATTAACATTACAGTCGTTAATTCAAATAACAAAAGATCCAATTATATGTTTTTTTATCCTAATTCTTATATCAGGAAATAAAGATTTATGTTTACATACAAAATTATTCAAAAATCTGAATTTTCTGGGAACATTTATGTTGTTGTGCATTTCCTTAGTTTTTCTATTTGCACTTGATCTTGTACCAATCTGTGTAATTTGGTGTTCCAATATGCGTGTCATTTTGTCTTCTCCATATAATTCGATAACATTTTCATCAAAATTGATTTAATAGACAATGTTATATTTTCTTATGACAGACGGATCGTCTAAGGGGTCTTATTTGGAGGATATCTTTCACCTTATTCGTGGCATGGCCCTATTCGTACAATTCTGAAAGCAATGACGTTAGATTAAATGGACTTCTCATTAACATTCTAAAGGTCGATCTGCGTATGAGTACTTTTTTAGTTCTTTTTGTAAGAGAATAATGTGTCTATTTAACAATATATCATTGTCTAAAAATTTTAAGATCATCAGAGTATGGTGATGACTTCTGTTTATTTTTGCATGAATAGCATTAGTAATAAACTACGAACAAACAATGGAAATTTATTCTGATACAAAGATATGTTTTTAACCCATGTTTCCGATTAGACACAGTGTGATTCAGCTCTAAGACATGTTTGCGTCTAAGACATGTAAAGTTGAATAGAATTGTATTGAAGGATGTATGTGGATTGTGTGGTAAAACTGAGTCGGAGACTACATACATTATTTAGTATGTACCTTGCCCTTGATGAATATTGGATATGCTCCGTAATTTACATTATCTTTATTGCACTTAATTGATATTAACGTATTTCAATACATTTGATAAGCGACTTTATTAAATAGCCTTGAAGGATTATGCTAGATTGATTATTGTTGACGGATATCTTGGACTTTCCACTGACTCTGACAGTACCTTACATGACAACATGCTTTGAAGTTAAGTTCATTATAGTATAATGTAAAGCAAAACAAAACTTTTAGTCCGGATCTACATTTTTATAAAGCAACAAATACAGCCCTCTGTTGTGGCATTTATTTAACGTATACGTTAGCTAATGTAGGACAATAACGGTTGCCCTAATGTTTCCTTTAAAATTGGTATATTGTATCACATTCACATTGTCCTTGCCTTTATTTCTAGTTAACATACCACATGCTAATGCTAGTTTTCCGTGGATTGAGACAAAAGAATAGCGTCATATAATTTTATGAGCATAGAAAAAAGGACAGCTATTTTGTCGACGATTACAGGGATAAATTTGTTACTTCTCTATATCAGAGGTCCCCAAACATTTTTATCTCGAAGTCCACATGTTTTTCAGTTTTGGGTAGACTCCCTGCAGACCTTTTTTTTTAAACATAACTCTTTGGTGAGATTATTCCATTTATGGAACTTATTTCTCGTGGACCACTTGTCATGTTTTTCGATTTCGGGTAAACCCCCTGCTCACCTTTCTTTTTTTTAGACAATTACAGAAATTATTTCATTATGGAAAGCCAAAATTAAACGAGATCCATTATCGTGGACCCCCATTACATTTCTTGCAGGACATAATCGACCCTATGGATCGATATAGATCACTTTGGGAATCAGTGCTTTAGATAGTGTTTTACCAAATTATTAATTGGTAAGGATAATTCTGGAGTATGGACTTTATTGGCGTTTCTGTAAATGCAAAATATTTTCTATAAGATGAAGTATATAATGATGTTGTAGGTATCTAATTTAATAGATAATATAACTTTTGGAAGTTAGAAACTAGTCATCTTTCAGTTTGCTCAATTAATTCTACCAGAAAGTCAAAAATTTACTAAATTGTTGAAAGACATGTTTACATAACCTTATAAAGTCGGCTGTAATGTCTACTGTTTTTACTACCTGCAAAGTGAAATAAGACACCTATTAATGTTCATATTGGTCAAAATAAAGATGTCATTATGATACAAGTGGACATCTACTTAAAAGCTAATAATTCTGTAACATTTTCATCATATCATAAAGCAACATGACACAACATAGGGCTAGTTGAGGTGGTCTTAATTATGCAGTAAAAAGATTATTTTTTATAGAATTAAAATGACCTATGTATGAAGTATGCATGTACATTAAAAAAATTAATAAAGCAGGATAAACCTTATATTATATAAAACTTGATAGAAATACAAGTAAAAATGACGTTGTTCGTTTGGCGGTGGTGTATATATGTATATATATAGTCATATATGAAAGTGTGTAAAATATAGTTTGTTAAAAAAATTATAAACAAAAAATTTCCAATTTTAATTTTTTGGCCGTTTTCTTTTTTTTTATTCATTGTGGGGAATCTTGTTTCGACTCTAGACTGGATCTAAATTTTGTTAGTTGTACATATATTAAAATTGTAACTGAGTGAATTCTGTACGTGGAAAATATTTTAAAGAGAGTGATTGATTTAGCGTATAGAATGATAATAGAATCCTGTTTTTAGTATTTTTGTCTGTCTGTGTGTTCATCTGTTCTTTAATTATGCAAAATCGACTGCTCGGATTTTGATGAAATTTGCTACGCTAGTTTATAACCTCGAGCAACACACAGGATACTTTTTATTGGACAGTACAGATATAAAAAAACGCCTTGAATTGGTGCATATTGAAAATTACAATATTGGTACTGTCGGCGCCTATTATTTTTAGTAAATTTTATGCTCATAGAGTCCTGAGAGATAGAAAAAAAATTTTTTATAACTTATACCGAATTCTTCACGAATGAAGTCACGTCTGCACAACTTGTAAAATTATAAAGATCTTTAAATGAGCTCAAAACTCATTACCACTACTCTCTTTATTACTATTAGAGCATATTATACTATGTTTTATTGTTTATTCTACTAATACGTGGTACGATCAAATCAGCTGGCCAGTTTGTTTCGTTAAAAAAAACTTGTAATGGTAATTAATTGAAAGAACAAATTGTTAAGGTTACTTGATAATATTAATACCCTCCATGTACTTGATAGATCACATGAGTGGCATAAGAGATTTTTGGGTTATGTGAATTTTCCGAAAAACTATATATATTTTTTATATAGGCATTTCAGTAAATATCCAATAAGCAAACATTCATATTGATTGTTAGAGTTCTGTTCCACCAGCAATTATACAAGTCTATTAATTAAATTCGTGGTTTTTATATAAACGTATGTTTTTACATTCGGTTAACATTTTTTCAGAATTTTTTTAAATTAGATACTGTAACAAAGAATATGTGTGTATCAAACTGAGTTTAGAACTATAATGTCGAGCAATTACATGACAATTGAAAATTGTTTATAAAATAAATTAAGTCAAAGTTGCGATTCTATTAAAAAAAATTTTAATTTATTTATGAAACATGCTTTATATATACTCAGCTTGATGCATGTAATCACCTTTATGAATAATATTATACACTTGCTTTGTTACAACCTGTATATATGTCATTCTTCGTCCAAATTCTTTCCAATTGTAAGGGAAAATATATTTCAAATGTATTTAAAATTGTATTTCTGACGATTTAGAACTTCTCAAACTGAGTCTAATGTTTGCTAAAAAATTTATCAAAATTTCTTTGATCTAATGTGACCCATTTGTGTTCTCCTAACCTGATGTCAGCCCAATGTTATATGTTGTGATTTATCAATTAGTTTTTTACATTTGTTTATAAAAATTACTTGCTCAACTCTCTTTTTTGATATAATAGCAACATTCTGTTACTATACTTAGATAGATAATGATATAATAGTATTATCAGTATAAGAGATACAACTGTCAATCTTATACATCTCTTGAATGGCCTTTAGGATTAGAGACAGATATATAGGTTAAAGAGGTTTGTTTCACCTCATAGGACCTCCCTAACGATTGTCAACAAAATTGTGAATGTATAAATTAAACAAAATTATGTCAAAAAATTTTGCATACGAATGTATTATACGACACTGAATGGAAATATGATATAGAATGAAATGATAATGCATGAAAAAAAATTGTGTAAAAAAAGTATAGAGTTGATTATAATTTGTACAGTAGCTTTTAAAAATGTTAATGACTGTAATGGTATCTTTTTGACAATGTGTCCTAAATCAAATTTGGAAAATGACAATAATGGATTAAGACAATTTTAATGTATTGTCTAACATATCTATGATTTTTGTACAAATTAAGTTTTAAATAAATTGTAGATATAACGGCCAAACTCTAACTTTTAGATTACTGCAACACAGTTATGTTGTCAATTGTTTTTTTTTCCAGTCTTTTATTGAAGTACCCATCGGACATCATATGTTAACGATGTGAACACCGAACTTAAGATTTTAATAAACAAAATAAACAGTGCTTAAATTTAGGTGTAAATTGCTGTCTCAAAACAATATAATTCAACCACTTATAATCCGGAAAATTACTTATATAATATGTTTTGTGACATTATTTTTTTAATCCTGGAAGCGACAGAATCAAAACATCTTCATTATGTTGTTTATAGACATTTTTGAGTTTGATATTTCACTCTGTCCTTATGTGATAGTTTTCAAAATAAACATCAATTTCATTGTTTACTAGCTAAAATAGTTAGTATTTAGTGTTGACTTGTTGATTATAGGGTTATCATATACTTTCCATTAAAGCTGAGACATACATATAATTCTTATATTTGTCAAGCTCGCACAATTTAACAGCTAAATGTCAAAATGCCTAATGCCTCAATTACACTCTTGGCTCGTCTCGTGTCTCGGGAGAAGAGTCTCTGATGAAACGAGATGCGAGAAACTAGCCGTCAGCCCACTATTTACACACACGCCTCGTGGCTCGTGCACAATTATAAAAGATAGTGTGTGGTTAAGTTGTATTTGATAAAATATTAATGTAATTGCAGCTAACATACATAAATTTAACGCAATTCACGGACATAATACAAAGATGTTTTTCACAATGTTAAACGAAGACTAGTCCAACTATATACATTGTTGAAATAAAATTTTATAATGAAATAAATTTAAGGTGACTTAAAAAATCTAATGGTCTTCATAGAATGCCCAACGGACCTCATAGTCACACTAATGCAATAGTAACATTCGGATTCTTTCAATGTTTGATATTCAAGGAAGTACAAGGGGCAATTGGAAATTATCTACCCAATTACAAATTAAAACATGAACAAGTTTGATTACTAATTTTCAGTTTAATCCCCTAACACTAAAATGACTCAATGTCTTTTTTAAATGATGACCGTAATACTTTCATATAATCAATACTTGTTGGTTTATCATTAAAATGATTATTTACTGTTGATTTCCTTTTTTAAAACCAAAAATTATCATAGGATCCATGTCTGATCTATATAGAGGTTAGTCAATTCCTTTAAAGCCATTTTTAATAAGAGTTACCAAGGATATTTGTACCACGTACAAGTGAGCTTTTCATTAAAAATCCCTCCTTTTTTCTTCAATCCCTCACTGTAATTGTTTCATGAAACAAATTCATTTTTATTTAGCATTCAGAATAATTTTTTTTACTCTCAAAAAAAATTATTGTTTTTATAATGAAAAAATAATTTTTTTTAATAAAAAGTATGACTTCTGCGTCTCAAATATTGTTGCCATTGCTTTGCGTATGGATTGTCGAACCTTAAACTTCTGAGCAGACTTCTTAATATTTAATTTTCACTGTAATGATTCCTGTTTTCTTTCAGGATCCTATTTCCAAATTCAAGTCTCTTCATGGACGACAATTTTACCAATAATTCCTTTCTCCTTGTCTCTTTTCATATCCTAAAGTAACTAACGACATTAACTCGTCATTCCCAAATACATGAGAACAATTTCACTGGTGCTTTCCTTACAGATAGATGTCCTTACCATAAACTATTTCCTACGGTTCAACCTGCCGATCTGCCAGAATCATTTCTTTCACTTTTAAAAATATTCTATGATAGCCAAAAATGGTGGGAGTGTACGCTGGTTCAAAGCTCACACAGCCCTATTTAAATTGTTTCAGCCAAAACTTTACAATGAAGTCTGAGAAACAGAAATTACCATAACCTTCAAAAATCAGTTTCCTCATACTACTGACTTCCTCTCTTGGGTGACAAATTTTGTTATTACATGTTATTCAATTTTTAAAATTGTAGTCATTATGTACTGAGATGTTTTAATACAAACAATGCCATGCGAAAGCAAACCTAAAGAAAACACTATTAAACAAATGTGGGTAGTTACAATGAATAAACAAAAAACCACATAGCAAGCATTTTATGTTATTGAATGTAATAAACAGTGTAGGCAGACAATTTTTTAGCGTCCCCATGTACACTTTGCACTAGTTACACAGCTGGCAAAAAGAACTAGGAATAATTTTGCTCTTAATAGGGAAATTTGTGGTAGCTTCTTCTGATGGTGATTCTTATAAATATATATATTTATTTATAAGTAGTAGCTACAGATACACATAATGGAACTAAATACTCAGATAAGAAAATAAAGAACAAAATAAGGAACACATGTTTTTATGGTTATATGGACTTGAAAATTTCCACGATATTGTATTGTCTTATTTTTTAATGTTGTAAAGATTATCTGCTTTATTGTATTAGTCCAATAAATATATTTTATTTTATCAGTGGTCATGATTGAGGCCGAAAATTTTTCTGCTTTTCAATGACTTTATATTAATGTAGGACACTTAGTTTACAAATATCTTTATTGAATATATTTGGCATTTATTTTCTAAAAATTTGTTATTCACAATTAAATGAAACTATGTGATGTAGTATTACTTCTACTTTCTTTAAGTTCTTTACCACAACCTAGGTTTCGTTGTACTACAACATCTTCAGGTGGGCTATTAGCAAAGGTTCTCTTGTGATGTCTTTGGTAATAGCCCACCTGAAGATGTTGTAATACAACGAAACCTAGGTCGTGGTAAAGAAATTAAGGAAAGTAGAAATAATACTACATCACGTAGTTTCATTTAATTGTGAAATATCTTTATGAAAAGTCTTTCGATGTGGCATAAACATGGCAAAATATAAGGTATATTTCCATATATTGGCTTCGGTGAGTCTTCTTTAAGAGTAAACTGAATTAATAATGATAATATTTTTTTTAGTGGCAGTACCAATTGCAAAAATATAATAAGTTTAAACTATAGATGCAGCACGTACCAACAACTTAAACTTATTAGTACGTACCTACAATTTAAAGTAAGAGTGTGCGTGGTACAATTTTGAAATTCTTTATCGTTAAAATTATTCAGGTATAAAAGTTGCCAATGTTCAACAGTCCACTGGACACAAGTTAGTTACTAAACATAAACAAAGGTTGATCAACAGGACTGTGTGACCAAAAGAAAGTTTTATCAGAAGGAATCAGTGTCCCAAAACTTTTCAGACAGAAGAGGTTTTTTAATTGTACTCTGCAATTTAATATCATGGGCATGTATTGATTTAAAAGTACGTTATTTATTAAAAGATTACAACACTCTGAAATAATTATTCAACAAAATATCCTTGGTATGCAAACAATTGTTATCAGACAATCCTTAACCAAAACAGAATATCCATGGTTTGCAAATAATTGTATTCTTTATTTCAACTAGAGAATTATTTCTTTGTCTTATTTGTACTGTGTATAGAATGTCCATACTGTGTGTCAGTTTAACCTGTTATTGTGTCCCACATAATGTATTACATTCATTTCAGCTTGTGTGTACTTTAGACAATATTCATACGCAGGTATCTTTTTGAATAACGCATAGAATACAAATCGCTTCATATAATGTTCTAAATATCTAATGTTCTAGCAGCAAGAATGATGTTGCACTTATATGTTTATATGACACAATTGTCTTGCGGTAACCCAGCTATATTTAGAAAAAACATATTTAGAAATCAATAATTTCGGTATTGCTGAAACAAATTTTTTACTGAATGATCTTTTATTCAGCAGCCTTTAATGCTTAACTTCAAAAATGTCAGTGACGAGAGGTTTGTAGAGGTTGATATTTATACTTTTAATCTATGGTTCAATTTTTTTTTACTTTTTACAGTTAATTTGTTGTAAAAGAAATGAAATGCGATACTATGAATCTGTCAACTCATAATTCATATTTGTTACAATGGATGGCTATTATTTTTTTTCTCTCCGTACTTAACGTGTACAAAAGTAAACATTTGAATTAAAAAACTGTTAATATGCAGAATGTATTTTGTAATATAGTATTTTAGTAATTTGAATGCAAAAAAGGAGAGACGGTGCGTGACATTTATCATGTTTATAGAACGTTTTCGTGTTAAAAACTTAAATTATTGTTATATAAAAAAATACTTTTTTTTTAATTTTATTTATTACGTTGTGTAACCTATACTGTTTTGTTAAAGTGATATTTGTACATAAGCAATAACGATGTTTAGTTTATTGTCGATGGATGGATTATAATGTGCGAGAGCAATGTTGGTTAATAATGAGTATATCCTATTTTATACAGTAATAATTTTGTAATTAAAAAAAATGATGGGAAAATATATAATTTTATGATTTATAAACGTGTTGTTTTACTAGAGTACTTGGAGTGGTTTTTATGTAGATAGTTTTAAAAAAATAATAACGTAGAATGGATAATATTATGCAAAAGACAATGGAGATAAATTGGACTGAAACTCAGGAAAAATATGGTGGTAGTCTAATTTTCATTAAATTTTCATATTGATTGAAAAATAGGACGTTAGTGGAGTATCTTCTATGTAAAAACTACGTGGAATTGTCATTTAAATGAACCGCTTAAAAAGAATTAGTAAAATTTTTTTTTTAAGTTTGTAGAATCTTCCTTAATTACAAAACCAAGCCAAACTTGAGTGCGATCTGTCAACTAGTATGTTTTCAGCAGCTGTCGTAATAGGTCAGCTCCAAAGTTGCTCCTGCAAAATTTGATTATGGATAATTTAGTTGAACAAAGAGTTTACCTTAAATTTTGTGTTTGAAAGACTTTGTATGATGAAATTTCTTGTGCCAAATCATTAAAAATGTTAAACAGGCTATGTGTGACTCCACTATGTCGAAAACCATAGGCATATGAGTGGTACAAATTGTTCAAAGAGGAGCATGAAGTGGCCGAAGATTTGCGTCATCCCATACAGTCCTCAATGTCTGAAGCCGCTCGAAAATGAAGGTGTTGCTTTTCTTCAATTGCCGTCGTGTGGTACAGTCCAAGCTCGTTCGGGATGCACAGACAATGAATAAAAAGTATTTATTTGAACGTTTTGAGGTGTTTGCGAGAAACTTCGTCATAAGAGGCCGTATTTTTGGAAAGACAATTCATGGATTTTGCATGACGATGATGTGCCTTCTCACAGAAGCAACAATTGTGGAAAACTCAATACCATTAACCATCCAGCATATTCGCCAGATTTATCCCCGTGTGATGTCTTCCTGTTTCCAAAACTGAAATTGCCATTTCTTTGAACCCATTTTGACACAATTGAAAACATCAAACGGAATTTGCAGTGGGAATTAAAGGCCATACCGCATTTACATTATGAGAGGTGTATGGACGAGTGGGTCCAGCATTATCACAGTTGTATTGCAAACAATGGGGATTATTTTGAAACAGACAAAATAAATTTTGATGAATAAACTAAAATTTGTGTTTTTCAACAATTCTGGGTAGTTTTTATACAGAAGGTAATAGCCATGTGGCAAGGAAACAAAATGTGAAATAAATTGTTGAGATACAATGATAGAGAAATGAACAATAATTACACTAAAGAAGCTGACACTTAGTATATAGATTATTAATTGCAATGCAACCAATTTTACTTTAATTATTAGTTAGTCTTATCGTCACTTGTTTTCAGCGCATACTTTAGCCATTTTTACGGTTCCACATCTAAAAGATTTGAATATATCCCTATTGTTGTGACAATGCTGTCTATCTGTCATGAGCTTTTCAGGTGCTAGACGTAAACAGAATAAATTATAGACTTGAATTTTATGATTCATTGACCCGAAACTAAAAACTAGTTACAATTTTACTTTACGGCAAAAGGAACTGCAAACATTTTTTTCTTCCTAAGCATGTGGGATGTTGTAGAAGTGACTTCTTTGATCAGTGGGTGGGTACAAAGTAGAAACATATTTCTAATATAAATGTGTTTTTAAAATGTTGTCTCATTAAAATATAGTAATGTGGGAGATAATTGAAGTGTTTTTAGATTTATTTTCTTGCATGATCTATATTGGGTTCTAGATTTGAAAGTGATGAGTAACAGGTACAAATATCGAAATAAGTTTTATAATTATCACAATTACGCCTTGATTTGTGTGATCTGCATAAGTAAATAGGAACATTGTGTTATGTTACCTCGGCATGGACGTATTATGTTATAATACCTTGACACAGTCATTTCAAGGTAACATCTACTTGACATAATTTTGGTGTGATTAATATCACAATACCCTTAAAAATGGAGAAAGACTGCTGACCGGTTCAAGAGAGAGATGACTTTCAGTATATGTATCTTGTGGTTCTTATCAACAATAAAAATTCAAATGAATAATATAAGTTAGTTTATTTTATTTACTTACTAAAATATACCTAATTATAAAGATAAAAGAAATATATTTTATATAAATACATCTACATAAATAAAATCAAATCAAAAGTGAAATGTTTGTCACAACCAATTGAAAAAGTTTATTGCCAAAACGGACAAAAGTAGAAAGCTTGCGACATCTAATGCATTTAACACTTATATGAGAGGCATTTTTTTATTTATCAAGTTCACTCGTTGCTATTCCAATTTAGAGAACGATAAAATCAAATAACGAGTTTTTCAAGTTGTTTTTTGTGTCGCAGTGTAAATAACTTCCATCTTTTAATCTAGTCAAAAATTATCTCAAATCAAATATTTCGATAATAAAAATATGGAAATTAATAAACAAAGCTTTATTAATATAAATTATTTACATTAAAATTTCCCGAAAATGAATATGTAGAAAATATTTATGTGTTAAATGTATAAAGTAATACTATTAATCTGGTGTTCTCTTGCAACCTCTGTAAAGTGTGTGCATGTACGCACCTATACTTATTTTATAACTCGAGCTGTCAGTGTCAACGTCACGCAACAATCGAGACGTCAGACGGGTTTTCGTTTTGTTTGCACTTTGCAGAGCTAAAGCGGCCGTTTAGTCTTCTGGTCGCTTTGAGCGACAAATATACGAGCTTGGGTCAGTTCCCTTTGCGTATTAGACTTTGAAGGATATATTTAATGAAAATAAATAATAAATTATAGCCATTTTTTATTACAAATTTTTTTTAGTTTTATGCACGGCGTTTGCAGAGACCGAACGTATTCTTCAAACTCGTTGTGTTTCAACGGTAAGTTTTTTCATTATTTTTTTCTAAATATTTAATCGATCAACTTGTATTTGATGTGATAATTTACTCAATGATGTAATTAAGTAAATCATTAAATATGAAAATGAGCAGACTAAAACTGAATAACACTTTTTTTTTCGAGTTTCCAAACGTGGCTCATTATTCAGTATCTAGGCCAAACCAGGGCCGTTTGTTGTCGCGGCATTAACCGATAATTTTTATTTGTAACGGACAAATATTATAGTAGATAATATACAAATACTTGCTTTTCCCATGTCATCTCCACTTGAATATATTTATTCTTAATACTCTGGTACTTTCAATAGGGTTTTATTACTGCAAGGTTTTAATAATAATTTTGAAAATTTTGAATATGTTCTATATAATAATGTCACATCATGTTAGCCTCATTTTTTATTTTCAATCACTTTTTGTATGGTAATTGAATGTTAGTAATTGTGTGTATTATCTAGCACATAATGATTTGGTAATTTTTTATGTAGTATTGCTGAGCAAAACTTGTCTTGTAAGAAGGATAAAAAATTTAGCAGGTTAATGCAATTTTTGAAGAATATTAAAAAAGGGATCTATTAAAAGAAAAATACATACAAGTGTCTGAAAGTTAATTTCATTTCAAAAACAGATTTCCATGCATATTAATTAAATTTAAAAATATTTAAGCAAAATTAAGAAAGCAATTTATATATATTTATTGGAGACTTTCATTATTATAATCTCAATTCTATCTCACCTTTGAACAGTAAATTCGTTTAGATATGCTCATAGATAAAAAAATTATTACTAATTATAAAGTGTTCTTATAATGAATCTCTTTATAAAATATCGAGGTTGAAAAATTTTATTCAATTGAGAAGGAATGTAGAATTGGAGTATAATACAAAGTATATCTAAAATTTTCATATCATCTTTGACAATGTGTTTCTATATGATTCAAAAACTGGAATGATTAATAGTTAACCCTTTCGCTGCTAACTTAACACACAATATTGCCAAGCGCAGAGTCAGCCACAAGCTGAGACATAAAAATAAAATGACTAGTCCACACATGTGCGGGGTTGGCACCCTGTGCTTCACCCACACCCACATATTTCGTGAGTTGATAGTGAAAATACCTTAAATTTAAATTAATCTTAAGAGTGGTAAAAGTTTGGATTTTTCTAATATAAAATTCATTACAGTACAATATGACGTAAAAATGTACCTATCATAGATTCATTATAAGCTAATTTGCTTAATCTTTATGAAGTATTGTACGCATATTTTTCGAACTAATTTATGATTTTAAAACAAAGTATGTTATATTTACGATTTCTTTATATTTTATTTGATGTGAATTAAACTTAAATTTTTTATTTAATTCCTTTGCACAAAACTAATTTAAAAATGATTAGGGAAAAAGATAGGACTTATTTTTGCATTCCATTCAATATTTTTATCTCAAAATACAAGAAGTATTGCTTGAATTTTTTTTAAGTTTCAATAATAGTATGTAAATATCTTCAAACACTCTATTAGTTTAAATAAAACTTTATCTTGACACTTATTGATTGCCTATGAAAAACTATACCTTAAATATAGAATAAAAGACCATAAAGGCTTGTCTTTGTCAAATACTTATTCTTAATTTTTGATTGTTGCCCATCTGAACTAAAAGTGGTATAAATTAAAATTTTGAAAGGTATAAAAAGATGTTTCATTTCCATAAATATTTGTGCACTAGCGCTGTCAGCGCAACCCTACATTTGATCAATCATGTTAAAACCACTTTTAAAATTATGCCCTTTATATTCAAGATATTGTTTGAACCACAGAACACAGACGTAGTTTAGACTTTCAAATTATTTACTAATTATAGTGAAAACCAATTCATATTCATATTAACAGAGTAATTTGTACGTGAACATGTAATTGAGTTTACGAACAAATAACACTGTGTAATAAATACAAATAAATTAATTAATCAACAAGATGATATTTATATATATTACATTTTTGTGTCTAGAGACAAATAGATTGGTGTTAAATCTTTTAGGAGAGTATGCACTATACTCCATTTCATTGTAATTTCACATAATAAAAATGACGAACTTAAATATAATGCCTGCAAGCAGAGAAGTTTTTTAGATATAATTATTCCTTCTATGTATATATACTCAAAAAATATCTACAGAAATAATTGTCGATCTCCCTTGAAGTCTCGTATACAAAGGAGATTAAAAGAACACACATTCACGGATCGTAAGAGAACTTTGAAAGATTGACACTAAGTGATAACAATCATTGTTAACACTGCCGATTTCGTAAATATTGTGTTTTTTTATCAATAACGTAGGGAAATTATGTTGTTTACTGGTCAGATACTGAAAACCAAACGAGATATGATTAATTCATTGTAAATTTTATCAGTAAGTGTAATGTCCGATATGAAGTATAACTTTAAAACTCTTTACTTATCTTAAACTATATGCACAGGCTTGTGTACTAAAATAAAGGTGTATCGTCTCCTAGTACATTTTACTTTTTCTCATAATTTCAAGAATTTTTTTACTTTTAGAAATTCTATCCATATGTTGGAAAAAGTTGTTTATACATAATTCAGCTTATTATTTTTAGATGAACGTTTATAGAATTGTTAGACTGGAGAGACGGAGAAGTAACCTGCAATCGACTTTTTTAGTAGAACATATCATTATGTGTTTTCTCAGAACACATTCAGCGCCATGTAAAAATCGGCTAAAGGCTACACAACTGTATAGTGATGAGTGCATTCATCCAGGGGGTGAAGATTGTCCCCACTTCCTTGTTAGGGTTCTGTACCTCAAAAGGAAATACAGAACTCTCAGAACCCTTATAAGATAAGTCAGGTTATCTGTCTATTTGTGACAGCCGTTGAATCAGAAATTTGAAATTTACACAGTAATATTTTTCAATAGATAACATTCAAAAATATTATACATCTCTATAATTCAAAGTTATCACGAGTTTCCTAGAAAATCTCTTTATATTTCGAACTAAATCAATACATTTTTATACACTTGGTAATTCGAACGAAAAAATCATTGCTACGTAACAAAATGACGCGTTAATTCGAACTTCTCGGTGCCAGATACTTGACAATTCAAAGTTCTTATTCTTCAAACGTCTTCGACAATTCAAACACCCCTAACGATTCTCAACTGCTTCAAAAAATCCGGTTTCGTAAAAGAAGATCAGATAAATCTTCCAATAATTTTGGATGATGAAGAACCAGCAATAGAACCACTAGTTGGCATCAGCGGTGTAAATTTTTCTGACTTTGTTCAAGTGGATGAAGATGCTGCTCTCTCAGGTTCACTAACCGATGATGAAATTTTATCTGCGACAGATACGAATGAAAAAAGCAGCGATGAAGATGAGGACAATACATCAGAATCTTTGGCAGAGGTGCCAGTTAAGGAAGAGCCTCATTCGATACCTTACAAAGCTTCTGTCTACAAAACGAAAGTGATGAAAAAACATTTCAGGCACTTTTTCTCTTAAAAAAAGTTATTGAGCAGTCTGAGCAGCAGCAATGTGCTTTGAAGGAAACCAATATAACAGAGTTCTTTCGAAATATTAATTAATTCGCATTATGAATATGTACACGTACTCGTATCTTAAACAATAGCTTAATTAATAATCAATAATTCGAAATTTTATTTATTTTCTCTCAAAAATTTCGAACCATTGATACAAACACTCGATAATTCGTAATATTTTAAGAGTTTCGAATTAACGAGAGTCGACTGTATATGTATATGTATATATGCATATATATATATATATGTATATGCATATATATATATATATATATATATATGCATATACATATATATATATATATATATATATGCATATACATATATATATATATATATATATGCATATACATATATATATATATATATATATGCATATACATATATATATATATATATATACACATATATATATATATATAATATATACATGTGAAAAATAGACGTTTCTAAATATTTTAGTAGAAATACTGTGTATCCTTTAACGTTATAACTGCCTAAATATACAAACCGAATCCTCGTTGTGCAAATTCTACTCGTACTTGATACTTTTTTTTCTAGATTACTTTTAATAAACTTTTAAACAGATTACATCCAAGTGCTCAAAGATCCATTTTCCATTAAAATATGATTAAAAATGAAATTCACCCTTAAAGAATCACACAACATTACGCAGTGGAGTTCATCTATTAGCTACTTGAAGTATATTGTATAAGCTTTGATTCATGAGTTGAATATCTTTGAATGGAAGTTGAATATCCTAGAATTCCATTTAGGCCTCTAAATCAGATAAGTCTTAAAATCATATTTTGCATAAATATTTTTGTTCAGGACAAATCAATCGGATTAATTTTATCAAATTTCTATAACTCGTTTCTTTGTACAATATTCTTAACTCATTTCTTTGTACAATATTCATAGTTATTCACCAGATAGAACAAAAATTAAAAAGAACTTTAATCGCTTTAAATACGTTATATTGATAAGGCGGACAATACTCCACTTAAAAGGTCGATAAACCAGACATTCAATATGTCACTTCTACAGTTAAGCAATAACACATCAGTTATCTACAATTGTTTACCCATTGAGACATGTTTTTGTTGCAGCGTGTTTATTGATGTTGATAATATTGTAAACGACCTAATTAAGATGAAGAAATGATGATATTGACTTTATCAATTGTACTCTTATTTCTAGTGCACTTAAATTAAAAAAAACACTTATCATTTATCAAAAGCTGTAATTGTTGGTAGTTAGAAATTTCTTGCTATGACTAATCTTAATACTTCAGTTACTTTTCCTTAAATATGAATATTCTAAGTCCGTTGAGCGATCAAAATTGTAATTCTCAATCCCAAACAAATGCTGCCCGCATTTGAGAATCATGTAATCTTTACTCAAATATATGTATATATATGTATTATATCTTTACTCAAATATATGTATATATATGTATTATATCTTTACTCAAATATATGTATATATATGTATATTTCTGTCAGTAAAAAATTTGTGTTATATCTAGTTAAAAATTCATTGTCTTATTTATATACTGCTTCCTTTTCAAATACTACGTTTTGGTGCATTACTTGGTATATTTGGACGACACTAGTTATTTATTAAGATTTATTGCAATCCACATAATCTGGAAATGTCTTAAGTTTATTTACTCTACTATTTAGAAATTGTGAGATTGTTTTGCCAATTGTCATTTTTGTTTTGTTAATTGTGTCCTTTTTCATACCAACAAAAATTAAGTGGGGGTTAGATCATGCTCTAGTGATCGCTCCTTAGCTACGGCCTTGTAAAGCTCTATATTTTAAGAATCTGTACCTCGAAAGGAAGATCAGAATCTTCTTTGAATTATTAATTTTACATCTGTCTATCTCTTAGACACTACTATGCATGTTCATGAGATAAGAGTTACATATGTTTCTTACTAACTTTACAAAGAGACTGGAAGACGGCGCAACCATGGAATACTAAGATAATAAAGAATATAGTAACTCGTAGACCGAGACAACCTATCATTGAAACCTCAATGATCTATGTTTTGAACACTAGATATTTTATAATTATTGTATTTTATAATAAAATTCTAGATACTTTTATATTAACTACTAGTTAGGATGAATGATTTGATTAAGACGTTAGAAGAAGAACAAAATACCATGAGCGCCATCTGCTGGGTTCCAAAGAAAATTTTGTATTATTTCTTTAACCGTTTTAGTGCCATGGTTTTTTACTTATATATACTTAAAAAAGAAATCTTGTTTTTGATGTCATTTACCCTTGTCTCAAAAAAAAAACTGTATCTCTTCCAAAAATTATCCAATTTTAATAATTTTTTCGGTGTTTTCTTCATAAAACCTTGTACAAGTATAATTAAATACAAAGAAAATTATGGAAATATATATTGTGAACAGAAATTATAACAAAAACTAAAAACAAGGTCACGTCATCATTTTTGCAGTCCGATACATCCTCCGTATCAGCAAAATAATTGTTATCGTCACTATTATCACTATCACTAAAAATTTACATTTCACCAAATTGTGAGAACACCACAATGTCACTCCCATTATCACTTTCTTCACAACTTGAAAAACGATCATTTTCACTCGAATTATTTTCGTATTCCGACATTACTAATAATATTATAATTTGAACTTTATATAACACGTAGAGCGACCGACCCTACCGCATGCTAAACTGCCATTGATTTCGCGTGCGCCATCACGCTAATTTACTTCTACGAGTTAGCAAAACCCAACTACCTACCTACTAAAATTTCTAATTCTCTGAGTAAAATTCGAAAGTAATGTCTTGATAACGGAGAGACAAGTGAGTGATCCAATGAGGTTACTTTTTGCTTTAAATTTCTAAAAAGAATTTCAAAAAGTTATTTGAACAATACAAAGACTAGCATCTTGGTAATGATATGTAAAATAAAAGTGCATAAGTGATTAAATGGAACCCAAGATTCATTTGAAATACCTGTATTAAAAATTTGTTTATAAAATAAAATATAATGCTTGATTAGACGTGTCCGAAAAGACTAGACGTGTCCGATATTTTAAGAAGCCTTTCTGTAATATTAAAAGTGGTTATTTAATAATTACAGATATTGAAAACTAACCAAGATGCGTCTAATTATTTTGGACAATGCAAAGCTGGTGGCGGAATGGTCCGCCAAGTATGTGATGAAAAAGATAAATGAATTTAACCCAGGACCCGATAAATACTTTGTACTTGGCCTGCCAACTGGCGGAACTCCATTAGGAATGTATCAGAAACTCATAGAATTTCATAAGGCTGGATTGGTGTCATTCAAATATGTAAAAACATTCAATATGGACGAGTATGTCAGTAAGTATAAAGTTTTATTTATATGATATATGGTAAATGTAAATTTAAATAAAAAGAACAACAATTGATAAGTTAATATATTTATTGGCATAGATGGAATTCTACAGGGAATAAAGTACTAAAATATGTCTTTAAACTTTAGAGCAAAGTAAACACGTGCATACAAATGTAAAACAAATCAAAACATAGTCATGTATTTTTTGTTTTAGATTATTATGTGAGCATTTATTATGCTCTAAAGTTTAATATCTAAAATGATTAATTATCCATTTATTTATCTGAAGAAATTACTATAGGTTTCTATTAAAGAAATCTATAGTAATTTTTACAGATTTCTTTAATAGAAATCTCTTTAATGATCTTTTAAAAGGTAGATTACACCTCTCTTCTGTCAGCTCTGGCTTAGATTTCTAAGACACACCCTAGTCTATTGTCTATATATTTATTAAAATAAAATTTAGAACCGAATTAAAATTAAAGTATATAATGTATCGTTACTAATATTGTTTCATTTTCATGGAATAAAACTAGTTTAATTTAGCTATTTCAGGAAATATAACACTGATTTTTCATCAGTATATTGCGTGACCAAAATGCATATAATTTTGAAAACTTCACTCCTGTTGTATCCGTATGGGTACAGGCAGTGGTAAGAGCTATATCTCCAGTTTTGCTCTGGTACATACGTATAAGTTAATTCAACAAGTAATTTTCTCATCAGTACCTCTTATGTACCCAGACATAGCAGGGTAATATTATTATATACCTAATGAAGTATGTAATTACTACTAACGGAGTTAGTTACTATAATAATGCTATCTATATAAAACTTACTGTAGGAATTCAAAATTTCAGCAGTGAAGCTGTTAAGGCCACATACGCCAATCAACAATATTATTTGACATTTTGAGTTGTGAAGCTGTTTAATTTTGTTTATTCATATTGACTTTATTTCATAAATTCTGGCTTTATTTTGATTTGGCCTACTGAATCCTTTATTTTATATTCCATACAGTCGTTTTGTATGTCATTAGGCAACTAAAATAGAATAAAAATATGCATTAACAAACCAAACATTTTAACCTCAAAATATAATATATAATAGGCACCATTTTTGCAAGTACCTACTTTTCATACTTGATTAATGCATACACCTTACTGTTGTATGGCATTTATTATTGTTATAATGAATATGTGCTATTAACTCTATAATATTATAATGTAGAAATATAGATTAGTAATGTATTTATAGTTTCGTTCGATTTTCTCCAAGGTTAGATATGAGATATTAGATAAATATTCCGTCTCGTAGGGTCCATGCCATTTTGTAAATAGGCATGCTCGGTGTTTATATAAATCAATTTTAATAATTATCTTTTTTATTTAGAAATTAAGTGATGTTTGACACGTGATTAAGACTGGATATTTTCATGGCAAGTTTGAAATGGGCTTTAAAAATATTTTTTACACGTAAACATTCTTATTAACAGGTAATAATATTTTTACGTGAATATTTACATCCAAAATATCATTTAAAATACTACCCAAAAAATTGTCAAATACCTTATTGACAAATTTTTGTGTGACTAATTTTCTGTATTGAAATTTCTGTACATAGTATGTACATTGTTTCTAAGTTTGTTTTATGAATGGTCCTGGAGTTTTATCGCCTTTTTGTAATATTCTCAATCTAAATAATTTAATTAATTCTATTTAATTTTGTGCAGAAATTAGATACACTTAAATGAAAAGTAATCATTAATTTTATTAAATATTAAAACAAAAAGTTAAAGAATGTTTTAGAATTTAATCCCTCTAAGATGAATAAAATATTTTCAGATTCGATTTATGAAATTCAAATTTGGTTACTACCTCACTTTTTACCACTTTTCACTCTACATCATAAATGTAAATTGAATGTGCTTCTAACTCATTTTGACTAATCTTCTGTTCCACAGAAAGGCATGTATGACAGAACTAACGGCGCAGGAAAAGAATCCTGTTTTATTCCTATTCAAGTTCTATTTGCTATGAAATTGAATTTTTTTAATTTTTAAAATTTTATTTTATGTATAAACTACAATATGATTGTTTAAACACATTAGTATTGTAGATACAATCAACTATTCATCAATACTACATTATTTTATCACTGTAACTCAGCGAAAATCCGTTAGATTTCTTTCCTCCTTAAATCATTAAATTGCCATTAATTATGACTCAATTTTCTTAAGTATTTTTCTATACGTTTGTTAATGAGACTCTGTAAATGTGTTGTGTGCAGGCGTTAAAGGAGAAAGATGTGGATGTTTAATTTCAGAGTTATATAATAATTTTGCACCATTACAATGGAAGTAAAATTGAAATAATTACTGAAGTAAATCAATACATATTATAAAACAAAAATTTACTGAACAAATTTTGTTCCGGTTTTCTTTAAGCTTTAGATTGATTCACAAGAAAGGTTTTGATGAATTATGAATATTGTGTGTGAAAATCACCTAAACTGTGTGACAATGAAGTCGGAAAAAAGCTCTCGTTGGAAATTTATCATGATGTGTGTTACTTAAAGCTTTACAGACGCGTGTAAACAATGCATGGTCACATAGTTCCTCTCAAAAAGTGCGTCTGGGACAGCATAAATGTATACATTACATTAGATTATTTATGTAGCATTGTTTCAAAAATACCTGATTTTTCAACTCAGTTTGTGCAAAACTGTCTTAACGTTTATAAAATTAAATTTTATAGTGATCTTCCTCAACTTGTATGGAGAGAATAACTCTTTTATATCATAGTTTTTAACCACTAGTTTATAAATTATAACACTGTTTTAATTAAACAAAATTATATGCGTGGGCTTTCACAAATTAACCATTGTGCCAGCATAATAGCAACACCCATACGAAGCTAGCACTCAATTTTATATTTTTTTTTTAAAAGTTTTTTTTAACAAATATGCAATTTTGAAAATTGTAGTTGCAAAAAGCCAATGATCTGTAAAACGGTCACTTGTTAAATTTAAAATGTTGAATACAAAACTAATGTTAATTTCCAAAATAACTCACGAATAGCACAGAATTATCTCAGATTGCTCTTTAAAAAGTAATGACTCGCTTGGTCTTCAGTTGTGTTGAGGATACAGTCAGTCAAGTTAAGTAGAGCTGCTGGTCTTTATGAAAAATTTAGCATATGCCTACAGTTTCATTCAAAACTCTATTATAGGTATGGCACTTTTATAAGAATGGAATTTCTATAAAAAATTTTAGCGTTTTATTTATTTGTAGGAGTTTGAAAATCAAACAAACTATTCCATAATTTATTTTTCGTTACAACATAGTAGTTTAGAGCATTTAGTGTTAAGATGTTTTATTTCTATTTCAGAATTACCACGGGATCACCCGGAGAGCTACCATTACTACATGTGGAACAATTTCTTCAAGCACATAGACATAGACCCAAGTAATGCCCACGTACTGGACGGTAATGCGACAGACCTTGCTGCAGAATGCCTTAAGTTTGAAAATCTAATTGCTGAAGCCGGCGGTATTGAATTGTTTATCGGTGGTAAGTTGATGTTTGCGTAACCACATCAATTGAAAAAGTAGTTTAAAAACACTTTTATAAATTTTAATCGTAATATCTCGGGTAAACTTCACATGTTTGATATCCCATTACATTTTTAAGCAGGTTTATTTCTAATTAATCAAGAAATATACTAGTTGCGTATATCTCTTAGTGCTTAATTTCGAACTTATTTCCACAGACATCCTTTTAGGGTAGCATGGTGAAACAAGGAATTCTTCTAATTTCGTCATGTCCATCCATCTGCCATAGTCTTTGCTTCTTAAGTTTTAGACTATGCACATAAAACTTTGCAAGTTCAGGTGGGGATGTCAATTTATGTGTAGAAAATATAAAAGTAGTATGTATCCCTCTCGATATATGTGCCTTTGGAGTGAACTTTTTTTTAGCGGCTATTGAAAAGGTTTTTTAACTAAAATGACAAAACTAAAGTTTGTTCATATTCATTTATTAAAAGGGTATTTTATGTTCAATCAAAGGACAGTAGTACCTTAAAGCATTTCGATACTTTATAAATTGTATAAATTGTTGTTTATTAATTAAAATTGTAAAGATTTCTCGAAAAGCATACCTCATAAATATTGATATAAGTCACGTATAAAAATTGAAATATGTTACAAAAATAAATATACTAAAAAAAAATAAGAAAGAATTTACAGTAATATCACTTATACGTTTCTCTAAATTTCTGCCAAGTTTAGAGCAAAAATTGTATTCCTAAGTAAGACACTTTGCTTGTATGTTCATAGAATATTGATTCTTTGCATGGTATATAACGGCATCGTATACATCAACAGGTATTGGCCCAGATGGGCACATAGCTTTCAACGAGCCAGGATCTTCATTAGTTTCCCGAACAAGAGTAAAAACACTTGCACACGAAACTCTGGAGGCCAATGCTCGCTTTTTTGACAATGATATTACTAAGGTACCCAAGCAAGCTTTAACTGTCGGAGTTGGCACTGTTATGGATGCTAAAGAGGTATGTTTCATAATTATTTTTTTTTCCTGTTTTAAATGGGAAAAATATAATATTTTCAACGTAAGCAACAATATATTAGTGTAGGAAAATGTTCACCTTTAAGTAATATTGTAATAAGAATAAAAATACCTTTCAAACTAATAAACATACGTATGTTTATATTTTCATCACACAAATTTTATTAAAAAATGTTATTCAGAAAATAAATAATTAATATTATAGGAATATCCAAAATGTCAGCCCAATTGATTATAATTAATCATTTGATTAGCCTAATGTAATTTTTTTGTATAAAGTATTGTTAATCAATCAAAATTATTTAAAATACGTAAATATGATAGAGCATATTATACAAAAAAATTTAAAGAACTCATTACAACAATACAGCATTTAGTTTAAAAAAATCTGTTCTCAAATCCACTCCTAACATAACTTCTTTTTACATTACTGTTTTCTGCCACGTACACACAAGTCGCATATAACAAAGTCTGTATTTTTTAACATGTCTTTTAAATAATTAACATTTGTTTTGCAATTTTCATAATCTATGATGGTTCTGTTTCGGCATATTATTACAATAAAGCGTTTACCATTTACATTAATAACTACCTGGCCAGTAGTTTTCATTTTTATTTAAGGATTAAAATCTATCACATTGGTGGTATGGCTGGTTTTAAGGAGTGTCTTTCTTCTTGTCTTCATTGTTGATAAATGGTATTTAATCTATATCTCAAAAATTAAAGTTTGTACTGTCTTTGACAGAAAAACTAAAAGTTTTGACTAAAAGTTCTTATTTCTATCACATTTATATTAAAAAATTACATTTCATTAGGAATATATTTAATATTGATTTCATCTACAACCTGGTTACCATGGCTTGAAAATAATCAACACGATGATTTTTTTTATTTTTGAAGCTGTAAACCCCATATTGGAATGAGTGTAATATTTAATTTGGAAGACAGTGGATCATATTTTTGTGTATATGTAAGAAAATAATAAGAGAGAAGTCCAAAAGTCCACGAAACAGAAGAGTTGCAAGTTAAATAAAATAATGAAACTACTTTTTTTTTCAATATAATCTCGCTTAAGCTCAATACTATCTCGAAATTAATTTTTCTAAACCAAAAAATGAGCTGTCTCCTCCACCTCATTGTCATCCTTTAATTTTCTTCCTTGGGGCTCATTTCTCAAATCCTGGTTTGAGAACAAATAAAAATTGCTGGGAGCTAGGTCGGGACTATAGGGTGGGTGAATTGGAGATTCAAAGCAGAGTTTGTAAACAGCATCCATCGCAACTTTGCCTTTGTGGACCAGCTTTGTCTTGCAAAAGCAACACACCCATCAGTTTTCCGCATCTCTTTGATAGCTTACTTCAGTTTATCCAGTATGGTAGCGCAGTACTCTTCAGTGATAGTGATACTTTTTTTTATTCCATTTATTAAAAATTCCAGCCGATTCCGAGACTTTAAACTTCTCAGGGGTGGAGTGTCCTTTTTGTGCCAATGCATCGATTCTTGCTTGGACTCAGGCTCAAAGTAATGAACCCAAGTTTCGTCTCCAGTCACAATTCTCTCCAAAATCGGCATGGCTTCGTCAGCACACAGCTTCAAAAACTTCAACACCTCGACTCGTTGTTTAAGCATTCTCGAAACCCATCTTACATTGACTTTAATCATGACAAGATGGTCATGTTGATCTCAAAATTGTTGTATCTGATACACCAACTAAGGCAAAAAGTTGTTTCTTCTTCAGGCGAACGTCTTCCAATACAAGTTTTTCAACTTTTTCGACAATACCGACGTGGTGGCTTCAATTGGCCGTCCTAGGTGGGGGTCGACTTCAATAGAATCTCGACTTTGTTTAAATAGACCATGCCACTCATAAACTATGATTTTACCAGGGCAACAATCTCCGTAAACCATTCCCATTTCATTGATGAATGGTTTGAGGAGTTTTTCCTTACTTGGTGAGGAATTTAATCACAGTGCATAGTTCAATTTGCTCGATGTTCGCAGTTCACTTCCAGATTTACTTCTTTAAGGGAAGATTATTCCTTAATGAATGGCATTAGGGACTTGACATTTGACTTGTATACCTATAATACATTCCTAATTAACGGGACACCAAGTAAGAATGTATCCCCTCCTCCCTTCCCCTTCATTACGTGGATTTTTGAACGTCCTCTCGTATATAGAAAAACTACATAAATACAGTTGGCTATAATAATTGCAGTTCTATATTACAATATTTTGAGTAGTTAATTGAATGCAAAAGTTACATAGTGCCATGAAAAAATTGTAAAATTTTAACGGTCCACTAGCCGCTCGCAATGCTTGTGCCCACAACTGCGATCGTACCTATTTCACTAGCTTGTCAATGTTGTAACTGTCAGTCCAAGTGGAACGAGATAGGAACAATGCGTATTCGTAACTATGAGTGGAGGTGGGTATTGGACGAAAATCAAGAGATTATATTTTTTACTATATTAGAGATTATATTTATTACGTTAGATAATCATTTAGAGTTACAGTAACTATAAAAGTGCAATTTAATTTCTATGTATTAATAATTTGACAATAATTTAGACTTTGTTTGTGTTTAGTTTGATGATCGTACGTCTTGCGTCTTTCGGTGCCACCTTTATTTCTATAGTTTATACAGTTTTGAGATGTACCTACATCTCAAAACTGCATAAAGTGATTCTTTCCATCACTATGTTTAATCTTCAACGATTATATAAATTTATTTACGTAAATTTTATGTATGAATGTGTCAACGTCAAATTAACAGATAAACGATCACAACGACCCACCTCGATACGTGGGTCATCGTGGTCGTGAACAATGACGTCATCAATGACGTTTTGATCACGACCGTAACGACCGCGATCGCCAAGTGGAGCGATGCAGTGAGCGTTTAGCCTAGTGGAACGCACTCATTATATAACATTACTTTCAGGTGCTAATATTAATAACAGGCGCCCACAAAGCATTTGCCCTCTATAAGGCCATAGAGGAGGGAGTGAACCACATGTGGACCGTATCTGCATTCCAACAGCATCCGCACACCATCATGATCTGCGATGAGGATGCCACCTTAGAGCTTAGAGTAAAGACTGTCAAGTACTTCAAAGTAAGCAAGATATACTATTCTAAGTTGGTGTTGCATGCTGTAATAATTTTTTAACGCTTCAAGTATTAGTTTGTTTAGCAAGCAATTTAGTTTAATATTCTGTGTGTATTTCAAAATATTCAATCATTATTTATTTATTTTAATCGATTAATTGAATCGGGGCAAACAAAGCATACTATCCATAAAATTAATGCAAATTTTGGCGTTCTGTTTGATAATAACTATTCAACAGATAAAAATTAAATATAGAATAAAAGCGCATAGCAATAAAGCAACATGGAAAAACAATCTCCATATATGTAAGTATAAATGAACTTATATAACAGAAATAGAAGATAGTTTGTAGAACATACTGAATGTTAAAGCTTTAACATTACATGATTTTTTAATCGCTTTCATTCCAGAAGTGCGGTATGATGGAGCATTCTGAATTTGCTTTCAAAATAATTACTTAAGCTTAATTAACAATAGTACTATGATGTTAATTACCATATTACACTTTAAATAAGTTTTAAATCCTTTATTTTTCTTAAATTCTATGAGTCTAAATTTTTTCTTAAATGTGTATAAATAACGATAACTAAAGTATGATAACCTCCTATGTTTTCCCACCGCAGGGTATGAATTTATGTAATTTATTCATACTTTCTATACAATAGACGTATTCGAATACTCTTACTAGTTTACTGAAAAAGTTGACTATAATGTCACCGGTTGAATAGCGATAAATTGGGTTCTTCCATAGTCTATGAACAAAGATAATTTTAAGCAAACCAATTGAATTAGAAGATGGTTCTTTATTAAGCAATATTTCTCATATCTAATCAGTCTTTTGGTGTTTGAAACATCCCCGCCTTCTTTCTTTCGTAGAAGGTGAATTAATCTAAAAAGAATTTTAACTTCGAAAAATTAATTCACGATATGTATACTGATAACAAATTGCAAATGCCTCCACCATTTTCACAAAAGTAAGATAGATAGTAAGCGAACGGTAACTTATAGGAAAGTAACCAAAGCGGTGTTTTGGGTTGATCATAAGGCTAACAGACTTGATGGCGTGCCACACCATAAGGTATGAGGTTTGATTCACGCTCGTCGCACAGTCTTAGAATGATGTTGGTAATCATGTAGAGCTAAATGTCAAGACCAGTTTCAGACAGCATGCCACTGGTGCAAGAAGCTGCGCATTGGGATTACTAACTTACCCGCCCGGTGTGTAGATTATGGGCATTACTTCCAATGATATACGCGTAGGAGAGCGCTATGTGCAGCAATGGATTGAGACAGTCTGTTGATAATGATGGCTATTTACTTAAATATTGTACCAGTACATTCTTAAACCATTCTAATTCTTTTAAAAATTGTTTATGTATCCTTCAAGTTGCTCCATATGAAATCAGCATAATTTTGGCATAAATTCTACACCACCATTTCCAAATTTGATAAAATTTTGAAATAAGTGGTTTCATACGAGGGGGCGTTTTTAAGTTCGCGGAATGGAAAGATAAGCCATTAGTAAAGGTGATTAACGGAATGATAGCTAGTTAAGTAACTCATTATTAGTATAAATATCAAGTTTTGTCATATTCGGATCATTAGTCTTTGAACTATCGTCGAACAAACAACTCAATCTGGAACAAAATCTGAACTATGGAAAAAATCGAGTACCGCGCCGTTATAAAGTTCCTTACCAAGCAAGGAAAGTCGGTCCAAACCATACTGAAAGAGATGGCATCTGTTTACGGAGACTCTTGCCCCAGTAAAACATGGTTTACAAGTGGCATAGTCTCTTTAAACAGGGTAGAGACTCACTTGAAGACGACCCACGCCCCGGTCGGCTGATCGAAATGACTACTCCGGAAATTATTGAAAAAGTGGAAAAATTAGTATTGGAAGTTGCCAGACTAAAGAAGAACCCCACCCTACAGTCCTGACCTGGCTCCCAGTGATTATTATTTTTTACCAAACCTTAAAAAAGAACTTCGAGGAAAGAACTTTTCAAGCGATGAAGAAGTGAAGGACGTAGTTTCAGTTTATTTTTTGGGCAAAGACAAAACATTTTTTATGAAGGTAAACATGTTATTAATTGAAAGATCTGAAAAATGTATTAGGGTAGCAGGTGAATATATTGAAAAAGAAAAATAATTTTATATTTTTATTCTCACTCCTTATCCTCCGTTCCGCGAACTTAAAAACATCCCCTCGTAGCTATAAAATAATTTCCAAATCTTATATTCATACAGAAATTGGTTTTGAATTTACAAGATTTTAAAGTTGCCAGACTTGTCCATAAAATGTGGCATCAGAATTTTTTCTACATTTTCAAGCATATACAACTTGAAAAGCATTATTTGTTTAATTTACCAGATGCTGTAGTATAACTAAATTGAAAGCTCTTCACAGGTGGTGATCTCATCATGATCCCAAACTGATAATTTTTTAAAAGAATTAATTAACAATAGTATGGACAATTTTTAAGAGAATTTTTAATAATTTTAAAGATTTTTAAAAAAATTTAATGAAAGCCATAATAAACAGATATCATACACAATGGTTAAGGAACATTTGCATAAAACTGGTCTTAAGGATAGAGTTTCTTCGACGAAATGCTTTTGAGATGAGGAGGAAGGAAGGAGGAGGAAATAGACAAAAAAGACTAGAATGGGGTTAAAATCATAAACATTGGACAGTTGAAGACTGGAAACTTAGACTATGAGACTTATGAAACTAAGTTCAACTCGTTGGGACAAAATTGTGAGAATTTATGTGTCATTGATCTTCAGAAAAATATCATCATGATTGTGGTGTAATATCAACTGTCAGTCAGGCTGAAAGGTCTGTTATCGGTGTGGTGGTGTTTTTCTTACAATGACGTGGGAGAATTTTACAGTCCAGGGAATTCCTGACAGATAAGGCTATTACTATATGTTTATTCCTTCTGGGAAGCGATAGATCGGCCGTGTGTTTGGTCTAAACAAGACAATGATTCCAAATACATCCTTAATCTTTGCGTCAATTATCTAACAAACCATAAAGACCTCCAATTGATGAAGGAGCCCTCTCAATCTCTCTATTGGAATTGGAATGTAAAAAAAGTGAACACGTCTTCTGAAGAACATCTTTGGGAATTACTTTAAATATTGTGAAACAATATTTCAAACTATGCATGTGAAAAACTTGTTAAAAGAAAGCTGCATTTTGTGAAGATTATAATTTTCAAGGGAGGTTTCTTTAATAAAAAAAATATTTTGATATTATAATAAAATATTGTTTGTTATTAAGTGTCTCAATTATTTTTTTGTAAAAAAAATTATTAAAAAGAATGTTTTATTTTTTATATTGTAGGTGTTTTTTTTGGTTTTATTTGCTTTTTTTTGTTTTTTTGATATGTATTTTTTGGTTTTATTAGTTTTTCATTGTTTTACGTTTATCCGGAAACTTTTTGCCAGCAGGGTACATAACCGGTAGTGCACATAAAAATAGGTTTAAAATCAGACCTTGCACAGAAAAGTGGCAATAAGCGAACGTCCACATTTTGTCATATAATTTTAAATGTGTGCGAGAAGTTGTTGGTAGTATGTAATCCATGACGTTGAAGGGCTTAAAGGCTTGTATACAAAAATTGTGTGGTGGTATTTTGTATAAATTGACATTGGAAGTGCAAATTCTTTAAGGTTTGCTGTTGCGTCTATAAATGAGAGTTATTTGTTAATGTGGTCAAGAGATGTCAGTTCTTTAGAGTTTACTCCTGTGTGTATGCGTGTGATTTACTTGTTAGAGGATCCAGCATCACACATCAAAAAATTGTTATACTTTAAAAAATAGAGGCTCAAAAAGACCCAATATTTAACTTTTATGATTTTGAAATAATTCAGGAGAATTAATTATAGATTAACTGTATTTCAGACACTAATAAGTTTTTCTGAAAAATTATAAAATACATTTTAAACCGTTTCAAAAAATTTTTATTTCGAGTTTTGATGTTTACACTATAATTAGATTTCTCTTTCAATAATTCATCTGTGGTAATGCAAGTTAAAAACAATGACAGGTACAAATTACAATTTACAAATAAAATATATTAATTAAATATTTATAAATTATAAAACCAAATTAAATTGAAAAGGGTGTAATTTTTATGTTGTAAATTGAGCATTTTAGTTGTCGTTAAACTTTAAAATAAGAAAACTCAAAACCTATACGTTTACAAAATATGACAAACACATTATAAACACCATTTGAGCTGCAGATTAATTAAAATTGCCTTACATTTTTAAATATAGTGCTATCGCTGTATTATCAAAAATGTAGCAATGTTGAGAAACAATGACATCATTTTTATACTACATTAGGGACACTTCAGGTCAGGGGTCTTGGACAGGGAATTATATTGTGAAAGAGGTATTCAGGACGTGATATCTATATCTGTCTGTATCTGATGTATGAATCAATTCGAATTCGAAAAGTGTAAGCAAATAAGCATAATGTTTATAACGTAACTTTATTGCTTTTAATTAGTTATAACAAAATTGGATGAATTGAAACCTATTTTTATGCCACATACAGTTATATTCTCCTAATGTTATCTTCCTTCTCGGATATTTTCCTTCTCGGAAAAGATCAGCTGATTTTCCTTCTTTCTATAACCTATAAATTATTTTAAAAGTTTTTTCAAATGTGAACCGCATCGGAGTAATGTTGTTCTTATTCCTGAGGGGAATCTAAACACGCATTCATTCTTAATCATTTGCTGTTTGATTTGGGGTTATATAGAGTAAATTCTGTGATATTTTTCAAATGATATACAAGATACTGGGATTCTTTACGCAACATTGTCAAAAGTTTAGTGTCTTTAAGTATATAAAGAATATAAAAACATTTTTATATTACATATAGGTTATTTTCATCATAGCCATTGTCAGCT
This sequence comes from Druceiella hillmani, assembly GCA_039881145.1. Classification (NCBI taxonomy): domain Eukaryota; kingdom Metazoa; phylum Arthropoda; class Insecta; order Lepidoptera; family Hepialidae; genus Druceiella; species Druceiella hillmani. The sequence continues at coordinate 18,570,102 of JAYKKI010000029.1, forward strand.
AAATCTATCGTTTCATTAACCAGGCACTATACCTCTTACCAGGCATTGTGAAATTGCTTAACAATTTATCAATAAGTTATCGATATTGGGTTTTGTTTAGTATTATTTTTTTGTCCTGTGTTTGTCAATTTGGGAAGGATTTCGGAGGATTAATAATTTTGCAATGTCATCAAGGACGTTTCGTGATTGTCTGCTTTGTAATGCCGCTCTGTATTTGTAATGTGTCATTAACTTGTTCCACGTTTTGGTTTGTGCTGTATATTGGACTATGCTTTTGAAGGAAAAAATTTTTTAACAATTACCATTCACACTAATTTGAAGTATGTCTGTTTTGAGCTATTAATCCATATGTTACTTAAAATAAAATTTGCTTTTCTTTGTCATACTAACTTACATTCGACACGGTGACGGGCCAATTGTTTCCATATTGTGTCCTTACGAGAGCTTTTTTTCATTTTTAGGCCCTAAGTGATGTTCACCAGAAACTAATTGCAGCAGACACCAAATTGGAAGTACAACAACTGATCCATTAACGCATTCAGTACTATGTTTTTGTTAATCCTACTTGTTTTTTCATATAATCATTTGTGCTTTTTAGTTGTTTCTAGCGGTGTGCCATCAGATATAGGCATGGTTTCATTTTAATATATATACGATCATTTTCTTTTAAGAAATATGGCTTTTATATAAATACAGATACTTTTTAACTTATATTTACATATTTAATAAATGGTTATATATACACAAGTACTGATACGATGAAGATTTAAAATTAATTTTCAATATAGGAAATTGTTACATTTTATTAAATTACTAACTATGTCATAACATATAATTAATTGATGTAAGTTACAATATATAACTTTTGTTAAATTTTAGCCCAAAATAATGAGCTCAATTTACATGAAAGTATTAATACATAAGATACTAATTTTGTTTTTTAAATTAAAACATTTACAAACAGTTAAAATGAATTATAAATTTTTCCTTATTTGAATGGCATACCACTGGTCAATTTCATTTCGTATTATTGCTTTTTGTATATCATGTATACGCATAATATGTAGTAGATAGAGACAATGTGTAGTATATATATCAGTTTAAAAATGAGAATATAAAACATTTAGAAAATGAGTTGACAGTTTTCCATTGAACAATTTTTTACATTACTTCTAGCACATCTTTTTATTTTCTTTACAATTGTTGAGCATGTCGAGCATTGTGGTAAGTCACTGTGAATTCATTTCATCATTATTGAAAGATCTCGCATCTATTTCACACAAGGGTAATAAATGTCGCAAATTGTTAAAAATGACAAGGTTTTTATAAAAAGCTATTTTTTGTGTGTAGCAGTTTTAAAGAACTATTTCAGTGAACGTTTTCTGAATCAACATTATGTCTACAATTACTTTGAGACTTTGAGAGAAGCATTTCTCTCCAAAAAGCAATGTTAGAAGTAATTGTCACTGTGATTTTTCTTTTACGCTAATTATAATAATTAACTGAAATCAGTGTGGAATTTATGAGTCAATTACAGGTTATAATAAAAAAGTTGATCTTATATAAATAATAAATAGAAAAATTAATATTACTATTGCTAGCTTCACTTAAATTTCCTGAACCAAATTCACGTAAAAAACTATAGTAAAATTCAATTAAAGGTATATTAATGAAATTATGGTGCTGTAAAAGAAAGGATTCTTCAAAGTCAAGATACCTTATGGCATCATTCATATTGCACTCTTAATACAATTTTTAAGCGTGGGGAAACAATTTCCAAAGTTGTTACTGGTAATGTCTACATGATTTCTACGTAGTTTTAGAATTATGTTTATATGTTAGTTTATTTCATACAAATTTTAGAGTTGCGTTATTATAATTATGAAATTTACTTGTAGATATATGAATGGGCCTGCCGTATATAGAAGTCGTGTTTAAATAAATTCTACCTTTTCAGGTTAATTATAAAATTGAAAAAGGATTCTTGAAAAGGGAAAAACTTGATATCATGGCATTGTTTATATTTTATGTGAAAGGTATAAAAACTGTATCGTTAATGTGGTTGGAAAAATTATTTTAAAAGATATATGAATGGGCCTACCGTATAAAGAAGCCATTTTTAAAAAAATTCTACCTTTTCAGGTTAATTATAAAATTCAAAAAGGATTCTTGAAAGGGGAAAATCTTTATATCATGGCATTGTTTATATTTTATGTGAACGGTATAAAAACTGTATCGTTAATGTGATTGGAAAAATTATTTCAAAATTGGTACTGATAATATCTACATGATTCTAGAAGTTTATTTTTTTAGTTATATGTCAATTTTATATTTTATAAATTTCATAATTGCTTTATTATAATAGTCGAACTTACTATAGCTATATAAAAGAGCCCATCATATAAAAAACCGTTTTTAAAAAGTTTCTAGCTTATAATGGAAGAGATGTTGTTATTTTTATTTCTTAACGCTTTTTTTTTTTATTTTCTTATATCATGGCCATTTCAGCGACCTTCATGTATTTTGTACTTTTTTTATATATTCTTTGTTCTTATTCTAGAGTTTATGGGATGTGCATCAAAAGTTGATCAGCAACGAACCAACGTAATGACATGCTGCCATTTGCTATTACTACCTCTTTAATATTGTTTGAAGATTATCATCTGATGATTGGAAAGACTTTTATGGCTAAAGAATTTTATACTTTACAATTCTATTATATGTAATAGAATAACTTGACTAATTTTTATACAATGTAACCAGGTAATTACATATTTTATTCTAAATAAAATTTTATGCATAAAATGTGTGTTCTTTCTATCTTCAAGTGAATTACTAGTGCTTGAACATTACTCTCCTGGCATAACTTGGTAAATAACATTTTTAAAAGTGAAATAATAAACAGATATAAAATGTAATAATGGAAGAGAAATGTTTGTATGATTACGTACGTATTGTCATTACATTCAAAATCTATTTATTAGTATTCCGAAGTAACTATACGAAATCCTAATATAGTAATCCCCTGTTATTCATGATTTTGAATTTCGAAAATGTTATTTACTAAAGCAATTTAGAAATATTATCTACAACATACACACAGTCACGTGCACACATATATTGAAAGAAATAGTAAGGGATGCCCTGTTTCTCTCAACATTGACTCACAATATTGGAAAAATTACAAAATATCACGTTGCATTGTTAACAATTATTAAAAGATATTGGTAAAAATTAGTGAGTGAAAATGATTTTCCTGCGATGTAACATTGAAGTTTAACAGGGAACTGAAACAATTGATGTGGCCTAAAAAAGACTAGAGAATAATAGATTAATTAAAAAAAAATTAAAAACTCAACTGCTTAGTAAACACTTTAAACAAGCAAAATTCTGATTCTCCAAAGTATGATTAAAAAAATTTCTCGCTTTCCAAACTTTTACTTATTTTTATAAAACGTGATATATTTAATCAACTATTGCCATTGATTTAAACAAATAGCCCTCGTGGGTACAAAATCTGTCAAAATTATTACAAAACGTAGACCACCTCAGTTTCAAATTGCGCACAATCTAAATCAAATTGTATGTGCGTAAATTTACTTTGTATAAGTTTAGTGGCGTTCAATGATATCGACAAGGATGTTAATATTTTTAACAGATTCTATTTTGATATTTTGAAAACTTATTAGTTTGTCAATAAAACTAAACCAAAACAAATTTCAATTGGAGTTTGTTACTTCAATAGAGTACCTTACTGCCAATTTCTCCTGCTAGGAGGCTACCTGTACTACGATGGGGCGTTTTTAAGTTCGCGGAATGGAAAGTTAGGTCATTAGTAAAGGTGATTAACGGAATGGATTATTACTCTTTGAACTATCGTCGAACAAACAATTTAATCTGGAAGAAAATCTGAACTATGAAAAAATCGAGTACCCATTATAAAAGTTCCTTACCAAGCAAGGAAAGTTGGTTCAAACCATACTGAAAGAGATGGCATCCGTTTACAGGGACTCTTGCCCGGGTAAAACCTTGGTTTACAAGTGGCATAGTCTCTTTAAACAGGGTAGAGACTCACTTGAAGATGACCGACGCCCTGGTCGGCTGATTGAAATGACTACTATGGAAATTATTGAAAAAGTTGAAAAATTAGTATTGGAATATGCCAGACTAAAGAAGAAACACGCTTGCAGAGATGGTTGGAGTATAGGATACAACAATTTTTAAAATTCTCCAGGATCATCTTGGCAATGACAAAGGTCAGCGCAAGGTGGGTGTCGAGAAAGAAGTAATCAAAGAAAAAAGAAGGGGAAAATTGACCAAAGTACTGTCTGATCTGGCTCCCACTGATTATTATTTGTTCCCAAACCTTAGAAAAGAACTTTGTGGAAAAAACTTTTCAACCGATGAAGAAGTGAAGGATGCAGTTTCAGCTTATTTTTACGGGCAGATGAAACATTTTTTTTATGAAGGTTTTTATAAGCTAATTGAAAGATCTGAACAATGTATTAGGGTAGCAGGTGAATATATTGAAAAAGAAAAATGATTTTGTATTTTTATTCTCACTCCTTATCCTTCCTGCGAACTTTAATAAACACGATGTGACTAGAAATGGGCCAACTGGAAAATTTTTCAAACCGAGTTGTTGATTTGAAAATTCATGTAAACAAGAATTGCAAATCAAGTTGCTCGTATTTCCCGAGTTATTACAAACAAAGAACGTTTTCTACACACCATTTTCCTCTCTCTTGGCTTTTCACAAATCTTCCAAACTACAGACTTCTTTCTCAGGCCCGACTTCATAATTTAAAATGTATAAATTTAATAATGGCAGTGGACTGGTCACATTGATCAAAAGTCTGATTCGTGGTGCAAAATTCTCTTGGAGTGCAAAAGACCAGTCGGGCAGCCGCAAATGAGATGGAAGGATGACATAATGAAAATGGCGGGAACAAACTGGATTCAGACAGCTCAAAATAGAATCGAGTGCTGCAGATTGAAGGAGACCTACACCAAAATGGTTAAGAATGGCTTATTATGATGATATGATTATGATTATATGAAATTAAATAATTAACAGATTTGATAAAACTTTTCTAAAAAAAATATAACTTGAACATACTAACGAAAATAATTTGTAAAAATCTACAAGTAATATACTCGTAACTAAAACAATAAAATATATCTAAACCAGCTATTAAATTATATGGCGTGAACCGAATACATTTAGTTTCATTCGAAAATGCATTCGGTTCGAGTATGAGAGGGTTACACGGACCGAGTGTAGCAAGCGATCGAACAACCAGGCCAACTTGGTTCATCACAGACGCAAATCTGTTTAACTTTTTCTAGTTGAATCTATTTTCAAATTCGAGTCGTTACACCTCTAGAAGTAACATTTTGTAATTTATCCCCGTTGTGTTTTCAGAAGTATCAAGTTTGTAACAGTTGCAGTTGGAGCAGTTGAAAATATAGATGTTTGTTTATTCCCTAGGACAACAACATCAGAAACTGCAGGAAATAGCTTAAGGCATGAAAACCAAGTTTAGGCTTTGTTCAGAGCATTCATTTCATTCTGATATCTCTTTTTCGTCATATTTTCTTTTCACATAAAAGTTTTCAATTTTGAATGCCACAAACATCGACTGCTTTTTTAACAGCTAGTTTTGTTTACGTTTTACTTCGGTGGCGCCATCTACGCTTAACTTGCGTAAGATTCTGTATTGAAATTGTTTTTTTGTATATTTCAAAATTAAAAAAGTTAAATCAGATCAAACACAAATTAAAGCTTTACATGAGTATTTCATTTATATTGAGAAGAGTTTGATAAATGATATAATTTGAAAAAAAAGTGAATTATTTTATAATAAGAATAATTTCAAAAATTAATCCTTAAAATATTTTAAAACAAAGAGTCTATAAAATTAAATGTAATTAGTATTGTGTACAAAAAATTCAAAATAATTTAGAGTTATTTTATTTAAAGTAAATTTAATTAGTTTTGTATGTGTATCAACATAAGAAAGTACAATAAATAAACACTTTAAATATAAATATTCTCAAACTTAAAAAAATTAATTAATTTAGTTATCCCATGAAATATTTAGAGTAATTTTTATAGAAAATTGGTTCACTTTGAATATGATAATGTATGGTTTGGTGGCATTGTTGCAATTATAGGCCATTTATTCAATTTTAAGACAGTTCAAATAATTTTAAACCTATATTAACAATAACTTTGAGAAGATAAATATAAAAGTTTGGACATTGTGACAACAGTTCTGATATATACAGCAACGCTATTGAATAACTCCCCATAAAATTTATATATTAAAACTATGGAAATGCTTTAAGTGCCATCTGGTGATAAATTAATAAATTTTTGATTTTGCTAATGCCATTTTTTCATGTGAAGTCCCCTATTGTATACTTATTGTAATTAATCATTATTTATAATGTCCAAATTTAAGAGTTTAGACATCATATCAACAGCTGATATATATATAGTAGCAATACTGAATAATTCCCCATAAAATTTAACACTAAAGCTATGGATACCATGCAAAATACTTTCAGTGCCATCTGGAGATTAATTAGTGAACTTTTAAGAATACTATGTCATTTTTGAGTGTGAAGTCTCCATAGCGCGCATATTGTAATCAATCATTATTCATTGTATAAAAGATTTAAATAATTCATTAAAACAATACAGTGTTTAAATATACCAAAATCGATTCTCATATTCACTTGTATCATAACGTTTTATCATTCAATGAACTTTTACTTTCTGTCACGTACAGACAACTCACATATATCTAAGTTTTTATTTCAATGCAAAGGTTGTTGTTGCTCCTTTAGAGTAAAACCATTTTCATCAAATTTCAAATAATCTGATCAAATTTGTAACTTTTTCATACACTATTGTATGAGTTTTTCGTACACAGTAATGAATACGATGTGAGGAATCTTGTTCTTCAAACGACAAGCCGAATGCCCCACATAATTACTATGGGCAGACTCAAAAAAATGGGACCTAACTTTTTCCACTCCTTTTAAATCACTGATCTTCTCTCAGGATGCAGCAATATTATTTATACCTTGCAGGATGTTGTAACCCTTTCAGAATTTTTTCAATTCTGCAAGATTTCCTTATTAACTTAAAGATTCTTCTGTGATAATAAGCCTTAAAAGACCTAATGTTGCAGCAAAGAGGTAGTGTTTGGAGGCAAACCTAGATTTGAGGATTGATATCGGGAATATGTAAAGGATGGCCAGGAGCATTGCCTAAGATAAGTAAGGTGCTATAGGCCAAATTATTTTTCAAACAATACTCTGACTTCAAATAATAAAATGTTGTGTAAGCTATTCTCAAAAAGTACTACTGTCGCCCATGTTTTTGAGTTGGCCTTCCAAATAAGCAGAGTAGCCTTGATATGATTTTTAGGGTTTTTATGAAAAATCACCTTCAGCATTTAATCCCAACAAGAGCATGAAATGATTTTTAGCCGCTTTACAGCCAGGCATAGACTTCTTGTAATATGAAAGTACGAGTGAGCATTTTGACATAGTGACAAAAAAACACATCAAGCTTTGATCGCCGGTCAAAAATTATAAAAAAAATGTGTCATACAAATTTCTCCATTATCCACTCCTGCTCAAACAAAGACCGCACGGTAATTCAGGCCAAGACATAACTCAAGGCAAATGATGTTTCATTGAAAAATGGTATCAAAATATTGTGTGTTGTAATTCCTAACAACTTAAGTCATTTTTATAATCATTTACGATCATGCATTCTGAATCTCTTCTATTGAATAAAAAATAAAAGTTCTATTGAAAATACGTTACTATTTAGTGTATGCTCTCTGCAATAGAAGGTAGTGTAGGTGGTAGGTTCCACACAAAAAAAATATTAAGTCATCATAACTGAGATGTGAAAAAGTTTTAAAATCAAGATAGTTCTTATATTTGTCCCAAAGACGCGTTTTGCTGATTATGTTATAGTCCTTAATGTCATCTTTCAAAACATGTGGCTTATTCATATGCTGCCTTATAAGGTTAAAAAAAACAAGTTTGTCAACGTTGTATCTTAGTTGCCTCTAAAATGTGTTAATCAGTCTCATCCTAATCTTAAAACCAAAAATCATTTATCTTAATGTTTTATTAAAAGTGTACAAAACCACTTGAAGTATTTTTTCAATCTACCATTTATGGCTTCAGCAATCAAACAAAACCATTTTATTTAGCTTAAATTTTCGGCATCCTTAGTATCGAGCTGTTCATCAATACTAAGTTTTGGAGGCACTATAAGCCTATATGCCTCAAGGTATGGTATAGCATTGTAGAAAAATTAGTAATTTCTTTTAACAGCCTATGTATAAGCCCTTCGTCAAATCCAAATAGTTTACGGCTTATAGATGCGTCTGATGTTGTAGCCGCATAGGTCATAGGTAAGAAAGGTTTGGTAGTGGTATTGTAAATAAAAAGTTGAAACTTTATTACGTCTAGATATATGTTCCATTGGAAATCACTAGTCTCTTGAATGTTGTATTCATCATCTAAATTTTCAAAAGTGCGGCGTAGATTACAGAAAAGTTCCTTAGTATAACTTTATCTCTCATATATGATCCAATCCCGAATGGAATGAACGAACTCAATTATTCGTAGATTAAAGTTTCTCATTTCAATGGATTTTCAGAGCATAGTAAATACTTATTATCTAGTGATAAATTGATATAACAAGCCAGCTTCTTTTGGTTCCCGTGTACAAAATAAAGCTTATTTGTACTCGGGAAGAGTACAAACAAGACGCTTATAGCTAATAAAATTATGTTATTTTTTATTTCTTTCTCAAGATACACTATTTCAACATTAGCTAAAGGGTTAAAAACCATTCAGTTGACCGAACACCAGGTGCCATGAAAGATAGACCCGGTTCTTTACAGAAAAATCCCCTTGTTGGAATTCGACTATTCATTGCGAAAATTTTATTTTACATAAGAAATATCAATAATATTGGTAATTCAGAGTTTTTCTTAAGTTAGAGAGATGTTTAAATGTAAGTATAATTGAGAAAATATTGAAAATAAAAAACGTTTTTTTTTTGTGGAGAAATAAATTATTCACAATAAAGGCTAAAATAAATTATTTTCGTCTTATATTCTCGATAAAAGTTTAAAAAAATAATCATGCTATACTATGTGTCTAATACGGAAAACATTTGTACATAATGTCCGGGTGAGAATTGAATCTGCACCATTTTAACAATTATTAGAAAGTTTATACATAAAAAATATCAATTACATTGGTAATTCAGAATTTTTCTTAAGTTAAAAAAATGTTTAAATGTAAGTATAATTGAGAAAATATTAAAATAAAATACATTTTTTTTGTGGAGAAATAAATTATTCACAATAAAATAAGTATAAATTATTTTCTTTTTATATTCTGGATAAAAATTTGAAAAAATAATCATGCAAAACATTTGTACATAATGTCCGGGTGATAATTGAATCTGCACCATTTTAAACATTATTAAAGTTTATTCAAGTTCAAGTATAAAAACAAAGGATGTAAAAAGTTGGAAGTGAATAATAAATACTTCTGTTTAAATATTACTTTTATTTAAAAGAAAAATACATTGAAGCATTACAACTCAACAAGGTCGGTGAAAAGGTCTAATTAATACTTTCATATGTCTCTTCTTAACTCACAAAATTGACAAAAATTAAAAAATCCATTTGAACAGTCTGTAATCCCACAGTTTCGAAAATTGTCAAAATTACAAGTCACTTTGTTGCCAGACACCATTTATGTAAGTAAATACTGACATACGTATCATAATTGTTTCAAAACTTGATATGACAACGTTTCTCCAATTACAATTACACATTTTAACTGCCTAAAAGTTCACCAATTACTCTCGCCTCCTTTAGCAATGTGACACAGCCTAGCCAGGAGTCCCGACATCTGAAGTAGAGTGCTCAGTCCATCTACAATGCGCATATGCGTGAGACCGATCTCTCGGATGAAAGCTAGCTTGAGAGTCTCGTCAATTTCCAGGTTCTTGCAAACTCTAAATACATTGCTTATTATGTCCTCGGCTGCGTAGCCCAGCTTCCATAGCTTTACCATGTCCTGAAATTAAACATTTTGGGCATATCTAAAGTAACAATGTTAAAATGCAGATATTCTAAAAGAATGAAAGTTGGAGAGAGAAATTGCGAAGTTAAATTTAAAAAATATTGACTTTTTGAATGTACGAACGGAAAAAGATTAACAAAAATGTGTATAATAAAAATGTCAATTATTAAGGAAAAAACACATTAAGTATGAATAAAAGTCACAATGTAAGTTCCATATGCATTTAAATATATAAAAAAGTTTAAACATTTAAAAGTACTGTATTTCCAATTAATATTTATAAAAGTTTATATTATTTTTCATTATGTAATGGCCTTTAACGGGCATAAGATAAATAACTTGGGTGCCTATATCTTCTTAACTATTATTTTAATTATAATTTTACATCAACGTAATTACTGAATATCTACCCAGATTTTTAATATAAATGGTCAAAAAGTTACATATCACACAAATAAGATGGTATATCAAAAATAATTCATAGATATTTTCAACTTAATTTTAAAAAACCTCTTCAATCCAAATAAAAGAAAACCCCATTTGACGGGGAAAAGAAAATTTGACATCCCCAATTTCAGTGTACGGAAGAATTTTGAAAAAGATTAACAAATATTTTTTCTTTATTTTTCCTCATTCACTTCCCATAAAATTTCATTATAATCGGTCTTAATATGAAAAATCTATTGTGCTGACATACAGACAGCCATGATGGAATGATAAAGGTTATGTTTTTTGCCATTTGGCAAGTGAATGTTAAAAAATAGGACTAACAGAAAAACTTGAGCGGATCATGTTATATGGCAAATAGAAAAAAAAATAAGGCAAATAGAAGAATGAAAGGGAGCAACTATGCGAGGTTACAGGGGTGTAGCGTCTATTGTTGCAACTTATCCATGTAGGAGAGAGATGGAACAAAGAAACAAATATAGATTGATATCTCAATATATCCATCTAAAATTATAGATTTTAGATGCATATATTGCGATATAATCAAGTGTAACCATGAAGTAAGAAAACCTGTTAAGTACAGTAGAACCCGCAGTAGTGGGTTTCATACCCTATACACATTTTTAAGCGCATATAAACATTTAAGGGTAAATTTTTCACTACATCAATATATTACCTGGGAAATTACGTGAATTTCTCAAAAACAAACTACTGAGATTTAGAATAATTGCTATAATTTTTAGTAACCCTCTTTTTTTAATAATTTTGACTTAATATAACTATCTTTTTGTGAACATTTTCAACAATATCTCTCGTGCTATCTTCCATAAAATTCTAAAAAAATTAATTTCAAATTGTTATAACTTGCTGTTTGAATTGATGATACTCCATAAAATTTACAAAAGGTGTTTCATTTGCTCCCACCATAATTTTTGTATAAATATTTTTGAGAAATAGATTATACTATAAAGATAAAAGGGGGTTAATATGCTTTTATAAATATGCCGAACTTTAAATTTTTATATCAATCTATTTCTGAGAAAAATGGCTGTGAAAGAACAGACGTGTGTGATCTTATAAGGATTACTTTTTTCTTTTTTTAAGTTCATACCTAAAAGGAAAAACCCTAAAAACCATATAGGATTTATCATTTTTTTAGGTTTATACCTAAAAAAGGAAAAAAAACCATAAAAAGCAAATAAAATAAAAAATCCAAAAATTTAGATATTTGTTTGTAGCTATTAAATAGGCTAATTAGAATGTGCCAGTAATAACAACCATATAGGATTAGTCACTCCGAAATTTGTTGTCTTTAGTAAAAATAAGCAAAAAGATTATAAAAATTTATTAAAATAAGCACGTTATAAACTTCTTAATTTAATGATAGGTATAGAAAGGAGATATAGCCCTGTCTCATTTCCTCTCGTAAAATACAATGAGCATTATTAAAAATGATATTACAATTCAATATTGCTGTACTTGTCCAAACATTGAGTTTAAACCTTTACAACTCGGTTAATTTTTAAGATTCATCAAAAATGTTTTCATTTCTCTTCATCTTGAAATTTAAATTTATAAATACAAAATAACCTATAAAGTCAAATACCTTATATTTGGTGAATTTATTTTGACGGGACATACTATAGGAATACTAATAAAGGGTCCGTAATATAACAGTCCATTAACACTTGAATTTACTGGAGTTACAAAACAAAGAATCTATACTTTTCATTTCCTTTTAAAATTTTGCCATTTTTCTTTTAGTCCACAACCTAATTGCCATATTTTAAAATTAAAGCACCAAGGAAATTAAAGAAAAAAGGAACCAAGAAAACCCATATAAAAACAAAATAAGAAATGTTTTAGCGTAAATACAAAATTTTTATTACTTCTGACAAATTTTCTGCATTTTTGTGTGGAGTATGAAATAAACCTCCTTGATTTGGCATTTCTAAAAATATTAACTATTTTTTATAGTAAGTACTAATTAATCAAATATGAGCTGACGAAATAGCTTTCTAGTCCTTCAGAACAGAAGGTCATCTATCAGACATGTGCACAGATAAAATGTTCTTGCTGTTTCTTTATCATACATTTACAAACTATGATTAGAATCTTTAATGATAGAGATAAATCTGAAAAAATTACAATTACCTTATAGCCGCTCTGTATGTCCCCTTTAGTACATGATTCCAACATTTTTTTCACCAAAAGAGGATGAGGCTCATCGCACACCTTAAACACATTCTCACTGTTGATATGGCCAAAGCCATTGGCCGTCGACTGTAGATTGTTGAGGGCCTGTCTCATGTCACCTTGAGCCGTAAATACTATGGCATTTAAGCCATCTTCTGTGTAGGACAAATTCTCCTTTTGACATATTTCGATCACCTGAAAATAGATATGTATAATATATTAAAAACACACCATCCAATTCTTTTCATTTTTAAATCACACATGACAGTTTTATTAAAACGTTTTACCTGTTTTATTTAATTGAAGTCAAATACAATAACAAAACAAAAATAATATTGAATATATTTGGCGTTAATTATGTAGAAATTCATTACCCTCACTAAAATACTGGTATTTCGTATAACTCTCGGAAATATAACAAAACCTACACTGCTCCCCTATAATAAACTCACTAACATAAGCAGTGGGAAAACCCACACAAACCTGGCTTCCGCTATTATGTTTGAAACATATAAATGCTGTTGGATATTCCTAAGAGTTAATCTTTGCCCACCTGAAGATGTAATACAACGAAACCTAGGTCGTAGTAAAGAACTTAAAGAAAGTAGAAATAATACCACATCACGTAGTTTCACTTAATTGTGGACAAAAATAATAATAAAATAGTAAAGTAGTTGTACGAGGAAATTTTAGGTAATGCTGGCCATCACGACGATCACTCGGTTTCCTAATTGAGCTGCTCCGCACTTGTGGAGGTGTCAATGTTCACAGAGAATGTATTAGCCGGCTCTACTTTATGTTGTTGTTGTTGTTGTTGTAGTGTCCACATGAGATGAAGAATATCTCATATGGAAAAATCGCCAGAGCCTCGAAAGGTTGGACTTCTACCAGTTCCTCTTCGATGAGCGGCCGGGAATCGAACCCGGGTCCTCGTGATGCGCGGTCTTGCGCTCAACCCAACACACCACCACGAAAAGAACAAACTTCTTCATTATTATAAAGTAAATCAATAAAATAAAATAACCTATATTATACAACAAACCCAAAATATACACTGAAATCGAGACAAAAAAATAAGCCAACTAACCAAGAAACCTCAAGGTTAAGAGATTATTGAAAACGGGCCCGACATTGCAGAAATAGAATTTAGTTTAAAAAGGGTTATTTGTTAAATGTTAGATTAGTTATACATAGAAAAGGCAAAAAACTTAAAAGGATGAATACGAGAATAAAGCTATCTTCATAAATGCATACGTCCATTTTTATAATTATTAATAGAGATAAAAGATAATATTAAAAATGGATGTCTTTACATTTTTAATGTTATCTTTACCAACCAAAAAATGTATATATATTATTTTTGTTTATCCAACTTAAAAAATTATTGCAAAAGATAATTGACGTGATTTTTAAGATTTTAAAATTTGTTGCCATTGCAAAATGAATAGAAAATATACTGACTTAAAATTTTCTAGTTTATTTAAGTTATAAATAGGTATACATTGGTAAGGAATTTTATGTAGAAATATCAATGGGCATAAAAACTCTCACACGCCTTTTTAAGTTTTATACATTGGACAAAACAATTTATCTGTGCTAAAAGCACTCTATTAATAGCCTATCTTCACACTAACATTCACTGCGCATACCGTCCAAAACATGTGACTATCAATGAAAGGAACTAAAAACTATAATATGAATAATTAAGATTAGGTCTCCCTTAATTTCTAAAAATTTTACGTGTTTATTCATAAGCATAGGTTATTGCTACAAGAGTATTGCTTATAACTGAATCAGTAATCAATAACTTTATAGCTAAGACATTAATTGATAATGTCCAATGATAACATCTAGATAACACTTACAACTTTACCATTATCTATATTGAACATGTTAAAACTAACTTCGCTTGAATAAAAATTGTAAAATTTAAATATGCTATTAATGCTAAATATGAAGCATATACCATGAATATTGTTAATCAGTATTAAGAAACAATCTGTGGCTTTGAGTGTTATATTAGTTCTTTATCGAGTATAATCACAACTATAATAAACTTGTATATTATAGTGGTGATTGTACTCGATATAGAACATTATTAGAGTATTAGTGACATTCGACATGTTGATGCATTCAGCTGTTATCATGTTTTTAGGGTTCTGAATCTGTAGAAACTGAACAACTCTATTGCTGTGGCAATGTTATCAGTCTATCCATCTGGCAGTCTATCAAGGGCTTCTAATTTCTAAACGAAATAAGGTTGAAATTCACATATAATGTTATGTTCCTTGGCGAAAACCTAGAAATGGCATTTAAAATTACTTAAAATTATATTCCGAGTTTTAAAATTGTATTTTAGTGGGTTCAGAATGTTCATAATTTTAGTTTGGTATTTAAAAGGTTTATAAAATATTTGCTGTATAAGACTTGCATGTTACCACTGCATATTAGTAGTATAACCAATCGTATTGTGACCAAAAACAGATTGGAATTACAAGAATATTTATTATTGATGTGTATTTTAACGTGTTTCAATTCCCTTTCATATACAGATATTGCAGTAGCTGTACAATAGACAATGTGTCCAATATAGCACATAAAAATAACCTTAGCAAGTATCTGTGCGTCGGTGAGCTTGGAGAAACGAAGCATGGCACACCGCGATTGTATAGCCTCAATAATCTTCTCACTATTATTACACGCTAATGCAAAACGTGTTGTGTTGCTATAAATTTCCATCGTACGACGCAATGCTTGCTGTGCCCCGTCCGTCATGCTGTCTGCCTCATCAAGGATTACTATCTTATGTCTGCCAGCTGGTAGAGTCACCTGAATTTTAAAGGTTTAAAAGTAAACTTTCAGAAACAATTTCATTGAAAAGTTTTTCACAGCCTGAGTGTCCTAAATGTGGGAACCATTACTATGGAAGATAAGCTGATGTTTTGTTAATGATAAAGTCGTAAATTGCTACTGTAATTTTTAGCGCCTGATATCGACCAAAGTACAAATTTATGCAGATGATCCAAACGCCTGATATTGTGCATGAAATCAAAAAATTAATTGGGTCGCACATGTAGAACTTTGGAATGGCTTTTAGCAATAAATATGACTTGTGATCTTTATTATATAATATTGTATAAATATTGTACCATAAACATTAGGCAATGTTATTGTTTGGGTGAAGGGTTAAAATAAATAATTGAAATCAGTTGACCCTTGTTCGTGAACTGTGTGGTTTTTTTTATGAGATCTCTGTGTGAAAAGGAACAATTCGTTTCCAACAAATATGTTTCCAACCAAAGAAGATATTTCACTTCTGCATGAAATACGCTGTGTGAATATTTTTTTATTCTTTATATATATTTCAGAGATTATGTTATGTATAAATGAAAGTGTGCAATTCAAGTAATAAATACTATGTCGTCCAGCTTCTGGTAGTACTATGGTAATATATGACAAAATAAAATTTTTTCTTGAATTATATCAGTTTATTTTCACAAAAATTATATAATTTTTTTCAGAATTCTATGCCAAATTCAACAAGGTAAGTCATAAAATAAAAACAATTACTTTCGCAGCAGTGCTGTCAACAACATATATCTGCCAACAATATATCGATTCGACACTTTGCATTTTTTCACAATGTTCATGAATTTTTTTTTAGTGTGTATCTTTGGATTCATACAACTTATAACGTTTCTTTTGGAAATTTATTTAAGATTATTTTAAATGAAAAATTCTTTTTATCTGCCGTAGTTCACAAAATATTGTAAAATAATTAAAAATCGGGTCAGAAATTGATATTCTGAAAATTGAATAAAATTTTTTTGATATCTCTTTTTATACTTGGAAATAAAAAAATCATTTCATAGTTTAGGATATTTCATAACCTTTTTGAAAGTTACGGTTGTAAATAGTTTTCATTGAAGTAATTTTCGCAATTAGTAATTAAATTTTGGCAGTGCAGTTATCGCTAGTATCATTTGTTCTGGGCATTCTGTGTGAAATCACTAATTAGCGCCTGAGTCGTATATGGGTTAAGACAGTTAAAAGAAAATTGCATGCAGTTGTTCTTTTCTTGTTCAGTTCTTTTATGATAACAGAATATGGACATAGAATTGTTATTATATTAGAAGAATCTAATGAAATAAGAAGATAAAACTGTAATGTTGAACTGAATAAGCCATAGTAGAGACAAACAGAAAAGTATACATTGAAGGAGAGGGCTAAGAAAATGTAAAAGGCTAAAACATGGATGAAATAAACTGCAAAATGTATAAAAATTGTATTAAAACAAGTCACAATAAAAGGTACTTCATGGACAGATCGTTGGTTATTTTCACTGCATAGATTGTTTAAAAAAAAGTTAATGTAGAGGTTTAGAAAGACATAAAACCAAATTGTTAATAAGGTTTAGAAAGATATAAACAAGTATAAAAAAGTAAACATTCACGTGAAGTATTATAATAGACCAAAAACATGAAATAAAGTTATTCTTAGTACCACAGTTCAAAATGGAAAAAATCAGTCATAAAAAAAAATATTTTTCATGTTTTGACCAATTGCTACAAAAACATATGCTACGTGATTTTTATTAAGAAATACGTCAAAACAAAATAGATCAAAAATGTATAGTTAGATTAATCCAAAACCAAAAAAATTATTTTTAAAGGAAAATCACTTTTTTTAATTTCCATTTAAGAGTGAGAAAATTTTGGAGAGGAAATCTCTTGCGAATGCAGTATAAGTTTAAATAGAACAAAAATTAAATAAAAACGGTGGAACAAGTCTGGTTTATCAAAAATTTGAATTTTTCTTTTTTTGTTTAAATGAAAAAATATAGTTAAAAAATGAAGTACCTATCAATTTTAAGGCCCTGTCGCAATTATTTTATTAAAACAAGTGATTTGAAAAAGTTCCCATATAAAAGTGCGGTTTTCTAAGAGTAAGTTATAAATTTTCGACTTAATTGTCATTCATAGTAGCACTAAATTTGAACATACAAACAGGGATTAATATAAAAAACCAAAAATACAAATATTAAAATGCGCAAAAAGGTCGTATAGAGATTATGAAATTTATGTTTGACAACCGACTGGCGTTTCTCCATAAAACGTGCACATTTCAAATAAATTTTTTCTAATAAAATAATCAAATCCGAGCTATAATTATGTCGTTTTTTATACATATTCTTTCATTTAAAACAAAAAAGTATATACTAAAACTATATCAAACCATTCAATTAAAACAAAAACAGACAATTTAAACTCTTCGTTATTTTAAACTACATTTAAACAAAAGGGTACAAACCCTTTTAATGTTCACCAAATAAATTATATAGAAATTCCGATGTTTTAATTTCATGTTATTTAAATCTTTCCGCCTGAATGGAAAAATAATTATTTACCTTCTGCTGCGCAAACATTTTAATTTTATTTCGTACTACATCAATTCCACGATCATTGGAAGCGTTCAATTCCAAGACAGCTTCTTTGAAGGACGATCCCAATAAAATTCGGGCCAAACATAATATAGTCGTGGTCTTTCCCACACCGGGTGGACCAGCTATTATAATATTAGGAGCATTGCCGTTCTGTGCGAACACTGCCAACCGACTTATAGTATCGTCATTGCCGACAATATCTTCAAACTTCTGTGGCCTAAATTTTTCAATCCACGGTAAATGACCTGGTGCCGATTTTACTGTTGTTTTTTTAGATAATGTCGGTTCCTCTTCATCGACTTCCATAATAGCTACATCGGAGTCAGACATGTTACATTAACTATTATTTATTTTACGAATTATAAGCAAATATCCGAAACGAAATTGGAAAGGAAACAAATTCCCTCCTTAAAAGCTGTCATTTTAGAATTGTCAAAATTTATTCTAATTAAAGTGGTTTTGAAATCTATGAAATTGTGCTGTTTTCAACATCAATTGAAGTTAATTTATCTTTTATTATATTAAATATTTCTTCTTTATTATTTTAAGTTATTTATTTATATAGAAAACATCACTAAAAATATCGTCTAAATAATTTAGCGTTTATGTAATAAAAGTAAGCATAGAACAATTTATATAATATTGAAACTTAATTATTTACAAAAAAACACAGCAAGAATTCTAATATCATAACAATCTTTTATTATATTTTAAACAATTTCGTTAAATCATTATTTTGAACGTTAGATGAATACAATAACTCTTTTGATGACCTCGCAATAATGTTTTATTTATCAATTTATTTGTCTTGTTATATATTGAATGCTAAGTTTTACGTATTTGAACCAGATTAAAGAGCCATAGATTCGTAGGTAACCAAGGATTGACATTTGCTTGACAACTATATTTGACAGTTTGCTCTGAGATTAGTATACAAATACAGTTTTGATTTAAAATATATTTTTAACTAATAAATTAATTACTCAATTGGTAGGGTATAGTTTAAACTATTTGTCTTAATGCTATAGATATAATTATTTTACAAATTGTTACATTGTATACATCTATATTATTTTTAAACGTTGCTAGTATTTTGATATTTTATCATAGCGATGATTCATCGCGCAATAGAAAATAATGTTCCGGTGAAAAGAAACTTAATTTGTGTGTTTCCATCAACTTATTGTCAGTATTTATTTTTACATAAAAGTACTTTTTTAAGATCAGCTGTATAACGCCCAATACGTATTGTTTTACATACTTTCGTAAATATGTTATTTTGTTTAAGATGTTTGTGACATAATATCAATAAAATGTATTTGATCTGTATTTTTTTCAGTAAAATGGAGTGGCTTTTTGGTAAAAGGATGACCCCTGAGGAGATGCTCAGGAAAAATCAGCGGGCGTTAAACAAAGCCATGAGGGACCTTGACCGGGAACGAATGAAAATGGAACAGCAGGAGAAAAAAGTTATCGCCGACATAAAGAAATTGGCTAAAGAAGGACAGATGGTTTGTTGACAACTTTTATATTTTCTTTTTTTTTTTAGTTTCTTATTTTTTCTTTACTATTATTATAGATAATTATTATAAGACATGTACTAATGTGCTTCGAACACATTGGTACATGTCTTGCACTTATCTATTCTTATATAATTTTATAACCAGAAATTATTAATCCATTGAATTAAAATTTCTTTTGTGTATATGTATGAGTTAAGTTTTAATGGGGCCAACATATGGTGCTTCTTTAGAGTTCACACTTGTGCTTGTAGGTGACAGTTTTTATTTAGGATCATCTTAATAGGGAAATGATATTGGGTATCGCCCAGTGTGACGGTTCGACTTTTTTAAATATACTTCCCCCACACTTCAATAATAAGTTTCAAAAAGTATCGTAATATTTGACATTAAAGCCGTGTATGAGAAAATTCTTGAGTAGTTCAATTTGTCCTATTCTTTATTAATCAGGTCATTCTATTTGCATTGAGTGATAGACCTTCAGGTTAACAAATCATTTCTCACTATTTTCATAATATCTCATATCAGGTCATAGATTACGATAGATTAGTCATAATCATGTCCAATTTAGTAAACATTTATGAGTAATTCTTGATAGCTTTCACCATTTTTTTATCATCTATGGTTTATAGCATGGACATTTTATTTAGAGTACTTGTGTGGGTTAAAATTAATAGCTTTTATTTTATTAATGTGTCACATTTTATCTATTTATAGGGTAGCACATATATTAGCATTAATTATTAACAACGATAAATTACTTTAGATAAATATAATAAATCATTTATTGTTGCAAGAATAACTTCTTACAGTTACCTACAGGACCAAGTTTAAAAAATAAATGAGGTAATAGATCATAATTGAACTTATTTTAATGAAAGAACAACAAAAAATTACTGTCTCAATAATATGTTGAATGCGTCTATAAACCAAATACAGTAAAATGATTATTTTGCATGGGTGTGTCAATATATTCTGTGGAAACTTTCTTTGATCCTGAATTTCGGTTGAATCTTTCTGATGTATTGTAATAAAAGAATTAAAATATAACTTTTGAACAACTATGAACATGTAATTTAATTCTTTTCCAGTTTCAATCGAGATTGAGAAATGTTGGTTTGGTCAATGTCTGTTGCAAAAATAAAACATAGTTTGGAAAAATATTTTGTTTATAATAAAAGATAACATTTTACTTAAAGGACGCTGTGAAAATAATGGCGAAAGATTTAGTTAGAACGAGACGTTACGTGCGGAAGTTCATGCTGATGAAGGCAAACATACAAGCGGTTTCTTTGAAGATACAAACCTTGAAGTCTCAGAACACGATGGCGCAGGCTATGAAAGGTGTTACTAAGGCAATGCAAAATATGAATAGACAACTGAATTTGCCACAGATACAGAAGATATTACAGGTATTTTAGGTTTAAACTATTATTACGGTTTCATCTAGATACGCTAAGTAAAGGAATTCTGCTAGAATTTTAGTCTGCTTAATTGAATTCCATGAAGATTGTATGGTTCTTGAGTGGTCGGTAATAAAATGACCTCTATAATTGTTTCTTAATTTAATAATTGAATAATTTGATGTTTATAAAATAAGTGAACTCCAGTGAATGTCTGTATACAGTTCTACTTCTACTTGTCTATGTACAATTTTACTTTTCACCAGTGCAATGTTTGTATATATATATATATATATATATATATGTATATATATATGTATACATATATATATATATATATATATATATATATGTATACATATATATATATATATGTATACATATACATATATATATATATATATATATATATA
The DNA here is from genome assembly GCA_039881145.1 of Druceiella hillmani. Classification (NCBI taxonomy): domain Eukaryota; kingdom Metazoa; phylum Arthropoda; class Insecta; order Lepidoptera; family Hepialidae; genus Druceiella; species Druceiella hillmani. The sequence continues at coordinate 18,591,664 of JAYKKI010000029.1, forward strand.
TATATATATATATGTATACATATACATATGTATATGTATACATATATATATATATGTATACATATATATATACATATATATATATATATATATATATATATGTATACATATATATATATATATATGTATACATATATATATATATATATATATATATGTATACATATATATATATATATATATATATATATATATATATATATATATATATATATATGTATACATATATATATATATATATATATATATATATATATATATATATGTATGTGTATATGTATATATGTGTATATGTATATATGTGTATATGTATATGTGTATATGTGTATATGTGTATGTGTATATGTGTATATATATGTATATATATGTATGTATATGTATATATATGTATATGTATATATATGTATATGTATATATATATATATATATGTATATATATGTATGTATATATATATATATATATATATATATATATATATATATGTATGTATATATATATGTATGTACATATATATACATATATATTATTATAGACTTCAAAACTTGGGAAAGTCACTCTTACATCCTTTGTCTCTGAGAAATAATAACTTATATAAGTCTAATAAATTTGAAAACCAATATTTTACAGGAGTTTGAGAAGCAATCGGAAATTATGGATATGAAAGAAGAGATAATGAATGATGCTATTGATGACGCCATGGAGGATGACGGTGATGAAGAAGAAAGGTTAGACATTTATTATCCAAATTGTTTTTCAATTTAAAGCTTAGTGGCAAAACATTGAGAAAAAGGACAAAAAATACTCGATTAGTTTAAACAAGACCTAATCCGTCACCTAATAGCAACCAAACAGGCGCAAGTACTCTTTTTGCTTTATTGTACACACTCTGTCGATTATTACCACATAAACAACAATCACCGAATGTTTTTACACACATATAATTTTTTAATGACAAATTGAAGCAGTTTAGAGCTGAACCCAAATAATTTATAATTATTCTCCATCTGTTTCTGATTTCGATATCGTATAATAAATAGAAAAACATATGACATAGTAAAATATTTCATTGGCCTCGGTGGAAATTGAGAACCCATTCTTCAGTTATGGTTAAATGCTTACACCAATAATTACAAGCTACTATGCTAAAGTCATACGAATGGAACAAGACCAAGATGCAATTGTAGTAATTTGATATTATTTTTGTTCCAGTGACGCTGTGGTAACTCAAATATTAGACGAGTTGGGCCTGCAGTTGAATGATCAATTGTCTGGACTACCACAGGCTACAGGATCTCTTTCAATTTCAGGTGAGAAGATAGTTTTTCTCAATAAGTTAAATAAATTTGCTATTTTATGAAATTAACGTAGGTACTTCGAAAATATAAAGATTCTTAAAATACTTGAGTGATGAAGGAAAAAATAAATGGCAGGGAAGGATTGACTGAAGTTACTCAGAAGTAGACGTCCTAAACTGCCTTTAAGGAGGCCCAAGACTTACGGTTGGGCTAGATCTATGGCCTTTAATAGAGCAAAAGTAAATTCTGCCTATAGTAATTTGCAAAATCCTCTATAAAAGAAATCCAGCATTAGTAGACAGAACTGCTAAAGAGAGGTGAGAGAAAGCGATGCTAGTAATTACCTACTATATATTCAGTGCGAATGGTAAAAGCCTGCTTCCTGTGATGTTTTTCTTGTGAAAAAATTTCAAAGATCAATTTATAAAAATACCAAAAATACCAGACCTGAAACCTGGTAACGCTCACGTGAAATTTTATCTATTCTCAGGACTTATGAAACATTTTATGAAATGCATGAACAGTGCTAAGGAAAACTAATGCATACTGAATTACAATCTACAATATGTTAATTCAATTGAACATGTATTAATTCAATTTGCATTTAAAAAGAAAAAAGATATATTATGTGGAGATGTTATAAAGAACAGAAATCGGCTTTAGAATGTTATATAAGCTTTTTAAGATTAAAGTCCACTGACAAATATTACATACCAAATATGAGTGATGTTTCCCTTCATTAAAAAAGCCGACATAAAGTTTATTTTGCCAAAGCCAAGTTTTTAATAGAAGTACTATTACTAGTAGAAAACAATCATGTTACTATTTTTTTCATGACATATCTCTTAGATTTTCACTGAAACATGTTTTTGTTTTAATTTCGTTATTCTTTGTTAATTTATAAACAAATACTATATTTCTGAAACTTGATACAGTACATCATACTGTTACAATCATGCTAAAATTCTAGTAAGAAAGTTATTATGTGACACTGAGGTGTAAATTTTTGTCCATTATTTGGATTATAGACAATGATGCTAACTTATTAATAAAGATTTGATACCAAAACAAAAATTGTCCACCTGTAAGAGTGTGTGAAACACACATCATAATATACTGATAAATGGCCAACATTAAATAATTTTGTGAGTGAGATAGGGCGATCCCATCTATTGAATTCCATAAACCATATCTATTAATCACAGTAGAATGATGAAACGTGTAAAAGAGGGAGAACCTTTCCTTTTCAGTTTAATGATTTGTTTGGGGTATTGTGACATCATGGAATTTGTAAGACATACAATATTGTCTTTGGTCAATCATTTAATAAAAATATTTAAACCCAATTTATTGCATTCAAATATCATTAATCATTATTCTTAATGTGACAACCCTAACGTTTGTTTTCTTATCACATTGATTTGTTGTCATAGACTTTTTGCTATATCTAATGTATAAAAAAAAGTCTCTAACAGTATACAATTAGCATTTTCACTTTAGATTTTACTTATTTAGTAAAAGCGCTCACAGTGTACATATTTACACACACTTATGAAAATGAAAATTTTGAGGTGTGTGTGGGAATATCAGTACCTTAGAGTAATATGTTGGATCTATTTATTCTTGATTCTTGTTTAATGAGCTATTGATTCTTGTTTAATTAAAAAAATAATAGATACAACAGATAGGCTAGGCATTAGTTTCATATGTCCAAAGTTTCATGAGAATCTTGTTGATATAAATTCTTTCTTGAAATATAACTATTAAAAAACTATCATTTACAGTGGTTAGTTGAATGGCAGAAATTTCTGGCTTAGAAATAAATTTATCAAGTATACTCATTCACGTGTTCATTCAGGACTAAAAAATAAAATTAAACAATACATTTCCACTTATGTAATCATTGAAGACTTCTTTGCATGCTTTGTTTGTTTATTGACGTGATTTTTAAAAATATGTCTTTAAAAGGATTTGCTTACTTTTTAGCGTTTAAATTTACTCTGTTTCAGTTAATTCCGAATATGATTGAACCTTATGTTAGCATCGTTCAAAGTTAATAGCAGTATTTTTTTTTACTTTACAGCAAAAACGCCCGCACAACCTACGGCCCTGGCAGGGGGCAGCGGAGGCGGAGCTGCTGCCACGACAGATGCAGATGCAGAGCTTCAAGCTAGACTTGATAACTTGAGGAGAGAATAATGGTGCCTTCGTCAACCGAACTACACTCCATAATTACTTTTTTAGGTGTAACGGCAATATTGCTAGAATCCTGTTTTACTGAATATCACATTAGTGTGCTGGGTTCGGGCTTAGTTTCTCCTGGCTGGACGTTTTTCGACAATATTAGGTATAAGATTTTTCCAGGTACTCTAATGTTTAAATAAATAACTCGAGCTATATTAGTAATAAAAAGAATCACATATAGACATCTAAACCGCTTAATATTTTGTGACAGATACAATTTAGATAGATTCGAAGATGTTAAACCATATGAAGTATACAATACAATTATTTTTATGACTATATCCAGTGTGAAGTTCCAGGAACTTTATGAAATTTTTATGTGTCGTTGTCATAATCTATATGGCCATAGACATAGTAATCTACAACTACTAATACTTTTATGTATCGTTGTCATAGTCTATATAGCAATAGACATAGTAATCTACAACTACTAATACTACAACAAATATTTTAAATGACAACACAAACTATAAAGTTGTATGCAGAGAAACATATTGCCTTTTGGTTCTTAACAAACTGGTGCCCATTGTATATTACCATTAAAAGTCTTGTCTCAGTCATTCGATCATTAGGTGCCAGTGGATACAAATTCTGTAATTAATTGGATCATTGGCTCTGATGAACTTTTTGTGAAGATTATTTAATATTCCAAAAAAATTATTTAATACTCCACCTTCTCATAAAAACATTTTGTTTATCATTTTGTAACTTCATATAACCTTGCCACTAAGGATAACTTGTCAGAAGCAGGGCCCCTTTTTTGGCTCTTTAACTATGCTGAGCTATTCTGACACTAAATACATATGAGTCGAAGAACCAAAACTTAACATTGCTTTGGATTCTTGATATTGCTAATAGTTTCTCTCAAACATACGCCAATAATAAAAAGGGGGAAGCACTATGAACGTCTCCGTACCGTGTTTACATAAGTGGAATCATATTAGTTTATAATTTTTATGGCTATGAATATATTACTTTACCATTTTTATGGCAAAATATGCGTAGAACATTTGAATAAAAAGCCATTATTATTCAAATCCAACTTCACTTAATAATTTGTGATTCATTCTGAGGTTACAAACAGGAAGGAAAAAACGGGAAAGTTACACCTAAAAAAAGTCAATTGAAACTTTTGAGATAAAAAATACTTTGCTATATTTAAAAAAAAAACAATATTTGGTGTAACCGATATGCACGAGCAGCTGTTGTTCATGGGTATTAACTAGACATATAATAATTAGCCATATAATTAATTAGCCACTTATCAGACTGACCCTATTAACCTGATTCACCTTAAATCCTCCTAGTAATTCAATCATTAAAAACTGACAAAATTTGTTACTTTCAAAGTTTTAAAGCATGTAAAAGTTATTAGAAAAGCATTAAATGAAAATTAAACGTGAAATTAAATGTGAAACATTTAATTGGGCGTATTATTTTTTTTATTAAACATTGTTTTTTTTAATTCGGTTCTAATTAATAATGCATTTCCTTGCTCCTACAGTCGATTTGATAAAGAGAAGGTATAGATTTGAAATGATTTTTTTAGCACAGACAAATTAATGAGCTATTTCAGACATGCGTAACGATATTATGTGGGCAACACTGTAACTCAAATAAAATAAAATGACTGTGACAGTTGTGTTAAAAGTATTGCCAGAACTTAAATGATTAAAGTGGGATTCTAGCATGAGAACTGTAATACTGTTATTTATTATTGTATGAATAATTTGAGAAAACCTTTATCGATTATTGAAATATATTTTTTATTTTAACTGTAACCTGTTTCATTTTCCATTTTAAACTATACGTGGGCTAAGTAATGTTTTTTTCAATAATAGAATATTAAAGTGTTTTTATGAAACTTTCCTATTCAAAGTGTGTAAAAATTGATAAAGTTTTCACTTCAACATTTTTTAAAAAATTATGAGCAATTTTACATAATTCATCACAATAATAAGTTCCTGTAAATTTTTGGTGAAAAAATGTACCTATCGTCGCTCAAGAGTTTTTCACGTATGACCTTAACAGCCCTAATTAACAGTTAATGTGTTTGACCTTATCAACAGTTTTTTTTTACTTTTCTAAATTGAAATTGATTTTGAATGGCATTGTCATAAAAAAATTTACTAACAGATTTACATAGCATCACAAAAGCATTTCAGAAATGTATTTAGGATGGATAAAATCTTGAAAATGTAAACATTATAACGTACAAGTAGGTATACTTATCTTTTAAGAGACAATTGAAACAGATGTAACACTTTGAATGTTACAGTTATTTATGTTTTATATATATGAGATTCCTCTCTGCTGGGTGCTTTCACTCAGGCACTTAATGCAAATTCAGTCACCCGTGCTTCTTGACGAACATTTGACGAGAATCTCAGAAACAGATACAGCTATAGACATCCATTTATATGATCGGCGAATATGAAAGAGATTGAATTTGGCGGGAAAAATATCTTAAATTAGGAGAATCAACATTGCAAGTTTAACAGTCTTTTATAAATGAAAAGAATGTACATATGTTTATACATACACTCTCTTTTTTTTTTCTATTGTAAAAATGAATATAATTTATATAAGTTAAGCATGATATGGATATTGCATAGATTTCTATGTATTTCATATAACTTTGACTGAATCAGTACACCTATATCGACACGAGCACCCTCGTGATTTTTGATTGAAAAATTGGTGAAGTACAAACATGCTCTTCCCACAAATACACTCAGCTAGTATATGAATGCACCATAAAACGTATATTGAGTATAAATTAATATAGTTTAAAGTATACAAGGACCATCATTAGTTCAGCCCAGCAGCTCTACCTAAAGTCCTCGGTTTGATTTCCGGTAAGCGTGATTTGTAATGATAAATATATAAAGGTATCCATACTGCAAGGAAAAGAAAAAAATTGTCAAGTTTTTTCATCTAAATTTTATTAACATATTAGAATACAAAATAATACGTCAAATGAAAAATTATAAGTTTATATCATTATTCTATTAATAATCTAAATAGGAAAAATATATTATGAATGGAAATGGTGTCGTTTCGAACCGTAACTGAACTTCAAACGGAGAAACTTCAACTAAAACTGTACAATAAGAAAGTTAATAAATATTTAAGCATCTGTTGTTCGCCTCGCCTTTTGTTTCTTTGTGTTTTCGAATGTTGTACATTATAATTTATTTTCTTCTCTAGCGAACAGCGGTTTACCAGAAAATAAATTAACCCCATATATAAAATAATTTGATAGATTATAAAAATAAATAAGAAACATTAATTATTGTCCACACAACACACATCAACAAAATTATAAAATACTCGAAACAAAGTTCGAAGAAAAATTAAGTGATGATCAACTCATCTACCAAATCAATACCATGGGATGGAAACTGATTTTCAGCAAAAAATACTGATTTTACTGACAAAACGATTGAAATTAATGATCATTTTCAGACTTTTAACTGAAATAAAGAATGTTTATCAAACAGTAGATAAAAACAATTTATGTATTTACTGATTAGCCTCCACCATTTCCACGGCCTAACAAAAAAATTTTAAAAAAAATTATTCATAAATAAACACAATCAAGTAAAGTTTAGTAAGTGTGCTATGTTAAATAAGCTAAGTTTTTTTTTAGTATAAACTCTTAGGAATTAACTTTATTTTGAAGGGTTTTTGAATATTCTAGTGTTAAAAAATTATATCCGTAAATATACTTTGTGTCCATTGTACATATAAAAATCTTTCCACAAAATCCAAAGAACTAAAATGTCACATAAAACGCATAAAGCGTAAAATAGAACATTTCACTCTCCAAAGATCTCAATGTATAAAATATTATCATTATTGGGCATCTTAAAATTAAGAATGAGAACAAAATTTAAAAATACTGACTCTACTTGAAAATTACTTGTTGACCAGTTTCCCCCTACTACATACACTTATAACTGAATATGCCAGGAACATCAGATGCAGACTTATTAAACAAGAAAACAATCAAGATGTGTTAAATACCTCATTTTTTTATTATTCAATAACTTATAACTTAATATTCATCTATACTAAGTATATTATATAAAAATAATGCCAGTGGAGATATGTGACTTTGATGTCTGCCCACCCAAGATTTTACACCAACATCATCATACGACAACAACAGCCTACAGTTCTATTTATTACTAAGAACATAATTTTTGCTGCGTTGGCTGTCAATTAAAATATACGTATATATGACTTTATCCACCTTCTTCATTTTATTATTACCTCATACCCGAGAGATTTTTAAGTATTGAATATATTTGGTGTTGATTTTGTAAAAATTCATTATTCACAATTAAATGAAACTACGTGATGTAATATTATTTCTACTTTCTTTAAGTCCTTTACCACAACCTAGGTTTCGTTGTATTACAACATCTTTGCAATAGCCCACCTGAAGATGTCGTAATACAACGAAACCTAGGTCGTTGTAAAGAACTTAAAGAAAGTAGAAATAAAACTACGTCACGTAGTTTCATTTAATTGTGAGATTATTACCTCTTGCCCATAAGACCATTTCTTGTGAATGTTCCAGTTCTGGACTCACACTTTAACCTGATAGATGCCATTTTTCCTTTTATGTTCTCTATAATATGATCGCGCTTGTCTTACTTGATGTGGGCCCTAAAGCAAATGAAATTAACTCATTATGAAAGAAATTTGGGAAATTGCCCAGCTGAGATAAATCACCATCGATCCTAGTAAACATTGTACTTCTCCTATTAATATTATAATAATTTACAAATTGCCCAAGATGGTTAGGCACATCTTTGAAACGAAATGCTCTTTGGATTATTTCCTTGGAATTGTCTTCTAAATTGGAATTAATCGTTTTAGTACCACGGTTTTTTACTCATATACCTATACTTAAAAATGCCAAAGAAATCTTTTGTTTTTGATGTCATTTATCCTTGTCTCGAAAAAAAACTGTATCTCTTTCAAAAATTATCCAATTTTAATAATTTTTTCGGTGTTTTCTTAATAAAAACTTGTAATAAAATACAAAGAAAATTATGAAAATATATATTGTGAACAAAAATTATAACAAAAACTGAAAACAAGGTCACATCGTCATATTCGCAGTCCGGTACATCCTCCGTATCAGCAAAATAATTGTTATCATCACTATTATCACGATCACTCAAAATTTGCATTACGCCAAATTGTGAGCGCACCACAATGTCACTCCCACTATCACTTTCTTCACAACTTGAAAAACGATCTGAAAATGATCGTTTTATTTTCATATTCCCACATTATGGGTTAACAATTTTCTCTTCTTGGATCCTTTTTAAATTGTAATTACTAATATTATAATTTGAACTTTATGTAACACGTAGAAAGATAAAAAATTAGTGATGCGTGTGAGCGACCTCCCCTACCGCGCGCTAAACAGCAGCTGATTTCGCGAGCGCCATTGCGCTCGTGGCAAATTTAGTTAGTACGCGCACGAGCGCGATGGCACTCAAATGAAGGAATTTGTTGAAAATAACTGTGGCAATTCTAAAATCTGTCATTAAATTTGTAGATGCTTGGTTGAAATATCTTTGCCTGAATATTTTAAAATCCCTTTTAAATCTACCATTAACTACTTCCACTACTCATCTTCCCAATGCACGGCGGTACACAGTCTTAAGGCGTACGGACAAAAATAGGTAATTCGAAAATAAAGAGTTATATTTATATTAAATATAAATGATAAAATAAATTGTAAAAAATTATAAAATAATGTATTGTTTACTTAATTTATTATAATATACAAAATATTTATCGATAATTTGATTACAAATGACAAGAGAAAGAAAATTGAAATAAACGTAAAAAATGGTACATTTCTATGTCTATGTTAAACAACATTAAGGTTTGAAAGGTTTGACCTTAAATAAACTGACAGCGATTCTACTACCCTTAAAAAAATTTAATTAAAAAATAACATATAATTAATAAAACAAACATCATTGAAGTTGAGAAAATAATACAACTCTATTAGAGAAAATAATATACCCACATTAAAATATTCTTACAAAAATAATTGCAAGATTTTTCTAAACTACTATTAAAAAAACCCTTTTTCTTTCGGGGAAGTTTCCGCAGGCTGGTAACAAAGGGGTCTGACTAACGAGTCTATTCATTAAATCGGTATTTATTGGTAAGATTCCGAGTGTGATCTGTTCTAAATGCCTTCAAATTGTTCTTCATATAATTTTCCGATAGACACTAACGGTTGCTATACAATTTCTGAGCTATGTGTTAGTAGTGTGTGGACGGAAACGGGGAGATTGTACCATGGATATTCTTATAACAAAAATTGGGCGGTTTCCAAACTGTTTTCACTAAATGACTACACATTGGTTTTGTATCCCGAAGATAAAGCTTGTAAAATTGCAGAACAACAGTTAATTAAATCTCTGTTTAAGCCTGTGATTTCGGCCGAAACATCTAAATTCAAAAATAATTTTCTCACGGTTTCAAACTGATTTTGAACATACTATTCCTTATCAAATAACATTTTTTTACGATCGTCTGACCTAATCTGCTACTTTTTAAATTCTATTCTATAAGACAGGTGAAGGAAATACTCAAAGAAATGAATCCACGAATGTAGAGGTGACAAACCAATTTCAAAACGATTTTCATCGCTTTCTTTTCACAAGTACCTATTTACGTCATTAATTGCTTAGGGTGTTTCTTCGAAAATATCACACATAGCAGGTGATGATACCATCGACAATAATTGCAAAGAATGTTGGATGTTGAAAATGCATTTGTATAATGTGAATGTTGTCGGATACAAGGAAGATTAAGATTCTAAGAATGAGGAATCTTAGGAAGAAGAATAAGATTCCTCATTCTTAGATACAGTAGAACTTTCCTTCACAAATTGCAAACGAATAGGTCTACAGTATCTTGTAGAATAGGGGTGGAGATTTTTCGAAAAAAGTTGGTTTTACTATCGAATTTGTTACTAACTGCAAATGAATCATCATCTAAACTAGAATCCGCAAAAGACTGTTTCTACTCACTATGACCCGTACTACCATAAAAACCCTATTTCCTAATTAAAGTTAAACTAACTGACTGTACTGAAAAACTATTTAAAACAATTTTCTCCAAGATCTGCGAAGCTGTGTGATCTAACACGCTTTGCAACTTAATCTTGGCTTTCCATTCCGTCAGTACCACATTGCTAGATACAATGATAAAACTGAAAGTCTTAATATTAACAAAGTACATTATTAACAAATATTGTTGTTTCGTAAGCTTAGCCTCAACAAAAAGTGATAAAACTTCATTTGCACTAATATTTGTTGATGTTGTATCCGAATTGTTGAGTAATACACTAACCGCTGAATCGCCAATCAGAGATAATTTCATTAACAATGTACATTTCGATATTTTGCTAATAGTACATCTTCCTCTGGTTGTCCACAACCAGAGAAAGACGTACTAGGCTGAGTTAAATCATCATTCCACGAACTGGTTTTTTCAAAACTTCATTCCACGAAATGGTTTGTTCAACAGAACAAAACTGGAATGCTGCAACATCCACTATAAATTTCGTATAAATTTCTTTAAAGAGCTTCACTTTAGTCCTTTTTTATATTTTTAGAAATGGTATTTTAGAAACACAATAGGAAGACACTTTCATGGAATATCTGAAAACCGAAGAACTATAATTACTTAGTTCCAAAAAAAAAACTCGTTTTGTGAAAGACCTATTAAACTATACCCTAATTGATGGAGTAGTTCCTTTTTCATATTCTCCTGCGTTACATTTTATGGGGAGTTATATGAAGGAACATTTTTTTCGGAAAATTATTTAAGTCATTAACTCGTATCTCTACACCAAAGGTCAATGCCAAAAATTGTATGGAGCTGTACCCCAGAATGTACAGAAATAAATTGGATATATTTAAAAACTGCGAACTTCCCCAATCATAAATTTGATAAATAAAAGTAGCTCAACAATCTTGGTCAGGAGTTATTCAGGTTTTAAAATCGTCCCAAAAAGTATGTATCTAACATGCTTTTTGGGAAATTAGTCGCTTTATAAATGTAATTTCTTTAAGTAATAATGAAACTAAAACTTAATACCTGCTATGAAATATATAAAATGTCTAGAACACTTTTAATAGAGTAAAATTATCTATCTGTACAATGTGAAATCTTATGTATTTTTCACACCGGAAGACACAAAAGAAATGAAAATCGACACTACATACGCGCGGGAATTTGTGTCGGCATGACAGCTTGTCTATCAGTAATATTACCAGAAACAAAAGTGTATTATCCTAATTTAATAAATATAATTTTTCTTAATCAGTTATTCTACAAAAAAATTTTCACACGTATAATTAAAAAAAACGTAATATTACAATAATTTCATTTGTATTTTTTAATTAATTAATTTTATGAATAAATAATTACCAGCCTACGATATCACAATAGGCTATTTGACAACATCGAAAATATACCACGATTCGGGGTCATCATATTAGATTATAATATAAATAAGCGTATTACTTTTAATTTACGGAAGAATAAGTTTACATTATATAAAAAAAAGAAAGAAATCGCAATATTTTTTAAAAATTTAATCAGCGTCGCCAACGCGCTATTGTTGGTTAGAAGTCAGATAACGTCACAAACAAGTTTTAAAACCTTTAAATTATGGTCCCTTTTACTTTTTTATTTTATTTCTATCACCTTTTGCACATCAATTCTTTTATAATATAAATTCATTACGTAATATATTATATAATAAGAAATACATTACAGATGATATATTTAATTAAAATAATTTCCGGTCATAACTAATGTACAAAAATTTTATTTAATTCCCATGCAATGCATATGTTAGTGTATATATCAGCACTATGATTTTAATCCAAACGTAAATCATAGACAAATAGACTTTTCCTGAATTTAGTTGGATAAACAAGATGTTATTGTTAAAATTGACAGATTAAGTAAATATTCGGACAGGATAATTAAATTGACTATATTTACATTTATAAGAAATTATATTTTTAAATGTGGAATAAGTGCTTAGCGATAACTGATAAAGTGAACTAACTGGAAAGAAAGGTTAAAACATATTCCATCACAAACAAAAGTCATCGGGTATGAAATTTTTTAAATAGATTTTTTTATAATAAATAAACATGTACAGATGTGTATTTCTGTGGAAGAAAGAATCCCACGAGAGCGCTGAGAATACCGCGCATTCTCAATTGTGATTGTTTTTAAAATCATGTCTTAAATAAAACACAGTGTGAAAATAATTTGTGTTTTAAAATAATGTTCCAGATGTTTCGAGTGCAACCTGTGACAAACAAATCCACGCATCGTGCGGCGTTTGCGGGTATTCGGCGAGCATTGCGAAGCGCTCCGCGGCTAGTTTATATTGGACCATTAGAGTGTACAAACGTGTGTTACTGTGGAAAGAAAAAATCACACTCGCAAGCTGAGAACACAGTGCATTCCAGAATGTGATGGTTTTCAAAATCATATCTTAAATAAAACAAAGGGTGAAAATCAATTTGTGATGTAAAAAATTATTGAGGATATTTTAGAGTTTAATCCTTCACAAACAAATTTATGCATCATGCGGCGTTCCGTGGTATTCCGCGGGCATTGCGAAGCACGCCGCAATTAGATTATATTGGATCTTTGGGGTGTACACACGAATGTTACTATGGAAAGGAAGAATCATACGCGAGTGCTAAGAACACCGCGCATTCTCGATTGTGATTGTTTTTAAAACCATATCTTAAATAAAACACAGTGTGAAAATTAGTTTGTGAATAAAATAATATTCCGGATGTTTCGAGTGCAACCTGTGACAAACAAATGCACACATGATGTGGCGTTTACGGGTATTCGGTGAGCATAGCGAAGCGCGCCACAGCTAGTTTATATTGGACCGTTGTTGTGTACAGAGGTGTGTTTCTATGGAAGAAAATAATCCCACGCGAGTACTGAGGACATCGCGCATTCTAGATTGCGATTGTTTTTAAAATCATGTCTTAAATAAAACACACTGTGATAATTAATTTGTGTTTTATAATAATATTCCGGATAATGATAATGATAATGTTTCGAGTGACATCCGCTACAAAGGATTGTACGCATCATGCGGCGTTTGCGGGTATTGGGGGAACATTGCGCAGCGCTTCACAGCTAGTTTATATTGGACGGTTGGTGTGTACAGACGTGTGTTGCTGTGGAAGAAAAGAATCCCACGCGAGTGCTGAGAAGACAGTGGGTTCCAGATTCTAATTGTTTTTAAAATCATAACTTAAATATTAGACAGTGTAAAAATTAATTTGTGTTTTAAAATAATGTTCAGATGTTTCTAGTGCAACCCGCTACAAACAAATTTACGAATCATGCGGCGTTCCAGAGCATTTATAGGGCATTACGAAAAGCGCCGCAACTAGTTTATCTTGGACAAACGCGCCGCGGTTAGTTTATTTTGGACGGTTGGTGTTTACAGTCATGTGGTACTGTGGAAGAAAAGAACCACACGCGAGTGCTGAGAACACAATGAATTCCAGATTGTGATTGTTTTTAAATTCATGTCTTAAATAATACACAGTGCCAAAATTAATTATTGTTTTAAAATAATGTTCCGGGTGTCTTGGATTGCATCCCGCCACAAACAAATTTACGCTTCATGCGTCTTTCCGGAGTATTTCTAGGGCATTGCGAAAAGTGCCGCAACTAGTTTATCTTGGACCCTTAGAATTTGAATAAAGTTGTTACTGTGGAAAAAAATAATCAAACGCGCAAGTTGAGAACACAGTACATTTCAGATTGTGATTGTTTTTAATTTCATATCTTAAATTAAACAAAGTGTGAAAATTGTTTTTATGTTTTAAAAAAATTTCCTGATGAAAAAATTTTGCTGAGAACACCGTGTTTGTTTTTAAAATCATATCTTAAATAAAATACAGTGTGAAAATAATTTTTGTTTAAAAATATTGTTCCAAATAGTTTGAGTGCAACCCGCGAGAAACAAATACACGCATCATGCGGCGTTTGCGGGTATTCGGCGAGCATTGCGAACCGCGCCTCGGTTAGTTTATTTTGGACGGTTGGTGTGTACAGACGTCTGTTACTGTGGAAGAAAAGACTTTAACATGCAAGCTGAGAACACAGCGATAAATCACTTCACAGCCAATTTATGTTGGACGGTTGGTGTGTAAAGACGTGTGGAAGAAAAGAATCCTACGCGAGTGCTGAGAACACCGCGCATTCTTGATTGTGATTGTTTTTCGAATCATACCTTAAATAAAATACAGTGTGAAAATAATTTGTGTTTTAAAATAATGTTCCAAATGTTTTGAGTGCAACCCGCGACAAACAAATGCACGCATCTTGCGGCGTTTGCGGGTATTCGGCGAGCATTGCGAAATGCGTCACAGCTAATTTACATTGGACGGTTGGTGTGTACAGACTTGTATTACTGTGGAATAAAAGAATCCCACACAAGTGCTGAGAATACAGTGCATTCTCGATTGTGATCGTTTTTAATATCATATCTTAAGTAAAACACAGTGTGAAAATAATTTTTATTTTAAAATAATGTTCCATATGTTTCGAGTGCAACCCGCGACAAACAAATACACGCATCGTAAGGTGTTTGCGGGTATTCGGCGAGCATTGCAAACCGCGCCCCGGTTACTTTATTTTGGACGGTTGTTGTGTAATGCCGTGTGTTGCTGTGGAAGAAAGAAATCCACGCGAGTGCTGAGAACACCGCGCATTCTCAATTGTGAATGTTTTTAAAATGATATCTTAAATAATACACAGTGTGAAAATTAATTAGTGTTTTAAAATTTGATTTTTATTTGTAATGTTTCAGATTTTTCGAGTGCAACCCGCCACAAACAAATTTACGCATCATGCGGACTTTGGGGTTATTCGGCGAGCATTGCGAAGCGAGCCGCCGTTAGTTTATATTGGTTAAAATGATTCATGGTTGATATAAATAATTTGTAACAGAGATGTATTTGAAGGGTTGATTTCAAAAATTCAAGAAATAGGTTATGTTTTTAATTTAGAGCACAGTTGAAATTGTTTAAGTCACGATAAATGTTGGTACCTCATGTTTATTGGCCTTTTATATCCTATCTCATGCTTTATGCTGCTGTTTTTTTTGTAACTGGAGGAAGAATATATGGTCTTTACATTTATGACAACCTTTATTTTTTTATTCTTAAGGTCAAGATGTTAGAAACTTTTTGCAGGAAAATCAATATTCCCATCATTAACAAGTCGACACCACAATGTAATTGGTTGAGGTGTTCTTTCTATTGATTCGTTGCCCATATTGTTTTATTGTAAAATATTTGTGTTACAACTGAATTTCAGCACAAGTGTTTTATTGAGCGTTAAAGATGCAAATGACACTCAATGTTAGTTAATGCATCGCGAGTATGAATTTGGGGTTGGTTATTCGGTTTGTTTCTACGCAATGTGAACACATTGGAATTAGAAATATATTTAATAGGGTTGTTTTATTTCATTTTCCCACACGACACTGATCGGGAAATTTTATTTGTTTAAAGTATTTACATCATCGATGCCTTCCTATGGGGTGACCAGATCATTGTTGTGAATTCTTCGATTGGGATTTTGATCGTACGTGTTTTAGCTTCGCGGCGAGAAACTATTAGGGTTCGATCTCGAGTTATTATATTATCTTCTCCTACAATTGTCTATGGAATGGCCTGTGAACTTATAATGCCGACAAACAATGGGTTGGGGTTTATAAAGTATTGGGTAGGACGCGATATTAGAAGTGCAGAATGCGTGTACGGACGAAAGTGGAACTGTTTGTTATTGGGAGAGCGAAACTTATTTTGGCTGAATTTGTTATTTGAAAAAGGGAATTATTGTTTTTTTTCTATTCGTGCTTTCAAGTATTTTTTCTTCGGCAACTGCAAAATGAATTGCCTCGGTCAATGTATTGGGGTTACGACATCAAACTATCGTTGAAAAGGTTGGTTTTAGTCCTACAATAAAGGTGTGGAGAGCTAAATCCTCCATCACGACTACTCGACCGGCAGGCTCACCTTTTTTCTTTGTGGGTATAGAAATATTTATCTCTGTTAATAGTTTTGACAGATAAGTCTCAATACGAAGAGAAATTGGTTAACGGATTCATTTTCTTGACTACAATCTTACAAGTCTGACAATAAATATGTGTAATGTTTTTTTTCCAAATTGATTTTTTAAGAATTCCTCTAATTGGCTCCAGTCTTCGAATTCTTTTATAGAACACGCGACTTCAGCTCGGTCTGTTAATTGACTTAGAATGTATTTTAAAATAATTTGTTTTTGGAATGGAGATGCTAGGTTTATTGAGTTTTGACAATCATTAAAAAAGTATTAAATTTTTCCCTGGTTCCGCCAAATGTTTCAATGAATTTAATTAGTGTATTAGTATCTACCAATTGTAGCTTTGTGTTTGATTTTACCTTGGTTTTCAACGTGGTGACAATGCATGAGAAAATTAAACAGGTGCAACTAATTTAACCAGGTGTTATGATAAATATCCTTTATGGCTAAACGAGAGTTGATTATGTTAACAATTGATAAGTTCTCTGGGATATAGTTGGCAGTAGACTTATACAATATAATAGGTCAATGACTTGTATATAATTAATTTATAATTAAAATAACACTACCACTTAAAATATAGAGATTTAAGAGTTTGTTGGATTTTTGCACAAAACTCTATTTAGTAGAAAAATAAATGAATAACTTACAGGAATACGATGAGTAAACTTGTCTTCAGGAACATTGTACGTCGGCGGTGTCGTTCAGGATATGTATTATGTAGGGTGAGCTGAAGTATTAAAGATTCGCTTTATTGAAAGCGACGATGGATATAGTGAGACTTTCATGCTGAGACGATGTCAGTTCTAGTTTGCTGTGTAGCATATGTAACGCAGTTTCGTTATCAAGAACCACAAATAAGTTTATTAGATATTTAGTTTGGATAAAGAATTACATAACATTTAGTAATACTCGTTTAAATAATAATTTATTGATTTAATATTTCATTGTGGTTTGTTGAGTTAGAACTTAAAATTATTAGGCCGTTGAAAAAACAGAGGATCTTACGGTAATTAGGTTTTTAAAAAAAAATAAAACATTTAATTTAACACGGTTGTTTATTTTGAATTTGGCCAACCGTCCTGGATGGGAGCTGGAAATCGATTGACTGGAGCGCTTGGCGTCGCGAGCCGGTCGCGAGCGTCGCGAGGATTGTTGATTAGGTGGAATTATGACTTAGCAGAATGATAGGGCTTAGGTTAGTTGTATTCTTTACATGAAAGAGGTATAACAGAGCGCAACCCGCAACAAACAAACTTTCATACCAAGCGAAGTTTGGGGGTATTCAGCGGTAGTTAGTTGAAATTTGGCAGTTGGCAGACGTGTAAAATTGGGAAAAAAAGAATCCCACGCTCATGCTGAGAACAGCGGGCAGTCTCAATAGCGATTGTTTTATAATTCATATTTTAAATAATACACAGTGTGATTATTAATTTCTGTTTTAAATTATTGGAAAGAATCCGAGGCGCATGCTGAGAACACCGGGCATTTTCGAATGTGATTGTTTTTAAATTCTTATATAAAAAGAAAGTGTGAAAATGAACTTGTGTTTCAAAATATTGTTCCAGCTGCTTCGAGCGCAACCCGCAACAAACAAATTTTTGCACCAAGCGGCGTTTATGGTAGTCGCCGAGCATAACGAAGCGCGCAGCAGTTATTTGAAATTGGGCCATTGGCGTGAACAGACATGTAAAATTGTGGAAGGAAAGAATCCCACGTGCATGCTGATAATACCGGGCATTCTCGTTTATGATTGTTTTAAAATTTATATTTTAAATAAAACACAGTGTTATAGTTACTTTGTGTCTAAACATATTGTTCAAGCTGCTTCGAGCGCAACCCGCAACAAACAAATTTTCGCACAAAGCGGTGTTTGGTGGTAGTTGGCGAACGCAGCAGTTAATTGACATTTGGCCGCTGGTGTGAACAGACGTGTACAACTACGGAAGGAAAGAATCCTACGCGCATGCTGAGAACACCGCGCATTCTCGATTGTGTTTGTTTTTAAATTCATATCATGAATAAAACAAAGTGTGAAAATTAATTTGTGTGCGATAACATTGATACAGCTGCTTCGATCGCAACCCGCAACAAGCAAACTTACGCACCACCCACGTTTGGTGGTAGTTGGCGAACAGTGCGAAGCGCGCCACAGTTAGTTGATATTTGGCCGTTGGCGTGGATAAAATGGCCAAACGAAAGGATCCCACGTGAATGATGAGAACACCGGGCATTCTCAATAGTGATTGTTTTAAAATTCATATTTTAAATAAAGCACAGTGTGATAATTAATTAGTGTTTTTAAATAATTTTCCAGCTGCTTCGAGCGCAACCCGCCACAATCAAATTTATGCACCAAGCGGCGTTTTGGGGTAGTCGACGAGCGGTGCCAAACCCGCAGCAGTTAGTTGACATTTGGACGTTGGCGTGGGCTGACGTGTGCAATTGCAGAAGGAAAGAATCCCACGCGCGTACTGAGAACACCGGGGTATTCTCTATTGCTATTGTCTTTAAATTCATATTTTAAATAATACAAAGCGTGAAAATTAATTTATGTTTTAAAATATTGTTCCAGCTGCTTCGAGCGCAACTCGCCACAGACAAACTTACAGACCAAGCGGCGTTTGCACTGATCGCCGACTACTCCAATCGGCGAGCAGTGCTAAGCGCGAAGCAGTTAATTGGCATTTATCCGTTGGCGTGAACTGACGTGTACATTTGCCCGTGAAAAGAATCATAATCGCATAATCTTCTTTACCCATAGTATATTTTACCCATAATAACCGTAAATTTTCCGCGCATTATCCACTTTACCCATACTATATTTTACTCATAATAACCGTCAGATATTAGCCAGCAAGGCGATCCTATCCCCTCTTAGATGAGGCAACGGTAGCCCTGACTGTAAGAGAAATTGGCAGACTGAGTGCCTCGCGCGAAGAGGATCCGCGTTCTTCCACGCCCCTGACCAACTCGGAAGATGCTACAAGAGAGGGGTATGAGGATAACTTCACAGAATACGCTTCAGTAGACGTTAAGGCTAATGGCAAAAAAGATAAAAGAACCGAGAGCGAATATGGCGCGCACCATATCGAAGCCACCAGGAAAGATTTAGAGGACATACACGAACAAGTAAGAGTCTCGGCCCGCCCTTCTCGGAGCGTTAAAGAAAAATGTTCAAGATAATCTGTTGTGATGATCCATATCGGCTTTATGGCCGAAGAAATCATGAGGTTGAATAGAGAATAGAATTGTACTCAAGCCGAGACGGAGGTCGCTAAAACTGTAAGGATATTACGAGCCGCAGTCCCAGTGACTTCTTACAGTAAGAACTCAACGTCGGGCAATAAGAACTGTGTGTTGGAACTTCCACAGGTATTACGGGGACAGCGTAATACCTGTGGAACTACCAGCATAATACCTAATTTTGAGTTGGCGCGAGGAAGGATTTATAATGCAGGATCATTACTTTTCGAGTTCCAAGTAAATGAACACCCTTATACACGAAAGAGATGCATTTTTGAGGTCGTTTGTGTTCACTGGCAGACTAGATGGTCCTTGCCGAATTCAAAAGGTGAAACAACTAGAAAATTTTTCACCAATATTTCTGAGCGGATAGACAAGGCCTGGATCAAACAAGACTATTATACGTCGCATGGTGCCTTCCGCGCAAGCGTACACAGATTTGCACTTAGGATAGCCCGGAATGTTCATGTGGTTATGAAACGCAGGTCATGGAACATATCCTATTTAATTGCAGTGAACATGACGAGGCGCGTAGTGTTATTGAAAAGCATGCATTATAATAATAGAGTAGAAGCACGCGGTTTCTTAGAACGTGGCTCCTTTAGCCATCGTGGCTTGGTTGGAAGTAGACCGGGCTTTGAGTCATTTAGAACGTTCGCTAAATGCATTCTAGAAAAAATGAAGGCTTCGAATGGCTCTTTGCGTGGCGACACTCTCTAACCCTGTCGGGTGTTTGATGATAGACACGGGACACTATTAGGGTACTTTCAAAGGTCCCCTCTTTTGTATGAGGTGGGTCGTTACGGGTCTCAGATGGGGCCGCGAGACAATCCGGGTGGAAGGAGTGGTCGCTCTCATGCGGAGAATCTAGTAGTTATGGCGACATTCGTTTAGCGTCGTTTCAACCCCGGTGTGAAGTAACTGTGCGTGTATTCTATCCATAGCTTAATCACATGATGGTTCCCGTCGAGTATCGGAGGGCTTTTTTGTATGTCTGTGATTTCAAGCGCAACGCCAATTCGTTTGAAATCCGTATTATTCAGTCCGCGAAAATAAATAGTTTGTTTTGCTATCTGTCCAGGAGATCTTTGACTCCGGTTTGAGTTAGTACTCTTTTAGCTCAGTGGCAGGCATGCGACTTCCCATAACTGCGGCCTGTAATTCCAGCCGCGGTGTGGAAGTAAGTTTTAGTGTAGCTACTCTTGTCTTCCCAAGTATGAGGGACACGTTGATGCGGCCTTCGGGAGTGACAGCACGCCAGTAGAGTACGGCGGCATATGCGGTCTCGTTGGAGTCCACGAAGACATGAAGTTGAAGTGACACGTTGGTGGAGTAGCTCAGGTTACATCTTGGTATGGTGACGTCGCGCAGATTTTCGACATGCTTCATCCAATCTTTTCATAGCGCTACGAGGTCGGAATCTATTTTTTGGTCCCACTCTGCACTCCGTCGCCATACCTCATATGGCGTATAATTGTTTGCTAATTAGTCCAAGCGGATTAAATAGCGACATAACAATTTTCAATGATTTCGCGCTTCGTAGGTGCGTCGCTCAGTAGTTCTATAGTCGGCACTCGTGTCAAGTCCGAGTTGAATCCGAGCTCGTCTGTAGTGAGTTTTCAAATGAGGCCGAGCACTCGTTCCGTCTTTGCTCCGTCACTGTCTTGCTTGCGTCACACTTGGCTCTCGCAGTACTTCTTGAGAGTTTGAGGTCCATTGCCTCAATTCGAAGTTGCCCCGCAAGTGTATTTCACGCATTTCTTTTCAGTCTTGATAGCTTCTCCCACAGTTTTGTAGCTGTTTAGGTAGACGTCGGTATAGTGGTTATGTATGCAGCGGAAACGACTTCGGTCTCCTAAATGTGTCTCGCTCAATTTCGACACATTGAAATTCTATACAAATATGGCTGTAGAAAGTGAACATGTCGCACCGAAGATGAGAGAGGTCTCTCTGTAAATTCGCCGTTGGCTGCCATCGTTTTGACCTCCCCGCCAGGTACCTGAGCGCATCCCTGTCTTGTTGTTCTATGTTGATTCGCGTAAACATCTCGGCTATATCGGTAGAGAGAGCAATCGTGTGGTGTCTGAAGAGCATCATAACCCCTGGTAGAGACTGCAGTATTTCCGTCCCAGTTAGAAGGTGGTCGTTGAGCGAGCCCCTTCGTTTTCGCTGCGGCATCGTGAACAATTTTTAGTTTCCCCGGCTTTATCGGATTTAGTACGGGGAAATGCGGCAGGTAATTAATGGTGGAAATGTTTGAAACCCGTCGACATCACACGTATTCATGCGGCATCTGTGGGTTCTTTTGCGGTAATATCTGAAGCATAGGCGATGCGTCTTCGCCAATTCCACCTAGCATCGGGACCAGACTCCTTGAACTTCTTGCACTTGGTCGTGGCATATTCCACCTTTGAACACACCGGTCGGGAGTAAACGTTCTTTGCGTACGTTGCTGAACGGTGGCGTTATTTTCTCGTGTAATTGTTTCTGGCTGTGCAATTGGGCCGCAGATTTCGCGATCAAGGAAGCGAGATAACTTAACTAAATCAGCTTCGTCTTTCAGTTGTGCGGCGGAGTAGTCAAACCAGCGATAGCTCAATGATGACGTCAATTTCTCAATTACCGCCTTCGTAACCTCAGTGTTGTATAGGTAGTGAACCCTGTCGAGAGCCGTCGTCTATGCATCTTCGCAAGTCATGTCTCTAACAGCGTAGTGTCGTTACGCTGTTAGAGACATGACTTGCGAAGATGCATATATCCTTTGATGTGCCTTGGCAACTACCGTAACCGTTCTAGTTGGGCGAGAGCAATAGAGTCCGGCCTACCGAAGACTGTCTTCATGACGTCTTGCAAACTCAAATTCTTTATTAGGATACTGTTAATAGCTTCTTTCGCATTCCCTCTGAAGCTGCAATATAATCTCACCATGTTTTCCACTTCAGTAAGAGTGGCCAACGACTCGTAATAAGGGCTTTGAGTCCAGTCTTGATATGCATCGTTTAAGATAGGTTATACCACATAGCGCGACTGTTGTCCTGCCTTGACGGCGAAGGTGATCGCAGACGTCAGTTAGGAGAAGTCGACTTGTGGTTGGTGCGTAGCGTTGGCTTTCACCGATGCAGGTTGCATCTGCGCGACAATAGCGCGCTATTTGTTCTGCGGGCGCGGCATGAAAATGTGATTCTTATTTTTTCTTTTTCCTTTATCAATTTGGCTTTATCCATCCTGTAACAACTGTTATATATTATAATTTGATTATGATCCATTCATTTTGATATATATTTCTATAACGCATTTTATTCTTTAAACTGACTTTTTTCCTTCAGGTAAGAAAATAATGACATGTCCACATTTGCTACATAAACACTGAATCGTTGAATCCAAATATATATGCCTTTATTATAGTTACATGCTAAATTTAAGATATTCGAGTGTATTTTCTTAATTTCTTGGAAATTTTGCTTGTATCTTGATATCTTAAATTATGTTATCTAGCTATTATAGACAAATCATACTTTATGGTTATATTTAAATGAAATTTTAAATAAAATTACTAAAATCATATATTTTATATAAGCTGTTGTTAAATTAGTATAGCAAGTGGGCTTCTATTGGGTTCAATAATTTTTTTTTGCATCTCGTCCCATTCTTCATATACACTATTTTAACATTAATGTCG
Source organism: Druceiella hillmani (assembly GCA_039881145.1). Classification (NCBI taxonomy): domain Eukaryota; kingdom Metazoa; phylum Arthropoda; class Insecta; order Lepidoptera; family Hepialidae; genus Druceiella; species Druceiella hillmani. The sequence goes on from JAYKKI010000029.1 coordinate 18,615,311, forward strand.
AGGTTAAGCGACAAACCGAGTATCATCATCAAAGAAATACATTCTAGAGCAGAGGTTACCAAACTGTTTTATCCTATAGTTCACACCCCAATTACTTTTTTTCCGTAAGCCCCATGTCAAATGTTTGTCATATTGCTTGTTATGATAGGGTTTTTTTTGTAGAGATAAACATATATAATATTTTCTGAAATCTTTATTGAAAAGATAAAAATGCGAATAAACATATGGATTTAGGAAGATATAAATTAGAACCTAGTGACATTGTTATGTAAAATTAATATACAAATTATGACGTTAAGGGGAAGGATGAGTTTGACGCTCTGATAACAATTGTTCAATATTTGGCATCAAGTTAGTGAAGTACAGTCTCAAATCTCCACATCTGGAATTTTAAAATCATTGTTTTTTTTCATAAGAAGATTGGCAACCACGCTGAGACCATTTTTCACAAGATATGAAGATGGAAAATCATCAAAAACTTTCTTGCGATAATGACTAATCCAAGGTAAGAAAGAAGTATGTCGTTCTGAAGCCAGAACTACTGATATCCTTTTACAAACTGCGCCTTAATTTTTTTGTTAGTGCTTATCCCAATCAGTTATTTTTGTAATATGGTTTCCGTTTCTTCAGTGTCACAACTCTGGTATTTCTATAGTCACAACATCCTCAAACCTTGTTTTAAAAGTCTATGTGAAAACCATTTAAATATCATCCTGAACAATTATCAATGACACGTTAGGATTCTGGGAAACCTTACAACTTTCGATGTTTTGCTTCTATAAATTAATTCTGATAAGAAAAGATACAATGAAGGATTTTTTTGTATCAAATTCAAACTGTGACGTTGTAACTGCAAGAAAACATCATTAAATTAAGTAAATAAATCTGTTACGTAAGCAATATCTGATGTCGTGGATCTTTAGCATCCATAACCCAAAAACATTCTCAAAAATTGTCAAGCCTAAGCCTTTGGAGAGTCAGTGTGAAGGAGTAATCGATTAAACATTCACGTCATTCTCTTCACACAACTGCGCCAGTAACCCAAAATTCAACGCATTGTTACAAATCTCATTTACTGCCATTATGAAGAATTGAAAGATTGATGCAATCTGGCATTCAGTTTTTAGCTACTAAATGCTGTCGATGAATGGTGTGTTGCTGCTCATATGAAATGTTGTAAAAACCTGCTCATGAAAATAACATACCATAAAGCAAATACTTGGAAACAATTTTATGAAATATCAAGTAAGTAATTTAATTATACCTCTATGGTACATATAATCCGTGCGAGGTGTATTATGTCACTTATGGAACTCCTTTAATGTTGATGATGACTTCCCCAAATGGGTCCAATCACATGGACTTCCGTTTATATCTTATGGACGTTCGTATCTTTTTCACTGATTTGGAATGAGTCAAAAAACAGCCGAATTTGAGTATCGTCGATCTAGAGCCGAGGTACCCAAATTTTTTTTTCTTTAACCACTTCAAAATTTTACTGGTTTCGGTGGACCCCCTACTACATTTCTATCATATTCTCAAAACTCGGCAAAAAATGTGACGATTAGATCTAACGATGGAAACTTGCATCGCGGCTGAGTTCCAACCCTGAATTCGGAGTGATAAAAATAAAAAGGAAAATGGTACATTTTCTTGTGTTCTATTTACTAAAATAGTATGATTATAGACTTAATAGAATTAAAATTAAACATTAATAACGTAACATAACTTCAACAATACAAATCAACAATAACAAAATAGTCATAATTTTAATGGGAGGGATTACAGCTAGTTATGATGGATTGACAGCAAGTTATCAATATTTGTCTTCAGTTTTGTAAGAAATAATCACCAATCTCCCCGTTTTGTGATGTTCAATATGCTCCTTTTTTTGTTAATAAGTTTGTAACGACACTAGAACTATTTTCGACAAGGTAAACGCTATCAAAAGTTTTCTCATAATTTCCCACAGCCTGGGATATTTTTCGGGTATTTCTGTCTGCAGCCAAAATGTTTGATAGCCTTTTTTAAATTTCACCTTCAGCTCCTCATTGGTGCTAAGCTCGAGTAGCTCCTCTTGTAATACCACATTCACTTCCGTTTCATCAAATGAATTTATGATCCATGGTGGTGTTTGCATCGTAAGGATATCTTCAAGTCTGGTTTTGAAGTCATCATGCAGGGCATTTAAATGTTGAACGTATATATGAATATCCTCATAAAGACATTCCGCCTGTGACAAGTTTGGAAACTGGGAGAATTCACGCCGACTAACATTTTGCTTCATATATTTAAATTTTCCAAGAAAAATCGAAATTACACCCTTTGTGTTTATTAAATTTAGGCTGTCCCCCTTGTGAACTGCAAGTTAATGTCATTAAATTTTTTGAACAAATCTGTCAAATACGCACAATGTCTGCTTTCAATTTGATCAGGTTTTCTTTTAAATCTCGATCTTTACTTTCCAGAACTGATTCAAAAAAATAAGTAAAATCTTGTTAAACATGCACCTTTCGACAACCAGCATACTTCAGTATGTAAGAGCAATCGTTGGAAGTCTCCATTATCTTCGTCGCACAATTGTGCAAATAAACAAGTATTCAACGCATTGCTTCTTATTTTGATAACTGCTTTAGTCACAAATTGAAGCGATTGGTGCAATCGATTACTCAATTTTTTCGCTATCAGGTGTTGTCAGTGGATGACACAGTGAATTGCAGTTACTCCTGGTATAATTGTTTTGAAACGGTTTATAAACCCACAATATTGCCCGAACATGGCAGGAGCTCCATCTGTTGCCACCGAAATAATGTTTGTATAATGCAGAACATTAAATATTAATTTGCCTTTAGTGTCTTAGCAGCTCTTCATGGATTTCTTCATCCATAACAAATAGAACATATGCCAATAATAATGCTTCATTACCAGGTAAAATCGACCATCCAGTTGAATAGAAAAATGAGTTCTTTGCAGATAATTACACAAGAAGCTTTCAATTTCAGAGCTCATTTCATCAATACGTCTTTGTACAGTGTCGTTACTTGAAGGAATTCTTTTGAGTACGTGAAATAGAGGTAGAACAGTTTTTAAAACCTCTTCAACAGCGGGTAAAATTAACTGCTCTCCGATGGTGCACGGTTTTCCAGATTCCGCTATAAGCAATGAGATATTGAAAAATTGCCTGCAAGCCATTATCGTCACTTCGAGACGTTGAAGCAAAGAACATTGTGCACGGTGGATCTCTTTTCATATTTTTCCTTCAATGTTTGAAAATATTTTAAATCTTTACCTATTTTATCAGGATGATACCTTCTTAGATAATCTTAGAGCTTCGATGGTTTCATAGAGTCATTACTCAAAACTTTGTTGCATAAAAGGCATATGGGCAATCGTTTCTCTGCCTTTGATGGAAGAAAACCAAATTTCAAATAATCAACACTGTACTGCCGGCATTTCTTCTTAGATACCTATAAAGAAAAAAATATTTTGTTAGTAATCATAAGGCGATTTTAACAGGATATGGCTATTTTACCAAAATAGAATAGGATTAATTAATTATTGCAATGAAAAAACCAAAATGCCAGAGGCAAAACTGATTTTAATTATTGAAACCCATAAACCGCTAAGATCCGTATAGAGGTTTTCACAAAACGGCTAAACCATTTTAATGTAATATAAAACATTTTTCCATTAATTATATTTTGATACATTTCTGTAAATTCGAGAGAAAATACTCTTAAAGAATATTTTGACATCAAAACTCCGCAATTTTAATGATTTATTTATTACTTCGATTTACGTTACGAGTGGTACATAAAAATACGTACAATTTATGAAAATATTTTTAGGGTAATGCTAAATGCATTAGCAACTACGAGGGCACTGAAATATGTACAAACATACAGGTCAATCATACCTCCTTTAGTGAATCACCACAGTTCGGTAAATAAATAATTTTACAATAAAAAACTACTAAAAGTTCAATCTTTCTCGGCTTCCTGTTTTTTTATAGAAGTATTGAATAATGGCCCTGTTCATTATTTAATTTTTATTACCTACTACATGCAAACATAACAAATATAATATTATTACAATATAAAATAAAAGTACGTATAACAAATAGGCGGGTACTTACTTTTTCTGGCACTGGCAACACTGACATCGATTCACTCACACTTTTCAAAATTCCGGAAACAAATGAGTAACGTTTGTCCTTGGCATTCAAATTTATATTGGTGAAGAATCAAACAAGTTCATGCAAAATTGCAAGCACAGCGCAAGTTGTATTCGTCCCTTTGCACGTCTGAACAAACTTTGCGGGCGGGCGGGCGGCGCTTTGCAAGTCTCGACACGTGTTGTACTGAACACTGAATATGCAAGTTTTTACAATAGTCATTGACCTTCTTAAAACATTATCTGCCTACAATAATAGGTAAAGCCAAGCCAACATTTTTGTTCTTTACTATCGAAACCAGATAAATTTTCGTGAACCCCCACTCACAACTTGTGAACCCCCTGACGAGTCCTCCGTGGACCCCTGGGGGTCCACCTGGACCACTTTGAGAATCACTGATCTAGAGTATAGGTGTACATATATAATAACATTATGCCAACAATCGGAATAGCGGAGTATACTGTATACTAGTATAAACACATTCAGTAAAATATACTATTTTTATATGTCAAAAGTACCCTAATACAAAATAGGCATCATAATGGAAAATATGCATTTATCTCAAGTGTACAATTAAAAATCAAATCTTAAAATTATTTGATTTCACATTGACATTTAACATTCGACAGTTCTAGAATACTCAAATTGGTATTCAAAAAAATCTAAATTCTTAAAATTAATTTTGCAATATTTATGTTTATTGCACATTGCAATAAGTATTTCTGAGTAGAATCTGACATTGTCCTTCGCCTTATATTACAGTATTGTGTTTCCCGGCCTCGGTATATTTCTTTGCAAATCCTGCATTTGTCACATTTCTTTAGGAATAGACCCAAATCAGAACTGGTTAAGATAGAAATAAAAGTTGTAAGTGTAAATAAGTTTATTAATAATAATAATATAAACTCTTCACTAAAAATAAACATTGCACAAACATTGAATATAATTCACAATTATAACAGATCATTCTGGTGTTCATATTCAATACAACACACACTTCTTACAGCTAACAATATTCTATGCATTTACGATCAATTATTTCTTACAATGAGAGTCCGACCTAAACAGACATGTTTTAGAACTATTTATGATAGTGGTGTAAAAAACCATGAATAAAAAAAATAATCTTTAATCATGCACTTTTTTCAGCATCACAAATACATATGTATAGATCTTTCATTTCACGAAGGTCATCGCCAACAATAGACCACTTTCATGAAATGGAAGATCTATAGAATAAAAAATGTTTTTATAGCAATCAATTGGAAAAGTGCAAGTCAAATTTGCACATTTTAAGTATTATCTATAATCTTGCCATAATTTCATAACTTTTTTGCCAGAGATATCTAACTTCTAGAATATAGTTAACAAATTTATAATTTTTTTTCCACCAATTTATAGCTTTTTAAGTTTTATACATATTCCTATAAATAATTGTTACTGCATTATGACATTTTTGTATTAATAAACATTGTAAATCAATTACAATCTAATAAATCATAATTAAAAGTGTATATGTATAGCGTTGTAATATTAAGTGATATGGCTAATCATTCTATTGCACTTTTGTAGATTTATGATACAGCAATGAACCACTTTAGTTAATATTATACCACTATAAGCTCGTCCCTTGCTAAAAATAGGAATATCTTTCTTACCATCTCTACAACGATTTTCAAAGTTTTTTATTTCACCAGTGGACACTAAAACAATTTATCAAAATTACAGATATGTATAGTCGGTCTGTTGTCTTTCAATGTACACTTCTTTTCAATTCGAAGACGTGTCGGCTAGCGGCAGGACAAGTTATCAAACCTAGCTACCACTACTCGCTGGTGAATGGTTTTTCAATTTTCAATCTTGAAACGTACTTTTCCAATGAAGTCAAGAGTATGTTAATAGAAACTGGTGTCATTCCCCACTTCTGGAAACTGTTTGAATTGAGTTTGGTCTATAATAAAATAGAATTGTTTATTGTTTTCTATTATTGGATTCGAATTTCTTATGTTTTCTGTTTTACCAAAACTCAATCAGTGATTATGAAAATCTACCATTGAACAGATTTCATATGGCATTGTCAAATAGTTCGAAAGATGAAAATGTGATATATAGACCGGCACGCGACGGGAGTTTCTCAATGATTAATTTAGATTTTAAGCAGGAGAATTAAAAGAAATTTAATTGGTTTTCTTACTTTTTTTTTTGTTGAGAGCAATGACTCACTTTTTTTGTTTTAGAACATACACAAAATTTCTCAACTAGAAGTTTATAGAATCATTTACAATGGAGGATAAAAGGCAGCGAACTTATTTCTAACCGATATGGATGAACACTCTATTTAAAGCTATTTTCTTCGGTATTCCGTGTTAACAGCAGAAAAAATGCAACCGATATCAAAAATTCTACTCTCTGGTATGGCGCCATTAGGCAATCGGAAATAGTCACTGTTTCTGTCGATTTGCTTCTGGAGATATAATCCTAAAAGCACCTTGATGCCACCATATGTTAACTAGCACATGACTCGAGTCCATTCATAAGACCGCAGAAAATCGAATTTCATGCTCTGTTTTTGGAAAGGGTTAGCGATATGAATATTTCTCCAAATGAATTATGCTGCTTTCGTCGCAAGTGTGTCCGTGAGTTATGGCTCTTCCGATTGGGATATGCAAAGTTTCTGAACCATCTTGTGTTTGGAGATGAGAGCTGGAGGTTAGAGGGAACTTGCAACATAAGAACAAAATGGATTATAACGTCCATAACCAACATATTCTTCAAATGTTATTTATATTTTCAATTAATACTCACAAATTCCATGGTTTTCTAATATATAATAATTATACAACTTAAAAAAATTATTTTCACTATTATATAGAAATCATACTCAGATTCAAGTGTGATTGAAAGTGGTGGATTTCAATGTGATTTAGGTACAGATGCTGGTATTGTAATACACTATAACATTCACTGACAAGTTAACATTTATTCTTGGTAAAGTGTTTGTTTCTTTAGAATCTACTGATCTAACATTTTCAGCTATTGTCATAAACAACACATTATGTATAATAGGCTGCTAATTTTAAAATAATGGTGTCACAAAATTTAACAAAAAAGAAAGCATAGAGGAAAAGTGACAGATGAGTTGAATTTTTCATTAACTGGCCTATTTCCAAAATTTTTTAATTTCAAATTGTAGAACACCTTTTTCATGAACTTTATACTTTTATAGCAACCAACGAGTTAAAATTTAAAATTGTAAAGATACGCTTAGCTGCTGTAATTATAATAGAATAAAGATAGTTTCTCACAAAGCATTTCCAATAACAATAGAACTGACAAAACCTAGTAACAAGATTGGAAACTAAAAAAAACCATTAATACTATTTACACTCGAGAGCACTGGCAGCGAAGCTTACATAAATCACAAATAAAAAAATTAAAATAGCGGAGTAAACTCTTTAAACTGCGAATTAAACAAATAATGTGTCAATAACAGATCTTTTTAGATGTCTGTTCCATTTATCTAACAATTTAAAAATAATAAAACACAGAAATTCTACTTCTTCATGTGCAAGCCAACTTTACAGTTCATTATTTCATAAAGAATTATTTTGTTTTTGTATCCCATTTATATCGAATTCTTTAAAATTTATGAGGTTCCAATTTTCAATACTCATACTAATAAATTGATGTTATCACTAATTAAAATGGTCAACATTAAAATATTTTTCATAAATAATTTCTACTTTATGTTACTTTTTTCTGTCCTTAAGATCATATATATTATTTAAATAAACAAATTAATAGAAAGAAACATTTTATATGGAGGATCAAAGAAACATGGAGGTCGCTTCAAAACGATAGAAATAAAAAAAATTGATTACATGTTTGTCAATATCAATGAATGTAAAGGGGTTATGTTAAGAATAAATATAAAATAAAATTTTTTGAAAACACTTGAAACGTTTTTATGAATTATTAAAATGCTTTTATACGACATGCTACACCATATTTAGGCATTATTAATCATTTTGGTTCGTTACATTAATAATTTTGGTTTGTTACACACAAAAAATTACAGCAGTGTTACCAAAAGTGTATTAATTTATCACCAGATGGCATTGGTAGCATCTTGCATGGTCAATTTATCACCAGCTAGAATTTGTAAAATCTTGTATGCGATAAAGTGACAAATAATTAGCATAACAATGAGGGACCATATTACTGTACAAGCCAAACTTATAATTAATCATTTCTTAATATTCTTAAAAGAATTATTTTTTCTTTGCGTATCATTCAACTTGAATTCTCAAATATAGACGAAGTTCTAATTTTCAATACAATTTATAATAGCAACTTGATGTTATTTTTAAATTTTATTATAATAGCTATTTTTATATGTTGACAATATTATATTATTTTTTTTATTGAATATATTTGGCGTTAATTTTGTAGAAATTCATTATTCGCAATTAAATGAAACTACGTGATGTAGTATTATTTCTACTATCTTTAATTTCTTTACCACGACCTAGGTTTCGTTGTATTACAACATCTTCAGGTGGGATATTAGCAAAGATAAAAGTGAATCTTTGCTAATATCCCACCTGAAGATGTTGTAATGCAACGAAACCTAGGTCGTGGTAAAGAAATTAAAGATAGTAGAAATAATACTACATCACGTAGTTTCATTTAATTGCGGATTATTTTTTTTGTAAATAGTTTGTAAATCTTTAACCATTTTATCTTTTAGGCTACTTTTTCTTAATATTATGTATATTTTTAAAACATACAAACTAATCGATTTTACGCAGTGAACAAAAGCTAAACCACCACTAGTTTAATTCTTATTTTGCAGAACCCATTTGTTATGTAAATATCAAGTAATGTAAATCAATAAAATGCTATAATAATACGTACATAAATAAAATCTTATTATAAATTACAAGATGCAATATTCAATATATATTAGCAAAAATTAATGAAACAGTTACGGTCGGTCTCCCCTAGTAATATTTTAGACAATCTAAACATTGATTTAATTTAAAATTTTATTTGGCTTCCCAATTTAACTAACAATAAACCAATAATACCTATTTTCTTGCTATTCTTACACATCAAAAATTACAATAATATTATCAATAACCATCATTAATTATAATATTATTACATTAGCATTGATTTCTTACAGTTAAAATTACTCGGTACAGATTAGGTCTTCCTACCATGTTTATGAAGTGAATCTCTGATATGTTTCACGTTTATAAAGATTGGAAATTATTATACAAAATTCAATTTGAATAATAAGACAATTCTTTCATACGCTTACGACAGTAAGACAGCTGATATTTTGTTACTTCAGAGTTAACAATTTGACATGACTGTCGGAGAGGAATATGTATTTTTACTTATTCTAATTAAAACTAATCATTGGTTATTACAATATGTATTATTTAGGAATCCTCTATTATCTGTTTTATCTTGAATCAAATGCATCATAGCAAAATAAGTCAAATGGAATTGTAATATAGGAATAAAACAATATGTTACAAGTGCATTTGACCATTCGAAATTAAATAAAAACCCAGTCAGTACTAGTTGCCATAAACATTTAAAAAAAGTGAAATGTTTAATTATGTACACCAAGAATAAAAAAAATTTTATTTCAAACAAATTAAATAGCATTTTAATGTAAATAGAACGTAAACACGTGTAATCTTCATGTTGCTGACTTTTGCCCAGCATGCGGTCACGATCGAATCAACCAAAATTAGTTAAAATTACACATTCACAATTCAAACTACGTTCCAATAAATAAATCAAAAAACTTTTCGCTTTCACGGCGGATTTCTATCATATTATAACTCTTATGACATAGGCGTAAGAACTATAATTAAGAAATAAAATAGCTTTATACGAAGATGTCGTTGTGGCAAAGGAAATTGGCCTAGCTGATAACTACTTAAAGCTATTTCTGTAACTAAACTAATGAATTTTGTTAATTAATTTTTAGTGTACTGTTGAGAAACACCATCTAGTATACGAGGATTTGTTTAACGTCGAACGGTCAAATCTGCATTGTATAACATATGCTATTCTAAGTGATTAAACATTATTTTATCTTGAATAGGTTGCCACTGCAAAAAATACTGACATTAATTGAAGTTGGAGAATTTGAGAGACAAAGTAGTGGGAGATCAAAGAAAGTAAAGACATTAGTTAGTATGTCACCCACAATCTGTTAAAACAAAGGTGATTTGATATTTTAGATGGAGAAATGAACACATAAATGTACGTTTCTACATTTAAATTGATTGAAATAAATTTAAATAATTTCACCTTGTTTATACCTTTAAATTAATAATTTGTTAGGTATAAACAAGGTAAAACATATATCCGCAAAAACTAATAAAATGCCAGAAGAACAACAGGTAGAGTTAAAATCTACATACAACACAACTGAACACGGAAAAAGTAGCAGCTAAGGCTAATTGCAGGTTTTCCATAGAGTATTATCACATAAACAACTGCTTAGGACATTTGAGGGATCTCCCTTCATTCCCAGGTGTTGGTTTCTCAGCTAGTGAAACTGATCTGGAGGACACTGAAGCAATAAACATTTGTACTTTGCTAAGAAGGTTAATCTAACTGACTGTCCTACATGAAGAGTTTGGGTACAGTGATCTACCTATACTAAGCTTGTGGTAAACATTAAGGTACAATATAATATATGGTCATAGATTCTCAAAGTTTCTTTCATTACTTGTTGTAGTAAAAGTGTGACATGAAAAACATATCCTCAGCACAATATTGCCACAAATTTTTTAAATTATTTCATTTCTGTTGGATAAAATTCATAAAAGCCTTTTTTCGTAACTATCTACATAGTTTTATCGAAAAGTTATTTTAATAAGATTTAGTAAAATATGATACATCTGATATAAAGAGAGAGCAATAGTTGCACTATTTATTAGTGTATCACGAATGCATTTTCAGGTTAACACGTGCATTCGCCTGACCATATCCACCTTGTACGTACAAGTATTAGTGGCTATTAATTACGTATCATCATTAAAATTTCGTTTGGATTATGGTCTATGTGGCATTTATATTTGAACATAGATTCAAAATTTAAAAAAAAACTCAAAACATCGCACAAATATTTCGTACGAAATACACAGCAACAACACTAAATATTTTGATAAAATCCCTGAAAATGCAGACACTATACAGTTTTATTAGTAAAATTCTGATATTTGGAATAAAACATAGTATTGGGCAGTCCAGAATAGTATGCAGAAATTGACATATAATTTTTTAATTAAAATCACACAATGCTATTACAAAATTAAAAAATATATTAATTCAATAATTTATTCACAGGCTGCACCTAGAATCATGCAAATTTGTTACCATTTACAATAAAATGTTTTTTACATACTTTTAATACTATAATCTAGTAGTTTTCTTTTATTTTTCAAAATATGGCGTAGTCAGTTTTAATAAAACAAAAAAATTAAAATCACCATCCTTTCCTTTTCTACTGCAATTGTAATCTAACTAAAATCCTTTTTTACTGTGAACTGTTACCATTTTTGGAAAATTCTAACAGCCTATTATAACTATACATTCCCAGGAGCCTAAATTGCAATTTGTAGAAATAACACATGGCATTTTTAACAAACAACTTCACACACAATAGAAATCCATTAATTTCGAACTTATTTTAGGTAATGATTTCAAAGTTTTCTTCAAGTAAAGTCAATGCGTCTTTCATCCAAAATTTTTTTAGACCGAGTAATCATGTTTCTATTTATTTACCATCCATTTTTTCACCACCTCATAAATATATTTAATCATCATAGACAGGTTATTGATTATAGTATAAATTAAGCGATAAAAAAAATCATTACCAACCTTATCTAAAAGGGCAATGGCATAAAAACAAAGAATTTATGAATAACATGACCTCCTAATAAACACTTGTTGTTTTACTTACATCCTTATCTTTACATAGATATTGATTGCCTCACAAATACTACAATCTAAAAAAATTCCTTTACTAAGTTTTCATTAATACTTGTTCTGACAAACGCTTCAGATATTCATTAAACAACTTTCGTGCCCAATATGTAGCTAATATTTCAAAGTGAAATTAATTATGACACTTATAAATTGCTGGTATAAATTACTGGCATCTGTAGATTATTGTATAAAAGGAGTACAAGTTATTCTCACTCAAATCAATCATTTTATGTTACGAAAGAAATTTAACAGAAATTATATCGTTTCTATCAACATTAAAGTTACTAATGTGGGATATGGGACATGTTTGATATGAACCTTAAGTGTCCCAATAGGAGAAGAAACTCGACTCACCCTATGCTTTGTCTTACAAAAAGGTACTCACCACAAAAGTGTAATATCAGTCTCTATCATTACGCTTGCAGTATCTCACTGGAAAATAGAGTGAAGGTATATCAGAGATAAATAGTGTAAATTAAACAATTGTGTTAACGAGTATTTCAATTCTAGTCTCTAGCTCTATCCACACCGACATAACTTGACTTAATATTTTTAGAGTTATCTTTCTCGCACATTTTTGTTTGCAAATTGCTTCTTTTTTCCTATAAAATTTCCAAACTTTTAACCAGGGTTTGCCAGCAAACCAAGCACTAATCATCGAACAGTTGTAAGGCGTTCAGAATAGTTGATAATATTCCTTTACAATCCCTTTGTCATTTTATACTCATATGCACTACAAACAAATTTGATTGAGTTTTTATCATTTAGAGACTACCTGACAGAGATAGGTCGACCTTAAATTTTATTTTCTACATTCGGCATGTATAGATCTTATGATCTTTATCTGGATATCGTAGACTGGAACTCAAACCATAACATTAATATGTATATTTAAAATAATCTTTCAATAAGTCATAACATATGTATAAGTCATAATATTTAAAAATATCAAGTTCTGCATACTAATTGGGCTCACATCGGCTTCGAGAAACACACGAAACACAATATGACAATACTTAAATGGTAAAAAATATTTTACATCCTCACTAAAGTGAAGATCTCATCACAAAAGTACAAGGAGAACTATGCTAATCAGTCTTAAAATTAGAAAAAGTAAAATATCAAAACGTAATTTGGAAGATCGTTCATGTGTTTGAATGAATCCGTTTTATATATGTTTACATTAATTTTTTGTTATTTTTCTGGCAGTCAACATTATTAACGAGTTTTTTTTCTTTGCTTGATTGTCCGCTGTTCACTGTACTTAAAGCTATTCCCAATTGAGCGATGTAATATGTACTCATGATGTATGCCTGAAATATTTACAAAGAATATATTAATTCCTGTAGAGTTTATGAAAGCCGTCATGAAGACACTAGGCCAAACATTATCAGCTATGACAACAGTCGACACAAAGTATAATTTTTATGGATTTAGAGCAAAGGTTAATGCATGTAAATTCAGGGGGGGTCACCACTTTGATTGGGTGCAGTATCTTATAAGCAATTACACCTTGCCCTAAACATTTAGCTTATATACATCACATACACTCTTTTGCAAAAAAAAACGGGCGGTTTTGATTTTGTCATATTATTAACAAAATATTATTTATTAAGAAGTTGTGTTAATCATAATTGTTACTGGCAGGTATAGTGTATTCTGGCACATAAAAACGAACATTCTAAATTTGAAATTTATTCTTTTTGAATGGAAATTATCTTTCACTGAGAAAAAAGTTATTTTTGGCGGTAAATGAAATCCAACTCTCATTAAGTTCTTTTTCATTTGTTACGTTTTTTTATTTTAACTAAATTTCTGCTGTTTGCTGCATTAGTTCACTTCTGTTTGCTGTTCTCATTATGGTTGAAAAAAACGATAAGAGTTAGTAAAATTATTGCGTTGCTTGAAGAAGGCTGTAGCCAATGTTATGTATCTCAGCAATATAATGTGAGCCGTTCCACCGTCCAAAGGACTGGGCAACAATACCAAGAAATGGGCTCCGTCAGTAGAAGGCGGCCCGGTTCTGGAAGAAAACAGTGCACTGAGCCACGGGACGACCGCTTCATAGTCAGTCAAGCGCTACGAAATCGTCAAGTTAAGTACATAGATCTCAAGCAGAACCTCTAGGACGTCAGAGGTACACGAGTAAGCCTATGGACAGTCAGAAGGAGACTTCAAGCCGTCAATATACGTAGCTATCGCCCAGCTCGGGGCCCTACATTGCTCCGTGAGCATCGAGTTGCCAGATTGATATTCGCTCAAAATTTTACATCATGGACTCAACAAGACTGGAATAGTGTTTTATTCTCCGATGAAGCTCGTATATCGATTAGTGGTGAGGATCGACGTCGGCGAGTCTTACGAAGACCTGGAGAATGCTTCGCAGAAGTGTGCTTTGAGGAAACCACCCCTTACGGTGGAGGCTTCATAATGTTTTGGGCTGGTATTAACTCAGATGACAGTACTGAGTTAGTTTTCATTGAAAATGGCACACTTAATGTGCAAAGGTACATAACAAAGGTTCTTATTCCTCATGCCCAACCCGCATCAACAGCAGTTGGAGGCGAGTCCATTTTTATGGATGATAATGCTTGTACCCACCGCTCTAGAGACGTCGATACGTATATGCAAGAGGCCGGAATTCGTCGATTAGACTGGCCAGCTAGAAGTCCCGACCTCAATCCGATAGAACACATATGGGATAATGTCAAACGACGCATCAGAGCCGTAAAACCAGCTACAGAAAACATTCAGGCCCTTAAAAATGTGATTGTCGCTGAATGGGAACGTATTCCTCAGGAAATGATAAGAAACGTCGTCGAAAGCATACCTAGCAGATTAAGCGCATTGATTTTAGTTAGAGGAGACCATACTCATTACTAAATTTTCAAATTTTATGTTAAATTCATTAAAAATATTCAAAAATAAACTTTGACCATTTTTAATGTAACAGGTATGAAAACGCTCGTCTGTGAGCTTAACATTGTTTTTTTTATTTATTTGCATTTTTAATCACTGAAGTAGGTAAAAACAATATCTCAATAATAAATAACAATATTCTCATCATATCGCCATATGAAATGCATCAAATAATAATAAAATAACTTTGATATGGTTTATTCCTATAAGTGCCCGTTTTTTTTGCAGAGTTTATTTACGAAAATTGAAACGTATTTAATTTGTGGTATTCAAGCAAAATCCATACTTCAATATATGATTAGCAGTTCGCATGCACAGAGTGAACGATACATGCAATTTTGAACAAAATGTACAAACTTCATTCCTATCAAATTACAAAAACTCCTCGAGTGGAAATTGGTCCACACTAAATAAAAATTAATTACTCCAGGCCGTCAGTTCATAGTCTTAAAATAAGCTGGAATTTATGAGTTACCTAGACTATACTCTGACTGAAACAATCCCATGTTTATTACGCAAATAAACAAAGAATCGTTGTGTTATTATAAAGCTGTCGGTCAGTGTTTGGTATCATTCTTGTAATTATCTCGTTCTTAAGATAATTTTATAAATAACACAGGTTTACAATGTTTTTCCCCTTTCAGATTTGATTTCTGATTTTAATAGATTTTAGGGTGCTGATTACAAGAAAATGCTAAAAAATGCTAAAAAAATTCCATCGCATCAGGATTTTTAGTTATTTAGCATAGTTTTTTTTACCAAAAGTACCTAAGCCTACCTAGTCAAGAACTGATATTTTATTTAGTTGTTTCTTATTGAATAAAAAAACACACTGAACGGTTGCAGTAGACAACAATGAATAAATTCTCATAAATAGTTAAATATAATGTATTTAACTAAGTGACATACCCTTATTATTGGGAAAAGGTGAATTTTTAGGTCATTTGCTAAAGACCTCATTTAACCGTAATTAACTTAAATCGTTAGAAGAGGGTTAATGAGGGTAGATTAATAGAGATAGAGGATAACACTAGATGAAGAAAGAGCAGCCATCGAGAACTGAATTAGTTCCTGGAACCAAAAATGTTATGACAAAAAATTGTAGCCCCCCCGGAAAAGTTTAGCTACCCCATTTACACATAAAACTGGGAACGATGAAACAATTTGTGAAGGCAGTGAATAAAGAAGGAGAAAGTTTTAAATATCCACACCAAATTTTTCCACCTCTATCTAAAGGTAAAGTGAAAGAACGTATTTTCCTTGGACTGGACATAAGAAAATTGACGAAAGACACAACTTTCGATAAAAAATTGAGTGAAATTGAACTAGAAGCCTGGAAATCTTTTAAGGAAGTAGTGAACAATTTCTTAGGCGACCATAAAAATCCAAATTATGATTAAACATTTCGGAAAAATGGGATGTTCAATGAGCATTAAACTTCATTTCCTTAATTCCCTCTTGGGCTAAGTTCGTGATAACATGGGAGCTGAAGTGAAGAGCAAGGCGAAAGATTTCATCAGGATTTGAAACAGACAGAACGTCGCTATCGGGGAAGGTGGAATAAAAGGATGATGGTAGACTATTGTTGGTTGCTAAAGCGAGAAGATCCAAGTCGAACTTTTAAGTGAAAATCTCACAATTGGCGCTTCAGTGTAAAAAAAATAAAATACCATAAAAGTATTTCATATTTCTAATTTATTTATTAATGTTATTTAAATGTACTTATAATATTTTAAAGTTATGTAATTATTTTTTATTATAATATGAATTTTTTACTTAGTAAAATTGGTTTTTTGCGATTTCGTACATAGTATGGCTTTTCCGAAAAAAATGAGAATGATGGGGAAAATCTAAATTCATACTCGTAATCAACACACCAAAATACCCTAAGATCACCTATCAAATCCAAAAAGGGAAAATAAAAGTTAAAATTTGCAGACCTATGTAATTTTAATAGTTTTCCAGTTTTTAAATACACATTATATTTTGCCAGTGAAATACTTACTGTGTTTTCTTTGTGCATTAAAATTAATATTTTGTTAAGTTTATTATTTGATCGTGCATTTTTGTCGTAAAACTAAAGAAACAATGGTGACTATCTAACGTTGCTCCATTTATTATATGATTGAGGTAGGATTTTTCAATTTCTCTGTTGGTGAAAAAAAATGTTTCGAAAATGGTAGATCAAAGCCAATTTTGAAACTAAATGTTCCTAATAAATCTAGTGTACAGCATTTTCACAGTAATTTTTACGATTAATATTGGTAGCTAAACGGGAGTTACATTTTAAGTAAAATATTTTGCTGGCCTTGTTTATTATTCGGCACTGAATATAGTAAGTGGAATGTAAATGGACAAAATGGACAGAAATTGGTATCGAGGGCAACTAGCTATTGCGAATCGGGAATATAATGAAAGGGTAGATAGAAATACAAATAATTTAAAAAGGATAATGGATACTATCGTATTTTTTGGTAAGCCTGAATTAACTTTCCATGGTCACAACGAAAATCATAGTTCAGTTAGTCGGGGTAATTAAGTCGAGAGTTTATTGTTTTTGCATGCCTATGATTCAATTATTGAGGCACATTTTCAGTCTATTACACCTTCAATGCCATTTTCAACGTTATCAGGGGTGGTCACGGATGCTTGCACGCGTGTGTGTATATCTAATTTTTATATGTCCCCGCCCCCTCGCAGGGGTTATTGTAGAGACCCGAGTCGTAGATTTTATATAAGACAACAAGTGAACGATGCTTGAAGGACACATGTATAAAAACTAAATAACAAGGTAAAAAACGAGTATATAAAAAGTGAAGTACGACACAATTCTTAAGAGGTAACTTGAATACATAAAATTAATGAACAGTAAGCAACTTATAAAAAAAATATACTAGCCACATATGGTAAGTCAGGGATGGACTAGGTAGTAGTTTTATTTTAGCTCTTTGGCAAGCTGTTATTGTTTTTTACCCTAATGCAGTGGTTAACGACAGATTCCTTTTTTAAAAAAATATTAATATATGATAAATTATTGTTTCACATTTAAAAACTACTGAGAGCAAAAAAGTAATAAAAAAACTTATACAAAAATAAAACAGTTGGAAGGAGGAAAAACAGTAAACTTAAAGTAGTTTCGCTTATAGCAAAATGTATATACTAAGTAACATTTTGATGAGTGACCAAATTTCAAGGAAAAATTAAGAGAAAAAAAAAATTATTTTAACTTTTAATAACATTCCGCGTTTTATTAAAGCGGGAGTGTTAAGACAATAACAAAAAAATTTTTTTTTTCATTATATAATTTAGTTACTGTTTTTTTTTCATTATATAATTTAGTTACTGTTTCTTTATCGCTCTTGAAATTTTATCACTCAATGTAATGTAACCTGGTATAATACGAAGACCAAGATATAATAGAATAATATAACATAATTTCTGGCTTACATTATTCGATAAAATGCTCTAAGTAATAATGTAATGTAAGATAATCTGGGAAAATAGTTTTGTAATATTCTCTAGCAAATCATTAGGAACATAAGTAACTGAAAAGTAATCTAAAGAGTCTAATAATTTCGGTTCACTCATTCTTTTGTATATCTTATTGATGCTAGAAAATGTTATATTTATTTTTACATTTTTCACTTCTCTCCATGGTGATGAATGAGAGTATTTCACAGCTTTAGTGCCATGGTTTTTTACTCATATATAGTTAAAAATGTCAAGGAAATCTTTTATTTTTGAAGTCATTTACCCTTGTTTGGAAAAAAAACTGTATCTCTTCCAAAAATTATCCAATTTTAATAATTTTTGCAGTGTTTTCTTAATAAAAACTTGTACAAGGATAATAAAATACAAAGAAAATTATGAAAATATATATTGCGAACAAAAATTATAACAAAAACTGAAATTAAGGTCACATCGTCATTTTCACAGTCCCAGTACATCCTCCGTATCAGTAAAATAATTGTTATCATCAGTATTATCACTATCACTCAAAATTTGCATTATGCCAAATTGTGAGCGCACCACAACGTCACTCCCACTATCACTTTCTTCACAACTTGAAAAATGATCATTTTCACTTGAATTACTTTCGTATTCCAATATTTTGGGTTAAGAATTTTCTTTTTCTGGATCATTTTTATATTGTAATTACTAATAATATAATTTGAACTTTATAGTTCAAATTTATGTAGAAAGTTAAAAAATTAGCGATGCATGCGAGGGACCTCCGCTACTGCGCGCTAAACAGCAACTGATTTCACAAGCGCTATCGCGCTTGTGGCAAATTTAGTTAGTACACGCACGAACACAATAGCGCTCGTCGGCACTCTAACGGTTAAAACTAAAGAGAACTATCTACATACAATGATGTAGTTACGCTAACAATAAAAAAATGGAATTGTATGGAAATAAAATTATTAGGGAAAAATGTGAGAAAATTTTTTTATGAAAGGGAATGCTAAAGAAAATTTCCTAGTGAATTATAAAGAGCAAAAACCCTTAAATTATTAAAGAGCAAAAAACCTAATATCTGTGAAGTAAAGCCAGGACAAATATCAAGATAAGATGTTTGGAATTTCACTAACGCAAATCCCTTTTGTGGGAGAAAGCATGAACGTATAGACGAAGAAATGTTTTTATATGGACAAGTCTAATACAAAAGCCGCGTAAATATAATACAATTCTAAAGGCAATGTAATAATAATATAGATTATTTATAATAATTATGATATGAAACAGACCATGGGAAGTCAGATGCATCGAACCGAGAATAATATTATTAAGTTTTTTGTTCTGCTGAGTAACAAAAAACATATAAATTAACAAATTTTTTTGACATGGTATGATTACACTGTGTATTTCACATTGGCCACAGCAGAAAGTTAATGTTTGTAGAGGCAAATTACAGCCAAACTCACATGTAACGAGTGTTGAGTCTTGATTTTACATTTTCGTCACCATATTACGTAAATAATTAAGGGAAATATGGTAAAAATACAATACAATGTAACTCGATGAACGTATATTCGGTAACTAAATTTATATTCAATTTAAACCTTCAGAAATAAATGTCTATTACATTTGACATATACAAAACAGTTTCTGACGTACAGTGGATGTTAAAATTGAATGATATAATCGATAGTAACATCACAATATCAAAATTATTTAAATTAATTCAGTTAATCCTTAATTATACTACCAATTTATAAATTCATAAAACGACATAATATCAGTTTTATACGTTTAAAAATTATTGTCGACAATTAAAAAGTAATGGATGAAACATATTTATTTATATTTAATTAAATCGATAAACAATTCAGTGCAATGATTTGTATTTACTACACTAGTACAATGGTAACATATGTCAAAAGGTGAAGTGAAATTGTTTATTTTTTACATGCAAGTCATTGTTGAACAAACAACTTAATATTTTGGCTCTCTCTTTTACTTAAGAAATATAGAAATATAAGCCAGGAGACGGCTAGTTTAATAATAGTGGGTTTAAGGGAATAATAATTAAACGCATATTTCATGTGCTCTGTGGTTTCGAAATAAAAAAAGTACTTGTCACTCATAATTTGTAGCACAAACAACAAAGTTCTAGATATACATTACTGTTTCAGAATTTATAAACAGGAAGAAATATCTGCTGTATAGCATGTTTTTTATATAAAGCTTTAAATTGTGTAGTTGATATATTAAATCAGCATATACCTGTAAAGATCCAAATCCGGAGAACATCTGAAGACCAATAAATGTGTCTGATAGAGCGAAGAAGACTGCACCAATCGAGCAACACATCTCTGGCCAGGAACACTGGGAACCAATCCAATGGATCCTAGCAATGGCTCGCCAGGTCATTGTCGCTAACAACGTGGAATACACCGGTAGTCCATAGGTCAATATACCCTTTGTGCCCGGAAGAAGATACAGCAGTACTAAAAAATGTAGAAACATGCGCAATATATCACAAAATGTAATTACAGGATATCACAACAAAACTATCTCCTCTCGCTTTAGAAACTTGTTAGTTAAATTCACAATTTTTTTTATTGGGATTTACTGAAAGATTCAACAAACCCAGTATTATCAGTGTTAATTACACAGTTTTTATCCTTGTTGTTAATGAATACATGTAAAATCGGTAAACATTATTTAATTTCAGAAAAAAAAATATTAATACACAATGGCAAATTATGAAAAAAAAGATTTAAAATTGTTCAATTGTTTGACAAATGAGTTGCTTCTAAAAAATATAAACAGTAACCACATTCCTAAAATATTAACTTACTAATACAAAAATATTTTGTTCTTTTAATAATTCATTGTATATAAGACACAAAAAAATTAAGTTCTGCGTTAAACTATCGTTAGAAAAAAATTACGTTTTCATATAGTAAGATGCCAGAAACATGAAAATATTGGATATAATGATACAATGTACCTCTCTCTACACTGTGCTCTTTTTAATGCCCTTGTTTATAATTCAATACAGGACACAGATATAATATATAAACATTTTCTACATGAAGCACCTCCGCATTGAATGACAGATCAAATACCTGAGAGAGGTGATTAGTTATAAGATTGAGCTAGTTATAACATTATAATTAGCAAAAGATTTCAGTTATAAAATTCTATGTAGTGTTGAC
The DNA here is from genome assembly GCA_039881145.1 of Druceiella hillmani. Lineage (NCBI taxonomy): Eukaryota > Metazoa > Arthropoda > Insecta > Lepidoptera > Hepialidae > Druceiella > Druceiella hillmani. The sequence continues at coordinate 18,637,091 of JAYKKI010000029.1, forward strand.
AAATAAATTGTGTGAACAAATTATCATTTTTCACAATTGTTTTATTTTGATTACGACTTTGATCTTATATCGTAATATTGTGTATGTTTATACAAGTGCTTAATTTTTAAAAATATTAATAGACATGTTTCTACGTAAAATGATGTAATGGTGATTTAACAAAATTTTACCTTTTACCCTGTTTTAATTTACCTAATCATTAATTTCATCCACTTTTAAAAAAATCCCCCGTTCCCTCATTATGCTTTATCTGCTCCCTGTTTATGCAATATGTTAAGTAACTTAATACAACCAATACAAATTTGTAATAATTTTTCAAATTTGTATTGGTTGTATCATACTTTATATATAAGATTTTATATACTCAATTAAAATTCTTCAATTTAAATCATTACCACCTTTTTAGCTAACCTTTCAAAATAGCTTATGAAGAAAATTTATTGTATTATATCGTTTTATTCCCATTAATGATACCCATTTTCCAGTTAAGTTACTTAACGGTTTAGCATGCAAAAAGCTAATATTCATGTTATCACCACTACATTATATACACCAATCCCTTATATTCAAACATGTTTAAATTCCTTGTGAGAAGTCATTTTAATCAATGACTAATTACATGTCACTATGCTTCGTTTGAAATTACAAATTAAAAAAATTAGTTTGCCTAAAACAATATTTTTCCCTTGTCATACATGTATCACAATGGAAATAGCAAAACTTCACATACTGACTGAATGGCAGTAGGACGACTCCCATTCTGTAATTACATAATTACTTTTTACATTACATTACATGCTAAGAACGCCTTCAATTAAATACCAATGCAGGTTGTGATATAACATCTTTGAAAATAGTGGGCAGCAATATCTTTCTGTACTAACTAGATGCATTGCGGTAATTTCCCGTAATTTATTTTAGACTGGGATAGTTCACCCACAACACAACAAATATTGAGCGACAACAAATCCATTGAAACAGAGAATAGAGTTCAATATTGGCTAATGATCTAACTTAAGGGAAATCCCAGAAATTGTGATGCAGTGCGGGTAAGTCCCTTTGACGAAGGCCGTGAGAATTGCTATAAAAATTAAAAGAAAGCTTTTCATTGCTCAATTTTAGTCATCCAATTCACTTTGATTTAATCAACCTGCTCTACTCCAGTTAAAGATTTTCTTTTAGGGTGTGTTGTGATTTGTGTTTGTGAAATTATTGCCCATTGTTGTAAAATTTAAAATCGATAAGACTACATGTTCGACTCTTCGTTTGGATCGTAAATTATATATATATGACTCTGAAGATCTTTATAACATTCATCGTACTTTAGATGTAATAAAAACAACAGTGATGTCTTCATGTTGCCAGGATTCAAGTTTATTAAAAGCAGACGCTGCATTACGGTTTATGCCTAATTAATTAAATATTCAAACTTAGTGAAAAACTTCCTTTATCATTTTGAAAGAGAATAAAAGAAAGACGAACAATGGCACCAGGTGTTTTACAATATTCGCATAACAATGAAGAATTTTTCACGACCGCAGCTACGATAACATTTGAAATACCGTCGTCAGATGAAAACGGAACATTTATTGTACAATTATAAGAAAAACTGAAATGTAAGCCAATACACAAAAGGGTCCAAGACGAAGACTGGAAAAACCCCAAATGGAAGGTGTAACCACAAATAGTGATGATGGGGGCGAGGAGCTAACCATCGTACAACAGTTGGAATAAGAGATACACAAAACTTTGACAGGAAATAAGGAATCATATAGACAAAACATAGATCTAGAATTTATTATTCGAATCGAAATGCACATATACGATAGTGCTGCTGGTGGTGGATGCATCTACCTAGAAGTTTCGTAGAATTAGTTATTGTCTACACCGCCCTACAAGTGTTGAAGTTGAGTGAGTTTCTCCTTCCGCTGGCTATTTGTACAACAAACTGAGAAACTCCTTAGCTGATAAATCATTGAACGCCTTTTCATTTACGCGATTACGTTTTCGGGAGCAAAAGTGTAGAAATAATTTATAATATTTCATTTGTTTTTTCTTATTATGATTTATTCTTGTTAATTTCATAAATATTCCTTGTTTCTTTAATAAATATACAAATATACCTCAATTCTTAAAAGGACAAATAAATTTCTTTTAATAATAACAAGTCAACTACGTATTTTACACCTATAAATTCATTACTAGTTACATAATTGACATATCTGTAATATGGAAAACCTTAATTGGCAGGCAAAAGGTTTATAAACCAATCTCATCGTAAACTCGAGCAGACTTGATATCAAGTACAATCAAAAGCGTATACTCAAATTTCAAAACTATCCAGAAGAGAATATTTCAGTTTCGGTTTTTTTCGCCAGTGATAACATTTGTAGCACATTCCTATCAATGTTATAGAAAAGCCTATATATAAAGAAGACCTCTACCTAATTGTCAACTGCAATTTGATAAATTTAGAGTTTCACTACTCAAATGGTGCTAAAAATTGTGGAATAGTGATGGATTGGATTCAGTTTTAACATCAAACTGAAAAAGAAACGCGATAACGAAATATAAAAATATTTTTTGTGTTACCCATGGATTTTTTCTGTAAAGAAACGACACATGTAATCTGCATTAAAAATTAGAAAAATATTTGCCATATTCGAGATTCTAAATTACTGACATCATAAAATAACTTCTGTTGATTTTTTTGTGGAAACTACTAATTTATTAGATTGCACTGTGCATAGTTTAGTTAGCAAAATTGTAAACCGTATTAGATTTTACCAATACAAATATTATTTTATGAAAAAGGACGAATGCCTAACTATGTAGACATCAAATAATGTATTGATCCATAAATAGATATCAAAACCATTTAGAACAAACAAATAAAACCATTTTAGAAGGAATAAAACAAGACTTACAGAATCATATTTAAACATTTAAGGATACATAGTACTTCTATCAAACTATTTACAAATATTAACATTAATTTTCACCATATAAATATTTTACATATTATACATCAAACCGTTTCTGATAAAAACAACTGTGACAAGCGGACAGATGTATGGACATATGAGTGATGTTTAAAGTTACGCTTTTTTGAGGCAACTAACCCTAAAAATAAAGAGACACAAAAAGTAAATGATACATCAGGAAACGTAAATGGGAAAGTAAAAAATAATAATCATCAAACGAGACATGCGTGTTTTTGCTTACGATTAGTTGCTTTCGAGATATAAATAGATGATGATAAAGAAGAGTAACCTTTTTAATAATTAATATGAACTATTGTTTGAAACAGTAATGATAGTGGTTGTCTCTATGCCAACATACCTATCTATTACTTCATGTCATGAATCAGATAATACCTTTAGCAGAAGCTATTATTATAAGAGGCTAGCGACAGATAATAAACTATTGTCTGATAGCTGGAAATTGACGTGCCTACCTAATTACATAAAATGATTTACAACGCATGCAAGCAGAAAATTGCTTTAGTGGTACAATGTAACAGTTAATTTAGTAATGTTGTCGCTATTTTCTAGCAAGGATCCAATCCAACAAATTTATTTATAGGCTCAGCTACAATACTATGTTTCTATTAATATCACATTTATATTTGAAACAGTGAAAGGGCCAAGATCATTGCATCTCTGCTGGCAAGCATCTTCAACCCAAAGAGGAATATATAGCATAAACTATAAGATTACACCACATAAGATCAACACCATCCTAAACCATGATTTCCAAATGTACTTGACTACTAGACCAACATCCCCAAAAGCAATTGCCAGAAAAATAAGATCACGAAACCTAAAAACCACTGGATTTGACTTGATCACTCCCAAAGTCCTAAAGGAGTTACCAACAAAGGTTCTAACTTTTCTAGCTTACCTATTCAACATAGTATCCAAAACAGGATGTATACCATGCTCTGTGGAAGATCTTTCAGATAATTCTAATCCATAAGCCTAGCAAAGCTTTCCATAAAGCTTCATCATACTGACCTATCAGCTTTACACCTGTCTTGTTAAAACTTTGAGTAAAGGTCATTCTGACCAGCTTAAATGTCTTTACAAACGATTGTAACTTTATCCAACCTCATCAATTTGGATAAACAAGGCCTCAGTCGACAATTGAGCAGGTTCACCGCGCCTACCATATTATTCACCAGGGTTTCGATAAGATGGAATACACACCTGCAGCTTTTCTAGATGTCCAAAATCTACTATGTAAAACCAAGGTAAAGTTTTAACACTCGCTGTTCCCAATCATAACATCCTATCTGACTTATAGAAAGTTCGAAATAAAGCTAGGAGATGCAAGATCTAGTCTGCACAGAATTGAATCTGGAATCCCACAAAATTCAGTCTTGGGGCGAGTCGTGTACAATATCTTTATATCCGATCTTCCTACTTCTGAATATGTAACCATTGCAAGTTACACTGATGACTTCACTTATCTGGTGAGAGCCGAAGTTCCAGACTCTGCTAGCAACAAGCTCCGAGTTTTGCTGAACGAAATGAATGCCTGGTTGCAAAAGTGGCAGCCAAATGGTGCCAGTGCACAAAGTCTATTAACATCGCCTTTATATTGAGGTAAGGCAATTGTCCCGCAGTGAGACTAGAAACTGATAAGTTATCACACACAAATTGTGTTAAATATCTAGACTTCCACCTAGACAGAAGGCTTACTGTAAAACTAATAACAAGCTGAAACGTGATCGATTAAATATCAGGTACAAAAACCCTGCACTGGCTGATGGGCATAACTCAGTGCTATAGGTGGATAATAAACTACTATTGCACAGCTCTCTCCACAAGCCGATATGGATGTACAGTGTTCAGCTGTTGGGCGAGGCCAACAATAGCAACATAATCTGTCTCCAAAGAACTCAAAATGCAATCTTGTGAAACATTGTCAATGCGTTTTGGTTAACACGAAATTGGAAAGTTCACAAATATATCAACACTCCCACCATTATAGAGGAGATTAAAAAGTTCAGAAAAAGATATGCAGTACGTCTGGCTACCCATCTAAACCACACAATTGTTACTGAATTGCCCGACAATAACAAATTAGACAACAGTCTCAAAAGGTCAGGTGCTAATTGAGCAGCAGCGGCATTGACCCCTTCACTCTAAATGCCAAATCTCGCACCCAGCAAAACTGATAATAGCCCAAAGGGACTGATCAATTACTTAAAAAAAATATATTTATTTTATAGTAGCATTTTACCTGTGGATTCGCTCATGTCAATTTTGGATTAAGACACCGGGAATTGTCTCTGACCCAATGAGATTATCACAACATATATCTAATGTAAACGCAGCCATCTATTGACACGTTTCAGTTCTTAATTTTTACAAAAAATATTGAGTTTCGTTCTACAGAAATTATATTAATTCTCAGGTTAAAAGTGAGCTATATGTCAATTTAAATTAGTAACTACATATATACAAGTTTTATCTTGCATGTCGTTTAGGCTTGATTAAATAACAAACATCTAAACACACTTTTCCTGGTTTTGATATTTTATCTGCGCGAACCCTACGTGTTACTTTGCCATATGAAACATACACATGCAAAATTTGGTAGTAATTCATTGCTTGGTTGCAAAATTATTAGATGACAAATGTCCAATCTTTCACATAGGCATTTCTAAAATTCTGTTCTTGTTATTACCATAAAAAATTATAGACCGTAATTAAGCGTTTGAGTGCCGACGAGCGCCCTTGCGCTCGTGCGCATACTAACTAAATTTGCCATGAGTGCGATGGCGCTCGCGAAATCAGTTGCTGTTTAGTGCGCAGTAGGGGAGGTCGCTCGCACGCATCGCTAATTTTTTATCTTTCTACGTGTTACATAAAGTTCAAATTATAATATTATTAGTAATTACAATATAAACAGGATCCAGGAAAACAAAATTTTTAACCCATAATATCGGAATATGAAAATAATTCGAGTGAAAATGATCGTTTTTCAAGTTGTGAAGAAAGTGATAGTGGGAGTAACATTGTGGTGCGCTCACAAATTGGCGTAATGCAAATTTTGAGTGATAGTGATAATAGTGATGATAACAATTATTTTGGTGATACAGAGGATGTAACGGACTGCGAAGACAATGTGACCTTGATTTCAGTTTTTGTTATAATTTTTTTCACAATATATATTTCCATAATTTTCTTTGTATTTTATTATCCTTGTACAAGTTTTTATTAAGAAAACACTGAAAAACTTATTAAAATTGGATAATTTTCGGAAGAGATACAGTTTTTTTCGAGACAAGGGCAAATGACATCAAAAACAAAAGATTTCTTTGGCATTTTTAAGTATATATGAGTAAAAAACCATGGCACTAAAACGGTTAAACAGAAATGTAAATAAATAAAGTCACTTAATCTAATAAAAACTTATTTTAACGTTAAGTTTTTCATGAAACAAAAACCTAAAGATAATTATCTCGCAAAAATAACAACACGCCATAGACAAATGTACTATCATTCAATTTGTGACTGTCTACATATTTATCTCATTTTAATGCAAATATATACATTTGAATGGTGCGAGCTCTAAGTGGTTGATTTTTCTAAAATTTTTAGCTCTTTTTCTAAAGTATTCCCATATTTGATTTTTAATGTTTGCTTTTTAGATTCCTGTATTATTTGTTTTTCTTTATTACACTACTATTTCCACTGCGCTAATTCTGATTTGGAGAATCTTACAATATTCGCAACTTACACTTTTCGGTCTGTTTTAATACACAACACGTGCTTCGCATGGCCTTTACAGATTAATATGATAAATGCCAAAAACAATTATTAACATCTTTAATATTAAAAAGATAAATCATATTAAATCAAACAGTTACAGTAAATAATTATCAGATACCAGCAATTATATTAGAGGAAGTAATTTTTACCAATAAGTGGTTTAAGATAACAAAGGATTAGATATTGTTAAGAAAAAATTAATTTATAAATTTTGCAAATAATTGTTGATGGGCAACATCATTAGATAGCATTGTGAAATTCATTTCGTATTGTCACATTTTTTGTGACGTTGCTTATCATTATTTTTAGAACATATTGTATCAGGTTAATTTGTAATAATCAATTTAACTGGTTTATCTAATGACAACTTTCATGTTAATACGATTCAAGGTATACTCTTTTCACAGTCTATTGATTTTACTAATGACTTCGTACATTAACTTATTTGATTAAGCTTTCGATATGTATTTTTTCTTTCATAAATATAGTCCTTTATATTACTTCAATTAGTAAAAATATAATGACGTAAAACATTATCATCAGATAAGTTATACAAACTATAAAAAAGTTAAACTATGACCAAATTGGGATTATTTTAGATGGCTATATTTTTGTATATATAAAGCATTTCTTGTTTAACCATTTTAGTGCCATGGTTTTTTACTCATATATACTTAAAAATGCCAAAGAAATCTTTTGTTTTTGATGTCATTTACCCTTCTCCCGAAAAAAAACTGTATCTCTTACAAAAATTATCCAATTTTAATAATTTTTTCGGTGTTTTCTTAATAAAAACTTGTACAAGGATAATAAAATACAAAGAAAATTATGGAAATATATATTGTGAACAAAAATTATAACAAGAACTGGTCACATCGTATTTTCGCAGTTCGGTACATCCATCCATCCTGTATCAGCAAAATAATTGTTATTGTCATTATTATCACTATCACTCAAAATTTGCATTACGCCAAATTGTGAGCGCACCACAATGTCACTACCATTATCACTTTCTTCACAACTTGAAAAACGATCATTTTCACTCGAATTATTTTATTATTCCGACATTATGGGTTAAAAATTTTCTTTTCCTGGATCCTTTTTATATTGTACTTACTAATAATATTATAATTTGAACTTTATGTAACACGTAGAAAGATAAAAAATTAGCGATGTGTATGAGTGACCTTTCCTATTGCGCGCTAAACAGCAACTGATTTCGCGAGCGCCATCGCGCTCGTGCCAAATTTAGTTAGTACGCGTACGAGCGCGATGGCGCTCGTCAGCACTCAAACGGTTAATTTCAAGGTGTTAATATAACATTTCAAGGTATTAATATATGAAATTAACCGTTTGAGTGCCGACGAGCGCGATTGCACTCGTTGGCACTCAAACGGTTAATTTCAAGGCTTTAATATAAATCATTTGTCTGGGTTACCACAAAAAGAAAGCAGAACATGTACTTGTCTACGTAAAAAGCATTCTCTGCGTAAATTTACACTCCCTCCATTAAACCTTTGGATTTGTGATCAAGTTAATATAAGAACTATCATCAATCACTACATATTCAGTTAAAAGGATATAAAAAAATAAATGTTAAAACTAAATACCAAACTATAATCTACTCTTCAACATAAAAACAATTTCTATACGACGACTAAAGAAATTTCAATAAATTAATAGGTACAAGCAAGTATTAAAACCAAAAAACTCAATTTACCAAAAAAGTATGTCCACATGTCAATTCCTAAATGCCGAAGTAATAAAATAATATGCATTTAACAACATTTTAAACTGACAATCAGCTATTGTCAATCTACACAAAAAGATATTTATATACACTATCAAAGTAACAAAGAAATTTCAACAAAGCAATATAAATATGTCAACTTTCTGAAATACATTTCTATTTTTTTCCTATGAAAAACCTTTTAATTTTCTCTTCAAATACCAACTGAAATGATAAAGTATAAAGGGCAAATTTTATCTATAGAAAACATTTAAAACGGCTGTGACGTTTCTTCTAATCGAGATTAATAAATCAACCTAAACCTTCCTCATTTCTCTCATTACATTGACATCATTACCTACTACTCAATAATTATAAAATATTACATACAATAAGTCTATGACACTCTGGAAACTATAAGCTTATATGTCAGTCAGATTAGTTGTTTTTGCATAAATCAAACAAACATACAAAACTTACCTCTTTTATATATTAGAGGGATTAAGTGTGACAAAACAATTTATGTAATACATAAATAAACCATTTAAGAGTAAATATTTGATTATAAATGGACATTGAATTTTTATGATTCAAATATTTTTTATAGATGATGATTAAACAATTAATTTATAAGGGCCATAAAAACTTGGAAACTTCAAAACATATTCTTACCATGGTTAAATGTAGTTTTACATAGTATGTTCCGACTACATTTATACATTATAGTACATTATGTAATTCTGCATAGCCGTAATTGTGCATTTTTCATTAACTTACAATAGCTTTTAAAATAAGCTATTGTATTACTTCTTAGGGCTTTTTATCTAGTTAAACTCTTGACATCTGTGTAATGTCAACCAGATTAGATAGTTTGAAATTATGTGACTTTTCGCAAAAACACCCACAAAGAAAGTAATACCTGATCAAGCTAATAATAGCACCACAAATAATTGTATTAATATCAAATTTTTAGATTATTAATTCTTGTTTATGCTTTCTCTTTCCAACCAATTAAACAATCGGAATACTCACATGCAAGACATGATATATAGACGCAGCAGCCAGTCATCGGCTTCAATGGCCCAAAGCGAAAGGCATGTATATAGGACACCTGCGCCAAACTAAATGCAGCCATTCCAAAAATAAACAAGTTTTGCCAAATGAGGAAAGCATCCCCAATGCTAGAGAAGATCAAACCTATTAGGATGCGTCTCGAGAATCTGTAACTTTAATTTTACGTAATCCATGTTATTAGTTGTCTAGGGAAAATTTCTCAATGCTAATTTGTGCAATATATTTAGGTCTCACGGTACGCACGAATCTTAAGGTTTAAACGGATAATATTGATTATGGTTGTGTTAAAAGTTTTAAAAAAGGCAAAGATTAATGAGTTTGCTTTAAAAAGCATTTCTTTTCAAATGTTTAGAAGAACATTTTAATATTGTGACATCCATTAACTTGTATAAATTTTGAACCAATAAGTAAAGAATATTAAAACATTGAAATTAAGAAAATAAACTAATTGAACGTGATTATCACATTTCAATATCCACATAACAGCACAACTGAATTACTGTGAGCAATTAAATTTTGGTTTGATTAAAATTTCAAAATATAATGTTACATTTTTTTTGTTTGGCGAACAAAAAAATTAAATATATAACAATTATAATTTGTAGACATATTGATATGGTTCAACTACTTATATTACCAATAAAAATGGTATTCATTTGAGTTATATAGAAGTCTTATTATCAGCCACTTGTAACAAAAGTTTCACATAATCACTTCGCTATATTTCACCACGCATCTTAGAGTATTAGCTATGAGTGGAATGTGGGGTTTTTGGAACATATTAAATAGTTTTATCGACTTACAATTATAGCTAATCTGTGTTATTTTTGTTTTGATAACAACATTTTATGCCTACTTAATGAAGTAGAAAAATATAAAATTCTGATGAACATCTATTTTCGATTTTGTTTTTTTGTTTATATCTTATAAATTAAATGAAGGCAATAAACATGTGTTCAAATAATGTACTGCAACAGATGCAATGTATTTTTATACGATAGAATTTAACATTACATCGTATTTAATTTGTTAAACAGCAAAAGTTACTCGTCACTCATAAGCATAAGTACTATTTTTTAACTTTAGCCTATCAACCATAATGTGTTTTTGCTGATCGTGCCGCTTCAATGAAAGTTTTGGTTAAAGTATATATAGACTAGAATAAAATCTAATTACTTACTCATCTGTTAATCCAATGCCTTGCAAAACAACAAACAGCATAAGACTTATTATAGGTGCACATTTTATTGCCATAGCCCATAATGATGGATTTGTTTGTGGAATGAAGAGTATAAAATAAATAGCTACAGTTATGAAAAATGGTATTAATTTTGGCCACACATTATTTACCTGTAAAGATATTTAATTATTGTGTCAAATGTATAAATCACAGATTTATTAAAAGCTATAAGTATATATCTATTAGTAACCAATAGACTATGAAGATCACAAAAAGTATTCAACGAACACCAGAAAGAAGTTGAACAAGAAAAAATATTTTTGATTACTTTATAAGATAATTTATCTATTATTAGAAGATATACTATATTATATTTTTTCTATTAAGGCTGTACGCCTTAATTTTTTGAGCCCTAGCTTAGGTATTTATCTATTTACTTCATTTAATCTCCAAAATAATTCTTATATGTAGTTACATATTTCGACATAATCATTATAAACAATAGGCTTTAATAATATTAGAGTTCCGTTCATTTTGTAAGATATATGTATGATTGCAAATAATATAATTGGAGATATTTGCTTAAGCATATATATCGCAACCATAAAGTTATAATTAAATTTTAATTATTTTAAATATTTATAATTAATTATACGCTATTAAAATTAAAGGAAGATAAAAAAGGAAAGCATTTTTGAAAATTTAAAATTGTTTTCCACTCTAAATTGGCTGTTATTTTACATCTTTTTAAATTGTAAATGAAATATTAAACAAATCTCAAAATTAAATAAGTCTCGAGACTTTACTTAGTGCAGCCTGCTTAACAAAAGTTATACAAACAACTTTAATCAACAGTTGGTTTTTGTAAACAAAGAAAAATCTTATTATGTACTTTTGTATAACTTTCACCATTAATCGTGTCATCTATATTATGTCAACAGGTTACAAAAATATTTTTGAAAAATGTTTAGTTTTAAAATAGCCTTTAAACAGACATAAAAACATTACAATTACTGTTAAAATGAAGTTTATTACTGACACCTACACTTTATAAAGTTTAAAAAAAAAACAATTTGAAATATAAACATTAAAAACACAAACTAAAATTTCCATTTAATTAAAACCATTCAAAATAAACTAACAAGTTCTAATTTACGTATATATACATGAAGGCAACAATGTATACTCACGAAACTAGTGAACCTCATCTCAATTATTAAATTAATTGAACAAAAACAAATACCGCAATGATCGTGCCTCTTCACGCTACTGACTGAGAACGTTTACAAAGTGCGGACGCAGTACACGTACAGCGTAAGTATATGGGGATAATAGGCGTTACTCGTCAAACTGCTTTATCTCATGTTGTTTTCCAATAATAATGAACGCCGCTACTTGTTAAAACAATCCGACTACATATCGACTCGCTACATTATTGCGCTTGTTTTGATTGTGTCACATATCTTTTAATAGATTAAACCAAGCTGTATAAATATTATCTTTGCGTAATATTAGTGGTTAACGGTAGCAACATTGTTACCACTTCATCTTTCATGTACTACCGAAGCGGTTCGGGTAGAATCAATTGTTAGACATTGTGATAAAAAACACAGTGAATGACATTTGGAAAGTTATTTTGGTATTGTTTTGGTTTGATCTGAACAACAAACGGATAAAATGAAATGTCATTTTTACTTTTTTTGCCCTATCGGCGGCGTTGAGTTCAATGAACATTAAATAAGACCTTATGTCCTACATTATGAATAGGTAAAGCCACGCATTGTGTCTTATGCTGGCAACAGTTTATATCGTACATGCAATAGACGATTCTGATTAATAAGAAAAATACGTAGTGTAAAATTTATATAACAAGTAAAATTACTTCCGATGCATGTTTGAAAACGTAACAGTTTTAATACAATCTTTCTGCCAACTATTTGAATTCATACTTATTCACTTTGTCATATCAATTGATTTCATAAAACTTATAAAGGTACTTCAATTTGTTTTCGACATTAAATCAATTTACAAATTTTACAATTGATGTGTTTGTTCTATCAATTGAAACGGTAAGGCGCAAAATATCACATGTTGATAATTGTCAGCTTAAATATTCTTTGAATTTCATACGAAGAATATTCACGTGAAAATGTCTATAAATACGATATTTGACTGATGTCGATATTTTTTGTAGAAATGTTTTAAATCTGTAGAGTAGGTTAAAAAAACCTTAAAATGTAAAAATAATGCATATAACAAACAATTAATCGAAACTTCGAAATAGGAAAGCGTAAATTTTTTTGTTCATTAAATTGAAAAGAGTTATTATTAACTTAGTCTCCACACAAAAAATTAGAAAATTATAATATGCAATATAATAAACACCCGCATAATGATGCTAAATAACTAGCCAGTGATATCATAGCCAATTGTGTTTCGTATGGGGCGTTTTCGCACGAATCGATCGTAGTTCGTTAGTTTTTAAGACGGTATAACTTTGTAATGAAAAGTCCTAATTACGATGTATTTATTTTAAGCGTTTTTAATGTAGTTGCTATTATATTTTAATAATAAAAAATATTATTTAATAGCCTATTCGGTTTAGTAGCTAAGTCAAAATCTTCAATGCACCAAAATTATATTGAATTTCGTGATTAATGGACTGATATGAAATTACGGATTAAATTAAATAAGCTTATTCTTTTATAATTCTAGCTAGTAACGATATTTCAACAATAGGACATTTTACTTATATTGTCAACCTGTTTTTAGTTGTTGTGTATTGCATTATAACCACAATACGTTTAAATTTCCAAGATATATGCCATATTTTTTAAATAAACTTACTTTTAAAGTTTAAATTACCAAACTCGTATTAAACCACACTTTCTGTAATGGCGGCTGGTTACTTGACACGTGACATCGCACGCAAGTAGACATAAACAACAATCCCGTCCGTGATATCTCCTATATACAATATGCAATCCCGCCCGTAATATCCGTGTGGGAAAGAGACAGAAATATAGAAGTATTCATACGTTACAGACGCTCTACCTCACGAACGCATAAAGCTAGGACTCTGGTCGAAATATCCATGGAAAGCTATTAAGTATTTCTAATAAGAACTCAAATGATATTGGTTTTAATAATAATAATCAAAATTTTATACCTCCAAACCTGGAAAATATTATTTTTTCAGAAATGTCGGCCTATATGGGACGAAAATGTGACCAGAAACAAGAATACAGTAATCAGAGGAGAGGGCCGATCAAGGAGAACCAGAAAACCGCCCAAGAGATATAGCTTTAATAAAAAATCTAAATTTTATGACTGCAAAGTTGACAAATTATACTTTCCAGAGATATCGGCCTTTATGAGACGTCTGTTGTGTAAAGAGCATTATTAACTACATAATTAATCTCTACATCATACTATAATTTCATTTCTAAAAGATGTACATCAAAGCACAGATCTGCATCAAAGATATTTGTTTAGTATATGATCTGTGAATATTTGTACCAATACATCTTTGGTTTAAACAATAAAGATAAGAAGAGACGAAGTTATTTTTTAGCCTATCCTGCTACAAGAAAAACATTCCAATTGACAATTATTATTATAATATGATATTTTGAATTACAACAAAATAGTTATGATGTGTTGAAACGAAATACACAGAGCCGATATGAAGAATACTTTGTGAACTTACACAATACTCCCGCAATGTTGGCACTACTGTACCTGTTTGTACCAGCTAGAGGATACCACTGCCTTTGTAATTTATTACTCGTTGGGTTGGCCCTCCTGTTATTCTAACAACTCGCCATAGAGCCTTCACCAGGAAGTTATTCCTTCGACTCTGTGTACTTCGTTTCAACACATAATAACTATTTTGTTATAATTCAAAATATCATATTATATGTCTTCCAAAATACACAGCGTAGATATGAAGACGCGTTTGATATCAGCTTGTGACAAACACAAAACGCTATGTGAAAAATAATTATTATTTTTATTGGTCACAATGAAGATTGGTGGCAATGAGATTAAGATCTCTAAAACTAGATTAAGTATATAACTCTTAAATATTCAAAATTGTCAAATAGCTCTTTCAATTAAAAATAATTAGGGTATGTAATAGAATTGACACAGAATCAACACACAATAATATTGTTCAATAAATTATTCGGGCTGAAAATTATTAAATAATAACTGAGACCCACTGTTACTTTCATTTTTTCTTACAATAAAACTTTCTGAAAGTGTTTTCACTTTTCCAGTTTCCCCTGACTAATATCTCATCCTCGGGGTGATTTTAAATCCAGCTTGCTGAAGCTACTGCAGATCTAAAGGAGCCCAGTGATGCTGTTATTCCAGCATCTTTCAGAACAGTGCGAATCCATCCACCAATCATTGTCCTGGAGGCTGCACGTGTCTTCCCCGTGATGGCTATGAACAATTGGTCTAGTCCACGCATCTCACTTCTTCTAACACAAGAGGCAGTAATTAATCTTTTAATCCATGTTACAGGACATACTTGCTCATTCTGATGTCTGAGCAGTAGCCACCCTGACTGCCGGTTTAAAGCAGGTCTGTCTTAGATCCGAATGTAGGCCATAAGATGATTTTTTCATAGGATATAATCAAATAAGGATCGTAAATTTTCAGGAGGGTGATGTCATGCACCCTTCTGCCTGATGCCAGAATAAGAAAGGCTGCAGCTCGCCTTGATATTTCAAACAAGGCCATTTTCTGGCATGGCCGAGATAACCATTCAAATGCAATCTGAGGATCCCACACTGGGGGCCTTGTTTTTTCTGGTTGGCCAGTGGCAATAGCCTTAAGCATTTGTTTCAAGAGTAGCTGTTCATTGAAGTTTTCCTGTTAGATTTTGCAGAATGTGAATATGGCTGACTTATGAACTAGAATGGAATGGTAAGCAAGTTTCACTTCCAAATGTAAATGGGCTAAATACCTTGAAATTTGGTGTAGTTCAGGGTCATGGCGCGACTCTATTATTTTCACACCATTTAAATCATCTTTTAATGGCTGGATAATAAGTACCCAACGTAGAGTCACGCCAACTAGTAGCTAGCAATTGTCTTTCTGGTTCTGACCAGTCATTTATTTGCTCTCTCCACCTCCAATCAACCAAGTCTGAATGAGCAGTTGGTTAACTTCTGTTGGGGGAAGGCCTGTTACAGTGTCCACTAGCCTCTCGATCATTATAGGTGGTTCCAGAGCTCTCAACTTATGATCGGCTAACCAGAAGGTCCTTTCCCAGAGGGGCGCAAGCAATATGTAACGGCCTTTCGCTTTGCTTAGATGAGCTAAGACTCTGGGAATGAAATTGGGAGGTGGAAAAATCCAACCTAGGCGGAAATCCCTTGGCTGAAGGCCTGAATCTTGGCTGAAGGCATTGCAAAAGAGCGCCGATTGATCTCTGGAGTCGAGCGAAACGTACCTGTTGACCACTCTTGTTTCTCCTGATGCGAACAGGTCGACATCTGGAGTACCCCCAACGATGAAATAATTGGTTTGTTGCGTTGGGCAACAAGTGCCATTCGGATAGCAGCCGCCGTCATGAGAGGCGATCGGTTGTGCAGTTGTACCTCCCGGGGAGGTAATGAGCTGAGAGGAGAATGTTCAGTCTCTCTGTCAGGTTCAACAACTTGCATGTCAGGTCTAAAAGTATCAGGGAATTAGTTCTGTGAGACCAGCTTGGACAGATCTTGGTACGCTAATAGAAAATCATCTAGGTAGACTAGAACTCGATAACCATGGTTTCGTAGGATTTCCGCAATCCAATTTGTTAATGCTGCAAAGGTGTGAAGTGCCGATGCTAGGCCAAAGGGTAAGGCCGACATTTGTAACAGCTGCCCCTGGTAGGCCATTCTTAGGTAACAGCGATGGGATGCTGCGTTTGGTACATGAAAGTAAGCACTGGAAATGTCTATTTTTACCATCCAATCTTGATGTTGGAGTAACTCCGGCAGAGTGGCCTGTGAGATTAGTTTGAAATATTTTGTCTGAACATACCTGTTTAGTCCCCTGAGATCGAATATGGAGAGGAGTCCACCATCGCTCTTCGGGATTATAAACATCTTTGATAGGAAACTTCTCTACCGTCGACTCTCCTTGTCGGTATACTCCAGAACCTTCTGCTCTATCAATTCTCTGATTGTTTTTATTATATCCGGTGTAACTTTGGTTTTGTACAAATTTTTCAGGGAAGAGGTTGGGTAATTTATAGTAGGTTTTATGGTGAAAGGGATACGGGCTCCCAAGATAATTTTCAGGATAAATTTGTTGGCCCCTAGATATACTACACCAACTGAGGTCGGCTACAATATACAGAGTATAAAATAAGCATATATAAAAATAAACATAAAAACAATCAAGCTATAATCCAGAGAAAATGGATTAGCGAGAAGGGACTTTAAACAACTTAAGGAATTAGAGAAGATAAGGAACCTACGAATCTTTTTGAGTAGAGGATAATTCAAGGCCTCCACAATAGCACAGTATTCCCCGGAGAATATGGGACATTCCTTAGAAAGGCGGAAGTATGCCGAATGAGCGGTGGTTGGACAGTAAACTGACACTCGGACATAGCCACCCCTCAAGGTTTTTGTAGCATCTGTGTATATTTACGTCCAATCTATTCAAAAAGATTTCAAGATAGAATTGAACAGCGAATTAGCATTTTTGGACTCCTTGTCAACTCCAAAATACAAATTTATATCGGGGCCTATGAAATATTGGGTAAAATCGAAAACTATAGAAAGGGAGAGAAGAATTTTGATAAACAGGGTCAGAGAGAAATTAGAATCTTTGGAAGCTAACGATAAGAAAAGGTCAGGTCTTAAAACGCCAAAAAGTAGCATGCTCAATAAGCCTAGAGAGGAGGGTGAGTTTTGGAAAAATGGGATGAGTAGAAAACCTAGCTGCCTTCAGTAGATTTAAAGAAGGTATAAAGGAGGATCAACCCATTCTACTTCTAGGGCATTTATGGGACTGGATTTCATTGCGCCGGCTATTATCCTCAGTGCTGAAACTGAATGCGGTTCAATTTACTGGCATTGAATTTGAAAATGGGACCAAGGAGAAACGAACCATAGTCTAGATGACAACGACTAGAGGGTTATATATTAACTTTAATGTGATAAGTTGTGAGCACCACATTCTAGAAAATGCGTGGAGAATATTCATAGTAACCTGGCATATGGAGATGACATGTTCAATGCGAATGTTCCAGGATAATTTTGAGTCTAAGAACATACCTAAGAATTTGGTATTGGAAAGAATAGGGAGTGACGAGGAATTATAAGAAATAGAAAAAGGTAGAGTAATTATTCTTCTCGAGAAGACCAGCACAAAGCTTTTGGAAGGGGATAAATTCATACCATGAAAGTTAACCCATTTGTTTTGGTTAACAAGGTCAGAGTTCAAAGCATTGTCGATAACCATTATTGACTTATCAGAAGAATATAAAAGCAGATCATCAGCGTATTGTAAAACATAACAGAAGGGATTTACAGTCGAGTGAATCATATAAAAGTAAATATGGAAAAGTAAGAGACTTAAAACAGAGCCTTGGGGAAGACCAACCCCCCGGGGTTGGTTGTTTGGAAAAATGAAATGGTGTTCTGTAAACCATTCCAATCGATTCTTAATTAGGTGTTCCGTAATCTTCACTATAACAAAAGAAAGAGTCTGTAAAATGCTAACCTACATTGGGGTTTTATGAGGTTTTAGAATGGGAATTATTATTTGAGTTTTCCATGACTTTGGAATGTAGCCTAATTCAAACATACCGTTGATGAGGGATAGAAGATACCAACGGGTAGTATTTTTCACCATTGAATATGATATTCCGTCAATACTAGGGGAAGAGTCCTTGAGATGATGCAAGGTGGAAACCAATTCATTAATAGAGAAATCTTCTTATAAAAAATGGTTGGCCCTAGTAAAATTATTTCTGAAAGGTTCATCTAAATTTGCGACGGATGGGGGAGCAAGCTTATTTAAAAATTGGTCCACCCAATTCCCGTGTACGGATTTGGAAAGATCAGGCTGAAAATAGACCGAAAGCGTTTTACATTAGACCAGACGACAAGACAGAATAGAAGGAGAGAGGGAGTAACAGGGTTTCTTCCAACCTTCCCACTTTGTTTAAGGAGAATTCGTTTATTCTGTGCTTGGGTCTTTCAAAACAAGAGGAAATTTGCTTCCAGCATATTAGATTTAAATATCGCTTTAGCATCTTTGCGGGCTTTAACCACCGCAGAGCAGTCTCTATCCCGAAAGAGGGCAGAGGATCTGTAGTGATGGTTAAATCTCTTAGGAGGGATGAAGTTTCAAGTGAACATGTATATAGCGCTTCTAAATTGGTCTTAGCAAGAGTTAATGCTATCCAGGTCCACTGGAGGGATGGAATCCACTTCAACATTGAGGAAAGTGCGAAATCCCACCCAATCTGCCTTATGTAGGTTATATTTTTAAAGAGGGGGAATTTTTTCAATATTTAAATTTAAACGACGAAAGAAATCAGAATCGGCAAATGGGGAAATCGCTTCCAAAAGACTCAGATAGAATATTCCAGAAAGCTAAGGATGCCAAGGATGAGGATCAAAGGGAGATATCTACTGAGCTTAGGTTCTGCTGAGCTTGGCTCGTAGAAGGAGTATTAACTGAAGATGTTGACTAAGGCCACAACCATTTTCAGGCTAAGAAATTCGGAAGTCAGCCCAACCTTGTTCTAGAGCCGAGCGGTCATAGTTTTGGTCGGGACTTATCGAAGAGTGGGATCGAGGTTTCAGAAACAAATTTTTTTGTGTGAAGAGTTGGTAGGACGAGACAGAGAGAAACAATTTTGGGAAGAAGTTGGAGAAAAAAGAATTTGGGGGGGAGTTGAGCTGCAATTGAGACGTATGATTTTCTTGTAGAAGGGACATTTGGACCCTTCCGAATAGAATGTCTCTTTCGGACATTTCAAATTTGATCTTTTTTTGTCTTTCGAATTCCGGACAAACTCTATCAGTGGAATCATGATTTCCACTGCAAAAGATACATTTTGCCTTGTCAATAGGAAGAGGGCAGTTTCTTCCGACGTGATCTTCACCACATCGGTAACAATGCTCGGAAGATCGGTATTTTTCAGCAACATGTCCGAACCTACAACATTTCAAGGGAATTCATAGGGAATTCTTAGGAGATTCATATTTCGAAACTGGAAGCGAGGAATATGCTATAAACATGCGTTGGGGGCGGTCTTGGCCGTCAAAGGTTATAACCATCGTCTCCGATGGAATATATTTGAGTTGGCCATCAATAATTTTTTTGAAGTTTAACTGGTGAATTTTAATAACCTTGTCGCACTCTTCTGGGACTTCTATGTTTTGTAAGACCTCCTCGTCAGACCAATCGACCGGAACATTGCGAACAACGCCCATACGACTGACGTTAAAGGAGAGGATGAACAATTTATTCTGTCCCATAAAAGCAGAATGGTTTACGAAACGGTTGGCGAACTCTGCAGATGAAAATTCCATCGAAATCCTGTTTCTGCCAATTTATTTAACTTTGTCTTAGATTGTTTCATCGACGTGGTAATTTTTTGAGACAGAACTAAATTTAATTACATGGATCGAAAATCTGGAGTTGCGCTGGGGTTCTTTTTTTGAACGTGAATAATAAATTGTCCAACGTTGCCAGAGACATATAAACGATCCTCAAAAGAATTCGGAGCGTGGGAGGAAGGAGGCGAAGTTGGGGATGATGGTAGTAATTCAGAATTTGCTTGCGAAAGAGGAGTGCGTCTTGCAAGGAATTGTATCCTCTGTTTCAATGCAGGAGGAGTCAGAAGGTTGAAAGAAGGAAGATTTTTGATTTATTTTTTTTACAATTAGCTCTTTTACAATTTCCGTATTTGTGTTTTAATTCCTGTTAGAAGTCCATTACAGTAACATGACTAACTGGAGAAGTAGGACAAGCAAATTCATTATTGGAAAGTGGAGATTTAAAAGGGTCTGGTGGTCTCTTGAGAAAATTATTATATGCCTTCTTGTTCTTATGTCGCATGTCAGCAATACATTGCAAATATTGATTGTTTCGCACTTCACGAATGGCTTTTAGTGACATAATTCCACCAGTTATACCACGAAAATAATAACGAAGTAATCAGGCAGCGAAAAACCTTTCCATTTCGTTTGACAGTTTTTATGGCAACCTGGCTAAAAATACGGGACGACCGGCAACGCTAACAATGACCATAACTAAATAGACTTTATCTTTATCTTTGATTATATAGCGTTCGTTCTCTCCAGAGAGAACCTTTGCCAATGTCAACTAAATAGACTTCTAGTAGAATTTCACATGGAAGGCTAACTCCTGATTTAAAAAAAAAAAACTGTCGTACATAACCTTACTTTTTATTGTAACGTCAGCTGTCTTTTATTTGATTAGTCCATTATGCCGAAAAAGAAGACAGGACAGCGAAAAAAAGCGGAGAAACAGAAACTAAGACAGAAAGAAATTAGAAACGCTAAAGAAAATGTAGCACTAGCTAATCATCCTTGCAATGTTGCTATGGAATGTGAGAAATGTCAAAAGTAAGTTTTTTTGTTGAGTTCATTTACGCAAACATTCTTCAAATTTGTCATTGCCGAAATTTGTTTGCATTTTCAGAATTGTCTAATTTAATGAATGAAAACGATGAGTCGACAATCGCATAAATTGTCGATTAATTTCAGATAAAAAAATTTTAAGAAATGATTCATATTGAAAGACATTGCCTTTGTGTGAATGTAAAAATAACTATTTTTGTATATAATCTTTAATTTGTATATAAGTAATATACATAATAGCTTATAAAGAACATAAATCAAAGTAGGTAAAGATAGCTTATGAAGTTTCACAACTCTGTAGGTCCAAGTACTCTAATGCAATTTTTATCATATTTTTATGTAAGACGGTATGTCTTACATCCTTATTCTTTTATTATTTATATACTAGAACTACCTTATTTCCAATAAACGTTACTGTTTCCCTGCTCCATCATGAATTGTAGTATAAATGGAAAAAATGCTGCCTATGTCCATTAATCAGTCTAATTCGTAAAATTAATGTATTGGTTGTTTCTAGCATTGGATTCTTTATAGATTTTTATAATAGAAAATGATCGTTTTTAAGATAACGCACATTTTTATAGTTAAGTAAAGATAATAAAAAAACTTATATAGATAAACTTCGGGTTTAAAGAGAATGAACAAATGCACACGGTGCATTTGTTCATTCTCTTTAAACCTGAAGTTTAACTATGTAAATTTTTTATTATCTTTACTTAACTATTGAGATGTGCGTTATCTAGATCTTAAGGACTAACCAACTAAATAAACTTTCAACATTTTTGTGCCCGTTACGTTTCTGATCTCAAAAAACATGATCACATTTCTGAGTTTAGACATGGCTAAAATCGGTGATGATTAGTTGTAGGCATTGTCTTCATATTATTTCATAACTTTGTGATATTTAAAAAAATCCATATAAACGTCCCTTGGTCCCTTGGTCCCAGATGTACACATTTATCTGGCCTGGGTTTAAGATTTGAAAACTTATAGAGGCTTCTCTTTCTTTCATAAACATTTTTCGCCCTTTTGTGATTATCCCTTTTTGTTTTGGGTTTATCCCTTTTAAAATTAAGACCTTTCTCTATTTATTGTTTATATTGCATTTTAATTTATTTTAAAAGGTTTTGTCAAATTTGCAATAATACAGTCTTACAATCCATCTCAAAACTAATTAGCAGCATTCCTTGATTTTAATTGACTGGAAGATATAGCTCTTTTACCAATAAACCTGTATATGCAAAAGTGTTGCATTAAAGATGAAATAAATAAATATATTTTTAAAAGTAACAAAATGAGCATCTTCTTTATGAGATGACATTTTCAGATTAATTTTGGGATTGCATTATTATTTCCATAGGAAGCAGAAGAGCAGAGCATTTTGCTACTTTTGCTCATCCCTGCAACGCTTGCCCATCTGTGCCCAGTGTGGCAAAGTAAAGTGCATGTTGAAGACCGGTGATTGCGTCATTAAGCATGCCGGGGTGTTCACAACTGGCTTGGGAATGGTGGTATGTATTTTTTTCATTTACATGAATTTGTAACATGCATCTGAGATTGTACATTTGAATTGTCTGGAGAAAGAGGGAAATGAAAAAGGGTAACTGTGATTGTTAAAGATAACTCATTTGCTTTACAAAAGTGAAAGAAAACGTTAAAAAATATTTGTAACAATCTATCAGTCCGTTTATTGCATGTTATCACAAGAAAGATTTATCTAATTCTAATAATATTTATATACATACATCTGTTGCACAAGAGCACATAACTCAAGAGAGGGTTATTGAATAAAGGACTTAAGTGTTATGTCATTAAATGCAGGAGATAGGGGCTTGTTACATAATAAAGGCAAAGATTCAGTATGCAGAGGATTGAGAATAGTTATGCAGCAATTGCATGAAATATATGGAATTTGCGTTGATCAATTATCTTCCAAACTCCCAAGGCATAACACCTTCAACCACAACAACAAACCATCACAGAATTTTTCAACAGCCATATATTGCTAGTACGAGAGATGTTGATGAGTAAGGATGTAAAAGCCATTGTAAAGACAATGACTGATACACACTTACCGACTAGTATTAAGTATAGCTTGTTATTGTTGCTGTCTATGGATAGAAAAGGATAGTTATTCTTCATTTAAAGTTTTTTCCTCACCAAATTTCTTTTCGTGCATGGACTCCACATAATTGTGAGTAATTTGCATGAGCGTTGATTGTTTCCTCATATTTTGAAGCACCTTATAAAGCTATTTTTTGTGTACCATTGCCTGTGCATTCACAGATTTTTTTCAGAGGTATCCTAATTTTTCTTCACTATCTTAATGCAGAAAAAATAGTCAAAGACTGGCTAGAAGTGGTTAGTACCAATTAATTCAGACAGACCAATAACTTCAAACATAAGATCCATGCAGAATGGAAAAATCGAACAGGGCATTGTGACCAAAGATTGGCCCCAGTCAACTGACACAAACTTGATATTAAATATCTGGTTGGCTATGAAGATAAAATTTTAAGAGATACATCTATTCACTCTGAAAAACCTATCCTGTCAACTATGGAACAATTGGCAATTGTCTTCAAGTATTCAGAGGTGTAGTAAAAAGTGTGATAACAGCTATTATGATGAGAATTTAATAGCATATTAGCTAAAAGCATTGTGGTATCTTAAGTGTATTTTAACATTGTAAGTATGAGTTTCATTTTGTGTCTACTAATATCATCTTGTGTCACTGATAATAGATTTGTATTTGCAATTTGGCACAGATAATCTGAGTCGTTAAGGCACAATATTGCTACTGGAAATGAAGTGGCAGTGTCTTATCCACACAACATGAGAATGATGTGCGAGTAGGGCAGCTTTTGTCTTTCCCTAGTATATTAGCCTAATATCTTGTGATTTATTCTAAGTAGTTTATTTTATATAAGTAAGTTGTAGCATTTTAGTTTATCTATGGCTTCACCTGCCAGCCTTTCCAGTTAAAATGCAGGAATTTTTCTCTGATCTGATACTAGAGGTACAGTATATTAACCGTTTGAGTGCCGACGAACGTCATCGCGCTCGTGCGTGTACTAACTAAATTTGACAAGATGATGGCACTCGCGAAATCAGTTGCTGTTTAGCCGGCAGTAGGGGAAGTCGCTCGCACGCATCGCTACTTTTTTATCTTTCTTCGTGTTACATAAAGTTCAAATTATAATATTATTAGTAATTACAATATAAAAAGGATCCAGGAAAAAAAATGTTTAACCCATAATGTCGGAATACAAAAATAATTCAAGTGAAAATGATTGTTTTTCAAGTTGTGAAAAAAGCGATAGTGGGAGTGACATTGTGGTGCGCTCACAATTTGGCGTAATGCAAATTTTGAGTGATAGTGATAATAGTGACGATAACAATTATTTTGCTGATACGGAGGACGTACCGGACTGCGAAAATACGATGTGACCTTGATTTCAGTTTTTGTTATAATTTTTGTTCATTCATTTCCATAATTTTCTTTGTATTTTATTATCCTTCTACAAGTTTTTATTAAAAAACACCGAAAAAATTATTAAAATTGGATAATTTTTGGAAGAGATCCATTTTTTTTTCGAGACAAGGGAAATGACATCAAAAACAAAAGATTTCTTTGGCATTTGTAAGTATATATGAGTAAAAGACCATGGCACTAAAACGGTTAATATACTGTAATCTGTAGGAGTATGAGCGTTTTGTGTGGAATAATTGTACCGGTGCATTACATTCTGCAGATACATGTTACAAAATATGGAAGTAAGTCTTTGTTCGTAATGAGTGAACTACTATAACAATAAAAGACATAAAGCGATTTTGAACTTACGCAAGCTATCCCGTTATAGCATAAATTCCTTCCTGGAAAGAATTAAATTGAAAACGTCCCACATAACAGGTACATATTTCTAATATGTCATTCTCTTAGGCAAGTTAGTATTCCATATACATGTACTTTGTGTTTGCTTCATACTAGGTATTCTCTAGTCATCTAAACTCCTTTGCGTATCGAAAATTTGGTACGCATACATTCGCAGTCTCTAAAGGCCTGTAACAAAAGGGACAATACATTCACAATCTAAAGGTCTGTAACAAAAGGGACAATACATTCACAGTCTCTAAAGGCGAGTTTATGTAGAAAGTTTTCATTTTTCAGCAAAAATCTTAGTATTCCAAGTTTAATGTAAAAAGTTAATTAATATTGGTAAGATATGTACATATATATTGTTATGATTTTAATCTTTCATTTAGACTTTTTATGTAGACCAAAATATATGTATATATATGTATAATGATTAAATACGGACAAAAACTTTTAAGAGAAATTCTACGTACTAAGTATTGCCTGGTATTTTGTAACAGGTACCTATAATTATATCTAATTACTCATAACAGAGTCACATATTATGAAAAAATACTGATATCGCACACCTCTCTCTGATGTTACTGCAATACCTCTTTGTAAATCGTAATACTACATGTTTTGCTGTGTGCACTCAAAATAAATTAGTGATATATTTAATTCACACATCATGCCATCTATTAACATATTGTACTACTAAATTTTTATTATTCAGTGAAA
The DNA here is from genome assembly GCA_039881145.1 of Druceiella hillmani. Taxonomy (NCBI): domain Eukaryota; kingdom Metazoa; phylum Arthropoda; class Insecta; order Lepidoptera; family Hepialidae; genus Druceiella; species Druceiella hillmani. The sequence continues at coordinate 18,663,081 of JAYKKI010000029.1, forward strand.
AACATTGAGTTTCACCCTACAAGAATTATGTTATTTCTTGGATTAAAAATTATCATATATTGCTAACAACAACTTGATAGTTAATGTTAAGATTCCAAAAAGACCTAAGACAAAAACATTCAAAAAGCTTATGTATACATTTTGAGTTGATTTTAAACTCCCAAATAAATATAATGGAAAATCAGTAATTATGGATATTGTAAAATTATAAAGTTACAAAAATACTGATTGTGTTGGTTTCAGGGTGCAATATGCGATTTCTGTGAAGCATGGGTCTGCCATGGCAAGAAGTGTTTAGCCGTTCACGCTTGTACATGCCCTTTGACAGAGGCTGTATGCATTGAGTGTGAACGAGGTCGGTAATTTTTTTAAACTGGTAAATTTTAAATAACATGTTAGAGTTATATTCACACACCCTCCTATTTGTTTTGTTTTGTACATGGTTTGTCAAATTTATGTTTAAATGAACTAGAAACTTAAAAAGATTATGGTGATCTCTCTCTTTAAACGTCCACGTCAAGACACAAAGTTGTTGATGATTGCTCATTTGCTATGTAGATTTCTATCAATATTTTTTCTTTTGGTAATATGAGGAGGTTCCCAATAAGACTAGATTGAAATAGACTAGTGAGGAGGACTAAATTGAAGAATCATCTACGATATAATATAGAATAGTATAAATCAGACTTGATTGAAAATGGATAAAATTATCACATACGATTTTCAGTTGAAAATATAAAAAGTAAGAGTAAATGGGAGAAACTATTTCGAGCAGACTATGGTTGTTAATGTGACCGAATTTAATTCCCAAATGTATATAAAATTTCTGGGTAAATTGTTACTAACGTCCACAACGAAATGCAGTCAGGAAAATTGCAAAACAAATGTAAATTATTTAATATATGACAGAAAAGATTTTATTCTGAAAGTGAACCGCAATATTTACATTGAAATATACTTTGATATAAGTGTCTCGTATATGACAAAAATTATTAATCTAAGGTCTAATGCAGACATCTGACAATAATTGATGAAAATAGAATATTTGATAAGAAACACTTAGCACAAAATTCCTATAAAAAAACCAGAGTGTCTCTGGCTATTCTCAATTTGAGATATACAATAGACCGAATATACAAATCAAGATGTACTAACTGAGAGAAGTATAGTCAACAGCGAACGTCTCTTGATGTGAGCATTGAGTTGGTGGAGAATCGTTCTCTAACCTTCTTCAACAAAAGCCGACAGTTTTCGGCCATCGACTTGCCAACTATAAAAGTCAGTTGTCTGCGTTACCCTTAAAAAAAAGATATTTTGTTACGAGTATATATATGAGAATAGATTTTTGGAAAACCAAACACTATATTATTTGAGTGAATTATTTGAATACATTGATGAAAAAATTGAATTTACGAATATTTTCTAATAGCATTGTGTCCTAATTTTTGCTTATCTGCTTTCCGCAGTGCAAACATTTAAAAATCTATAGAGAGATATTGGTGGATCTCAATTTCTTCTATAGGTGTTTGGTCACCTATTATACAACATATTGTACCATATTTAGATTTTATAAATATATTAAGGTTTTATAAATAATTGATAATAACAATAAAACAATATACACACTATGGGGCCTTCCCACAAAAAAATTATATTATGCTACGAGGACTTTCCACCAGACAATGTTGTTGGCATTTTGCATTGTACACGGTTTGCTGATAGAGACTTTGTTGATTCTACTTCTATCTTTATAGGTGTGTGGGACCATGGCGGACGAGTGTTCAAGTGTTCTTTCTGTAGTGGGTTCCTCTGCGAGGATGACCAATTTGAACATCAGGCATCATGTCAGGTTCTGGAGTCTGAGAATTTCAAGTGTGAGTATTTAAAGCAATGTGGGTCTTATGTATAAGAATATAGTTCATATATACAATCTTAAAAATAATTTATAAATCTTATATTTATGTAGGTAACTATATTTATCAATTGCTGTTAATTTATATAGTATTTATATATTATGATGTGAAACTATCTTCACAACTTCTTTAGTTTTGTGAACTATGTTTTCTTTAATCTCACAACCTTATGCCTTTATCCGTAAGTTTATAATTATACACCATTCCAAACTTTTATGAATCTTTCAGAAACCTATTCCTATGACATTTCTTTTCCTTTCATTCTTTCCGTAGATAATTCATGATTTATTTCCAAAACTGTGCTATATTTATATGCTTATAAACTTTTAACTGTCTGCATTCAGTAACATTATTTCATGAAATTTTCTGTTTTTTATATTTTGTAGCCATTTTTATCTATATTACAAACATTTTATATTTATTGTCTAGCATATCATCTGCTTTTACTTAGGTTTATTGTCAGTGTTTAATATGTCGACAAATAGCTAACAGGTCAACCAACAGCATGCTGTGAAACTGAAATCACTGATGGAGTTGTGCATTATTGCACCACAATCTATAGTGACAATTTTAAAATATTACAAACAAATAAAATGGAACTTTGATGTCATCATGTTCCAATTCTAGATTTGTACAAAAAAGTTTCCGTGGACTAACAGTGGGTTTCTAATGATAATAAAGAAACCTTACATAGTTTTTGATTCATGGAAGTTATTGATTCAATCAGCTACAAATAACTATACATTTATTTTGTTCTTTGTTAACTATTGGTTTCATTAGCATTTTCCCTGCACCCCAATAAAGCTCTTTTTTTCAAAATAAAATATTACCTGGGTGCGTTACTAAACAAAATTGTTTAATTTTTTAATAGCATATGCTATATATAAATAGTTTTGCTACTAATATTAAAAGGTTAACTTTGACATTTATATAATAATAGCCAAACTGATAGTCAAGAATCTAGCATCTACTTGTGCATGCTGTAGAGGAAAGAAAACATGAAGAAATAGAAAGATGAAATGAAATTTATCCCTTAACAATCTATATTTAATTTTAGATAATGGTATTCAGAAAGCATTTATGCCAAGTTATTGGTTCAGTTGTATTATCAAATTGACAAGCAGCTGTCAGATGTACTCAGAACCAGAAACCGGCCTTAAATATTACCTCTTTAATGTTGAAACATATAGCAACTGCTTCAAAATTTATTTAGATAAATTTAGGGGAAATATATATATTACAGATATTTTGACTTAAATTTGAAAATGATTTTACAATATCATCTCTGATTATGATCTCCAATCATAAAATACAATGTGACCTTGAATGGATGACTCTCACACTTCCAATATCAAATATCTCTTTCGAAAAACTTGTGTAGAAAGGCCTAATCAATTTGAATTGGACAATTTTATGAGCAAAACCAAGTGAAAATGCATACCAGGGGAATGATAATGTTAACAGGTTCGAATTGATAGACTGAAAAGAATTGTGATTTATTATAATTAAAATCACAAAGTATATTTTACAGAATTTTTGAGTTGTAAATCTTATGTAAAATAATATTTGGAACCGATCTATGGAACTGTGGGATCGTGGAATCTCGAAGGTTGCTTACTTTCTAAAATTTGGTATGCTACTGTAACCAACAATTATCCTGCTAATATTCTTAAAAATATTCATTTATGTTTCATGTTATATGATTTTATGTTTCTAAAATTTACAATAATTTGTTTCTTTTTCGTAATTTTAAAATTTGTTTAACTTCACTTCCTTAATCTTAGTTAGTTTCTCAATATTCTTAACTTCTCAGATTTCTAGCAACCATAGATGCAGCAACAATTGCAGGTTCCATATTTTTAAAGGCTTCTGTATCCTTGTCTGATGGAGTGGTATTTTACATAAACTTACATGTGATTTGAGTGTAGCACATCATTTTTGACTAGCGAGAGGTTTTTGTTTCCAGATGTTTTGTTTTGGGAGTGATCCCAGAGGAATGATGGACTCTGTAAAAAACTACAAAAAATTGAAATATAATTCCACCCATCTTCCCATGATTGAAATATAATTCTAATAATAGAAACATTGCATAACATATCTTATAATATGGTTTAATTGAACACTTAGTGTCCTACGCAAATTTAAATTATAAGTAACTCTACCAGTCTGCCATTACGTGATACAACTTTACAGCGCAATAGTGCCATCCCAGTTGATTGATTGCCGTTATAAATATTGCCTAAATTCCTAATTTGAAAGTGACCAGTGTTGTTATTATGAAATTCTAGGACATTCCATATATGATTCAGGTCTAAAAATTAGAATCAAGTGTGATTATTGCAAACGCCAAAAAATTATTTCTAGTAAAAAACATGTTGTGGAGCATACCACGGTGAATATTACTTTTCGATATTAAAAATATAATGTTCTGTAGTGTTAGTTCTTTTTGAAAGTTTTTACTTTTTTCTATGAAATATTTTAAAGAGACCACACAATATTTTGAAGGCTACATTTCATTTTCGATTATGTAGAAGCTTCACATAAAATTAGCTTAGATTTAATGTTAGCTCTATATAAATTTTATAGGGACGAAATTGGTCCATTAGTTTCAAAATGGTAGCGGTTGAAGTGTACAAAAAGTTGCCCGAAATAATAATTAAAAAGTAATGATTTAAAACAAAACTGCGAAGACGAGTTGCAGTAGACTTGTGATTAAGAAGCCTAGTAGTAGATTGTTCTCAACTTTTAACCGTAATATTGTAGTCATCACAGTGAAATTTATATTCATTGATGAAATTTGCATCACATTTGAATGGATGGACGTTCTCTGATATAAAACTGGTCCAAATTTTTAACCATAACGTGTCATACTCTATACAGATAGTTTTTTAATACTTCATTTTTTATTTTAAGATATGATTTTTCCATCACGTATTGAAAAATAGAAAAACACCTATAACTATATTTTTTGTAGTACTGAGAGTACACAAAATGTGTATCTTTTTACATTGCACAATTCAGAAGCGATTATCCCATTGTTGACAAATATTGCTTTTGTTTAAATAACCTAGATAAAAATACGGCTGTTAGGAGGTTATAATAAAATTATTAATATTTGCATTTAATAAATTAAAATTTATTTTCCTGTTCTTGATTAGTCTTACAAAGTTTGCTGTATATATACAATATATTTTATTTATATTGTATATAATATTTTTGTATTAGAATTAATATTATACATGTTTAGATCAATTAGAACATGACCAAAAGTAGTATATGATGGGGAGCATTGTTTTTCAATTATGTTATCATGTCATCATATTATTTAGTCCACTGTAATATTATAAATCTTTGGTCCAATCTATCAAATTTTTTTTTATTTTTCCTTTTTCTTCATGTCTCTTGATATTTGGACAAAGGGAACACATGAGCTGCTTACGACTAGCAAAATATATTTATAAACATTTCAAAGCATTGAACCACAATGATATATTGCACAAAATGTTTTTATTAAACTCTATCCATATGTTGTAGGCCAATCTTGCAATCGTCTAGGGCAATATTCATGTCTACGATGCAAGACGTGCTACTGCGATGAGCATGTCAAACGCAAGGGCTTCAAGTATGAGAAAAACAAGCCCATACCCTGCCCTAAGTGCAACTATGAAACGTCACAAACTAAGGATCTCAGTATGTCAAGTAAGTTACTGCATTTTTGTAAAACTCTAAACACATTTTAAATTGTAGATCAGCTTGTATTCTCTTTCAGTCTGTACATTGAATATTTTTAAGTGAAACTAAGTGCCACCTACGAAAGACATGCTACTAAGCCTAAAACAACAGATTTTAGGATTTTGTCTCTTTGCTTTTGCGCACCTTGGTTATGCACGCTAATCGCAGCAAGTGCTAAACCGATTGGCCCTGCATAATTCAATACTAATTGTCATACATATTTTATTAAGAGTCCTGAAAATTTAATGTCCTTGATGTAACTCCTCCAAATTGGTCTTAACGGACACATTCCACCTCCAATTCGTCTTACACACTTTTAAAAGCTACCATTCTGGATTGACTCCTTTGAGTAATTTTATGACAAAATAATTATTATTTTAATATATAGTCGTATAATTTTCATATTATAAAATTGTAACAGTGCTCATTAAGACGCGGTTGAGTTTGGTGCATTATACAAAATATATTTTATGACATTTGGTTATGTAAAATCAACTATATCTGTTTGTTTTGAAAATTTTATATCATTGAATTTTTTTAAGCTTTGTATTATTGTATATAGAGCAATGTGAATGGTTGATGGGCCAGACATAGCGCTAGCCGCACAGCGAAAGCAACATTGCATACATACAAACTGTTCACATACTTTAACTTAAATGTTTTGATTGAGGTATTAGTTATTCTACACATTGAATATATTGAAGTACATTGATATTTTTCCACTAATTATTATGTATTTATTATACAAATGTTATGAGAATTATAGCTAGCATGCTCTTCTTTTTTCCCCAGCCCGTAATCACAAATTTGGACGTCAGGGACAGGCGGGTTACGAAGATGATGATGACAATACTGGTATGGGCTATTACTCAGGAACTACAAATGAGTATTCGAATGAAACAGGTAATTGAAATACTTTCTTATTAAAATCATTTCAGGATCTCAAGTGAGTAGAAAATTGTGTTAATTCTAAAAAAAAGTGAATTGCTGTCACATAATATTTAACTGGGACACGCATAAATATATTTGATCAATATACTATGGATATGTTTTTAAGATAAATGTAAAAAATGGGTAAAATCAGTATTCAATTCACATCAACCTAAATATAAATTCATGGGTATTATCCAATGGATTATATCAAAATTGAAATTTTTGTTATTTAAATAGTCACTGCCACTTAAAACAATTAATAAGTAATGGATTTGAACATTTTTTTGTTTCGTGAATAATAATTCAAGGTACAAGCCGATGAGTAGCGAAAAAATTTCAGTTTCTTAAGCATGTATTCAGTTGTAAAAGTTTGATGTTTGTATTCTATGAGCACGAATGAGACAGGGGGATATCCCTAAATTATCCCTACCGTTAGGGAAGTCATATTTCGCTTATCTTTTAATAAATTTTTGTAATAATTTAATAGTAGTTTTTGTTTAACTTACATTTTCTTGGCACTTGACTTAAACAGCATTAAAAATATAAGTATCAAAGTAATTCTTTCAAAAATACATATTTCTCTACTTGACTGTGTACTTAAAAAAAAACATTTATTTTATTAGAACTAAAATTTCAGGAATACTCCTGTATAATCTATTTATAAGTTATTTTTTATAAATAAATAACCATGGAATATGTGAACATCATTCTTGTTAAAAATTGTTAAGTGTATGAGTCAGCATATGAGTGCGAAAGTATATATAAGTCATATTTTCAACAGTAAGTAAAAGGTTAATTTAGGAGATTGAATATATAATAAAGCTTAATTCCTATTAAGAAAACCTGTTAAGTAGAAATGGAACTCTCATTATCTCAGGGTTCTGTACACATTTAAACATGTATAAACAATTAAGTGATAATAGTACTTCTATTAAGCCATTCACAAATATTAATATTATTTTTTTCCAAGTAAATATATTGCACAGCACATCTTTCAAAGGTACAAATATCGTGAATTTGTCAAAAATTATGAGATTTAGAGACATCAATATAGTTTTCTGGTAAAGTTTAAGTAAATTTCTAGTAATGCTGCTTTTTCACAACTCTGACTTCACCAGTTTCGGAGATAAGGAGAAACATGTTTTTTTTATATATCTATGGAACTAACGCAACAGCTCTAGAACTAATGAAATCTTACATAAAATTCTGGAAAAAATAGCTTTGAATCTTTATAACTCTTGGAAATGTTAACTGATGGATGTCCCCCACGACACAAGAAAAGGGAAAACAAATTTTCAAGTACTTCATGTGCCCCTGAAAAATTTCAGTAAAAATATTTTCAAATGTCATTTATTGAGATATATGCTGGTTAATATGCCTGAATTTTTAATACCAACTGAAGTTAATGCCAAAGTTTAGTACAATTATGGTTAACTTGTACAGTTATACAAATTTACAATTTTGAGTGCCACATTTATATGACTGATTTCCCACCACTGACTAGTTGGACTATTAGCAAGTGAGTCAGTGGGTAAATAGTAGAAATAACTAAAAACTTGGAATATAGCTGACATTATTTGATGATAACTCGTAAAGCGTAATCATCGAATTACTTAAACTTGCAAAATATTTGAAAGCACGTCAAATTATGTTACAATATTATGAAGTGAACCAACTCGATTGCATTCTGTTGAGAAATAGGCGGAATAAAAACATCTGTTTTTACACCTAACAAGGACATAGTTCGCAAAAACGTGACTCTATGGAATGATAAATCTATGGATAGAATAAAGTGTGTACATATTTATTAAATATGAACAATTTGCAGCTGCTAAAATGATCCTTGTTTGAATTACTATCGTATTTGATGGTGGTGTGGCTTGTGTTAGCAATATCTGTCTGGGCACTGCCGACTTTACGTTGATATTTTATATTATCAGCGAATGAAAGATAGAATAAAGATTCTTATGATTTATAACCAAAAACCTTAGGCAAATGTTTAACATTCAAATTGACTAAAAATTCCGTGTACTAACTGCTTTTCTTAATTTAATTTCAGACCTCTTTATTAACACTAATTTTACCTTTTCAGGTTTTGATGTATATGGTTACACAGGCTACAACGCCAACTCTAGTGATGATGAGGATTACGAAGATGACGAAGAAGATACGGAGGGCTCAGAAGAAGAGGACGGATCAGAAGAAGAGTCTGAAAATTCTGATACTGGTGCAGGAAAAGGTGACGCCAAGACGAAAGAAAAGGGAAAATGAAAATAAAATTAAATATACAAAAAATCTCATGAAATATATATTATTTTGATTATGTAGATGGGTTTTCTTTATTTATTGTATATAAGAGAAGCGTTATGTGTTGGAATGGTAAAAGCTTAAAGGGCTGATAATTCAATACTTAAATAAAATTATCAAATTATTATTTTGAAGTACATGCGGGGTAAAAATATAATTTTACATATTATAAGTATTAAGTAAAACTATTCTTTTAGCAATTACAATACTAAAGATTATAAAGTAACTTTGAAATATTGTCTGAAGATTTATTGATTATAAACAAAATAAATTAACCAGCATTTTTAATAAATTTCCTTGAGTGCTTTAAAAATATGTTTCACTAAAATGGGAAAACCAAATCTGGAATTTTTAATTTTTGTGAGGAACAATTTTTAAATTTTAGAAACACCAAATTTCTAAAAATATATTTGAAAAATGATAAAATGAGTACTTTAATGAAAATGGTTTCTTATAGATGTGATATAATGCAAGCTTCAAATAATTAACAGTTTTTAAATAAATTTTCTGTAGAATTTATGTCTATTATTGAATAACTTATTTTAATTAACATAATAAATAACAATTACTATGCAGTAGCTATTTGCCAGTTGCTTATTCATGTAAACTTTGTATAGCCAGTTGATAACGCTTGTTACAGAAGTTGTCATTTTTTAACATAATCTTTATAAATACAATAAATTAAATGTATGCCAATTTTTTTTCTGCATTTTAAGTAATACAACAACAAAATCTTATTTAAATTGAATTTGTAATTTTTATGTGATTTCAATACAAACAGATATTGCTATTTCTTGACATCGTTTCGTAATGATATTCAAATCATTCTACTTGTAAGAATGGAAGCTATGCTTCACAAACTCAATTATTCAAAAATATATTTGATGTACAGCCTTTTATATCTTTGCTTACCTATTGTTATATTAGATTCAAGGTAATGTGGCAATATTTCTTTAGGAAGCTATGGCTTAAAATAAAAAGATATATTAATGGTTTAATTTTTTGTTAAACCTATATTTAATCATCTTTAGAAACTTAAATCTTTAATAACTATAAAAATAATTATTTTTGAAATATAAATTTAATAGTAAATGACCACTCAACTAACGATGAAGCATATCTTTGAAATATTATTTGGCTCTTTTTTTTAATTGTCCTAAGTTCTCTTATCCATAGGTATTAAGGAGCCCAACCTAACATTTCTTTGGATTGTCTGCTTTGCTTATAAATTCTCTCTAACGTAACTAATAATAAATTGTTTTCATATCGTTCAGTGAAATCATATTAATTTTTCATTCTTAAGTAAAAACTTCAATACTATAATTATATCACTTTAATAACCAATTAGTTATCTCATCCAGTTATACTGATGATATGGCCACATCTGGAGGAACTTACTAATTGGCGATTACGTTAGGTAGTTACATTACTAGGAGGAACAAAAATAAATATTAAAAACACTAAGATCTGAATATTAAGCATATTTAAAAATATCTGGAGCCAAATCAAACTTTTGACATAAAATTTTTTTTTCGAAAAAAAAAAATGTTTACAACACCTGGTATGCTCTAGTGGCCATCCATTATTGGTTCTAAATAAAGGCGTAGTGAAAGAAAATTAGTCATCTTATCGGACTGGCCACATTACCCTGAATTACCGTATATGTAGTTAATCTGTTACTAGTGCTGTAGCACTCAAGCATCATAAACGGCACAAAGAAAGAAAATTGTTGCTGTATTGTTGGCTTACATGTTCGGTACGGAGAACAGCTAATATCACGCCTTTCTTTCTAAGCAATTTCAAGTCAGTGTAAAGTTGACATTTATTGTGACGGGAGTGTTGACGCGTGTCGTGTTTACGGTTTACCTCGCAAATGACAAGACGCGATAAAGTTTGTGTTAGTTTTGTTTTTATTCGTGCAGCGTTATATTTCAGCTGTGATATAAAGTGATGTGCATGAGTTGTTTAATTGTGTATTAAATATATTTTTTGTGTTACAACAAAATGGGTGTTGGATTGATGCCGCTTGAATTTACGGATTGTCTAACCGACAGTCCGTCGTTCCGCGAAAATTTACAAAAACATGAGAAAGAGTTGGATAAAACGAGTCAGCAAATAAAAAGGCTTATAAAAGAAGTAAAGGATTTGCTGCAGGCGGCAAAGCGTATGTATAATTTATCATTTTAAACGTCTGTAATCGCAATCATATACTTATCACGACATTCCATCGCATTTGAACACATATGATTTGTTTACACACTTTTAATTCTATTTACGTTACGTATATTTTATATGTTACGTGTGTTTACCTGTTTGTTAGCCTACATTTGGCGATTGTAATAATTTTATTTCCCATTTAGCCGGATCTGCTGTATATACGTGTACAATATAATATTAATTGTAAACTTTGTAACAAGTATGGAGTGAAAGTATTTTGTGACAAAAATTCGAATAGAACGGTACAGAGGCATATCTGTACTTAATCTGCGCAACTTTATATTTTACGTAGACCAATATTAATCAAGATACTATTCAAAAATATAAAACTGTTTCCCATTTTGATTGTTTCGAGCTTTAAAGACCTGATTATTATCACTGTTATTTACGTTGGTTCACTGCCTTAGATGTAGTGATAAATAACAAGAGATATAACAAATTGGGTTAAGGCTGGTTGGAGTTTGATTGAAAGATTGCAGCAATGAACGTGGTAGTTACAGAAATATCTATACTGGTTGATTAATTAGAAAATACTGAAGGCTATTTGCAATGCCTGCAATAAAAAGCTATGTAGAAATTGAATTATAATATCTCGGTATATTTTTATATTAAAATAGAATGATGATAGTGCAGCATATGTGTATATATAGTGTATATTGCAATAAAACTGAAAAAAAAAATTACTGAATACAACTTATTTAAAAATACAAATAAAGGGTTTCTTGTGGTTAAAATGCATTTTAGACTGTTATTTCGAAAAAGACTTAGTTTTTGACCACTTGTTCATACTTATGTTTCAGACCCTTAGCTAATATTAACCTTGTGAAATAATTTCTTCCATAATTATTCGCAAGTTTAATATTTTTTACATAAACAATTTAAAAACTTTTAGATTCAATGTACCCAAATATTAAGTATGTTTGTTTGAATCGCCAAAACTTCTGAAGGCATTAGTCTATAATTGAATAGAAGTAGTAAAAATTTATATCAAGGGTCAATAATTCGTCATAATTTTATATTCCATTATAAATGAAAAGGTAGTAGTTTAAACTTTGTTACTCACTGTAGCTACCTGTAATGATAGCAATATAAATTTCTGCTGAACAATGATACCATGTCTTTTAAATAATAAATATTTTATGTAAATGTTTTTATGTTCTGGCGAAGTGCTTATTTAATTTTTATTATGTTTGAAAATAACACACATCCGTCCATCCTCCACATTCAGGAAATTATGTTGTTTGGTTGAAGGATAAATTAAATCATAATTGAATTACTAATTAGTCCATTTTTGACTTAGAAACAGTATTTGCTAGTACAAATATTATTATCACTTTAAAAAATTATATAGTGCTAATTAATTTAGTTAAAAGTATTTATGCATTTCCTGTAATAAAATCAACACATATGGCAATACATATTTTTATGATTGTTTTGTGGGAGTATACAGCTATAGTAGTATTGGTGGGATTATTTAGTAAAAAGCAATACTAGATTGAATAAAGAATAAGGTGCATTCTTTTAGTTTAAACTTAGTTTATTCAATTGTGTACATACTTGCACAAAAAATGTTTCCTGGAACAAATAAAATTAATGACTTTTCTTCTAGATTATATATGACAGTGGATTTAGCAAACATTTGAGCTGCGTTATCAACTTTTAATTATCTTGCCTTATCTAAGTGTATGAACTGATAGCACGTTATGCTGGGCGTAGTATTTAGGTGTTGTGTAAATAATGTCTATTAAATCCTTTGCCTTCATGATATATGTAGTTGTTACTTTGTACCTTGTAAGCATTCTGTTAATGATTGATTTAGATCATTACACTCATATAATATACTCCTTAACATTGTTTTCATACTGTTGGTATATTACTGGGGCTGAATTTAAAAAAACTGAGGTAGGTAATTAAAATCTAGTTCATACATGGAATCACATTTGTGCCACATTAAAAGCACAACATTTTTCATCAACGTTATACATCAAGGTAAAAATACAATTGTGCATATTTTTTTATAATATGTATGTTAATCTATTCAGGTTTTAAGATGTTTAATTATGGTAACAATTTGGTTGATTGTAAACACTGATAATGGTAATGATTCTTAAAGTTAAAATGTCATCGTTTTCCTCATAATTGGAAATTAATTTTATCTCAATATTCATAACTATTCACTTTGCATAACAATGTTTTCTTAAACTGTAACAGATCTATGCGCATTAGGTTCGAAAATAATCTATGAGAGGAGTGTGATAATATATATTTTTGTTAGACATATAGAAATGCTTGAATGAGTTCACATGAGAAGTGTAAACTGGCGGACATTATATAATATACATATGCACTTACATTTTATGCAATTGACTTCAATCAGTTAATTTATTTATAATGATATATTTGTCATTAAATTCTGTAACAATAATAAAACTATAACATACATAATGTAGTAACTAGGTAAGTCGGGTAGATACCAAAATAAACTAGGTGGGATTTACAATCATTTTAATATTGGGAATTTATCTAAAATAAGTACAGATAATGTTAAGCCCAATTTTTTTTTATAGATTTATAAACTAAAATTTTAAAGATTTATATCGAAAGAATTCGCGGGACTATTCCGTTGGATTTAGTATAATTTATATTTGTTCCATTTATAAGCATACACATTGAGATAGGAGTATAAAAATTATTATCGCTTCTTAGTAATCGTAAAAACAAATTGTTGTAAAAATTTAAATATACGTAAATTGATAACCTACAGATCACGCGGCCATTACGCGGGGTTTGTAAATAACATTTTGGCGCCACTAACGTTAATTAAATCCAGCGTCAGATAGATTAATATAATTTTTTAAACGTATGCTAACTTGATAAAAAATATTCTTAATCTGGTGCTAATATAGGCTAATGGAAAAATATGTTTTTTTAACTTCTAAATTATTTACGTAAAGGAGACTAAATATACATGCTTCCAGATGAAATTTGACAATTAGGTCGGCTGAAAACTATCCAAATCGTTAGCGCCAATTATGCTTGTCCAAAGTGTTTATAGACTTTGGATCATCGTTTGTCGAAATATTTGAAATATTGTGTAACGTGTCGATTATCAACAAAACATTAAAGGGTTTGGCGTTAATATATCGTAATATTATCGATCCATTTGACGTAACTCTGTCAATCAGCATTGTTTGATACACGAGCTTGTGTGTAAAACTTTTACAATTAAATGAAACTACGTGATATAGTATTATTTCTACTTTCTTTAAGTTCTTTACCACGACCTAGGTTTCGTTGTATTACAATATCTTCAGGTGGGTTATTAGCAAAGATTCTATCTATCTTTGCTAATAGCCCACCTGAACATGTAATACAACGAAACCTAGGTCGTGGTAATGAACTTAAAGAAAGTAGAAATAATACTATATCACGTAGTTTCATTTAATTTTGAATAATGCATTTCTATAAAATTAACACCAAATCTATTCAATATGTAAAACTTTCGTGGGAAGCTTTATAAAACACCAAAATAACGCGACTTGCATGTGATATATAGGTATGAACGATTAATACAGTAAGTCCAAGCGACGCCATATTTTATATCGGACATTTTCGCATTAGCTCTGCATTTCTGCAGCTGGATTTAGCACCAACGTGTGAATGCATTCATAAATGGCAGCATAATAAAAAACTAGTCAAAGCCAAACCAAGTTGAGATCAATATATTAAACTACGTTTCTATCTACTTAAAATTAACGGTGAATAACTTTGAAATTTTATTCCTCGAATTCACTTTGATTTCATTTAACGAAAATATTAAAATAGTTACCTTGATTTTTACATCCTTTGGTTAGAATGTGGTTCAAAATTATACAGATTTTCAGATCACGAGTCCTAGCACTACTTTTTTATTTACTTTGCCTTCGATAGTGCAGAATAGTGATGAAAAACAAATTCCGTATTAACCGTTTGAGTGCCGACGAGCGCCATCGCGCTAATGCGGATGGATGGATACTAAATGAATTTGCCACGAGCGCGATGGCGCTCGCGAAATCAGTTGCTGTTTAGCGCGAGGTAGGGGAGCTTGCACGCATCGCTAATTTTTTTATCTTTCTACGTGTTACATAAAGTTCAAATTATAATATTAGTAATTACAATACAAAAAAGTATCCAGGAAAAGAAAATTTTTAACCCATAATGTCGGAATACAAAAATTATTCAAGTGAAAATGATCGTTTTTCCAATTGTGAAGAAAGTGATAGTGGGAGTGACAATGTGGTGCGCTCACAATTTGGCGTAATGCAAATTTTGAATGATAGTGATAATAGTGACGATAACAATTATTTTGCTTATATGGAGGATGTACCGGACTGCGAAAATACGATGTGACCTTGATTTCAGTTTTTGTTATAATTTTTGTTCACAACATATATTTCCATAATTTTCTTTGTATTTTATTATCCTTGTACAAGTTTTTATTAAGAAAACATCGAAAACATTATTAAAATTCTATAATTTTAGGAAGTTACACATTTTTTTTCTAGACAAGGGTAAATGACATCAAAACAAAAGATTACTTTGGCATTTTTAAGTATATATGAGTAAAAAACCATGGCACGAAAACGGTTAAAGCTGACGTCGAAAATAACGTCATTTGGTATTAATCGAAAGCGTAAATTTTACCTATCATTTGTTGTTGCAACAAGTAAACGGACGTCTTTTGCATATCATGTCCTTTTTTAACTTTTGGCTTAATTTCTAATGCGCCAGAGTTAAAAAATTATAGATCTCATAATAAGGTATTTGACTATTTTTTTATTACGTAAATCAGAATTTAATTGTACAAGTTGACGAGGAGTGATAAAAATGTTGACATATCTTAAAAATAGTTATTAAGTTTTAAACTCGAAAGTTTAGATAAGGACGGCAATATTGAATTGTGATCAAAGATTAATATACTAAGTCTAGGATTATGATGGCATATTTAATATTGCTCATTATATTCTACAAGAGCGAATGAGACTGGGTAATATTGCCGCCTATCCCAGCCGTTAAATTTAGATGCTCATAACTCGCTTATTATTTAATCAAGTTACATAACTTTTTCACTACTGGTTACCTGGTTATGTGGTACTGATTGAGGTGCATGCCCCAAAACTTCGTACAATCATTAAACCACATCTTGAAATATGCTACCCCCATATGGGCAAATGATTCAACTACAGCACTAAATTACTTAGACAGTGTTCAGGCCAGAGCAGCAAAAATAATCAGGGGCGCTGTTTCCTCTACAAACAACAAACAGGTGGTGTGGGAGTGTGATCTTGTTTTTCGTGAAAACCGGAGAAATTATCATACCATTAGCTTTATCAACAAAGCCAGAAGTCACTCTACTGATCACATTTCATAAAGAACGTTATTGAATTGGTCAGGAAGAAACAGAAATCATCTACCATGAAATACGACTCTGAAATCAGAAGTGAAATTGGTATCGATCGTGGCAATCTGATAATACTTGAAGAACCTTTCTGCTACTCTACTATTCCTCCAAATACTACAATAAACTTAAACCTTGGCAGGCTATGCACAAGAGAGGATGCCATTGAAGATGATCTGGCAAAAGGTTTGGAGAAAATTGAGTCGTTTAAAGCAAGAAACATCGTGCACTACTACACTGACGGCTCTGCTGATGAAACCATTCGGAATGGGGGTGCTGGCATACATTCGATATTTCCAAACGGCTTTACGGAGGAATTAAAAATTATCACAGGCACTATTGCCTCTAATTTCACTACTGAACTGAGAGCTATCCTAAAGGCATTACAAGCGTATCGCCGTCTAGATTATACAAACATGGCAAACGGACTAGTCATGTTCTGCGACTCCATTGCAGCTTTAGACGCAATTAATAGAGGTCAGTCTGCACTCACCCAAGAAATCCATCGTCATCATCAAGAAATAAAATCTGCATTTTACAATGGATGCCGGCACATGTTGGAATTCCGGGAAATGAAGCAACTAATAAGCTTGCAAAAGAAGCTCGCGGTCTTAGTGTTTTTAATAATACTGAAACTACCCTTGACGATATAAATGTTATGTAAGGTACTATTTACGAGAAAAGGCCATAAAAAAAGACTATCAGATATGTGAAATTAATGCAAATCGTGTGTTCAGCAAGATCATCACAAGACTTGAAACTGGGCACTTGCAAGGCATGAAAATTCATCCTGATGGCACTAGAATCGTCCCTGTAATAACTGTGACTTCCCTCTCAACCCGGACCATATCTTTAGCTGTCCTGCGATGTTGAGATCTCTGTTTGATCTTGGAGAATTTCAATTTAGTGGACAGCTCTACTCTGAAAATATCATTAAGATCGCCAAATGCGTCATTTCTGTGCATGTACATTTGTGGCCACTTCTTCATCTCATATAGACACGACACCGACCGACCAACCAATTACTGGTTACCTATATTTTCATGATATTTTACTAAATACAACAAATTTAGGACTAATCATTTGCTCTATTAAGAATTTATATTTATCTAGTCATTATCTACTAGTGTATTAATTTATTTAATTAATATTATATGCCATTAGT
Organism: Druceiella hillmani; assembly: GCA_039881145.1. NCBI lineage: Eukaryota > Metazoa > Arthropoda > Insecta > Lepidoptera > Hepialidae > Druceiella > Druceiella hillmani. Next base: position 18,680,785 of record JAYKKI010000029.1, read on the forward strand.
AAGATTTTGGTTTATGTGGTCAAAGAAAGTAAAGTGGCTTAGTGTTATGAATAATGCTTTAGAATTATAAAAATGGTTCCGATATATTATATATTGCTTTATGTTTTGTCCCAACTTTGGTAAACGTAAGCCCTGATATTTTTGTATGGCAACTTGACAACTTTAGTCTACAAACGCGAATAGCACTTCCGTATCGAATTGAGAACCTTTTTTTTTACTTGAATTCCGCTGAATATATGAACGCGGTGCCAGTAATAGTGATGATGGAATTATTTTCAGCAAAAAATTAACTTAAACTTAATTCACATAAAATATTGTGAACGGGGTTTCGTCTCAAGTTGAACATGGTGACTCCGCTTCATTGTGATAGCAAATCGGCTCGCCGTAGGTACGGGTGAATCACTTGGCTACTTATTATGAATCATTAGACCTACTTACACATACAATAGAGGTGCAGACATGCCAGTTTAATGACTTCTAAAACGGCCAATGTATTAAATAAATCATCGAATGAAAAGCCAGCTGACAACGTCTCATCGCAAGAATTTAGTGTTTGTAAACGGCGTTTAGTTTTTCAAATACAATTTTTTTATTTTGACAGTAACTTTTATATACATAACGCATCTCTCATATATATACTTGCAGATTAAATATACGTTTTTTAATCATACTATTATTTATGAAATGATTTCCATATTCTTTAGAAGACCAAACGAAACAAAAGACAAATTTCTTAAATGTTATTGAAAAGCGGATTACGATAAATAATAATTGTATGGTATTCTACTATATGGTAGTCGACTCATTCTAAATTTTGATATTTTTCGTATAATATTGTGAAATATAAGTTAATTAAAAATCAGTCTTGAAAAAAATTCAAAAATTGATTGAAAAATAAGCCAGTTATAGGCTTCTAAATTTGAATATACGGATAGGGTTGAGTATATCCCTGTCTCTTTTCCTCTTGTAGAATATAATGTGCAATATTAAAAATGACCTCACCACACAGTATTCACGTCCTTGTCTAAAGATTAAATTTAAACTTTTATAACTCGGTCAATTTTTAAGATTATTAAAAAAAAATTTCACTCTTCATCAACTTGTACCTGGAAATTATTATTAATGAAATAAAAAAATTTAGTCAAATACCCAATTGGTAGTACAATTACTATAAACATTATTAAATAACTGGATAACATCGTATGTATTTACAAACTATGTTATCAAGCTATTAATAAAGTTTGGCAACTTGTTTATAAATCCTTAAAATCTTTGTTAATGCCGATATAAAATATTAAGCATATGAACTTGATCAATCACTATCTGATTTTGACTGCGGGATCACCTACATGCAAACATGTCGTATACATAAAAGCAAGTAATTATTTACCTGTAATCTATACAAAGAATATGTATCGATGCTGTTAGTGTCGGTTCGGTTTAAGCTGTGTTTGAATGTATAAAATGAAAAAAAAACCGTTAAAATACCAAGTGAATGGAAAAGTGCGAAATTACTTCTCACGTCTTCTATTCAAATATTATTAACACGTGTGTCGTAACGCACACGACGCTTTCGTGGCTACAATGGCCTACAAGAAACGTAAAACATAAGGCGGCATCTATTTTCTACCGCACATAGGTAAAATAAATAAATAAATAAATGGCCCCAGTAATGCGCTTTCAACGAACGCATTCTTGTCTGGCTGGCGTGCCGCGGTAAAAGTAATGTACACACACAGAATAGAAACTCTACATATTTACAAACGTGTGGTTTCTTTAATGCGTGCCTATGGCGTAACGTTAATCCCGTGAAGTCGATAAATAAGTTTAAAAAGGAAATTAAGGTTGTTCTCGTAATTTTCAAACCAATTCTGACTTTGCGTAATAAATAGGCCGCTGAAAGAAATAATGACTGGAAAAAAAATTGGCGTTTCTGTTTTGTTGCATGAACGAAGAAGATATAAAGAATTTTCACTGCACTTGTATTATGTATACATATAATAAAGCTAAAGTGTGAACCCTGTAAATGGAAAATATTTCAAAGAGACGTTGATTTAGCGTGTAGAATGATACTTGAGAAAACAGAAAACATGTTTTTAGAGTATCTATCTGTTTGTTAATTTTGTTCTCTAATCACGCGAAATCTTCTGGACGGATTTTGATGAAATTTGGTGTGCTATAGTTTATAATCTCGATCAACATATAGGATGCTTTTATCTGGTTATTACAGATAAAAAATGTTTAACTTGATCAATATTACATCGCTACTGTCGACACCATCTATTAGCATTTTTAATAAACTTTATGCTTATGGATATATTACGATATGGTACTAGCAACGTCATCTATTAGTGTTTTTAGTAAACTTAATGCTCATAGATATTGTAAAAATAAATCAAAAATAAAAAAACAGAATAATAGTGATAATAATAGTTTCGGCAAGTCAGTTGGATCAGTCATGGTGTAAAGGTTAGCACGTTGGCACGATAGGCCGAAGACGTGGGTTCAATTTCCACTCGCCGATCGACCTTTCGTTTGTGTGGTCTAAAATAGTGGTCACTACACTGATTTTATTTTTATATATTAATTTTTTAACGTAGTTTTTGACTTATAATATTATCAAAATAAATGTACAGCTAACGCGACCTATTAGCGGTATTTGTAAGTTTTACGCTCATAGAAAATAAAATTAAACAAATCTAGGTTGCGTGTCGATATTTATTCATCAATCTTTCATCCATTGTCAGTATTTATGTAAAGTTTTGTTTTACCTTTAATATCAATTATACTTCAAGTAGTAACATTTGATGATAGATGGCACTATTAGCAAGATAAATATTGGTCATTTTGGCCTAATAATTTTTCTTATTCCGAATTTCACACCGAACGAAGTCGCGTGTACAACTAGTAGTAACATAAGGCCTTTGCCATTACGCGCCTTGTTTATTTGTCACTTGTTAAGATACAAGTGATGAAAAAAGTTTACGTTATCGTGCGGGAACTACGTATTTTTTTTGTAATATATATACTAAAGCTATATATTTTATACACTTATAGCATTCGTCAAGGTATTTAAATCTTTGTTTTCAGGTAGTCGATATTTTGAGTAGTATTTCTGATACCGATTAATCTATACGGATTATCATATTGATATGAAAATATAAATATGGCAATCGCGGGGCATGTTTTTATAAAAATTATAATTTTTCACAATTTATTGAAAGTAAAATGAATCGAATCACTTTTTGAATAAATCTTTATTCAGAAACTTTAGTGTTAGATGTTTATTACATCATGCAACAAGATTCTACTCTATAAAAAAAGAATAACATCGGTGGCGTTATGCTCAGTTGACAAGTTATACTTAATGACCGTATACTCTGTAGACACGTCAGAGTTTCATAAAACGAACAAAAAATATGGCCCCAAGTAGGGTCGGGTCAAGCGCGAATTTCAATGAATGAAATAGAATAATAAACTACATATGAAAGAGACAGGTATAATGAAAGAGACAATTACCTCGGTTTTAATGGCTATTTTTGGAACACCTATGAATAGCCTATGATATATGTCTATTTCATAAAACGCCGTTAACTAAACTGTTGAATATCTTAACACGGCATAAGTCACGGAAACCGAAAATAATGACGTCATATCTTTTTCTAATCGCGCTCATGAAATATATAAATATATTGCCTAGTATATCTTTCACAAACAATAAATATACATTTTTACAGATTCAACTACATGTCATAAGTTGTCGAATGTTACTCGTAAACTAGTAGAACCTATTATTTAGCTGTGATAATTTTCCTTTTAATTTCACAATAGTAAAATAGTGGTTTAGTTGGCAGGGGGTTAATATTTCGTAAACGGGATACCTTTATCGAAGAAATGCTCAGTATTTTTTTGTTTTTACTTTATATGTGAAAGGGTAGGTACTCGAAAAACTTTTTTAAAAAGTTTTATTTCATGACTTTGATGGCTTGATTGTAGGCATGCCAAATTTCAGCTGTATAGCACTAATAATCTCCGAATAAAAGGCCTGTGACATACAGAGGGACATGGTGAGATAAAAAGATTCCTAGTTTGGCTACGGAATCCTGAAAGAGAGCTATTATTTGAGTATAGTAAAAGTTGCTTCACGACTTAAAATTTTATTTACGATTTCATCCGCGCAACCGAGACGTATCTTCGAAATAGCAGTTATCCAAGATAGATCAGTTGGTTCGCTTGAGAAATTATTTCGCCGGGAATAACTTAAATATTCAATACTCTTCTCTTGAGTATTTGTTATTCTTATTTAAAACTACCTGTGCCCGCGACTTCGCTCGCGTGGAATACGGAGTAAGAATAGTAATTAAGTTTTTTTGTTTTTTTTTTATCTTGTCACTCGGAACTCCATGAGCATAAAGTTTATTAAAAACGCTAATAGATGGCGTTGGCAGTCAAATCAGTTTCGCCGGTTCGGAAATTGCGTGCACATCTAACGTAAAATAAAGATTGATCTATCTTTTTTAGTTGTGAACCGATTGAAATGAAACCAAACCTCAATAGCCCAAGCTAATCTAAATACATTATTGCAAACCGCATCCAAATCGGTTCAGCCGTTGCTGAAATTAGTGTGCAAAACGAAGGTGCGCACAGACAAACAGATAAAAATTCTAAAAATTGTTGTTTTTGGTATAGTAGCGTGTATTTAGTGGGTAGCACTTAGTTTCAATTAACAATATTCAATGTACAGATCAGTTTTTACGATTTTATTATATGTATAGATTTTAGATTTAATCACGGCCATTGGTGAGTGGTGCTTTGGAATATTACGAAATTTCTTTTGTCGTGTGTTGCTTTATATTTTTTAACGTCAGTATTGTGTCCGTATTGTGTTTTGTAAATTCAATACAACGCCGTTAAATTGCAAGCGAGCAGTTTGATTTATGAATCATAAATCTATTTCATAAATCGAAGATTACATAAATCTATACAGTTGTCACAACAATGTTGTCATTTCAAAGAAGCAAACAAGTCACAAGATTCACGTCCATTGCATGCATTAATTCTCACAAGCAATGTTTTCAAATTCTACATTGTTCTTCCTAATTGTTTTACGAGTAATATGTGATTCATTAATTGCTGCATAAATCTTAACATTCAATGTTTTGTTCATATCTCAATAACTAACCTCCTAAATGTCTCTGGTCGTCCATAGACAATTTCAATTTGTTACTGTCCAATAAATCATTTTGACCGCCATATTAATTTAACTTGTACAAATAAATGATAATGATGAAGTTAATAAATGAAAGACGATTGTTTCCCACGCAAAGCTTATTATTTTCAATAAAAATTCGTCTACATATTTTTAAAAATGGCCTCATAAACAACTTTACTTTTTATGTGAATATGTTTTGCTTTGCCATAAATAATAAAAATAAAAAGCTGACGTCTCATTGAGTACAATATGTGCGTTAAACGGGAAAAAACTATTTTAGGTGACCTTCGTTACAAAGATAATTTCTTTCCTGTCGATAGGGTTGTGCTATGTTAATAATAGATGGCCAGTAATTGGAGTTTGCTTTTTAAAGTTTTGAAATGTTTATCTATGTATTGAAATGTTAAATATATTCAGTGAAATATTGGGTACTTTGGGTTAATTAAAAGAACATAGTTTTTGAGTAGGTGTTTTATAAATTTAAAATGGGCAAGTTATTTAACATTTCAAAAGTTAGCGTTAATGTCATATAAAATACTAGTATAAATACTTTTTGCAGCGTGGATCTGTATGTTATTGGTGACAATTGGTAGTTTTTGAATTACTTTTAATTTTATCTGAGTACTACCTTTAATTTTTTTTTATTTTGACATTTTAAATTAAGATTGTCACATCATGTTCGGCTACATTTTGAATAGACAAGAAATTTAATGAAGAATAACGTTTTTTTTTAAAGTTATATTAGCGGCTTTTGGCAACCCTAACCATTAGTGACCTTAATCAATTGTGTTGAACGTAGATTACTCTATCGCATATTGGACATGTTATGCTGGTTATTTAGTAATTTATGGTCCTATTAATATTTATTTTTTATATTAATACGTAATAACTTTTATGATTTCGTGATTTATTTATTTTATTGCTGGCATTGACGCACATACTATAAAAAAGGGTAAAGAAATTATAGTAAGTAAAATACTTTCCGATTAGGGTTGCCACCCGTAATTTAAAACACAGTCTGTTTGTTATTTTAGTCAAATCTACTTCAACCTTTATAAGCACAATAAAGTACGCTAAAATAGTTATTTACAAAGTAATTTATTTCATTTTCAACCATTGTCCGAAGTTGGTCACGTTAACAGTGAATGAGCTAAAATTTCGACCTTTTTAGGGTTCTGTTATCGAACAGATACACTATTCCAATTCCGACATATTCACCTGTCCTTCCGTCACGACCGCACTTTCAGAGGCAAATATATATATATATATATATATATATATATATATATATATATATATATATATATATATATATTGCAAATATGTAAGTAGATGTTTGGGTCTCAATTAAAATGTAACAAAATATTGAAATGGTTTTTAAAGCACCTCTCCGTGTAGAAATACAGGGCGTTTTTTTATTTCATGCCATCGAGTGGTGTGTTGTATTGGATATAATTTTTAAACCCTGTTTGCGAATATTTAACCTTCAAAGATGTGCAGTGTGTCTCCACCTTCTAATTTTTAATTAGTACCTCAACCAATCTTGATAAGAAATTTCGTTTTAAGATTATTTGCGTTAATTTGGTCTGGTCTATATTTTTTTCTCACTTTATATTTCATTTCATTTCATAAATTCTTATCAAACATGACAACAGATAACCCATGTAAAATTTGCACAGACAGACCAGCAGACAATAATTTCGAAAACTTTTAATACTTCGTAGTTTTATATGAGGCGTTTACGAGCAAAAAGATGAACTGACAGAAAATTTAAAAAAGCCGGTAAGTGTATGTAGAACTTAAGGGTTCCGTACCTCGGTCATATTATAGTAAATCTTAGTAAGATGGTATTTCACCAATATACAGAAAGACGAAAATTTAAAAACGGAAAAATTTAGTTTATCACGCAATAATTTCACGTAGAATAAAAAATGATTTTTTTCTTTGTACTATTGAGAGCTTCGTTTGTACCAAATGTCAATGTTGTAGATCAATTGAAAATACCTTTAGTAATTTTGATAAAGGAATCAGCATCAAAGTACGTTGATATTTGAAGTTTCTTTTTGTTACAGTATCTTTTTATTGATTTATTACGTGACCATGATGCTACAAATGTTGATATTTGAAAGCTCGTTTCTTTTTATTACAGTATCTTTTTAATGATTTATTACGTGACCATGATGCTACAAATGTTGATATTTGAAAGCTCGTTTCTTTTTATTACAGTATCTTTTTAATGATTTATTACGTGACAATGATGCTACAAATGTTGATATTTGAAAGCTCGTTTCTTTTTATTACAGTATCTTTTTAATGATTTATTACGTGACCATGATGCTACAAATGTTGATATTTGAAAGTTCGTTTCTTTTTATTACAGTATCTTTTTATTGATTTTTTACGTGACAGTGATGCTATAAACGTCGATATTTGATATTTCAACTTGACATCTCCTGCCATCCCTGAGAAAAAGGATCTTGGTAAACAGACAGGCGGACAACAATACGGGTTGCGTTTTCGTATTAGTAGGTGCGGACCCTAAAAATAGTTTTTTCTCTTTTTTTGGAACTTATTTTTTTAATATATTTAATATGTCTTTAATATACTCTTTTTATTTCTACATAGACTTGAATTAGGTTTCAGTTAATATATGGACAACATTTAAATAAATATAAACGTATGTAAATGTGATGTAACCACTACAATGTTTAACATTGAAAAGTATATAGCTCGTCTTTTGTACTACTATATCACCTCTAGAAAAAGTCTATGCATTGACTCGTACACGTATAGATATCGTGTCTATTGCCACCCGATTTCCGTGTACCCAGTGTATATTCACTTGAATTAACGAAATTTGTAGATATAATAACAAAACGAATTATTTACGTTGCGAAGATCGAATTAAAGTATAAAGCGTTGTACGTGCCCGTCAAAGAATCAGATTGGGGGATTTCCCGACTACCCACATCATCGTTTTTAAATTCACTTTTCGCACGTCCGCAATTAGGACGCCACTTCCGTCACGCGGTGTAATTAAAAATCGCGCCATTTTTTTTTGTAGGAAGGATAACAAACGCAATAATGATTTATCTCAATTGTCATGAACCTTCATATATATAATGCCGATTATATAGTTTGCTTAAATGCTATTAATGGCAATTACAATGCTATAAAGGCTATAATGGCGACCACCGGTTTTGTAATGTGTATGTGTAGCAGTCTTATTTTTTGACGTTGATGTATTTTCATTCAATGGCGGCCGCCATCTTTGCTTAAATGACTAAGTGTGGACATATGGGATTTTGTGACATCAATGCATTATCGTTTAATGGCGGGAACCGTTTTTTGGATGGATGAGGGTGGTTGGTCTTATTTTGTAATACTGATGCATTAAACCTTTTTGTGACAACTTTAAAATGAGATGGATCTAAAGACGGTGTACTATTTATATTTCTTTATAAAAAATTTCGATCACGACTTGTAAAATTAAACGCAGAGATAGCGGTTTTATTTTTACGAACGCCAAATTTTAAATTCAACGAAAACAGCAAATACGTGACCGAAAGTACACAGCTGATAACGAGGATGATATCGGAAAGATAAGGAAGTTGAAAGCATGATTTATGGAAGGAGCTTCGATACGCCGTCAGGCTCGCGATAGCTAAAGCGTCTTGAGATGATTTTCGGGTTAAAGCACTTAACGTTTTTTAATATACATATATTAAAGTTATATAAAGGTCGTTGACTCCATATCTTTGTGTTAATGGTAAAATTTTTCATTGAATGGTAGCCAGGTGTACAATTATTCTAATTAATAAATACACATAATTTCATCTCCGACAAACGGACTTAAGCAAATCTATTTAAAATTTACATTCATAGTTATAGAGTTCAATCAGGCAATTTGATTATTTTGACGTCTTGAACTAATTGGTGGCGTATATTTTCAGGCCATTCGCAACAAGCTTCACCTTTTCAGCAGCGTTTTTAGCGAGCTTTCTGCAACGATTGTCAATTTTGATTTTCTACGACGCAATCTTTGAGGCGTTTATTAAGTTTTTTTGTATTCGTGTTTAATTCTCAGTGAGCCTCTCTGATCAGACAAATGCGTGCATCCCATCCGCATGTCCCAAACAAAAGCCAATGTTGATGTAGGTTGCTAATGATACGCAGCTATTTTTTTATCTAAACCTCTATTCATTTTATAATCTAAACCAATTTTATTTTGATGGCGCACTCCACGATTATCCATGAATAGAATTTGAGTAAAATCAAATAAATTCACATTTTTAAAGCCTCAGGGAAAAATCTGTTCTAATTAAGATTCATTCTGTAAAATTCTAGGTATTTCACGTACTTGACTTGAAACCCTGAAAAGAGAAACCAATTTGATTTACTTTAAGAATTTATAAACAAAAAAAATATATTGTTATGGTGTTATCTATGTTTCAGATTTTCAGCTCGGACGCTGTTAAACTCATCCTCCTCCGTCCATACCGCAAAAATATTACTATTATGCTGGTTGATTCCAGTTGTTAAAATGACAAAACTAATATATAGACGTAATCGAAAACTGCAATGTCTCTACACTGGACAATATTGTTTTACCTATATGGACCCCATACAAAAGAAAACTCATATAAAACGGTTCTGTACCTTTATCTAATGCATAGGTACATCCATACTATAGATATATAGATACTAAGATTGTCGTTACGTATATTAAGACCTTTGTTTGAATTGTAACAGGCTCAACGTGCATAAGGCGCACGTGATGTTAGATATATATATATATATATATATATATATATATATATATATATATATATATATATATATATATATATATACACGAGGTATATTAAGTTGCCACAATATATATACGTTCAATATAACTGGATTAACTAACAACTATACATGGAGTATTACTACAGGGTCTCGAGGTAACGGCTTCGTGTTACAGACATTCTCTTTCGTTTTTATACCCTTTAGATGGCGCAGTATCGCCGATAAATGTCTTGAAGTTGATTCCCTGGATAGTTAAGAAACATTTCGTTCATATATAGCTAGCTCCACGTTCGGAAAACTTCCTAGCATAAACAATTTGTATGTCTTTTAGTATTTAATATTTGTTATTAAATTTTTTTTTGTTTACTGCATTTATAATGACAAGTTTTGCAATCTCAGTGCACAAATGGCTATCTTTTTCCCAATATCATGTCAAAAATCATCGACAACTCGTAAAAAACTCTGAAGGAATTTTCAATAATTCTGCACACTGACGTTGAATTACAATTGATATATAAAGATTACAGTCATTACATTCGTATACCATACTTAATTTTATTATAAAAATTTACTCTCTGAGAACACGTTTGATATGGTCATTTATCGACTTAGCGTTGCACGATTGTCTATGAAAATTTGTATGAGGACTTTTGTTCAAATTGTAAATAAAATTTCTTTGATATTTTATTTTTTCTTAATGAGTTAAAATAGAGTCCTTGTTTATTAATTTAATCGTCATATTTATTCTATGACAGAACCAGGTTATAACCTCCCTGCGGCGGCGAGGTGTATTTTCAGGGATGTTATTAAAAAAAATTATTATTTAAAGCAATTTTGCTGAAACAATCAGCCCTTTACTTTTGAAATAAGATATGTTATGAACTTTTTCCGACGGCGAAGTATATTTTTTTATGTATAAAACTAGAATATATATTATTTGAAACATTTCATTATATTTACTTGTATGATATTAATCTAATACGTGAAGAGAAAACTTTGTACCCCTTTTTAAGCATATTGCGCTCACGGAAGAGTGTGAGATTTGGCATAGTTAAAGTTTATATGGAGAAAGAGTGCAGAAAACTAAAATGTATATATAATATGTGTCACAAATACATTAAAAGATCCATTGTTTACATTCAACAATAAAAGAACACATAATAGTCTTTGGTCAAACTGTCGCCATAGAGTAGAGATTGTCGCCAAAGGGTAGAGATTGTCGCCAAAGAGTTTTAAAATGTCAGATTGACTGAGTTTCGAGCTATGAATTGTGTGATTTCAAATGTTCCTTTTTTGAATAGTCTGTGGAGTGTATGTCAAGACAAAAAAGCTTTTATTCTATATTTTGTGCAATAGACATCTGTGTTTTATATATTAGTGAACTATATAATAGCATGCTTAATATACACCTGTTACAAAAGGAAAATTTTGTAGTAACAGTCTGAATTGACTTGGTCTCGCCTATCTAGTAGTGCTTTCACCAAAGTGAGTAGGTAAGTACGTTTTATTATTCATATTAACGATGTATCTTATGCTTCTATGAACGTCAAGTCTAATTTTTATTAGCGTTTATTTGATTCGATTAGCGATTATTTGATCGAAAAAAATAAAATTAACAATGAATTGTATCAAACAATAAATACAAATACAAGCTATTGAATATATTTGGTTGTTGAATATATTTGGCGATAATTTTGTAGAAATTCATTATTCACAATTAAATGAAACTACTTGAAGTAGTATTATTTCTACTTTCTTTATGTTCTTTACCACGGTCTAGGTTTCGTTGTATTACAACATCTTCAGGTGGGCTATTAGCAAAGATTTTTAAAATGTTGTGTAATATATCCGCACTACATCCGCAAAAATCTTTGCTAATAGCCCACCTGAAGATGTTGTAATACAACGAAACCTAGGTCGTGTTAAGGAACTTAAAGAAAGTAGAAATAATACTACATCACGTAATTTCATTTAATTGCCACAAATACAAGCTGTAATTTTTTTTAAACTGTGACTAACATTAAATTTTCAGTTTTGTAGATATTGCAGGGAATTAAGGCAAACAACACGCGCTCTCAGTTGACGTAATAGAACAAAATTTAAAAAAAATTATATGCAATGATTATAGACAACGAAACTTTTTGACAAAAGAAAGTCAATAGCGTTCATACTTAAAAACTTAATGAACTACGACCAATGGGTGACATCAATAAATTAATCTATATAACGATGAAGAAAAGGTGTATAGAAATTCGAAAACACGTTAAAGCAATTTTACTGAACAAATCAATCTTCTATCTTTTGAATTACTTACTACTTAATTATCCACCTGTTCTGTACACGAACTTTCTACTATGAAGTAATTTGGTAAGCTTCACAAAATACCTTATCCCCTCTAATATAGATAATAATTTATCAAGCGAATAAAAGGATGGAAAAAGTGTAAGGATGCGGATATATTACACAACATTTTAAAAATAAGTATACGCTTAAATGACATTTTAAGTGACAGACAATATGTGCGGTTTGCATAAGTCTTCGTCATTGCGAACTGCAATGGCAAACGTAAAAGAGAGTGGGCGACAGCGATCGCAAGCAAACGCAGAGTATCCCTGACATTTCGATGAGTAAATGTTTGGCCAGAAGGTCAGACGATGGCGTCGTCACAAGTGGCAGCACTATATAAGCGTGTGCAATTTAGCAATAGCGATTTCGAATGGATGATAATCGATTTCGCCAACGTGGTACCTCTGTAGTAGCTGTAGCGCGTATTGTCTTTGGCTCGAGATAATGCGGCGATTTTGACAGTTAATGTGGCGGGTAATTGTGTGAATGTTTGAAGGCCATTTTACTCAGATGTTATGGCACGCTTCTCGTTAAAAGGTTTAAGATTGTTTAATTGGATATTTATCGACTTTTGTAATAGAATTATTGTTACATATACAGTGATTTTGTTAATGTTTCGTGTTCGGTGATTAATGGCACATCTTCTCCCTGTTTTACTATGTATTTTTGTACTTATACTTTGTATATGTGCCTTATAGTTTTAATTTTCAAATTTGTATACGCATTGAATTAAAAATCTTATCAAGGCCGTCTTTCAATTAATTCATGTTCATAACGTGTTATAAACTCTATCAGTCTGGTACCTAGACATAAAATGTGTTTGTTGAGGACTTTTGTTCAAATTGTAAATAAAATTTCTTTGATATTTTATTTTTTCTTAATGAGTTAAAATAGAGTCCTTGTTTATTAATTTAATCGTCATATTTATTCTATGACAGAACCAGGTTATAACCTCCCTGCGGCGGCGAGGTGTATTTTCAGGGATGTTATTAAAAAAAATTATTATTTAAAGCAATTTTGCTGAAACAATCAGCCCTTTACTTTTGAAATAAGATATGTTATGAACTTTTTCCGACGGCGAAGTATATTTTTTTATGTATAAAACTAGAATATATATTATTTGAAACATTTCATTATATTTACTTGTATGATATTAATCTAATACGTGAAGAGAAAACTTTGTACCCCTTTTTAAGCATATTGCGCTCACGGAAGAGTGTGAGATTTGGCATAGTTAAAGTTTATATGGAGAAAGAGTGCAGAAAACTAAAATGTATATATAATATGTGTCACAAATACATTAAAAGATCCATTGTTTACATTCAACAATAAAAGAACACATAATAGTCTTTGGTCAAACTGTCGCCATAGAGTAGAGATTGTCGCCAAAGGGTAGAGATTGTCGCCAAAGAGTTTTAAAATGTCAGATTGACTGAGTTTCGAGCTATGAATTGTGTGATTTCAAATGTTCCTTTTTTGAATAGTCTGTGGAGTGTATGTCAAGACAAAAAAGCTTTTATTCTATATTTTGTGCAATAGACATCTGTGTTTTATATATTAGTGAACTATATAATAGCATGCTTAATATACACCTGTTACAAAAGGAAAATTTTGTAGTAACAGTCTGAATTGACTTGGTCTCGCCTATCTAGTAGTGCTTTCACCAAAGTGAGTAGGTAAGTACGTTTTATTATTCATATTAACGATGTATCTTATGCTTCTATGAACGTCAAGTCTAATTTTTATTAGCGTTTATTTGATTCGATTAGCGATTATTTGATCGAAAAAAATAAAATTAACAATGAATTGTATCAAACAATAAATACAAATACAAGCTATTGAATATATTTGGTTGTTGAATATATTTGGCGATAATTTTGTAGAAATTCATTATTCACAATTAAATGAAACTACTTGAAGTAGTATTATTTCTACTTTCTTTATGTTCTTTACCACGGTCTAGGTTTCGTTGTATTACAACATCTTCAGGTGGGCTATTAGCAAAGATTTTTAAAATGTTGTGTAATATATCCGCACTACATCCGCAAAAATCTTTGCTAATAGCCCACCTGAAGATGTTGTAATACAACGAAACCTAGGTCGTGTTAAGGAACTTAAAGAAAGTAGAAATAATACTACATCACGTAATTTCATTTAATTGCCACAAATACAAGCTGTAATTTTTTTTAAACTGTGACTAACATTAAATTTTCAGTTTTGTAGATATTGCAGGGAATTAAGGCAAACAACACGCGCTCTCAGTTGACGTAATAGAACAAAATTTAAAAAAAATTATATGCAATGATTATAGACAACGAAACTTTTTGACAAAAGAAAGTCAATAGCGTTCATACTTAAAAACTTAATGAACTACGACCAATGGGTGACATCAATAAATTAATCTATATAACGATGAAGAAAAGGTGTATAGAAATTCGAAAACACGTTAAAGCAATTTTACTGAACAAATCAATCTTCTATCTTTTGAATTACTTACTACTTAATTATCCACCTGTTCTGTACACGAACTTTCTACTATGAAGTAATTTGGTAAGCTTCACAAAATACCTTATCCCCTCTAATATAGATAATAATTTATCAAGCGAATAAAAGGATGGAAAAAGTGTAAGGATGCGGATATATTACACAACATTTTAAAAATAAGTATACGCTTAAATGACATTTTAAGTGACAGACAATATGTGCGGTTTGCATAAGTCTTCGTCATTGCGAACTGCAATGGCAAACGTAAAAGAGAGTGGGCGACAGCGATCGCAAGCAAACGCAGAGTATCCCTGACATTTCGATGAGTAAATGTTTGGCCAGAAGGTCAGACGATGGCGTCGTCACAAGTGGCAGCACTATATAAGCGTGTGCAATTTAGCAATAGCGATTTCGAATGGATGATAATCGATTTCGCCAACGTGGTACCTCTGTAGTAGCTGTAGCGCGTATTGTCTTTGGCTCGAGATAATGCGGCGATTTTGACAGTTAATGTGGCGGGTAATTGTGTGAATGTTTGAAGGCCATTTTACTCAGATGTTATGGCACGCTTCTCGTTAAAAGGTTTAAGATTGTTTAATTGGATATTTATCGACTTTTGTAATAGAATTATTGTTACATATACAGTGATTTTGTTAATGTTTCGTGTTCGGTGATTAATGGCACATCTTCTCCCTGTTTTACTATGTATTTTTGTACTTATACTTTGTATATGTGCCTTATAGTTTTAATTTTCAAATTTGTATACGCATTGAATTAAAAATCTTATCAAGGCCGTCTTTCAATTAATTCATGTTCATAACGTGTTATAAACTCTATCAGTCTGGTACCTAGACATAAAATGTGTTGAAAATATTGATAGATGACACTAGTGACGTTATACTCAATATATCCTTTATATCCATATAAAACGAACAAATATGGCCCTGTGCAAACTATGATGAGACAGTCAAAAAAGCACATTTGTATATAAAATATATCGTATTGAAGACGAGATAATTATACTGTCTAATGACAGCAGTTTAAAACGTAGATATGTATATTGAATTTAAAATCATTGGTCGTTACAATTTGAATGGAAACTTTGCAATGAATCGTAATGTTCATGTTTTTTTTTTGTAATTGATACTGCAAATTGTGCCCTTTTTTAAGGCCAATTTATTGACATAGTTCATCCTGACTATTAGATTTTAATTATTAAAAGTGAGCGCTGAAGATATCTCGAGTGGTAGCGTCTCATCACGCAAGCCGTGTTGTCTATCTTCAATAACGTCTTCGAATTCCCATACGAGGATGACAGCGCCCAAGTTTGAAAACTATACTTTCGACTAATGTGTACATTTATGTCTAATAATCGTTTTACCTTTGACGAATTTCACGAAGCAAAACGGTGCCATTTTATAGAGATGAATTTAGAACGGAATACAGATAAAACATATTTGCTTCCTTTCTACGTTTGATTGACGCAGAAGAATTTTAAAAAGACTATCCATTTTTATTTATAATTTATCTAGTTACGTAGTAGTCTCGCAATGTTTTACTCTTTGTATTCAAATTTATTTCTTTCAGGTTGGCTGAAGTGAAATCGTCTTTATGTACGTCATTTTCCAAATATTTAAATATATTTGTTTGTAACTAATTTATTTTACAATTGAGAGAACTAGTCTACATTTTTTTAAAAACGCCTCACGTGGAAGAGATAGTTTGTCAATTCTAAATTCAAATATTCACTGTCTTTGTCGTCAACTTAGGTAAAAAGAACATTTTTAAAAAGGCGCAAAAACATTGTAATGAATTGCGCCATAGATAAAGTGTCTACTCTTAAATTATGGTTTAAACTGACCGTGCAGCATGTGATTCATATACGGCACGTATTGTGTGATATGAAAAGAGAAAAAAATGTGGGGACTGACACGGGCGATTGCGAATGTACACAATGGAAGGATTGGAGCGCGGGTTCGGAGATAATATTGCTTTATGCAAGTGTGTCGAAATCTAACAGAAATTATATTGTCGACTCGAGTTTATATTATGTGTTCTCTTATTTTTTAATTTTGTCTGACATTGTCGTAATGAATAACAGAATAATTAATTATATTAATTTATATATTTGAATACAAATTGATAAAAAACGCAGTGTTAGAAAATATAGTCTCTATTTGCTAAAGTAAAAAGTGTTATTGGTTACTTCTGAACTGCATTTTAAACTTATATTTTTGTAGGAATTCCTTTTAACTTTTATTGAAATATAAGTTTTAAGAAATACAGTGTTACGAAAGTATTTTAAGGAAAATGTTTCTGGCCATTTGTACCCTGTTATTTTCTAGATCAATTTTACGCAGAAGTGGCCATGGACGAAATTTATTTTTTTATTTTCATCTTTGGCGAATTGTACCGATAAAGAAAATAATCTTAATTTTCACAACCCTTTTTATTATTCGAACCAATGCGCGTAATTTCTTATTTTTTATATAAAAAGTTAATCTTATTTTTTTGAGTTCAAAAAATAGTTACTCTATAAATTTTTTTTTCGAAAAGGAAATTAATTGTTACAACTAAGTGTTAATATAGCAGACTGTCTTACTTCTTTATCAACTTAATATTTTTTTGATAATAAAATTAGGATTTCAGTTATTTTTAATTTACCAATAATTTCTATTCCGCACGTAGTAATGAGTAAAGAATGACTGTTATTGATTTTTTTTATATTTTGGCAATTGGCATTATCATAAACTTTGATTAGATATATATGATTCATTTATTTAATAAGACATTACGAGTATATTTGCAGAAATATTTTTCAAAAGTGGAAAAATATTTTAATATTTTTGAACATAATCGAATTCAAGTATTTTAGTTCCTTACATCCTTTCCGATAAATATCTATAAGGTTATCGTGAGATACCTATATGTAAACCTATTATCTATGTTTACGCCGAGAATATAAACCGTAAAACAATTCGCGAAAGCTGTCGTTATTCGAATTCCAAGGATACTGAATAACGTTACTTATTTGAAAATCAACTTAATTCTCACCTTTGATCGTGAATACTACATCATTGAATACTAATGGATTTTAGCTAGCGGGTACAGTCTACGTCGGAATAAGGTTTGTATATTTTAATAAAGATATGTTCTCTAAGAGATTTTGGGTTTAAATTCGTTTACTGTTATTTTTAATTTACCAATAAATAATTTAATTTAATAGATCGAGTTCATGTTAAAAGTTGAGTGTTGCGCTAAAATACTATTTTAGGGAAAATTTCATTAAAAGTTATTAGTTATGAAAAAAATTACTGCACACGGCTAATATAAACTTAGGGCGTGTAGGGCTGTATAAAGGCTGTGAACCCTTATAGGATCACTTAATTGTTACTTCCGTCTGTCTGTCGTGGTCTGTCAAATCCCTTCCTTTCGGAAACGGCTCGAGATATCAAGTTAAAATTAATATCGTATTTTGAGGCTTATAGCTTTACATTGCTGTAAAAGTGTAAATTTGAAGTTTTTTTATTTCACGCGACAAAAAGATATATCATCAAAGCCAGGGTATTTAGGTCTACCTTTAATCTTGACAGTCGGCATAATTAGAGGTCTTATAGCACAAGTAAAAAAAACATAGGAAAATAAATTTGTTATGCCTCTATTTCTATTTAAACTTGGTATCGACTCCAAAAAAAACTAATTATTAGATAGTATGTACTTAAATATCGGTGTCAATTGATTCGTTAAAAGTGATCCATTAAAATTTTCGTTTTTTATGTTAATTTTGTTTTCTTTTTTATTTTATAATTTATAGTTTGTTTCTTATATTTATATTTAAATACGAGTGTGCCTATTAAACTAATCGTTCTTATAACGAAGAAGAGTGAAAAGAATATATCGTCTGAAAGTTAGGGGGAAAATTCAAATGATTCTAAGTAATAAAACTATAGATCATGTTAACTGCCTCAGATTGATACACGATTGTTTGTCCGATACACATGTCACATACAGAATAAAAAAATCACTCAAATCGGTTCACACATACTGGAAATATATTCGAATAAGAATGAAATACAGTCGTAATAACGGAACCTCCTCTTTTGAAGCTGGTTAAAAAATTGTGTGATACCCTCGCTGGAAGTGAAATTTCTTCAGTCATCCAAATACTGTATCTCACCCAACAGTGCTTAATTTCGAAAAAAATATATCGATACTATTATACTCATTTTTTATTCAATGAAAATTTCATTACATCTAAAATTGTTTGCTGTGACCACCTGAGTATTAAAAGTCAAGAATTTTGTCTGTGGAAATAAGAATAAAGTTTGTGCGTTCCAGGATGACGTTTTACTTTCCGTGTTGCGCCCATTGTTAGCATAACAGTATCGAGCCGATAAAATTGGGGTAATTAACAACGTGTGCGATTTTGCAAAAATTAAAAGTCCGTTTTGATGTAATATGACACCAAAATAATCGAATGATTTTTTTAACACAATAAACTTAATTGAAAAATATATTCTGTTGCGAAAGCATCACTGCGTAAATCCTCTTTGCTTTTAACTGGATTTTTGTTCCTATAAGCTACATTTGCACGAGAAGTAACCTTTGTTTACCTAGTATAAATGTGAACATAAACTCTATAAAGTAACAACGTATCTTATTACTTACTCGCATGCTTATTGAAAACGACCTATTCTCTAGCGCCATTCTAGATGTGAATTTATTATTAAAACGAGCTTACCGGGAGCATTATGTAGATTTCCCATATGATCGTTAATCAAATATTTGTTGTGATGATCGAGTGCGCGTGACGACCGGTTCACCTTGAGCCAGCCTGTTGACAGTCGGACGTTCGTCTATCGCTTTTACACATACACACTGTGCGGCGCGTCGTTTGATTCGAATGTGACGCGGCGGTATTAGTCATGTCGCGTCCGCGCCGCTGTCATTGATCAAACGGACTGTCAGTTGAGGGATGTGTGGTTTTATCTCTTGAACGTTTCCCTGTATCCTTCGATACTTCCAGAATATACGTCGTTCTGCAACCTCGACATGCTAGTGGTTTGTCAAATCGGTTGTGCGCTGCTTTGCAATAGTGCGTTATATTGGTCAAAGTGTATCTATATTGATTTTTACCCTCAAAGAATCGCCATCTACTTTTATTAATATTTAATCTGACTACTGCCGGCCTCAGTTCTAGTTTTTAGGGTTCCTTCAAAGAAGAAATGGAACCATTGTAAGGTCACTCACGTTTCTGACCGTCTATCTGTCACGGCCTTTATTTTTAGAACCGCTTGACTAGCAATTTGAAATTTGGCATAGTAATAAAGCATATTAAGCCACACATACCTCAATAGTTAACACTCAAAAATATTGAAATAAAAATTTTAGGAGCAGCAAATCTGTTTTAAATTCCATTTGTAGTGCGAGGTTACTGTTTAAGGGCTGGTTACAAGGGTCTTAAAAATATTTTGTTCTCAAATATTGAATCTATTTGTCATTAATTTTGTATAAATTAATTATTCACCACTAAATGCAACTAAGTGATGTAGTATTATTTCTACTTTATTTAAATTCTTTACCACGACCTATAGGTTTCGTTGTATTACTACATCTTCAGGTGGGCAATTAGCAAAGATAAGTATCTTTACAAATAACCCACCTGAAGATGTTGTCATAAAACGAAACCTAGGTCGTGGTAAAGAATTTAAATAAAGTAGAAATAATACTACACCACGTAGTCTCATCAAGTTGTGCATATTTTGTTCATTATTTTAGGTTGTATCTCTACTGGTAAATAGTGAACATTTTATGCAGTCATCCCTTCCCCCTTTTTTGAAAACTACTAAACCTAAAATTATGAAAAAATAAGGGTTTTTAGAAACCTACGCAAGGGTTGTGGGAAAACTACAGCGATGATTCTAAATGTCATAGTTTTTGAAATATGCACCAATATTTTACGCCTGTGAAAGATACAGTTAGTCAATATATTTACGTTGTCAAAAATTTATATTTGTTAATATTTTAATGAAAATACTTTGTACCTCTAAAAGTTCTGAAGAGCCTAAATATGTACTTAACCTTCGTAGTGTGAATTCTATCCGTACTTAACAGTTTTTTTTCAATTTTGCTCTATACAGCGCGATGCCTTTTGTAAACGAGGTGGAATATCTAGCTCTAATAGATACTCTCTCTTTAAGCCGTTCTTTTAATAATCTAATCTGTATATCTTTTTATGCATATGTTTATTGCTGGCCAATTTGAAAGCATTTGTAATATAAGCACTTAGTAAAAAGTCTATTGAAATGACACACTGTAGAACAATATTTCAATTATTACTAAATAAAAACACTTTTCATTCTAAAGGCACTATGCTATTTCTCCTATTAAAATGTAATATACGTGTTAGTTTGAATTATAAACTACAGTCTATGCAGTTTCTTGAAAACCTGTATAATAATTTAGGCATGGTTGATTAACAAACATCCACATATGTCAGGTGTCACGCACTAATACGTCAGTCGCACTTATCAACACAGGAGCAATAAACCAAGCAGAGTTATAAACTATATTATGTTTTGACAAAGACTGCAACAGCTTGTGATATAGCTCCAAAATATAATTTAAAAAAATTAAAACATTAACAAATAACCTGGAAAACTAATAAGATAGTAACAGATACAAGTAATTATGTAATATAAAAAAGAAAAAGTTTAATTAATTAAAGAAAATTCTACTTTTAAACTTGTAACAAATAACAAATTATTTGTTGTAAGTTTAATGCTTACATAGGTAGTCTTTAATGCTGATTTAGGTGTTGTCAGCAATTGAATAAAGAAACCACGTTTATTGTTACGACGAGATACGTAGTTCCGTTAATCTGCGGAAGGGAAATCTGGATTAATTTCAGATTATACTCAGTGTAAGTAAATGTCTCACATTTAAAAAAATATACATTTTCTCTCGGAATAGCTATTTATATATCTGTCGAACCGGTTTACACAGTTTTTGCGCGAAAGTGTGCGTACGAAAGGTACCTTGTATACGTGTATCAATCAATTGAAGGTAATAAAAATATAAATATTAAAATAAATATGATGTCACATATCGACAATGTTACATTTGTTTATTAAAATCTACTTATTTGTTTACAAGAGATGAAAAATGAAATAAAATAAAAATCGACCGAGTGATTTAATTACGTTTAAATGAAGAGAATATTGTTGATTGTACAACAATATTGGGTAACAATATAGTTGTCCAATATTGTCGTACAATCAACCTTTTCTGTTGATTTAATAACTTACGATAATATCATTGGATAATAGTATATACTAATATAGAATATCTCTGATACTTTAAACATTAAGATCGTAAGTGTAAAGACCGTAGTGTCAATCAAAAGCTACTTTAAGTTTATTTTATTCAGTTCTTTAGTGTCCATTTCCGAGAAACCTTTCCTCAAACTCGTCCTACTTAGCAAAGATAGCTTTTTAGTCAGCATGTCAATTAAGGATAGCGAACAAAGAACTTGTCCAAGGAGATTAGAAAGTTTCTGCCGGAATACAAACACGGTATAAATATATCTAAATGTGGCGAAAGAATCATGATGCTTGATGCAAGTGACCCATAGAGGCAGGATGTTGTTTGTTGGTAATGTGGGCTGTTTGCGACATTTCCGCGCGAGGTACTGGCCTGCATTAGATTAATTCGGACCTGTCACTTGTGTTTAAAATGGCAACTAGATTCTGTACGGAGCGTAATGCAATATATATAGCGAGTTGGTCAATTAGTATAGGAAAAAGTTTGTTCGGATTTCTCTCGATAGTTATCTATAGGTAACATTTTTTGTTTGTTGCGGAGAACAGATTTATTTTTCAATAAACGAATATTTTTTATTTTCGATTTTTTCTCAAAGATTCAAATTGAAAATAACGTTTCATTATTAAACAGAATCTTCATGAAGAAAAATTATATTTTGTTACCGTTGTTTCTTTTTTGGAAACATTTTTTTTTTTAATTTCATTAATTGGAATATTATTTTAGAATGTTTTGTGAAACTCTGAAACCTTATATTAAAATAGTAATATTTTTTTGTAATAAAATTTAATATCCATCATAGTTAAGTATTACATTCTTAAAATAACATTATGGTGTTGTATGGGATCAGAAGATCTTGAAACTTTTTGGTAAAAAATGGGGAAATAGTGGAGATTATTAAAAATAGCTCTATAAAGAGAAACATCAAAGATACGGCAATTGTTTGGTTATATTAAAAGAATTAAATATAAAAGAGCATATTATACGAAGCAAACATCTAGCAGACTTGAGAACTGGTTATATGGAGTGCAAAAGGACGCGAAATACGTGAAAATAAATAATTGAAAGAGAAAGCTGAAGATGTATGTTGAAGGAGACCATAGTTTAACATTGACTATAGAGCTGATAAAAGTAGTACTCCCACAGCATCCTGAATAAAGTGTAGTGGTATTCGCCTTGGCATATCACTGCAAGTAATTGATAATACCGTAACGTAATAATGCAGTTTGCCGTCAAGTGGAGCACCATTAGAGCTATCGAGCTGACAGCGAGTGTAATTAGTGGGCGAGTGCAATATGCGGCCTGTTATCGGTTGTCGGCTGCAGGTAAGTAGGTTGTATGTGGCCGGTTGCGATGTGTCATTGCGCGCGCAGGTGGATTTGAAGCCAGTAGTTCTACGTGGTTACAGATAAAGGATATCGTCGGTGCCAATATGAAATCGCACATTGTAGCAAATACTATTGTCAGAACAGCAAAAGAAACTCGTTTTATGACGCCAATTTGAGGATTGCAACGTAACACGTAAATAATGACGCATTTACATCTATCAAAATAATAGTTAAATTGATAATTATCTATTTTATTTTTTTTTGTTCCACGAAAAGGTAACGAGTATGTCGACACGGCTGAATATCCGTTTGTTTTCTGCTCATTTTAATACAAAAACCTAAAATTGAGTTTGTTAAGGTATGTAGTTAGACTTTGGCATAGACAATAAGATGCAATTTTCAGCGGCCTCTGTCAACTAGGCGCTCTACTACATACTTGACAGGTTTAAAGTCTGTTTTTTTAGTAGTGGCAATATTTTAAACTTACAATATGGCGGTCTATTTGAGTTTTTATTTTCATCATATACTTAAATATTTATAAGGTGTCGTGTCTTATATTCTTGCATATTTTACGTTTACCAATATTTCGTATAAGAATATCATTCATAAAAATATCATTAATTTTACGTCGGAACATCACATATTTTATTTTAAAATCCTTTAATAGCTATAAAATAATTTTAAAATGACTAAAATAACTTCAAAAAGTGGACAGTGGCAAAGTATAGGATAAAAAAACCTGTGTCGGGTGTTATCGATATGGGGCGTCTGATGCTTAAAAATAGAGGTACTGGCAATACAATTTGTAGCCTACTTTCGGTCGTTTCCGCCTAAGCAGTAAGCATCTATAGCTCACTAAATGCAGATTAAATCTATTTAAAAATCAAAATAATTTAGCCACTGGCCCTTATTTAGTACGCTCAACTGGTTCTATACAGAGTCGTAATGAAGCGATTTGATTCTCGCCATTTTGGCGTTGATAGTGAGCGTCCGCAGTAGTGAGCGTCCACGCAACTAATGTTGGAGATGAGACAGTATCAAAAAACGAATCGATATATATATATTTCGATATATTAAAATTGTAATAGGGTATCAAGTTTTCATCGATTTATTTATACATTGAGTAACACGCCGATAATCAGTGTCTATAACATAACAGTTTTCTAAGGGGAAGAACAAAATATAAGATATACATATAAAAATATGAATAACATTAAACAGGAATTACCATGATTGGCGAGTGCAAATTTTCCGTGACAAAAAATTCCGTGTATTAATATGGATATCTATATATTTTGTATTAATTTGTTTTACTAACAATTTGAACTTAGCTATTAAAATTATATGAAATTAAAATGATTAAAATTATATAATATTAAAATTATATTATACCAATTACTAGTAAGGAATGTACTCACTCGTAGGATAACAAAGATTACTTAAACTGATCTTGAAGGTTAGAAAGCCATGTTCTAGTTTTTATATATATAAGATCCTCAAATACTTTCAACAACGAGTGCACCTAAGCCATCGCCACTCTTAATATTCTTTTGATTCGTTAAAATTATAAATTCAGCAATATATCCAATATATTGTTTAGATGCCTCGTTCGCGTTAAATCCGTTACAGCGATGGTGATTCTATTTCTTCTAATATTTTTATTTTACTTTAGAATAGCTCCATTGAGAGGTTGTTGTAATGTTTTTCTTTTAATATAAGTGAAAATCGTAAACAGGTAATTTTTTTTCATTTTTTTATACCCCTAAGGTCGACAAAATAATAGAAAAACCGAAAATGTCGATACAAAACTATATGATATTATCGTGTATCGATACAATGAATTGCGATATGATATGTCGATACAAAGGACAATTCTGGGCATAACTAATTAAATGTCAAATTTACTTCTCGGGACGCTCACGGTGGCGCTTCAAATAGGCACAAAAAATAGCATTTTATTTATATATATATATATATATATATATATATATATATATATATATATATATATATATATACACACAGTCCAACGTACTAGTATAATAGAGGTTAGTAAATTTAGTCTTGAAAAGTTAATTTTTTTAGGCTATGGTAGTGTTTTGGGTAGAACAAAATTGTTTTTCGTTGCCTACGGGAAACCGTTACAAGTTTAGTTCGCCACTAACACGTTATTGGTGTCGGCGGACATTTCTCTACGAAATATCATTTTACAAATTGAAAGATACGCGATTATCATATCTTTCAATTTGTAAAACTTGCACCTATTTCAGTAGCGAAATGTCAGCCCGACACCAATAACGTGTTAGTGGCGAATTCAAATTGTAACGGTTCCCCCCGACGGCAACGAAAAAACGTATCCTACCTGAAATGCTATCCTAAATATAAGATTTCAATAGACTAATTTGCGTCGTATTTAAATTATCCCACGTAAACACGCGAGCAATCTTCCTCTAGCATCGTCCACTTGTTAGTTTAGCGCGTTTTTATAAGCTTATATTTTTTATTATATCTGACACTAACCTTTCTATTTAAATTTAAATATTTTTATAAGAAATCTTAACTGAAAAAAATAACAAAATCCGGGACTGGATTGTTCTCAGGATAAAGTTCCAATACCATTAATGAATATAATGTATAAATAAAAATGTATGTAAATCTGTTTGTCCAAATTAAATATAAAACTTTAAAACACAAAGAAATTGATATTTGAAGTGACACATTTTAATTGTGCACGAATTATTTATAACTAACTGTAACTTTAAACACTACGTAAGTAATTATTATTAATCTGATGTAAATTTAATAACACGGTCTTATAGCTAAATATTACGTTTATTTGTAAAAAATATATTAAAATGAATATTACTTCAGGATATTAGTACAAATATATATTAACTGATCAGTAGATGGCGTTAGGAAAGCACCATATGTCGATGAAACGCTAGCTAAGGCTCGCTTTTTTTATTGACCGCCTATTCAGTCATTGTTCAAGCCTCTTCACTACCAGACAACGGGTACTATTATTTGGAAATGGCAATGTGATCTTATGATATATTTGCCTCTTTTTTCTATTTAGCGGCTTTGAGCTTTATGATTAGTGCAAAGTGAGATCTTAGCATCGTTTCTGTACAAGTTGGGTCGACGCTCTGTTTATGAAAGCCGAACGGGTCGATCATAAGTTGGCTCACGTGCTAGCAACTAATCTCGCATCTAGTACGCTTCAAGTAGGGATGCCTGTAAAGATATTGTTTTTTTTTTCGATATCGACAATTTATAAATATTCAATTATTTCATTCGGATATTTCAAAAGAATAGTGATTAAATATATTTTAATGTATACATTGAGTTAAGATTTTCTCTTGAAACTACAAAATGATGTTTATTGTTTTACAATAGATATCGAGCTGCGCTAAGAGTATTTTTTAAATCCACTTCCTTATTATTATATTGGTCAGTCTGAAAGTAAACATTTTATAAATTAAAAGTACATAATTTATAAAATTATGTTTATTTTTTTTGTTAGTCCCGGTTTTTCACGGACAGAAAACGAAACGCGGCCGCATTTTGTATTAACCATTTTTTGCCTAAATGTAATAATTAATTTATTAACGATATTCTCCAGGGTTTGGTACTGTATTCGCGTACAGAATTACATGGTTCAATCTATTGTAATAAACTAATTATAGTATTAGGCATATAAATCCTCTGGACTTTTTTTTATAGATATTCATGTGTATATAATATATTCATAAATTGTTTAATATCGCTATAATATTTTAAAAGTTTTTCAAAAATATACTCGATACATTTAACCGAACCCCCCCTCCCTCCCTCTAATTCGTCATCGCTCTCTACCCAGATATTTTTACCTGATCATTGAGGTTTTATTTACACAGAGAAGACATTTCGAACGATATCGATTTGCAATTGTCTTACAACTAATCCTTCGGAAATCATCGTATTTTTCGGTTATTTCTTGCAAGGCATTGCATTTCTCGTTTCTCTATTTAACTTTTCATGCTAGTCGACAAATGCGGGCATACTTGGGTGTGACAGCGTGAGTATAGAATATGGCCGTTACTGTCAATAATAAATAAATTGAGTGAATTGTATTTAAAAAGTAAAATAAATATGTAATTTAATATTAATATACTCCTTCGTCGCTTTTTGACACTTTTCTAGAGTAATTTGTATCCTATCGTACATGCTGGAATTTTTGAATGTCTACGTATATCGCTAAACGTGTAGACGCAACGAACGCTTGCGAACGATTAAAGCAACTGCGGTCACTGGACCGCAATCCGGTTATGCAAGTATCTAGCGCATATGGCATCTCGATGCACAATGGAAATGGTACTATTTACCCTGTATCAATGTGAATACTATAATTTACACAAGAATGATGAAAAACTACGCTTCTATTTATAAAATTCTATTACTAAAAAGATAAAGCCCTTACGTATGTTTGAATGACGGGATCACTTTGATATATGGGCGATATGGCACTCATTATGTTTAAAAAATTAGGTTAATGAAGATATTAGATGCCAAAATTGCAAATATTGATTCTAAAGCTTTTGGAAATACGCCCTGTAACTTAGAATGATTAAACTGAACACTTATAGGATCACTGTGTTGTGCGACTCTGTTCATTTTCTGGGAAACGGCCGGAGGTATCAAATTAAAAAATTCAATAAAAATGGCCTTTTACATTTCACGTACTTTGATACCAACTCATCGACTTCCCGCTTATGGCAATTCGGGTACTTATTAACAGGTACTTTCCGTTAATCTACATTCTTGAAATTTAGTACAAAGGAAGATCTCGCAGCATAAATGAATGAATTTAAAATAAATGATGAGAAAAAATCCGAAAATCATTAATTTTAAATTCTATGTGGAATGTTTGATTTTCCTTTTTTTATATATTTTTAAAATACCTTTTACCTATGTTTTACGAATTCAATCTAGGGAGCGAGTTTTACTCACATTTGACCGTCTTTTTTGTAATTTATTAGGCTTATTGTTCCTTTAAGTCTTGCTTCGTTGTATTTATGCTCTTTTGAATAAACAAATTGAAATGCTCTATTGAATAAACAAATTATATCTAACGTAAGTGTTCGTTACGTCCAATCGTTTAGAGTAATGCAATGATAATATATCGATTTAAATCGATAAACCCAAATACATCGTACGTCCCTAGCTTCGAGCAGTTCCTCATTAGCGATAAGTTATTGAGGGTAATGCGCAGTGTGCCATGCGGGTAGTTGAGGTATAACTGCCTCTTTTGGCTGGCGAGTTGGTACTCCGCAAATAGGGTCGTTCCGACGACTTATGAGTACATCAAGCAATTTCGCCTCCATAGGACTACTTACTGTGTCCATTTTTTGGCTTTATCTCCGTAATATACTAGTTTTTAAGTGGAAGGATGCCCAATGAAATTAATGGTCATTCGTTTTTTATTTATGAAAGTTTTTCAGTTTCGTCTGTGAACATTTTAATACGGTATATTAAAATGTTTGGAATCTATATGGCCACTTTGATACGTCAGTAATAATAAATGCTAGTTGATTTACGTGCCGAGAATTCCACACCATCAAGCATGCGACTGCACTGAGATGTTATTATATACACAGAGAAGACATTTCGAACGATATCAATTTGCAATTGTCTAATAACTAATCCTTCGAAAATCATCGTATTTTTTCGATTATTTCTTGCAAGGCCTTGTACTTCTCGTTCCTGTGTTTACCTTTTCGTGCTGGTCGACAAATACGGGCATACTTGGGTGTGACAGGTTAGTATAGAATATGGCCGTTACTGTCAATAATAAATAAATTGATTGAATTGTATTTAAAAAGTAAAATAAATGTGTAATTTAATATTAATTTGCTCCTTCGTCGTTTTTTGACAATTTTTTAGAGTAATTTGTATCCAATTGCACATGCTGGAATTTTTGAATGTCTACATATATCGCTAAACGTGTAGACGCATCGAACGCTTGCGACGCCTAAAGCAACTGCGGTCACTTGACCGCAATCCGGACCAGGACCGCACCTATTGGTAAAAAGTATATAATAAATATAATACTCATTTTTCCAGCAGCATAATGATGGTTTATTGCAATAAATATAGATTTTAAAGATATCTTAATTGTTGTCCTTTTAGATGTTCTTACTAAGTTATATTTTTTAATGTTACTGTTTTTTTTAATTTTTATTATAAACCACTTTTAGGGTTCCGTAGTAAAATGACAAAAGCGGAAATCGTAATTATGTCATGTTCGTCTGTCTGTCTGTCCGTATGTGTCATTTATTTTACTCGAAGATATTGATACTATACATATAGATGAAATTTGGATGGTAGGTATTTTCTATGAACCGCTATATAATAAAATATTGGAATTATGAACAAAAAAATAATATTAAGGGTTGCACTCCATACTTGTAACTGAAGGATGGAAAAAAATCTAGTGCACATGGACTTGTGGAGTATCGTAAGATAGGTCTTAAAAATGATATAGAGGTTCCAAAATAACTTATTTAAGTCAATAGTTGTTAAGATGTGCGCTCCTAAAGTCTTAAAAATTATGGGGGCCCTCCAACTTTTCAAAGCTGACGCGTGTAAAATTCTGAAAACAATTGAGGTAGTAGAACTTAAAATAGACTTTAAACTAAAACTGGTTTGAATAAGAGATGCTGTGTGGTTTTCGAGATATGGGATATTTTCGGTACCGACCGCAACGATATCTTTGATTAAGACATTGTGTCTTTGAAAATTACAAGCTTATAAGCTTAATATTTTTTCGTGCGACGAAACACTTGACGCACGAGTCCGACTCGTACTTGGCCGGTTTTTAATATTTACTCTTTAATCACTGACAGCTAAATCATCGGCATTCGTTATCGCACGAGTCCAGTACCTAAATAACGATATGTTACATAATTCATGTCACGATACCTATCTCATTGCTACGAATCCAATGGCTATACACATCACGATAATGCGAATATTTGTCAAAGCCCAATACTGTCATTTCAGTAGAGAATCGCCAAATGACATAATTTTAAAATCTACTGTCTAAATATGCAATGTTCTCGCCTTTAAAAACAACATATCAATCGCTAAAATTGGCTGTACTGAAAGACAGGCTTGTTGCTTTGGCGTGTTTTACACACGTGTGTTATCTATCTAGTCACATATGAATTATGTGGCAATACATATTTACTCAACTTGTTCCGTGCGTTCAATTTACTAATGGCCAAGTTGGGAATTTCATAATAATGGCGCGTGTGTAAACGTAACGCTTACGGTAGGTGTGTAATAGTTTTTTAATTGCGTTGTGAGATGAAACAATTCAAAATTATCTAATATCCGGTTTGCCCGCTTCACTTGTGCCTACTCAATAGTAGAAGTTTAATCAATATTAAACTTGTTTCTATAACTAGTTTACAAATAAACTTTGTTAATAAAATTTTATGGGCGTGATATATGTGGATCGACTCTCGTAAGTATAATGCAATATCCGAATTAAATCTTTACATCGTCATTTGTTAAGGAAATTATTAAGAGACATGATCATAAATGTTTTTGATAAAAACTGGAACCTTTACATGTTGCTTCCATCTATTACGTCGTTTTTTTAGAAACCGTAGTAACAGAAAGCATATATTTATTTCTTGAAATTCTCATGACTAACTTACAGATATGCCCAAAGCCTTGTTAACTCGGAAGTACCATAAGGATAAATGTTGTAAAATGTAGGGCGAATAATAAAAAAGTACCATAAGGATAAATGGTTATAAAATGTAGGGTAAATAATAACGAATGAGATAGAAAATACACATCAGTTCAAGAAAACCCCATTCCTGAAGCGGCCAATGGAGTAGAAAAATATCTGGGCGCATCTCGTTATAATGTGTTGAATAATGTGAGTACACTGAAGAGAGATGAACGCTGCAGGATATTTCGTGCGTGCTCTAGACTAAACTTATCCACTCCACCCATCCTGAAACGTAAGAAAACGGAGTTACGAGATATGACATACTTAACACGGTTAAAAATAACAAAATATAGTTTTTTTAATAATTTAACAGAGGTAATACGTACCCCTAAATATTTGAATATTTATACATATCACTGTACGGAACGCTTGTAGTACGAGCTCTACTTGCACTGTACAAGTTTCTTGTTCTACTTTGAGTCCACATTAAAACTTTTTACTCAGGGTTTGTTTAGCCTTTAAGCCGTATCGTTGCTGTAGGAGGAGACGTTCAAAAATGGACGAAATTTTAAAAGGATTTGTATATATTCCAAGCGGTCGGTTAGAATTTCGCTTTTAACGTTATTCTGTCAAACAAAAATGGAATTAAGTAAAACTTCCAGTTACGCGTCGAGCGTCCCATTATCATAAATAAGAGTTTATTGACATAATGAGACTTGAAGTAATAATACTTTAATGATCCAAGTCGATTCTAATCTGTGTTGTACTGTTAGCTATAAATAAACAAGACCCTTATTTCTTTCCTAATATTATATCTAGGGTATAAGATTCGGAAAGATATATCTAGACCTTTACCTAGACTTATATCTAGACCTAAGTACATAAGTCAACAAATAAACTTTACAGAAATAACAGCAATACCTAACACTATGAGTGTTACACTTATTTTTATTTCAATTAATTACATTGCTAAGAAGTTATAGTTTATTGAAGTTCTATTTTTGCTTGATATCATCTAACAAGGGTTTTAGATAACTTGTGTCATATTTACTAAATTGTAAATTTTAAGTTACCTGTTTTATGTACAGGTTTAATTGACGCAAGGCGCTAAAATTAATTCAACGATACAAAACAAACAAAAAAATGAATTCCTTAAGATTGTTGTCGTGTGACAACCAAAAATTATTATACATTTTTTGATTGAAAATTATTACTTTTTCCCAACTGTTAATGTAACATCATTTTAACATTTGAAAAATAAAATAATTTTTACGTTTTTATTGCGTTTTTTAAATACAGGAAGTGTGGTGAAATACATACTTTCCTGTAATATTAATTATATAATTGTTGAAAGCGATTCTTACCAAAACGAGACGGTAAACATGTTTTTTCCAAAATTTGAATATAAAATCATTTTGCATTAACTTAGTTTTTAAAACAAATCGCCCGACGCGTTTTAAAAAAAAATAAAGTGTGGTGAAATTACCACTTTTCATGTAATGTTCGTGGTACAATTTTGAGATATTTGTACCAAAACTAAACGGTAAGTAATTTTCAAATTTTAAAATAAGCTAGATATTTATAGATTTAATAGTATATTAAAAATTCAGCTAATTTCGTCGACAACGCGTTTTACATGACATCTACCTTAAGTACCCACTTGTTGTATCCCATCATTGGTTGGAAACGATCACGGATATTTGTTACACCAAGTTGCACATCCCTTTAACTTGTGTGCCTTATTCAGGTGTTAAGTTGATAGGAGCCAATGACTTCAGACACAAAAATATATTGGCATTTTTTACTTACGTGTTTCTATCTGCCGACCCTAGACATATTTTCAGTTATATTTTTGACACGCATTTCATGGTTTTTGTGTTAATGCATTTTTTTAAAACTTATATATTCCTTGGAAAAGGAGTGGAGCTAAATTTTAATATTTGAATTTGTATTCCGATATCTGAACTTTTATCGAACTTCCCGAATTGGTGAGACAGCTTACTGATACTTTTGCTGAGTGTAATACCAGCGAGGCTAATTCCGAAGTCGGATTTGTTGGAAATGTTTCGATTTGGACCTCCAACATTTTGCAAGTTGGATAAGAGAAGAGCACGGTAAACCTCCCCCACCACTTCGATGGAATTCCAAGTTTAATTAAGCAGGATTGTTGGTAATGGCGTTACGTCAGCCGCGTGAATTGGATAAAGCATCCGAATGAGGCTACTCGCGTTATTGGACTGTCCGCGCTTGGGCACGGGGGAATGTGAAATTAACAGGACGTTAGACTGTGACGTAATGAAAGTCATAATCACTGACGTGGCAATACAACTGTCGCAAAGTGACCAGTTCATTAAAGCCAACATCAACGAAAAACGTACGAAACCTGATTGAAGGAAGTGAATAACGTGATCATCGTATATGTGATTAATATAATGTACTTGATACAAATAAAGCCTACGTCTTAATAAGGTCTATACACCCAAAAATTAAGAAGAATAAACCCAACTTCGAAAATACTTTACACACGCGCTCGCGCACTCGGTCGGGTTACAGGGTATTTATGTGTGTGCGTGTGTAATATTCTTTTGTTTTTTAAGTTTCTTTAGTTACCAAACTATGAAAAAAGATTCAATTTGATATGTCGGAAAAGAGCAGGAAACAGTATGGAAATGGTGTGATAACAGCGCGAGTGAACTTACGAGGGACATAATTTTGTTGAGACATCTTTTGAAAATTATGTGGACGGTGTATTGCGTATGTTCGGATCTAATGAATTGCATAACTTGAATCAACAATGTTTAGTAGTGAAGTTTTATGAACGTAGATAATCGGATCGTGGGTTGATAGGTAGATAATCCTAAGTCTACGAATCTGGCACAAGGTAAGAATGTGATTGTTTGAAATATTACAAAATAGCAAAGGTAAAAGCCCATATAATATTTGGCCCAAGTGTTACAAGAATAGATGACGCTCCTACATATAGAAAATAAAAAATTATCTCCTTAAACGTTTTATTTAAATCGTCAATTAGATTAATGAAACAAATTGAATTTTTTTTATGAAAAGTTAGATTGTATTATACTATTACTACGGAACTCTTTGAACCAGCAAGATGAATCAAAGTGCAGATTTTGTCTTATTGTATCCTCTATACACAGATGTAACGTACGCGTTGAATTTTTTTTATGAAAAGTTAGATTGTATTATACTGTTTCCACGGAACTCTTTAAACCAGCAAGATGGATCAAAGTGCAGATTTTGTCTTATTGTGTCCCAATATTCACAGATGTAACGTACACATTGAATTTTTTTATGAACAATTAGATTGTATTATACTATTGCCACGGAACTCTTTGAACCAGCAAGTTGAATCAAAGTGCAGATTTTGTCTTATTGTATCCTCTATACACAGATGTAACGTACGCGTTGAATTTTTTTTATGAAAAGTTAGATTGTATTATACTGTTTCCACGGAACTCTTTAAACCAGCAAGATGGATCAAAGTGCAGATTTTGTCTTATTGTGTCCCACTATTCACAGATGTAACGTACACATTGAATTTTTTTATGAACAATTAGATTGTATTATACTATTGCCACGGAACTCTTTGAACCAGCAAGATGACTCAAAGTGCAGATTTTGTTTTATTGTATCCACTATATACAGATGTAACGTATACGTTGATTTTTTTTATAAAAAGTTACATTGTATTATACTATTTCCACGGAACTCTTTGAACCAGCAAGATGAATCAAAGTGTACATTTTGTCTTATTGTATCCACTATACACAGATGTAATGTATACGTTTGATTTTTTTTATAAAAAGTTACATTGTATTATACTATTTCCATGGAACTCTTTGAACCAGCAAGATTAATCAAAGTGCAGATTTTGTCTTATTGTATCCACTACACACAGATGTAACGTATACGTTGGATTTCTTTTATAAAAAGTTACATTGTACTATACTATTTCCACGGAACTCTTTGAACCAGCAAGATGAATCAAAGTGCAGATTTTGTCTTATTGTATCCACTACACAGATGTAACGTACCTACTCATCCATGAAATTGACAGGTCCGACAGGATCGTCGAAATAAGCCACGTAAAACTCGAAGAATGAAAAACACATTCATTTTGACAACAGTAATGGAACGAATGTCATTGTCAGTTAACAGTTTAATTATACACAGGTCTGCAAATTTTTAATTTATTTTCCCTTTATGGATAGGGTATTTTGGTGCGCTGATTACGAATATGTACTTAGATTATCTCCAACACCCTCAGTTTCTTTGGAAAATCCCTATGTATGAAATCGCAAAACAAACCAACTTTACAAGTAAAAAAATTATATTACAATAAAAAATAATTATAAGACTTTAACTATTATAAATACATTTAAATGACGTTAATAAATATATTAGAAATATTAAATAATTTTGTGGTATCTTGCTTTTTTTTCACCAAAGCTCCGATTGTGAGATTTTCGCTTAAAGGTCCGACTTGGATCATCTCTCTTTAACAACCAGCAATAGTCTGCCATCATCCTTTTATTCCACCTTCCCTGATAGCAACGTTCTATCTCTTTCAAATCCTGATGAAATCTTCGCCTTACTCTTCACTTATAGTTCCCAAGTTATCAGGAAAGTAGTCCAAGTGCGAATTAAGGAAATGAAGTTTAATGCTCATCGAACATCCCATTTTTCTGAATTTTTTCACAAACATTTTCTTCACAATTTCCTCATAATTTGGACTTTTATGGTATCCTAGGAAATTGTTCCTTAAAATATTTCCAGGCTTCTAATTCAATTTCACTTAATTTTTCATCGAAAGTTGTTTCTTTCATCAATTTTCTTATATCCAGGCCAAGGAAAATAACTTCTTTCACTTTAGCTTCAGATAGAGATGGAAAAATTTACTGCAGATATTTAGAATCTTCTTCTTTATTCAGCGCCTTCGCAAATTGTTTCATCATTCCCAGTTTTGTATGTAAAGGGGGTAGTCAAACTTTTTCCCGGACGACTAAATTTTCTCTTACAACATTTTTTGTTCCAGGGAGAAGTTCAGTTCTCTGTGGCCACTCTTTCTTCGTCCAATGTTGTCATCTGTCTCGACTATCTCGCTCGCAGAGAAAACAAGGGTATTTGTGTAGCCACCTTGTTGACCGAGCAGTACTTATAACTTTCAGATCTCCACAGACCATCCAACTGTGTTGTACGTACTTTATTTTATCAAATACATTTTTCAAATTGTCGTAGTATGTCACTTAGTTAATTACATTATATTTCACTAACTATTTATGAGAACTTATTCATTGTTGTCCACTGCAACCATTCCGTGTGTTTTTTGTTCAATAAGAAACAATTGAAATAAAATATCAGTTCTTGACTAGATAGGCCTAGGTACTTTTGGCAAAAAAAAAACTATACTAAATAACTAAAAATCCTGACGGGATTTTTTTAGCATTTTTCTCGTAATCAGCGCCCCAAAATCTATCAAAGTCAATCATCAAATCTGAAAGCGGAAAACCATTGTAGACCATTAATTTAGGCAATGGCTAGAAATTAAAAAAACTCTATTTATGGTTTTTGAAATATTTTTTAAAAACTTTATACTTTGTTATTTTTATTTCTTCTTAACAATTGTTGATGTATTAAAAATATAATGTATGTATTGTTATGAAGATAAATTTGTTTGTTGTATTATAGTTACAAATTTTATTTTTTTGTTTCCCGATTGGCAATCGCTTTATTTTTTTTATTTCTAGAAAATATCAGTCTTTTTAAAAATTATATTATATTCTATTATTTCCATTTTCACTGGTCATCTTTAGTAATTAATAAGTATAATAAAATTTGTCTTAGACGATACTATTCTGTAAATAATAACTTTTATCAAATTTAGAAGTGGTTAATAGTATTAATGTAAGTTTATTATCCTAACTAATGCTATAAATATGAAAGCTTGTTTGTAGCTTAATTTGTTAAACAATCCCGTTTTAATTGCATGAAGGAACTCAATGAAATGTTACAAGTAGTTAGAACAAACTCAGAAGTTGCATATCGACTAATTTTCATTGCGATGGATTATGTAGCTCTCGAAGAATAGAATGGGACTAATTATTTTCATTTTTAGTTCAATTACGCCGAACCTTTGAAATACCTCGTCTTAAACCTTCTCCCCAATAAAATTCACGAGAGTTTTCATAGCGTAACGTCGTGTTTGGAAAAACTCTACCTGTTAAATATTAATTAGTATTATTTTAAATTATTTATTAATTTCAGTTATTCGATTCATTCTCGAATTCAATGCGAACGAAATGTTATTAATAAATGAAGTAATTATAACATAAAAAAACATGGAACCACAGTCTGATTCCTAATACAAAATATTCATCCAAACATCGGAGGTAAAAGCAATCAATTTGCAGGTTCTACACGTAATTTGCAAATAATGAGTTGCATCGCGTTGCAGCTGCAACACGACCTGCCATGCATTTGTGATGCAATCACTTGACCGGTCGCCTCTCCAATTACGCAAGAGAATGTGGCGGTGACACGTGAGAATTTGACGGCTATTGCTGAACGAAATGATTGTGAATTGGCTGCTATGTGATCTGTGTCTTTGTCAGTAATATCTCGCAGTTTCTCCAAAAGATACCTTTAAGATAAGAGGCAGGGTGGTGATACGGGAAGTTTAATGATATAGGAGGTATTCTATTTAATAAAAAAGTAAAATTAATTTAAATTATTATTTTTTATGAAATCCTTGATTTGCATGATACAGTCTTAATTGGAAATTAATTTACTGTCCCTGACCTATTGTATTTGCGCAGGCTTTCAAGTAAGGGTTGTGTAGGTTTTCTGTTCCAGTGATTGATTACCAATATAATGGTCGGTATTCCTTAAGTGAGTTCGGGAAGTTTAATCCGTTGTAGCCTTCTCTCAATTGAATGGGTGATAAAAAATGGTAATTTAAAAACATAATTGATTTCGTTTTCTTTAGTTTATTTTTGTTTTTATATCGATTTAATTTACCAATTTTTTTTTAATTTTATCGCATTTTAGTTAATCGCCATCGTACCGTTAAGTAGACAGAATGTTATTTTACAAGCGCGACAAACATGTACATCCTCACTCACCATGTATTTCTCATATTTATTTCCCAAAATGGGTTTATTTTAAGTTTTTTTGGAGTTTACTCCTTAAGAATCAATTTTCATATATAGCGCCCGATATGAAGTTTTATGAGGAGTAAAATCAGAGAGTTAAAAAAGTGAAACCGTTAGGTGGCCTCTCCGCGCAACATTTCTGCGCATTTTAGTGAGATAGTGAGATATCAATACGTTTATTTGGCATTTCTTGTGCCGTAATTACCATGACGGAGTGTGACACACATAGTTTATTATCGTTCGCTTATATCACGATGTAATCATTAAATGTCACTATGTGTAAATATTTGGTGTCTTCTATTCTACAAAATTAAAAAAGTGTCTTTTAATTTTAACTCCTTAGTCTGACGTTACTAATTGTTTTTAATCTTGTTGTTGTGTAAATTTTATATTGTTCATTTGTGTTTTACTTGAAAATAATTATATTGTCAGCATTTTTTTATTAAAGAATTTTCCATTAAAAGTTATTGATATTTATATTGATATACAGTGCTACCTGTTTCCTACATTCCAAGACAATCGTACTTAAGGAGTAAACTCCAGTTGCGCGTTGGAGCTAACACACACAATTTTTTTTTATTTATTTTAAGTTAGAATGTATAAGCACACAGTTTTCTGAATTTGAAGTTTGATTTTTTTTTCTTTTTGTAGCTTTTAATTGATAGTCCACCTTATTATTAGAAATGAAAATTCTTTATAAATTATTATTCTGAAAGGGAAAATGATAATATTAAAGTAATCGTTGTATATAATGTATTGACACCAATTAATTTCTTAAATATAACTGTGTGGAATATTATTAATAAAGATAAATGCACGCTTTACTACGACTGTGGACATAACGAAAAGTGAAACAATATGGGCTTACTCTAACTGTGGGTCTGCCATTCACCGACGGGCGTAATGCCTGACAGTGACGGAGGAAATTATCCATCGTGTTTGACCTTGCGTTATAGTCCCATTTATCAATGTACGTATTTACACTACAGTGACAAAAAAATAATTTGAAATAAAAAATCGTGATAAAAAAAATGGTAGAAATGTTTCTCGAGGAATATTGGGGTTAAGAGCAAAAATATGCATTGCGTTTCGTCTGCTCTAATAAACGCGGGCGGAAAGCCAATTAGTTTGACTGTTTAGCACTTAGGTTCACGCTTGATTACGACCTTATTAGATGTTAATAATTCACGAACGAAATTAATTTTCTGGCGTGGGCTCGTCTGGCTCCGAGCACCGCAATGCGTGGGAGTCTGATGAATAAATTGCACGATTCATCCCGTCGCTTCCTAACGCCGTTCGATAATTACCGGCAGGTGGGCGGAGCGAATTTTCGCGTGGGCAGGCTAACTGTCATTGCGCGGGGGCTTCGATTTTGGCACTGTTTATGGTCGGGTGCACGGTAATCTTACCGCGCTCGGTATATTTGTTTATGGTCTATCGGTGGTTTTGATGTGGCGCCAATGGTTTAATAGACGGTGAGACATATTAGATAGCGGTGTTGTGATTGCCAAATTTTGTCATTACGTTCTATAAAAGAATACTTTTCCAAGAAACTCTGTGTAAGTCAATGAATGTCAGTGGCGATATTGTTGATCTCTATTAGTATTCCTTTCTCGTGAATGTCAGTGTATTGATGTAATAATACAATCTAAAACTGTATATTAATGTTTTTGGTATGTTTTTCTGATGTTAATTCATTGCGATTTGTCGACGTTAAATAGTCGTTAAATATTAATATTTTCCCAAAGTAGTAGGAAAAATATTTATTGAAATATATTACATACAGAGTGGCTAGATGGATTTAAAATTTTAGTGTCTGAACACTAAAATTTTACGTTCAGACACTAAAATTTTACGTTCAGACACTAAAATTTTAAATCATCATTAAACATTTTAAATCATTTTTTTAACACGTTCTATTTTTAGCATTCTGATACTGATATCAGAATGCTAAAAATAGAACGTGTTCGATTTTCTTGGTTTTCGTCCGATCGTCTGTGGATCGGCCTTTTTCAGAGGCCGTTTGACGTAGAATATTTCAGTTTTTTCACACTTATAAGGAATGATGATCCAACGTAGAAGTGACGTGTGAAAGATTGAAGTTTTTATTTTAGGGGTCAATATTGACTAATTAATTAGTTTAGGGAGGCATTTAATATAGTTTCGTTTATTATTACTTCTTTAGTTTTACATGAGGTATTTATTAGATTGTATTTTTACTTCAACTTATCAAAGGTTTTAGGTGGTTAATAAAAATATTAAAAGGATTACCTAGATCATGTATTTTTAAGAGATATAGCCGCTCTATTCGTTTGCTTTAATTAATCAATATTTGGAATCGACAATAAGGTTTTGGTAGAAGTTACTTTCTCTTTATATAGTTCAAAAGAAAAAAAAATGGTATTGAGATATAACCAGTATAAGCACTCGTGTACGTAAAAGCTTGAATACTAATAAAAATATTATAAATATATGAACCTCCGAGATCATTTGGTCTTTTAATGCTATTGAAATAAAGTACGTGACCATATCAAGAAGTTACATAACAAATGTTAACCGCTCCATCAGAATGCATTGAATTAATATTAAAATCACCAGCCATAAAATGATTTTCCCCATAAATTTTAGGCTTTTATAATAGCCTAAAATCTGATGGAACACTGACTTTATAACGATCAAAAGCAATAAAAGTGATTTTATCAATAAAACGTAAGCTGATTATATCTAAGCCGACATCCAGTCGTTTTAACTATTCAGTTAACCATTGCCCAACATTTTAAAAATGTGTCTATTACTGGAGTTTTTAAATTATCATTAAAGAATATAAATGTGTATGTGTAAATGATCCCGTTATATATATATATATATATATATATATATATATATATATATATATATATATATATATATATATATATTACACACACGTATATTTATGCGAGGGGACGTTTTTAAATTCGCAGAATGGGGTTAAGAAGTGGGAATAAAAATACCAATTTACTTTTCTTTCCTTCCGACCTTTCAATTATGTATACCTTTATAAGCTTATGTATACCTTTGTAAAAAATGTTTGTCTTTGTCCGAAATGTAGGCTGAAACTGCGTTCTTCACTTCTTCATCCCTTGAAAAATTCTTCCCACGAAGTTCTTTTCTTAACTTTGGGAATAGATAATAATCGCTGGGAGCCAGGTCAGGACTGTAGGATTGGTGATCTAAAATATCGAAGCCGAAGCAGGGCAGCCAACGCAACACGACTCTTGTGAACAAGTGCGTTGTCGTGCAGAAGTCTTTGGTTAATTTTCTCCTTCTTCTTTATTTGATGGATTCTTTAAACTACTCTAGGATTGAAGCATAGTATTCTCCGATTATAGAGACGCCTTTATCGTAATAATCTATCAACAGGATCCCTCCTGAGCCCCAAAAGTCTGTAATCATGATTTTTCCAGCCGAATGTGATTCCTTAAACTTCTTGGGTGGTGGTGTGCCTTTTTTGTGCCACTGCATAGAGTCCTGTCAGGACTCAAGTTCATAATGATGAACCCAAGCTTCGTTACCAGTAATAATTCGACTCGTAGTTCATCATTGTCTTCTCTACAGCAACCCAAAGCGAAGGAAGCATTCTCGTCACCCACTTTGCGCTGACCTTACTCATCCCAAGGTGACCATGAAGAATTCTAAAAATGATTGTGTCCGAAACTCCAACCATTTCTGCGAACCGTTTCTTCTTTAGTCTAGCATGTTCCAATATTAATTTTTCGACTTTTGAATGATTTCCGGCGTAGTCACTCGATCGGCCGTCCAGGCCGTGGGTCGTCTTCAAGCGAGTCCCTGTCTTGTTTAAAGATAATCTGCCACTTATAAATCATGGTTTTACCCAGACAAGATTCCCCGTAAATGGATGCCATCTGTTCCAGTATAGTTTGAACCGACTTTCCTTGCTTCGTAAGGAACTTTGTAATAGCGCGGTACTCGATTTTCTGCATGTTTCTCACTTTTTTCCCGATTGAGTTCTTTCGTCGACGATAGTGCAAAGACTAATGGCCCGATTAAGATAAAGCTTACTATTTATACTAACGTTGAGTCACTTGAGGAACTCGTTACGGCTCATTAAAGTACCCTCACTAATGACCTAATTACCAATTCCGCGAACTTAAAAACGCACCCGATATGTTTGTGTGTATATATTATTACAAATAGTACTTTGACTGAAAAATAAATACATTCTTCCGTATCTTACAATTTTAAGCAGTAAATCATCCAAATGGTAACTGATGATTTAGGGACTGCTTATAATTGGTAATGAAATAGCAAGGGAAGGTAATATTTGGTCACAATTAAATGAAACTACGTGATGTAGTATTATTTCTACTTTCTTTAAGTTCTTTACCACAATCTAGGTTTCGTTGTATTACAACATGTTCAGGCGGGCTATTAGCAAAGATCTAGAATCTACAATTTAATATAATGTATTGAATTTTTTTTACTAAAAGTTAGATTGTATTATATTATATCCACGGAACTCTTTGAACCAGCAAGATGAATCAAAGTGCAGATTGTGTCCCATTGTATCCACTATACACAGATTAACGTATAATACACAAGAGTTCCGGATCTGACAGGATCGTCGAAAAAAGTCACGTATAAATCGTGAAAAGCGAAAGACGTTCATTTTGACAAATATCACTGAACAAATTTCTATGAACGGTTTATTTTTATTTTTTAGACAATTGTCACATATTTAAAAAGTACTCCATGTTTCAAAATTAAATGAAACTACGTGATCTAGTGTTATTTTATTAGCAAATATCTTTGCTAATAGCCCACCTGAAGATGTAATACAACGAAACCTAGGTAATACTACATCACGTAATTTCATTTAATTGTGAATAATGAATTTCTACAAAATTAACGCCAAATATATTCAGTAATATTTGGTCTTAACTCAGGAGGGAAGGGACGAAGGAAGGAGAAAGGGTAAGTAGAATTGTATCATTGCATGGAGAAAAGAAAGGTTCGTGATGTAGTAGGGCGGAAGCGAGGTGGATGAAGAGCCAAACAAATTTTTTTGGTAATTTTTCAAGGCAAGAGTTCAAAAATATTTAATTTGTTTTTTTATGTCTTATAATATTTTTCTAAAAAACTTAAAATCACTGTAAGTTTTTACGAACGGATCTGGATATTACATATTAAAAAAACTTGACTTGATGAATATTACGATACTGGTACTGCCAACGACATCTATGGGCGTTTTTAGTAATAGTAATAGTAATGATAATAATAGTTTTGACAGTGAAACCATAATTTTACGCGAGTGCAACCGTGGGGCACAGCCAGTATAGAATACACTACTTTAACAGGACTGTTTTTTATTTGTTTATTACGCATCATCTTAATAATATTGAATAAAGTCTATTCAAGGCCAGAAAAATATTTACTGAACTAATGAATTGCGAATCGGTTTATGACCTAAGGAAAAAGGTCTGTACCTAACTCACGTATGTTTGTAATTTAGAACATATTTAGCATTTATATTATTAAATTACTACTTTAAGTAACTCAGTACTTAGCCTAAGTGAGTTTAATAAGTAACAATGCTCTATTGCACGCTAACGAAGCTGTAGACAATTTGTATATAAAACGGCACGAATTGTTCCAGTCCGTCCAGTCTAAGCATTTCACGTCATCGAAGTAGTCGCTTCCTCGAACTGCTCACGTCTGTTTCAGATTGCAATGCAACCCACGTTTTCATGCATTTTGCGATGACCTATTAGATGAATGCTGTGGTAAGGGCTCGAACCAACCTTTGCCGAATGACCCATTAGATGAATGCTGTGGTAAGGGCTCGAACCAACCTTTGCCGAATGATCTATTAGATGAATGCTGTGGTAAGTGCTCGAACCAACCTTTGCCGAATGATCTACTAGATGAATGCTGTGGTAAGTGCTCGAACCAACCTTTGCC
This sequence comes from Druceiella hillmani, assembly GCA_039881145.1. Classification (NCBI taxonomy): domain Eukaryota; kingdom Metazoa; phylum Arthropoda; class Insecta; order Lepidoptera; family Hepialidae; genus Druceiella; species Druceiella hillmani. The sequence goes on from JAYKKI010000029.1 coordinate 18,725,122, forward strand.
GAGTTAGGTCCGAGTTAGGTTGGTTGGACTTACGAAACGAGTTGGAATGTTGTGCCACATAGAAACTTTTTAGCGTTTCAGGTAGTCTCGTATTGTATATTTGGCATTTTTTTCCCGATCCGATGAAACATTCATCTTGTTTGAGTGGGGATTCTTCTGTATTTCTTTTATAGGTTTTACTATTTTTGGTACGACACTACTACATTAAGCATTTTAAGACGACTAATGACGGAAAGTATAAAACGATTGAATTGAAGCAATATAGTTTTATGGGGATATATTTAAAAAGTATATATTTTGTTGTTGGAAATTGTTTCGTAAAGAACGAAAATTAGGTACGTGACACTTTATAAACGAATGTTTTAGTCAAATTGTCCATGTTAAAAACAAAGTGGCTAGAAAACAAAAATTGGCGTGTCGTTCCTGAATATATTCTCTAATTGTTTACATTTTTATGTTTCTAAAATGTTTTTATTCGGAATCTCCGGATTTAAAATTAATATATATTATAATATATTTTATATTAGTATATTTTATAATAATCCTTTTCCATATTGAGAAGGATAAAATAATAGAAGATAGAAGTATAGTGATATTGTCAGAAAATGATGTAAGATCAGACTTGAACTGTACGGTTCTTGAAACGTAATGGATGTCAAAATGCACAAATATGCAGTTTTTTTTTAAATATTCTTCTCAGTTAGATGTATTTAACAGCAATCGTTTGAGTTGTATTTTTGGTTCCGCGTATACAAAATAATTAAGTAAACTAGTGGTCGCCCGGTAATTCGTTATTTTATCGTAATGCATTAAATTATTAAGTTTGAACGTTATTGAGGTTCAAAAATAATAGGTAGTAAGAGGTTCCTTTTGCAAGAGGTATATATTAAACATTTATTTCGTTACTTCTGATATCTGTGTTTTATAATATATAAAACACATATCTATTACACAATATATAAAATAAACGCTTTTTTGCCTTGACATACACTCCACTCACTATTAGAAAAGGAACATTTAGACATAAAGGAATATTTCACATAAAATGTGTTTGACATTGACAGTATGAACGTTAACCATGAATCTTTTAATCTATTTGTAATATATAATTTAATGTATTTGTAACACAATTTATATTATATTAATATATATATGTATATATATAAATATGCAAAATCTGTTCCGCTGTATGCCTGCGAGTTTTGGAAAGGTAAAGAGGATATTACCCACATATTTCAAACGTTCACGAGGATGTGTACGTAGCATTCTCAAAATCAGATTGCTGACGGTAATCACCAATGATGAGCTATGAACCCACACTAAGGAATGTTTGATCGGTCTCGTAAGCATACAGCGAAACAATTTATTAAGAAGACAACACAACAATTTATTTATCTCGTTTTCAAAACGATCGAATTTTAAATCTTGGTTTATCCAATACCATAGACAACAATGTGTACTCACGTAAATAACATGTACTCAAATCTAATTTGCAAACATAGTTCTATCAAAAATCTCTTTTGTGGAAGTTTGTTTACATATCCGATAAGTATTTATGAGATAAAAGGTGGAAACATGGACAGGGGCTCACAGCCTCTGTTTCCATTACAGATTTTTACCAAAAATTAGTTCTCGGAAATTATTTTCCTTTCTCATTATCCAATTAACTACAGTAGCTACATCCAGTAATGAAACATCTGACGATAGTAAATAGAAGACAGCCCTAGTTAAGACTCCACATAATACAGCCACTGTCTCTAATTACATCCTTAGTCGCTGTTGTAGTTTTCGGCAAATTACACTTGCGCTCGAATATGAGGCTTGTAATGTCACGTCTACCTAAGAGACTTGCCTCGAGGCGAAAACCGTTTCCAGGCGACGACCTTAACGCGACACAATTAGGATGTTGTCGTTGCGACACGGTGCGCTCCTCCTAACTCAATCGCGCTACTTCGCCGCGTAATTTTTTCAAGCGTGGGTGTGAGCGTGTTGGTGTAAAGTGTTCCGTTTTGTGCGGTGGCGTTAATGACACTGGTTTGTTGTGTGATAGCGGTACTTGGTTTATCTTTAGGAAAAAAGAAAAATGTAATTTGAATTCCGAAAAATATTTTTATTTTTTAATAATGTATATTTTGAATTCAATTCCTGAGAGTATATTTTGAAAAATCCAACTTTTGAGGGTGGTCGGCTATACTGAGCTGTGTACAGACGGGCTTACCATACATCGGGTATGTTTATGGATTTGTTTCTTTTTTTCTTGTCTGTAACTCGTGAGAATATTTATTGAGGTTTCTAAAACAAATATAAAAAAAAAACAGATTAAACGAAGCCTAATGTATTCAAGATTTTTAATATTAGAGTATATTTATTTATGTGATAGATTTTAATGTGAATACATGAAATATATGACAACAAAAAATTAATTAAATTGTGGACAGTACTTTATCTTGTCAATTTTATTAAAATACGTTTTTTTTCAAAATTCCAAAAGCAAGAATATAGGAGTAGCCGTTGAAAGAGCGTTTGTTTTGACTGACTTACAAAAGTGGAAGGTGTGTGAATTAGGTATTTTTCATGAATTTCTTTCCTCTTTCTTCTATAAATGTAGCGATTTATACAAATGTCTAAAAAGTTGGAACCCAAGCTAAATAAGCAATGTTTTGTAAAAAATAATTTTAGTGACTTTTTCAATGCCTCACCGTCAAGAGATGGCCTGAGTTTTTGCGATTTTTTTATAAAAATATTTATTTTTACATTGCTAACGACATATTATTTAAAAAATAGCAGTGATCAATCTTGACTTTCGTTAACTTAAAGTTCATCTGACATAAACGACGGATAGAGCAATTGTTTATATTATATTCTGTTATTCCCTCATGTTGTTTGGCTTACGATTTTTCACACCAATATAGCTATACCAACATGACGATATCCTAAAAAAACATTGATAAACATAAACTCTTCCAAAGAAGGATATTGTAATTAACTTTTTGCGATTTTGTAGGTGAGTATGACAAATCTTTTAAACTTCAAAAAAAAGTGATTTTTTTCCGTTTGATGTCGATCTACAACTTCATTCTAGGATAAGGAAATCGAATACTATAGAGAAAAGTTTAATTGAATTTGTATAATTTAGTTTTCTAAGTCAATCAAAAAGTTGTGGAAGACTTATCTATATTATAGGATTGAACGTTTTGATCCAGAATACTCTATTATCTCGTTGCTCTTAAAGAAATCACATGCCCTCTGAATGACTTTAAAAGTTTTAGCCAACTGTCTCAGAGTTCCCAAGTGATTGCCACTCTCAGAACGCAGGCGTAGTATGTGGGATTACAGGTCATGGAAATGAAGTGAATGCGATGGAGTATAAAGATGGAAGAGATTATTATGGACGCTTCGTTTATTTTTAAAATGTTTTGACATTGAAGTGAATAATCGTTAGAATTCACTAACAAAAACTGATCATGTAATATTAATCAGTGATTGTTGTATTATAGCAAGTATATGTATAAGATCAAAGATGGTATTAACTGTAAGTTTTTATGTAGAAAATTTTAATTGTTGAAAATTGTGTCTTAAAATCTATATAAAAATTAAGATAAAAGGCAAATGACATTATTACTTCGTCCTCTAGGTTAGGCTATTTTTATTGATATAATCTAAAGATTAATTTTATATATTCAGTTCTAAAGTATAAAGTTGATGGTATATTTTATGAAAAAGTAAAGTTAAACCAAGCTAGTTTTATTTTGATATTTTTATAAAACGTAGCTTAGGCGAAAGCTATTAAAAAAAACAAATATGACTGATGTCTCGCGGGATAATAATAATGTAATGCACATATGTTATCTCGCTTATTTAAATAATATAAACGTGTCAAAATACGGTATCTGTGAGTGCGTCATCTCTTATACCGAAACATGTAAACCTGCATAAATATTTTTGTCTCTCACATCCGGGACATATTGTATTGTTTCTATCTCTTGATGTCGACGCCATTTTGTAAACATTAAAAACATGCAATTATTTCTAATTGTTTACTTTAAGATTTATTTAATATGTTTGATTTACGCGTAGAATGTTACATCTTCGATCTGATTTATGTTGCGATTTTTATTTTTGCACTTCTAGAAATACCTAGAATGAAATATGCTTTCTCGAAAAAATTCTCTGTTAAAACACGACCGCTCGTAACGGGTGCCGTAAGCAATTGACGCCAATACGTATGCCTGCACACGATCTGTTCTAGATATTTTCTTGTGCGCTCAATGTATGCGCAGAGCTTTCTGTATTATTTATATCTTTGCTATATCAAGTAGAATGGTCTGAAGGAAATTTATGTAGCAATGTGAAATTTTATTATCATTATTGCACCGCTACTGGGCCCCATTTTATTCACAATAAAAACGAAAATAATCATATTTTCAACTACTTAAATGATCGGGTTTCTCATATGCCTAATGTCATAGTGCTGCTGCCGACTAGTGAGCTTCAAAATGTGAACACTCATTATCATATCTATAGACGTACGTAGGAAAAATATAAGTTTTAAACTCCGCAAGAAAGTTGATACAATTATAATACTGGATTATTTGTTAAAATATGCGCTAAGCGGGAAAGTAACTGCTCTCTCTGGGTCAAAAATTAATGACCGATTGTCTTTTATTTGTCCCGCGCTGCACCTGGTTTGCGCTAGCGTACAAGTGTAGCGTTATGTTGTATTAGCACACAATGGTGTGTAGACACGTGGGACGTGAGCGCCGGTCCGACTAATTATGGTCGCGGGACCGACCGAACCGACCTGTGTATGGGCGGTCGACGAGCTGCATTACAATGGAGGTGGAACGTTTCCCATATACAAATTATTACAAACGTCACTGATGACCTTGCCGGGCATCGGTGACGTTTGTTTATGGATTTGTTTCTTTTTATTGTCTGTAATTAGGTAATAAACCATGAACTACAGCTTGTCTATGATTTTGAATTGTTAGAGAGTGTTTTATAGACGTTAGTCATTAGTGTTGTGCTTACTTAATCAGTTGATAATGTGGTTGGATATAAGTGGTTTTGAAGGCAATATCAGTAAGTCTCAAAAGTAAATTATAATGGTGTATTGAGAAGGGTTTATTTAAGGCTTTTATTCCAGGTTGTTGTCGGGAGTGTAATTTTTTTTCGATCACAGGATCGACGATTTATTTTATATATGCCAGTTTCATATGTGTGAAGCTGATCCTCTTCATAGTTTATCCCTCGCGCGTCTATCTGACTATTAAATCCCTTTTTTCAAAAATTTACATAGAAACTGAAAATTTGGCAGAATAATGATTAAGTGATAGTGTTAACCTACACCTATATTAATTAACGTTCTAAAAATATCTACTGTATGTCTATATATCAAATACTATATTTATATTACCAGATATATATGCTGTGTTAATCTTCCTTTCAACGCAACTTTCGCCCTACATGGCGAAAGTTGCATATTAATCGGATAAGTCGTTTTTGCGCCTCACAAAAAGCAAACAAATTTTTTTCCTTTCTGAATTTAGTATGATTTGCGAAACGATCACGTAACGCTAATTAGTAGAGATTTTTTTTTAAATTGTTGACGTAACTCTGGCCGTTGGCGTGCTTTTTGATATTTGTCACTTTCACTTCGCGATGTTACCATGTGTATCGATTTCTTTAGTAGATTTTGTATACAGAAATAATGTTGTAGTGAAGAAAAGTGTATTAGATATTACTTAATTAAAAAAAAAGTAATTTTATTTTGTGTAAAATTATGACCACGAAGTGTTTAACTGATCTAATTTATAATCCATAAGTCATGTTTTAGAAATCTAAGTGCCAAAAACATAAGCAATGTTTTCGATGTTCGAAATATCAGCACTGTTCCCATTGCCTACGATAAGTGAAAGAGTTTAGTGACTAAATGGCACTGGTAAGTTGGCGGCTCTGTTTTGCCGAGTGACATTTAATAGTTTTCGACGTTTAAATTGAATTTCTTGTCGCCGAGGTAGCGAAGCGCGAAAACTGAACCGGAAGACGACCGATCGATCCGTAGGTGTGTGTGAAGACGGTTTTCTTTATTTTATCGGGAAGGATGAATTTACAGTTTGCTTAAATGACATTGTTCTGTTGGGCTGACCGCGTTAAATTAAGTAGGAAAAGAAAATCGACTTTACGCATACTTTCGAGTGTTACTAATTGTTATATTAGTTTTATCTTTATAGCTATAGACGAAAAGAAATGTTCACTTTAAAAATTTAATTAATTCTACCTTTTTTAATGAATATACACTTTTGTAACTGGTTGTTGTAATTATTTATATTTACTTTAATAAATCTTGCTCAATTTACAGCATAAATAAAATAAATCTGTCAATTAGGTGTTGGATCTCGTATAAAGTAGGGTTTGGACTCGCATAAAGTAGGGTTCCGTGGTCGTCTATGGCTATTGAAATTGTTGATATTAATTAACTAAAATAATTTGCTTTGAAATTTCTAATAAAATGCTAGTATCCAGAACTTTTTCATAATTTTCAAACTGGCGTTTCAAAAATTAAGGGGAATAAGGCACGTTCACACAATTTTGAAGAAATATTAATATTTTGCAAACGGAGCTTGAAATGATGCGCAATTTCATTTTCAAATATCAAAATACCATTTTAAAAATTTAAAAGTCTTTTACGAAAACAAAAATTTAAATAGAAGATCTTATCTCAATTGAGTACGAAATGTGTCAATGAAGTAGCATTAAAAGACAATTATATTTTTGGTTTATGTCTTCAAACTGATGTTGGATACAGAAGTGTATTGTAAAATACAGAAGTGTATGTGTTTATATACGTATATGATATATATATGAAATAACATATATTTCTCTTCACCTGGTAACACAGCCGACACATCGTCGCAAACTCCTTGCGCGCACGAACGCTTTTCATAAATCTCACAATTAGTTACGCGTCCCAGATTCGTATTGTGTGCGTATTTATGTACTCGTAGAAGTATTCATTTCAAATCGCATGTTGCAAACCCGTTTTATTTATCGTAGCTCATTGAAAAATCCCTCTGTGTTGCCATCGTCCAATCCGCCGACGCCCAGGGCCGTACTAGTCGAAGGCCAACCAGTTGGAAAAGATTGAATAATAGAATGCGAACGGAGTCAATAAATAGGTGATGAGAAATAGAAAAGTAAAGTTACTATCCTGATCCGTCTGTGCTCCTCGTTTCTAAGGTACGGAGACTTTAATCGTGTAACATAATATTTTATTCACAATTTATCTGTTACGATGTTGTGGTTCAGTTCTAGATTCATAAGATTTATGCATATTAATTCTATGTATGTAATTATTCACAGAAAAATATTTCTGACCCGAATTTGAAAACCAATACTAATGGATCATAATTATTTAATGGATCATATAATAGATCATGATACTTAATGGATCATAATTATTGATTGTTTTGGAATAATCTAGAGTAGGCTCTAGATTATTACAATAATAAATATTTATAAACTTGTCAAGTACGAGTGGAACTCGTATATCAGGGGTTCCGTACACATTTACGCACTTCTAAATTTTAAGGAGATTAAATTTTAAGGATATTTAGAATTACTGTGTACTATTTCTATTAAACTAGGTATTTACAAATATTTATTTTTCACAATGTTAATATATTGCGTGCTATATCTTCCACTAGCATAAAAACATGGGCATATTTAAACAAAATAATAGATGTAGGATAATCGCTTTAATTTTCGTGTAATTGTGTGACTACTAGTGGTCAGATTTTACTAACTCTGTATTATTTTCAAGTTTTTTTTTCGGTAATTTCGGAAATAAAGGGTGGCGGATATGTCTTTTTCGCATATTTTTTTAAATGTGCATTTTAATATTATATTCTTTTATTCCTCATAATAAGTCTTTCGAATAATACTGATGATATATAAAATAAAAAACAATTGAGTACTTTATTTACCCCCTCTCCCTCGCCGTTTTTAATTCTTATAAAAGTGTTTTAAAAAAGTTAGCCCGTGCGAAATATTTAGGCTAATAAGGTGTATTACTTATCATTCCAAATTTCTAGTTTCTACATCGCATAGTGTCTGAGAAACTGGGCTGACAGACACGTAAGTGACCGTAGAAGGGTTCCGTTTTTCCTGTTGAGGCAGGGAACCCTAAAATGTAATGATTATTTTTTCTTATTGTTTTGGTGTCTATTAGCTACGTAAGTTTTATTTTATTACAAGATATTAGTGTGAACATAATTTTATGTGAGAGCAATCAATTTATATATAATTATAATAAAACGGCAAAGAAGTCGTGTCTGCGCGCGCATCACGAAAGACCCACTGGACGAATTTTAATAAAACTTTGTAATTTTACATGCTAGATGCTTTATCAACATGTGCAACAGAACTAATCAAGACTATTCAACAATTCCACTATTAATTAATTGCCATAATGAAATAACGGCGACATCTATTTTCATATAAGCAACAATCCTAAATATGTAGTTTTATAATTCTTTAGTAGATGGCGGTATGTATTATATTTTCAATTAATGCTTTTAATTTAATAAAGCATTTCTATTTACGTATCAGTAATGGTGGTATTGTCATTATTTATCAGATTTTGTATTTTGTTGCTGCACTGCAGAGGCAAACAGTCTAGACATCTAGAAATATTTAATATTGCTAAAATTTGTTTACACCAAAAGCCAGGAAAATTGTTAGAATAATAGGATATTTTAAGATTACACCCCAGCAATGGTTGCGATTCAAACTGACGCAGTGACCTAGTAGGTACTGTGATCAGTACCACTTGGTCAGTCTGATATTTTAAGGACACAGAGGTACGTAAAACCCATCGGGAATCATCATATAATTGTATTATCTTCGATAATCATGACCCCAAACTTTCAGCCAAAAAATCTGTACCGGTTTGGCATTACAACTCAGATATTTCGTTGCTCCATGCTGATGGTGCACATTTGTGTTTTAAACATAACATATACAGATTTTGGCTCAGGATATTGTAAACATGATCCATATGGGAACAAAATGTCGATGGTGAAAGTAGCTTTTGTGTCATGTTTTATCTTGTCCTAATTCTGGCAATAATGTTCACAGATGCTCATTTAAATCAATAGAATACGGTACTTTTACGAGCGTCGTCTTTATTTGTCTCAAAGATCACAGTCATTGCCGCAAAAGGCTGCATGCCAATGTTCGTTAATCGTTTTTCGCTCCCATATACTAGGTAATTATACTCTTCAAGGAGAAAGTTAAATTTAAAAATTAAATAACCTAAAACCATATAGCCATTTTTAAACATCTTTTTTAAAATAAAAGTTCTCCTTTAGTCATACATGTGTACAGGAGTATTTATCAATATAATACGGTATATTTTTTATACCGGTGATTCCCCTCGGTATTCCGAACTTAAAATGTTTTTGGTGAATGTGTGAAAACCCAACCATTTTCGAGATAATTTATATATTTTATTTATTTACCTTATTTAAAGACTCACAAAATAAGTTAGTCATGTAAATGTATAATAAAAAGAACAAAGTCTAAAACTAGACTATAAATCTAATTATGTGTGCACTATCGTCACCGTGGTGTGTTGGGTTGATCACAAGGCATACGCCTTTGACTGCGAAGCGCGCCACGGGGACCCGGGTTCGATTCCCGGCCGCTCGTCGAGTGGGATTGAATTGATGTTCTGGTTGACTGTAAGAAATTGCTCTTGTAACATTATGTATTAATTAGATACATTAAAGAACAGAAATAAATCAAATAGTTAAAAGTGTATTTATGTACACATTTTCAATGGTTACTTGTATTGTTATATATACTACAAAATGTATCAATCGATATTAAAGTTAGTATTAACTTAGAATTATATTATTTTCTACATACTCAACAAGACGTTAATTCTATCGTTGTTGATTTTAATTTATAAATAATATATTTTGTATCTCCATTTTTGAAGTAATAATTTCCGTTCAAAAATGTCCCAAGGACGGATATTGAGAAACGATATAATTGCCTTTCGAAAAAGTTCGAAAAATTCAAATTTGGTATTACTATGTCCCTTCATTACATTTATTATGTCAAATCCTATTTACTACTCCCAGAAAAATTAAAGTTTAAAAAATTTATTAGAAAATTTTTCTTCAAAATTAAATGTTGTTACTAATAAAACCAACTGACGATTAGCTGTGTGGCAAAGTTTTTCTATAATATTTATCATGGATGTGATTAATTATATTATTCCGAATAGGAAAAAAATTAAATAATGAGTTTATTAAAATTTTCCCATATTCAATTTTTTTTTCGTAGTTGGTTTTAATTTATAGTATTTATGTCAGATCGCAAAAGTTCTTATTCAAAATGAAAATGTCAGCAGTTTTTGGAACAGTCTCCCCATCTTTCACAAAATTTTGAAAATATCTTTAAATAATAAATATAAGATTTAGCATTATATAAATCATCGATATTTGTCTGATAGTTTTAATTATCACCAACTTTATTTCATAGGACGCTATATTTAGTTTTAAATTGACTCTAGTGTTATTTTGATTAGTCTTAGATCTTATGAATTAAATACATGTACATGAATCACCGCGCATTTAACAATTTATTTATTTAATATTTTTTACCTTTATTTGTTAATCCGGCCCTGCGCGTTGCCTGAAACGTGTAAAATAAGCTGATCTCCGATCAGCGATTGCGACAAATGAAAACTCGCCTATTTTGCATTGCTCGCGATTAAAGCGGCTGCCGGTCGTTTCGTAAAAAGAAAGTGTAATAATGGTCTGGCGAATAAAGGTCACGGGACACGGCGGCGTCGAAATCGTGTCGAGTGCTCTGGCGCCGTTTTTGGGTATTAAACATTCACACATACAGACGTAAGTACTGTCCGGCTTGTCGCGTGTGTGGCGAGCTTAATAATAAAAAAAGTTTTAGTAAAATGGGCGTATCACACGCTTTGTTCAGCGTCTGAGTCCGAACCTAAAGTTGGTTTATGTGAAATAGGCTCGAGAAAGTTTTTATGTTTGTGCCTTATTTGAATTTGTCACGTCACATTGAGATAACATAAGAATGGTAAGGGTCTTCAATCGCCGATATTTGAGTTGAATGTGTAGTGCCCTTACATAAATGGAATAAATGATTGGACCCATTATCGTGCAACTGCTATAACCTGGATATTCGGATTTTATGAGTAGTAGATTATAAGTCATCCAGTATATACGGTTTTAATTAAGTTTTACACGACATTAATATAAAATAAAATCAAAGCAAACGAATAGTTTGCCCATCAAGCAATATTACTTCGTTATCTAAAATAAGTATTTCAGGCAATCGCTCAATTAAGTGTATCTTAATAAAGACTAAAACGATAGTGTTACAACTTTATTTAATTTTTTTAAACAAAATCACAAAATATCGCATCGCTAGATTCCTTTGAATGCTGGAAAAGGACGTAAATAGGAGAATTAAGAGTTGTGGAGTATGTCATTAATCATAAAACTTCAGTTATAAAGGCGGTTTCTATAGGTTTCTTAGAACAAACTAAGGCGATTAGAATCAATATCTTTTTACCGTATTTTTATTGCACTATTCTACGATCTTATTTAATATAATTAAATAGAGTTATAACACTATCGTTTTAAACGTTTTGACGTACGCTCAATTCAACGATCGCCTTAAATATTTGTTTCGGATAATGACGTAAACCTCTTGATATGTAAACTATTCTTGCATGTAAGTTAATGTAGTTTAAAATCTCATTAAACCTATATACTGGATGACCTATGATATAAATGTACCTACACGCACACGCACGCACGCACGCCCACACGCACACATATACACACATATATAAATATTCTTTTTTCTGATTTCATCGTCACAACTCGGGTAATTTTCACAAAACATTCTCTAATATGAAAATGAAAAACAAAATCCATTTAAAAGTTGGTGAGAAAACTGCGTACATACAGACGCGGCGATGGATTTCGTTTTATATGTATTGATTTATTATAATGGACTATACTGCTAATGAATGACATATTTTATTGATTGTTTGATATGATATAGTTCAACTATTTTTCAAAATACAAGCGCTCAAAGGGCGACTTGTTTTTTCGCATCGTACTCTCGAAATGACCCCGTCTAAGACCACTAAACAATAATTCGGTGAATAGTAGGCAGTGGTTCGTGAAGAATCCAAAAACTCTACAATTGCATTTCAGCAGTCATCACTCGAATAGAAATAGTGATTGAAAAATAACAAATGACGTTTCATTTTCCATGAGCGCTCGAAGAGTACATATTAACGTATTCACTGTTTCACATATAAATGGTTTTTTCTTGTTAAATTGAAACTATGATTCAGCTGACGGCTCGAACCATAGAGGTGCGACCGTCTCGCTGGCGTACAGCGAGCTTACTGGAAACGCTAACGATGATAATTTATATGGGTATAAAAGATAATCGTCTGTTCCTCTCTCGATCGTTCTATTTGAACATGCGCGAATAAGAGAAAAAGAAATATTTGTATTTCGTCGAATAACGAAGTGATAAAAAGTATCGTTTTCACTGCCAACCGTGAAAATTGCTTTGGCTTCTCCATTACAGGTAGCTTTATCCGTGGTTCTAACCATGTCGTACTGGATTGTAAAGTCTGAACTTGACTAAAGCACCGAATAAATAATTCACCGTCGATGAATATTGTTTATTAAATTATTCTTAAATAATTATCTGTCTTGCCCGGGCAAAGTCGGGGCGGGCAACTAGTTTACCATGTTTATCATCAATCATATTTATACGATACCTTGATTTTGAGTTTGAGTTCGTTTCCTCGCTACTTACTTGACTTTTCACTCCCGTTAATATACAATTTTCATTTCCCGGCAATAACTAGACTCGCATTGTTTTCTATATACAACATCGCGCGGTTTATTCGAACCTTTCGCGTTATACGCCATATTACATTCTTCTTTTTATATCAGTTTGCATCTTGTTTGCTGCCAGTACCTGATATGACATCCGACTATTAATCGTATTTCTCAATATTTCTGACGTAATTCTAAAGAGCATCACGTTTCTTAGTATTCATAGCCCGATATTGCAATAGCTTGAAATTTGTGAATTACTCAATCTTGTTATGTGTCAGCCGTCTCGGCTCTTTTGCATTAGTTCATGACATTAAAAGCCAGCTATTTAGTTTTGATAATTTGAAATGATCGAAAAAATTTGACTAAAAAATATTTTGCACTAAAATATGAAATCTTTTCGTCTTAACTCATTACTTTTCGCTTCACAATATTGTTTGCTAATACTGATAGGTTAGGAAGTATGTTTAAACATTATTAAATGCAGCAAGTCGGACGTAATCTTTTTAATATTTTCTATTGCTCTTTCTCTAGTTAACATTATGTTTTAAATTAATTATAACAATAAGATTTTAAATAATGTATTTGTCGCAGTTATTCTTAAAAGTTATAAGTTATTCTTAAAAGTGTTAAAATATATTAAAATGGCCCGGGGACAGAACTCGTAAAGTATATTATTCCACGTACATGCACACGAAAACAAGAGTTAACTCAAAATAAGTACATTTACGAACACGCTTCGCGACACGAAACGATCGTGAACATACATAATTACAATGTTGGCACGCGTGCTGTCGCCGACTATAAAGATTAAAAATGGCGCAAGTAACGGGTTCCCGCCGCGTGCCCGCCTTCAGTCACGGCGCATTACCGCCACAATGCAATGACATAATAAAATTCGGAACTTCAAAACATAATTGGCGTTTAAAGTACTCAGAAATTACGAGTACAAGGCGCGTAGAATAAAAATTGACATTTGTTTGGCGCTATGCAGAAAGATCGGTCACGATTTTGGCGCCAGCGATCTGAAGTTTTTTATCTTTTTTTTTCGCTGTCACTTGTCGGTAATTGTTCTGGTGATCTCTTTTATTACCAGGTTTGTGTAATATGGGGAAATCAATGAACATTAGAAATATCAGACTCTTGAAGCTATGAAATTCTTGAAATTAAATGTTGATTGCTTGTTTTGTTGCGTTAAAATTGATTTGATGTTTAACCTATTTCGTATTGCTTAATTTCTATTAAATTTAACGGCAATCGTTTTGTTAACACAAAAATTGAATTTTGCCATTGTTAGTAAAAAATTTAATTGCGTTTTTATCGTTTGTATTCTTGGTAATTAATAAATCAAAGTAACGTTTGCGACAACAGTAATAAACTATTAAAATAGTTTTTAATGAAACATTAAATTATAAAAATAAAACGAAAAACCATTTGCAAAAGCAATATTTTTCTTTATTGAAATAATAGATAAAAATATGTACTTCACGATGTATAGTAATACACTAAATGTGGTTAGCAAAAATGAGAGAGAAACAGCCTAGCTATAACCAGCTTCTGCCTCTTTCTACTCGGTTTATCTGTTTCATAACTATATGTGCATGTGCAAGTTCTGAACTTATTAATTCTTATTTTTCTACCACAGAACAATGCTTATATACCATTTAAATATAGATAACACCAATATCTATATGTTAATATTTTAAGCATCTTCGAAACAAATATTCAGAGAAAAATTATTGTATTATGTGCGTTACTTTAATGCGAAAAACATCACGTGAAGTTGGTCAATCAAAAAAATTTGCTGTCAATATTAATTCATAATAAACAAAGAACCTGTTCGAGGTAATTTGTTTCCGAATACGTTGGTATTGTGTCCAAACGAACTGCAGAACTGTTAGATGATTGCGATTTCGACCATGTATAAGTTTACTGTTATAGTCGACTTTTTTTTATTTAAACTTGCCAAAACCACATTGAATTACCTATTATTTTTTTAATTGTTTAATTAAGAACGATGATATACACTCAAGGGTATTTAAAAAAATAATTACTACTACCATATGGTAATCGACTTCGCTCGTTCACATTACAGGTGCCACAACTCTAAAACCGCACATTTGTACTTTTTTCAAAATGATGAAAGTACTGCGGTAGCATCCAGAAGACGGGTCAATGGAAGTAAGAGGAGATGCACCCTTCTTTTCTTTTTTTTTAGGGAAATCTTAGAGGATTAGTACGAATCACATTGGAGTCTGTGTGTATTTTTATTCTTTATTTTTTTTTATTTATTGAAAGGCTCACAAAACAAGTTACAGTCATCTAAATGTATAATAAAAAGAACAAAAGTATAAAACTAGAGTATAACTCTAATTATGTGTGCACAAAATGGTAAGTATATTTATATATACATTTTCAATGGTTACTTGTGTGTATATAATACAAAATATATTGATCAATATTAAAGTTAGTATTAAATTAGAATTATATTATTTTCTATATACTGAACAAAGACCATCTATCGTAGCTGGTTTTAATTTATAAATAACATATTTTGTATCTCCTTTTTAAATGTTAATAATTTTGGTTCAAAAATGTCCTAAGGATGTTGAGGCAAATATATTTATGTATATATGCACGTGTGATTCCAAAGGTTTATGAAATCTAAAATGATTAAACACAGACACTCTGACAGTAATTAACGGAACGAAGAAAGCGTTATGCCAACAAAAGTTTAAACCTGTGTCGGACTAAAACTAAAGAGGTTTTCTTTAGTTTTAGTCCGACACAGGTTGTGACACAGGTGTAATTTGATTGAAACTCGACAAATTGCAAATTATTCGTATTGGTTTATAGATTGTATTGGTTTATTTTCGGAGGTAAAAAACAGAATTTTTACTGAATTTGTTATTTTGTAACAGTTACTGCTGAATCAGCGTCATTTTGTAAGTATAGAGGAGTTTAAATCAGCTGTATAAAAAAATATTCCGTTTTTTATCGACTTTACTTTAAATTTAGATTTAAAAGATTACTAAATGCCATTTTGATAAAAGTCCTGTCGGCTTCGCTACTATTACTACTATTTGTAATAATTTCTCTTTGACACGCGCAGTCTGAACACCAAGTCTGAGTCTCAAAAAATGTTACAGGTTATTTCCATCTTATATTTTCGAGAGGAATCCAAAAAAAATAAGTCTTGCTATACCAATTAAACTACAAAACTCGATGCGTTTCGCATTTCGCTGTGTTAATATTGTTAGGCAGGGAACGTTGCAATTTCAATGCAACGTGTTTAAGATTATTTTTTCATAAAACACATAAAATAATTCTCACCTAAGTGAAATTCAAGCTCATTTGAAAGTTTGTGGAAAGTGCTAACACACCATATACCAACCTACAAATACTATGAATAATTGACATTCAAATAATATTCTTTATGGGTGACACCGATCATCTGATTATGGTCTAATCACCGAGTGGACTTGGCAACGCCACGCGAAGGAGTTTCACTTTCAATGATCGGCCTCTTCATGTTTTTGGACTTCCGTAGCCAAACTAGGAACCATTATAGTTTCGCCATGTCCGTCTGTACTCGCAAGCTAATAGAGTTATAGAATTGAAATTTGGTATGGTCATACATATTTATAACGCCTACAAAGTTACGAAAAAAATCATTTCAAAATAATTTTTAGGGTACTTGATCTACATGTAATGTGGGGTTGAATTTTTTATCCACATACCCCATTGTCTAGGGTATCATTGAATAAGTTTTTCAAAATTATCAGGATCACAAACAATTTTTCCATAAAAGGATCTGTTTACGAAATATTAAGGTTTAAAGTGGTAATTTTTGTTAGAGTTACGTGTTTTCACCACCTACCAGGTAAACCGCTATTTTTAATATCTAAAAAGTATTCCCAATAGTAGTATATACATAGCGAAATTTAAAGGAAAATTGTCACAGCTAAGTAGGCTTTACTAGTCTACGAGTAATAGCCAACTAACTTAGGACATGTAGAGTATGTCAATACAAAAAATAGTGTCGAATTAATTGAGTATAACCTTTTGAATTCGGTTAAAAAGTTAAAAGAAACTGCGTACAAATAATGTAAATTAAATGCAAAAGTAACTTTGCATTTGACAAGTATATTTATTGTCTGTCAAAGATATACTAGGTAATATATAAATATTTATATGATGAGAAAAAATATTAATACTTGTAAACAGTTTAATAGATATACTATATACGTTTAAATATTTATATGCACCTAAGAATGCACGGAAACCTCATGGTACTAGTTATACTTGTACTTCACAAAATATTTAAGCCTACTATCTATTGGACGTTCAAGAACTACGCACTTTGCAGGTTCCTGCTTTCCCAAAATTCGCCGTGTAATTACGCATGAGATTCTTACTTGTCTCTTCTAGGAACATTTTAATAAAATCTAGATCCGACATTTGAAACTACAATAAACTATTAATCTGACTGAATTTCTTAGCACGATTTACTATTGAAGCGGTGTAGTTGAACATATTCAACAACGACACTCATTCACACGCTGCCCAATATATGTCGTCATTTATCATTGTTACCAAGCATTAGACCTTTGTAATTAAGCTTGAGAGTCTTTGAACATCTCCAGCGGTGAGCGAGTTGAGAATCACTGATATATTTTCTGCGCCGTGCCTCAAATGAAACAGAAATCGCTTGGCGTAGCACCGTTACCCGCGCCGTCCAAATGCGCAAATAATGATCGAACATTAGTTGCTTATCAAAAGCGCAATCGATTTAGAACGAGATGATGACAGGAAGTGAAGGCAATCAGCTGTATATGATTCGATTATAAGTTTAATGACATGTCATCTATTGGATTACCGAAAGCAGTTACAGTTGAGACAGGGCCAATAACAGACGTTGTTTATAAAAAAAGGCAGAGGTATCTTAGCACATTTATTTTTTGTATTTCATTTTACGCTCTGAGCAAGTTAATGTGGTTTTTCCAGGAATTACGATGCTATAAGAAGTGAAGAAATCAGCGATAATTTAAAAAAGGGTTCATTTTTACAATATTTCTAAAAAGTGATGCGACATTATTTCATCGTTTGGGCCTTTATTCGACCTTTATTATTAGTGAATCCGAATCGATACCTACCAATTTTACAAATAAAAAGATAACACAACAACTAGTGTTCATTAATAGCAGTCTATTACCATATGCCTACACAGCTAAGAATCTTGATATGACTCGAGGCGCGAAGCTTCAGAAGAAAGAACATATTAAGAAGAAACGCGGTGAACTCGACATCAAGTTATGAGAAATGTATTGGTTGTTTGGTCGTAATTCTGAGCTATCAACATGTAATGAGCCTTTATTATATAAGCAAGTTCTACACTCGGTTTAGAGGTATGGAATACATCACCTTAAACTATACCAGTAAGTCTAATATCCAAGTAATATAAAGGTTTCGAAACAAAGTGCTTAAGTGTGTCGTTAACTACGGCTTTGATATGTTCGTAGCTATGACCTTAATCGCGATCTTCAATTGAGGTGCTAGATGATATTGTTAGGAGATTCGCTAATTCCCAAAAGAGACTCCAAAATCGCATCAACGTAGAAGCGTCTAGACTTTTGAATGTGCAAAATATCACTAGATGACTCAAAAGGATAAAACCATTTGAATTTACCAGATATTAGAATACTAAGTGATTCAATGGTAATATCTTGTTTAGACAGCGCTTTGTATATTAACTTAGATATAAATGAATCGTTAGTATTGGAACTACTAAAAAGGGTAAAACCATTTGAACTTACCAGATATTAGGACACTAAGTGATTCAGTGGAAATATCTTAGTTTAGATAGCGCTTAGTATATTAATTTAGACACAAATTAATCGTTAGTATTGAAACTACACAAAAGGATAAAATCTTTTGAGCTCGCTAGATATTAGAACACTAAGCGATTCAATGGAAATATCTCAGTTTAAACAGCGCTTAGTATATTAATTTAGACACAAATTAATCGTTAGTATTAGAACTAGTTTTAATAAAAATTGTGGTTTAAATGAGGTTTTATTACGGAGATATAATTAATTTTTCAGTGACAAAATGTTTTTTTATTTCTAACATTTTTTCAATTATAATTACAAATATACATTTTACTAACATAAACAAAAACTCCATGAAAATAAATAAGAAATAATGAATTTCCAGTGTAATCGTTTTTTTATATATAAATATGCTTAACGTTCTACATTTAAAGTGGATTAAGTTGTTCGTCGCGTTGCGGCGTGTATTGCTTTGGGGGTGTCATAAGTTTTAGATTAATAAAAGTATGTTATAAAGTCATTGCGCTAAGTGTGCAAGCACTGCAATACTCTTAATCCTTGCGTTAACGTAGAAATAGTACATCTTAAGAAAGGGATGAGATACGAAACATGTTAGGAACGGGTTTTAGTGCCTAGATTCTCGACTTATTGTATGGTAACCCTAATCTCGATTTCAACTTTTTTCGAAATCAAACCTGCCATAAAAAGAGCGTTTTTATATACAAACAAGAACTCTTTATAACTTTATATTATTTATTGAAAGAAAAATAATTTAGTTACTGAATAAATATTTCGATAATAACTTTAGTCTTAAATCTAACAAAAAATTGGCTCTATAACAACGCCCAAATAAGTGTACTATTGAAGATGAATGTCGCATGTTAGACGCAATGTTTCTTAACACGACGCAAATCATCGATTGACAATAATAGCCATACGTTTTGGCGTAGTTACGATCACGAAACGATGCAAACACTGATCAGAACGTCAATATTTCAAGATTATATGTCTACAGGATATAACATTAACGAAATTCGACTTCGATCTATAATTTCGAATGCTAATTGCGAATATTTGCAATCTTAATTTATATATTTGCTGACCATCCAAGTTGCATTTTTCACAGTTTGTGGAACAGGTACCAAAAGTTCACCTTTAGGGAATTGGAAGTTGTTTAGATTTTACAGTACAAAGTTAAAAAATGTTACGTTCCTGAATTATAAGATAGTACTGACAAAAAGTATTCATATTTTATCCACTTTGACACCAAATATATTATAATTGAAATAATATCTTAATAATCATAGTATTTTTTTAACCCGAAATAAATTTTGATTGTCTGTATACAAGCTCTTGTTAATTGGTGTAGCAAGTCGGTTTCTCTAAGTTTCCGAGTTCGAGAAGTAATACGATTATAATTAATAGAA
Source organism: Druceiella hillmani (assembly GCA_039881145.1). Taxonomy (NCBI): domain Eukaryota; kingdom Metazoa; phylum Arthropoda; class Insecta; order Lepidoptera; family Hepialidae; genus Druceiella; species Druceiella hillmani. Next base: position 18,745,291 of record JAYKKI010000029.1, read on the forward strand.
TCGTTTAGTATTTTTTCCTGTTTTTAAGATACACTATTTCAGCGTTAACACAAGGGTTAAGCTCCTGTAGTGCCCGGGTGCGCCCGGCGTCACCCGGGGTCGTGCAGCATCATCAAAATGATAGGTCGCGACAGAGCGAACTCCTTATTTGATTTTAAATGTATGATACGACATTTTTCAGAAAGGAAAAATATTGTATGTATCATTTTAGTGAAATCTTGAAATGTCATTGTAATTGAGAGATGTTGTAAATTAAAAATGTTCGTTTATTAGAAAATCAATTATTTCCCTGTAATAAAGACCCAAATGAAACAATTATTGTAGACGAATCTGGTAAAATATTTATGCTACATCAATTAAACAATAAAACTAGGATAACATTCAGAAACAAATTAACCTATTGCTATTTTAATAATTCGATGGATAAATTATCTAGACAGCTTTTAAATGTAGATGATATCTAATAAAAAAAACGTGTGATTTCGAAATTTATTATTATCGCTTTTCAACACCATGATACCGCACTATAAGAATATTATCATCATCATCATCATATATATTAATACGCTAAGGTTAAGATGTTACACTCCCTTTTTAGAAAAAACCTCACAACTAATCCACATAAATTATATATCATTTTATAGATAATTGCTTGCTCTACCGGCATCCACAACTAAAAAAATTATTATTGCTATTGTTTTTGCAAATTAATTAATTATTAAAATTATATACACAAAACAGCAATGCTGCCATCTAACGGCTCAACGTCAATATGATTGACGGTCGGTAAAATGTTTGTTTAATTTCAAATCCACTCACGTATAAGTAAAGTGGCGCTTTAGCTCAATGCTTTTGATACTTGCGCCTCTATATGTCAATTTTAGTAAAATATTTGTTTGATCTGTCATCTGAGCTTCATAATGGAAAAAATAATGCGAAGACTTCGCACGGGTCACGCTAGTATATTATTATATGTGATAACATATTTATATTAAAAGATATATACCATAGTATCGGATACTGAACAGTATCACGCTTTGTTGTGATGATTGGTGTGATTCATAATTATATGTCTGCTTCATGTCTGCCTACTAATAACTTTTAACTACTTCGGTGAATAGTACAGCGATGTATAAGTAAAATATATGTGTATGTGCATATTGTTTGTTATATGTATATATGTTTGTATGTAGATACGAGTATGTATGTATAAATATTTATATGTATGCAAATGCATTTTAATATTGCACATGAATATGTGTAAATATATTTATATTTTTGATCAGAAAAGATTTGCTATTTCGCGTCACGCAAGTGCGAAGCGCTTCGCGTTTTATTTATTTAATATGCAGTGTATTTTGTACGTAATTGCAAAACTTATAAATTAATTGAGTGCACTTGTATGCATTAATATAACGTATTTATTATTATATTATTTAGTGTCAAAATAAATAAAATATGAATGTGCAGTGCACTGTTCTGGTTTTTTCACGTTTCTCCGTTAATACACAGGGACTATTAATTGAACGCATAGGTATTACTCCAGTTGTTCAAAATTTCCCACATACACAATACGATTACATTGATTGTCAAGGTCGTAAGCATACCAAATGTTTTTTGTAACAATTATTTCCCTCCAATTCCTTTATAACCTTTATCCTGCTTATCCCTTTGTCCTTATATATCGCGCTTATCCGAATAGTTACAGCTAATGCGGACATCATGGAACACGTCTTACGGCTAGTTGGGTAATCATATCCAAGCGAATCGGCTTTTCGCTCGTTGCCTCATATACCATTCTGTATCGTCTCATTTTGGTTCCGTAAATTGATTTTTAAATAAAAAATAATTCTTGATGTATGGTATTTCGCATTCTTGGTTTTTGGACGGTATTTAGCAAACTAGAAAGACTTAAAATGTTTAATCCCGTTACGTATTTGGACTCAAAAATATAACATTTCTGAGTTTAGATCTCAGCTCAAATTAATATCGATTCGTGATAGGCGCAATTTTCACACAGACTTTCCAAATAGATCTCCTTATCTCAGTGATCGATTCATAAAATTATCTGCCCGTGGCCTAGATTTACGTTCTGAAAACTTACGAATGTTTTTCCTTCTAAAACATTGTTCTTCCTTTTACGAATGTCCTTTTACTGTTTATGCTACTAAGTTATGGAATTCATTGGCTCCTAACATCAGAAATTCACCGCCTCTATTTGTCTTCAAGTCATCTGAAAAAATTATACTTGCCTTGACTTATCTCATACCACTGTCAATATGTTCACTTTTTTCCATTTTTTATTCTTTCCTTTTTTTGTTTTCTTTCTGCAACTATATATTTATTTAACAAGTTTACAGATTTTTTTAATTATAATAATTTTACATTTTACAGTTCACCTCTGAGCTAATTAATTAGATTCCATGATAGTGCATGTAGCAATAAATTCACTATATTTGCGAACAGCACATTAAAGACGAAATATATAATTGAATTTTTTAACTAAAGAAGAAATATAAAAAAAAAATAAAAATGCAATCAAGAAAATAAAAAATTGGCATCATTTTTGATAACCCAGCGCATAAGAGCCTGGGTTATCATGAATATCATATGGATACCAAATTTTATCCAGATCGATTCAACCGTTACGGTATGATTGATTAAACATGTAAAAAAAACAAAATCGGGTTTTTTAGTTTATATGTATTGTATATTAATGCCTACTGATAAACATTAATGTGAATAATATATGTAAATAATAGAATTAAATATGTAATTAAATCTTTATGGCGTCTTTTATTTTTTTATCTATAAATATGCTGAAGAAATGATTAAAAATAGTATTAAAACGGCCCCAATAGAGGTCGCTGGACGTAAGTTAACACACGCTATCGAAATCAGTTCATATATTAATATACCATGCGAAAGAAGATATGGGCAAAAGGTACTTTACAATATTAGTTAATTTTAATATCGGGCACACTTTATATTTATTTCTGCTCGGTCTGGTGTAAACGCTTCGTTCGCTAGGGCTCTCTTATTTTAGTCAGTTTAGACCAGTGCGACCGTAAGCTTAATAAAACTTGGCTTAGGTAAGTCTTGTAAAATTGAGTAGGTAGTCTTGTAAATTATTGGATATTGTGACAGGACGCTGAAGAGTAACGAGGTGCGAAAATTGCTTTTTGTTATGGGGCAACGGACAACCGCCCGCGCCGCTTTGCAGGTTGTACTTGGAGGGAGGAACCCTCTAGTCTGAATTTACAACAAAGTGAGGAAAAAGTTACACTTTGAATAAAACGTTATATTTAATGTATTTATAAATACTACTTACTAAGAAGAAATAAACAGTAAGTAAAATAAAGTGCAAAATTATAATAAATGTGTACAGAAATTTGAAATTTAATTACAAAAAAATGAATTGAATTAAAAACATAACAGCTAAGTTTAGAAAAATTGTTTTTTTAAGTTTATTAGTGATTACATGATTTACTTTCAGTCAGTATTACAAAAAAATAGTGGTTTTTCTTTCCTTTTTTACTTTATTTATTCTAGGCTAAGTAACAGTCGGCATTATGAAAAGTTACGCGAAACTTACATGTGAGTTTTGTTACATGGAGGTTACATGAAGGGCTCAGATAATTACATAAAATGAAACAAAAGTTACACTCTGGCAACACTGGTTCGTAGCACCCATGCGTATGTGTCAGCTTTGCTCAGTGTTCTGCTGCGGTAAGAATTATTGCACTAAAACAAAAATAAACTTTGTGCCGTCAAGCACTTCCATTTATAATGGACAACTAGATTATCGACTCTTGGTCCTAATTACGTGTCTTACATCGTTATTACATAAGTGCGCGTGTTACAAATTAGTGAAGCCCTGACAGAAATAAAATGTCTTATCACGATGATGTCATGATTACAAAGTGGCTTTCATATAAGTAATCTTACGTGACCGCATTTAGTCGGCAAGCGCATTGTAATTAACATTTATTTAATCGGCCTACCTACTGGTGTTACGTAAGTGTTGCAAGACAGCTAGCTTAGTGTTTATTAGTATTTTATGAGATATTTTTTTTTATAATGGCCCGGGGAAAATTATTAATAAGACTTTAACATTTGCGCTAGGTGGCCAGTATATTGCGCATACGTTTCTAGAATTTAGTGGTCAGTACGTAAAATGAGTGACTGATTTGGTTAAAATCTGAAATAATTGTATGCCGGCTTTTCATTGACATACGTTGTTTATCCTAGGAGTGAGGAAGGTATCAAATCAAAGTTAAAACTAAAAATTATCAGTTCGTATCTTGATTTGTAATGTAATGTGAATATAGCGAAGTCATCTGATTCTGATAAGTGATTTGGACGTTGTTTCATATTTGTGTTTCCTCTTTTATCTGAATGTGTGTTTTCTTAATATATTCACAAACTGAAGCGAATTTAATGAACAAATTAGGCATGATTCACAGCTACGTCATTGTTATTCGGTTAAATGGCGTCATCGCTTCTTAAACGAAGTATTGTCAATATATGAAAAACATAAAATTATGTACAGGTATTTGTATTTGATTTGTCGTGGATGTGTTATGTAACTTTCCAACCGATTTAAATATAATTTTGTCTCTCAGAAATTTGCGTAATCAATTTCAGTCTAATTTTAATTCCTTGTTGCAGCATATTGGTTTTGAGACAAATAACGCAAATCGGTATTGAAGAAGATGGTGCGCTCAATTTGGAGTGCGCTGCTGGATCACTTACTTCTGCTTTCAGCTAAAAACGATGATAAAAGATTTTTTCATTGAAATTGTTACCTATTTGGCATGTTAATCATTTGTGCAAGGTCGATGTCCTGTTTGTACAGCTTGCTTAACATAATTTACTCCATCGAATCGGTTTGTTTAGATATCCGGGTTTTGTGTTTATGTTTGAAATCTTTAATTAAGTTCGCAGAAATAAATTTATTATCTCAAGCCCTTCACACTACAAAGATCAAAAAGGTCCACCTTTTCCTACTCAATCTATTTCTGTTGGGTTATGATGTCTAAGGCGGCCTTAACTGTAATGTAATGTGAGCATCCAGTAAACATTTTTAAACCATTAAGATCATGAATGCCAATCTATGTAGAACTTTTAAAAATGAGTTTTTAAAATGTATTCATACGTTTTTTTACTGTATTCCTTTGTAATTTTTTATTAACAATTTGTATGTAATATGTCGTCGATAAATAGCAGAGGTAGTAGAGTAAATTACAATTAAAATATTAATCGATCACCGGTGATAATATTTTATGTCGAAAGTCCGGCACTAAATGATCGATCTTCGATAGTGTCGAGTCGTTATCGGAATCGTAACCGTGGTGATCGCTCATTAGTGATCAATATGATGATATTGGACATCGTCGTTGGACATATTAATTATCTGTATAAAATATCTAAGGCTCAATGTATGTACGTGTGTATGTTCTTTGAATTTTACCTGATTTCTTTCAAATTTTCCGCACTACCTTCTGGCAGAAAATTTTAAGAGGTCCACCCCGTCCTATTCCCAGTACCCAGCTATTTGTCTATATAAGTATTTAAGTAAAATTTCCTTTATATATATTTTTATAATTGACAATTACATTTTCAAAGAAGATTTAGATTTTTCAAATTTAAGGAAAAATTATATAATGTTGTTAGAGATATTTCCTTATAAGATATATAGATTTATAAGGAAAATTTATATAAAATTATTAAAGATATTTCATCAAAAGCACTTTTACTTTGATGATCAAGAATCGTTTTGTTTTTTAATATAATAATAATTTCGAAAAATTCACTAAAGTTATAATTAAGAAAAAAATAGTTTTATTGTGATGATGAAGAATAGCTTTATTTATGAAAATAAAAAATATGTTTTCAAAGTTTTCATATAAGAAGGAAAATATTATAATGAGTTTAGTGAAATAGGTACTTTAGGCTAGAGGAGTTAGGTATTCCAACATAGAGGTCATTATATAGACAGTAATATGTTATTTAAAGTAACATAAAAATATAAAATTTAGCTCAATATTTTCGTCGAAATTAAAATAATTAAAAAATGGTGCATGGCCGCCACTCTCTTGAGAAGTGAAACTTCTTTATACCTATTATGCTGTGCTGCTTCTCGGAATCCCAAAACGCTTACGGCCCACTCGCCAAAGGAAATCAGTCCTCGGATTTGAGGGTAAATCGGCGGGAACACTCAGGATGATCTGTCAGTAAACAACGCGGTTTGGATTTTTTATTTCCGTGAAATTATTGTATTGTCTTCGATTTTTGACAAGTGTGCAAAATTTTAAATAATTAGGAAGTGGGTGAAAAATTAATTTCAAAATTCCGTTATTTTTTAGATTTTTTTTGTTTTAAAAGAAAAAAAAGAATTTTTTAATTTACGAAATTATTTGATTGTTATTAGAACTACATACAGTTGCCAAATTTCATGATGATGCAATAATTAGAAGTGTTCATCAGAAGGTTTCATTACATAGTGCTTTTTACACACATACATGCTTTTTTTAATGCATGTTAAAAACAAGAAAATGTTATCGATTATTCTTACTCTGAAACATTCATGGTCACTAACGAAAATTTGAGCCAACATTATCAATATTATTAACACATAAAAATTAATATACTTTTTACTGCGATTGGGAGTGCAACGAAAACTTAAACAACTACCTTTACTGTTGGTGGTCTCTCTATGCATCGCTTGTCCCTAACACCGATGTTTTTCACTTTCGATATGGTTCCATTTTTCGACATATTATGAACTTGTACTACAGCGGAAAAAGGAGTTAAATTTCCACAATAGAAATGTTATAAAACTAATAAATGAATAATATGAAAGTCGGCTTCCGATCTGCATCCGGATTGAGCCGGGCACAATACCTAGTGAAACGATGAAACAGCATTTTGCACCTTAATTAATTTATATTTAACAATTCCGTTAAAGCCGTCATCGTGTTAGGTATTGTCGATCGCGATATGTTAACTGCTGGAGGTAATGTTTTTTTTAACAGTTACGTAACACGAGTGTAAGTGATAGGTAATTGCCGAAGTAATAGCGGTAGACCGTCCCAGACTGTCGAGCAAATACAACTACATAGGTTGGCTATTAGCGGAACGCCTTCGACAGTAATTGATTTGATTGGAGCTGGAGGCATTTCTTTGTCTGTCAGCTGAATACGATATTGAATTAAATTTTAATTGAAACGTGCGAATGCAAGTAAGCGGCGGAGGTAATGGACTGTGACAGCGGTGTGTTTGAGCTTTGCGCTCGGAAGGAACGTCCGTCACGATGTCGTCGCTGTGATGTAAGTTTTCGTCGAGCATCGGATCCGCTGTTCCTAGAAAGTTTAATCAGTGACGTTGTTTTTTTATTTTATTTAATAATTTTGTTTATTATTTTTAGTATGCTCAATGAATTCGAATACGTGAGGAGATAGATATCTTTTGAATTAAGATCTTGGTACGTAACCAAAACTATCTATTCGTATACAAGTATGGTGAAGGTAAAAAAATCTGTACATTAAAGCTATTGTCGAAAACACGAGTTTAAAGATTAATAAACTATACAAAGGAAATCGACAATTTTTGAATTTTTCTTCTGTAATAGAAAGAAAAAAAAATGAATATTGAATATATTTGGCTTTAATTTTGTATTCATTACATTCTTTGCTAATATCCCACCTGAAGATATTGTAATACAATGAAACCTAGGTTGTAGTAAAGAACTTAAAGAAAGTAGAAATAATACTACATCACGTAGTTTCATTTAATTGTGAAAAAAAAAATTTTTAAAATCGGCATAATTAGTTTTCGGATGGACGGATTTTAATCTAATTTTCAATGTTATGCAACTTAGGGACCTAGAAATAAATTAAGGTGTGTATTATATTGATACATCTAGAAGTTGAAAAATAATGTATATTTGTTTGTCCTCATCTCGCCTAAGAACTACAGAGCAAATTTAGATAGAGCTTTCGTTGTTATATTGCTAGGGCCTAGGAATGAAACTGAAGTATATTTTATTTGAAATATATTACAAGAACTTAAAAATAGAATAAAAAATAAAGAAATCGTTATCGACTTACTGGCAAGACCAGAATTGTTTGAATTCACAAGAACACCTGTTTTTATGATATTGTAATTGTCGTTTTTTAATGAAGTTTTATGAATTGTTTTCAGCATTTCACTCCGCTCTTCTAAAATATAATTTCTTTTTTGTATTTAGTTTTATGGTTCAGTAAATACCTGAAAAAAAAATATCACTTAAACCATTTCCGTTCACAATTAATCGAATGATCGTCGTTTGTAAGAAATTGGTCACAAGATCGTTTATTAACTATTCATTTTTTCTTATTGTATTTTTTTTTCATTCTTATTTATTCTATTTTTCATATTAATAACGTTTTATTGAATCGAGAAACGGTCTGCACATTAACAGAGCATGCATAAAATACAATGCCACCCGCAACCCAACTTCGTTGAACTTTTTGTGAATCATGCGAGGTATAGTTACCATGTTCTATATTGCTACAGCTTAATATGACTAGCCGTTTCGCTGCCTAAATAACACTTTCAATTTTAGTGCAATTAGCTAGCTACTAAGACGTAATAGTTATTAGGTACTACTTTTGTGTTGTTTTTTTGTTATTCAACGAGCTTTGCATTCACTTTTTAATAGTTTACAACTCGCTGAACACATTTAGTTGTTGGTAAAGGGCTGCAAGCATTACTGTATGGATTGTTTAACATTTTAATGACGATAAGAAGAAACGATAAAAAATACAAGAGATAGCGAACATTAAAAAACACACAATAGGAACTGTGCTGAACTTTAAACGAAGAAATAGGCCGCTGCTGAAACGCTTTAATTTTTTGTTCGATATGATTTTTTTAATGAAACGAAATATTATCCTATTGGAGGTTGTCAGCTAGTAAAAGTGGCAAAAGAAATGTATTTTAAAAATCCCGAATTGTAGATAAGTACGTTAATCGCTTAACTTAAATTGAGTTTGAGCGTCGTGCGCTATACTGGTATGTATATATTTCTATTCTCGGCTTTTGGGATTTTGTGTAAAATATTTTCTTTTATATATTTGGTATATCTGTGAATTGAATAAATTTAAGTTGTTAAGATTACAAGTGCTGACTGCTAATTGAGTGGCTTCTTAGTTTGTGAAATGAGTAACAAATAGAATAATAATAAAATAAACTTTTTATTCAACACAATGTCGTATCAAGTACGTGAGCATAAAGTTTAAAAATAAATGTATATGTTCCATATGTGCTAAAGAATATAAATTTTATTGCTGAACCTTCTAAACTACATGATTCTTGAGAAATTTATTTTTAGACTCATAACATTTCAATTTTGTATCAAGTACGTGAGCATAAAATTGAAAAATAAATATAAATGTTCCGTATGTTGTACAGTATCTCAATTTTATTACTGAACTTTTCATTTAATATCCATGACTCCTTTGAGAAATTTACGTTTTAGACTCGCATTATTTCAATGTCGTTTTCAAGTACGTACGCATAAAACTTAAAAATAAATCTAAATTATCCATAGGTACTATTTTATTGCTAAACTTTTTTTAATCCACATAACTCCCGAAATTTACGTTTTAGACTTGTAGCAAGTGCAAGTGCATAAAATTTAAACATAAATGTAAAAGTTCTACATGCGCTACGTTATTCCGGTTTTATTGCGGAATTTACTATGTTACGGTACTTATACCTTATTTACTACGGAATTTTACTTTAGTACCTACTATTAATACAACACCTATTCACGATCGAACTCGCACTTTTTACAACAGCTCAACGCTCGACTCAACGCTCAGACCGGATGGAGGGTACACTTGAAATTTATCGAATTACTTCCTCCTCGGTGCTGCACTCTTTTGGGAATTGATTTCTTTTACCGATCTGTAATGTAACACCGAACAAATGAAATATGAGTTTTAACTGTTTAGGGTTGCTAAAGCTTCCTGTACGACGGCTTAATTTTGTTTACCATTTTCTTGTTATGATTTGTTGAAATGCGATATTTTGAAGTGTAATATCATTCGTATTACTTCTGTTATAGTTTTATTTTTCCCTATATTAGGGTCGAAGTTTAAATTGAATTATAATATTATTAGGGTTGAAGTTTAAGTTGAATTATAATAATAAGACAAAAGGAGAATGTGTTCTTGCGACTTTATATCGGCTACTTGACTATGATACTCAAATATAAACAAGATGACCTGACCACGTTCTTAATGTTTAATCTTTTGCAGATACCATGGAGGAATGCTTTGTTTATCGACTAATGCGGTAGTCTCGAATTTTTACATAGAAGTAATTATATCTCGAGTAATTTTATAAATTCTCTATAGTTTTTTTGAAAAGAGGAAGTCTTTAAAAATTATATTCTATATTTTAAAATATTTATTACGATCAAATTTGTCTTTGCAAAATGACATTCATCTTCGTGTCGCTTTCTTCGCTACAGGTCACTTTTCTTGACAGATTTTGATAATTAACTTTTTTTTTTCAAATAGTTTGTTAATTTTTATAAACGATTTTCCGCATAAACTAGCTTTTCCCGTTTTATGCGGATCTCTTGGTCCAATCTTTCTGCTCGCCGTTATTTTTAACTTTACAATTGTTCATTTTAATTGAATTTTTCACAACTAAATTAAACTACGTGATTTAGTATTATTTCTACTTTATTTAAATTGTTAACCACGACCTAGGTTTCGTTGTATGACAACATCTTCAGGTGGGCAATTTGTAAAGTATCTTTTATTTTTCCCAAATAAATATGTATGTTTTCGTTATTTTATACCTTTCAGTGTGCTTCTTCGTCGGTGTTTATTTGAAGCCGGTTCAATTTTTTTCAGTCATAGAAACTAACATTTTATAAAGAAATCGATGTGTAATACTGTACATTATTCGAATAATTCGCTTGAAGATTTAATTAATGAATTTTAAAAAGATCAATAGTCTGTGTAACAAAGTGTATATCTGGTAGGTAATTGAGAAACACAATGTAAATTAAAGTCATTATTTCTAGCATGAAAAAAATTGTCTGGAGAAAATATATTTGCTTATTTATATCTTCATAAGCATGCGAGTATCTAGAAAATGTTACTTCGAAGTACTTACTAAATAACTATTTTCCTGAAGTATTTCAGTAGTCATATAAACTTTCCAATTGCGTATTCCATCTACATACAAGGCCATACTGAAAAGTAGATATTTGAAAATGTGGTTATTTTATAATTTATAATATTTCTTTTATTTGAAGTATTTATTAGCAAAATTTTAGCATCGTGAAAAGTCAACTATTAGACTTAATAAGCTCTGTTATTATTTCAAAGTAAATTGTATGTGTAAAAGTTCAATTGCCCACCTGAAGATGTCATACAACGAAACCTAGGTCGTGGTAAAGAATTTAAAATAAGGTAGAAATAATACTACATCACGTAGTTTCATTTAGTTAAGAAAAATTTAATTATAATGAATTTCTACAAAATTAACGCCAAATATATTCAATAATTGTTCATTTAATAAACAATTGTATATGTGCTGAAAATATAAATGTTTAAATGTGCTGAAAATATATTTGTTTAAATATGTTGTGAAAAATAAATTACAAAACGACCGTTATTTTAAATCGTTAGATTTATCCGAGTAAAATGTAGACGTTTCAGACAAATTTACTTAATGATATGAGTATGTACGAGTATGTATGTATAATGCGTATGCGTAATATGTAATGGTATGTGTGATGTGTATGTGTAATATTAATGGTATGTGTATAAGTTTCGTTGCATAACCTTTGAAGATCGGGACTTTTCTGGCCGATATATTTTTTGCTCCGACCGATTATCCAACAGCAATCAAATGCAATTATCAGCACGACAATGCTCATCCGTGCAGTTAGTAATTGATTAGGAACGAGACATCCGGACGCCTCAGACGCCACGCCCGTGCACGAAGGCGCACTTACCATCGCATTACGTGGACTGTACGAATGTTGGGTGGAGAGTATTATCCAGTTGTTTGTTTTTTTATTATTTGTTTAGATAATGTAAAGTAACGTCATGCGGTTTAGTTACGCAAATTGGAGTCAATAAGCGAATGGGTATTACTGTTCAGGTTAAATCGATTTGAAACAGTTGCAGCGGTAAAGGTGCTCGGTCAGTGAGAGCAAGGTCGTAGATTTGATTCCAGTTAGGATAAAATGAATGTTTAAGTAGTAAAGTGACGTCAGTTTTGTTGGAAGGAAATATTGCATTCGTGAAATCAAAGTGCGTCCTTCGATTTTTTGCGACTGGTTATTTGCAAGTATTGTAAAATTACAGAAAAAGTACAGTATTAGTAGTCGTAAATTTATATTTTTTTCCGCGAAGGTTTCATAGAAGAGTAGACGTTCAAAATCTAACAAAAGCGAAAAATATCATCAAGTCAAAGATTCTTCGAAGTGTCGTTCTCTATTTATTATTTCATGAAATGACAAAGAGAAAATAAATATTCTACAAAATGTTCATTTTAAAAAAGGTCTTTAAAAACGACTTTACTTGTCGTGTAATATAAACCTAAGTTTGATTTTAGCGTTCCTTAACGGAACGAGTATTGTCATGTACGTCGTTACATCCGTCCGTCTGTTACAGCCTCATGATTTCTACATTTTTTAGACCTATGAAATTTTGGAAGTACGTACTTGAAATGGGAGTATTAAGCGTAAGAAAATATCACAAGAAAATTTAACACATCTTAGTTGGAATATTTTGTTCACGCACTCTATCGAGATGAGTATATTCATTTAATTGATCTTACAAAATTAATTTTCGGTTACGTTTGTCTCATTTTTGTAATATAACACTTTAAAATAATTTGTGATGTGTCTCTCCTTTTAGTTATTGAACCTTGTGTTTGTTTTTTCTTCATTTTCTCTATATTATTTTTTCGAAAAAATAATATAGGGAAAATGAAAAAAATAAAATTTCATCATTAAATATCGCGTGATCGTTAGATTGAACGTACGATAAACGTTGAATTTTTTTTATGAAAGTTAGATTGTATTATACTATACTAATCAAAGTGCAGATTGTGTCCCATTATACACAGATTAACGTATAATGCACAAGAGTTCCGGATCTGACAGGATCGTCGGAAAAAGTCACGTATAAATCGTGAAAAGAAAAAATTTGTCAAAATGAATGTCTTTCACATTCATTTTGACAAATATCACTGAACAAATTTCGATATCATTAAACGGTTTGTTTTTATTTTTCTAGACAATGGTCACATATTTAAAAAGTACTCCATGTTAAAAGTACTCAATTTTTTGTAATATATTCTAAAGTTATTTTGCATTTCATTAGATTTATTTTTATTTCTTATTGCGGAGAAAGCTCTATATTTATTTACATTACGATCACAAATTGTTTTTTTGTTTTTGTTCATTCCCAAATGAATAAAAAATTCAAAGTTTTTTGGTCAGTGAAACTCTGTGAAGGTACTTTACACGCCAGGCTAATTTTAACCGATATGAAATGAAAGCGAGCGTTCGATTAGGGTAAAGCGAGTGTCTCCTGAACGAGGGACTATCAATAGCAAAATTGGTTTCTTTAATCATTACCTTAGATTGGGCACCAATATTGTGGGTATAATTAACACTACGAATATAATAATAAACGTTATTGTTTTATTTGTTTGTTTGTCTTTCGTTATCTTTCTCGTTTAAACAGCGCAAAGGATTTCAATGAAATTTTGCGTATATGTAATTATACATACATCCTATAGTAAAAGATAGGCGACATATACAGAATCAATCAGTGAAACTGTACCACAACAAATGTTAAGTCAGATCTGGCAATTAGGTTAATTAGGAAATAACATTTAGCTCGTGACTATATAACTGTTCTGATGAAATCCTATCTATTTCATGAAAAAAAAGATTTATACAATTTGCCTATATCACGCGATAGTAAAAGTTAAATTTAAATTATAACGTCAGACTTTGTTGCTAAGCGCATATATTATTAGATCTAACATGCCCCTATCTTCGTGTCTGCCTCCATTCATAGTGACACGTGCTTGCCGATAAGGTCACTGTATGAGATTGACAATTAACTCATATGAAAGAGACAAAGGTCAAAAGACGGTCACGCAGATGTTTTCACATAGATAGATCATACTTCATTCGCCCACACTCGAATCTCCACATTCGAACACTTTATGCTCGTCATGCGTGTGCAGGTAAAAACAGCGAAATGTATTATACTTTAGTGAATACAATTAAGTTTGGCTAATTAATTAAATGCAGTACGACACAATGTTGTCCCGGGAAAATGATAAATGTCACAAGTGGAACGTGTCTTGGCAATATTATTGAAGAGATAATGTCGGCAGATAAACAAGATTTGAATGAAGTAGAGTATAAATTGACCCGTTTGTTGTTAACTAATTACATTAACTCTGCAGACCGTATTTTGTGGAACATTTTATACTGATAGATACATATTCTGGTAATGAATTCGTGATAAACATAATTCGTTTCAGTTTTAATTCCTTCTCTTTCAAGTGTACTAATGAAACATAAAATATAGTTGATCTACACAGAAAATAAGTCAAGTGACTTAAAATAAAATTTCTTAATTATGAGGAGAATTCCCGCACTGCAGTCCTAGGTGCTTAATCAAAGTTCACGCCCTTGAGGGTAAACATTATAGTATTTCTATTAAGCTATTTACACATATTAGATTATTTCTTACCATGTAAATATGTATAGTATATTGTTCACAAGATAATAGAGATGTAGAAATTTCGTTATATTGTTGTTCTCCGGTAACTTTCTAGTAACTCTGTTCCTCTGATAATTTTGGATTCAGTAGTTTATGAAATATAGAGGCCACCCCTCTATAGATTTTTTCCTCGCATATTTAAACGTATCTCTGGAGATGTACTGTTAAAAAATTATTATGAAATTTTTTGAGAACCCTATAAGTAGTCTTTTTACACGATGCTCCACACGAAGTTAAAATAAAAAAAATCTATTATTTAATTTAGCCCTTCTAAAATTGCCGTAAATATAAGTATAACATATATTTTTCAGTGTTAACTATTTAAATATATGGGAGTTAACATGCTTTAATATTATGCCAAATTTTAAGTTTTTTTATCGAACTGTTTCTGATAAGACAGCTGACTGAAAGTCAGACGGACGGTCTTATATCGATAAGTGGTCTTATTCCGTTGTTTGTTAAGGTATGGGACTCTAAATAAATACTTTGATAAGACAGTTTAGGTCTTTAAGAGGAATTATTTAGTTTTATTAAAGTTTATTAAGTTTTATATGCCAATTGCCGACCTTCGTCTCAGAGCCATTAATGCCACCTCGCTAGGTAAATTTTGACATTAAAAATACTTTGATTCTGTAAAATGCAGAACGAAATAGCTTTTAAACTAATTCGTTTACGACCATTATTTGTTCTATCTTCGATAACATATCTGGAATTTTCTTCCAAGTTCCAGCGCAGTCTCATGAATTTAAACATACTCAGTTGGAACAAAAGTTGAGATTGAAAAACATTTCAAGTGCGATGTCAGGCCAGCAAGCAGGTCGTTGAATATCTCGCGTATTCGCGATATATAATGAAATAAAAATGGTGCTCCCGAAATGTGGAAGTTCGCTCTGAATTGAAGTAAAATCTATAATGACGCTCTTCATAGAGCGATACTGGACATCTTGTGGTACTGTCGGGGACGGACTCACCATCTCGCTCGGCTTGTGAGTCCGTCCCCGTCCCCCGTTAGTCTGATGTACCAGTCTACACCAGATTTGATCTGGTCGTCCACGTATGGGCGATCGACCATGTGTCTGTGTCTTCTATTAAACCCTTCACGACAAGGGGCTTATGCAGTTCACGTTTCGCCTTAAGACATGGCCAAAGGGTCTATATTTACAATCGGCACAGTTTATAAATATAAACATATATCCACTGGACATATTGACACAACACACACTAAAATCACACAGCAACTAAAAACGCTTGTTTGCGGCTAATCAAAATTTCGGTTTTTTTTTCAGAAATTACGGAATTTAGCTCGTAAAGATACTTTCGTATCCTAAATACACAACCGTTTATCTAATGTATGCTTATTGATTGTCTCTCTGCTGGTTCGACGAGATAGAGTGTGTTTGGACATCATCTATTCGCAGGCGTCGCTGGCGCCGGCTTGATAAGGCGGGTCAGGGGCCGGCGCAGACCGTTCGCTTGGTCCATTATTTAAGTGTGACTATTATTCTATATTTATAGTAGATACTGTCTCCAAATATATACTATAGCCTCGTCGTCATGTGGTGAAGCGTAAACAAATATGACGTAACGAGTAATCGATCGAGCTACCGAGGCTTGATCACGTGGAACTAATAGGCCCCGTAGAAAAGCATCTAAACCAACGTCGTGAAGTGGAAAACTGTGTGTTTATTTGGTTTAGACTGCTTATCAGATTTAGATGAAATTTTTCGTTGATTGTATTTTCTGAACCGGCATAAGGCACGTATTTTTGTGTTAAAAAAGATCAGAGCAGTACATGTACAAGTAGATCATTTTGAAAAGAGAAAAAACGGTTCGGATATCCGTTGCCGAAAATGGCTTCTGAACTGCTGAAGTATGAAATCTATATCTATAGAAGCTATGAATGAAGTATGAATTATTTGTAGAGTTTGTGATTATACACAGATTTCAATTATCAAAAATATTATTTTCACTTATCAAAAATATTATTTTCACTTATCAAAGATATCTAGTCACTAGAGAAATATCTTTCAATTAATACTCAATTATAAAGAACCTACGCAGGAAACGCCGGATAGTAGCTGATACTAAGATTTGTTATGGGGATGAATGGAATCTACTACCAAACATGGTGACAAAAATTATATAATTAATGAATGTTTACTACTTTTGTCGAATATTCAATTAAAAAGCAATGACGTCGAATGTTCCGACGTCACTAAAAGGTTTGGCGCTAAAAAGGTTTATAAAGCCGCGCGCGTAGTGGAAAGAGAGCCGTCATATAGGTATTGTTGCTGTGGTAATTTTGCGTTTGTGCATATTTTTTTAGAACATTTTTCGTTGTACGTTGCGAACTTTTGTGGCTTTTCAGGGCATGCGGCGATTTACGTAACGATACGTCAACAATTATAAATAAATCTAGTTATTTTGATTACTAAAATTGAGAAGTGACAATCTAAAGTAGCTAAAATTGTATAGTGATGGAAAAAAGCGGCGTCATCCTCCGTATTGTCAACAGTGTTGTCGTTATGGCGACGAAAACCAACTCCATGGTTTTCAAACCGTGACGGCACGCTAGCTGGGCAAAAGTGAAATTCGTGACTTTTCATTTAAGGCGGGAATCTCGCGTGAGGCCAACTCGATTATGCGCGGTGTGCTATGTGGGCCTTGATACAGTTCTATATGAAATGGAAGCGATAATGATCTAGCGCCGAACGGGTTTTCGATCAAAGTCGGCGTCGCGACTGGTAACTGCCTTTTGTGGGTTGATACGGTTCAAGGTGTTCAAAACTTAAGTTTTGTCAATAATGGTTTATATTAGTTTCGCCAGCCGATAGTTAGATGAAAATGGTGGGCTGGACTGTATTGTTAATAAGTCGTAAATCAAACCTAATTTTTTTAAAAATTCTTGTTATCATAACTTTATTTATTCCCTCACTTGAGCGTCTTTTAGGATATTGATCAGAAACATCATCGTTGCCACAAAGCCACGAATCTCTCTCTAATGAAGAAGTCAAAGGGACTTTCACGGTGGCGGAAAGATACTTGGCTGATAACCTTGTTAATAAAATAACAGATTCTACAAAAGCGACTAGTTTCTAACACGGAGCTATGAGATTCAATGCAGTAGCATATCTGGCTAGACTCGCATAATAGATTGTCTACCATTAAATGGCATCGTTTTCGCCGTTCTAAATATACATCGTTCAGTCAAGGTCCTCTTACACCCGGTTGCTGCCTTCAAATAGTCACTCGTTGTCATATAACAAACGGTACCTTTTATAACTAGTTCGTTTTTGTCGGCATGGATAACGTTTCAGTATCACAATCTATTTTTCATCTGGTATTTAATACGCTGGTTCTATCACCACAACATATACCTAATAATGGACCTTCTTAGTCACCGCTCACTCTCGGACAAAGAATGAACTAAATATTTTAATTTATGTTCAAGAATAGTTTACAAAAAATCCACTAAAACGCAGATCGCATGGCAGTTATTTCATTATAAGATGTCATCGACAGGAAACGTTTACAGAATTATAGGCGGACTTGGATTTTTACGGCTCCGTGCCTCAAATTTTAAAACGGAACCCTCATAAGATCACTACCGTGCCTATATGTCCTTCTGTCACAGCCGAGTTTCTCAGTAACTATGCCATGCATGTAGTAACGCATCTTATTACCCATATAATTTGCACTAGTTGGCTCTTTTTAAAATATTCATATGAGAAGTAAAGATGGTATAATAAAATGCTCATTTTTTTAATCATGTGGTGTGTATCCCTTAAAAGGGATTCTTGTGAAGAATACAAAAACATTTTTTCTTTATTTCCAATTGCTTATTAAAAATTGTATTAAAAAATATGCGACAATACCTCCTCCTCTCACTCTTCTTATCGCCTCCCCTCACTCTTCTTATCTCCTCCCCTCATTCTTCTTATCGCCTCCCCTCACTGTTCTTATCTCCTCCCCTCTCTCTTCTTATCTCCTCTCCTCACACTTCTTATCGCCTCCCCTCACTTTTCTTATCTCCTCCCCTCTCTCTTCTTATCTCCTCTCCTCACACTTCTTATCTCCTTCCCTCACTCTTCTTATCGCCTCCCCTCACTCTTCTTATCTCCTCCCCTCACTCTTCTTATCTCCTCCCCTCACTCTTCTTATCTCCTCCCCTCACTCTTCTTATCTCCTCCCCTCACTCTTCTTATCTCCTCCCCTCACTCTTCTTATCTCCTCCCCTCACTCTTCTTATCGCCTCCCCTCACTCTTCTTATCTCCTCCCCTCTCTCTTCTTATCTCCTCCCCTCTCTCTTCATATCTCCTCCCCTCACTCTTCTTATCTCCTCCCCTCACTCTTTTTATCTCCTCCCCTCTTTTTATCTTCTATCTGATTCGAAGGTTACGGGAAAACTATAGCGATTATCTTAGATCTTATATTTTTTTAAATGTACACGATGTTTTCACGCCTGTGAAATATAGTAGGTATTGTAATAATTACATTGTGAAAAATTAATATTTGTAAATGTTTAATGACTATGTATTTTAAATGTTTCTAAGTCCCTAAATGTGTACCGAAACCTCATAGTGCGAGTTTTACTCGTATTTAACAGGTTGTCCTCTGCAATTATAAATGAAGTACCCCAAATATAAATATTTGTTCCAAATATTATCAACGCAAATTTGCTTTGTGATTTGTGTGCGGCTTATTAATATTTGAAAGGACAAAGCAATTTATCCTAATTTTCGTTTTAGACTAATATTCTATTATTTACTGCGACGTACCTATCGTTAAATTTAGATATTATATAGTTATATACATTAAATCTTCCAAACATTTATTGAATTTCCTCATACTTGAATAAATTCCAGGCAATTGTTCCTCCGGGAGCTCTTCGCAATCCTTTTACGTCAAACCACATATTAGGCAGTTATTTAATGAACGTCCCTTTGTGATACGAAGGGGCTTAATAAAATCCTCGGAGACGCTCCCGTAGCTTAGTAGATCCAGAACAAGGATTTCGAGTCACTTCGATACGTCTTGGGTCTTAAACCCTTGTGGCTTAGTGTCGCCGCGGTCGTAATTTTGTCGGGCGCTGACTCGCGCGAGATTAAATTATAATCGGATAACGAGTTGTATCCGAGCATTAGATCCTGTGATGCGGAGCATTGTTCCGGAGCAGAGGCCGGGGACGCAACATTGACAGTGACTGCGGGGTTATGGAGGATGAACTACTGATTGAATTTGGTTAATGCTGGAGAAATGTGGCCCGGAATCAACGAATGGTGAATGAACATATTTGTTTTTGCAATTTTCACACGATATCTTTTTCTCTTAAGGTTATTTCTTCCTGAAAAACGAGACTGGCTGATATAAAAGTGATTGTCTCCGAGCTATGAAAAATGAGTGTCCGGTCAATTTCGTGAATGACAACAACAATGAACTACTAATGGAATTTGGTTAGTGCTGGAAAAATATAGCCCGGAATCGCTTATGCTTTCTCAAATATATTATAGATAAAACCTCCATATTTAATACTTATTATTCGCTTTCGTATAGATATTTCGAACCCATCGGAGTGTGGAACACCTACATGAAATATCCTTCAAACTGTGAGAATTTCGTAAAAATCACAAAAAGCTCAAAAATAGGCAAAATTAATATTATAATGACTCCAGAAAAGGTTAATAGAAAAAAAGTCGAAAGGTTCAAAAAGAATGCAAAAAGACCTGGATATTCTTTGGTGTGAATTCCTCAAAGTTGAGGCGTCAGAGTGAAGAAGTGCAGCCTTATTGAAGTATTCTACGTTTCCAAACTGGTTGCCGATTCCTGACGCAGCCCAGTTAAATTTTTTTGTATTCAAATTACAATAACCTTTAAAACATCAATTAACCTTTCTTAATTTTTTGAATGGTCCATTCTTTTGTATCCTTTTTTACTGTCATGTTTTTCCTTTTTCCGATTAAATTTTCCTCTGATCTCAACTTCTGATCATACTTTCCACATCTTTACACACGTCATATTCTTGATGTCTCTGTCTTTCTGTCTTCCATTTTTGGTGTGCCTTTGTTGATCAAAACGTGTCAATGGATTTGAGGACAATTTTATTATTTCCTCTGGAACATTAGTTTCTTCCGAGAAATGCATTATGACGTTTTGTGACATTGTCAATAATCTTAAGAGCTGATGCTGCGCCTTCATTAATCAGCATTTCAAGTCGATAATACATATCGTAGTTACACTCTGCTGCTGGACGGATTGCTGCTAGTCGAAGTATTCATCTAGCTCCCGAACGACTGACCCGTACGTGAACGTCGGGGCGTTTTTCAAAGCGGTCGTCGCGTCCACGCGTTTAATCCGCTCCATCCGCCGCCCCCGCTCCGTGGCTGCGCATTAATTGTGCGCAATTGTCGTCCGACGCGTGGGCAGCCCCTCACTCTGTCTGGAATATGGACTCGAGAATGCCGGGCGCTCCCGGTGTCCTGAGAGGAGGATTAGTAACGCGTGTTTGATAGCTGAGTGTGTTTGGACCTAAAGACATGGAGATCCATCATCGTTGACTGTATATATATGTTGTTTGGTTGGGAGACGACTGCCTAGGCGTTATTGGTGGATAGGCAAAATTGTTTTACTACATTTTAAAGATATTTGTTTAGAAGCCGCTAAGAGAAATTTTGCTAGCGTGGAATTGGAAATTACAAACAAACCATATTTGTGGAAATTTACCGAGTATATAAAGTACAAATGTTTACATTGCTTTGTTCATATTTTATTTTGATTGAAGGAGTAAATATATGGGAGAGTAAAAACTAATAACTCACGTTCAAATATACAGATTAAAGTATTATTAAAAAATCGCGTCGACGCCGTGTCAATGACAGCAAAAGCGTTACTCGTGGATATACATTTTTCACATTAAAATGCATAAAAAGTTCAGTAATTTTTTTCATATTTTCCTTATTTTTTAGGTTGTTACAACGTAACATGGTTTACTCAAACGCTGTAGACATAGGTTGCGCGTGCATTACCCTCGACTTTTACGCACTTCACGTGTGCGTACGAGTTTCCTCGTATACATTTAAGATATAGTTTTTTGGTGAAAATCTCTGATTAAATAAATACTTCGGTATGGAAAGCCTATTCCAGTTAGTTTAGCACTAAACTGATGTTTAATTTATTTTGTGTGTTGTTTTGATGAATTTTCGTCAATCTTTTTTCTATTAGTAATAATTTATTTATGTTGTGTTTATTGAGAGATCTTGTGCTTTATAGTTTTTACTTATACCATCTTGGTGTGATATACAATTATAAATATGTAAATAAAGGTAAACAACTTTGTTTAATGTATAGATTTTGATAAGGCCAGTTTATGTACTTACGATATAAGTATTACTTTGAACATAATTTAGCAGACCAGAATTTTTATATTTGCTGCGATGCAATGAGGCTCAAATGGTAATCTAGAGTAATACGTACCGGTATTTTTAAAATTGAAGTTAATAGCAGTGCATTCAGTTTTCCGTGAGAACCAAGTTTTTTAATCTAGGATGTATATTGTCGTCGCCGTGGTGTGTTGGGTTGATCACAAACACATACGCCCTTTGAAGATGCGGCGCACCGCGGGGACCCGGGTTCGAATCCCGGCCGTTCGTCGAACGGGGCTGGACTGGTGTTATGGTTGGCCGTAAGAGATTGCTCTCGTAGCAATAAGTCCGCCATATGTATCAATTAGATACGTTAAAGTAGATAAATAAATAAATATTGTCTATATACAACATATCATTGAAATCCGTCGGGCTCTTTAAAATGGTTGTAGCATGACAGTAAAATCCAAAAGTTATTATAAAATGTTTTATTAAACATTTTTTTCTCAAAATGTTAATAAAACATCATGTTACATTATTTATTTTTTT
This sequence comes from Druceiella hillmani, assembly GCA_039881145.1. Taxonomy (NCBI): domain Eukaryota; kingdom Metazoa; phylum Arthropoda; class Insecta; order Lepidoptera; family Hepialidae; genus Druceiella; species Druceiella hillmani. The sequence continues at coordinate 18,768,024 of JAYKKI010000029.1, forward strand.
TTTACCAATCACTCGGCGCGTTTTTTAAATAAATTTAAAAGTTTGGTGAAATTACTACTTTTTCTGTTAATTGTACAATTTTTGAGAGCGATTTTTACCAAAACTAAATAGTAAATAATTTTTCGATTTCAAAATGAATTAGATATTTACAGTTTGAATAACATAAAAAAAATCCAGCGAATTTTATCGACCGCGCGTTTTATACACCTTGAGCGCGAAAGAAAGACAAATACAATGTTTCAATTTACTTATATTGGCAGAGACCTCCAGAACATTAGTATAAAACACTTTAGTTTATTTGAGAAATAAATTAAATCATAAATTTTATTATCGTAAGTTCGTACTTTAGTTGATCCTTGAAAGCCTCCGTCCACTAACTCCAGAAAATATTTGATATATAGTATAATTGCGTCAATATAAAAAGAAAAACTTTTCCAATATCCGACCAATTTTGCAGCTGTCCTTTTCGGGGCCGTTCTGGGGCGCGGTTTTTACTTATCTCAGTCCCTGGACGCAGCCCCGATGTTGCCCTAACTGATTACCTTCCTTCCGCCAGGGACGCGTCTGTCGTCCCTTCGCTCTTATCTTTATTTACTGTGCCCTCGAATAATGATAATATAATGAATCTTGCATTCCTTCGTGGCGATCTTTTGAATGGTGGGTGGGACGTCTGTGTGTGGGGGAAAATGTTTTCCCGTAATAACCTTGGAAGTTTAAAAAAGGGAAAAGAAATTTTCATGCAACTCGTAAAATGATAAAAAGGGGATAGTTACAGATATTCTTTTTACGTATAATTGGCTGTAAAATCATCTTTATGACTAAAAAACCAGTGAAGAAAGTGTGAGTTTAGCTCGCGCATCAAGGATTATGTGAAATTAAATTACTTATTTGTCATAAGTCATTACTAATATCGATTTCCTAACGGAATAAATATTTGGGAATACCTAATGTAATTTATACGTATGTACCCTACGTGAATATTACAGAAACGTCGTTAGAAATATCTTTATAGTCTTCCCACGCAAAGTTAGTAAAGATATTTCTATAAATATCTTTATTAACTTTGCGTAGGCCTTTGCCTTACCATCCGTGAATATTACAGAAACGTCGTTAGAAATATCTATAGTCTTCCTACTAACTTTGCGTAGGCTTTTTTGCGTTACCTATTACCGTTAGGTACAGTTACCTGCATACCTTTGCGTTCTATTTCCGTAGAGTTCTAAAAACCTTATTTTTTATCATTTATTTTTGAGAAAATCGGCTTTGACATACATATATGATCTGATGTGAGGAATCTTTTAAAGATTCCGTTTTTCCTTTAGAGCAATGGAATCCTAAACCATTTCGAAAACTTTGTTTCTACATTTTTAAAGTTCACATAAAAATTTCATACAATATACGTATGTAGATAAATCTAGATAAGATTTACTTTGTAAACTATATTTTATAGTCATCGAGGAACGAGGGATATCAGGATATCAAGGATGTGAGGATGGTATAGAGGAAAGTGATGTAAAAAAAAGAACTAATGATTTTATTACTGGTGATGTAGAAAATATATTAGGGAATATAACCTTAATATTTGTTGTTTAAATACCGAATATTTGTAATATTAACCAGAGTGGGTAAATCTTGGCAAGTGATTATCTTTCTATGAACAAAATACTTTGAAATACATTTGTAACACACTCAAAAAGTTCATTTCGATAACACACAGGTTTACTATTCTTTTTTGAAATTTTCATGTTGCACCCCTGAAATAAAATTATTTAATGTGTAACTAAAACGTGTCTATTATTCATACAAGTGATTTTATGCATTAAACTGAGTAGAGAATGTTAAGGAACTATATGAAAATTCTTAACCGTTTCTAAAAAAACACTGCCGAAATTGCGATTTAAAGAATATATATTTTTTGCAGCAATAATATATACATTTACATATATATATATATATATATATATATATATATATATATATATATTATTGCTGCAAAAAATTAAATTTTTTTTATTCAAGCAACAAAAAGATCAAAGCAAAGAAATGACCCTCTAAAACGTATTTTCACCCGACTACGGCAGAGGAAGGGTTATAAATTTCACAGGCTATGTATATATTTATTTAAGTGATTTCAAAAGCGCAAAGTGGCAAAAGTAAAGGAATGAATCCAGAAATCAAATTTGTTTTATTCTATGTGGAATTATACATTTTTATATCCAGTTTGTTTTCATACCTGTGAAAGATAAAGTGGGTAATATATTTAGATTGTGAAAAAGTTATATTTGTAAATAGTTTAATTAAAAATTCTATTATATGTACCCTTAAATGTTTCTAAGTCCCTACCCTCGTGCTGCAAGTTCCATTCGTGCTTGACATGTTTTTTTACAGATATTCGCTTCAAGTATACTCAATTTGAGTACTCACTTCTACAAATATACCAAAGAATTATAGAACTTATCTGTAATTTGTGTATAACCTGTACCTTTCAGTAGGTAAAACCTTTGAATAGATAAACGAAGAGCAGAGTTGCTACAACAATTGGGTTTACTTCGAACCGTTTGGACACGCAACCTACAGCATAAAATACACATAAATGTTTCGTGAAGTAGAATAAGGATCGAGCAATTAGGATTAAAGCAGGGATGTAATAGTTTTTAATTTCCAAGCGCAAAAAGGACTAAACGGTAGGCAACACTTCTCTACATATATGCGTCTGTTTGCCTGCCTGTTCGTTCGTTACAGTAAAATAAAATTAAATCTAGGGACTATATCCAGTACCATATGGTAATAAATTAATGAACTTTTGATTACATTACTGTTATTTTTTCCTGTGGAGCTCTCAAAGCGTACATATATATTATTATCAATCAAAATTATTTATAATGCCTAAATATGGTGCAGATTATTGTTTAAAAGTATTTTAGAAGTTCATAAACCCAGTATTTAAATTTTCAAAAATCGAATGTCGTATTCATTCGTAACATAACCTCTTTACATTCAATGGCGTTCGCTGTTTCCCCTCGATGAAGTAATGTAATGATATCGACAAATACGTAACCGGAAGTTCTTATTTCTTTTATTTTCAAGCTACGTCTATGTTTCTTATATGGCCTCTATTAAACTCGTATTATTTTGATGACAATTTCACGCACATTTATTTTTTTGATTTGACATTAACTTTTTATATGGTTACGTGCTAGTGTTTTATATTATCTCCCGATTTATCACCTACACCATTATGAGTTACGCCATTAGTATACATATATATATTTTTAATCAAATGTTGATTTTTCATTTTTAGATTATTTTTTGTTCTATGTATTACTCTTCAAATTAAGAGTGTATCACAGTATTTACTTTGTATTATGTTTTATTTTACGTTTTTGTCATATTCTAAATTATCTACGCTGTTGTCCACACTTAATTTTACAATTGAAATATTTTTTTATCGTTTTAACCTTTAAGACGTAAAGGTGCAGTAGACAAATATGGTTGTATCGAACTGTCAGGCAGATACAGGCATACTTTATTCCATTTCAAAAAATATTTGTGAACAAACTAATTTAACACTTAAAAGTATGCTTTGGCAGAAAAGTATACATTCAATTAATCGACGACTATTGACCAAACTCATTTTATTTCATCCATAATATTATTAAACAATGTACTATAATCATTATATATTAATAAACTATTTCGTTATATGTCATAAATATAAATATTACACTGTTATAAAATATAAATTGTAAAATTTAAGGGAGAAAAATGAGAACCCTTGCTTGTCAATCACGTAAAACTCAGAGATATAAAACATTTTGAAAAAATATCCTTTGTTCCGACACGTACGAAATCTATACCAATATTCAATACACATCATTTGCTTTATAATGTGTTAAAGTATAACATCTACAAAAAATCGATTTTACGTACACGATATTCGACTGTTTTTTTAGCGGGACGCTTAACGCCCAATGCATCACACACGGTCAGGACTGTCAGTCGGACTTACTGACAGTTAAAAACGTATTTCTGTTTCTCATTAAATGCCAGTTGAGTCGGAACAAGAGTCTACTTTACCGACTGTGCTCTACTGCACGGTCCATTGAGTATTCATATAAAATATGTTTATAACTATCAGTAAATCCGACAGAGATTCCTGACCGTGTGTGGTGCATACGGGCATAAGCGAGACAGGAGTCAGAACATTGTTACTATGGAACAAATATGCATGTATATATATATATATATATATATATATATATATATATATATATATATATATATATATATATGTATATATATATATATATTTATTTTAAAAAAATAACGTTGGAAAAAACTTTAATGCCAATGTTCGTTCGTCATTATTTATACGCACTTTGGCATTATATTATACAAGGTAAATGTGTCCACCAATTAAATTAAATAAAATTAATTAAACATTAATTATACAGCGTAAATGCATATGAATAAAAAATATATTTTTAACCACAAATACGAAATAAATTAATAACGCAAATACCAGATAAAGGTTTACAATTCTTGATCTGTCGTTTTGCTTTGTTTGCAAACATTCTCTATTTGTATGAAATGAGGTATAGGTAAACATGATATGTAGATGAACAGAAGACGTTGTCTACGTCAATCTCGCAGCCGCAAGCTATTCAGAATGCATTGATTGATGAAATGTTTACGCTCGGATTAGCTATTTTGAAACCGCCCGAAGGTGTAATCTAATGATTAGCAGCGTTCACGTCGTTTGCTCGTCTCGAGCGGGAAAGATGTTATGTACTTTGTTATAAGTGAAGGTCGAGATTGTAAGTTACCGATGAGCTACACCACGTTTCGGTTGTAAATTGTCGATACCGCTCCAGGCAAGGTTCAGATGTTTGCTAAAGCCATTTCGTTATGAAAAAGACTCCGTCATTTACGTCTATTCTCTTTTTGAAGGAGGAGATGAAGTATAAATTGGTAAAAAAAACGAATTTATAATTGGTAGAAATATAATTGGTAGAAAAAAAACGAGTTTGAAATTACTAACGTTACGTTAATGCTGTCATCCGATGTTCTGCATGATATACGCCATATGTAAATCAGAGAAGTAAGTGAAGTAAGAGAGTAAGTAAGTAAGTCTTAATAAATTCGCATCTAAGATAAATCCGTACGTACATTCTTTCATATAAGTCCGCAATACATTCTTTCTTATTGTAAATCGTAATAAATCCGTACCTATAAGTGTGTGAGTTAGTCATTAATGTAAATTGTAATAAATTTGCGGGTAAATTCATACTTATATGTGCGTAAGTAAGTCTCTATGTAAATCGTAATAAATTCATATGAAAATTCAGACAAGGAAATGCGCATATAAATCCATATGAAATTCGTAATAAACTCTTATTTGTGTCCGTACGTATATATAAATGCGTAAGTAAACCCTTTACGTATATTGTCATAAATATGCCAATAATAATCCAGCCTGTACCTATGCTCTGATAAGTGTGTAAATTTATAATATGTATAATGCAATATATGCCTACAAAAATACTTTACAGGATGGAATTTCTGATAAATTCAGCTGATTTAAATATATACACATATATACATTTAAATATATATATATATATATATATATATATATATATATATATATATATATCTGTATTTATCAGTGTAGAATCTATTGTGGTCGTTTTCAAATTCGTTGTGTAGTTCAAAATGCAAATTTTTTTTCAAGAAAGCTTATTATATTTTTTGAACTATGATAACTATTTAATTTTTATGAACTTCTCGCTTATCACCCATAAAGTAAAACAACCTGACGCACACCGGGCGTCTCCTCATTTTAACAATAGGTCATTGTTGTTTTTGCTCCTTCTAGCCAGATATGCTTGTGTTTTAACGCCGCTTTCTGTCGTTTAATGATAGTAAACTTGCTAAACAATCGTTTCTATTCATAATTTATCTTATCTTTTTAATTTGTCTTTATTCACTATACATTCTACGCATAACGTGAAGCGTAACCAATGAATAGGGTGTTTGACTGATGTCGATATTTTTTATAAAAATATTTTAAAACTGCAGAGTAGGTTTAAAAAAACCTTATGATAAAAAAATAATGCTTATAATAAAGAATCTAATAAATAGGAAAAAGTGTAAATTTTTTTGTTCATTAAATTGAAAAAGTTATTATAAATATAGTTTCCACACAAAAAATTAGAAAATTATAATATGCAATATACAACTTAAACGCATTATTTAATGTGATACTAAAAATATATAATAAACTCCCTTATAATGAATGCTAAATAACACGCCAGTGACGTCATAAGCCAGTTGTGTTTTGCGTTTTGCGCGCGTATTGTAGTTCGTCAGTTTTTAAGGCGTTATAACTTTATAATGAAAAGTCCCAGGTACAATATATTTATTTTAACCGCTTTTAATGTTATTACTTATTCGATTTTAGTAATAAAAAAATATAGTCAAATAACCTATTGTCTGTCTTGAACAATTTTTGTAAATTCATCCAATTTCGTACTTTGCCGTATTCAGAACTATAATTGAAAATTAAAACTAAACATATTATACAAATGTTTTCATTCGGACGAATTGGGGCAGGTAAAATATTTCTTACTTCCAAACGATCGTCGTTTTCGAGGTATATGGATGCCCCGGGCACGGTCCCAGTGTTTATTTTTCGTTTGAGCGTAATACCGGATGTGTATCCGGGGAATATAATACCTCTAAATCATCGTATTCCGACTCAAGAATACATACCGCGATTTTGTTTGTTTACGTTCCTCTGGTTCCAAATTAGACTACAAACTGTTTACGAAATTTATTATCTATCGACTCGGTTCATATTTTATGACCGCATAATTTTCTTTCTTGTCCTGTGTCACGTCTTGTGATGGGGATCTATTTTACGGGGTCGTAAAACTGTCACGCGAGATATACGATGTCATCGTACCGGCCTAACCTGATGTGTTCGTAGATGTAAGAAAACTATTGTGATAGAAAATTGGGGTGTTACAATGGATGTGCGTAAATTTCGCTTTCGAAGTACACACAAGTTGCTGTACTGGCAACGTTCGATATGAAAGGTTTGAGTATGAGTTCCCGAAAAAGAACCAGAAGCGTTAAAGAAATAGAATATAATAAAAGATCTAGTATTTTTTAGAACAGTCAGCGGTTGACAATTAGAAAAGAGCAAAAGTAAAATACAATTTGTAACATTAATACGAAACAAAAAAGGTGCATTCATTAATGCGCGTTTGTTATATTTTTAATAAAATAAAAATGTAACGAAGTACACAATAATTTTTTTGAAATGGATTGATTATTTTTAACTTGTAGCCATTGCCTAAAATAATTAAAAATAAACTATTAACTTACATTGACATTCATTCAATGTTGTCAAACATTTTCATGAATTCAAAATTCAATGAATGTCTTTTTCGCTCTTTTGGACTTTTACGTGCCTTTTTTTCGACGACCCTGTCGGTTTCGTGGATTATATTGTTACATCTGTGTATGGAGGATACAACGATGCATAATCTGCAATCTTTTTCATCTTGCTGGGTCACATAGTTCCGTAACAATAGCACTTATAAACTATTACACAAAATAATTTCACTTTTCATAAAAACATGAAAGACTTGTCCAATTGCCGATGGGATAAAACTTTTAATGGGCTTGTTTTTTCGTTTTCTCTATACAAGGGTGTAATTTTTACTCTTATAACACCTGGACCCTACACTATATGGAATTTTTTAGATTTTTTTGGTTAATAGATTGACAGAGATCTGTGAAGTTGAAGTGAAGCGAAGTACAACGCACTGTGTTGTAAGGTTGTAATGGATGGAGAAAAGGTGATGAGGAAATTGATGTTCTTTTTTATAATTCCATATTCCATAATGGCAATCCGCTATTGGTACATTATGGTCTCGTTTGAAAAGTAAAATATGGATAAAGAAATGAAAGTTTTGGTGGAAAATATAGGACCAAATAACAAATAATGGTATTTGACTGAACGCGAACAAATCGAATTGATACACGTACTGCAAAGTGGTGGAATTGAATCCGACTACAGTTGTAGTAAAGAGAAAAACCTGACTACAGTTGTAGTAAATAAAAAACCAAACACGGCTAACACTCGCACAACGAGGGTTACATACACATTTAGGTACTTATAGACATTTAAGTGTACATAGTACATATTTTTATTAAACTATTCACAATTACACATTTAGGCACTTATAAACATTTAAGTGTACATAGTACCTATTTTTATTGAACTATTCACAATTACACATTTAGGCACTTATAAATCATTTAAGTGTACATAGTACATATTTTTATTAAACTATTCACAATTACACATTTAGACACTTATAAACATTTAAGTGTACATAGTACATATTTTTATTAAACTATTCACAATTACACATTTAGGCACTTATAATCATTTAAGTGTACATAGCACATATTTTTGTTAAACTATTCACAATTACACATTTAGGCACTTATAAACATTTGAGTGTACATAGTACATATTTTTATTAAACTGTTCACAATTACACATTTAGGCACTTATAAACATTTAAGTGTACATAGTACATATTTTTATTAAACTATTCACGATTACACATTTAGGCACTTGTAATCATTTAAGTGTGCATAGCACATACTTTTATTAAACTATTCACAATTACACATTTAGGCACTTATAATCATTTAAGTGTACATAGCACATATTTTTATTAAACTATTCACTATTACACATTTAGGCACTTATAAACATTTAAGGGTTACATACTACATATTTTTATTAAACTATTCACAAATATAATTTTTTCACAACGTAAATATATTGCCTACCATATCTTTAACAGGTTTAAAAACAAACTGATTATAAAATTGTGTAATTCCACATAGATTTGTGGGAATCGAATCTGATCCTATTTTCAGTAGTGGACGTCTCCTGGCTGATGATGGGGATGTTAAATTCTGGGAAGTCTCTGAGAATTAGACGGAGAGACGGACATACAGACTGACTGTTTTTCCTGTTCTGGGGGGAAGATGGGGGTAATAAAGACTATATTTACATTTCATAACACATTCCCGTAGGCGTAAAAAAGTTTGATTTTGTTTTAATGGCAATTTCCAATTTTTGTTTGCATTTCATGGTTATATGGATTGCTAAGCAAACTTTTCTCAGCCCTGGCGGTGAAATCGTCAAACGAACTTTTGTGGTATTATATTTTCGTGTGCAAGACATATTTCGCGACCTTATTGTTAGTCAATAACATGACAATACGCTGTCGCGGCGGGTGAATAATGGACCTCTGTGTGGAACGCCAGTGGAGCGAGCGAGCGGTCGGTGGCGCGTGACCGCACTCAATGTCAGCCCGGTACTGCACTCCCGGCATACGGTATGTACGTGTCGTATGCGCCAATATGTTATTAGTATCGCTTGACTGGAGCTCGTTCCGGTACACTAGTATGCCTAAGGAAATAATCGTTTTCTCCAATTATACATTTCTTTTTAGTATCCTTATGTTCGAAGAGATATGTTGCTATATTTTAAGCTATTTGTATTCATTCTGCTGTATGAGGCTCTCTAATGTTTCTTCAATATAGAAAAAAAATAAATCAATTTTAGTATATTATGTAAATTTTACCCCATAGGAAATAATATTTTAATTTATATCACACATATAAATTTATTTATGAAAAACAATACAAAAAGTAACGAACAATTTATCTACTTCCTTTAATGTTTTATTTAATTTTTAGTACCATTTATTTTAGAAAAAACCAAGCGGAAGAAAAATTAAAATTAATTAATTTTTTTTTATTTCTTATAATTGCCTATAAAAATTATTTACGAATGGGATTTTACTTAGATATAAATAAAATGTTGAATGTAAAGTATAAAAATTAAAGATTTGAAATTGGGAAAAATGGTAATAAAATATTTACAAACTATTATTAAAATTGTTCATTTCTTAAATTTGCATATTATATATGAATTGCATAGTTATATAAAAATACAATAAAATCAAAAGTTTACTATTAGTATTAATGGAACTTCGAATTTAAAAAGATATGTACAATCATTTAGAAAATATATTACCCGTATCTATGTCAAAAAAAGTCTTTATAGTAGAAGGTGAGCAAATAAAGTATTTCTCAAAATCTCGCAAAATTTAGGAGAGTAGCAAACGCCTAAAGTTTTAAGAAAACTTGAAAAATACTTTTTCACGTCACACAAATCAACTTATAAATTGGTCTCAAACTTGTAAATTGTTAAGGATATCTTTCTACTCGACTCCGCTCGTACGTGTATGTTCAGTTAATAACGTATTGACCCTAGTCTTCCAAGATTAAAAAAATCGTATGCAAATATTTTTTTTCTCTTAAAGTTATTCATTGCTAATTATAATAATTGGGCATGTTTCAGACCACACGGTAGAAATGAATACAATGTAGTGCACATTCAACTGATTATATTTTATCCACTTTGTCTTCAAATAATATCATAATATATAGGTTATATTAATGCATTTATATATACTCGATTATTGTACAAAACTTATGTAATTACATACAAAATACACCGCATAATAAATAAATACCTTTATTTGAAGAGAAATATGGACCTTCATTATAAACATTTCTATGCTGAGTATAATAATCTGAGAGTAGGAGAGAGAAGCATATTATATATGTATATGTACATCACTCGTCTGGCAACTCTCCCGTTCGGGTACACTCGGCCCGCCGTCGAATATATGCGATATGTGTTAGGATGTGTGATGCGAACTTGCACTTTTTTTCTGAAACACAATACTGTCTCCGTCGCTCGACGTTTCTCTGTTCGGCCGTACTAGGCCGTTTACCGAATATAATAGAAGCGTTCGGCCGTACTCGGCCTACTGCCGAGTATACCGAGGTTTCCTTAAAAAGAAAATTGAAAACAAGGCGAACAAAAATAAGTTTACACTTGAAAAGTCAACTCAGTTTTAGTATTTAAACTGTTGAACTCTCAAAGCTCAGTACACTTAGGCAATTTTAAGCCCGTAAGGGCGGTTTCAAGGGGACACTCCTCTAATCCGAATTGCACGTGGTCTTAACTGGATTATCAGTAATCTTCATGCCAAAATGATCTAAACATCCGTTAAGGAGGAGGTAACAAATACGTGCGCCCATGCACGCGTCCGAATACGCTTACGCATATGTACTCTGCAGTTGACACTGTATGTGTAAATTGAATGTATATGTAAGTGTATGTGCAATCGTACGTGTGTATGTATAATACTATTTATATTTTTTAGTATAACATTTATAGCAAGCAATGTGAAAGGCAGCTATTGTGGCCATTAATATAATTCATCTTAAAGTGACAAAAATCCTAATCACGATAACTAACAGGTCTAGATGTTTCTAAAAATCGATTTTGAATATCAATAGTGTCTGAGCAAGAAAATGCATTTTGATATCGATATGTTTTCATCGTGTCAAATTAATATTTATACGATGTTGCAACACAGGTGAAAAATAAAGATTTCGTCGAGCTCGCGGATAACATAATGTTTTATAACTAAGATAGGATTTTAAACACTTCTCAATGCGCAATAAAGTTCTCGGAATTTTAGATTTTACTGATATTCTTAGTGTAGTGTAATAAAATGATATTCTCAGTGTAGTTAGGAGCCAACTTGAAACGGGTACGTTCACCTTGTCTCAACATACTGTATGTTGACACGTACACTTATAAGTAATACGTTGTAGAAGATTGATCAGAATATTATGTTTTTATTTTAATTTTATTTTAACAAAACATTTCTTATGATGAAACCAATAATAAATGGGATAAAAGAACTACAGATGACATGATAGTTAAAGTCACGTTTTATCAATTTAAACCATAATAATAAATTAAATATAATTATAATAATTAAATTGAAATTAATTTATTTAAGTCAAACTAAACTAAATTCACTAAGCTGAACTAAAATAAATAATCAAATTCTTATATCTAAAACTATGTGATTTACCTTCGCTATATGTATTTAGAGCATGGTCGCCTGTTGCGAAGGTTGTAATTGGTCTTAATCAATTAATAGCAAGACAATTGTCTATTTTGTTCTCGATCGTTCTATTTGTACATGCGTGAATATGAGAAAAACTGGGAAGAATTATTTGAATTTCCAATAGATTTTCCGATAATAATTCGTTTAGAGAAGTGATAAATTTATCACTTTCCCTGCCCACCGTAAATCATTTTGGAACGGAGGGGGGGGGGTGTTGGTGTGACCCCAGCTCCATCCACATCAATAAAAACATATTAATAATCGATTGGTTTTGAATTAAGCCTTAGAGACTTATTAAATTAGTTTTCAATTTGTGATATTCTCGCGGTTGCTCGCCCGTACGTTTTTCCATATATTGACCTTTTTTTCAACAGTTCAGGATGAAACGATTACGGGCTACAAGAAAACTGTAATGTTCATTATGTAACTAGTAAAGTATATGTATATAAAATTAATAATCATGTCTCCTAAGGTCTAATAACCCTAATTAATATTAAACTCTGGATAAATTATAAATAAGAGACTTACCAAAACTCGAAGGACGGGCGACACCTTTAAATGCCATCGGGAGTGTCAAAGCCCAATAGATCTTTGAAGTGCTCACTGTAGGGTTATCAATTTTTAAAATTTCGGTTGTGAACGTATTCCTAGGGAATACATACTAACTATAATATTCATAACTCTCGACTTTTTAATTTACTTCTCCGACGAATGTAGAAATAGTGAAAGTTTATTGCATACTCGAAATGTACTCAATCATGTCGTATTCAAGTACGTTTGAAATATCAATAGTACCCGAGTATAAAAATTAATAGTTTGCTCCGTGGACTACACGTCAGATATTAAATTTCTTTGAAAGTTTAATTTTGCGTCATTAAACGTAAGATATTACATTCAAAATAAAATATATGCAGTTAAATATTCGCCTTTTTATACATTATTGCAGTGTCATTGTTATAGCTGTGTCGTAGAGTTTATTAATTTAACTAATTATACTGTTATAAATAGAGTAGAATGCTTGAAGCATAGTGGACAGAATTCTGTAATAATGCATGTGATGCGAGTGATCAGGCAGTGTTGGTCTGATATTGTGTAAACTCGCATCATGTAATTTTTGACGAGTGTTGCGACGTAGTGACATTATTGAATGCCTAGTAGTACAGGGCAAAGTAGAATGTATCCGACCACGTGGGAGAGCAGCGCCGATATGAATAGTTTAGGTCAAGTCAGCCATGGATGGCCACCTACACGAGTCCACCTGGAGAATGGCTGCTAAAGAGGAATGTCGGCATATCGTGTGATTCCTCACTGATCTGCAAAACACCTGATACAATGACCACAACCAGTCTGCCAAGAAAGTAACGACTCTGTTCTTAGAGACTGTAACGCGAAAATGAATTATAATTTCAGTTATCCATATAGTTATTTAAATAGTACTGTTTATTAATTGTACATGTTTTATTTGATTATAATTTCAATTATCCGGATAGTTATTTAAAAGTACTTTTTATTAATTGTACATGTTTTATTTGATTATAATTTCAATTATCCGGATAGTTATTTAAATAGTACTGTTTATTGTACATGTTTTATTTGATTATAATTTCAATTATCCGGATAGTTATTTAAATAGTACTGTTTATTAATTGTACATGTTTTATTTGATTATAATTTCAATTATCCGGATAGTTATTTAAAAGTACTTTTTATTAATTGTACATGTTTTATTTGATTATAATTTCAATTATCCGGATAGTTATTTAAATAGTACTGTTTATTGTACATGTTTTATTTGATTATAATTTCAATTATCCGGATAGTTATTTAAATAGTACTGTTTATTAATTGTACATGTTTTATTTGATTATAACTACAATTATCCGGATAGTTATTTAAATAGTACTGTTTATTAATTGTACATGTTTTATTTATATTAATTGTACTTATTTTATTTCTTCATGACATTTAAAAAAATGTCACAGACCATCGTTGTCATTTTTAAAGTTTTTATTCACTAAAACTTATAAATTGTGTCAAGGACGATAATATTTGTTCCTTAAAGATATTGTGCCGATATTTACATAAATTGATCGATAGATGGCGCTAGGATCGTGTTATATGTCGGCGAAACACTAAGGATTTATCCCACAGCGTTTCGTACTTACTTTCTTTACTACACAATTTTTAAAATGTTAGACATAATATCCTCATGAAATTTTACAGATACGGGCTTCAGATGGAGATCACAATTATGATGTGTGGTGTAGCGTACGCGTATAAATAGCACAAACACCACTCCGAGAAATTGGTCCCACCAAAAAAAATATCTAAATAATCTAAAACAATATTTGTCTATATTCAAACTTATTACAATCACCGACTAGAAGAGTCAGCGTTTACATTACAATGTATCAAGCCGTTATATCATTGGTTTGTTCTCAGAATTACAATGACAATATATACTCAAATCAATTAATATTCACTGACCTGAAGATTTCTGCACGAGGTTGATCTCTGCACTCCCACGAACTCCTTAAAGATGAGAGCTGGAAACTTCCAAGGTCCCTAGTCTCCAAACAGGATGGTATTATATATTCCTCAACACGAGCAAGTTTTTGACTTGCCGGTTGTATCCAATATGATAAGGGCTGATTCAATGAATATTTCGATAGTTGCATTCAAATTAAACAAGACGTTTGAATCAATTGCACCTTTAACAACTTCTTGAAACATTAAAATTTTCAAACTCTTCGTAAATTAAATTACATAGATAGGTAATTTACCAGCAAAGCTTAGTTAATTATAAACTGCGGTTACCAAATACAAATCTGATTAAACTTTAATTTAGTCGGATTACTTTTATCATCACGACTAGTTTCAGCAGAAACTCAAAGAAGAATGAATCCAAAAAAACTAGTATAGAAATGAGCTGTTCTTGTAAAAGTATCGAAAACGAAAAAGAATAATGTAGAATTTTTAAAATAAAAGACAAGAAAAAAAGTTTCTAAAGAAAAAATCGAACACTCTAGATTAATTTGAATTCATTCCTAATTTTACTTTTCACATTCAGAATAATACTTTATGGCTTGCAACACATTTTAAAATAAAGGTTGCCAGAGCCATTTTTGCCCCGTCGAGAAACGTGAAAAAATGGATTTACGCTAACGTCATTATAATAAATTTATTTTTATAAGCCTAAATCAAAGATAATCATTTTAAAGAAAATTAATAATAATTATTAAGAGTAGCTTATTTATGATATCATACAAAATTCAACATTAAATGTTGTACAAACTAGAATATTTACTTCAATAAAAAAAAAACAATTTGCCCGACTCTATACAATTGTTTGTATATGTAGTTGAAATGACGCGGTCATGAATTATTACATACATAAAAATATACATATATGTATGTGTGCATATATATATATATATATATATATATATATATATATATATTTATTTATCAATAACTCATTTACTGTCCAAATAATGTGTAAAAATTAATAAAACCGTTTAATATACGCCCCGAAAGGGACAAAATTAAGGCGAAAATGTTTCCGCGCATCACATTGGATGAGATTTTATTGGGGTATTTTTAAAATGAAATTGTTTTTTATTATGAAATTTTATTTTTATTATTATGAAATTGTACTTTTATTGGTCGGTTTTATTCTATTTTTATTTAGTTTGAAATCTTCGAGGTTTAAATATTAATTCTCAAAGGGGTTTTTAATGTACCCCATTCCCCTCTTATGTTTGAATCGATGCGAAAAAATGGAAAAAAAATCGAGTAAGTAGTATTAATAATTTCATTTGCTGAAACGACTACGGCACTTCAGTTTTTCCTGGCACCACATTGGTCGGTTTCATTCTGTCAATAAATTGAAACGATTTTTAATTATGTGTTTTTTTTTTAATATTTAGTGCTGCCTGCCGGTAGAGAGAACTCATTTTACATAAAATATCGAAACTGTATATTTGCATCGCGTTCGGAATCTATGGTCTGTGGTAGCTAAATAAGGATTCTAATACTCTAATAATTAGACCTACTATTGCGGTTCGCCTTATGTATATAAGAAAAAAATAAATATTGTAATACATATTTTAATAATCTATATTATTTTAAAGTTTTTAGTAAAGTAAGCTCAGTCACCTAAGCAAGCTCAGTCGTCTATTTATTTTAATATGCATTATTTTCGCGTTCTTAAATTTCTTTTTTGATAGATCCTAATGAATTAGGTCAGTCGGAATAATTACATTCCAAAGTACCCGTCAAAATCGATTTTCGAGATTTTTTCCAGATTTTACATAATCTTGTTTGCAAATGGGATATAATGGAACCTAAACTTCATTATAAAATCCCTCTAATGATACCCCAAACGATGAGGTACGCAATTTTTTCACACTTAGGTACTTCTTAATAAGGCAAAAAACCTTAAAAATGCGGAAAAACGTTTTACTCAATATAATTGGGATCTGAAGCATTAACATGCAAAATTTTATCCATGTAGAGATCTAAAACTATAGAAACAATGAGAGTGTAACAGACGGACGGGGACACACACACACGCACAAACAGGGACATGATTGTATTCCGTGTTTAACTATACAACCCTAAAATGGAGTGGTTCTATTATAAAGACCCATTGTTATGTTTCTAGTTAGAGAATGTAAAAAATAAAACAAAACTAATGTACTGCACTATGTTATATGCTATATACATGTACCACGTTTGATGTACATAAACCATATTTTTACAATTATATATATATATATATATATATATATATATATATATATATCCTAAATAAAGCAATGCTCGTGTCGTGCTAGGAGCGCGCGCCACCGCCCTCCGCGGCGGACGAGTCGATCGGCGGCAGACGGCGCGGCGGCGGCGCACGTGGCGGGGTCGATGAACTCTCGCGACGTTCGGTGCATCACCCTTCTCTGCCTGCGGGTTGGGGGAGGTAACAGCCCTCTGTAGCCATGGAATCGGATGGGGAATTGCGTGGGCTACAGAGCGTTGGATGAGGGTTGTATAGTGTTGTGGCGAGATTGATGTCGATAATATAGTTGTTGAGCGAAAGTGATTTAGAAGGCATGTTAGGCGTATTCACCGGAATATTGAGGTTGAATTGGTCAAGTATGGATAATGTCAATATAATTAAGTCACACGAAACACAAAACTAAATTCATAAAAAGACTAAGGCAATGTCGCGTTATATTAATAAGTTTAAGTAAAGCAAAATCAATCCGCTGTCCTTTGTACCTTTGTTACCTGCAGCTTCGCTCACATGGTGAAGAGGAAAGAATGATGCATCTCAAAATCGGAAATAGGTGAGTTAATTGAAATACACAGAACCGAAGAAATGGCGTAAAATAATTTGTGGTTTAAAAATATAGCAAGAGCCAGATATTATTTCTGGCTTAGACATTACTGGGTGAAACTTTGTTCTCAAACAAGATAACGACCCGAAGCATACTTCTAACCTTAGTAAACAATTTATTAATGAGAAAAAGGCAGCAAGAGTTACAGAAGTCATGGAATGTCCGTCTCAATCTCCCAATTTGTCTCCCATAGAGGTGGATACGGAATAAACTTAATAGGGCAAGGGATATTTTAGGAAATTAATTAGCAGAATATCTAAAATTTCCGTGGTATTAATATAAAACCGATCAAATGCGAGTCTGATTTGCGCACGAAGTGTTCCGTAGCACCAAACAATTTTGAACTTATAACTTTGTATTTCTCAAAAACAATGTGAAAATCAAAGTTATTGCTGCGGTCGGTACCAAAAATATCCCATATTAAAATTACGCAACATATCTTATTCAAACTAATTATTAATTTTCTCAAAGTTTTAGACATGTTAGTTGAAAAGTTACAGGGAGGAGGGACACACGTTTTAAGACTTTAGAAGCGCATATCTCACCAACTGTTGACTTAAATAAAAAAATTCTTTTGGAACCTATATATTTTTATTTTTAAGACCTATGTAATAATACCCCACACGCCTATGTGTACTGATTTTTTTTCATCCCTCAGTTACATATATGAAGTGCCACCCCTAATTTTATTTTTTTCATAATACCACTATTTCATTGTATATATATATAGAAGATACTTATCATCCAAATTTCATCTATATGGTGACAATAGTTTCGGAATAAAATGGATGTAACATACGGACAGACAAACGAACAGGACGAATTTGTGACTAGGACAGAAAGAGTCCTAGCCTGGCATGTTGTCGCTATGTTATATATATTTTATATATCTCCACTGTCTAACCACTAACGAAGTGATTTTTAAATTACCAAAAAAATACCGAAAATTAATCCTAATACATGGATGTAAAATTTTACGGAGATCAGTTGAGTAGTTAAGGCGCGATAGCGAGACAAATAAACAAACGCAGAAACTAACTTTCACTTTTATAATATCAAATAGGATGATTCAAGTGGTAACTGAAAAACTGTTTAACCGATTACAGTTACGACTAAAGAAGAGACTTATATATTTTTATTATGTTTGCTAACTTTCGAACGATTTATATCTACATAGTTTCTTTACTTTGTGTGATCGACGTTATGACTGTTGGAGTATCGTCATCTTCTTGAACCTGACCCGCACTGCTGAGATTCGTGGCTCCCTCTTGATAACACTTTCTCTTTGATGATATTGCGCTATAGGTTCCTATTTTCGGCGCTGTGTAAGTCATCACGTAATGGAGTGCAAGATGTTTCTCGAATCTGGTCCATCCATCGTCTAGGCCAGCGTCCCTGCGGTCTCCGTCCTTCAACCGTGTCGGTAAGAGTGAGGTTCTCAATACTGTCGGCAGGTTTCCGCGAAATGTGTCCGAAGTATTGGAAAACTCTCCGACACAGATGGTGGACAATCTTATTTTGATTCCTAATTCCTTCAGAATCGAGACGTTTGTTCTATAATCGGTCCATGTGATGTTGAGCATTTTCCTCCAGCATGATATTTCAAAGGCGTCGATTTTTTGCGATCCACTTTCAGTACTGTACGTAAAGGTGGATAAGATCAGTGTTCTCATTAAATGTAACTTGGTATGTCCAGATATTTTTATTGTAAACTTTATCTAAACGAGTCATTACGCTTGTCGTCATACATATTAGAAGACTCGCGCATGGAGTAACGTCAAAATACCTTTAAATATAAAATAGAAATAATTATATTTGAGATGATAAAGGCGTGTCTTCATTAAATGTATGTGTGCTCTAGACAAAAAGTAAACAACCCGTAACAACAAAAAGTAACAAAGTAAACTACCCTTAGCTTTATCGTCACACCTTCACAAATACGATTGATTTTATACATTTTGTTTTGAGTTTTTTTTTATATAAAATTTTTTTTTTTAAATTTTCAAGGCACACTTAATCTGATGCAATAAAATTGTTTTGAATGGTTTCCGAATGAAGTCGTCAAGTCTAATAGGGTATTTGACTTTTTTTTGTTTCATAAATAATTATGTATCATAATTTGAGAGCTACCGTGTTATAAAGGTGTGAACTTAACGTTTAGACAAGGACGGAATTATTGAATTGTGATCTCATTTTTATTGTGCTCATTACATTCTACGATAGTGAACGAGACGAACATACATCTCCGAGCCTTGTCATTAAATTTAAAAGTTCATAACACGCTTATTATTAAGAGAATTAATTTTTTTTACGAGACGAGGATATATCTCAGAGTTGAATATATCTGGCGTTAATTTTGTAGAAATTCATTATTTACAATTAAATGAAATTGCGTGATGTAGTATTATTTCTACTTTCTTTAAGTTCTTTACCACAACCTAGGTATCGTTGTATTACAAGGTATCTTCAGGTGGACTATTAGCAAAGAACTTTGCTAATAGTCCACCTGAAGATGTTGTAAACCTAGGTCGTGGTAAAGAACTTAAAGAAAGTAGAAATAATACTACATCACGTAGTTTCATTTAATTGTATATATCTCAGAGTCTTGTCATTAAATTTAAAAGTTTTTTAATTACTAATTATGAATTAAAATGTTTTTCACTACTGGTTTCTAATTAATCTATATTTTCTTGACATATTACTGAAAACAGCAAGTTAGCAGTAGTCAACTACTGTATCCTAGTCAACTACAGTATAGTATATACAAATAAAACATTTAGTGTAATATTTTTTAATCATATCAAATTAATAAACGTATATCGAAAATATAATATGAAATGCGCACCCTAATAAGTAGCACAATTTTGAGTTATTTATTTGGTTAATAGGGTACTTCTTTTTTAATACAATTTGAAATAAAAAGATGTTTGATTTTTATTTTTCTAGCCTTTTCCACTTTTCGTAAGAAAATTGAAATAATGAAACATTTACAGAATCGTATACCTTGACATCTGTCTATCACAGATATTTTCTTCGGAGGCTATTTAACTAGGCATATATGTCACAGTTTGAAAATATTTTTAACACTGATTTTTAAAGTGTCTTGCAACATTAACTGGTAAACAAGTGGTATAGAAATAACATGGTACAGTTATATTATTGTTGCAGAAATAAAGTGTAAATTCCCCACTTCTCTTAGGATTGAATGTAACGTTTTTAAATTACATAATACGTTTTATCTATAATATAACACATACATTTATATACTGACACTTGGAACAGAGTGATTTGGATACACTGAATACCTGGGGGGGACTACTGGATACATTGAATACCTGGAACAGAGTGATTTCTATAATCCAATTAACCTGTACCACTTACAAAATGTAATCTTTTGAATCTGTTTTTGGGTCTCTACATTTGACATATTAAGTTGAAATTTAGCCTAGTTTTATGGTGTAGTGGTCCAATTGCAGACCCATGGTGCAAGCAACTGAATTTTGAGAGAGGCAGTTCTTTTCGTGACCATTGTGTTGGATATCAGATCAAAGCTTATTAAAATTTAAGTTCAAAAATATTAAATGTGTTATTAATGTAATGCTTGTCTAAAGAAATTTCCAAAAATTGTTCTCTCCCTAATGTTCTCTAAAAATATCTCTCAAAATATCTGAGATAAATCGGAAATATTGGTGATGAAGTTTTTTTGCAATTATTGAAATATAAATTATTACCAAAGTATTAAGGATAACGAAGTAATAATGACATAAATTCCTCGTAAACATTTTATATTTTTTGCGTATTTTCACTATCTGTCAAGTTTACTCCGTTTTTTTCAAATATTTTGAATCGGAGCACGAAATTTCTATTTTGTTTCCGGGTGAACACGAAAATCTGTTCGCGTTTCCAGCAGAACTAATTTCAATGCTACAGCGTATTCAATATATATAATTCTTGACTGTGAACAAGATTTTATACAAGTATTCAACATCTATATTGTTATCATTCGTATCGATCTGGAGACACAGCACTACTACATGTGCTGTTGGCGGCCAAACGTTTTTGCCAAATTTGGCTCGCTAACTGGGAGACAGCATCGCGATAGTGTATAGGGGGAACGAGGATTGTGATAGGAGGAGGGGTGGAACACACTGACACCCTGGGTCGTTAGTGTGTCACTGGGTATGCAGGCGGCGAGGCGAGAGAAGAGAGGAGAGATAGAAAAATAGACGAAAAGAAAGTTTGGGGTCGGAACGTGGTTCGAATTCAATTTTTCCTCGGGTCGGTTGGGGTTAAAAAATGCAATCTGGTATATGTGCATGAAGGATGTGAGATGCGCGTTTTTGGATTGGATTCGTGATTGAAGGCGGCGTCGATAACTTATGGGGAGGGCGTGATACTTGGTATTATAAATAATAAAATCATCGTTAAAATTGTTCAAATATGGCTTACGTGGGTTCAATTATCATTTAACCCACATCCTAATAGATCATCATTGTGATTAATATTTTTTGCTCTGTGGTTGAGATGTATAATATTTCATAATTGAACGAAATAAAAGTATAGATAAATTTGTGTGATATGGGTCCCAGAACTGAAATAATTTGAATGGTATTTACTCATACCAGTACCAATACCGTGTATCCATAAAGATAGAGAGCATCGATATTGGGAAATCACCTTACGTTACATCTCTCGGTGTAGCGATAGCCAAAAAATTTTCATGATATTATTATTATGTCTCATTTTGGATTTCTTGAAACAGAACGGAAAAAAATTGTGACTGTCAAGTCCAAGGAGCGACTGTAGTTTACTCCTTAAGTACGATTATTTTGGAATGTATAAAATAGGTAACACTGTATATGAATATAAATATAATTAAATGTAAATGGAAAATTCTTTAATAAAAAAATACTGACGATAGAATTATTTTCAAGTAAAACACAAATGAACAAGATCAAATTTATACAACAAAATTAGAAACATTTAGTATCGTCAGACTAAGAAGTTAAAATTAAAAGAGACTCTTTAATTTTGTAGAATAGAAGACACCAAATATTCACCCATGATGACATTTAATGATTATATCTTGATATAAGCAAACGATGCATCTTGATACAAGGAAACTATATGTGTCACACTCGGTTGTTGCGATTACGCCATTAGAAAATTCCAAATAAACATATTGATATCACACTCTAAAAATACGCAGAAATGTTGCGCGGAGAGGCCACCTAGGTTACACTTTTTTAACGCTCTGAACTTCTGATTTTACTCCTTAACTTCATACCAGGCGCTAGATATGAAAATCGATTCTTACGGAGACGATAATTTGTTTTGAGGAAGATGAAAGGTCATCTGTCCTATTGTTTTGACCATTCAAATTTTTATTAGAAGTATAACAATAATGGCCTTGCATTATGGCGGGTTAGATTGTTTTGTAATGTAAATTTATAGATCATAAACTGATCTGGAGACAAGGCAAAACCTCCGCCAAATCGAACAGGTTTTACTGTTCTGGAGACAAGGTAAAACCTCCGCGAAATCGGACAAGCTTTGCTTTACTCCGTCAAATCGAACACCTTTACCCTTCTGGGGTTGAACAGGATCTTCAAATTTACCTACATCCCTATTGCGTCATCCAGCTCCCCATAGTATGTAAATAATATGACTTAAACATTACGTCTTAAATATAAGTAATGACCTCGCGTTCTAGTTCTGCCAACAAAATGTGTAGACATGCAGAAATTTTGAAATGTACGTGCTAGAGTTAATAAGAACACAAATGATTCCACATGATACCTCACTACATTTCTAGTCATGAGACTTGAATTTCTTTTTTTACATGATACCTTTTTTAGGGTCTGGTGTTTCTATAAGTCTGAGTATAATATCTATATCTGCTAAGAAAGAGAAACTCGGGTGGATTCTGTTTACTTAACATCAGCTTGTAATAAAAATACACGAAAACGTTACGTAGCACAATGGCGCGCCAGGTGTTGTTTGCCTGTTTAGTGAATGCAAATGCCAGGCGAATCCGCGTGTGTTTTGTAACTTTGCCCAGCTCTCGGCAAAATTACAAAACACATGCGGCAATAGACGTGTCATGGTACGATTTATGCTGAAACTAACGCCGTATTTGCATTCGGATAATGAACGTAGCTTAAACAAAAAGAATATATCGTCAGTTAGTGTTATAGATGGAAAAACTAGTCACTTTGGCTCTGCGTGTCATTCACTTGCATGTAAAGTAATAAAAACTGGCAAAGTTGTAAGATCATATAACACAGGTTTATTTCGTCAATCTAGAGGAGAATAAATATATGAAAAAGGTCACACTTTTCGAAAATATTGTTAGCAATTTCCTAATGACTTATCTTTTTCTGAACGTACTTTTGCATCTTGCGTGTAGCTAATGTATCTTTTTTTTACTCATTGTGGATATGAGGGTGGATGCTACACTAATTTTTTTTAAATGGCTTATTTTCGTGCCCTATTCATTTTTATTGCTAATAATTTATGTACATTTTTAATATGATTAAGATGCGTCATTTATAATGTGTTAAAAACAATTTAAAACCTTTTCTATCTTACATTAACTACTTTCTGAATACTGTTTTTTGTTTTCGATGGCATTGATTTTGAGTAGACGGATGCCGTCTGATCCGGATGGATGTCGTCTATTTTTTTCTTAATAACACAGAAGTAAAATCTTTCTGGGAAATAAAACTTTATCACATTAATTTATGAAAAATTCTAACGGAAAACATTTTTTTTGCTCCGAACAGGAAGCAGGAGATATTAAAACAGCAAAGAACCCCGCAAGAAAATCTCTATACTAATGTTTTTCAGCTGTGTCGCCTCACCAAGAAATATTTAATCAAAAGTAGATAATATCTCGCTTATTTCGTTTAGAACACTTAGCCAGGATAATATAGCTTTAGAATGATTCTTAAATATATAAAACTTGCAAGATTATTTATTTTTATAACGTAATCACATAAACGCGATGGAATACACAGCAATGATCTTGGATACACTTGATAAATCTCTGTAGGTTTCTTAACTTAGTGCATTTTTGGACATTTTTCCCTTTTGATTTTTTCTTCTTTTTCATCATTTCTCATTTGTTTCATTAACCGATACCACTCACACCAATTCCTGCTGTACGTTATTTATATCTTTATATCATACGTTATTTATTTCGGTATATCATCCTTATGGAAAATACTTCATTTTTTTTATGAAAGAGAAACGTCCGTATCTAAAGAAATATTTAATATTTGGTTTGGTTGGGACGTTTGCTTGTTTTTTTTGTAATAAACTTGGAAAGTACTTGTTTGTTTTGAAATAAGATTTAATTGTTCGATTTACTGATAATGCATATATTATATTATCCTTTCAAACATATACATGTTTCGCTATTGTTAATGTTCTAAAAAGAGTCAAATAATTGAAACCAATATTGTCGGGTTACAGAATATGATATATGGTTCTGTTATAATTAATTTGATATTAAAACAATGTAAGAAATAATTTTGGAAATTCAAAGAAATTTAAAAATTGTTTTGACATTGTATGGGATATCAATCACGTTTGTAAGAAAGCCTAAAAATATTTTTATCATTTAAACAAAAATCATCTTTATCTTTCTATCAAGAACTTGTAATAAGCTCTGAATACTTTATGAAACGTCGTTTACAAAAAGTGTAAACTGCAAACGTCGGTTATAAAGTGGTACTGGAGATAGAATATTACAATTATATAAGATATACTTCGGTCGAATGGTTCTTTAATTGTTTGCTGATGAAGTTGCGAAGGACAGTTATTTTCGCTATATTCTTAAATATTAACAATGGCGTTAGACTTAATATACACGTTATATCCATATACAACGAGCGAAGAATGTGGCTTTAGATAGTGCCACACGCGAACTATCACGAAAGATATAGATAATTGAAAAAAGCACGTATATAAACGAGATGATCGTATTAAAGGCGAGATAATTGCATCGTCTTTTAACAACCCGTGTTAGAGCTCCAGTGACATGTCCATATGATACGACATAATCGTGTATTAACGAGCGTTTTGTCTTGTATTATAATATAGGTAAAAATATCTTGTATTATCCAATTCGCATTACATCTTTTAGTACAATTATAGTCGTGCGAAATTCAGTCGCGTAACACCGGGCGTATAAGTTACTAGACTTTACATATACATACATATGTGTGTGCGTGTGTATGTGTGTGGATATATAGGGATACATTTGGACTAAGCCCCTTTCAATATGGTTATATAGAGCAAAAATATTTCTACGAGTTTTATATTGTACTAAAACGCAATTCGAACAAAGGGAAGGACGTAGGGAGCCGATTTGGGATGCGATGAGCGTAGCGGCGGGATAATGTCCCTCTGTAGGGGAAGGGAACACATACGGCATACAACTTGCATTATGCATTGTTGGCCATTGTTGTTTGAGACATTTGCATTATCGATCAAATACGTTATTGTACTCAACTGTTGATAAGTAACTGTTGACGAGGCTCTAAGCGTGGGAAGGATTAGGATCTCGTTACCACATAAATATTTGTTCAGGAGATAATAATTAAATATTTTTTGATTATTTATACATGCGTTAATAACGTTTAGTACAGAGGAATCTGTTGGAAAATGACAGAGTTATGTCGTATGACTCTGTGTGAGGTTTTAAAGCAGTATATCTTCCGATTTGTATTTTTATCACACTGTCAATTATAAAGCCATACAGATTATATGTTCGATGCAGATAATTATCTGAAGATCTAGATTTTGGAAGAAACTCCTGCCAAAAGTTATAGATTTGGAACAAATATTTGTCAAAATTTTCAGATAGTTGTCATTGCGTTCATTTTTTGTTTTAAATTATTTAGAACGTTCGAAAGCAGTCGATCAAATAATAATTCGGAATTATGGTGAAAACACCACAGGAATAAGTGACTTATGATTTTATTAATTTTGATCGAACAAAATTCGCGTAAATATCGGAAGAATGCAAAATTGTATACGTTTGAGAGTGGAGGGGAGGGGGCGGAGAGGGTGCTTGTTATATCGTTTTGCAGTTTACAATATTTAATCTTACGTTAGTATATAGGAAGCGTTCAAACTGATCTATTGCCCTATTTGATTAAAATAGCGCTGGTTAACGATTTATTTTTAATTCCTTCAAGTCAGTCTATATTTACATCAGCATGGATCCATGACGCAAGAATTCAATTATCGCTTGAAAGATTTTATAAAGTTATGAAGGATATAAAGTCGGAACAAAGCAGAATTAGTAAGTAAACATTTGGGACTACTTTTATGCTGGAGAAAATATTAAAAATCTAGATATTTTCCTAACTTTCTTGCATCAAATTTAATGTTAGTCGTGATCGAATCAACTTGCATGAAATATGAGGCTGTACCTGGTCTTGCATTTTCCTTAAATATTATTTAACTTTATTTTCTAATAATCTGTAGAAGATGAGACTTTGTACCATTTGCCTCGAAATTCATACAAGAATAAACAAGGCATATGTTGTTTGCAATACCACATAGACGTGTACATATATATTACCTATACTGCTATGGGTTTGCTTTTCTAGCTTTAATACTGTTGTTAAACCACCTTCGATTTATATTATTTTAAGATTTGTGACAATGATCTTCGTGTGGTTTGTGATACTTTCGCAATTATAAATATTATCTTTATCTATTATATTATATTATTGTTTATTATAAAAAAATGTTCTGTCCGCCTTATTATCACAATAAAAATGTAATGTATAAATAACATAATATATTTAATTTTATTTGGAATTCCATATCTATAGGATCCGAGCGGAACGCTATTGTGTTTTCGCTGTGCGTCCGTCCGTCCAATGTGAGGCTAAACCAGCTATCGTCGACCTTTTTTCACCGTGTCATTCATTTGAAACACAGATGAGTCGTGTACCACTGAACTATTAAATATATTATTAGGGTAGAGTTATATTTCAGAATAGTAAAAGCAATGAACAAATTTTGAAAGTATTTGTCGTGTATTCTAATCACTTTCAGAAACTCTCTGTACTACCGGCTGCATGTTACTACAGTTTGAGAAATTAGGTTTTTGCACCAAGACCTGAATTAGCAATATGAACATTTTAGTTCATTGGCGTAATACTGACAACAGAAGTATAAACAGTTTAATTCCTTAGGACGAGACCGAAAATTACAGAAAGTCTTAAATTTAAGTCTTTAACCTAAGAACAAAAATAGTAGTATTACAATTTTAGTTCTTTAGCAGAAAACCGAAAATTATATTGAAGTTATACTTCTTTAGGCGCGTTATGAAAAAATGATGAGAGTGAAATTTTAAGATTCGTCTCACAAAAGTTACAGTATGAAGTTGCAGCGATTGCAGTCTCGAAACAAAAGCTACCAACAAAATAGAAATAGAACCTCTATTAGTCGCGCAAGTTGGCACCATCGTCGCCTCTGTTCACTGTTTTCATATTCATAGTATTTATTTTCCACATGTTTCTAGTGTTTACATTCACACACGTGTTTTAGTTTCATATAAGTGCAATTGTGCTGATAAATTATATTCAGTAGTGATTTAAATTCAATATTTTGATTAATATATTTATTATCCGTAAATATTAGACGACATCATTCATTTCTTGAAAAGATTATTATGGCCATATACAACAGCTGGAGGAGAATATCTTGGTAGAGGAGAAGACAAGTTACCGATAATTTTAAGTGGGGACTTCAACGTCAATTTTTCCCGTGAATATGCTCGTCCACTTATTGATTTCCTCCAAAATGACTTGAATCTAACCATGAATAATAATCCTCTGGTTTTGACAACACGACGTGGCACTACCATAGATGCTGTATTTGTACGATATCTAAACGCTGTTAATACAAGACTTTTTGTATCATATTTTAGTTATCATAAGCCACTGATAACTGAAGTTCCGATTCAGTCATTACCGGAAGATGCTGTGGCAGTGGACATAATTTAAAAATAACATTCGGATAATAAGAGAATTTATGTTACCCTTAATGTAAGAAAATAAATATTTATATATTTAATTTTTCAAATTTAAACTGAACTTTATTGACTGTGTTGACTATCCTTTTCCAGTCCGTTTATTATTTTATTGTAATGTATTATTTGCATACAATTAAAAACTATTTTTTAATGATGCCAAAGAAGTATAACTTCTCACGCGCGTACATAAGTACACGCACCCTTTTTTTTAAAACTATACACGATTTAATTTCGTTTTTTTATGATTTCCCTTGTCAATAAGAATTCTTTAAGTTGAGTACAAGTGTATTTTTAAGTTGTTTTAACTTTAAAAATTATTTGGTTGAATGTCAAATCTTTTAGTTACCAGATCTAATCTTGAAAACCTATCAGCTTTATCAACATAGACCTGGTAGATGCTGGAGTCCCAATTAAGACTAGGAACTGAAATATCTTGTAATATCTTGTATTTAATTATCAAAAATAATAGTTTGTTAGTATTTAATATAGTCTTTAAGTTAACAGTAAAATATAAGTTTAATTTCTTTAATTCTAATGATCCTCTGTGGTATCATTTTAAGCAATAGTGTAAATAATTAAATTTTGCACCCATCATGCTTTTAATAAAGAAATATGTCTATTTTTTAAGTGTATATGACTTTAAATAATGTAGATATGGAACCTTCCTAGAGCGAAGTCGACTCGTCCTTCGTGGATGTTCTATAATATCGTGTTTGATATTTGGAATCATATTAACTTGCTCACAGCATCTACAATATATCCACCTAGGCTTCCGCCGCCTACCGATCGATGCTTTGCACCATTGACCGTTTGACCTTTTAACCCTTCCCTTACAACCGTATAATTGTACCACAACCATTCGTTCGCTTATTTAAAATCTGCTGACGTTACCTTCTTTCGAAACTCTGAATCTAGACCAACCGTGTCTGACGTGACCTTCTACGTGTTCTTTTATTTGCCACATCTTGCATAAATGCTTTTATCGGCAATCGCTCACCGTTCAAAAGCTGGGACGTTTAGGTACTTGTTTATTTGTGCGTTATTCGTTTGGCGCACATTGTGTTATGCAAGATTATATTGCGTCTCTAGTCCGTTCAATTCGTACATTGACAGTAACTGTTATATTCATTTGTTTCCGGCTAGAACTTGATAGACCCATAGAGACAAAAAACTGACCACGAAAACGGTGGTTTATTCAATCAAACATTTCGAACCAATTGTAATCTTAATGTTACTTTATAAAAATTTAGATTCATTGTATGATCCTTCAAGTTGGCAAACAAGTTAATGAAATCAAACACATAATTTGGATAAATATTTCTACTACATAAAAACAAAAATTATCTCAACTACATAAAAACAATGATTAATATTCATATTTCTATTTTTAGGTCTAAAAAAATTTTTACGTTTCGTGTCAAGTTCCGATGGCCATTCTAGATTTGACATATAGAATTTAAAAAAATTTTTGTTTAAGAAGTTAGTATCTTAAACTGGAAATAATTTTAAAATTAGATATTGTAAGTACGTTTGCATATAAAGCTTAATTTATATACATATCACTTATCTTATTTCTGAAACGAAGCCTCCGAGAAATTTTGAAACTTTTTGGATACCACGAAAGGGGCGAAAAAGAGTTTTTACTTACTTTTTGCATACATCCTATTGTTGAACTAGCAACTTCGTTTAAAAGTGTAAACTAAAAACGTTGTTTATAAAACGCGTAAACTAGAAACGTCGTTTACAAAACATGTGAAATAGAAATGTCGTTCATAAAACGTGTAAACTAGAAACGTCGTTTACAAAACGTGTAAACTAGAAACGTAGCTTAGAAAACATGTAAACTAGAAACGTCGTTCATAAAATGTGTAAACTAAAAACGTCGTTTACAAAACGTGTAAACTAGAAACGTCGCTTACAAAACGTGTGAACTAGAAACGTCGTTCATAAAATGTGTAAACTAAAAACGTCGTTTACAAAACGTGTAAACTAGAAACTTTGTTTCTAAAACGCATAAACTGGAAACGTCGTTTACAAAACATGTAAACTAGAAACGTCGTTTATAAAGTAGTATTGGAAATGAAATATTACAATTGCATGAGCTATACGTCTGTCGAATGATTTCTTTAATTATTGTCGATGAAGTCGCGAAGGACAGTTATTTTCGGTATATTGTTATATATTAATAATGACATTTGACTTATATACACATTATATCGATATACAACGGGCGAAGAATGTAGCTTTAGTTAGTGCTACGTGCGAATTATCACGAAGGATACAGAGAATTGAAAAAAGCACGTATATAAAGGCGAGATAATTGCATCGTCTTTTGACGACCAGTTTTAGAGCTCCAGTAACATGTCCATAGGATACGACATAACTGTGTACTAACGATAGTGTTCGTCTATCTGCTGTTTATACTTTTATTACTTTCTGTCATTTAACTACAGTTGGTTAAGTCCCAGAGATTGTAAATAGATTATCAAATAGTATTGTTTTCATTAATTTCTATTCAATAAAATATGTGATGAAGCCACACAGATAGCGTTTTCGTTTCCATACAGTATTGCGTCATACCAAACATAGGCAAATGTCGACCCTACCGCCAGTAACAAAATTAACAGTACAATATTCACAATGCAATTAGGCATAAAGCAATTGTGTGCAATTGTGGCGCGTCACTTGACACTAACCACCGTGCCCAGCTCTCCCAGCGTGCGCTGCCTCCTATCTTGTTTGATGTAGCGTTGTCACGTTCCCTGCAGCTATCGTTGCACGTGCGCTCGTTGTAGCGTGATCCGGGAGTTATAATTGGAGTGGAGGCTGCAATTATCGACATATAACGTATGCAGTTTAAATACATTAATTGACTGATTAGAATAGGTGGTGATGAAAATCAGAAGTTTGTCTGACCTGTGATGTTGTCATTTTATTAACAGTTGCCGGACAAAAGTATTTGAAATTTTCTTTTGAAAACCTTGCATATTCATATTTTGGTTGCGGCAAATTCAAGGATTGTTGGTAAAGTTAACCCTAAGTTAACCCTCGCTCCTCCTAATTCACCTACAACCCCCCGGTAGTTTGCCTTTTAAGGAAAGTAATGTCTTAATTCGACAATTTTATTTATTGAATTATGTGTTTAGTTTTTATAAAAATAACTATAGCAGTACATCAAACAGCGAAATCAGTTGTAAATAGTAATATTAAACATCAATAATAAAAAGGAAAACAAAAAAGATAAACAAAACGCGTGCATCGACTCCGCGTTAATGTCACGTGAAATTTGTCGGAAAAAATCCAATGAGATCATATTAGTGATAATTAAAAATCTTACATTTCTTTACATAAAAATAACTGTCCAGATTTTCATTTAGATGTCAAGATATTTCACAATTTCTCGAAAAATGCTGGCTGCATGCGGTTGAATCGCGTCGGATATGCCGGTAAAAAAAAGAATATTTTCAAATTCAAATTATGAAAATAAAATCATCAGGATCTGCTCGTAAAGCTACTGTGACATACAGATTGACTTGCGGAAGTGTAAAAGTACCTAATGACTAAAATATTTCAATAGAAAGTTGGAATATCTTTTAGGGTGTTTTTTCTGTAAGCAGACGAAAATCTTCTTACAAGTATTAATCATCGAAAATCATCTTAAAATCTTTCACTGTTTGCGAGTTTATCAGTGAAAATGACCGTCCAAAAGTATCTTATATAATCGTACGTTGGCTGTCCGGTTTCGGATTCAGTTTAAATCATTACTTACGTAAATTTGACCTCTGTTCGGTTTCTCGGAAGTGCAGTCGTCTTTATTTGACGTGTGAGACGTGAGTTATTTCGCAGTCTCAGACGGAATTTTTAGGCAATTAGCGTTGATGTCATCTCTGTGTACCCAAAGCAAACAATCTCCGTTTGTATTCAAATCAGCAGATTTGGCTACGTGGCGTTTTTCTTCTTTCGATTGAATTCAAATTTGGAAGCCCCCAGTATGTATTTGCCTTTTACGTTTTCTTTTTGCAATCAATTCTTCCATCTGTACTTTTTCTGCTAGTTTTTCTCTGTCCATAGGTTCTACAAGGATAGGCCGTCTTTATGTCTGTTTCTTTATCTCAGTAGACTTTTTTGATATTGAATTCTCGTTAAGTATTTTTAGATGCGTACCTCGCAGAATTTGTTTTAACTGTGTTTAATTTTCTTTTATCATTATTTTGTATTATATGAGAGATTTCTAAAATTGTAAATATTGTTTACGGATTTAATTCTAAAAAAAATATTATAAAAAAAAATAGAATTTTCTTATTGTTTTGATCAATTTAATATTTGTTGATAGATTGACACTTTTTCTTCAATTCGAGTAGCTATAATACGCTTCAAATGAAATATTAAGTTTACTCACATTCTTGGACTCTAAATAGTACGTTAGTGGAAATTAAGTTTTAATCATAAGTTTTTCCTTAATGCGGCTTGCTTGCAAACAAAAATCCAAGAAAACAGATCAACAAACGAGCAGGCAGATGAAAATTCCAAAAGTAGTTTTCCACAGCCTATTTATAATATAAGAAATCGTTTTTAGGGTTCCCTACTATGAAAGAAAAAATTGGAACCCTTGTAAAATTACGTATCCGTCCTTTCGTTTCTCTATGGGGCATTAGTTAAAAAGCCCTTTTTAAAAAAGGGCTTTTAACTAATGCTCCTGAATAAAAATTAGTTAAAAAGTCTTTGTTAAAAAGTATTAGAAGCATTCTAAAACAATTTTGTTATATGTAGAGTTTATTTTTTGTGTAATAGACCTAAAAGCATTTGTTATAATGCGCGATATATTTAACATTTTTCTATAGTTTACATGGATAATATCTTAGAGGAACGTATGTTAAATTGTCGCAAAAGTTACAGCTAGTTATGATATCTAGGGTTATTAACTTTCAATGGCTCTACGTTGGTAAATAAGAGACATCACTAGCCAGTAACCTTCCAGAAAGAGCCTAATTTATTTTACGGATTTCAAAATTGAGTGATTAAGACTCGAATTGTTCTCCTTGTTTCAGGTCTTTCGGGTGCACAGCTGACGCTCGCCGCCTCCCTGGAGCAGTTCGAATTCGAGTGTATCGGTCAGTCGCTGACCGAGGATGAAGTGGTCATCTCCAGGTCGCTGGCCCAGTTCGCGCAGCTCATTAGAACCATTGAGGATGAGCGAGAGAGGATGGTGAGGGTTACTTATTTTTATGAAGATCTTCACTTTTAGAGATGATACTAGAGAGAGAAATTTGAGTTTGAGATTTTTATACGGTCCATGTCCTCTATGTTAGTGTAGATATCTTCAAAATATCTATGCTTTTTGCCAAATAATTATTTTTTCATTGAATTGTGTTATTTTTGGCTGCTTTTTACGTTTGGGCCAAGATGCCAACGAAGCCAACGAAGACATTTGGGCCAACGAAGGTTTCGTTGGCATTTACTACCAACATTCGTCCAAACAGCATTCATAAATTTAATTATGTAGATGTACACTTGTACACGTACAAACACAGATTAAATTGAGACTGAGATTTGTTTATGTTTAATATTTCTTGGAAGTATAACGTATGAAAGGCA
Organism: Druceiella hillmani; assembly: GCA_039881145.1. Lineage (NCBI taxonomy): Eukaryota > Metazoa > Arthropoda > Insecta > Lepidoptera > Hepialidae > Druceiella > Druceiella hillmani. Next base: position 18,802,166 of record JAYKKI010000029.1, read on the forward strand.
ACTATTGATATTATTACTATTTTTCATCCATTATCCTCGGGTAATCGAACTCGTATTTTCTAGACGATAGTTTTTATAAAACAACTTCTGAAGGGTTAACATTGCTTCTATCACTATTCTTCTAGGTTCTTAATCACCACAATCTATGTTTGAGGTGACACATTATATATATATATATATATATATATATATATATATATATATATATATATACACACATACATATATATATATATATATATATATATAATGTTTGGCATTTTTCACATGTTATTTTTCATACAAATGCGGCAAAATTGCTCCCCTCTATTGGACCCATTTCCTGAATAAAAATAAAAAACACCATTAAATATGTTGAAAAAGAAATTTTAATAAATTCATTTCTTTTTACCACATTATTCTGAATAATGTGACAAAATCACATTGTGCAGAAAAACGTCATGTCAACACTACGAATCATCAGCTAATCTTGTTACTGATATTTACTTTTGAAAAAAGTTTCTTGATTGTTTTTCAAGTTTTATGTTCCAGGAAGTAGTGGGATTATATACAGAGGTAGCACTGGCATCTTTTATTCACTACTGCAAAAAATTAAGGAAGCAGGAATTTTTTTTAGTGATTTTTAAAGCGTTGTAATTTTTAGAAAAATAATCGAACAGAAAAAATTTAAAAAAGCACTTTAAAGCTTATTACTTTCTTTTTTTAATTTTCGATCAAACTTTTTGCTTTGGTATTGATGAAGTCCGCTAATTGTTCCGAGTCTAGGCTGAGTTGAAAAGAACCAAAAAAAAAAAAGTGTTTTGTGGTTTTTTGACTAATCGTAGCCGAAAAAAAATGTTGTTGAAAAATTAATAGCACGTTTTATTATAAAATTTGAATTTGTCATAATCAATCACCTGTATAACCTTTTTCCTATAGAGGGGTGCAATTTTGCCGAATTTGTATAAAAAATAACATGAAAAATGCCGAAAACTTTTTATTTATAAATACATATACAAAATGTGTCACCTCGAACAGAGATTGCGGTAATTAAGAACCTATAAAAATAGTGATAGGAGCAATGTTTTTTTATTTCGAGCTTTGAAATCGGTTATCTCAGAAACGGTTGCGTTTTTCCGAATTCACCAAAAAACATTTTACTTTCAGAATGATGAGAGGAACCAGTCCTGTAAAAAAAAACGTTAAGAGAAAATAAACCTGCATAAATAGTTCTAATACGAAATAAATAGAGCGGTTGAGAAGAAGTACAGCAAGCAATTTTTTTATCAATTCGTCACGTATTTCTTCTTTATTTACAAGAAAAAGCAAAAAAAATCCGGGAAATTTCACGTTAAAAACTTACGAAAACTCCATAAAAAATGTTTGAGGTTTGATATGTTTTCGCACCAATAGCTGTTTGAATATTGTTTTTTTTTGTAAATTTGTACAATTAATGATTTGAGGAGTAAGCGTCTGGTGAAGTACCGACCTAATTTTTTATTGCACGCTTTACACTCAAGAAGCGAGACACACTGTAGTTTAATTAATATACAAAGTTTCAATAGGAGAGACGTCTAAACCAAACTTATTTACTTTTTTTAAATATGCACTGGCATAAAGACGACATTAAGTTTCATAATCTTAAGTTATTTTTTTTATCGATACAAATCAATATTCAATTTTACATTGGAGCAAAACTCGCACAACATTGGTTGTAGTCCATTTGTGTGTTGTCTATCAGTCAGTATAGGTTCAAATTTTTGATATATTCATCTGATTCTTTTTTTTAATTTAGTTCGTCCAGCGCAGAATACTAAATACAATATAGTACCTCTTCTTTATTTATCATAAATTATTAACGAAATTCGTAATGGCGGATATGATAGTGTGGTATTCGTTCGGTGCATGTTATTATTTGTATTTTGTATATATTTTAAACAATCAGTTTATGAAAATGAAACTTTATTATTCGCATCATAAAAATAAATGAAACGGAAAGTTGTTGGGAAGTAATTATGTTTCAAACGAGTTACTTTTAAACTAGGTAAAGGGGTAAGTACACCATTAATGGGGCGAGCGCCTCTACGTTTCTAAGTAAATACTATATAGATACTAATACATAGAGGTCTCTCTAGAAATTGAAATACTAGATAAAATCTAGAAATTGCCAATAAGTGTAATTCAAGCCGCACTAACTGCAGTTTCGTATTAAAAGCACCCTAGCGCCATCCGTTTTGTTGATGAATAATATTTGCTTTGTTTTATTTATATAACACAGGTTAAAAGAGAAATCATATAAAGACGAGTCTACATTTACATCCCAAACCGATAGATGGCCAGTTTTTCTTAAACATATTTGACTCACAAATATTACTTTCATTATCGTTTCACTTTAAGATTAAGACTAAGTATCGAATATATTTGGCGTTAATCTTTGCCAATAGCCCACTGGAAGATGTTGTAATACAACGAACAACGACAACCGACAACCTAGGTCGTCGTGAAGAACTTAAAGAAAGTAGAAATAATACTACATTACTTAGTTTCATTTAATTGTGGAATTAAGACTAAGATTAAGATAAGACTATTTAAAAAAAAGCATTTTTCAAGACAAAAGCAATAATTAGTGGTCACAACATAACTATCGGTGACATTATATAAAGCAAAATAAATTTAAAGTAAGGCCAAACTAAACTAGAAAATTAATTAAATCAAATCAAATAAAGCGAAATTAAATTGAAATTACCTAAGGATCATTAAAATAATCAAATATAATAAGATAGCATCCAAGGTAGTGAGTAACAAACAGCTAGGATCAAATTCGGTTAAATAATCTAATAACTTGAACCAGGCAAATAGTAAATTAAACTCTTATAACGAATTAATTGTATCGGTTGAAAAATATATTTAATCAGAGAGATATGTTTTATTAAATTAATCAGTTTCAAAGCCGAGAGTATTGAGCAACCCGAAATTTCAGAAAATTCAGGATACGACAAATTAAATAATACCATGGCAGCGCGACCTGCAGGGACATTAAAAGGTCGAAAAAGATATCTTCGACTATTATGACGTGAAATATTCAACTTTATCTGTTGGTCGATTGATCTCTGTATTTATCAGTTTATGCAAGAAAGTGCAGTTTAATTTTACTCTGCGGTGAGTTAAAAAGAATATATTGAAATAAGATAGATTGATGTTCTTCATAACGATTTATTATCGTCGATACCTGAGTTTTGTGGGTTGCCCTCTCAATGTATGGAAACTGTTAAGAGCTGTTCATATAATAGTTTATAGTCTTTCGTGTAATAGTTGTAGCCCAGTTACGTTTACGCTTTACATTTAGCAACGACAATCAGAGTTACCAAAGCTTTGTCATAGAGCTGTACATATAATAGTCTATAGTCTTTCGTGTAATAGTTGTAGCCCAGTTACGTTTACGCTTTACATTTAGCAACGACAATCAGAGTTACCAAAGCTTTGTCATAGAGCTGTACATATAATAGTCTATAGTCTTTCGTGTAATAGTTGTAGCCCAGTTACGTTTACGCTTTATATTTAGTAACGACAATCAGAGTTACCAAAGCTTTGTCATAGAGCTGGATATATAATAGTCTATAGTCTTTTGTGTATTAGTTGTAGCACAGTTACGCGTACGCTTTACATTCAGCAACGACAGTCAGAGTTACGAAAACTTTGTCATAGAGCTGTACATATAATAGTCTTTCGTCTTTCGTGTAATAGCTGTCGCCCAGTTATGCTTACGCTTTATATTTAGCAACGACGATCAGAGTTACCAAATTTTATCATAATATTTTAGTTTTTTATGAAAATAGAATTTAATATTTAAATTAAAAGCATAAAAAGTGACGAAGCGCGCAAGAACAATATTGTGACAAATAAATTGGATATTTAACACACCTGACAAAAAAAATCTGGTGCCTGATTTTGACCATACGTATGAAGTGAAACCTTTTAACTTAAAAAAAGTTTATATAGCTTCATTTGGACAGTAAAAACACCGCTTGACGTCACGTTAATTTAAAGAAATAAATCTTGTCATAAGTTATCGGGTCGATTTGATTATAATGTGAATATTTACAGCCAAAAGAGTCTATTTTACTTTTTGGGCGAAATGGGAGTCGGTTTCATTAAAGCCGATAGTGTAAACTAGTCGGCTGAAGTTAGCTATAGTTAAATAATTCAGCACACATTATAAATGCTGACAGCGAAACTAGCTGTTTTGGTAGCGACAGTAATACCAAATGGATCACTATGTATTTGTAATGCTACCAGTTCTGTTATTCTTTGTTTCGATGCAATTCATCGGAATACGACTTTTCAATGCATTCTTCTAGAGGAGCAATTTTATCACCCTTGTCACTAATTTTTGAAAAGTCTCAATTCTCTGGTATGCAAAAAAGGAAGCAGAAGTATTCATGGGTCCATTCGACTTAGTTCTAGTACTGCAAGTGGCACACATTTCTCCATTCCTTTGATAAGTCTTAATGCATACATTCTTATTTCTTCCATAGTTTCGTACTCTTAAAAGTTCTCCAATTCTTCAACTTCATTTGTTTATAAATTTATGTAACGCGATCCAGATCCTCTTCTTCGAACAGGCAGAACGTTTGCGACGTTTTCATATTGAATAATATTTTTTCCAGACTTATTATAATAAATACTTTATTTTTTGACTTATTGTATTTTGTTAAATTAATTTTATTATAAATGTTTGTTTTTGTTCAATTATTACATGGTTCTTAATATCAGTGCTTGTAGTTAACCTATAATGTATGGAAACTGTAAATAAGTAAAATATAATTACGTGACCGACAGGTGCTAACATGTTGTTTGTTTCAGCTTGGCCGAGCGTACGAGCAGATAATTCAACCCCTTGAGAAGTTCCGCAAAGACCACATCGGCGCTGTTAAGGTTGGTTCGATTTTCATGTTTTTCTTAAGTAAAAATTATTTTACCACGATAGAGTAAGTTGAGAAATTGGGCCGTAATGAAAAGTGAAAGACGTCAAGGAAGAGACAGTTTTCCACTCCACTGCCAGTCACTCAGCGTTTAACCTAATAGCAGACCGCCAATAAGGTGAGCTTAACTTGTTCCAGTGTTCGTCATGCTCTTAGTCATTGTAAAGCTATATCCATTGTTACTTATTAACAATGTTGAGATACTGGAAATAACAGTTTTCATTAATTGTAGTGTGTTAGATTCATACTTCAAAATAGTAATATGTTTAAAACGTATATTTTTCTTTACAATAGATATAGATTTCATTGAGGTCAGTTGAATATAGCTTGCCAGTCTTAGTTTTGGTAGCACAGTCTTAGTTCAGGTTTTCGTGTGCAGGAAATTTTTTTATCGTTTATGTTCACTGCTCTGCTGCTGTAAATTATATATAGCCTATCTTTTATTATAGGATGTGCAAGTATATTATCTATATGTAAACAATAGTATATGACAAATAAATAAATCGACAATGTTTATTATATTACTATTATTATATTAGATTAAGAACTTTTTATTACTATAGTACATATAAAATTGCAGGAATATTTCATCTTCAAAATAATATATAATATATAAAAAATCTACATAACGTGCGTGACATCCCCGCTCCATTTTTTTACAGAATGATCTTTCATTCATCACTGAATTATGATCTTAGGATAACATAATAAGTAATAATCATCTAAATAGACATTTTCTCTCGATTTATTCGTAACACGTTGTTCTCAAACTGATTGAAGTTCATTACTCTTTGAAATGCTCTACACAGAAATAAATCACTTAGAAATGTATGTATAATTGTAGATATATTTTTATTAAAACGGTCAAAATAAAATAATATACATTTAAATGATTGAGCAATACTTGTATAATATAAGGGATTAGATAATTAAATGATGGACTATTAGCAAAGATCTTTGATCAACCTGAAGATGTTTTAATACAACGAAACATAGGTCGTGGTAAAGAACTTAGAGAAAGTAGAAATAATACTTCATCACGTAGTTTCATTTAATTATCAATAATGAATTTCCACAAAATTAACGCCAAATATATTAAATAAAAGGGGTTAGTCTGGAGTGATATCTTTTGCGATTTTTCAAAATAAAAAGTTAAACTACAGACTGTTTTTGATTCTTTTTTTAATTCTTTCCCTACAAAAATGTAGAAATTGCCATTCTCCTTGAAATATACCCCTGTGCAAAGGGCATGTGAAAATTTCAAACTGTTTTACGCCCTTCGCGCGATTCTTTTCAGTCGTTTTGACTTTGTTAATTATACGAATTTTAGTCACGTTTAAAACAAACAATTGGTTATTTGCAGCCAATGCTCTAGATTATTAAATGCAAAGTGCATTTATGAAATAATGATACATGAAATAATAATACATAAGGATAACCATAAAATAATAATACATAAAGATATGAAATAATGGTACATGAAATAATAATACATAAGGATAACCATAAAATAATAATACATAAAGATATGAAATAATGATACATGAAATAATAATACATAAGGATAACCATAAAATAATAATACATAAAGATATGAAATAATGATACATGAAATAATAATACATAAGGATAACCATAAAATAATAATACATAAAGATATGAAATAATGATACATGAAATAGTAATACATAAGGATAACCATAAAATAATAATACATAAGGATATGAAATAATGATACATGAAATAATAATACATAAGGATAACCATAAAATAATAATACATAAAGATATGAAATAATGATACATGAAATAATAATACATAAGGATAACCATAAAATAATAATACATAAGGATATGAAATAATGATACATGAAATAATAATACATAAAGGAAATAATGATACATGAAATAATAATACATAAGGTATTCGTTTACTGTTTACAGTGGTATCTATTCGCAGTTGAAAATTGCAATTTCCTGACAAGTTATATTTTACAGGAAGGAAAGAAGAAGTTTGACAAGAAGACTGTGAAGTTCTGCCAGAGTCAAGAGAGGAATTTAAATTTATCGACGAAAAAGCAGGATAATGTTTTTCAGGAGGTAAGTGTTGGCACAACTTTATTGTTTAACTTTTTTGCCATATATATCGAATGATTGTCATGTTTTGATATATCATTAGCAAGTTTATCCACTTTTGCATTTTGGATTACACCTAGGACCACGCTATCAAATGAAAAATATCGATACCGTACTCATGAATAGTATCCAAGAAACGTATCGTACAGGTAATAATATCGAAAAAATGTGTCGATACCCCAAGGTATATCGATATTTTTTCTGAATTTTATATTTTGTTTATTTTTTATAACTTACTCTCCATATTCCAAATCCTACACATTTGTTACTACTGCCTTTACAGTGTTCTATCAACTTTATCAGCCTTCAAAATTTGTCAAAAGTTTTACAAATCAATACAAGACAAATTATGTCCGTGTAAACATGATATTTAATGCAGATCGTATGGATTTTATCTTTAAAAGACTAAAACAAGAATTAAATTCATCAAAATCTTTATTTCAATTAAGATAAAAACCAAAGCGGAAAAACGAAAACATGAAAAAGATCAGCGAAATGATTAGTAAGGATAGTAAACGGGAATGAAGTTCTGAACTTCCATCCCATCTTCTATGCAATCGATCACGTAAAATTGTATTTTGTCTAATCGATTCGCTCGGGATAAGGCACTGGAACGTGCATCAGCGCTAAGTTTGCTTGGTGTCTTGCTTGGAACGGAACAAACGAACGACGTCTTTTCTCAAATTACAGAACGTTATGAAATGTCACGGATGTGAAATGCTTTGACAGTATTGTATTGCCGCCTTCCAGTTGTCATTCAAAAGGTGTTTTTGGAGTTTTATATAAAAGGTAGAATTTTTGGGAGAAATTCAATAGCATATCTGTTGTAAAGTATGTGAGTATAAGAATCGATATAGAGGTATCGAATACAAACGTATCGGTATCGAAATAAATTTACTCGATAGTAAAATGTATCGACAATTTTTCTGTCTCACTAGTTAAACATGAAGTATTAGAGTATAAATATAATGGCCATAATGTAGCCGAGATGGGTTCATTATGACCATTATGCCGTTAATTTTTAATGAATACTTTTTTAATCCCCTTTATGCCGTATACATTCCAACTGTCATTGTAGATTTTTTCTAATGTTTCTGATGTTTTCATTTCTTCTCAATTTCTATAAATATATTCTATATGCGTAATGGTAAAATAAAATATTGCTCGGTTTTTTTGCAATGTTTCCTCTATGGATTTATTCCAAAACTAGCTGATCATCCTCTCATTTTATTATTTTACGGTTATTTTATTTTTTGGATTATTATAATTTATTTTTTATCATATTATTATATTCTCAATCGCTTAATTTTTTAATGGATGCGTAAATTGAGTACAGAACTGTGCGGCAAAGCCTTGTAACATACATACAACAACAGCAAACAACCAGAAATAATTGTCTAAGCATATCCTTGAAATTTTTTGTAGAGTTCGTTGTCATGTACTATTCTATAAAACAATATTTTATGGTAGATACGACAGTTTAATTTATTTAACTTGAAAATATTTTTATGGTTCGATTTTGTAACAGAAAAGGATCATAACAAACATTCTGTCGTATATACATAATCTAGTAATATACATAATTAATCCTTTTTTGGAGATATTCATTATAACTGTAATGGCTTGAATAATACATTCGTCATTTTCCTGTTAATTTAAAAAAAATATTATTTATGCTATGTTCGTCTGGAAACTAGAATATACGATGGTAATTTTTTATCTCAGTCAGATAAGCCTTTTTTGTGACAAACCCACGACTGAGCAGTGAAAGTGATATTTTTTATCACTTCTCTATACGGAATAAATAGAATTTGAAATTCAAATAATTCTTGTAAATTTTTTTTTACTAACGCAAGAACGATCGAGAGTGAAACAGACGATTATCTTTTCCGCTCCACGCTAACTTCATCGCCCCTAACGATACTCATATACATTAATATCGATAACGTTTCAAGTAAGCAGCCATGCGCTGGCGAGACGGTTGTTCCTCTTTGGTCAAACGCTAGAAACAAATAAATAAAGCTTTCCTCTTTCTAAAATTAGTATAATACATAAACTTACTCTTGATCGACGAAATGAATTAGAAGTATTATCACGCAGATACCATAAGAGGGGCGTAAGCATGACGCACGGAGCAGTTCTGGCAACAGCGGTGCACTGTTGCGAGTCTTGTAAGTTTGATAACACCGCTGTTCGTTTACAAAGCGAATATATTGGAAGTGATAACATAACATCCTCGCGGCTGGAATGTGTTGAGCGCGACTGTTCGTAATAATGACGCGTCCACGTTTTTTTTATCTATCTTCAATGCTTAATTATTTCTTTGTTAGTGCTTGCGTGTTTCTCCGATACTTGGAATAAATTGTCGAAGGTTTTAGTGGATAAGGGTACCGGAATAATTTATTAGGAGTTTATGGTAGAGGTTAATGAAAAATAGATTTTAAAATCTATTAGCGGAAGAAAATCAAATTGCGTGTGTCTATCCGTCTGCATAGAAGATTTCTTAATATATATCTCACAGATTCACCAGATAGGAGACCAGTGAAAATAGATCTGATAATTCAAATATTTACAACCAAAAAAAGGTAACAAACAAAATAAACTGTATTTTGTTTGTTATATATTCAGAATACAGAACTGGTTGTCGCCGTAAATACGTATCTATACGTATAATATACAATAATAAACGTATCTATACATACAATATATACACATACCTATAATAAAATTGTAACAGAGTGAATTCTGTGCATGGAAAATATTTTAAAAAGAGTAATTGATTTATCGTATAGAATGAAATAGAAGCCGGAAAAACTTTTTTAGAATTTTCGTCTGCCTGTCTGTCTGTATTTTTTACCTGTTTGTTACTTTGTGAGTCAACACGTAACATTTTCAGGACGGATTTTAATGAAATTTGGAATGGTAATATTTTATACCCGAGAGCAACATATGATAGAAAAAAAATACTAATGACTTCTTATTCCGAATCCCACGCGAACGAAGTCGTAATCACAGCTAGTATGTTAATATTTTTAAAATAATACGAGTTATAAATCAATACATGTAAATAAAATTGAAGTGTCTGTCTGCAATTGTCTAATTTTTAGCTTTTAAATACTTTTCTGTTTGCATTAATTGATTAAAAACGAATTAATTGTTAAAAAAATTTTATCTGCCTATCTGTTTTTCTTCCTACCTGTACGAACGGATCTAACTCTAAAACTAATAAAACTATAATGCTAACATTAATTTTCTTTCATCGGGATATCTCAAATCATTCCCAAGTTATGATGATGAAGAGGTTACATAGAAATTGAATAAAATCTTCACAGCACAGCAGGCTGCGATGGACTGTAGGAACATGCGGGACCGCCAGTGGGAGGAGGGGGGGGAGGGCGGCGCAAGTCGGTCTGCGCGGGATTTAAACCAAACTAATTATTTGTATCTAATATGTTGTATAAATGTTTTCTATAAAATGATCAATATTTCATTATGAAAAATTTACTTGTGAAAAATATCGCACATTGATCAAAAACATAGAAACTACTAGTCTGTGACATACGAACGGACGGACATGACGATATTTAATACACACGGCTCATTGTTTCACCATAGATAATTAAAAGCAAACGAGTTCGAGTTGAAACGCAATCACGTGACAATTATATGTAAACAAATATAACGATTGACAAAAAAATTATCACAAACGACCATACCATTAATGACAAACAACCATACCAAGGTATTTTCTGAAGTCAGTCGTTAATTCATAATTCGAACGTGATCCCGACCGACGTCAGCATGCACCGCTGAATTCCTTAACTACCCACAATTGTTGTTAATTCAATGAGAACAAACTACCGTCACTGGTGACTCGATGACGTCACCGCCGCGCGTGCATTCTCGGCGGGGCGATGAGGTGTGTCTGGCCCTTGGCCGGTACCCGCAATATGGTCGACAATACTATCGACAACTGTGCACGAACTCTACTGTGAGTAGTTGTTTTGTTGATTTTACGAGTGTTTGTACGAGTAGTTAACCCTGGAGTGGTCGAGCATACAAATAAAGAAGCCGTAAGGCAAACGCTTTTTAGATTCTTCTTATTTATCTGTACATATAATAAAATGTAGAAATGGTATGTCTGCATTAAAGATATTAACACAAAAAAAATAAATTAGGGGGCATAATAAAAGTAAAAGAAAGCAAAGATATTGTTTTTGTTTCTTTGTTTATATGTTCATACTTTCGTGCGTCATGCAGGACACACTGAATGCGTTTTAATGGTTTCGTATAGGCTTGGTTTACTTAGTGGACTGCAATTTTGTTATTGCAGTCCACTAAATAAAGAAAGCACGATTAAAACTCCCACTGCGAGGGTTCTGTTCACATTTATGCATTTATAAACACTTACAGAGTACGTACTATTTCTAATTAAGCTATTTACAAATATATTGCCTTCTATATCTTTCAGATACGTTAAAGCAAACTAATTATAAACATTTATATTTCTATATAGAACTAGTAATAATTTGTTTTCCCTTGTGCTATAAGGCCTCCTATTATGCTGACTTTCAAGATTTTGGGTTGACCGGAAGTACCCTATAGGTTTTGATTTTCGATGAGTCAAGTGAGAATAGTCCTACAGTTGAATGAGTAAAAGATATACTTTAAATAGCCATATATTTTTGTTGCGTAAACCAAAAAACTTGAAATGTTATATAATTTCAACTTAAAATCTCAAGCCATTTCTAAGAAAAAGGGCTTCGGCCGACGAACGGACGGACAACCAAGTCCTATATGGTTTCTTTTTTTTTCTTTTCGAGGCACGTAACACTGAAAAGGAGATATGGTAATTTTAAATATCAAAACAAACGTGCTTGCTTGAAATATAGTTTATTTTATAATGATTGTGGATAGCTTTACGTGTATATAATATTTTCCAAAGATCCACATGAACGGAATCAGCAGTGCAAGCTAGTTTTTCCAACAACTTTTTTGGTTCAATAAAAAGGGAAGAATAAAATATTAAAGAAATGAAATAAATGACGAAGAAAAAATTAATAACTGATAAATGATCGACTTTATTTTTTTGATAAATTTCTTGAACGATAGTAATTTGATTAATTACGAAATCAATGATTGAGCAATTTTTATGTTCAGGCCTCGAATGGACCGGAAAACTGAAACCGGGAAAGGAAATAAATTATATTTTAGGCAGGCGGAGTAAAGAGAAAAATCTTTAGTTTTTACTGTTGGAGTGTTGAATTGATCACAAGGCGTGTATGGCTTTGGTGTGGAGTGTTGGGTTGATCACAAGGCGTGTACGGCTTTGGTGTGGAGTGTTGGGTTGATCACAAGGCGTGTACGGCTTTTGTCGGGTCGCGGCATCGCGGGGACCCGTGTTCGATTCGCAACCGGTCATCGAGCGGGGCTAGACTGATGCTCTGGTTAAGCTGTAAGAGATTACTTTCGTAGCAATAAGTCCGCTATATCTATTAATTTTATACATCAAAGTACGTAAATAAATAAATAAATATCATGACTCAGATCACAACTGAGATAATGGACATGTTTTACCTACTCTATCACAGCAACTAGTTACTTTCTATAGTTTATAATTTTTGTTTAATAAATCATAACAAATTAAAGAAAAAATACTCTACATTCTGGGTGGCAACGGTAGCTACGGAAACAATGTTTATAACCAATTAATTCCCTGTTATTTAATAAAAAGTATGATCTTTTTCTTCATTTCTTAATTTTCAGCATTACAACAAAATGAAACATATTTAAGTTTCTCTTGTCAACTCTAAGTAATATAACCAGTACTTAATTGCTCAGTATTTTTCAATGATGCGCGTACAGACAAAAATTCCAAAAACGGTCGACTTCTTGATCGTAACTTATTTATATTTGGTTGGCCTTTTTTCAAAATATTTTTGAAAACAAATTCTATATGAAATTAATACTTTAATGATATCTTGCATAAAAATTTCTAAAAACAAAACCAGCTCATTCAGTGTTTCCATATGGTCGTCCATCGAAGTATTTGCCGCTCTCGACATCACAGAATGTAAAAATAATCGAATGATTTAGTTGAAAAATGCCGTAATTCATTTTGAGACAATTAGATTTTTGATTCGCTCGTATCGTTCTTGAAAAAGTTAAAATATCTTAGATTATAAACTGATAGACTGAGGTAAAGGTTGTCTAACTTTACTGAAGTGTTTGAGGTAAAAGTTGTCTCACTTTACTGAAGTGTTTGAGGTAAAGGTTGTCTCACTTTACTGAAGTGTTTGAGGTAAAGATTGTCTCACTTTACGGACGTGTTTGGAGTCTGGCGAAAATTGGCCCGGCGTTACAAAAATAGAAAGTATTTAAAAAAATAAACAGTTCAGCAATTGACGATCAGAAAAGAGCAAAAAATAAAATACAATTTATAATCATAATGTACAACAAAAAAGCTATTTTCATGAAGGCGAATATCTTATGTTACAACATATCAAGATTGTTAATAAAAAATAAGTATAACAATAACAATTTAACGAAATTATAATGACTTTAGAAGATTACAAAAAATAATCAATACAAAATGTTTTTTTTGCAACTTGTAGCCATTGTCTAAATTAATTAGAAATAAACTGATAACTGACATTAATATTCATTCGGTTGTTGTCTAAATTGTCAAAATGAGTACCTTACTCACTTTTTACGAATTTTGCGTGGCTTTTTTAGACGACCTAATGGGCTTGCCAGTGTCATGGATTATTATGTTACTCGCACAGCTATGTATTGAGGATACAACGAAAAAATTTGCATTTACAAACTATTACGAAAAATAATCTCATTTTCCATACTTATACGTGTTATATTATTCGTACTTATACGTATTTATATTATTTCTCGTTTATTTGATTTACTATTTAACCCATAAATGCATAGCGCAGCAGATTTGCTACGAGTCTTAAAATAATTTCCTTAGGGTTTGAAGCGCTCCGTCAATATTTTTATTTCTAAATGTGGCAATCCATTTTTTAGTTTTGTTAACTGTACGAAGATAGGATACCTAAATAATATCTTTACATTATCGTTTTCTCTTGTTACGATTTACTTTTTGTTATAATTTTTTTTATAAAAATATGAAAATCATGCATTTAAGGCTTAAATAAAACTTTTAAAGGGCCTTTTTCTCTCTATATTAGGAGTAATATTTGAGTCCAATATGAACTTTTTCTGGTCGCCTTTTTGTAGTTCTTATATCGATTTGTGGCACCAAAATAAATTAAAACTAAAAATTAATGTAAAAGAAAATACCTATTTAGTAGTCTTGTAAATTTAAGCGCCAGATATTCGGACACATGTAAACGACCTTTTTCTTATATCACGTGAACGCTCTAATTAGTGGGATAGACGAGATAATCGGCTTTGAAGGTAAGTATTTTTATTTAAGAAATAAAAGAAAATAATGAAATAACCATATTTGTCTTACGTTAAAAATTGAATACAAAACCATTAGAATTAATATTTAAGCCATCTCCTAATAATATCAGATGGCAGTTTAGCCAAACCGTCCTTATCAATAAACGATGAATTTTGGTCAACAATATTAAGAACTTGAATGATTATAGAGCGTGCAAGGAATATGTTTACGTATACTTGCACAAATTCTGGTATGTTTACGTATACTTGTACAAATTCTGGTATGTTGATTGTCATATTAATTATTTAATCTATATTATTAACAACATTGTTAAAATGGGTCTTTTCATGTATATTTAGCGCCATATACGGATAGATTTCCGCAAATTGCGCTAAATATACATGAAAGGGAAATGCTCACATTCATTCTAGTGCTCATTAAAGTGTAGCTAAATAATTGTTTTTGTTTTGCAGAAGATTTAGATCCACGTATTCTTGGGATTGACCATATGCTCACAATTTGGTTTGATTAGTTAGGCCAATATCCTAAAGAGAATGCAAAATTGCATTGGGTTTTTCTGTATTTTTATTGTACTGTAGTTTCCACTCTCACAGATAGTACATGCTGTTCCGTCATACGTTTTTAAAAAAATACCATCCTTTCTGTGCTTATATTCCTCCTCCATTCTGCCAGGCCACGTCGCGACTAGCGCTTCTACGCCGATAAGATAACGCCCGGTTTATTGTGTCTGTTACTGTTGTTTGTATTGGACTACTCAAACACCGGCCAGTCCCATTCTATCAAACGTAATCAGCCGTATAGGTACAATTGTCTAACACATATAATATTATAAAAAGCTAACTTGTTTGTTTGTGTGAAAGTTAAGTTAGCAGGAAAAACTCAGGAGCAATGCGATTACTTTCTCTCATCACTATTAACCTTATGTTTTTGTAGTTTCACGATAAGGTGTCGTTTTTAATTTGATTACATTGGATATAAATCAAGAAGCAATTGGTTTTTCGGCCATCTTTTACGATATATATATATATATATATATATATATAATTATAAACTTGGTCATTATAATTATATCTGCATTTGATTGATATTAATACAATCATAATCACGATTAACCGTCCAGTTGTTGTTAATTATTCCATGAATTGTCATACGTTAAGCAAAATTTGTAAAACAACTGTTATTGGAAAAGTTTTAACAATGTAAAGAAATGTTCGTAAGAAGCAAAAAAAACATCAGTTTCATATTTTTTACATTTCTTTTTCATTATTTTTAAAAATTCTTCATTTTTTCAAATCATTTTTTCATCTTGCTGGTTCAAAAACCTATTTTACCCATCCAAGACAGAGGTCCTTAGCTCTCTGGTGATAGTGGAGACAGCGTCCACGCTCGAATCCGCCTTTTCAGATTGTACCTGACATACTCGATGTCGAGATCAGGGCTATGCGTTGGTCATAGTAATGTTTGAACGTTGCCTTTATTTAAATATTGTGCGACTCAGTTGCTCATATGAGCTTGTGTATTGTGTATCACACTATTTTCTCCAATAAAAGGAGCAAACGGTACCTGAAGGACTACATATTCCTGAAGGACTTTTTCCACGTTCCTTTGAGTATTTGCACTACCTTTTTCAAAAATAGCCCGATTCTCCCAGCATTCTCCCCATATACATTCAGTAGTCTAGTCGGCGTACAACACACGAAACAAAGTGACTGGCTCTTCACTTCTATGGGAGAAATTTGAGGATTCGGATCGGGCAGAACGCTTCTAGATCTTATTTTTAATATCCTAATCTTCTTTTGGCTTGTGCTAACATTCCTCAGTTTGAACAGTTGATTCCTTTCGTTCTTCAACGACAATTTAGAAGCACTTTCTTTGGATGTTGGAATCGGTCATCCCGAAACGAAGTACGTCGACGTTGGTCTTACCCTGGTCTGCAGTGTAAGACCAGTCTCCCAAAGTCTTGAATTATATCATAGGTACACTACTTTTCACGACGCACCAAGTGCTTGGGGTTGCATAGGTAGCATCATCCAGAGCCTTAGCTACTACCAATTACGAAATTTGAACGAACGAACGAACGAAAAGTTCGAAATACGGAGCTACAAAAATATTCAATATTAATAACAAAAGAAATGGAGCCACGACAAATGAGATGGAGCCACTACTTAGTAATTAAGGATGTAAAATTTCGACTGGCTAACAAAACTGCATCAAAACTTGAATGTTTAACAAAAAACAAGCCTTTAAATTGTTGGAAAAGTACCCACTTAACATTCGTGAAGGGCTTGCTGTTAATTGCATCCGTTAAGTGTATGTTAATACCTCATTTTTCAAAGTTGGTCTAGTTATGTAGTTTATACATTTATACACTTGTATGATCATAGGCAGTTAAACTCACGATAGTCGAAGAGCCGATAGTGCAATAAAAAGTACCACGCTGTGCGTCACGAACATTTTACTGTTGGTCTTCTCTCGAAAAAATAATTCTAAAACTGGTTTTTAAATTTTGTGAACCTGAAAATTCTATTGTATCCATTTTTGAAATTCATGATACGTGCCCAACTTGCGCAGTGACTCTGGCCCGAATTTACACTTCTACATCAATAGTCTATGATCGACTATATGTGTAATACGTGCAACAAAATTTGCTCATAGACGTGCAACAAAATCTCTCCAAAGGTTTATTTTTCATCTTTCGTAGACGAAGCTAAAATACCTGATGCTATTACGCCCGGACAATGTCGGGCACCGACACCTTTTCGATAGTAATTATGGAAAGTTACAGACCGATTATCGAACTGATTGCGAGCTAATCGTCTTATATATAATCGTCATATAGTCTAGTGATTTATTCACGACTTATTGTACCTCGTTAAACGTATCTTTGCCTTAGCTTTAATGTACATGAATACTTATATCGGGTTGGATGATTTTGATCGAGTTAAAAATGAAATCTTTCCTGGTATTAATATCCATTGATTTCATTGTATCCACTAAGCCACTGTAATGTTGTTTTCATCGAGTAGATGGTAAATAGCCCAATCTTTTCCCACGGGTACTTTAAAATAGTGAATTTAAAATTGTATACTGTAAATATTAGAGATTCGAGTGGAGCTCCAAAATTACAAAAAAAAATGTGGATCTACAGATCTTTCCTGTCATGAAGACAATCCCCAGCCGGATGTTAACGCATGTCTTGCACATGTAGGTATAAATATCTACTACAGTCCTTGACAACATGCCTGTTCCAGCGTTCTTTATCCAGAGCTATCTTTTTCCATTCTTTCACTTGTGGCCAAATCCTTCTCAACATCATCCAACCATCGAGTTGGTAGGCTACCTCTAGCCCGGGTTCCTCCTGTTTTTTTAAAGTTCGAGATTTGTGTGGATAGTTATCTGACCTTCTCCGCTTGTTATATAGGTGATTTTTTAAATGTATAGCAAATGGGCAATTTGTGGAGCTCTGTAAAACTGAAAGTCGTATGTGGTCCACTGTCCGTTACCCTGCATTGGCCCAAAAATTGTTCTTAGGGTATTCTTTTCAAACATAGTGAGTTGTGTCTTCGTTTAAGGTCCAGTCTTCACTGCCATATAATAGAATTGGTATTTTGTGCATTCCGAATTTTCTTTGGCTGAAATATTAGTCATTTTAATTCGGTTATTAATTTCGTATATACAATTATAAATATTCTTATCATATATACATTGTAATGTGATAAGTGTTGTAGATACACTTATGTTGTATACACACTCGTACTTTATGATTATACATGTACGAATATATTATTGGGAGTCGTTATTACAAAATATTATACAATTTTAACTTAGTATTTAAAAAACAAATTAAAAATATCGAATGTATGTTAATCATTATACCAAAATAAAATACGATTCTCCAATAACTGAAGTTTGTAGTAGAATTGAATAACCTAGTTTATATTAATGTTAAGTAAATTAACCTAAGCATAATGATGTAAATGTCAACGTTAAGTATTTTATTGACTTTGGACACTATGATAATACTGTTATCATAGTAAGGATACTTTGAAGAAGCGTTATTCGGCACCTACTGCAATAAGCGATATAATCGGAAGGCAGAATGCCTGTTCATATAAGCCGAAGACGCATTGAACAATAGAACATCCTGCTAGAAGAACTTTGTAGTCTACCAGTTGGAATCCAGATTTTTTTGTTGATTGGGAGAATTGTGAATGTGCTAGCGAAATTTCATTTTATCTATTAAGTAGTTCACCTTGTTCTCTTCTAGTGGGTTTTTGAATAATGTCTGGTTTAATTGTGAGTATGTGACGTGGGCCGTGTGTACGCGTTAAAGCCACATATTTTAAATGAAGAATATAGAAGAAACACGTGAAGTCGTCAATATGCTGGAGTCGGGCAGTATCATCGCATCGGGACAGTAAAACAAAATGAATCAGAAAATTAGTACGTCTGGAAAATGTCCGACGTCCTTTTGGAAAATCTGCCGGAAATACAGAGTCGTGGTTGTTCTAGTGTCAATCAATTTGTATAGATTAAAATAATATTAAGAGTCGAGTTTGGTGAATAAGTTTTACTATTATTGTTTCTAATTAGCAATAACTTTTGTTCGTTTGTGTAGTGTGTTTGTGTGTAACATACACCTAATGTATTAAAAGAAAGTCGTGTCAGCACATTGTGACTTTCATATTTTAATTATATAATTACATATAATAAAATTCTGTCGTATATGCATATAGCATATAAATAAATTGTTGTCATATAATATACTAAAAATGAATGGATTCGGTACATAGAAAATATTTTAAAAACAATAATTGATTTAGCGTATAAAATAATAATAGAAGTTTTTAGAATTCTTGTCTGTCTATCTGCGTGTTAATTTGTTCTTCAATCACGCGAAATCTACTGCCCGGATTTTGATGAAATCTGGTATGATAATAGTTTATACCTTCGAGCAACATATAGGATCATTATCTGGATATTATTTATACAAAAAAAACACCCTGACTTGGTGAATATTAAGACATTGGCACTTCCAATGCCATTTAATGGCGTTTTAGTAAACTTTATGCTCAGAGTTCTGAGAGAGGAAAAAACACGAAAAATTCCTAATGACTCCTTATACCGAATTCCACGCAAACGGAGTAGCGTTAGCACAACTAGTATGCAATGCATATAATTAAGATCTTCTACTGAGCTTGAAATGTATTACGAGTAGGTTGGAAGTATATTTAACGAGGTTAATTACTACTCATTTTAATCGCGCCTTTTCAGGTTTAAACTACAGTAATACCGATAATGCATTACAAATTTAATCTCGGTAAAAACCGGGAGAGTAATGTAAAATTATAAAATGTTTGAGATAATGACTAAATTGGTTCGATTAGCTGTATTAGCAGCTGTGAAGTGTAATGAGCGCTGCGTTTTAATCATATTTAGAAACGAGCAGAAACTCGTCGTGAAACATGCCGTGTCGAAGTCTGGAATGCTCGTGCGCGTTGCATTGCTCTCCGTCGCGAGGGTTCCAACATTATGGACGAGGAATAGGGTGACCATATTTATAATCATGCCACTTTGCTTTCTATTACTTTGTTAGTTTCGTAATTGGTGTAATATAAATGAATTTTTGAAGCGACATTTCCATGGAGACGGAATCCAAAGTGAAACAAAGTTAAGGGCGGAAGGCAATACGCGAGTCGTGGAAAGTCATTTTTGCTGATACTGTTTGCTGTAGAAAATTCTCTTCAATCGTACCCTTACGTCGGTAAAAGACATACACTATTTTTTACAACATTAATAATCTAATAAATAATATCTCACTGTAAAAGCCTCGAAAAGATCTTTCGTCTGTGAAATTTAGGAAAAAAATTTGTAAGAATATATGTCTATTTTGATCATTATACATTTGGACGATTCCACAAGTTATTATATTGCACCTATAAATTATGGTTTAGTTTATTTTGCTACGGTCAAGTTAAACAGATTACTTTTGTTGCAATAAATGATTTGCGTACATAACTACATTCCAAAACAAAATAATTTTCAAATACTAAGGTAGATATCATGAAATTAAATCCGTACTTAGTAAATGAACAAATTATAAAAGGAAGCAAATGTATCGAATTAAGCACACATCTTTTAATTTTATTTTCCTTGATTTACTAGTTATTACCATTGTAATCTTTTAATGAAGTATATTAACTTAATTAAGAACGAAACCTTCGCTCTTTTTTCTAGTTTTGTTCCAACAGATAAATGACAATTGACAATATGTTATATACCCCCAAACTGACAGTTAGCACTATTTACATACGTTTTATATTAAAGTAATAATTAAAACCGTTCTTAATCATACTTAATGTATATATTATAATTACGAACTTGTTTATCAAACTATTTTTTTTCTTTTAGCACCGTTTTTGCTTACGTAAGTGTTGAATGGACCTTATTTGGTCACTATGAACTGGTGTATCAAATACAGCTAATCACGTGGGCGAGGATTTAAATTTCGCTGAGCATAAAGTATTTGATAATATGGAATGCGAAATAATTTTTGTTAAAAAAATTAAACATATTAAAAACGTTACAGACAAAAAAAACTATAATATTTCGAGAAATCATAGATTGAATTACGGCAAGCGATGTAAGGTAGCTACGGCAAGCGATGTAAGGTAGCTACGGCAAATAAGGCCCACTACGCTTTAAAGTCAAATATTTAGGGTAAATATTATGTTTAAATTTTCTAACATCAACTTACAATAAACATGTACTCTCTGTTTTTAGGAAACCAAACAAATACAAACGTTTACATTGTTATAAATAATTCTGAAATTAAAATGTGTTTTCAAAAAACATTTTGCGGGCTTGTTAAAAATGTAAAATTTATGTTCCATATAGTGATTTTTTTTATTCGCATAATCCATTGTGTATGGTTATTATATAGAATTACGAATGAGGCCCACTACGCTTTAAAGTCAAATATTTAGGGTAAATATCGTGTTTAAATCGGCTTACAATAAACATATACTCTGTTATTAGGAAACCAAACAAATACAAACGTTTACATTATTATAAATAATTCTCATATTAAAATGTGTTTTCAAAAAACATTTTGCGGGCATTGTTAAAGATGTAAAATTTATGTTCCATATAGTGATTTTTTTTATTCGCATAGCCTATTGCGTTGAATAGGTATTTGAAAAATATTGGGGTTATGTCATAACACTTTTACGATACAGGATCCGTTAACGAACTATTAAACTCTAAAATAGTCATTGCTGTTAGAGCTACGTATACCTTATCCGACCAGTTAAACCCGCTGTTTTTGAATCTGAATAGTATTGACAAAAGTAGTATATATAATGAAATTAAAAGGAAAATTATCATAGCTAAGTTGGCTCTGCTACATTACGAGTAATGGTCGACCAATTTATGACAAATAATATCTGTAAAAAGTTCATTGAAATTTCATAAAAGTAATTTTATATTTAAAAAAATATATTTATTATTTCTGTGATATATTAGGCATTTTAAGTGCCTTTTTAAATTTTATTTTTATTTAGTAACCAAACTATGCTAATAACTAAATTAATATAATTTCTTTCTATATTTAGTAAAAGGTTCAAACAGTTTGAAAAGGATTAGAGAGTTAAAAAGGGCAATACAATAAATAAAATGTTTGTTGTTGTAAAAGTCTTACCATTTTAAACGACAGACAAAAGACTGAATCTGAAGATGAACGTGATAATTACTGACAAAATTGTAATAGGAGCAAAATTCGGCGGCTTTACTCACATTAAGTTATCCCATTTAATATAATATGGATGATATCTTAAATGTGTCTTCTCTGGTCTGTGCAAATTATTTTTAATGTGTTTTCTGTGTTCTGAACTTTATACTTTAACCGATGTCGTTTATTTGGCGTGTTAGGGACACACTGAAATGTTGTGCTTTCTGACGTTAATAATGAGAACAAGAGAGACACGAAAGAGAATATTTAAATGTCACGACCCGTAGATTACAGATCATCTAAAGTCTCATTTGCCGCTACGTAATATCGGTAATAAAAAGCCATCCCCTATTTCCATACATGTGAACTTTGTCACACACGAGGCTCATTTACGTATCCTGTCGGGTGTTTTAAAATAATGAAAGTCTAAAGGTCTAAACCGACAGTTCTATATATATGTATACTGGTAAAAATGATTATGTAACACGAAATATAATATTAAATTTGCCAATTATTTTTACTACGCTAACTTTGATCTTAATTTCTCCTTTGTAGGAATATTTTCGTAAACTAAATATTAAATCAACAGTGATAAAACAACAACGCTATCTATAACATGTCAGGTCTTTCATCAAATGTTTCATATGTTACAAGTAGTGCTACGGAAAATTTTAAACGTTTGCAAACGCAATGTACCATTTTGCGTAGCGCCATCTGTTAAGATAGATTATAAATTACAAAAATAACATTCACTGCTTTTTATTTCGGTTATGTTTTATCTTGGGCCCGATTTTAAATGGCATGCACTATGTTTAGCTAACGTTTTAGGCTTTCCTAAATCAAAAAAATTATATGATTCTATTATAAGACCGCTCATTTATCAGTCCGTTTATCTTTTTGACATAGATAATCTCTGAACTGTTAAGTATACACTCATATAAATAAGTAGATTTCTTGAAAAAGAAAATTAATTAAATAATTAGACAAAGGTTAGTCTGCACCTTTGTCTAATTATTTATGGCAATATATAATTAGACGTTGAAAATGAGGCATCGTGTGTCTTATTTTCATTGATTTTATTAAGCCAAATCAACAGTCCGTCTTGGTCCATTGGCGGATATAGGCCTTTCTAATGCTCAATTCATTTAAGAAATGGACATAATTGCCTAGGCAAGCGGCTTGGCCATCCCAGTTCGCAGCTACTCGCATTAGTGATGTTGCTGCCTGTCACTGGTATGTGCATTTTAGCTACGCGATTTTGAACACCTCTAGCCCGATCAACGAGCGGCTGAGAATAGAATCCGACTCCTTACGGTACTGCACGCGATCTAAGCCTGTAAGCGTTCCGAACAACCTAACACACCACGGAAACGACAACGACATTATTAAATACTGTTATCAAATAATATAAAAACTGTTCTGTAACTTTAATGTTTATATTTTTTCGCAACTAATTTTTAAGTTGCCTTTTTATTTAACATTGATTGTGAGGAAGCCTTTGCAACATTGAAAATGAATTAATTAATATAAGAATTAATTGTTCAGATACATAGCGACGCCATATATCGGGAAGAAAACATATGCTTATTTTCTAAGAAACTGTTAACTTTTTAGATTTATTCTGTTTCGTAACTTGATCATTGCTACGATAATATTAATAAAAAGTTAAAAATATTTTTCGTTTATTACTAATTCAATCCCAGTGTATTTTGTTTCGCTCCTTTAATGAAAATTATTATACATTGTTTTTTTTACTTTTAGTACATAATATAATGTAAACTTACAATATGATTTACTAGAAACAGTACTCATTTTTTATGTAATGTATCGGAGAAACTGCCACCTACGGGTAGATTTTTTATATGACGTACTGTAGGTAAACACCCATAGAATGAGCTCCATGTAAAAAATGTATATAAGAAACTGAGCATACAATACTAATTAATAATTATATGCTCAGTTTCTTATAAATATTGGGAGGTGTTGACTTGGCGCTCGTTCACATTGTTTACATGAAGCTCATTCTATGGGTGTTTACCTACAATACGACATATAAAAAATCTACCCGTAGGTGGCAGTTCATAAGCATATGGAAGAACAAAATTTTCAAACATTCCAATTTCTCTCTCTGAGTGTAGGTTTTACGAAAAAATGTTACTGAATAACTTTTCAATAGGTTAATTAACTCTATCGATTCCCATTAAAATAAATACGATTTTGTTAAAAAATATCATATGCCCCCAAACAGGTTTTGATCCACTGTGTACTTTATTTATTTATGTATTCAGAATCATATTTCTTTATTTATTAATAGTATTGTAGACATTCATTAAGCAGCTTCAATTCTGTCGCTTTTATATTTTTTCTCGAATATATTGGCCTTAAAACGAAATCGAAAAATGTGGTCACATTCATACCGTAAATGGAAACATAAAAAACGTGCTAGTTGCACTCAAGCGCAGCTGGTCACTTGCTCGGTGAGCGCATCACATTACGAATGTTAGTAGATATCAGAACGGGTCGCGTATGCATTTTGCAGTCATCGGTTTGTCGTTCGCAATGTCTCATGTGTGTTCGCACGTAGGTGGCGTTCGGTGAAGTTAGCAAGTCTCATATTTTTTGCTGTTCATATTCGCAGTTAAATTCTTTATTCGGAGAAGGTGTTTTGCGTTTTAGTTGTCGATTCATGTGCCACGTATTGTTTCTTTCAAGGATGCTAAAAAAAATTCTTCCCCTCCAATAATGTCCCTTTTCAATAATGTCTGTCTGCTTTTGGATAATTTTGATATACATTTTCAGTTTTGGTCACAGTTGGAAGTGGAAATTTTGGTTTGGAAAACGTTCTTTTGGTTTTTATTTCAATTGCCAGTCACTTTTTATGTTCTTCTGCTTAACACAATTAAACATTATATCGTGTTTATAGTGTATTTCTAATCGATGGGTATAATTGGCTAACAATTGATCTTCGACCACAAAAAGAATGACCGTAAGTCTGAGTGTCAGTTACGATTAGAATGGTTCGAGATTAGCTATCGACGAAGTCAGGTCTTTTATCTTTTATACCCAATTGCATCTTCGATCTAAATTCTTACGCCTTTCAATTCATAGCTTTGAATTACTTTCGCCAGATAAAAATACTTCCCTAGTGCCTCAGCACAGAACTGCATTCTATAGGGAATCATTCACCGTACACGCTACAAAATTATGGAATGGAGTCTAAAGACATAAAATATAAAGTCCGACGATAGTGTCTGTGTTTAAAAGTCTTCTGAGTTCGTATTACCTAAAGTAACTGAACAATATATGGTCCGTAACGAGGAGATCTGAAAGAGGACTAAGGCCACCGACGTAGCTCATAAGATTGGCGAGCTGAAGTGACAATGGACAGGTCATATAACGTGCAGAACCCATGACCGTTGGGAAAGAAAGATTCTTGGATGACGACCTCGTACCAGAAAACGCCTCCCGCTTGGTGGACAGATGACCAGGCAAAAGTCGCAGGAAGCCGTTGAACATAAGCTGGAAATCAATGCCCCCCCCCATTGATTTCCAGAGGGGGGCTAAGTTCAACTGTAGTCGTCTCCGGTTGATGACGATGATGAAATAATGGACGAATCATCTCTCTATCCTTCATCATTTCTCTCTTCATTTCCTGTCCCTGACCTATAACTTGTGTTATTTAACTTACCTTCCTATTGATTACATTTGCAAGTGTCATGTATGTCTATTTTTAAATATTTTCATTTTTTTTGTTTACTATATTTCTAACTTTGTGTTGTATTATTACTGTCTGTATGAATCATTATAGTTTACCGCTTTAATTATGCTTCTCACATGTTACATTGTCGTTGGTTGTAAGACTAGTTTTATAGCAGTTAGTCCGCCATTTTTAACTTTAGTTTCAGTAAAGTTTAGTTCACAAATAAGTATAATAAAGACTCAAAAAAACAAACAGGATTTAATTATAACAAGACTGCCTTAAAGCTGTCAATTTTTTTACATACTTTAGTAGAGTAATGGTGGCCAAACCGCACAGTAAATTCGATATTATATCTTAGCTCATATTATATTCATGTTTTAATTATAACCATCGCATAAAAAAACGAAACAGAAGAAAGAAAAATAACATCTATTGCTCGTTGAATGCTTTAACTTTTGGAAGGAGTTCTCTATGTTTATTAACAAAAATATTTTTACCTGCTTTGACGACTGCAAAATTGACTTAATAAAATCAGTCTCCATACTCGATAAAATGTCGTATTTTCCACTTTCCCACTAGATACACTATTCCCGGTTTTTCCCCCAGAGCTCCTCCAGGGACCCGTAAACCCCCTCATTGAAAGAGGAGACTATCGAAGGTTCCCTAATAGTGACTACCATCAGTCACTACCATCCAAAGCTTCCACCCAACAGGGTTAGAGTCTGTGCCTTCCCATTCAGGATCTCCATGTTTCAATGGCGCTTTTGGCGAACATTCTAAGTGACTCAAAGATACCACTAGATACAGTGAATATGTGAGGGCAAAAAAGAAAACTCCTCTACGAAGTATGTAGTCATTGCCGTCATTAGTATTTAGTATGAATTGATCTTGACACATTGACTTTGATTAAGTATTTCCAGGTTAAATTCTCCTGGCCACTTTCAAAATCGATACGTATTGATATGTTTTCAAACGTTTCAGTGCATAATAGTTCGTAATGGAGTTCAACGTGTTAAATGGTGAGATTCACAAATTGATAAATGGAAATCTTGCACATTTGTGCAAGATTTCCGATTCAAGTGTTTAGATTCAAAATCGTCTGTGTACTGAAAGGTTTCTAAAGCTTCCATTATATACAAGGCGAATGAGTACGGTCATGTATTTGTTTATATGGAATTCAACATATTCAATGCGAGATTCACACCCTGATAAATACAACTCTTGCACATATACGTAAGACTAGCTGTGCCTACGACATCGTTCGCATGAAATGCAGAATAAGTAAAGTTATTGGATTTATTTTTTCTCTCATATGTTGCTTTTGGGTATAAACTATTACTGTACCATATTTTATCAAAATCCGTCCAGTAGATTTCGCGTGATTGACGAACACATTAACATACAGACAGACAAAAGTTGTAAAATAGGTTTTCTGGCTTCTATTATCGTTCTTTAGCTAAATCAATCACTCTTTTTAAAATAATTTTCATGTACAAAATTCACTCAGTTACAACTTTATTATGTGTGTAGATTTAAATCTATCAGCACGTGATATTATTATCATTAAACGTATTCGGTCAGGTTAATCTTTATGAATATTTTAATACAAGGGTCCATACACGGAGAATTAAAAAAAAGACTACCTCAGAGAACTTTATTATATTATCAAAACTTATACTTGATTAGAAAGTGGAAATGATACTCAAAACCGAAGAATATTTTTAAGACGGTACGAACACACTTAGGACGAATAGATAATAATATAAAATAATAATATTTGCGAGACCATGTAAAGTTTATTACCACGAAAAGTATGGTACCGCATCAGAATTTGGAATTTTTAGCTTACCTATTGTAATGTTCTAAATGTTACAGAATTTCAAAAGATCCAGCGCTATTACAGTGGACAACTATAGTTAAAAAGGTGAAAAGTATGAGCAAGCTTTCAACTTTCTAAATACATTAGTAAATATCAACTAAAATAAATACGCTAAAATATTTTATATTGATTAATGTAACCGGCTGATTTAGTGATAACACTCAATGGCATAGACAATCTGCGAGAAAACGATTTGAAGATCAAGATAAATAAGTTTTAAAATAATCCGTTTATCTTACTCAGTCTAACGACATTTAATTAAACGCGAGTTCGTGCATCACCCGTCTCCATAACACTGTTTAATCGCAGCCCGTATATTATTATAATAACATCAGACTCTCTCCGTCATACAAACACACGTATGTACGATGCAATGCATCTTAGCAGTTAAATAATTTATGGTTCCATTGAACCCATGCAACTGAGCCAAACCGAACGCGCCTATGCACAAAACGGCTTGAAAGACCCGTCCATAAATAAACTATTTTTGAACTGCATCGATCATACTAAAATTATTACGACTCTAGACTAAAATATGCATGCACATCACACGCTTACTGCGTAATAAAAGCACGTACACTATACGACAATAAAATAGTACAGAAAGTTCCAAGTGCGCGCGGCCATTGCGTTGTATCTATATATATGGGCTAGAACAGTCGCGACATCAGCTATCGCCATTTCACTTGACGCCATTCATAAGTGCCGAAAAATAGGTCACAAGTGAGAGGCCATATGCCTACATTTAAAAATGTGTTTATTATATTCAAAACAAAGAACTGTTAACATATAAATATCTAATGTATAAGGTCATAATAAACGTGTTAAAATTTATAAACATCAGATGTTTCGCATTGTATGCGAATTTGTTGAGGGAAAGGGGTGGTTTCCACGGTAACAGAGTGGTTCCCTCCTTTTTTCCTTCATGTAGGCAGTGCTGCCAACTTAGGGATTCAGTAGGCGAACAGTGTTTTGACATACGTCACGAAAGATGGATTCTTAAATTTTGATTAATGATTTAATAACTATTAATATGTGTGTGCTTATTTTTAGTGATTACTGTGATACTTAAGTAATGTTTATTTCTTTAGTCTAATTTCGCGAGGTATATTTAAATGTGTTTTGATTCTTGCGTGAATGTATTTAGTAATGATGCAATTTCATCAGACGTAATATTAGTGATGTCATTACCGTGGCGTATGTACCTAACCGTGTGGTGAAATATTCCGATAAAATACATTATAGAAAGAATATTGTGTTAATTCATTGCCTTTTTCATGTTGTTAATAGTTCAGTATAATACATTTGCAATATGAATGTGAAGTGACATTAATAATATTGACGAAGTAGACGTTCAAAGTCAGGATGTGACCTATGTATGTTTTGTTTACTTATACATTTGTGTATATTATTAATAGAGTATAAGCGTTGAGTGAGGTA
Source organism: Druceiella hillmani (assembly GCA_039881145.1). Lineage (NCBI taxonomy): Eukaryota > Metazoa > Arthropoda > Insecta > Lepidoptera > Hepialidae > Druceiella > Druceiella hillmani. The sequence goes on from JAYKKI010000029.1 coordinate 18,831,451, forward strand.
AATGTCATGACCGCGTCGTCGTACGTCACTGCGTGAAGTGGGATTTATTAGTATTTCAGTGTCCAACGGTATTTTTTGAGATACATGGAGCATTTTATTTTAGCGCTGATAATAATTACATCATTATCATTAATGCCAAGACTATTCGTGAATGTTCATTTATTTATAATTCGCCTATTCGAACTATGAAGGCAAATGAATAATATTACCTATTGTCGTAATCCTGTTTTTACGTATGTCCTTTTTATTTGTTCTCTTATAAAATATAGAAAAAATATACAAAATAGGTACAGGTTGTCTCTACAGTTATTATATAATTTGTAGTTACTGATTTATTTAAGATTTTTTTTGCAGTAATATATGCTTTTACCACATTCTCATTTTGTAAATTTTATTTTGACAATGTAAAAATGTTCGGTAAGGTAAAAAAATAAACAAAAACGTTTTGTGAAGGAGTTTGAAAGGAAGCTGTATGCAGTTAAGTTTTGGTTTCTGTAATAATTAATTTATTTAGATAATAGAGTGTTGCAATTTTAATTGGCTGTTTTAATTATGTGAAAAATGAAGCGTTTTGTTTATATTTATTGTTAAACTCTCGTTAAAATTATCTTTTATTTTGCAAATTATCTAAAAAATTTCCTTTCTTTTTATTGTATAGTACAAGCGGCAATTTTATTGTTTTTCTAATTAAAAAGTCGTGCGCTTAGATCAAAACAAAAAAACTCTCTTGTATTAATCTAAGGTTGTGCGCGGTTATTTATTATAAAAAAATATTTGAAAAATCTTTGCAACACTGCGTTTTGCAATGAACTGTGTTATATTTCTTTATCTTCGTTACTATCATAAATGTACAAAAAGGAATTTACATATAAAAAATACAAACCCAAGGAAAAAAACAAAAAATGAAATAAACCTAAAGGATTGCGTAGAGAGGTTATGAATTTTATATTTGAGAGCCGAAATGGCTATCAAAATTCATAGTAAAAACACTTTAATTCAATATTTTTATTAAAATAGTCACGAGCGAACAATATTTTTGTTAATATGACGTTTTTAAAGCATATCCTTTCAATTAAAAAAAAAACGAAAAACGGTCGTACAGTTTATTTTTATTTTTTTTGTATTTAAATAAATTACTTATCTATTTGCAGACATTTATTTTTAGGCATACTTTAACCTCTTAATTGGATAATTTATTGTAATGGAATTATGATTTATTTTGTTTATTTAAACTTTTCAGAGATTTTAGAGGAATACAGTAAGAGATTCTATTTTTATAGACGCGTGTAAGACAAATTGAATATTAGTTATAAAAGGTAAAAAATAATCTTATTTGAAGGCCGAAGTTTAGTAAAAATTAATATTGCCAGCTAGTTTCGAAATCTATAGAAGGTAAAATTGCGCAAAAACATTTGTCAATGAGTGTGGGTTTGAAAGGAGACTGTATGTATAGTTGATATACTCGCAGATTTTTTTTGCCCTCACTCGCAAGTGAGGGCAAAAAAATTAATTTTCGAATGACGAAGACAATTTTTATTAATTTAAGTTTGACTCAAATTTAGGTTTGACTCAAATGATTTTATTTTATACTACAGGGAATAAAGTGTGGTAGTTATTGTTTTTGAAGTACGGTGTATTTATATAGACGATTATTTATCACTGTGAAGAACAAATTCGACTAAAGTTATTTTTCATAAATTTACTAAAATTTCTTTAAGCAGGTAAGTTCCAAACGCGTCCAAATCGGCCAGCTGTTAATACTTTGATTATTTATTGATATTATTACCTAACAACAATATAGTCGCCTCAGATTTCATGATTAATTATTGTTACCATCGATATGGTTTTGGTTTTTAAAAATTCGCTGCTTTTGGTTTTGATTGATGGACTGATTCTTTTTTTTATGGTTACTTCATTATTATTAGGAATATTTAGTGCATATAATGGTATTTATTTTTTTTAATACAGTTGGGTTTTTGGTTTATTTAATAATTGAAAATTTTGTCGATATTTATTATTTGACTCTTGGTAAAATTATCTTCTGTTTTACTAATTATCTAACATTTTTCTTTCTTGTTATTGTATTCCATTAACTTCAATATAAAGTCGGTTACGTATCACACTTATCGACTGGTCGTAATCGTATTTTTGACCGTTATTATAAAATAAATACTTTCCATGGTAGATTGGGAACTGCAATTTTAACCGATTTTTATGTTTACAGCTATGTTTTTTGTCGATCTAAAATTATTGCAGGTCGTAGATATCGATAGAAAGTTGAAAGGAGTAAGTTTCGCTGAACATAGAACATAGATATCTAGAGTGAACGGTGTATTAAATAATATGAATAAAAGTCGTGAAATAGAGATGCGTTACGTCGTATTTTTTGTTATATATATTTCAGTTTAAAAATAACTTTTATACAAATAGTGTTTAATGTATGTAGGCGGCTTCTTTGGTGGCAAGTAGCAATTAATACAGAATCTGAAGGCCAGACTATCTTATTTATGAACTATGTTGATTTAAGCAATTCTTTCTTAAATTTCAATAAGGCTTTTGTATAACGCATAGTGTCTAGCATTTCGATATTATTTTCTTCAATATGATTTAAATTTATTACATTTGAGAATTGATTGTATTCTTTTCAATTAGATATGCAATAAACTAGCAAACATGTCGCTTATGCATAACTTATATACAAACAATAAAATGGAAAGTATTTAGAATTATTTTGATAACACTTTAGAAAGCCTTGTTAGAAGAACGTTTATGGACACATTTAATAATTATTCAACAAAATATTTTATTGAATGAATTATTAGAAAGGGAAACAAGAAAAGCTCTAAATCCGATTTAAATAAATAGAGAAAAGAATGCTTATTATCTAGATTAAAAATACGCATTTAAAATGAAACAATTTCAAAAATTCTATCGTGAAAAATAATTATCGCTGTTAAATAAGAAATATGAAATAAAATATCAAACGAAATTGTTTATACAATAAAATACAAAGGGATTTGATGACTAACTTCATTTGAATACGTTGCAAATGGAATACATTCAAAACATTCTTAATTCAAAATAAAAGAACATTCTTAAGTTGAATGAGGCAACGGAAGTATGACAAGTAGTGCGGTTCAGAGCTTAGTCATCGCTACTCGCTTTGCTACGTACGCGAAAAATTCAAATGATGAAAAGCCACTAAGCCGCCCTGCGGTATGGAATGAAGTTCTAAAGACAAGTAAAATTCGTGTTATTAAAATTATTCGATTTCGGATGTTAAAATGTCAGAAATGAAAAATTCTCTAGAGATTTGTCCGAAATATTTTCTTGTGTCGATGAATGTCATCAAGAATGATTTCATATGTTAGGTGTTCACACCTAATTAGAGTTCTAAATTTGAATATAGTGAAGGAATTAATTTTGTATAAAACTCTAACAAATAAAACCGTTTCCCACATTTTCTTATCTCTACTGTAATTTTATAAATTCGAAATTTGGTTTGTTTATATGTTTGTTTGTTAATTAATAACCTTGCAACCAAAAAAAAACTGTCCTATGTTCGTCGGTTCACAGACGATTTCCTCGGAAACTATTGCACGTAAAAATACAAAATTTGGCACAGAGGTATATATATCTATAGAGTATGGTAGCCTAATCGTAGACGTGGAGAATAAAAAGTTCAATTTTTATTCGGGGGTAAAGAGGGGGTTAACTTCAGGGTAAAATTCGGAAATAAAAAAAATATTTCAAATTTATCCTGTAATGAATTACGAATTATCCTGTTAATGAAAGCTTATTGAATTAAAATTAAAGAGTACTTATATATAAAAAAACAAATTTATGAATTTTTTTAAACATTTTTCGAGGACAACGCCCAAGGATTGCTGTCCCCAACTCTTATCACGAAAAGGATCAATTCGAAAAATCTGAAAAAAACCATAAACATTGATTTTTTTTTCAGATTTTTCAAAGTGATCCTTTCAGTGTTAGGTAAAGATCGAATGAAAATTACCAGGATGAAAAAGTCTAGTGTACCTAATTAATTGTCATAAGAAAAGAAAGAGAAGAGAAATATTTCTCAAGATTTAATTGTCCTTGTACGTTTTTCAAAATTCGTAATTTGGCTCAGTCGAAGTGCTCACCACTCAGCTTTGCGCATACGTGATTTGATATGGCATTCGTGCGTCGGCGGCAGGTAGTATGGCAGATGGGCGCCCCTTATTAACATAGTCGTTGTGCATTATTATTCATGTTTAAAGGTGCGGACTGATCACACGGAATAATAATTGTGCAAGTATAGTTTGCATTTGACCGATTTTGTTTTACTTATAAAGGAAAACTTACTTGTCTCGAAAGTTCAAATAAATCCAGTAGTGTTAATTGATATAGGGACCGTGCAAGAAACATAGAAGTCGCTTCAAAACGATAGAAATAACGAACTTTTGGTTACATGTTTGTGGATATTAGAGTACAGTATTTTATCGATAGAAAATAATAAACGACATTGAATGTAGATTTTATCTTACGATTTAATTTTATAAATCTTAAAGATCTTTATCGATTTAATCTTATAAAGTAAACACTGTATTGTTTTTTTATGAATAATTAAATCTTTTTTAAACAATACACAACAACATATTTGGACATTATAATTACAGTATGTATGTACACTATGGTTACGTCATACAAAATGTGAAAGCAGTGTAATCAAACGCTCAGTAATTTATTCCCGTATTGCAATATATATATATATTGCAATACATGAATATATATATATATATATATATATATATATATATATGTTTATGTATAATTTATCTTTATATACTATATACTAACTTTAACGAACACATGACAACATATGTAAGGCAAAATTATTGACATAAAATAATTGTTTTTCAATCAACCAAAGATAAATTTTAATCATTAATGTTACGATGCCTTGCAATAGTTTATAGGTATAACACAAAAGAAAACAAAAAATTAACTGTAAAAAATAATAACTATATCGATACCGACAAACAATAAAATGATACATATATAGAGCTGAAACGAGTGAAGATAGGAGAAAGAGTTAAAAATTAAGAGAATAAAATAAGGCAGGAGAGGTAATCAGAGGAGAAAATAAATGAGATTAAGAGAAGAATAATATAAGTTATTCAGATTAATTTTGAAAGCATATGAAATATGAACCCCTGAGGAACACCTGACATCGGGACCTATTTTATTCAATAATTTTATGACGTAAACAGGAAAGCATCATTCGTAAATGGAATGTTTGATAATAAGGCACGAGTGGGTGATTCTTTAATAATTGAAAAGTAAGTTAATAATATTTTATACAGGTATGGGTACGGAAACCACAACACGTAAGTCCGGCTCGCGCTTGATCGGTTTTTAATTTCGGTTATTATATTGTATAAGCATTTCTTAATTATAATACTTTATTAACAGCTTGTTATCTTAAACACCATCTTATATCGCAACAATCTATTTTGAGAATAATATGCCAACTTTAATGGCATCCACGGTCAACGTTGATTTAATTGCCTATCAATTTATGTAAACTACACCCATAGAGGCGTCATTATATCGATAGTTTATTTATATATTTTGTTTCATCGAATAATTATTAACTCGACCGATTAAAATTCAGTTTTATCTTAATCGACATTTATTCTGAATAATCAGGAGATTATATAAAAATTTACACTTTAAATTCACACATTAACTATTCACACTCGTTTAAAGACATATTTTTATTTTTTTTTTAACTTTTAGATCTGTTGGTAAATAACCTATAATTTAAGAAATAATCTTGATTGATCGAGAACTTGGGAATTTTGCATCAGATGATGCAAAATTACCAAGTTCTTTCACTGTTAGGGTTCCCATTATCTAATTTCCATTACAACATATTTTGAAGGAATTGTGGATGAAAAATAATCAATAACACTCTCTTCTGTTGAGGTATTGCCAAAGAAGTGCTTGACCAATGAGGTACTTGCCAAAGAGTAAGAGGTAATTTCAGTTACAGGCCCCTAAAAATAATCGCTTAATTATAATGAGTCAGTAACCTAAGCCATGATTTTTGACGCCAACGTAAAGCATGTATAATGGCGCCCTTGACCATTAAGGAAAAGACGGTAAAAATTACATTACACAAATGAATTTGAATGGCTTAACGCCTTTACGCCATTTTATAATACCGCTGAAATTATTTAAACGCAATCAAATTGTCATTTTCGACCGTTGTTTTACGGCGAATCTATATAATTTCGCTCTTTTTAATTATCTACATATTTTTGACGATCTTTTTGAAAACAAAATTTGTATCTTGTATTGATATTAAAATGAAGACTCGCAATTGACATTCGACTTAACAATGTTAGAAAAAAATAAGTTCTTCTCAACTCAAAAGGTGAGGAAAAGGAATGGTACCTAGGATGGCTTTATTGTGTGTGAGTGCACGTGCGTGTGACAGGCTCAAAGCAAAACTTACGAAAATGACAGCAGTGTGTTCTATTGCTTCTTATTCTTTTTTCATGCCAGTAGTTTTAGGAAATGTTGAAAATAAAAAATATTTTGCTATTGAAAAATAAATTATTTCTCCGTAATAAGGCCCAAAATCAAAAAGTGTGAAACGTAAAAGAATCTCGTTGTGCCAATTAACCAACCAGATCGACTCAAGATTGTATTGAAGTTCTTTTCTCTATTATAAGATCGAAAGGTGATAACAATATTACTCCAGACAGTATACGATGCAATCCGTTTAATGAAAATGCCAATAAAATATATTAGTTTTCTTTGAAAAAGATGTTACACATAATTTAATAGGACTAAGAAAAATATTAGTAATATATATAATGACTAGAGTAAAATATTTCTGAATAACAATGAAAACAATACAAAAAACATAAAATGAAACATATATGTTCCTATATAATATACAATAAAATCTACAAGCAACTCACACTACTAGACGGTGCTGTTTTTCCTGTTATCACCATACCTTATGACAAATATAATAACTCGCACGTATTTGGTATCTGCAGTGTTTGCTTAGACCAAATAATCAATGAGTTACTTACTGTGAACATTACCAAAATGCGCGTACACCTTATAAGCAAAGCTGTGCATTAGATACAGTATCTACACGTGTCACAATGGAAGCTCTTTCAATAGCGTGTTGTACTCTATTGTTAAATCGATGACATCATTACTCAAGTAAACATCATCGCTAGGAACTTTCTAGAACATCGTTCAGGAACTGCTCTATCCGTAGAAACAACATAATACATTTTAAACTAGGAGCTGAACAAATACTGCTCTATCCGTAAACACAACATAATACATTTTAAACTAGGAGCTGAACAAATACTGCTCTGTCCGTAAACACAACATAATACATTTTAAACTAGGAGCTGAACAAATACTGCTCTATCCGTAAACACAACATAATACAATTTAATGTAGGAGCTGAACAAATACTGCTCTATCCGTAAACACAACATAATACATTTTAAACTAGGAGCTGAACAAATACTGCACTATCCACAAACACAACATAATACATTTTAAACTAGGAGCTGAACAAATACTGCTCTATCCATAAACACAACATAATTCATTTTAAACTAGGAACTGAACAAATACTGCTCTATCCATAAACAGAACGTAATACATTTTAAACTAGGAGCTGAACAAATACTGCTCTATCCGTAAACACAACATAATACAATTTAAAGTAGGAGCTGAACAAATACTGCTCTATTCGTAAACAGAACGTAATACATTTTAAACTAGGAGCTGCACAAATTTTACATAATTTCATTGTTTTCGCTCTGAAAAATACTACAAACAATGCTTCTCAAATAACTTAAATCAAAATTATTTAGATTTCACATCTCCAGAAAATTAAGAAAAAATAGAAACATAGAGCCTCAGAAAAATAAAAAGAATAATAATTTTTTTAATTATACTATAACTGAAGTATCTTAGGATGATATGCATAAAGCGACTTATAATATTTTGAATAAGCTACTAATAGACTAGCCTATGGTTTCGATATCATTAGCTAAACTGTAGCTTAGCTAATGCTGTCTAAATCATCCCCTATTACTCCAGATTAGGAATATAACGTAATATTAATGACGACACATCCTAAATATTTGTAAATTAGGAGAAAATTATGCGTGTAAAACCCGCACACGTTATAAGTGAAATTTCTTAGTGCTGAATGTAAGATAAACTTAATTATTTATGCCTAATACGTTCTTTGTAATTTATATTTGTGTTGGGTTGATCACAAGACGTACGGCCTTTGAAGGGGCGGTATACCGCGGGGACCCGTATTCGATACCCGGCCGCTCGCTGAGCGTGGCTGGAGTGATATTTAACCGTTTGAGTGCCGACGAGTGCCGTCGCGCTTGAGCGTGTACTAACTAAATTTGCCACGAGCGCGATGGCGCTCGCGAAATCAGTTGCTCTTTAGCGGTCGCTCGCACGCATCGCTAATTTTTTTATCTTTCTACGTGTTACATAAAGTTCAAATTATAATATTATTAGTAATTACAATATAAAAAGGTTCCAGGAAAAGAAAATTTATAACCCATAATGTCGGAATACGAAAATAATTCGAGTGAAAATGATCGTTTTTCAAGTTGTGAAGAAAGTGATAGTGGGAGTGACATTGTGGTGCGCTCACAATTTGGCGTAATGCAAATTTTGAATGATAGTGATAATAGTGACGATAGCAATAATTTTGCTGATACAGAGGATGTACCGGACTGCGAAAATACAATGTGACCTTCATTTCAGTTTTTGTTATAATTTTTGTTCACAATATATACTTCCATAATTTTCTTTGTATTTTATTATCCTTGTACACGTTTTTATTAAGAAAACTCCGAAAAAATTATTAAAAGTGGATAATTTTTGGAAGAGATACAGTTTTTTTTCGAGACAACGGTAAATGACATCAAAAACAAAAGAGTATTTTGGCATTTTTAAATATATGTGAGTAAAAAACCATGGCACTAAAACGGTTAAAATCATGTAACTAAAATTCCACAAACCAATGACGGACAACAGCGTCACGAGTGCGAGAAACCACGTAATATGATCAACAAACTGCCTGCCGAGCGTGGCGATTATGGGCATCATGGCCATCTAATGATACGTGCATTTGCAGTCCACTGCAGCGGACTAGCAGATAAGCTGTTGATGATGATGATGAGAAAGGTTTAGATTTGACCTTTAGACAAGGACGGCAATAATGAATTGTGATATAATTTTTATCGTAAAAGCTAAATTGTGTTCTACGAGAACGAACGAGATGAGAAGATATACTAGTTCTATCCCTATTACTCAATGTAGAAGTACTCGCTTATATTTGAATTAATTTTAATATTTTCTTCACTAATCACTTTTAATTAACTTACATTTTCATAGCATCTTTCCAAAATAACAATGTTATGAGATGTAAAGTATCATAAAAGATATATCCAATGTCACTGATGTGATCAGTACGAACTATTTGTCATTTCTGCTTTTAAGCTACTAAGTTGCATACGTCCACAAGGAAGCATACCAAAAATCAAAAATATCTTATATGTGCTTAGCTAATGCAGACTCCAAACACAGCATCCTATATTGTTGTCACCGTGGAGTGTTGGGTTGATCACAAGGCATAAGGCCTTTGACTGCGAGGCGCACCCGGGTTCGACTCCCGGCCGCTCGTCGAGCGGGGCTGGACTGGTGTTCTGGATTGCTCTTGTAGCAAATCCGCCATATGTATCAACTAGATATATTAAAGTACAGAAACAATCATTTGGATTCAATAATCAATAAAAATTAAAGAAGGTAGAAGTGCGAAAAACCAAACGAATTTATCTAGAAAAAGAAGAGTCGAAAAACGACTAATTACTGAGCATTTGTGACTGGGGCTTTTTTGAGTTTAAATAGATCTGTAGCTGTCTTTAACAGGGAAAAGCTGTAAAATTAAAAGAGGCATAATTAAAATTTAAAGACGTTTTCTGTCCCCAATTTTTAATTTAAGGAAAGATAGAACAAATGCGAAGGAAGAGAAACACTTTAAGACTTGATGCGGATAATGTAAATGTATTAAACGTAAGTCAATGAAGAATAACATATTTGTTTATCTTGAGAACCGGCATTACTATCAACGTCACCCCATTTACGATTAGATTGATGATATAGGAAGATAGATAAATTAAGCATTATTAAATAATTAAACTGACTTAAATTTACAATTTATACTTGCAAATTAACTCGTCTAGAATAAAAACAAGATACACCACACGAGTGGTCGTTTACCGCGCGAATTCGCTAAAACAAATCTAGAACACACCAACATTGTAATTTCGGACGCTGCTCGAATGCATGAAAAGATATGCAAATGGCGCCACTGAGCTCCTTTGTCGACGAGTTTCTAAAATAATTTACAGAAATAAAACAATGACACCAAACGTACAAAAGGTGGTTAAAAAAAAACAAAGCAAAAATCACGTCAGCTGAAGTCATTTGCGTGAAAATGGCAGGAGTAACATGAAACCTAAATAGCGGCCGATTATTCAAAACCATAAACAATATGGCATTGTTTCTATGAATACCTTATCTACCTTTATGATTCGTAATTTTTGGTCTCTATCTATTTATTCCTCGCACTTTGGTAAACGCAATAAAACAGAAAAATATTAGTAGTGTTCCAAAATAAATATTATCATACGAAAAGATAAATAACGTATTTTATCTAGAACAAAATTTTTATTAAAAAATACCAGACTTAAAATAGAAGTTTGATAATGTATCAAACTAGCCTGGTATTAGCATTAGGTTTCATTTTCTCAATATATTTTCTTTTTACAAATTTTCCAAAAAACAATTCTGCAAACGTAAAGCGTAACCCTAATGCACTCCACTATCAAACTTCTACTATACTCAGTTTTGAGATATCTTATAGTTCGAAATTATTGTGTCCGTGTTTAATTAATTTAAACCCTTTCAAATTAATAATTTTCCGACATTATGAACATAACTATTCACAGATTTGAAACAATTTTTTGTTGTTTCATGGTATGTGCGTACATTCATGACATTTTTTAAAAAGTTTGAACGAATTTTGACAGTGCTTTCGTAGTTTGAAAACTTAGGGTGCAACAGAAAAATTGAAGTAAAAATAGAGTGTGAAGCAGTACAATGAAATCGGTTTTAAACATGCCGGATGCGAGTAACATTTTATGTTACTCGCATCCGGCATCGCTCAAAAGATATGAATGCGATTTGACGCTCTTATCTTTATTGGAAAACTTAAGGTCCAACTGAAAAACTGAGATAACAAGCGTCCACTGAGGGTGAAGCAGTACAATAAAATCGGTTTAAACATTACAATGTTTCTTATTCGACTTTACTCAAAAAACACTAGAGATTTTAACAGCGATTTCACTGTTTGAAAACTTAAGGTTTAACTGAAAGACTGGGGTAAGAATACATCGACCGGGAGCGGAGCAGTACAGTTTTAAAATGGAAAACGTTCCTTGTTCGGGTATCGCCGAAAATAAACTAAACATTTTTTTATGATTTTTCTATGGCTTGAAAACTTAAGGTCCAATTTTATTGAGGTAAGCATACGTGGACTGGGGTCGAAACAAAAAAAAATCGGTTTAGACATTATAACATCGTTGTTCGAGCATCACATTAAAGACTACTAAACGGATCTTCATAAAGTTTTACTCTTTGAAAACTTAGGGTCAAACTTATAGACTGGGGTATATATCATAATTTAAGTTGAAAATAAATTGAAACAGAACGAAGTTGCGGTCAAAAGCTGGTTGCTTTACACAATAATAAAGTTTACTTAAAATTATACAAAAGGAACTCAAAAAGCTTGTTACGAAACTATTTGGAAAATCGGAAAACCAGATCGAGTTTTTGTTTCGAGTGAAGTTTTATTACTAAAAATATTTATAAAGCCAATAAAGAAAGTTATGGGGACGCTTTACCCAATAGAGGTCGGCTTAGATTGATTAGTATCACGCACTTAACATATTATATGTTAAGTGCGTGATACTAATCAATCTGAGCCACAGAGTTCCAAAACATGCATGCGTTAACAAGTCGAACATAAAACCAACGTTCCAAACCACACTTAGAAGTTGCGATTTCTAGGGTTATTCAGTATTGAACGTATTAAAAAGGTTAGAAGACTCCTTGTATTATTTTATATTGTTGGCTGTATTTGGATCACGTTATATTAAAATACGTAATGTATATTACAGCATTCAATTAAGGTGATTTTGCTGGGGTCATTTTTGTATTGATCATTAGCTTTTACTCGCGGCTTCGCGCGTGTATAGTAAGGACCGTGTAAGAAGTTTAAGTATATATATATATATATATATATATATATATATATATATATATATATATATGTATGTATGTATATTACAATATATAAATTAAGGAAACTATGTCACTTCAAACACTTGTCCTATTAATCATATGTATTCCGACGGTATGTTATTTTTTTTAATTAGTCGCTTAGTTAATAAAATAATTGAAGTTTAAATTTTGTATGAAATCATAATTATGTTTAAATTAACACCTTATAACCTTTACACTAAATGTCAGTTTGGCAACGTGGTACATCTATTGCAAACTTTGCGAACTGTCAAATGTCAAAATGAAATGTCATTTATACGTTGTAAAAAGCCTAGTTCTATACGCGTACATAGTAATTAGAATACAAATTATTTTGTTTTAAAATGTATTTACACTTACCTAAACTTTATGTTCTGTATCCGTATTAAGTGCTTTCTCCGTACTTACCACACTTTCGCAGCCGACGACAATAATTATGACTTAAATTATCTACGCTGTGCGCCTGGTATTCGAATTTTGCTCCCTTATAAAACGAGTTAGCACATTTTATTCCATATTTATCGATATTGATGGAGAAGTATCACTGAAATTATTGGCTATACTCTCCCATATTGCATTAATAATAACTAGACTTTTATAATGGCATATACTAATACTATTTTCCACCGGCACTAAAAAAACGAAATTCCACTCGATATCACAAATAACAAATCATTTCACAGAAACCAGCGCGCGCGTTAAATCAATCAACTGTTATGTCAAAACTAAACTTTCAAAAATAACCATAAATAATAAATAGAAGAAATGTGTGAGGGTTGCCATATTACATAATAAATAATTCATAGAGATTGAATTTGAAATAAGCAATTAAAATTAATATTATATTATTAATAAGAAGAGGATTATAATTTATCTAAACGACAATTGAAAAAATATCGTATTAATAGCTATTCCGACAAGTTTATTTTAGAAATCGATAATAATATATTTTATGCTCTTTAATATTTGAGAAAATAATGAATGGTTGTTAAAGATTTTTAAATGGCAATAATTTTGATTTACGAAATGTAAACAAGGTTGGTCTTGAAATTAATTTTGATGTTCTCTTCTTTTTTTATCCTTTTTATGTAAAACTATGCAAATGAAAGGGATAGTTAGATAAATTAAATTCACTATCGATCGCTAAAAAGAGTAATCATGCAATATTTCCACATTCCGTACGTTTATCGACATATAAGATACTAGCGTGACCCGTGCGAAGTCTTCGCATTATTTATTCCATTATGAAGCTCAGATGACAGATCAAACAAATATTTTACTAAAATTGACATATAGAGGCGCAAGTATCAAAAGCATTGAGCTAAAGCGCCACTTTATTTATACGTGAGTGGATTTGAAATTAAACAAAAATTTTACCGACCGTCAATCATATTGACGTTGAGCCGTTAGATGGCAGCATTGCTGTTTTGTGTATATAATTTTAATAATTAATTAATTTGCAAAAACAATAGCAATAATAAATTTTTTAGTTGTGGATGCCGGTAGAGCAAGCAATTATCTATAAAATTATATATAATTTATGTGGATTAGTTGTGAGGTTTTTTCTAAAAAGGGAGAGTAACATCTTAACCTTAGCGTATTAATATATATGATGATGATGATCATATGATGATGATGATGATGATATGATGATGATGATGATGATGATGATAGGTTGATGTATTTTCATGTTAATGACTTTTGATAATTTTGAAATGTCAAAAAAAGTGGTATGATTTAAAAAAAATAGGTGTATTGCAATCTACCCATGATGCAATATTACGGAATATATATATATATATATATATATATATATATATATATATATATATATATATATATATATATATATACCACCCATATAATAAAAACATTATTTACTGTTAATATTCCTGATAGAAATAGTGCTTATAAGCTTTTTAAAATATATTTTAAGTGTATTTCTCTAGGTTTGATTAAGTTTCGGTATGTATTTATTTGCATTATAAACTATTTAAAATTTAATTATTCCATTGAATTTAGATTTCAGCAACCGTATTTATAATCGCGTTCCAGGCTATGAATTTTTTTATTTGCGTACTAAATAGAGTTATTCTTGCATTATGCCAAAGAAGTATAAATTCTAACGCGCATACGTAAGTACACCCAATTTATTTTTAAATGATGTCGCATTATTATTGAAAGTACTATACGGTAGTAACGAGGAGTCTCGTGATATAATAGATTGCTGTATCGGTACGTAAATGCCGCAATTAATCATTAATATTATTGAAACGAATAAATTAATGATATAAAGTTGATTCAGTCGTAAAAATACATTCAATTCTGTTGCTTAAAATCAGTCACACTCGTCTAATCTACGTTAATCATACTTGCAAACAACTCGACTTGATGTCGGTTTACTAATAAAACGTCTCGGCATGTTCGCGCTGTAGTGAATGCCGATAAGGGACCCAAGTAAAAAATGTACACTGGCACATCGTCGAGACTGGTGATTGCGTAAAATATATAACTAGCAGAGGGAGACAGCTATACCCTACTTATCAATCAATTATGATAAGGCCATGTTTCGTGTTATTGGTGATCACGAGAACCATGACGTAAGCAATTAGCGCCTTTTGCAACTTGTTCGCATCACGAATACGAAAATATTTTAGCATTTTCATTGTGCTTTTAAGATATTAATAATGTATAAAACGATGGTTGAGAGAAAGGTTACAAATGAAATTTCTGAGTTTACTTATTGGAAAAGGTCCTTTCAAATTTACTTATACCTATAATGTGAGGTAGTAATGAAAATGAACAGATAAGTGTTAAGGCTGTAATAAAATCCCGAATTTTCATACATAAATTACAAAGCTTCTCTCCCGCTGAAACTTCACTGATTTTGATGTTATTTTCAGTGTCTGATATTATATATGCTTAGGATTGTATGTGTTCATATTTTCCATATTATAACATTACTTACAAATATTTAGCACCTCATATATGCACAAAGAATGTCGTTATATTAAAATGGTTGCAAATAAATATTTATTAACCGACTAATAAGCAAAATTTAAACATGTAGTCTTATATTATCATTTATCTAAAAAAAGAGATCCATAATCATGAAAACCGGTAAAGGTTTAGAGCGGAAGAAACTTTACCATCCTGAAGACGGTTTTACGAACATAATTGTAGGCAGGTAGCCCTGCTAGCAGCGACTTTCCCATTCTCTCGATCCGTTAATGTACAAGAAATAAATAAATAATAACAACAACTGGCGCACTATACTTAGGTATAAAGAGGGAACTCTTTATCAAATATAAAATATCCGTATCACCGTGGTGAGTTGGGTTGATCACAAGGCATACTTCGACTGCGAGTGCGAGGCGCACCGCAGGGACCTGAATTCGATTCCCAGCCACTCGTCGAGTGGGGCTGGACTGGTGTTCTGGTTGGCTGTAAGAGATTGCTCTTGTAGCAATAAGTCTGCCATATGTATCAGTTAGGTACATTAAAGTACAGAAATAAAATATAATTAAACGAAGAAATGGCATATAAAATAAGGAATTAAATCACTCCTAATAAGTTCACGTTAATTTTATTTAAACACGATTAACAGTATACAGCAATAACTAGCGGGTACCCTATGTGAACACAACTAAATATGACGCTGTACGCTTAGCTTCGCTGGAATGTTCATATCAAAACGAAAGCTGCGTTTCAAATACAAAATGACATATTGGCTAATGACAGATATTTCTCAATATTTGCTTGATAACCAGACTTGAAGTTCGTCTGGACTTTGGATGATACTAAACAAAGCAATGTTAAGTTTATTCAAATTTATCAAAATAATGTACCGAGAAACAGTTAATGCGCTCCGGTACGTTAGAAACGTTAGCCTGCGCAGAGCCCTGGGAGGCGATTTCCTGGACGAAATAATAAAGAAATTTGCATAGTTTTAAGAAAGACAACATCATCGTATGAACGTCGAGACCTTGTAATTCCCTGATAACACTAATTTAGTGATATGATTTAGCAACCAAACCATGAGAGTTAGTATGGTAACAACAATTTAACTAGTTAGATACAAAGCACAGCATGATTTTCTGCAAAATTCTTCCCACAGAAGCTCGATTTACTTAAAATCTGTTAATTGTGATGGCAAAATCATGGCTGTCCGCAGTGACGTTATGAGCGTCTATATACGAGGAGAAGGTAATTGTGATGGTAAAATCATGAGTGTCCGCACTGACGTTATGAGCGTCTATATACGAGGAGAAGGTAATTGTGATGGTAAAATCATGGGTGTCCGCACTGACGTTATGAGCGTCTATATACGAGGAGAAGGTAATTGTGATGGTAAAATCATGGGTGTCCGTAGTGACGTTATGAGCGTCTTTATACGAGGAGAAGGTAATTGTGATGGTAAAATCATGGGTGTCCGTAGTGACGTTATGAGCGTCTTTATACGAGGAGAAAAGTTCCCGGAGTGAGTAGAAGGAAGGTACACAAAACCTTGTACTTTTTTCCTTTTCAATTCGAAATTTTCATTAATTTCCCACTTCTATTATAAAAAGGATCGTTCAGGAAAATGTGAAAAAATTATGGATATATAGAATTATGTATAGATTCAACCAAGATTGTCAGGGTTGAAAAAATCTAGCGCAATTAATTATTATAAACAATTTTGTTGTTTATTTTCTTGTAAATGCTGAACGATTTGTTTTAGAGAAAAAGTTTTTTACATTGTCGAAGTACGTTACTATTAATAATTTAAGCGGGCGATTGATCAAAAGGAAAACTAATTGTGCAAGTATGTTACAAGTTGCACTTGACCAATTTTTTTATTGGAGAAGCGGCAATATTCTTTATTATCACCGAATCGTACGAGATATATATTTTTCTTAAATTGTTTGTAATTCTGTATGAGACTTGGATATCTATATGACACGTCCATCTATTTATGAATTCCTTCACGTACCTAATAGTGGTTAAGGATCGATGCTGTGACGACATAATGACTGACGTTTGCATGCATACTTACTTGCGCATGCAAGCGCCTGACTCTTCTATAAATCTTATTGTGAAGTAAACCGATAAGTCAACTAATTTTCTCACTCGCCTGTAATGTTCCTTTTCGCTTTTTTTGTGAAGTTGAATACTTAATTGCGTAAAATTGTTGAGATAAATTATAACTTTTTAAACTGACATCAAAATAAACTATTCCTTGATCTAGTAACATTTTTCTAACAATTTATTTCTATTCTTAGATGTCTATTTGATAATAAAATAATAGTCAAATAATTATTCCTAAAATCAGGTTAATTGCTGTAAAATATTAGGCCCGAAACAATGGTATAAATGATCAGAGGAATACAACGAAAAAGGCTAATAACTTTATTCTCATTCTAAGATGTCTATATCACATTAAAATAATCTAAAAAATAAGTCTAAAAATAATTAAATCTGAAACATCCTTATATATGTCTAATTGAGATGGTAAACATCAAAATAGACGTATTCTCTAATCTAGTAAGTTTATTTCTGTTCTTCGATGTTTACTCAACAATAAAACAAAATACAAACTGTTTATCAAGACATATGAATGTTAACGTATATTATTTAAAGATAGTTTATGTTCAATGTTAATTTTAATCGTTAACCGTGCGTTCATCGTTTTGTCTGACTAGTTGTTACCAACGTTTTCTTCCAGAGCTACAGCGCTATGACGATAAAGTAAAAAGTTAAATATTCGTATACATTATACATGCACCTGGTATATATGACGTTATTAACGTGATAATAATTTTTTGATATCCATTTTAATATATATATGATTCCCAGATATAAACTATTGGAATACATGCCATATTTTCCAATAACATATGTCCTGCTTCTACGTTACTACGAGGGTTCGTTTTTAAGTTCGCGGTATTGGTAATTAGGTCATTACTGGGATACTTTAATGAGTCGTAACGAGTTCAGTGACTCAATGTTAGTATAAATAGCAAGCTTTATCTTAATTGGGCCATTAGTGTTTGAACTGTCGTCGACTAAGCAACTCAGTCGGGAAGAAAGTGAGAAATATGGAGAGAATCGAGTACCGCGCTATTAAAAAGTTTCTTACCAAGCAAGGAAAATCGGTTCAAATCATACTGGAAGAGATGACATCCGTTTACGGGAACTCTTGCCCGGGAAAAATCGTAATTTCTAAGTGAGAGACTCGCTTGAAGACGACCCACGGCCTGGACGGCCGATCGTAGTGACTACGCCGGAAATCATTCAAAAGTCGAAAAATTAATATTGGAACATGCTAGACTAAAGAAGAAACGGTTCGCAGAAATGGTTGGAGTTTCGGACACAATCATTTTTAGAATTCTTTACAATGATCTTGGGATGAGTAAGGTCAGCAAAGTGGGGGCCGAGAATGCTTACTCCGCCTCAAAAACATCGCGTGGAGTGTACTAGCGGTATTTTGGACCTCTGTAGTGAAGACAGGGATGAATTATTAAGTCGAATTGTTACTAAGGACGAAATTTGGGTTCATCATTATGAACCTGAGTCCAAGGAGGACACAAAAAAAGGCTCTCCACCACCCAAGAAGTTTAAGGTGTCACAGTCGGCTGAAAAATCACGGCGACAATCTTTTTGGATTCAGAGGGATCCTGTTAAAGCATCTCCATAACCGGAGAATACTATGCTTCAGTTCTAGAGTAGTTGAACAAAATCCATCAAATAAAGAAGAAGGATAAAATTAACCAAAGACGTTCTCCTTCTGTACGATAACGTGCCTGTTCGCAAGAGTCGTGTTACGTTGGCTGCCCTGCATAAGGTGGGCTTCGATATTTGAGATTACCCATCCTACAGTCCTAACCTGACTCCCACCGATTATTGTCTATTCCCAAAGCTAAAAAAAACTTCGTGGGGACAAATTTTCAAGCGATGAAAAAGTAAAGGACGCAGTTTCGCTTTACTTTTCGGGCAAAGATAAAACATTTTTTATGAAGGTATACATAAGCTAATTGAAAGATCGACAAATGTATTAGGGTAGCAGGTGAATATAATGAAAAAGAAAAGTAAATTTTTATTTTTATACCCATTTCTTACCCCCATTTCCCGAATTGAAAACTCACTCTCGTATAAACTTCTTACAGCATTTAACCTTCCACAGTTTTCTGTTTCATCTGTAATGTCGCTTAGTTAGATCGGAGACCGATCATAGATTCGGACATTTGTAACCACCTTGTTAGCTCTGTCTAAATTTCATCACCACCAAGTCCGTCATCAATTCTTCTATTAGCACATTCGTGACCATTTTTTGATAAGAATTTGTTTGCTTAGTTACACAAGCCACAAATCATCAGCGCGTGGCTAAATCGTTGAGCACGTCTATACACTGTAGACGTTGAGCGTTCGTCCATTCTGTCAAGAACCAAATAAATTATGTTTAAAAATATTTTTAGGATTTGAGCAAATACTAAATTTTAAGAAATAATTATATAGCCTTTTCATTAATTTTCTGTACATTTCAATTATATTTTTTATCTCTTCCGTACACCTGTCACTTAACACTTCAACTGAGGAAAGGTTTCTGTAAAAGACAAGTTTTATTTAAGAATTTTCCGTAATTTTCGGAGATAATCAGGGACATGACTACAAAGCGAAGTGAGGAATATTCTTTTTGAATTAATTTAATGTCTAGTATTTTCCCTTGAATTAATTTAATGGTGGACATTTAGTATTTTCCGTTAATGTTTCATTAAAAAAATATTAACTAATTGATAATTGTTAGTGACAGTGCAGTTCTCTAGTTGCCGTTAATGAAAAAAAATGCAAATACATAGTTGAAAGTCGCACAGACTCTGACGATATCAAGGATAGTTTGGAATTGCCGCCTGGAAACAAATATCAAACTGTATCTGCCATGTATATAATCCTTTGAATTGTACAATCTTTAAAAATCTCCATATGTAAATGTACGCAGATTTGAAAATTGATGCGTGAAATGTGACGACCGTTCGCGGCGATATTCCATTGTGCAGGACGCGAGGGATTGAGGAACAATACCTAGGAGATAAATAAGAACGAGGCAGTGCGAATGCATTAGGTCTCGTCTGACGATGTGGTTTAATGACGCTCGTGTTCATTTGAAAAGAAGTCAGAAACCTCTGTGGTTAATATTCTAGTGTCTATAGGTTAATGGCATTAATACTGCCTCACTTAGTAGGAGGTTCGAATTTATTAGCAATTGAAGTAATATCAGACGGCTTATAGTCTAAAGAGAGCCGGTCAGGAACGGTACTATATGTTTATGATAGTGACTATTCCTGTACGTGAGCTAAGTACGTGTACTTATTGCAGTATTTCAGTAATAAAAAAGCACTACTTAGTGGATAAAAACCATTAGTACTTCAAATTCGTATATAAATATTTCAAGTAATGGGTATTATGAATAATTAAATATTTTATGGCTTAAAAATCAATTAAGGATAAATGTTATTTGTGATATGGCAATTCTGAGGTGTAAATAAAATGTTTTCGGTGCATTTACAAAGCAATTATTGCATGGAAACTTATTTTTTATAGAAATTATTTTTGTAAATTGTTTCCATATCCCCTGGGTTTCAGATATATTTTTAATAATACGATCAAAAAATAAGCATTTTTGGTATATAAATAAATTTCGTACGGTGTGGTGTAAAAAATGGGCTCATTTTCGCTGGGTAAAACTTAAATGTGAAACTTTTTGCACATTTACACTTTTATATATCGTCGATTGACAAGGAAATTTTATTATATGATTTCTCATTATTTTCTTTGAAATTACTGAACATTCAAAATGTGTTTACAATGCAGATGAAATGTATCATTAAATGGTGACGTCATAGCGAGAATAAATCACGAAAATCAACAAATCAACCAAATAGAATCTTTAAAGTTGCCTTAATGAATATGAAGAGCCCATAGATTGAAA
This sequence comes from Druceiella hillmani, assembly GCA_039881145.1. Taxonomy (NCBI): domain Eukaryota; kingdom Metazoa; phylum Arthropoda; class Insecta; order Lepidoptera; family Hepialidae; genus Druceiella; species Druceiella hillmani. The sequence continues at coordinate 18,852,860 of JAYKKI010000029.1, forward strand.
CTTAATAAGTATTTTGTTTACAGAAGTTATTTATATTATATTAAAAAAGTGTAATTTTAAGGCTATTAACAGTTTTTTTATTTAACCATAAAATTATGGATACATATTGCCAATATCTATGAATATTAATAACTTATAAATAAATTATTAATTCAATCTGTGAATAATTTTATTTAAATGTGTCTTCATAGCTTATAACAAATGTTGAAAGAAATCAATCATTTGACATTTATTGCAAACAACGTCACGATTAAGCAAATTTACATAATATAAATCGAATGTATTTTGGTACGATTGCAGTCAGGTGGTTGAGTAATGCAATATTGAGTCTCGGTGTTGTAAAATACAGCACTAAATGGCAAATGCAAGTTGATGGTCTGTGCATGAAGGCAACACTTTTTAGGATAGAAATAACTGTAATAGTCCAGTCAAATAAAGATTGAACTCCCGGAAGAAAAGCTGAAAATTTGCATAGACGTTTATTTTGTCGTTATAAAAGTGAACTGAATAGTAAAAAAATGCTTATTTATTAAAAATATAAATAAGAAATAAAGTAATATTATATAAATTGCAAATTATGTATTTAAATTATTAATTGCATTTAAATAATTTAAATACATGATCATTTTATAAATAAGCATTTTTTAAAATTTACTAAGAATAGTAATATTTTATTTATATAAATTAACTTTGTAAAATATCTATGCAACTGGCTCCAAGTATATATACATAGTATTATCCTATAAAGATATGCATAATACAAAAAATGCCATTTTTTTGCTCTATTTTTTGTATCTCTGATAACACGCGAAGCACAAGAACGAAATATTAAAAAAACGGTTTTTGTAACCTTGGACCTCTGATATCTTCAGTAGCGGCTATAAAGATTTTCAGGTCATCTTTGTAACGTCAAGCAAGGTCTGCAAATTTTCAGCTTCCTTTCTTTCATTCCAAGGTTTAGCCTTCATTTATCTTTTGTATCAGGATAAGAGGTCATCAGGTATCAGGATAAGAGGTCAAGAGGTCTTAAAATTGAAGTTGACAATGGTTGAGATAAGTGTTAATTTAATGAACATTAGATTCTTAGGAAATATTTATCTTATTGGATTATTTGGATTTATGATTTGTAATTACCCTATGAGGATATTGAGGTTTATCCACTCGTTCATATGTCCGACACAGTTAAGCGAAGTTATATATTTTCAAATATTAAAAATGTATTTGCTGGTAAATTTTAGAAAAACACCATGTATTATGTTGCATAGTTTCTGAGATTTTCTTAAAAGTGTAACGTAAAAAGTGGTCCTACCATTCGATGTATAAAATACTATGGCCGCCAAGCACCCACTTAGAGTCCCTCCCGGGACCCGTAACGACCCGCCTCGTGCTGCATGTGTGCAATATTGTGAAATATTCGAAGGCCCCCACAGTGTCTTCTACCTGCGGAAACTTCCCAACAGGGTTAACTATTGTCTCTCTAGGAGCAGTCATTGAGTACTTCCTCCATTTTCCTTGTAAACTTATTTTACGAACGTCTTAAATAATTCGAAAGATTGGTCCGCTCTCAACTAAGAAAGGACGACTAAAGAAAAAATTTCTTTAAGACTCCTATATATTTTTGTACTGTTCTCCAAGAGATACTGTGATTGGTACAATGTTGCGCGTAATTCTCCACCGTTGTACCGTACGCAATATAAAAATGTATTCTATATGTTACGGTTCAAAATCGCAGGAAAACGCCGGGCTGTTTATTAGCCAAAAATGATGGCAACTCGCGTGGAATAGTCACTTTTGAGTCAGGAGTTTTACAATCGCTTAGAAACATCAGGGAAAAATAATCTAGTGGACTCGCTCCTTGAATAGGGGAGGACTTGCAAAAGTGAGCTCGGACGATGTATCAGATTGCATTTTTTTCTTGTCAGAATGCATCTTTTTCTGGCAAGGAGGGGTTTTTCTACTAAAAACTCAATGTATAAAGGACCGGTATTAAAACTATTGTCCCTTGCCAAAACGAAGGTAATGCAAAGATGATCATTATTAAATGTAGTACTTTTGAAGATATGAATTGTCTCGTGAAAAGACCATGCACTTCCCTTTTATTGATGTCTTGAGGTATCGGTTAAATGTCATTATAAGTCACGATTTTTAGTCGATCTTTACGTGACATTTATAGGTGATACGTTAATTAGCAAATGAGATTTGTTTAGAAACGATGTAACACTTTGTACGCGTCAAAGAGAACGTATTCTACTGCGGATCCACTCTCTAGACGCCATTCTCTCATTAAGAGCGATTTAAAAGTATGCCACCGTCCCAACAAGGCGACGCAAGCAAGGGCTTACCTCAATTACGGAGTGGCGAAGAGAAATTTCAACCCGCGAACTGTGTCATCATCGGTGGCCCGGTCCATTGTGTGGCGGCGACGACGGGCGCCATTGAATCGGTCGTCGCGATGCGTCGAGCTGAATATGGAACGAGGCGGTGACTTGATCTCGATTCTGTCGTGGTGTCGGTGCCCTCGCCGGCGAGTATTGGTCCGATTGATTGACCGAACGAACACGAACGAGCGCCGCTTGTAATTGAGAAATATCGTTACGTTTATTGGTTGTCGGAGTTGGCTCTATTTAGACACGAAACTGTTTCGTGATTTTGAAATAAGCTAATAAGTTTTGCCGTATCGCAATCTGTAGAACGATTGCGTATCTAATTCTTATTTAATCACAACATAATTAACAATTTTTTTTCACGTACTTAGGTCAAGAGACGGAAGGTAAATTTTGAAGAAAATCGTGACCGTTAGAAAAAAAAATAGTTTTTGGAAAAGTTCTGTATGGCGGATGATTTGTACTATGTTGTAGTTTTAATAACTAATAAGGAACACGATATTTGCCAGTACAATCCCTGATAATAATATTTTAACAGTTATAATTGGGATATAGTATTATAAGTACAATCCTTGCGAATTTTATCTCGTTTTATGTTTGGAAAAAGTTAGTTTATGATGATTTGAAGATGGCTCGTATTTGTATGGTACATAGCCAAATGTCAAAAACGCCATTATAATTTTGTCTGTCCTATCGTATTCTACAGCAACATAGTTAGTTCTTTCAGTTTAAAACCGATTGTAATGAAATTTTAGGTCGATGTAGTTGACTTAAACAATAAAGAGAAAAATAAATTGTTTTGAGATTACTTCTTTCTCCACTTGAGAATGAATTTTGTTTCTTACGGATCCCATTGAGTAAGTTATTATTGAAGATCTCTTGAAATGCAATCGAGAATGTCCTATAATCTTTTTTAACTTTTCTTCTTAGCAATTGCGAGTCTACGAAGCGTTTTGCAGAATGCCCTTCTTGGTTGTCTATGAATCTTAAGTAAAAAAACATATAGACAATCTAGTTATTTCCCTTACGCCTGTGAAATATATACTAGGCAATAAATTAAATTGCCATTAATGTTTATTATTAGTTTAATAGGCATACTGTGTAATCTTAAATCTTTCTTATATGTAACTATACAGAGATCTCGATTGATGTATAGCAAAATATTTAAAGAAAATTGAGATTTTTGATCGTCAAGAATTTGAGATCGTCAAGAAAAGGGGAGATTTTTAAAACGAAATTTCTTAACGGACGTTTGAGATGGGGACCTAACTAAGAAAAAGTAAAACGTTACGAATGCGGCGATGAAACGCTCATTGGCTAGGTAGCGCCTATTGTTCGCCTATGAGTGAGCGAGGTGTGAAGTGCTCTATGGCCGATACGGAACACTATTAGGGGATCTTCGATTGTATATTGACGATAGATTGTATATTGACGTTAGAATGTAAATTGACGTTAGAATGTAAATTGTTACAATATATTTAAAGGTCATTTGAAAAGAATTGTATTTTTCGTAAATTTTTCTGGATTTCCTTCCGTTTTGAATCCGTTTTCCTTCGTGCCTCGTCTCTCCCCTTTTCTTTCCGACATATTAAATTTGGCCATTTTTATTTTATCACTATTGTGTGTCTTTTTTTTATTTTTCTTAAGTAAAATTGTTGTTAAATTTACAATAATCGCTATATTTTATTAAATAGGGTTTTTATTCCAGAAGGTTTTTATGTCTATAGTGTAGGTGCTCAGATTGCGGCGGGTGTGATTTTTGTCAAAGATGTACTTTCCGTAAATATTTTTTTCTGTGGCTTGATCCTTCAATCACCACAAAACATTTATTTGTACGCGAATGGACAATAGGTAATAAAATGGACAAAAGGCAAATAACAGTTTAGTCATATGTATATAAACGAATGGCGGATCGGTATATTTCCAGGAACAATGTGAACAAATTACTTGTCAGTTTGGCAAACGCAAGTAGCTCACTTAGTGGGTAATTACCATTAGTATAGTCACAGTATTGCGCGGAAGTGGTAACGGAATAATAAGTGAGAAATATTTTTGCGAAGACCGTTGCGAATATTTAACGCGCGGATTTGTTGTTGTCGCAGTTCTTACTTGTTGATTTCTTTTGAAGTTTTTTGCCACTTGGAAAAGGATTGCGCTAAGCGCGCACGTAGGGATATTAATAAAGAATGTGCAAATCGTTATTTTCGAGTGTCAAAGTGACGGGTTTTTAACTGATACAAATTTACTATTAAACTATTTTTTTCTGTTTTATTGCACATAAATGTAAATAGAAGAATATAACATACAATTTCAATTAAAAATAAAGTTTTTTTACTTGTTCGACATATATAATTTAAAACAAATATTTTAAAACGCGCAACATTTTTATAACCTATTGATAATCAGCCGAATACATATTTTTAATGTGTAAAGTTTTAATTTTTAGGGTTTCGTACCTTGAGAGGAAAATCGGAATCCTTATCAGGTTACTCATGTGTTCGTCTGTCACAGCCATTTTCTCAGAAATCGCTTACGCCCGCCCATATGCACCACATATGTCAAACTTACTGATAGTTAAAACGTATTTCATGTTTCTCATTAACTGTCAGTCGAGTCGGAACAAGAGTCTACTTTACCGACCGTGCCCTATTGCACGGTCCAATCGGTAAAGTATACAGGCAAAGTATGTTTTTTACTGTTAGTAAATTCGACTAAAAGTCCTGACTGTGTATTTGGTGCATACGGGTGTTAGAAACTTGAATTTTGGCTTAGTAATTCTATATATTAACCTACGCATGTCTCACTCAATAGCTAACATTCAGAAATATTCATATGGAAATTTTAGGGGGTGTGGGGCAAATTTAGTACTCATTTTTTAAAATTCCATATCTGGTCTGTATCGTTTGAAAGGACTAGTTATAAGGATCTGAAACATAATTTTTTGGTAATTTTAAATCTATTTTCAGAGATATACTGAAAATGTGATGCTCTAATTATTTCCGAAACTGCTCAGCCTAAAGTTATAAAAAATAGGGTTTTAGAAGCCTGCGCAAAGGTTGTAGGAATCCTACATCTTATAATTTTTAAAATATGCACCATGTTCTTACGAGAGTCAAAGATATAGTAGCTACTATATTCACATTGGAAAAAATTATATATATATATATATATATATATATATATATATATATATATATATATATATATATATATATATATATATTTTAATAGAAATACTATGTACCCTTAAATGTTTATAACTGTCCAAATGTATACTGGATACATTTAGACAGTTATACTACTTGACAAGTTTTTACTGTCGTTTTTAATTTTTAATGTTTTCAATTTTTTCAAGTTTTAATGTTTTCAATTTATACGACATTATTTGACATTCGGTTATACCTATACCGTTACAAGTTGTTGAAAAGGCCAAATAGTCTCGCACAATAAACATCGTATTATGTGAAAGATCGTTTTTATAATGCTGTCCCGCTCACGCACATTTCGCTTCTTTTACATAAAACGTTGCGTGACGTCGGATTGTTTAGTGGCACGTAACCTTTGTGGTCACGACTTTGAATACGATTTAAATTAGTTGGACGATCTAGTTCGGTCCCTCCTAGGCGACCTCTTAATTGAACTCCTTTAGTGATTGTTTGATTTTTTTATTCAAATGTCATCTTTGGTTTCATCACAGTGGAGCATATATATATATATATATATATATATATATATATATATATATATATATATATGTGAAAGTTTGTATGGGAATTTTACCAAACAAAATATCAATAATTCGAATGTTCTGAACTTTTTACACGTAAAACCATTGATAAAAGCAAAAAAAAAATAACGAGTGGTTAATATCCGAAAGATGGCAGTGAAACTTCTTTACTGTCACTATATAATTTAAAAAACTTTTGTTTCAACTTTTGTATTCTATCAACTGTGGTTCATATATATTTTATGTAGTTCAAAATTATTTTAAAGCAATAATGGTAATTATAATAATTTCTAAATAACTATTTAAAAAGGTATATCAAAGAATGACTGTCGTTATGACATTATTGTCTGGGGTTGTTTCGGTAGTGACGGACACCTGAGAAAATCTCGAGATTATAATTACTGAAATAATTGATTTAGGGCCATAATGATTCTTGTAATTTAAAATGCAATTAAGAATTAAAATAATACAAAATTTCAACAAGACATTATTATTTTTTGAGCAGTTAATTTATTTATAGAAACATAAATGCGTCACTAATTATCTTTAACGTCACGCGGGCATCGCATATTATGGTTTATTTATGGAAATCTTGTTATATCGTTTGTTTTTATCCGTAAAATGTCTCCGTTAATAGAGTTATATTATTTGTTACCGACCGGCTAGGATTTAAATATTTGTTTTGCTGCGGCTGATCCACATTTTGTATCAAGTTCGATTGAACCTTATTTGACAATATCTATGTTTACCGTTTCTTCATTTCGCGCCCACTTGTAGTAAACAACAGTAATAGAAACTCGTTTTGGTCTAACTTGAATGCCTCTTTAGATGTCTTTATATCACCACAGTTCCCCACATATTCTCGTCTATTTATAGAAAACGTAACATTTCTTTGTCCACAAATCTCTGTCTTAATTGAGGTATGGCGTTAGATTATTTTTTAACCGACCAGTTAGGATGTCGTGGCTAATCCACATTTATCATCACGTTTGATGTTTGATGTGGATTATTAATTACATCAAGACTTAAGTCTTATATGTTGTCATATATCTATATTTTCTGTCGATTTGTTTCGTTTTCAGGCGGAGTAAACGACAATGAAAAAAAAACAAACAACAATGTAAACACATTTTGGGCTAACTTGAAATGCGTCATTAGATTTCTTTTTAATATTTATTCATTTATTGTCACCGATTTTTCTCCTAAGGGAGATAATCTTTTTGTTTGTCTCTCTCCATATATGTTTTCCTTGTCTTGCAATATTTTAAATTTTGGTATGATCTCCTTAATTTCATGTTCGTGTGCCATAGTACAATAGTGTGCCTGAATGCATACTTAGAACGATAGATAGATATTGAATATATTTGGTATTCATTTTGTAGAAATTCATTATTCACAATTAAATGAAACTACGTGATGTAGTATTATTTCTACTTTGTTTAAGTTCTTTACCACGAACTTTGCTAATAGCCCACCTGAAGATGTTGTAATACAACGAAACCTAGGTCGTGGAAAGAACTTAAACAAAGTAGAAATAATACTACACCACGTAGTTTTATTTAATTGTGAACGATAGATAGAATTTCTGTTGTGTGACAAAGGTAGTTTTGGACCGTGTTATGAGACAATGTCACACTGAATATTTACCTGTCTCGTCTTCCTACATAAGTTGCGTCTGATTGTTTGGTGAAATATTTCACTTGCTGTTATTAATTCATATTACGACGTAAAAATGCATGTAATATCACATACCGATTTAATTGACTTAAGGGTATATAACCTCCCTTTCCTTTATTAAAATAAATAATATTTTATTTGTAAGTTAATGTATTGACTGGCATCAAAATTCTGACCGTAAGCAAAAATAGGAAGTCAGAAAAACAGACTGTTTCTATTATGATACACATTTGCAATAAAATTATGTTATGTATTTGAAACTTTAATGTCTACGAAGTTATAGAAAAGAAATCTTGTCACTCGGCTGTAGTACTCAAAATTAAATATTGCAAAACTGTATTAATTTCTACCACACGCAAGTGATTTTGAAAGCAATTCTCGAGTTAGGGAAATAAGGTTGTTACCTTATATTTGAATTTAGTTAATGATAGATACCAATTAGAGATGAGTTGAGTAATCTAGTACCTAGATAAAAAAAGAATTGAGACAGGAACCCGAATCCAGTACCTAAGTAAATAGAGTATTTTTGTGCGTTAGTACTTATGGCATCAAATCATAATTAAATATTTCTAATAAGTACTCTTTATGAGGAAGTACTAACTAACTACCAACTTTCTAGTAACTAGTAACCACTAACTTTCCACTTTGAATAATAAAAAACTAGCGTAAAAAATAAAATAATTGTATAATAATCGTCTTAAATAAACATCTCAAATTGTAATGATTGGGTTCGTAAGAGATGAAAGCGAAAGCGCAGTTTCCTTTGCTTACGGACGGAGTTTAAGTACTTGAATGTGAACTCGAGTACTGTGAGTACTAGAGATCATAATTAGAGTACTGAGTATCTGAATAACATATTCTATTTACTCGAGATACTCGAGCATATAAGAGTATTCGAGTGCCGTTTCGAGTCAGCTTGACTCCGCTCATCGCTAGTACCGATAATATTTTATTCATAATTGTGGCCAATTTCATGAGGTCCTTGACTTTACAGTATCGGCAATTCGAGAAGACTAAAAACTTGCACGTACAGACAGATGTTCTTATTTTATTGTAATACAAGTATGGATACAGATCAATTGTGTGAAGACGCCTTTACTGTTGCGGTGGTGCTGTAGTATTGTGTTTCACCGTGTACGCACGTTCCGTATTCGTAGCTCGGAGCGATTATTATGTTATTATGTAGAAACGTTGTATTGTTTCAATTTACAAAGCAATCACGGCCGCCTGTACTGAATATTGATTGCGTGTGACGTAACTTAGCTGTCTCGTGGTGCGGCTGAGATGCGTTGCGACGAGGAATAAACCGGTATATGCGTGTCGCATTTAGACGCTTTATTCTATTTGTCTACCTGAAAATTACACAGTGTCGTCTATGAGCAGTGCCGTGGACAAAATATCAAAATCGAAATATAAAATAGGTATATAAACAGGAAAATAAGCTAGCAGTGCGATTTAGAGCATATACATAGCATTTATTTCTAACGTACGTATATATTTTTAATTTACAAGGACGATTCTCACCAAGATGTTTGCCACACTTGCAGAACACCATATAGTGTCATCTATGAGCAGTGCCGTGGACAAAATATCAAAATCGAAATGTAAAATAGGTATATAAACAGGAAAATAAGCTGGCAGTGCGATTTAGAGCATATACATTTTTCTAACATACATATATATTTTTAATTTACAAGGACAATCCTCACCAAGATATTTGCCAAACTTGCAGAAAATCACATTTATACATGCACATATGCGGGTATATTTTTATAGGAACGACCTTCGTTAGACAGAAGATTTATAACTGCTTCAACATTATCCTAATCTGGATATAGATAGCACTAATACCTGGTGTGTTCCTTCGATGTTTCATGCAAATTGATAATATTAATTCATAGAACTTGGAAACGGATTGAACCCGTTTCCCAACTGATCGTCCGCTAGATGTGCATAGAACCCAAGATACAGAAGAAAACTTATGGACAAGAGAGTAATGATATAGTTGGTATCAACGAAATGTTAGCATACAAAATACCATTTATTTCTGCAATATTTGATGCGCAGCGCATTGTGATCGGATTCTATACTTGTCGCATCAGTTCATGTTTGATTTGTTTTGTTAGTATTTTAGAAATTAATTACATTATTCAACATATTTCAAGCAAAAAATTTCGTCAGTATGAGCTGCCGTTTAGGTATTAAAGAAACATTTAGCTTACTTAAACTATGTATTTCATCTTGCGTAAAACTTAAGATGTTCATTACGTTGGGTAAGATTGCAAATTTATATTTAAAAATTACAACAACGAACAGCATTTATTTATTGGAACAAAAAATACGTTCTTTTTACCGGTGCGGTCCTTTATCTGATTCGATTTGGACGTAAAAATAGACTTTTTAAGCACTCTATTGCTTGCGCAAGCATTCGTTTGTGCGTTTGATAAAGAGGGTCTATTAAGCCACGGATCAAGAGGGGTACAAAAAGGGATGTTCTTGTGATAAAATTGTTTGTAGGGCATTATAGATATTTCGGGAGTAATCGACTTCAGCTAAATGTAAAATTCAGAGTATTCTTAATATATAAAGAACAATGATTAGCGATGTTTAATTGCAATTAATTTGGTATAAATATTTTTATTTAACGATTGCAAATAAAAGTAACGTTATGTTTTATAATTCGTGGCTAAACGCCGAAACTCAAATTGTCCGCCAATCAGAATGCCTGACGTCAAAATGCACCACATAGATCGTAATGTACTAATATGTGGTTAACTTCAAGGAGTTGTGTGAGTAAGATAGAGCGATCCTAAAAATTGAATTCCATACACAATATTTACCTGTCACTATTGAACGACGAAGTGCTCGAAAGAGATAGAATTTCCCTTTTGTATTATTATATATAAATAATAAGATTTAGAAAGATGTACAGGTTTGGCTGAACATATTGGTTCCTCCGTAATATTAATTTAACAAAACTACGTTAATTTTTCTCACGTCTTTTTAATTTAATTTTATGTTTATAAATGCTTTTTGTTAACAATAGGATAATTGTAGCATGTAAAAAATATAATGAGTAACTGCAATTAATTTGCTATGAATCTTTTATGTAACAATTGCAATTAAAAGTAACGTTAAGATTTATAATTCGTGGCTAAACGCTGAAATTCAAATTGTCCGCCAATCAGAACGTCTGACGTCAAAATACACCACATAGATCATAATGTACTAATATGTGGACAACTTCAAGTAGTTGTGTGAGTAAGATAGAGCAATCCCGAAAATTGAATTCCTTAGACAATATTTACCTGTCACCATTGAATGATGAAATGCGTGAAAGAGATGGAAGTTCTCTTTTTCAATTTAAGTATTTCTTTGGGGCATCGTGGACTAAGTAAGTCTATTGACGCGAAGCTTTTCATGACTGCAATAAAAGTCGATTTTTTCTGCTTAAAACATGTTTTTCTGGGAAAATATCACACACTTTTGTAGGTTTTTCAAATGCATTTCGAATAATTTAAAACATTTCCCAAAAATGTCCAATCCCCTATAAGTGTTATAAAAACATTTGTAAATTAATCAGGAAATATAACAAATTTCGTTTTTTTTCTCTTAAATATATCGGTTGAACATAACTATTCGTAATGCAAAAAACTATTCGTATGCAAAAAAAGCTACTAAAATAGTTACTTTTTGGAAATTGTTCTTAGGGAAAACCCTTACTTTTGAATGTAGAGTTACTTCTTCGAGAAAACAGTTTTGTAAGCTATATTATCTCGTATAGAAAAAGAAACAAACAAAATCGTAAGCTATCTACCTCCACCTGTCCGATAAAATTAAAGAAAAAAAATTATTCGTAGGAAATTAACGCCATCTATCCCTAATTTGATAAAACTGATTAAAGCACAGTAGTGGCGTAGGTTTACGTTGAAATCTGCGTCACAGTTGCTACTATGATTTCTTATTTCGATTCCTTCTTTTTGGTGTTACCATTTAAAAAAAAATAATCTGTTCGAAATGGCGCACTGCCAAACAGAATTAGATTATAGATTCAATAAATACACTTTTCTCGCAATGCAATTCATAATACTTGTGATAGTGTTATTTATTGAACAAGTCGAGCAGGAAATATTGCTATTTACAGTGGCCAGTTATGTACATAAATTTATTACAAAAATATGCGCATTCCGCTCCTGCTAAGTTTTCTGTATGGGCCACATGTAGTATGTATGTAACAAGTTGTGGGCAGTTGAGTGAGATTATCCGGTTAACTAACTTGGGCTATTCAGCTGGTAACTCGAGTAGTGTGATGTTCGGCTGGGAACACGAATGAATATGTCAGATAGAGCAAATTTGGTATGATTATGTTAAATTTAATAAATATACACAATTAAATGGAACTACGTGATGTAGTATTATTTCTACTTTCTTTAATTTCTTTACCACGACCTAGGTTTCGTTGTATTACAACATCTTCAGGTGGGATATTAGCAAAGAATCTTTGCTAATACAATGTAACCTAGGTCGTGGTAAAGAAATTAAAGAAAGTAGAAATAATACTACATCACGTAGTTCCATTTAATTGTGAATAATGAATTTCTACAAAATTAACGCCAAATATATTCAATATTAATAAATATAATTAAGTTTTAGTTATTGAACAGTGTCAAATTTAATTTTTCTACTCGAATGGTGTTCATGTTTCCGTCCATCATCACCCTGACATTGCTTTCAAAGTGTCGATTGATTTACTTTCAAAAATTGGAATTTTGGTTGAAAAGTAGGTTTTGTTATTTAAAAATATGTAAAAAATAGTTTCGTTTTGTCAAGTAAGTAGAAGGTTTTTTTTATTACAATCTAGTTATGAACTGAAATCTTATTGCGCGATACATTCTGAACCCTTGTGTGTTTGGAATTTAGGCCGGAAAGCAGGTTGTCATTTAAAAATGTATAAAAAATAGTTTCGTTTTAACAAGTAATTAGAAGGTTTTTTTTTTAATCAATCTATTTATGAACTGAAATCTTATTACGCGATACATTCTGAACCCTTGTGTGTTTACTCCGTTGAAGTTTAAGGGGACGTTTAAAAATTATGGAAAATGCAGATTTCCAATTATTTTCAAAAGGATGAGATTAACAAATCTGAAAATATTACGTCATGTACATAATAGAGAGACGATGTAAAGATAAGAGGACTGAACAATATTTTTTGTTATTGTAAGTTTCGAAGTAACACGTTTTGCAAATTTGCGGTCAGCAAATGTAAATTGGTAAATGTGACTCACTTACACAACCCAGTCACAAATATGACAGACACATTTAACGATTAGTTATAAAAACTAATGATACAGTTTAATTACACTTGTTTTTTATTTTTATTCTGTTCAAAATATCAGTATATTATTTTTAATTTATTATAGATTATGAAGGTTACATTGTAATTACATAATACGGTAATTGACTCATTCGAAATTTTGATATTTTTCGTACATTGTGAAATATAAGTTAATTAAAAACCAGTCTTGAAAAGTCTGAAATTCAAAAAACCAGTCTGAAATTCAAAAATTGATTGAAAAATAAGCCAGTTATAGGCTTCTAAATTTGAAGATACGGATAGGGTTGGATATATCCCTGTCTCTTTTCCTCTTGTAGAATATAATGTGCAATATTAAAAATGACCTCACAACAAAATATTCCCGTCCTCGTCTAAAGATTAAATTTAAACATTTATAACTCGGTGAATTATTAAGATTATTAAAAATTTTTTTCACTCTTCTTCAGCTTGTACCTTGAAATTATGATTAATGAAATAAAAAAAAAATTGTCAAATACCCAATTCCGTTAAGTTAAATAATAAAAATAATACGTGTTTTCACTTCCTGTTGCGAGTTTCATTCATATTTCATTACATTGCTAAAATAAACAAAACTCCCTAGAAATAACGGAGGCACAGTTGAGAGCCGTGTGTTGTTTCATAAAAATACAATTCATCAACATTGCGACATGAGGTTCGGCAAATTGTCTAGAGTGTTAGTAAATTTCTGATAGATTATTTATTATGAAATTTTAAGAAGTCATAATAAAACGATTTGTAGCCGTTTTGTCCATTATTTCGAAACAGCAAAAGTTTTTTATCTACTGTCATCGAACTTCGCCTTTTTCATTATCGTATTGGCGCTTGAGTAAAATATATTACACTATCGCACGCATTGTGGCGGTGCGTGCGATCCAATAAAATATTTAAACAAAAAAATCTAAACTATTAGCACTATGCATATTATTTTATGCCGTACAATATTAGAGCTGTAACACTTCTTATGTCACTCAAGCCCATACGTTTCTTAATTTATATAGTGACTGTACCTAGTGAACTTTCGTAGCCATTATTTAAATAATAAACTTTTTCTCATTTTTTAGCGCGTGGAATGTAAACAAAATTCAAATTAGGAATGGAGAAATGAACTCTGTTATGTAAAATAATATGTATGAAATTAATTAAATATATGCCGTATAATTATTATTAGAGCTGCAACGCTTCTTATATCACTCAAGCCTATACGTTTTTTAATTTATATAGTGACTGTACCTAATAAAGTTTCATAGCCATTATTTAAATAATAAACTTTTTCTCATTATTTTAGCGCGTGGAAAGTAAACAAAATCCGAATTAGGGATGGGGAAATTAAGTCTATTATGTGAAATGATATGTATGAAATTAATTAAATATATGCCGCATAATATTAGAGCTGCAACGCTTCTTATGTTACTCAAGCCCATACGTTTCTTAATTTATATAGTGACTGTACCTAATGAAGTTTCATAGCCATTATTTAAATAATAAACTTTTTATCATTTTTTTAGCGCGTGGAATGTAAACATAATCCGAATTAGGTCGATCCTATTTATTAGACCAATCTGTCTAATATAGTCGATTGGTCTAATAAATAGGATTTTGACCATGTTTTTTATAAACATATATATAATATTTACGAGGACCACTCATGTTGATCTATCAGTACTTAATGTGAAATTTATGTGGTCAAACGATGAATATAATATTGTGTTCTCTTAATTTGACCTTTTTCCTCATATATTTAGGTCCATGGGAAGACCGTACCTCAGAGGGAATTTAGATAAGTAGGAATATGACGCAATACATTTCTAGTATAAATTAAGATATTTATTTGAATTTGGAAATATCTGGGTTAGAAATAAAAGCGTATTCTATGTTCTTTCCACATCGTGTCCTGTAATTATTCATTGGCTGTTCTGGGACGGATTTGTGGTTTGCCTCGAAGTACTCTCATTGTTCAGATGTCACCAACAATACTGCGAATTTATGAAGTCAATTCAAATGTCAGCGATAAGGGTATGTGTAATAATATATATTTTATATATCTTTTGTCGTTTTCCTTGTGTCTTTTTAGGGTTCCGTAACTCAAAAGGAAAAACGTTGCCTTTGTAAGATCACTCACGTATCTTCTGCCTATCCATCGGTTGCAGCCGTTTTTCTTAGAAACTATGCGACGTGGAAAATTTGCCATAGTAATACGTTTTATTAACCCACATATAGTAATAATACTTTGTACTAACTTTTTTAAAATATTCGTATGAGAATTGTATAACGGTTAATAAAAGGTTAAAATAAATAAATTATTACATTTTTTTGTGTTGTATATAATGTATATAATATGGGTTATATCAGGAATACAAAAATATCTTAGGTCATAATTTTAAATTGCATATTTAAAAAGATATTCTAAAAAATATGCAAATGTAGAGTTCCCACCCTCTTTACTTCCGACACTACGGAAACAAAAATCGTGAAAAGACAGGATAGGTTAAGTCTAATTAGAAGGTTACTGGAAAACTATGGCGATTATCCCAGATTTTTAAAAAATACACCATGTTTTTACGTCTGTGAAAGATGTAGGTGATATATTTAGGTTGTAAAAAATTAGTATTTGTTATATACTAAAAATAAAATAGTTTAACAGTAATACAATGTACCCTTAATATCTTTATAAGTGCCTAAACGTGTACGAAAATTTCACATTTTTGTAATTTATAGTATCCTAATGAATACAGAATATTTCGGATGCATTTTTGAGACAGAATATAGAATATTTCGGATACATTTTTGAGACAGAATACAGAATGTTTCGGATGAATTTTTGAGACAGAATACAGAATATTTCGGATGCATTTTTGAGACAGAATACAGAATATTTCGGATGCATTTTTGAGACAGAATACAGAATATTTCGGATGCATTTTTGAGACAGAATACATAATATTTCGGAAGCATTTTTGAGTTAAATGTTTAAGTCGTTGTCGTCGTCGTGGTGTGTCGGATTGATCACAAGGTATAACAAGGCCTTTGACGATGCGGCGCACCGCAGGGATCCGCGTTCGATTCCCGGCCGTTCGTCAAACGAGCTGGACTGGTGTTATGGTTGGCTGTAAGAGATTGCTCTCGTAGTAATAAGTCCACTGTAGTATTAATTAGATACATTAAAGTAGATACATAAGCTGTTACGGATATGTTAATAAATGGTAATATTATAGATAAAATAAAAATCTTCAAAAGGTTCCAGTGTGCATATGATTAATTATTACAAGGTTGTTTAAAGTGTTTTATGTTACAAGATTAGGCTGTACAGTACTTTTATCGAATGAAATGAGATATAAAATTAACCTGCTGAAAATGCCGTTAAATTAATCAAACACAATTATAAAAAGAAATACTAAAACAAAATGCAATCATGGTCCCATTTATACCCCGCAAAAGCTAGAAGTGCAAAATATACTCAGTATAAAAAAATACACTTGTATCAAAGTAAAACAAACTCTTTCATAATCAAAAGACTCGTAGAGACAAATCGAACAAGCCTCAACTCGATGGGGTTACTGTTAAACATTGAGAAGTTCTCGTAACGGCCTTCCTCCTCTACCATCAGATCCTCCAGGTTTCAATATGCAACCAAAGGCCTCACTGAGTCAATTCAAGCGAGCCCAAACTCGATGGATTTACTTTTAGTCATAAATTCCCGTAACCACCTCCCTCCTCCATCATAACATGAGCTCGACGGTGCCATGTTATTGTATTATTATCAGAATTGTATAAGTTTGCATAGTTTCAAATGTATACAATTGGAAGTGGTTGATAAGTGAGTTGTATGGTGTGTTTACAATGTTAGGAAGTTACAGAGCAAGTTAATGAGCGTGTTAAAAATGACAGTATTAATAGGCAATAATTATAATAAATATTTACGATAAATATTAGGTGTCAAAGTATTCATATAAAAACCGTTGATTTCGATATTTTAAAGCAGAATAAAAATAAAAGTACGATAATCATAACGGCAATTCGTATTTACCGAAAATTATGAAAGCGAGTAGGGTAACTATTTTTTCTGAACTTTGGCATCGAGTATGACCCTAATTTTGTTTTAGAATTTTTCATTCGTTAGTTGAAATTAAATAGAGGAATATTTTTTAAATCTTTTTGCCGTTATAACAAACTTATTTTTTATTTAATTATTGATTTTTATCATTAACATATACGTAAGGTAGTTCTAGTTATTATTCCGATTATTATAGTATATAACGAAATTAACAATAATAGAACGTTTGAAGAAGTCATGTCCGTTAACAGGCAAAAACCCGACTACGCATAGAAATTTAGAAAACTAATTTGAACAAAATTTGTCCCCTATATATTTTTTAAAATGTATACGTTGCTAGACGATTATTTAAACATATTTTTTCTATTAAATATCGAATTTATTAATACAACGTATTTATATTTTTGAAATTTGCTTCTCAAGTCCTGTATCAAGATATAATCTTGAAGGGTTTTCAAATTTTATTTTTTTACGTTGAACAAAATGGCGACTTTCAGCCACCACATTGGATGGATTTCTTTAGAATGTAACACCTGGACACACTCGCATTCATAAATACATAGTTCGATAAGCATAACACCCTAAACGAGGAATATTTTTTATAATTTTTTTTTTCACGCTCCGGGATCTATTTTATATATGCTTCATATACCAGTCCATTAGTAAAGAGATGCTTGTTAAGCAGACAGATAGACACATCGCACGTGTTTCACCAATACTCGTTTGATTTTGACTGAATCCTGAAAACCAGACAGGAATTTGTAAAATATTATGTTGGTCACTCGTCCAAGTCTCTGGGAACGGAATCAGATAGATTAATGACTAAATTAACTATATTATGTGCAATTTGCGTACCCTCGTAGTAGAGCTGGACATCCAGAATTATAATTGACGACAAAATCAAGATAACAACATCAAAACCGTGTCATCCCATATCGGTTCCGACGCCACAATTCGACACGCATACAATCGTACACGGCGACAGACTGACGCCGTGTATCAGCGCCAGGGTTGCCAATTTGTTTAAAGGTCACATTTATAAATATGTAACTTTATATTTCAAAAAATTATAAAGACTAGCCTTTTTGATTAATATGTTTTAGCTAACTTTTGAATGTGGTTACACCCATATAAATGTTTCTGTATTAAGTCTCTCAAAAATAGGTCACAGTTTCTTCTTCTCAGGAAGTCAAACTTTGCAGGAAATCATAATTTTGAATATTTTCTTTATTTTAAAAAATGTTTAAGTATATTTTTGTACATGCTATTAAGAAATAGAAAATCAAACCGGGCCAAAAGAATTTCGTAGCACCAAACAATATTAAATTTATTTCGTATGCAATAAAGTATATTTTGACTTTTGTAGATATAGTTTGACAGTAAGGGCCGTTGACAGTAAGGGGTTGCCCGCAAAGCTCGGTCCTTGGTACCAATCTTGTGGAAAGTTATGTTTGATGGTATACTCACGATACCTCTTCAGGGATGCGGTATCGTCGCTTACACTGACAATACTCTGCTGTTGATCAGAGGGGCGAGTCGCAAAGAGTTAGAGAATCGGGCAGCGGATTCCCTCGCCAGGTTACACGACTGGGGCATAAAGAACAAGCTCAGCTTTGCCCCACAAAAGGCAGGCTAACGGGGGAGCCGTTTGTGGTGATGGCTGGTACTAGAATCGGTGTGCGGGGATCAAGTGACCTACCTGGTTATGGTCGTTGATGCGCGACGGAGATTTATACTACAGGCGCAATACATTGGTGATAGGGCTCAGGTAGCCTGACACGCCATGGCCCGGCTTGCCGGTACCGGCTAGGGGCTGAATAACTCTACCTTCAAACTAATGTATACGGCAATATACTTAGGTATATTGGCCTATGCGCCGTCGGCTTGGGTTTAGTAGTGCATCGGGGTCCAGCAGGTTAGACGGGTGGTACAAAGATCGCAGAGTGCGCCGCTGTTGGCTCTGACTAAAGCTTACAGAACCTACTCAACGGATGCGCTGCCGGTTTTGGCGGGTCTTCCGCCTGACGACCTCGTGATTACGGAAGGCGCGGCTAACTTTGTCTTGGCACGAGGTAAAAGTTTCGATGGGTCCGCTACACTTTGATGGAAAGAGGCACATTTTGGAGATCATCGATGCTCATTGGCAGGCATTCCCCGACATAACCAAGCGGTTGCGTAAGAACTGGCTTGTCACCGATTACTATACTTCGCAGTTTTTGACGTAACATGGCGCATTCCGTGCCAATTTGTATAGATTTGCCGTTAGAGATAGCCCGACGTGCAGCTTTAATTTTGAGATGTAGGACATGGATCATATTTTGATCCACTGCAGTGAGCACGATGATGCGTGTAGAGTTTTGTTAGAGAGCATGCGTCTTATTAGTAAAATAGCATCACGCAGACTTGGTTGAGACTGGACCGATCTTTGAGTCATTTAGAGCGTTCGCTAAATGCGTTCTAGAAAAAATGGAGATGGTAAATGATTCATTGAGGAGGGACAGACTTTAATCCTGTTGAGTGGAAGTGCTGAGATTGTAGATACGGGACACTATTAGGGGAATTTCGGAGGTCCGCTTTTTTGTATGATGTGGGATGTTACGGGTCCCAGGAGGGACCCTGAGACAGCCTTGGTGGAAAAGGCGGGAATAGTAAGGGCGGTTGGGGGCGACGACTTTAGAAGTACATGTCTTATCATCAACTTTGGATTTAAATAAATGTAATAATAATTAAAATTAACAGGAAATTTTGTAATAATTTATAGTCTTTTATTTTAAGTTAAACATGTATTATCGTGCTATTAAAATATATGCGTGTCCACAATTAAATGAAACTACGTGATGTAGGATTATTTCTACTTTCTTTAATTTCTTTACCACGACCTAGGTTTCGTTGTATTACAACCCACCTGAAGATGTTGTAATACAATGAAACCCAGGTCTTGGTAAAGAACTTAAAGAAAGTAGAAATAATTCTAGATCACGTAGTTTCATTTAATTGTGAAACAATGAATTTCTACAAAATTAACGCCAAATATATATTCAATATATGCGTGTCCATAAAGGTTAGTGACAGCTGAGTAAAGAGTAATATATTCCAGCTTCACAAGTAAAATTTCCAAAAACATTATCAAGGTGGGTTCTTCCGCGGATGGTAATACAATGTTGCAGTAAATATGTTTATCTGGCATCTGCAGAAATGCAAGTTATTACTGCAGTCGGACCGAAACCCATATCTCAAAAACTACGTAACACATATTATTTAAACCAAAAAAAATTTGTTGAAAGTTTATTTTAAGTTCTACGACCTTAATTTTTTCAGAATTTTACACACGTTAGTTGAAAAGTTAGGGGGTGGGTGGTGTAGGTGGGAGAGGAATATACACTTTTTAAGACTTAAGAAGACTTATCTCACCAACTATTGACTTAAATAAAAAAGTTTTTTTTGGAATCTCGATACCATTTTTAAGACCTATCTAACGATACCACATGCCTATGTGCACTGGTTTTTTTGTTTCATACCTCAGTTACATGTGTGGAGTGCCGCCTTATGTTATTTTTTTTCATAATTCTGATTTCATTGTATAGCGGTTTATAGAAAAGACCTACTAACCAAATTTTATCTATGTAGTACCAATAGTCTTAAGTAAAATGGCTGTGACATACGGATAGATAGACAGGATGAAATTCTAATATAATTATACTCGATGAAGTTTATATAAACTTATATTCCTTTAGGTCTGATAGAATTAAATATAAGCAACAATTGAAATGTTATTCAATTTATCAGTTATTAATACATTATTTAGATTCTCACATTTCATTAGATATTGTTAAATCGTTATTATTGACACTCGTAATAAACTACAGCCAGTTTTGAAACTTTGATATAATACCCGTATTATATTTTTAAAGAGGTGGTTTAGTTTATTTATTTGTAAAAACCTTATTTATTTGGAGAGTTTAAAATTTATAAATAATAAAACAAACAAAAAACTGAAAAAGAATTACATTTTATTTTTGTCATTTGGCTACGGAACCCTAAAAATATCAGGTGTCTGTTGGGCTAGTAGACCGATTCTTCTGTGCGAAATGTTCAATATATTAAACACGTATTAAACTGTGTAAGACACACCGTACCATGCATTACCTATGCTAATATATAAAGCGCAAAAGTTTTTTTATGCGTTTGTTTGCGCTAAACTCTGGAACTACAGGTCCAATTTAAAAATTCTGTTAGAAACCCTTTTAGGAAGATTACATGCTATATACTGTCACTCTGCTATTCACAGGGGCAGAGAAGTAATACAAAATGTAATTAAAAGTCGGGGGACGTTGTTTAAACCGTGCAAGGCAAAGAGAGATCAGCTTATTTATTGACTATCATCCCGATTATTCCCGTCGATCTCGACGACCGATATCGTTTGTCGAACGGAGCGAAGGCTTTTAGTGACAGCAGTATAATTAAGGTAATTATAAGCGTCTAAAACTGCGGGTTACATAACTGAAAATATGCTTATTAATTGCCATCCTCGATGTTGGAACTAAAAAGCTCTTGTAAATGTTTACAAGATTATATGTTTCTGTGTGCATTTCAGATTTTTTAATGTCCACGTTTTTCGCAATTCCAGGAAATGTACGTTCATTTATTGCTAATCAAATCCGTTCTTGGAAACGGCGGATTAAGGCCGATAACGATGCAATCAGCATGCCGTTATCCTCGTATATATCTTTTTGTATTTTTAAATATATGTAAAATGTTTAGTTAGGTGTATTGATTGTTGGATTACACGCAGACACATCGATATATTGTTGAGAAGCCACACTAACCAACTCCATTGAATTTAATTTTACATGAAAGCTGTTTTAATATGACTGCATTTTGTATTATTAATTTTCCAACTGACTTTTGGAGTTTATAAACCTTTTTTATTAAACATATAATTTAATATAAAAAAACTAATTTTCTCAGAAAAATATATTTTGTCAGTTTTTCCTCGTAACTGACGATATAGGTGTTTATAAATGTTTTAAAAGTAATATTACCTGTTGCTCGTTGTTTATTTGTCCTTGGTCATTACAACTTACACTGCGAGTGTTTCTCTTTTTTACCACTGTTAGATACGGAGTAATATAAACTCATTATGGAAAAAGAGAAATATGTGTATTTATAGCGAAAAACAGTTTCGTTTACTGTGTCCTGTCAACTGTCACCGTAAATAAAATGGCCGATATTTTCAACGATCTGATTGATCTCTTTGTAACATGGGATGACGTATTCCTTTTCGTAAAATATGTGCAATTTAACAATTTGTTTTGACAATATATCGATGTTGTTTCGGTAGGAATTTGCGCGAAATTATGGAATTACATCTGTAATTTAATCCCTATTGGTTGCCATTTTCCCTATACATTTATGTACTCCTTGTATACTACGTGATGTACTACGTGATGTAGTATTATTTCTACTTTCTTTAAGTTCTTTACCACGACCTAGGTTTTGTTGCATTACAACATATTCAGGTGGGCTATTAGCAAAGATATTTGCTAATAACCCACCTGAAGACCTTTGCTAATAGCCCACCTGAAGATGTTATAATACAACGAAACCGAGGTCATGGTAAAGAACTTAAAGAAAGTAGAAATAATACTACATCACGTAGTTTCGTTTAATTGTGAATAATGAATTTCTACAAAATGAACGCCAAATATATTCAATACTCCTTGTAATATATTTGGAATTTGGGCGTTTTTATATCGCTTTTAATTATTTCTACGTATATTGTCCATATAAAATAGCTGGAATATGTGCTTCTTAATTATTTCGTCGGTTACTTTATCGAATGGAGTATATTCAATGACTCAAGACTGAAGAAAATGAGCGCAACAGACAGAAATAGATTATAATTTTAGAAAAGCTATTATTTGTTAAAATATAAAAAAGCAAAAAATTTAACATTTGACAATCAGGAAAAAACAAAAAATAAAATACAATTTCTAACCATAATGCAAAACAAAAAATAACTACACATAAACGTGCATATGTTTTATTTTTAAAACATCAAGAATAATTAACGAGAAATAAATATAACAACACAAAAATATGACGAATTAGCTAATGACTTTTTAGAAACGATTACAAAAAATTATCAACACTGATATCTATTTTAATTTGTAGACATTGCCTAAATCAATTAAAGATAAACTGTTAATTGACATTGGCAATTGTTCTGTTTTTGTCAAATTGAATGTCTTTCGCGCTTTTCGAGTCGTACTTGTGAGTTTCATGGTATAGTATGTTAACTCTGGGTATGGAGGATACAAAGAGACACAATTCGCACTTTGTCTCATCTTGCTGCTTCAAAGAGTTGCCTAGAAAAAGCATTTAAAAAGATTTCAAAAAATAATAAAAACATACGAGAAAATTTAGTGAAATTTCGAAAGAGCCTGTTTTTAATTTTCAAAAAAGAAGAGTGTCATTTTTATTCTTGTGACAACTGGGCTCAAAACTTGTCCTTAAAATAAAATTTAAAAGATGACTTTTTTCAGAAAATTCAAAATAATATTCATAATTATTTGTCATCCTTTTTGTACACATGATACTGGCGCACATTATTCACCGCCGCTCAGGAGAACCCGCCAATAGCTGCGAAGACTTCTAACTGTCCGGGTAAGCACCGCGCTCCAGATAAGTATTGGATATGTTAAAAAGAGTTACGTGTAATATTGTTTTGCATTCGGTTAGAAACAGGGCGTGTTTTACGTTTTATTTCAACGACAATTTATTCCTTTAGCCGACGAACAGCGCCTATGTCCCGGACACCGTATATATATGTATATATATATACATACATATATATATACATATATATGTATATATATATATATATATATATATATATATATATATATATATATATATATGTTTGCCTATTATCTAAAACTTTTTAATTATAATAGATGTTATACTACTATGAACTCTTTCAACGTAATATGGACTTCGTTTATCAGTGGAGTCTGAGGAAAACTGCATTTAAATGACAGTAAAAGTAATTCTTAATTATTTCGGGGTTAAATTATTTCGGGGTATTATCGATTTTTTTCTGGTCCGTTGACCGCTTCAGAAATGGGGTCATTGTTGGTTCAGTTGCTTGATAGTTCATGACTGATTGCTAGATGATATTTATACAAATTACTGTGCATTTCTTTTTCAATTATATCGAATTGCTCTTATTCGTTATTGTTTTATATCTGTTTGTCACGTGTTCTTCCATTTGCCCAGCGCTTTGGATGATACTGTAAGTTGGGCATGGGGGTTTTCGAGAAATAAATAAATAAACTTCTGTGCAAGATCTTGACGTGCTCGTGGACGGGAGACTTACGTTCCGCAATAATTTTACAGATATTTCATAGTCATAAACAGTTTATTATCAAGTTATTATTAACAGTTTATTTATTTGCGATTTTTGGATTAGATATTCTGAATATATTTCTTACAATTACTGTATAAAGACGCTTCTCAGAAATCTTGTTAGATTTAAGCTGATCTCTCTTTATTCTTATATTGAAATTAATAAAAAAATATGAAGATTTTTAGGTCCCAAGTTGTACAGTTAGTATGCTTTTCTATTTCTCGCCAATTTTATTTTAGATATGGTCGACTAACTCTCTTTTTTGGATGAGAATTTCTCTCGAACGTACGCTTCATAAATTTGCTTTAAAATTATACGGATTACCTTTAGTGTTGGAATTGGTTTCGTTTTACACTACTGTATCTTAGATTCGTGGATTCCATCCAGTAATCAATAGTCTGCAGCATTCGTGTGTCGTGTGTCATGCGACTTGGCCCTAAATTCGGGGATGAATGTTGACCATGGTTTCGAAACTTCCTACAGTTCTATTGGCAGTTTCAATAATGCGATTGTGGAATTGTTTACGTGGTTCACCACACATGTTACATGTGTTATAAAATATTAATTTTACAATGAATTATCTAAATATATTTCTCGAGTGACCAACTGACTGTGTAATTGGCAAAAATATTTGAGCATATCTATTATAGTCTTGTAACCTGTTTTTAATATTTTTTTTAAAAACGATCTATCCCTTCATAGAATCTCCTCCGTATCGGTAATAAATCTCCTTCATAGAATAATTAATAGAGTACCGTTATAAAAAGTGCTCACAAATTAAATTAATATCTAATTTCAATAGGAGCATGCTCACTAGATGGCGCTAGTTGTAGAAGTATAGGTCGCCATTAAAAGATACAGTGTTTTTATCCATACACAAATCCATTCACTGGTGAAGTTAGATGCTATAATGTGTCTGGCAAGAGGAGGTGAATGCTAGCTCCTTCTTTGTTTATTGCACTATCCATGGGAAAAGAGGGAAAATTACGATTTTGGCGTTATAAATTTATATTGATGTTCCAATTCTGTAACAATATTAACATTTGTCTATACTGTGTGTGGACAATATTTATATCCCATATAAAGCGTAGTACTTGAAATTATTGAATGAGTTCAAAGGAGGTTCTTACGACGTCTGTACATGAGATCTTACTATTATTTTAATTTACTGTTATAAGTGCTAGGTTACCTTTTTAAGCCGGGGTAAGAATTTCGTGCCTAGATTTATTAAAAAGTTTCGGGTAACCATAATTTTATCTAAATTGAATTTAGAACCTAAATACACTTTGGAATTGTTGTGCACGGAAAAACTACTTGCCCAATTCGGATGCACTTTTTCGAAAAAAACAAACATCAACTTAAAGTAACGTTTAGTTGTCATTTCATTACAATCGGTAGACTCGATGAGAAGATAGGCGTATTTATATAACAAGGAAGTGCCTACTCGACATGTAGTAATTACGCATATGTATAGTGTATCTGTGTATGTAAATAGATGGCGTTACGAGTATTTTAAATCGCGCAATGAAATTTTCCGCCCGGACAAATATCGGCGAAATGGGTGTGACAAGAGGCGGCGTATGGAAGTATATTTATAAAAATGGTATCAGTATGTTTTTCAGTTGCCTGTGCAGTCGCGGACAGAATTAGTAAATAAATAATAATATTGTGATGCCTGGCAACCCTAACCACAGCTTATTCACCGTCGCCGCGGCCGATGTACATATATTGTACGTAATAATTACCGTTCAAGGTTATTACCATACGTCGACGTCGTATTGTTGCCGGCGGACGGGCGCGAGCGATATCCATCCGCGGACTACATACCTACATCGATCGTTACAGAGGTCAAATCGACCGCGTCCGCTTGCTTTGAATCATCATGTCGGCTGCTGGCTGACAGAGTGTAGTCGACGCGGTTGTGCGGTTGGAAGCAGGCTGCAATTTTAGTGTTGCCGTCGATGCGCTCTTAAATTTGATGCGGAAATATAGAGATACATTGGTGTAATTTTCAAAATATGAGCTGTGGAGTTGGCAGCTATGTCAGATTCACCGGCCGTTTTACTACTTTTGTAGCTATAGTGAGATCCCATTCTTTTTCTTTTTAAGAAAAATTTATTTATCATTTCGTTACAAGTGGGCTGGAATACCTGTACAAAGAATAAAGCAGCTGACTCAGTTTTTTTTTAATAACGCAGATCTTGAAGAAAATTCTGTCTCGATTCTGACAGATTTGATGACGCACTAGAATCGAGTCCGACTAAGCATTTTCTTCAAGATTTGCGTTATTAAAAAAAAATTTTAAATGTGTAATGATTTCTTTACACTTATTATTAACAATGTATTGTTAACTATAATTTATATGAAGGTTAGAATAATGAAAATTGGTAACTGAGTAAACCAAAAATGTTTACAAAATTGATAACAATCGGATGTTTGATGTAACCGATATAAACGATCCAAGAAAGCAGATGGTGGAATTCCATAGTTATGAAAAATCATCTGAAAGAGAACAAATCGTCATTTTCATTTCTATGTCAAAACATGTGTGCACAAATTATAGCATAATTAAAAAAAAATTATTATCGATTTTTAGAAAATTCTTTTTCTGACTGGTCTTTTTCCGATACCACTCAGTAAAAGAATAAAAACATAGAAAAACTCCCCGCCCGATTATGGTTGTAAATGATATTCATATATTTGTGTAACAGTGTTTTTATTGTGAGCTTGAAACTGGTAAATTTTGTTGTATTTTTCATAGTGAGCTTAAAACTGGTAAATTTTGTTGTATTTTTCATAGTGAGCTTAAAACTGGTAAATTTTGTTGTATTTTTCATAGTGAGCTTGAAACTGGTAAATTTCGTTGTATTTTTCATAGTGAGCTTGAAACTGGTAAATTTTGAGAATTTCTGATTGTTTCCGTCGTAACAGATGCGCCGAATCCGATAAAGTTTTGGTCAGTTGTGTCAACATAACCTATAATAGATGCCCTAATTTGATTGTAATCTAATTGTTTGGGTTAAACACAATAAATGGATATTTTAAAGAAAGTTCTCCGCGAAAGTGCTATTTTAAAATTTTAAATACTGAACTCAGTGTTGTCAGATTAATTCTAATGAAAACTGGAAAATGTAACCGAAAATTACCCGAAATTACTAAAACAAATTTAATAGGAAATCATAGAAAACAGTTGTAAAGTCTCAACAAATATATTCCAAGTTGGTTCCTACTTCGGTAATAAAGTAGTTTACTATATTGTTCAAATTACGCCGTACTTCAATTTAATGTTTTATCTGATAATTGCTGTAAAATGCGAGCGAGTCAATGAGTTAAGAAGTTTAAGAAAGTACGAAAAATCTGATATATAAAGTAATTTATGTATTGATAAAACTGGCCGTACTGCAATTTAATATATTATTGACTGATAGTTACCGTAGAATGTGAGCGAGTGAGAGTCAAAAAGTATAAGTTAGTATGAAAAATCTGATATATAATTTATTGTATTTATTACACTGTGCCGTACTGCAATTTAGTATATTATTATCTGATAATTGCCGTAGAACGTGAGGGAGTCAATGAATTAAGAAGTTGAAGAAAGTATAAAGATCTGATATATAAAGTAATTGACAGTATAAATTAAACCGTGTCGTACTGCAGTTTAATGTCTTATGTTCTGATAATTGCCTTAGAATATGAGCGAGTCAATAAATTAAGGAGTTAAAGAAAGTTTGAAAAATCTGATATAAGTGTTAGTCTGTCTGTTTCTTCGGGATAATCTCGGAATTCACTGAATTTTGTTCTAGTTGCATTATTGTGCAAGACATTTATACCCAAAGGTTTCTGTCAAATCCAAAATTGGCACATTCACCAGTAGATGCTGAAACTAGTTAAAAGGAGCTTATGAATATTTGATTGCTTAGACCTTTATTGATTAATGGCTCTGAAGTGTCGTCTCGATTTATATTAATAGCAGGCTACTGAATAAATGTTGCCATTTTATGACAGTTTTGAGTTGCCAGTTTTAATCAGTTGTTTTACCGAAGAATAATAGGAATTATGATAGTTATAAGGGGGGGTTAAAGAAATATTTTATTCCTAAAGAAAAATAAGAGTCAAGAACTCTAATAATAGCTCGCGAAAAGCTATTAATTTTATATATGACATTATTTGGCAGTAACATATGTTGTTATGCGTTATTTCTTAAACTAATAAACCTAGTATTCCGTAATAATTTTAAATGAACGTACTTATTAAGCGCTATTTTCAAGATTTTTCCTCGGAATTTTTGAACTTAATATTTTAATAAACGAGATTGCGCAATGTGAAACGGAAACTTAATTAAGTCTTTAAAGACACCTTGCTTGGAGTGTACAAAATAAATTTATTTCCGATTTCGTTTCATACTAGCTATGCTCGGGACTTCGTTCATGTCGACCTCTAGAATATATTATTAAACTGAATGTAAGAAGGTTAAAATATACGTAACGACATTTATAATTATTAGCAAAGTAAACTTTTTGTCAAGCGTACTTTGTATTGATATTCCAAATTCTATATTTGTTTTAGTGGGCGACTGTAATGAAATAGAGCATATCGTTTCCTCAAGTCCTACGGAATTAAGAGTTAAAACTTTATCAGATGCAAGATTCCTACACGACGCATGAAGAAATAAACAGACAACAATTCCAAAAACAATACTTTTTTGTTTTATCACTTTTTTATGTCCCCATTTTTTCATAAAAATTTTCAATGTATATTAGTTATTTTTCGTAAATATTTTCAATGTACATTTGTTATTTTTCGTAAATATTTTCAATTTACGTTAGTTACTTTTCGTAAATATTTTCAATGCACATTAGTTATTTTTCGTAAATATTTTCAATTTACGTTAGTTACTTTTCGTAAATATTTTCAATGCACATTAGTTATTTTTCGTAAATATTTTCAATGTACATTAGTTATTTTTCGTAAATATTTTCAATTTACGTTAGTTATTTTTCACAATTAAATGAAACTACGTGATGTAGTATTATTTCTACTATCTTTAATTTCTTTACCACGACCTAGGTTTCGTTGTATTACAACATCTTCAGGTGGGATATTAGCAAAGAATCTTTGTGGTCGTGGTAAAGAAATTAAAGATAGTAGAAATAATACTACATCACGTAGTTTCATTTAATTGTGAATAATGAATTTCTACAAAATTAACGCCAAATATATTCAATAGTTATTTTTCGTAAATATTTTCAATTTACGTTAGTTATTTTTCGTAACTATTTTCAATGTACATTAGTTATTTTTCCTAAATATTTTCAATGTACATTAGTTATTTTTCGTAAATATTTTCAATTTACGTTAGTTTATTTTTAATGTACATTAGCTCTAATCGAGATCTTTATTTGAAATCTGTATTATTGTTATCTGTCCATTTGTTACCTAGCAAATTTCATGCGGAATATTGGGACAAACGGACAGGGGGACAAACAGGAGTCAGATGTTTGACCACGGAACTCATGAGAAAGACCTAACGAAAAAGTAGTAAAATTTAAATCTGATCACACTGGCAGTACGGCAGTAGTTATTTTAGTCGGGTAATGGCAGACATCCGCAAACCGCGTGTCTTAAATGTTTACATCCGGCTAATAAAGATGTTCGCCACGTCCTCATTTTTTACCGCTTTTACGTTGCACAGAATCTGTTTGGAAGTGGGATTAGATCAATGTCTGATAGTGGATATTTTTATTGTAAACAAAGTAATGAATCATTTTTAATGTGGGATGCCTTTTAGTGGAGCTGCGCTTCGTGGTACACTTTCTTCAGTTGGTGTGTGGGTAATGCGCGCTCGACCACTGTGAGTGAAGTATTTTTCTTCGGAAACCTTGGACTTAGGTTTGAAGGCCTTGTGATGTTTATTAAATTATTGCTGTATGTATGCACATCTGCGTGGCAAATTCAATAGACAATTTACGTTGCACGTAATTTTAACACAATGCAGATATTTTTTATTGACCTGTAAGTTTTTTGATTTGCTATTCGGAATTCTGGAGACTAGAAATACTATTAAAAAAGTGCCAGGAGTAAACTAGAAATTAATGTTGTTATCCATTCTATTTCTATATCAAAATCTACGGTTATTGTGGCAATTCATTGCCAGTTTCATGTAATGAACGGTCGATTGTGCTTGTCTGTTTATTGTTAGGTAGAAGTTATACGTAATTTATAACAAGGCTAGTTGATCCAACGATGTTAAGTTTTACTTGCTTTTATGTTCCTGGATATGTATTGGATTAAAGGCATTTTCCGTGTTATTTCCGGATACGGAATTTTTATTGACAACTCGCTCTTATCGATAAATTCAATGATATCCTCATCTGCACAAATGGCACTCTCACATGGGAGGGTTCACTATTAACTGTAATATATTAATTTAATAATATTTGTTGAGTGGTAAATTATAACTAACGTTATCGTTCAACGTTCGTGTCCTGTTTCCGGCAGGATTAGGAGAGTTTGATTTTTAAGTATTTATTTATAAATATAGGTATTTTATAAACAATCTTTGAAATCTTCCAGTGTTGCAAAACGAAATTTGTTTATGTCCATAAAATATGTAAAAAATGAAGAAATTTTGTGTTTATTGAAGTTCCAGGCAGCTCTGTTAAAGAGTATATGGTACGCTTAAACATCTGTTGTTCTATTAATCAGCAACTGTCAGAAGTATCTTTATATTAAATTAAAATTGACTAACGACGCGTTATGATTTGTTTTATGTGTTTTCCTCAATTCTGTTCCCTTATTTGTCATCGTATTTGTGTTATCATGTAGTTTATTGTTATTTTTTGTGGTTATTTTCTAAGTACAATTATGGAAAGAATAAACATTAAGTCACTATTATGTGTCTAGAAGATTAAAAGTAATGTTAGGTGTGCAGCTTGTGATAACAGGATAAAATGTTGTTTGCAAATGATTTATTCTATTGTCATGAGCCAGACACTTCGTATAATAATAATCGTAGGAGAAGTGTTTTGTATTTAAAAAAATAATATTGTATATCGTTATACATTTAGTATAATGATATATAATATAATAATGATTTATATTTTTTATGAGATGCAAACTGGAATTAAATAAATATAATGGAGAAGAATGGACAATAAATAGTGAATAGATCCATATACATACGTCATGACGAGTTATTTTTATCTATTTATAAACTCTATTTGAACAAATAAATGTAAGTAAAATGTCTTGTGGGTTAACGGTGCCGGTGCAGAGTATATACACTAGCGTGGGGGGCTTTACCATACGAAATTTAACCCTTTAGTCGGCGATGACATAGTGCATACCGAAATCGAGATAGATAGAGGTTATAATAGAAGCCATGTACTCTAGTTTGATGAGCCATTTAAAAAAAACTCTACAATATTAATTTGTATATTAGAAACTATCTTGAAAAACATTTGGAAAAGGAAACAGTGGAAAGTGTTGTCACACCCCTCTCACAGGTGAGGACCTCCCACTTTGTCCTTCATCCCGCAACCCTTTTAATATAAATGCTTAATATAATAGCTATAAAAGTAAAATGTTAACTTTGAACGAACATTATTAGCAGCATAAATGTCAAATGTATTTCGTTAATGGCGTGGAACACATCACTTAGTCTTCATATTTTTAATTATTTTTGTGCTTGTGGCCTTATCTGTGCTTTTTTTCCAAAACAACTTAATTTTTTAATTAATTCTATTTTTAAATTCTTATATACTCGTATTTTATCTGATAACAAGTGCGTATATAATATTGTTCATAGTTTACTCGCGAGACGATGTTGGGTATTTGTTAAAAATGGTCCATCGAAAAAGAAAAAAGTGTTGAATTTACATCTTTTCCAATAACCTGTCTCAGTTACCGAGCCGAAATGGCGGCGTGATAAATGGAGCGATTTGTCTTATCTCACTTCTTTAGTGACACGTTCTTCATACACGTTCAAGCTATAATACTTACCTTTCTTCAATAAAATAATGACTTTTATACAAAGGTGAACATTTCATTTTTTTTCTTTTTTTAATAAAAAAAGCAACGTATTTAACTGTTATAAATATCGCTCATGATTTAAAAATTGATTTGAAAAGTGCTGTCTATAACTATACCGAAACGGCTGTTAATTTGTCGTTAAACATTAAAGTATTATATAAGTAAACAATGTGAGGTTGTCAATATGTAATTTTTTTCGCTTATTCGCATTTTTGGATTTTTTGAAGTGAAAACTTTTTAGGCGCACCATGTACATTTTTTCCGAGCAGCGAAAACTGAGCCGTAATGCTCGGATCGGTGACGGTGAATCGGGTAAACTCGGTTTCCTTCGACATCGGACGAGCGAGTTCGCTGTTTCAAGAATTGCGTTTTATTTTTTATTAATATTTTATTTATATATAATTTAATGTAACAGGCGTCTATTATTGTATATAATCAGTGTAATATTTCCAGTGTATGCAGTATGTGTTTAACCGTTTTCGTGCCATGGTTTTTTACTCATATATATTTAAAAATGCCAAAGAAATCTTTTGTTTTTGACGTCATTTACCCTTGTCTCGAAAAAAAAACTCTTATCTCTTCCAAAATTTATCCAATTTTAATAATTTTTTCAGTATTTTCTTAATAAAAACTTGTACAAGGATAATAAAATACAAAGAAAATTATGGAAATATATATTGTGTATCAGCAAAATAATTGTTATCGTCACTATTATCACTATCACTCAACATTTGCATTACGCCAAATTGTGAGCGCACCACAATGTCACTCCCACTATCACTTTCTTGAAAACTTCAAAAACGATCATTTTCACTCGAATTATTTTCCTATTACGACATTATAGGTTAAAAATGTTCTTTTTTTGGATCCTTTTTTATATTGTAATTACTAATAATATTATAATTAGAACTTTATGTAACACGCAGAAAGATAAAAAATTAGCGATGCGTGTGAGCGACCTTCTCTACCGCGCGCTAAACAACAACTGATTTCGCGAGCGCCATCGCGCTCGTGGCAAATTTAGTTAGTAGGCGCATGAGCGCGATGGCGCTCATCGGCACTCTAACGGTTAATTTATTTAAGAGTAATTTAATACAATAATATCTATGTTATTGTATATTGTATTTTAGTTCTCACTTCCACCGTGTGGTCACAAGCACACACCAGTGTTTTTTTTGTTCGTTTTTGTGTTTTCATATTCGAGTTTTAGTGTTACTAAAAATGGCAATTAAATCGAACAAATTATAACAAATATTTCCATGGAAAACTCATTTGTATGGAAACTATTTTTCAAGTGAATTTTTTACAATAAAATAATTGCGACCGGAAATTATTTTCGTTAAATACACCGCTTTTAATGTACATTTTTTCATTTATAAACGTGAAATTTTCATTGGTGCTAAACTGCATTTATTCCTAAAACAATAACAATTTAAAAATAACTTTTACTTCCAACAAACAGCTGTTAAATCTCGGATTTCAGATGTTTTTTCACGCAATACTTTCATTTTTTTTTCTTCTTTTATGTCAAAGTTAATAGTGAAAAAATTATAATACATACATTTAACAGTATAGTTAACTACGTCTAAATTTGCTGTTTTAGGAAAAAGAAAGCTTAATTAATCGTTTCAATAGATGATTATGTATGAATTAACTTATCATTAGAAAAAAAGTTTGTTTAAAAAAGTTTCTTTAAGTTTGATTAAAAAAATAATAGTGAAACAATTTTAAAAACAAATTAACAGATAAGCGAGTTACGAGCTTTTATATTAATGTTATGGGAGGGAGGGGATATCTCCTTGTTTCATTCAATTTCGTAGAATACAATGAGGATTATTAAAAATAACATCACTACTAAGTATTGTCGTCCTTCACTAAATGTTACGTTTAAACCTTTATAATTCGATATTTTTTTTAAATTTGTCAATATTCTAATACATTGAAATTAGGGTTTATGAAGGAATATATATAATATAATAATATATAATATAAATAGTCAAGACACCTGCTTTATTTTAAGCCAAGTTATTCATTTCAAGGACATATTTGTATAGAAAAAATTTTTTTACTCAATTTTTTTTATAAAATTCAACTGCGAACGGGCTTAGTAACTGTTCCAAGACAAGATTTATTAACAATTAAATAACTAAGGTTTGTTATCGCTTAAATAAGTATCCTACCGATTAAATAACGAAAAACAGTGAAAAATTAACTTTTGGTAAAGGGTTTTAAAAAAAATAACAAGCGTGTTAAAAAAAAAGTATTCTCATTCTCTGCCGGAATTTTTTTGTATGTCCTCAAACATAATAGTTCTACTAATTTTACATTGCATATTGTACAAACTCCATGAGTCGCTCCCCAACATGACAATATAATTAGATAAAACATTCCTACCAGTAGATTAAAATCTATTTTATTCTCTTGACGTGTCGCTTGTCATCCCAGACAGACTTTAGCGCGTCGACTTTTTTGTCACCAATGTTCCTTAATCATAAACGAGAGTGGTTTTTCAACAAATGACTTGATAATAAAAAACAGTGTCAGTAAAGACGCATGCGAAGAGTTAATTGAAATCTCGTTTGTAAATAAATATTGAATCGATTCGGCGATATAATTAGATTAGTGACGGTTGAAAGTGCGAGTGACGTGGCACGGCCACTTTCCTTTTCGCGCCGCTCGCGCGATCTACGCTATCGACCGGTCCGCTGTCGCCAGTGTTGTCCTTATGTAGTGCCATAGTACGTGCTTATATTTATAGTATTAAGGTATTGCCAGGATGGATATTTGTTTCTTCTGAAGAAATCCATCAAACGACAGTAAATAAACCGATAGTGCATGATGAATGCCATCAGAGTTAGTGACTTAAAATCATGCTACTCAGATTTTGTGACGTAAAAAAATAATCTTGTCGAATTAAAATGGTACCTGCGATAATTTTACTTGAAAGTAAGTCTTTTTAAATAAAATGCTGACTTTAAAATAAGACGGGTAAGGAAATAGAAACGATGCTAGTATCCCATTAAGGCTTCCAATGCGCCAAGTGCTGGCTTCCGAATGCTGACATTAGGTGGGTTGGGAGCCTTTTTGTGACTGAGTGCAATTGATTTTATCATAAAGTCACCCAGAGAATTAAAAAAACGAAAATAGAATCTTTTTTGGTATAGTGGGTAAATACAGCAACATGGAGCAACAAAAAATTTATATTGCTAAGTATGAAATGGCTGGTATGAATATAAGTGAAAGAGTCAGTCTAATATGGTTGCATTAGACCCAAGATATGTAAAATGAGATGATCTACAAAAACTGCAGGCAACCAAGTAGAGAAACCAGTAAGTCAGTGTAGGAACTGACTGTTAGAACCGAGTGTCGGAGTATTCTGTTGTTGTGTTGAACATATATATATTTCTATGTCCTCAGTCGGTCTCTTATTATTGTGGATAGTGTGTGAAATATTTTGACTAATGGTTTCCATTTCAATCTTTCTAATTTCGATTTCAATCTTTTGTTTGACGGAGTGCTGTGTATGTGGATAGTTTCAGCTCTTTTGCCATGTGATAAATCATCATCGATTGGACTTACTCTCTCTTGCCTTTTTGCCCTCCATTTTGCCAGTTAAGCTTATGGTGATAAGCTTCTCAAGATTGTCAGCATTTCTTCATTCAATGTAGCTGAAATTTTGAAAAATTCTGTGCAGGCAAACAGCAGACATACATTGTTTACCTTGTAGATTTGACTACTTTAATATAGAGAGATATTTTTGTGGTAAGTTTCCGGTCTGTTCTCAACAACTCAAAAGCGTACTAGAGAAAAATATGAAACATTTGGATCATATATTTCTCATCAGGAAATAAGATTTAAGTTTACTCGAATTTTATAATACCATTCCTTTACTGAAAACGAAAAGAGAAAATTATAAGTAGAATCAAAACTCTGAAAGAACTACCAAAGATTTCAAGAGCGGAGTTAATAATCTTCACCCACAGACTGCCTACTAGCATCTCTATACCAAAAAAATAAATTTAATAATGTTTGATTATGCCTACAGACAAACCTTCAAAGCATCATTAAAGAGTGTTTACCTCACCATCTAAAGTCGTTGTTTATACACAAAGCAAGTCTATAAATCATGCAACAAACACGCCTTCTGCGCTTTTATGTAACTTCACAGTGTAAGCAAGGTGTTGCCATATTTATGACTCTGGCAACCGGTTTGTTGATTTTGGCAATTTGTGCTCTTGTCTAAAATATATTTATTAATCAGAAAGTGGCTTTATGCAAACCTTGGGTTAAGTAAACTTTTTGATAGCTTTGAATTAAAATTACAATCGGTGTTGATTTCAAATATCTTATGTAAATATATTATTATTATTATACAATTAGTACAAATTGATTTTGAATTAATTTATTTGTATAACTTTCCATTTGTATGCACCTGATTGTTAAAAAGATTGGAAAAGTAAATTTTTTGTTAAGGATTTTTCCATATTTCAATGTTTCTTTTTCATAGCAGTCATTTTTCTCTCTAATATACATTTTTAGAGCTTATATCATAAAAATTAAAAACACAGACAGTGGTTAAGTAGAATTGGGAAAGTGGTAAATAAAAAAGTTGTTACATTTCAAATGAATGATCATGCATTAATACCTATCCCATTTTGGGCTTTACAAAAAAGCAAAAAGCTATGAATGCACATATGTAGATTATTTTATATAATATTCCATATATAGGGTATTTTATATAATATTCCATAATATAAAGGAAAACACTAAATTACAGGAAAATTTATTCAATCTTTTTATTATTAGTTTAATCATTTTAGAATCAAAAATGTTTACTAAGATGTGTAATTGTGATGAACATGTTTATTGTCGCATATAAGTATAACTGGTTTAATAGAAATGCTGTGTCTAAACCATATTCTGAAGTTTATAGTTTAACGGAAAACTAGCGATAATATTTGTATTATATAAGTTTGTATTAATATCATGTGGTTGTTCATGCAAATTGTTATCTTATTCTTTAATTTCATCAGTTCATCAAGCCCTTCAAGAAATCACTGAAACTGGCAAGTATTTCATCGGTCCCTTTCCTTTGCTGTACTAGATGCGGATCATTGATACTTCATTTGTATTGGACAAGCATATTAAAGGTGCATGTTTATTAATATATTGTGTTGCAACATAAAACACATAAAATGTCTTAATTTACTAACCACTACAACATAAAACACATAAAATGTATCAATTTACCAACCACTACAACATAAAACACATAAAATGTATCAATTTACCAACCACTACAACATAAAACACATAAAATGTATCAATTTACTAACCACTACAACATAAAACACATAAAATTTATCAATTTACCAACCACTACAACATAAAACACATAAAATGTATCAATTTTACTAATCAATAATATATATTAAAATTTTTAAATATGATTACGGTATTCAAGTTGAATAAATAAAATATTCTTACCAACTTGTACCTAAAGAATAGGTGAGAGTTTCATTAAAATTAATTAGTATGCGACAGTCGTAAAATACTCGTAAATTGTATATGACTATGTCCAAATGTCAATGTACGAAGGATGTCCATAAAAAAGCTTACTATGAATGCTAAAAGAAGACACTCAGCCGCAATGTTCGCAAATTTCTATCTGTTTTAAGAAGTGGTTTCATCTAGTGATGTAAGAAATGTACAATTATTAATGTTTGTGAATACTAATATTCATACTTCTAAGTTATATCCATTGATGCTAATATTAAGACATGACCTTTTCAGTGTAGTTTCTGAAAGACCATATGATGGAAGTGACATGTTGGAAAACTTCAATGTTATTCTTACCACATAGAAATGCTTTGGTATATATGAAGTGCTATCACTTAAAAGGAACCCTGAAAAAATTATTTCTCTGTAATTTCTGAAAGTAGGCATGAAATAATTCCATTTCAAGTGACAATTTGTCTTTACTGTATTATTCTTGATGCACATTTTATCATAACTTACCTGTGAGACAGGGCACATGTTTAATAAAAGCTACTAATTGTCAAACATGTAATATCATCGTTTGCATTTTTAGAGTCATATAAGTTAATTAAAAACCAGTCTTGAAAAAAATTCAAAAATTAAAAAATAAGCCAGTTGTAGGCTTCTAAATTTGAAGATAGGGATACAGTTGGGTATATCCCTGTCTCTTTTCCTCTCATAGAATATAATGTGCAATATTAACAATGACCTCACAACACAGTATTGCTGTTCTTCTCTAAAGGTTAAATTTAAACTTTTATAACTCGGTAAATTTTTAAGACTATTAAAAAAAAATTTCGCTCTTCATCAGCTTGTGCTTTGAAATTACGATTAATGAAATAAAAAAAAATTAGTCAAGTACCCAATTAGAGTGGTATAATGTTTTTATTTGGTCAATTTTGTAAAATTAGAAAATGTTTTTGGATTACATAAAACATATCAACTAAACGTCTTCCTAAGTTCTTGCAGTAGGTAACAAAAATTGTGCTTTTACTCGCATATTATTTTTAGAGCCTATCATATCTTCAATGCAAATTTTAACATGCTAACACATGCTTTGAATTGCATTCCAAAAAGAAAAACACTTTTGATAACATTACGGCCATTTTCTTATGTGTTATACTTCGATATTACATATTCCATTATATCTCCAATCTAGATTTCTATATGCATAAGAATCAACGAGATCATACTTATAAAATTATTCTGCGGCGAAGCCTTTACCATATGTATAAGTGGATAATGAAATCAATTAAAATTTTTACATAATGTCTATCTTTAATGACTGTATTCATGTGGTCTAATATTTCAATATATTTCATAATCTTGGGACCGAAGGCCCCTTCCATATGTCATTCAGTCTTTACCGCTCTGCTTATTTAAATATTCCTTATTTCTGATGTACTGTAGTGTGTGTTGATTATTTTATTATGTACTAACTTTTGCCTGCAGCTTTGCCCACGTAGATTTTCGATCGAGACGTGGGATTTGTCCATGACCCAATGTGACTAATGCTATAATTAATAGGGAGATATCAATAATGTTGAATGCTTTTCAGTATTTAGCAATAACATGTAGATTTTGGGCTTCGTGGGCATTAGATCTAATATGCATGTTGCACAATCTGTTGATATATTATAATACAAAATATTTATTATTAGGTAAAACGTTAACTTTCATTCTAAAGAAATTATGGTATTTCTGAAGTTTGACAACAAAAAAAGATTTTTATTTTTTTTGGTTGATAAAATAGAACACGATCATTTGTTAACATATTATTACTTATTCCATGAATAGTAGGTTTTGAATCAATTTTCTATTTAAAACAATGTGTCAAAAGATATTCACAACCGACATGAAATCTGGAATCTCGTTCATTTGAAAACAAACAATTAAGTATTTTTTTTATGATAAAGAAGGTTTGCTATTGTTATTTGTAGCCGTCTCTTCTTTATATTTAGGTATGCCAAAGTGATGACCTCTTAAAAGTATGGTTTTGGTCTCGTAATTGTTTCATTAAGTTATTTAGAAAATTTAAATGTTTTATTTTAAAAGAATCGCTACGCTTAACAATAGCCGTTGGCAATTAATAAGTTTTTGTAAGAACATTTTTCAGTCGGGCAATTGGTATCTGAATTAGTCAAATGAAAAAAATCCTTCCACAAGAAACACGATTGAAGCTTCAACTACAATTTACAATTGATTGTACTTACCACATACAAATTTTTATTATTTATATTTATATGTAATTTTTATTGTATTCGTATCATGAAATCACCTGACTGACAATTTCAAATCTAGAAGGACATTAATTTCATACTTTGGATTTTGTTGTTGACAGTATGTGATTATTTCGTGGCAATAAATCCATCTGCTTTTCAACTTGTATTTAGAATCAAAAGTTAACTGTGGTTTTAAACGGTTTAAAAGAAATAATGTTTTTAAAGAAATAATTATGATTGTGTGTCCTATTGTAAGCAACCACTTGTGTCCTATTGCAACCACATTATCTTTAGCTTCAAATTTTACTTGGTGCAATTGATTATCACTTTTCTTTCTAGACTTTTGGATATTTTCCTAGTTTAAACTTGTTTCATATATAACAATAATTTAAAATGGAGACATTTTAAAAAAAAAGTATTTATTTCAGACAATTACACTCCCAGAACGATTATGTATGATGACGAAGCAAAATCAGAAATATGAAGTCTTAAGTATCAGTTGACTTGACCTTATGCAGTATCATTATAAAAATGCTACTCGACATTAGCGGCTTTTTTTTATAAATCATCATTAGCTATTGCATTAATGGAAAAAATATGAGTACACTCTGAATAAAAATGTTATGCAGCGACTGCTCATTTAACATGTTATTATCTTAGTGGAATCTAATGGGATTTTTTTTATTCACAGGCTGATGCGTTAATGGACATGGCGAACCGTGATTTCTGCCAGGCGTCTCTGGAGTACGTATTCCTTCTGCAGGAAGTGCAGGAGAGGAAGAAGTTTGAATTTGTGGAAATATTGTTAGGTAAGTTATGTTTCTGTTAAAATGTCAGTAAATAATGTCGCTAATTTTAAGTACTATTTAGGTATTTTGTTATGTCATTTAAGTAACTTATAACCTGTTAATTTAAAAATATGATTAAGAGAGAATTAGTAAGAATAGTAATCTAGTGATGACCAGTTGTAAATATCTCATTTTAAAGTTATTTTGAAGTAAGTGTACATTATTATAAGAAAAGAAATGTTTTTAGTTTGAATGATATTTGTATTTGCGCCTCCTCGGTAACAGTATGAGAGGAGTGTTACTCAGTTATAGCAACTTATAAGTTGACAATGTGTAATTTCAGGTTTCATGTTTGGCTGGTTGACATTCTATCATCAGGGACACGAGGTGCATCACGACTTCAAGCCTTATATGTCAGATCTCCAACTGAGGATACAGAAGGTGTGTGTCACAGTTTGTCATAGTGAATTTGTGTGAGAATTCTCGGCAATTTAAAAAACTAATGAAGCGTTGAATTTTAATATTGTCCATTGTAAGTTTGTCTTCTCCATAAAATCAATGATAAAGCTTTGTGAATGACCTTAAATTGGCTTCTTGAAAAAGAATTGATGTAGTCCTTATTTGAAAATTTCGATTAGCCTAACCTAATTCATTATGAAGTTACTCATACAAATCTAGTAATTTATGATCCTTACACAAATGTCTGGATACATCTTATTTTTAGTTACACCAGTTTCAGGAATGGATTGAAATTCTCCGAATATAATTAATAAATTTTCTTTGTATTCTATCCCATTTCCAAGATGCAGTATTTCAATGCAACCCCAAGGGTTAAGCGTACTGTTGTATATTCTTTAGTAATGCATAGGAGCATTTTATGTAATTGGTTCAGTTCAGTGTAATTAGAATGGCATCCCCATTCATGCCGTTTTATCAGACGTGGCAACGTATTCTAATTTTTTTTAAGTATGATTATGAAGTTTTTTCAATCCTGTGTGTAGTCAAGGAAGTGTTATAAAGAGAAAGATTATTGATATTGAAAACTGAAAGTATTAACAGACTGTTTCTTATGAGCTCGGTTTACATTTGTGCAAAATTGCATAATGTTTTCGGAAGATGTTAAAGAAATATATTTTTCATTTTTTAAAATTAAACAAATTATAAGTATATCCTTTTCTAATGGATTTTTTCTGCTACTATCACAGTTCAAAAAGTTTTTGGCCTACTCGCTTGATTGGCAGATCTGTTACCACTCAGTTAGTAAACTGATCACCAAATACCCGTATAAGTATTATAAAGATTATTTATTTGTTTTGATAGATATGGTCCCACTAACTGCAATTGAGGACAATAAGAAATTAAAGTATTTTTAACTTGGCACCGTGAAGTGTTTAAATTCCTTACTAAATAAAGGTAACTTCGGGCAGATATCAAGTAACACCTGAGTGCCATTTATGACAACACTTTGCTTTTCTTATTTTAGTAAATAAGAAGGGCAAAACGTTTAAGCAAAAAACTTATTGAAGGTGAATCTTGTCCTAGATTAACATTGGACATAATCAGTAAAAAAACATCAAACTCTTAGAAAAAGAAGTATTGAAAGACAGATGTTTAAAACTATGGAATTAGCTGCAAGATACAGTCTTGGGAATAAATAATGTGGCTTCTAAAACACCTTTCAGTAAAATGTGAAAGTCAACAGAATGAAGTTGTCTACTTCATTTTGCAGAAGAGGAAATTATGATTCTTTACCAAGAAAAGAGAATTGTTCTGCCTGCTGAAAAGAGAATTATTCTCAATCTCTATTATTGTCAAAGTTGCTATCTAGAAATGTAGCTTGGCAGATCTCGATTACCCACTCCGCAACTTTCATCTGCTGCTGAGTGATATTATTATTTGTTCTTTTAATTTGAATTCTATTTGAATGATAGAATTTAAATCCTATTTAAATGACAGAATGTTTTAGCGCATTTGGAAGACAAACTTCTTTTTGATAGGAATAAAAATGGTAACAAAACATTGTGAAGTGTGTTGAGAATAATAATAATTACCTTCATTTTCACTCGTTATGAGTACCTTACCTTATATTACTAAGTTGAGTAATTTTAATCCTAACTTACTAAGTTGAGTAGTTTTAATGAATACACTTGACATTTTAATTTTGTTTCAGTTTTGAATATTGATCATCATTATTAGAATATTTAAGTATCAGTGAGTACCATAGGTCGATATTAAATTGCAGATTTTCTTAGGTTTTCTATTAATAAGTAAATATTGAATACTTATAGTTTCAATTGTTTAATACTAAAAGTAGCATTATTAATATAAATCACTTAAAAATGTTGATACAATATAATAACTAATGAATGCTACATGTAACAGTTTTGGTTTTATGCTAATGCTTCCTTTAACAATATTAATCTGCAGACAAGGAGTAATTTTGAAGAGACAAGCAAGAAAACAGAGTTGCTTATGAAGAAAATGATGGAGATGAGACAAACGGTATGTATAATGCTGTTTGTTAATAAATATCTATTAGTTGTTTATTTACTATGTAAGCAGAATCTATTTAAAAAACTGTCATCTGTCATGACACATTTTTTAAATTAATTCTGTTTTTAGTTAATGTCTTTTGCAAGTAGTATTCCAGTATTGAAAATTTTTGAAGCTTTTTGAAGTTTGAGATCTGCTATAAATATACAAAACGGTGACAACAATGTAGTGTATATATAGATAAATTTGCACACATGATGCCAATACATCCAAACATTGTATTCATTTAATGATAGAGAAGAATAAAATTTAGCATCCTTAAAAGGAAAAAATGAAAGAAAATTTATTCAACACACCGATTTAAGCATTTACAGTTTTATACAAATTTTAATGGAATTCAACACTCTATTTTGTATTGAGTTGTGAACGTGGTAGATTAAAATTTTTAATTCTAAATGTTAAAACGAAGTTAGATACCATTATCTATATTACAGAGATGTTTTTTAAATGGTAATATAAAAAGGGTGAGTTAGTTGTTTGTCAATTTAGTATATGCTGGAGAATATGTATATATTTGCAAACATTGTAAAGGAAATGGATTTAAGACACTTTTGAAGTGTTTTTAAAAATATCACACCTTAGTTTAGGAATAATATATTTATTTGTATACAGATTTATCCCGTTCAAAGTGGGTTCACTGGTAGAGTTATCCCCTTCAAAGTGGGTTCACTGGCTACTCTTGGAAACATTACTATAAGTCTTTTTTGTGTAGAGAACAGTTGATTCATAGTTTTTTGCTTGATGTCTTTTCTTGATTTAGACCAGGCTCCTTTTCAAAAATCGTGAGGAGCATTACTAGGAGAGTAAGAGGATGATGTAGCCGAGGAGCATAAATTTTCACTAAGAAACTTTGAATTAGATGAGAAGAAT
This sequence comes from Druceiella hillmani, assembly GCA_039881145.1. Taxonomy (NCBI): domain Eukaryota; kingdom Metazoa; phylum Arthropoda; class Insecta; order Lepidoptera; family Hepialidae; genus Druceiella; species Druceiella hillmani. The sequence continues at coordinate 18,897,465 of JAYKKI010000029.1, forward strand.
GGGCCAGTGCATTAAAATTATTGCGTTCCCACAGTTTCGCCACCCACAGGTTTGACGTTAATAAATTATATAAATTTCACATTTTATTCACAGATACGGGATGAACCAGGCAGGCCGTTTGGTGTAGGCTACACCAGGTCGGGATATTTGTTCCTTATGGAAAAAAGTAAGTTTTATTTTAAATGTGTTTTATGTTTACGTAAATTTACAATGAATGTATGGAATTATTTAAAAAAATACTTGAACTGTGTTTATTACAAGGTTAATGATGCTGAAGCATTACCCTAAAATATAGAAAACGCTGTTATTGTTTTAATCAGATATATTGTTATGCTGTTATAGGAGCATATGTATATTATATTTGCATTGTTTTTATTGATACCATAAATATCTTCAAAGATACTTCCCACATAACCTGTAAAATTTTGTAGATTCGTGTAGTTTAAAAGTAAAACGTTTAAGTAAGAAATAAATTTATGCATGTTCAACATTAGTTAGGATTAATAAAAACATTTAAATATTATAGAATGATATCATAACCCATACATATAACAAAGTTAGAACAGAGTGAATTTTGTAAATGGAAAATATTTTAAAGAGATTGATTTAACGTATTGAATTGTAAAAGAAGCCAGAAAACCTGTTTTTAGAATTTTTGTCTGTTTCTATGTTAATTTGTACGCGTATCACCCAAAATCTACCGAACGAATTTTGATGAAATTTGGTATGGTAATAGTTTATATTCAGGATCAATATATGATTTACTTTATTTGATGTGCATGGTGTATAAAAAAGATATTTCCATAATTTCGTCTGCAACTTCGTTTGCATGGAACTCGAGAATGGGTTGAATTAATTTTTATAAATCTTAAATTTTTAAAAAACAATAAACTTATTTCAAAATGTATAGATGACAACTGTCATACACTTTTTTGAAAATATTTCAAACATTTTTTAGGAGCTGTGAAATATACAGATTTATTGCATAATTGAGTGAGAAACACATTCTATCTCTTGGGACATTCATAATCCATCATGGTAACCTTGGTAACCTAAATGTTACTTCTGATCATAAGTTTGTATGCCTATTTGTTTTTCCAGGTTATAAGTTTGTATACCTACCTGTAAAATTTCATAGACTCATTGAAGTTTAAACATGATTAAGTTAGAAATAAGTGAATGCATGTTTAACTATAGTTAGGATTAATAAAAACAATTAAATTTGGTTATTTTCAGAGGCTTTCGGAACAACATGGAGTAAACAGTATTGTACATATGAAAAGAGTACCAAAGAATTTACTATGACACCATTTAATCAAATAACAGTTAAAATGGTAAGTGGCATATAAGTATATTCTGGTATTTAATTTTACTATGGTAATTTAATTGCTTTGTCTCGCGAGTAAAAATTTAGATGTGTATTTTATTAAATTTAATTTTTACATTTAATAAAATCACTGAATTAGTTTTAGCTAGAAAAATTTAAAAAAAAACAGGATAGCTTTCGATCCAGCATATTCACAGTTTGTTGCATGTTTTAAAATATAATATTCTATGTACAAATTCTTGCTGTTTATATAATATCTTGTTTAAATATGTTATTTTCAAATACATTTGAAATTGGTGTAAAACTGTTGCAGTTACTTCAACGAATATCATGTGGTTTTGCAGAGCTGACATAACAGTCCAACATATTAACAACAGCATGTTGATATTTAAATTTAAATACCTAGTTTTTATGGCTATCGGTTGTAGGAATTCTAGTGTTTACCATGGAATCAAACGGAAAATTCAATAGTGTTTGTTTTCTTTCAATTAAATACTTTTAAGGAAATTTATAATTGGAAAATGTTTCATTTATCTGGTTGCTTACAAACACGTATATTCAGAATTTTTCACGAGTGTCAAAAGTAATTCAAAACAATCAAAATATTTTACCTCTGTAATTTTATTTTAACCATTTGAGTGCCGACGAGTGTCATCGCACTCGTGCGCGTACTAACAAAATTTTCCACGAGCGCGATGGCGCTCGCGAATTCAGTTACTGTTTAGCGCGCGATAGGTGAGGTCGCTCGCACACATTTATAATTTTTACAATATTACAATATAAAAACGATCCAGTTAAAGAAATTTTTTAACCCATAATGTCAGAATACGAAAATAATTCTAGTGAAAATGAAAGTTTTTCAAGTTATGAAGAAAGTGATAGTGGAAGTGACATTGTGGTGCGCTCACAATTTGGCGTAATGCAAATTTTGAGTGATAGTGATAATGAGGATATACTGGACTGCGAAAATACAATATGACCTTGATTTCAGTTTTTGTTATAATTTTTGTTCACAATATATATTTCCATAACTTTCTTTGTATTTTATTATCCTTTTACAAGTTTTTATTAAGATAACACTGAAAAAATTATTAAAATTGGATAATTTTTGGAAAAGATAATTTTTTTTCGAGACAAGGGTAAATGACATCAAAAACAAAAGATTTCTTTGGCATTTTTAAGTATATATGAGTAAAAAACCATGGCACTAAAACGGTTAAATTTGTTATAAGGAATAAATACAAAAAGTTTTAAATGTTGACAAATGTAATTTCCGCAGAAAGAGATAGAATATTTAAATAATATAGGCCTGGATTACCACAAACCTGGAAAACCTCGTAAAATAGGAAAAATCACAGAAGTGCATTCAGTTTTTAAGTATTCCAGAAAATTTAAGAGATTCTTAAGAACTTTTTGAACTCAAATATTATTTCAAGATTTTATTCTAGTTATAACAAAGTAAGATGAAATGAAATGAATAATAAACTCGGACAATGACGAAATGTGTAGTACGCTTCTACCTGTGCCACTGTTGAGGAACACTTGTGCACATTGTGCATCAAATTTCTGTGGCACCTATTCTGTTTCAACAAACATACATACGAATTTCATATCAGGCTATGTTTTGATGCATTATTTATTTGTCATTCTTGCTCTGAAATTTTTTTAATAAACGAACAATTTTACTTTTGGTGTCTTGACAATGAAAATTCTTTGTTACTGTTGTCTAGCATTGAAGCCTAAAATTAGTTGCATTCTATTGTCAAAACCAATAAGAGAATATCAAGAGATATGTTATAAATTTCGTTCTTCCCTATAAAGTAATGGCATGTAATTTAAAAGTACAGCGACGCTTATCTTTTGTACAGTGGACAAATCTATGAATAAATATCCTATGCCACGCAGATTGCACAGCACAGTAGATGTAAGTTTACTTAAAAAGGCTATAGACCTAAAACTCTAAATTAAACCAATACTACTGAAAACAAACGCTTTGTTGGATACCATCATCTAGTCATCCCAACCTGATACAAACTGTAGTTTATTATAATAAGCAACAGTAAATGTAAATTGAAATTATATACATTCAAGGGTCGTAAAGTCCGTCTTCGTAGGGGCCCTAGAACGTACTTAAATTTGCCAGTGAACATTTATTTATCTGTGAGTATCATACGAACCTATATTCTGTGTGTAGGTGATGGCACTTTAAGCAAGCTCCGTGGCGTTTGGATCATTGAGGTTCTTTTGTGCTTTTTGTGTTCATGTGCTAAATGTCTAGAAATGTTTAGGAAATTGTTACATTATATCCTTAAGTGGATATGGAAACTCTTACTCTTTTGTAATCAGTATTAAATTTTGAATTGTTTCTCTTGAAGATAAAATTGTGAAAACGTTCAAACAAATAGATTGATGTTTAAAAAATTACACTCTGTAATTGGAATGATATTATATCATAAAATTTATAAAAAAATCCAGGTTCATTGTATTTTCATTCATTCGGACTTATGTTTTGATAATTTTATATAATTCTCATTTTTAATTAATGCGACAATTGAGAAGTTTTCGACGGAATATTCACAACAGCATTACAATTATAAAAAGGATAAATCCGTATTTAAAATATATTCACGTATTGTCAGTTTTTATTGGTTTATGACGTGCAAGAAATTTATTTACAAAGAAGATCGGCAAAAATCGATATAGTGTTAAGCCCGAGTATTAAAGAATCGACAATCTTAAACAGAAAAATGGAAAAATATAAGCTCTTAAAAATTTTACATTTAGTTATTTTTCACAATAGTTTGTAAACCCTATTATGGAACTCTTTGAATCAGCAAGATGAAACAAATTGTGTCTAATTATGTCCTCTGTACATACATTTAACATACTAATACAAGAAACTTGCCTTCCTTACAATTGTTGACTAAAGCCATGCTAAACTTGAAAAGATCGAAAAAGATATTCATTTTGACAACAGCAGAATGACGGTAAATGTCAGTTCACATTTCGTTTTCAATTAATTTAGGCAATGGCTACAAATTTAAACTGTAACTGGTATTGATTACGTTTTGTAATAATTTCTAAAAAGATATGTATTTCATTAGTTTTTATTGATATTTTTGAAATATTAAAAATAAATAAAATTTATTTTTGCTGGTCTCCTTTTACTGTATGGTATAGGTATGCTTTTGTATGCATGTTCGATGGCATGATTTGAAGATCGGCTAGATTGAAAATAAAAAACTATTCTGTTCATAGTGTAGCATGTCATGTTGACATATTCCAATGTCACCCTTGTTTTATTTTCTTGAATGGATTGTGTCATTTCTAAATTCATGGGTGGGCATGCGAGCAATATTTTTATTTTCTATCATTTGGTTTATTTGTTTTCTTTTGAATGTATATGTGAATGTTTTACTGTATTTTAATTCATAGAGAAAACAGGGCAGAGAAATAGACGGCAATATTTGTTTCCTTTTCAGTTCATAAAATATATAATAAGTAAGTGAATATATATATTAACAGTGTGATATAGAAAGCATTAAAGTGTGATATTAACACATAATTTCTATTGAAATATATAGGTCCTATCAAATCAATTACCTCTTAATTTTTTAAATGATTCAAAAGATTGCTTGGTTTCATTTGCCGTTTCTTCCCTTTTGCGCAGTGCTTTACAAAGTTCATTTAAAAAAAAAGCTGACAACCAATTAACATTATTTTAAAATAAGTGTATCGTTTCAGCTTGTTATATTATACATTTTGTAGCTAGTCTTTAACATATTGACAATGTTGCAAACATGTACTTTTATTGTCATATCTCTTCATTCAGTCTTCATTTTGCACCTGTTATAACTCCATGAATTTCTAAAAAAATTTTCTGCTGTCTTTCTTTTATCAACCTCAAAACATTGTCAGTCAGTGGTTATACGTACGTTCTAGTAGCCTCTATCTAGTTCTAACTGTGCCCTTAATTTCTACAATTTTGGGTAACATTTGTATTTTTCTATTCTATTTCGAAAATTCTCTTGATCAAAAAGGGAATCATTTGGTTATTGATTTAATTTTTTTAATTGTTGGGGCTTTTACTTGGTGCTATCTATTTATAGTAATTTCAAGCTAGTATAGTAATTTCTAATTATAGTAATTTCAACCCAACTGTATCATTTACAGACATCTGTACCTGACGTAATGGTGCTGTCGTCATGTGTGCGCCGCATGTCCGAAACTATAGATAAGAGATTCTGTTTCGATGTAACAGCTGAAGGAAGACCAGGTATGATCTACACACTGCAAGCACTATCAGAAGAGGATAGGAAGGCTTGGCTGGACGCTATGGATGGAAAAGAACCAGTAAGTTCAAATTAGTTTTTAATGAGTCAATTTAATATTAGCTTGTAAATAGCTGTAGTTTCATTACGTCAGTCTACTGAAGTCTTCTTACATATATCAATATACTCTTTGATATGCAAGTAGTATATACAGTATGTACCATCACTTAGTTGTGCCACTTCAAATACTTGTCCGATAATTATGTGTAATTCAGAACAATGTTATTTTTTAAATTAGCTGCCTAGTTTATAAAATAATTAAAGTTTAAATTTTGTATTAAATTACAATTATGTATTTAATTAATGTCTTTGAAATTAGCATGAAAGGCCAGTTTGGCAACGTGGAATGTACCTCGTAAATTTTCAAAGTGTAAAAATAAATTTATTTTTTGAAAAAACTAGAAAACACAGGTACAGAATAATTAAAATTCAAGTTATTTTATTTTAGAATACATTTATATTTATCTAAATTTATGTTCAAAGTGCCTTCATACTTCAATGCACTCTTGCAGCCAACATCAATGATTGGTGTGAAATTTCCTCACTAAGTCGGGGTCTTCTTGAATGCGCTGTCGTATTGTGTTGAACACCTGTACAATCCGATACCTTTTTGGGACCAATGGTGACAAATGCGTCGATTCCACATTGAGTTATTTGTAAATAAACTTTCGTCAGACCAAATAACATTTTGAGTCCAACCTGGATTTTTAGTACACATTTGTAAGGCCCACTCACCATTCAGCATAATTTACTCTATGTACAAAATCTTCCGTCTTTAATCTTTGTGTGTTTTCAATAGTGTACAGATATTTGTTGTCTTTTTTAAATTCTGTACACCGACCTATGACTCAAGTTTAATAATTTATCACAGCATCTGGTAATAGAATGTGGCTCCTGCCTAAAAAAATTATTTAGCACATTTTCTTCCATATATATCGATATTGTTGGAATAGGTTACCAGAATTTCATCAAAATCACCTGTCATATCAAGAACAATAGTATCTCTCCAAAAAGATTCAAATATTCTGATTGGTTGTACACATTTGTGAGGGTTGCCATATTAAATAATAAATAATCCATGAAGGTTCTTTGAAATTGCAATTAAAATTAGAGTAATATTATTAATAAGAAGCAAATAATAATTTATCTAAATTGAGGAATGAAAAAATATCATATTAATAGTTATTCTGATAAGTTTATTTTAAAAATTTATGGTAGTGTTTTTTATAATCATAATTATTATGGATGTTAAATGTTATGGGTAAATTATGATTTTCAACTGGCAATACAAATTGTAAACAAGCTTGACCTTGAACTTGAGTTGTTTTATTCTTTTCTGTTAACTTTTTTTTGTAAAATTATGTAAATGAAATGAATAAAAAAGTCAAATTTACCATCGATCGCTAAAAAGGTTAGTTATGCAACATTGCCACATTTCTTATGTTTTTAGAAATAAATGGTACAGAGGTTGATGCTTTTCCATGTCAATGACTTAAGAAAATTTTTAAATCACAGAAAAGTGGTATGATTTTTAAAAAAAAAATAGATGTATTGCAATCTACCCGTGATGCACTATTACGGGTTGAAGTGGCAGAATTTAGTGATGGCATGTACTGTACGTAATTTGAGTGTTTTAATTTTTGTATTGGAAATTCCCTATATTTTTAATAATAAAGTGAATAAAATTAAATAACTTTGATGTTTTTGTGAAATGTTATTGATAAATAACATAAGTTAATTATATGGAAAGTAAAAATTTTAGTCATTGTCTAGGTGAGCCAATCGTTTTAATTCAGCATCATTTGTTGTTGATGTTGAGTGATTATGTTATCCACAGAAAACCAAAATGACATATTAATGAAATGCTGGTCTGTGTAAAGAACGTGGTTTGCTTTTAATACACGCTGTGCTCAATGGCATTAAAATACTACGAATTTTTTTTTTTATTTGAAGCTAATTTCATAATTAGACTTGATGATAAATTAAATCTATCCATCCACATTGTGTATATGACTGTGTAATACTGGCATACTTTGTGTGTTCGGACATGATTATGAAGCAGGTGGATAAAAAGATCTATCTGGGCAACCTGTGTGGCAATGACAACTTGGAGGATAGTATTAGGAATGAAGATATGAGATAAGAATATTAATTGAAATATGGGTGCCTTGCAAAATAATATGAGGGCTGATTGAGCAAAATGTAGTTTTACCAACAAGTAACAGAGTGTTTTTTTCTGTTTACCAATATTATATATTTTTATTCTTTAGTTGTCAATGTGGAAAGTTCATTTACTTATTGTTACCAGTTAATATTTTACCCTTCTCAAATGATCTTCATTTAAAGAAAACTTAAAATGGGAGAAATTATACACCATGCCTATGAACACATTGAGGACTGGGGTATAGAATATGATAAGGGGTGACATTCCATGAGTGCCACTGTATTGGTACTGATATTTGAACTTACAGTTCAAGGAATCTCAAGGTTGTGGTACACCAGTGTGCTAGAATTAGGGGCGAGGAATTCAATATGTTAAATACTTTCAAAAAAGGGTTTAATACTGCAGCTAATAAAAACTTACACAACACTAGGATGATCTTTTCCTTGTATCAAATGATTAAAAATTGAGTAGCTCAATTTTAATGCGGATGTAAGATAGATAATAGACTGATTTTTAACATCATCAAATTTATAAAAAATCAAAAACATTTTTTATTTCATTTAGAATGGTCAGACTGAGAAATTAGTGTAATTTGAAACTATCCTACTATACTAAAATATATACTATGACATTTTAAACTTATCCACAAAACATAATTGGGAATAAATCGTAGTTTTCTTATGCGCTGGCAAGATGAGTTTCCAGACTGCTTTCAGTGGAACTTTCAATGGAAATTCCTTAGCAGATTCATGATTACAGTTAAATGTGGGTTTCACTTACTACACACCTGAATCAAAATAATTGGAAATTCAGAACTACTAAATTTTCATAAAAAGAAAGTTCGAAAGTTCTAAATTTTGTTAACAAATAAAGTTATGGCATCAGTTTTTTAAATTCCATGGGAATTCATATGGTGGATATTATTTTGATAGGCTAGACGAGTCATTTTTTAAAAATGCCATAAAAGCATTACCATCCAATTAGAAGAAGTATAGACATCTGCATAGATTATACAGAAAAATAAACAATATTGACATTCTCCCATTTAACTTTTATTAAATAATCTATAAATAAACAGTGGCTTAAAAAACATACAGTGGAAAACTGTGGGGAGCAAAAGAATATTTGGGTTTATTAAGTAAAGCCTGGTTGAAGAGTAATTTGATATTATTATTTAGTAATTTAATTATTATTAGTAGTAAAAATTATTAATAGTAGTATTAAAAATAGACAAATTTGCACGAAGAATTGTATGACATTGAATGAAGGAAAACAAGGAGAATTGTTCCTTGCAAATGGACGCTATTATTTCCTTTTATTACTCTGCAAGGCGAGATTGCACCAAAGTATCGTTAAAAAAATTTTTAGACAGATTAATTTTTTAATGAAATTCACTTCTTAATGGATTCCAAAGCTTTTGTTTTATCCGTTCTTTGTTATTATCTTATAAGGTGAAATTTAAGCACGAATAGACCAGCTTCTGGCTTATTTGATTGCCTTTAAATTAATTATTTCAATTAAAAAGTTAATTACATAGGACATTTTTTAACATGGCCTAGCAATGAATTGAGAGAATGAGCTATCCATACTGCACTGCACCGGAACCTTTCTGGTTCCGGTGCAGTGCAGTGTCCCAAATACAGGGAAGTGAAAAAGATGGTAATAGAAGTAAGATCGAGAGAGTTAGGTTAGATCAATTGAAGTTCAAAACCTCATTTAAGTCAATTACTGCGTAAACTTCTTCATTCATTAGGCTAATATTAGTATAAAAATAATTTTATTTTATCTGTTTGTTTCGCAGACCTATGAACACCAGTGTAAAGTGACAAAAACAGAAGAGAGGCCGCTGGATGAAGTGGGATTCACTTTCGTTCAACGATGCATTGAAGTTTTAGAGAGTAGAGGTTTAGAGGAGCAAGGTCTTTATAGGTAAGTCTACATTATTCATTATTGTGTATCTCATAGATCTGTTTGTTTGTCAGAATGTTAATTTTGACACTTGGGAGCACACACATCACAGCTCGATTAACTTTGGATAAAATTGCAATGTAAGCCATTTAAAGAAATCTGTTTATGTGTTTAAAACATTTATATTTTATATCTAGTTATTAATTATTAATCAAGAAAAACTTTTGAAAAAATTTTTTTACTATTTTAATTTTTTTTTTCAGTTCAGTAATGTCTATGAAATTTTTTTGTTCCTTTCAATACAGAGTTACAGGGGTAGCATCCAAGGTGAATAAGCTACTATCTATGGGTTTGGATCGTAGGAAGGGCCTGCCTCTAACACTGGATGACCAGTATGAGTGGGAGAGTAAGACCATTACCAGTGCACTGAAGACATATCTTAGAACACTGCCGGAACCCCTAATGACACATAGATTTCACAATGGTTTCATTGCTGCTGCTAGTGAGTTATTTGTTTGTATTATTAGTTGAGTTTTTCGGATCGTATAAATGCTCTAATTCTAAAAGTAGAGCAAAATGGTTTGAATTTTGCATCCAAATTGAAAAAAAATGTATTTTCGTTTAAAATTTAATTGAAATATTGAAAATGAGTTAATTCTTTTAGGAAGACGTTTATATCTATCAGTTTGTTATCTACTTATCTAGGAAAAAGTGTATTTTTAAAAATTCCTTTGGCGTCTAATAATTTTCTCCATTCAAAGACTTATTCTGTTGGAACACCAATTCTGTCTATTGTTTGATTTTTTTATTTAAAGTAGACAGTTTCTTTCTGCCCCAAGAGTTGAAAGAATTGATGGTTTTTATTTTGTCTCGGTAAAAAAGTATATTAATTTTCCATTGTTATAGTAATATAATTTTATTTTAATAATTGCAGAGCAAGATATTCGGCAGAACCGAGTGCTGGACGTGCATACGCTCATACATAGATTGCCGAAGCCAAACTTTGAGATGCTCGAGATTGTTATAAAGCACTTAAAAAAGTGAGTAGGTCTTAATTATATTTCCTGATACATTTTCTGGAGAGAGTATAATTTTTTTAAAAACTGGTATTTTTTAGAATAATTCAGCAATTGCGATAGGCGATTAGAATAATTCATTAATTACAATTAGGATAAGTCAAAAGTATTTGACCCTGCTATGAGGGCTTTGTAGACAATTAGATTTTTATAAACATTTAAGGGTACATTGTATTTCTAAATAAACTATTTGCAAATATTAACATTGTACAACGTAAATGTATTGCCTACTATATCCTTCACAGGCGTAAAAACAAACTAAGTATAAAAATGTATTATTCCACATAGAATTAGAAACCACTGATTTTTTAATTTTTTCTTGTGTTATAAGACTTCCCATTACGCTGACTTTTAAGATTGTAGGTTGACCAGGAGTACCTTATAGGTTTTGATGATCATTGAGTAGAACTATTGTATGAATAAAAGAAAATGTCATTTTAAAGGGCAACACCATTTTGTTGCATGAACCAAAATACTTAACATTTTTACAGCATTGTGAGGCCACAAAGTTCAGTATATGATATTAATTTCAACTTAATATCTCAAGCCATTTCTGAGGAAAAGAGCCTGACAAACAGTCAATAATAAAACTTTTAAGCAGGTTACTTTTCTCATTTTTATTCTTGTAGCACTTGGGCCCAACACTATATGCACTTTTGCTTGTCACCCTTCTTAGATTATTTTTTAATTTTATATTAAAATTAAAAATATTACTAAACACTTGAAACATTTTGTATAAATTTGACATCAGGTGAAGGCATGCAAAGAAAAAGGCAATTAGGTTTTCTGAATATAATGAACAGAAATGATGTTTAAGAAATGTACATCAATAAAGTTTGAGAGATAACTTAAAAAATAAGAATAAATGGAAAAAGAATATCTAAAAAGTATAACCTGTATAATAAAGAAATATTTTAAGATATAAATGCAAATAGGAAACATTCAAGTCACACCCAAGATATAAAAAGGAGCATGTGGATGTACCACACAGTGTTTGTCAGATGACACCAACAAAAGAAATTGTTCATATTATAGCTACCCTTACACGTTACTGCTTATCATAACTTTTAATATTACACTGTTGAATAAATAAACAAATAATTTAATACTTAGAAGAAACAAATAAGAAATTATTTGCAAAAAAGTTATAAGTGCTATAGTTGCTTAAGCTACTCCCATTTAAGAGGGTAGGATAGTGTAGAAATATGGATTAAGATGACAAACTTAGATAAGTTTTACAATTCAACAAATTAACGTTAAATTATTATTCTTTATAGTGTTGTGCAGAAATCAGATAAGAACCTGATGAACGTCTCAAACCTAGCCGTTTGCTTCGGACCCACCTTACTCCGACCAGAAGAAGAAACAGTTGCATCTATAATGGACTTGAAATTTTACAACGTTGTTGTTGAGATTCTTATAGAGAATTATGAGAAGATCTTCCACTCACCGCCAGATATGTCTGAAAAGGGAAGCAATGGTGCTGTGGTCGGAGGGATCAGGTGAGTTTTGAACCAAATTACTAAGTGTTATTTTTTTTAATATTTTTTTATTATGTAAAAATATGAGAAAACCCTTTAGGTAAACTTTCTTTTTTATTATGAAAAAATATGAGAAAACCCTTTAGGTAATTATTTCTATTGGAACTAAGAAGGGCAAGAAGATTAAATTTTATTATAATGTACATACTCCACATGATCAATACTTAAGCCATTTACTGCTGTTTGTGTAGGATTTTCCATAAAGGGCGTTCAAATTTTAAATTTAATTGAAATAAGTTGTGTATATCATTTATTTTTTTTTATTTGAAAGAGTATTCGAGTACATTATGTATATGGTATTGGCTAAATGGCCGCAGTGGTTTTGCAGAGTTGCGCGTATCCCAAAGGTTCAACTTTCAACTTAAAAAATCAAGTTTATATCATTGATTGCATTGGTTTTGTTGTCTTTTAAGGCATCAGTCATCTGCAACTTATTCGCATAGACCTGTAATTTAACTGAGCCTCTCAAAAAAAAAAGTCTAATTGCGTTAAATCACACAGCCCCAGTGGCTAACTGATATCAGCGAATTGCGAAATAATCTTGTCATCGAATTTGTCACATAGGAGATTCATTGTCGCATGCGGTGTGTGCCTCGCAGCACTGTCTTGTTGGAACAACATGTTGTTGAGGCAGAAATCTTCCAATTTTTGGCAAAAAAATAGATTATTGTCGACCTGTATCTCTCGCTGGGGAGAGTTATGGCGGTGTCAGCTTCATTTTGAAAGAAGTACAGACTAATGACCTGTCCGGAATAACATCCACACCAAACGGTGACTTTTTCTCGATGCATTTTCAACTGATGGATCTCACGTGGATTATGATATCCCCAAATGCCACAATTTTGCCACAACACAGAAATGTGCCTCGTTGTTGAACATGATTTTCCCTCTGAAATTGGGGTCCATTTCCAACAGCTTCCGAGCTTAGTTAGCGAATGCTTGACGCTGCCTATGGTCGTTCATCTTCAGTTCGAATTTTGAACAGGTGCAGGTCCAAGTCCCGAGACAAAATTCACCAAGTTGAGGCCTGTGAAAGGCAAGTTCTAGGGCGTGATGAGAAATTGACTGCGACAAGGATTGATGCGTGTTACTCAACACTGTAGCTTTCCATGATGATTTGCTTTACATTAATTACTATAGCCTCTAAATTTGACGGCTGTAGCTTCAACAACATGGTCGGTGTACACTGTCAAAGTTTGAGGGCTCCTATCGGAAAACCCTTTACTTGAGGCTAAGCAATTAATTCTTTAACTGAAGAGATCATCTTTTATGATGATACTTTCATTTAAAATTCCTTCACTTGAATTTGTTTCCACAATTGTTTTCCGTGTGTAATTACAGTACAATTTTGTCATATACTTTTTTTTGTTCCCACTTTTATTGGTAATTTTAAATACATATATAGTATTTTTCGGTTCTGTAATTTTACGGATATTTAAAGATGACAGTAAAAGAATTATTGAAATATATTTAAAAATTACTGTTTTAATTTATGCTGTCTGAAAGTTCTTTGACACTTCCCATCTTTTTGCTGTCTGTAACACTAATAACGTCATCATCGTGCCATCATTTATCGGGTGATTACATGCGGTAATATAAACAATTAACTTTTTTGTTCACAATAGTTATTGGGCACTAATTGATAACAAATAATGTAATAATCTGAAGTTATTGAAGAACTCCTCCTTACAAATATTGTATTATCTCTAAGTGTTAAAGATACAACTGTCACAATTTTAGAAAAATATTTTTTTCTGTGCCAAAAGAAAAAGTGTTGAGAAAAATTTACAAATGTTCAGTAGAAAGGGTATTTTTTTACTAAAGAATATCCTTTAGGTTATCAATTTTATTTTTATTGTTTCAAACAATGACACAGACACATTTGTTTTGGTACCATTATATGCATTATACTAAACGAACTATTATACTCAGTACTTTCCATTATGTATTATTTTGCAATTACATTACTAATTCACACAGACTAAAAGGCACCTACTAATAACAGTGGGTCATGCCATGTGATATCATAACTTATCGACCAAGCATCACATCTATTTGTCTGTGGTATAGAAATAAAAAACAGAATAACTTCGTTAAATTTAAACATGCCAAATTAATTCTTTCAGCATTTTTGAAGTTAATATCGTTTGTATTTTCGTCAAGGGAAACCTAATTTGTACCAATCATTACTTGAGTCTTGTGTTACAATGTTGAGGCAATATTTGAGTACTACGTTTTTTTCTGCAAACATGCATTATGTCTGTAAATTTTGGGAACGAAATTTTATGTTTGTTTCAAATATGGAAATGGTGAATAATTGAGATTGTTTGAAAAATGGATTGTTGTTTGTTTTTCTGGTTTTAGAAAGACTTGTTAATGCTGTCCCCATTTAAAATTTTTGCCAATGTTTTAAGGACGGTATGAATTTCTTTTAAAATTGAAAATTGGTTTTATGTAAGAAGTATTGTTTGTTTTTATATGCTCTTGAAACTATAAAAAAGAACTAATAGAAAAAAAACATATGATAGATCAATATAAGTTTTTATTTGCACTTAATTAATAGTTCTCATAAGTAACACATCTTGTTATGTAAAACATTTAGCCACTGTCAGCTAGTTTATCAGGGACCGTCAACATCGAAGATCTAAGCATTTTTTAAATTTCGAATAAAGTTCTTACAACATTTTTATAAATGAGGATTATTACATTAATCTTTTCTCGTTTACTAAGGTTTACAAGATTCTGGATAAATTAGATGAAACCAACTTTATTGAGGATTTATCTTCCCTTGATAAAGTGGATTGCACAGCATTTTCAAAAAATTTAATCTCAACTGCATGCAGTTTTTTTTACCATTATATTCACGGTTCACTTCTATAAATTATTGCGCACATTATGGACAGCCGATTGTGCCTTTTCAAAATAGTCTCCGGCTTGACTATATCCTTGCCTCATGCATTTTATCCGCTAAAATTATTCTTTATTAAATCTATCTATTTTTCAAAAAATAACATTGATCAATACAATAATACACTGCATATAAATTATAGTCTTATTACATTTATATTTCATCACAAAAATTATTAAAAATAAAAGAAATTAAAAAAGTTACAAAACTGTAATCGTTTCACAAATATAAGTTTTGAGAATAAAACTGATGTCAATTCATAGCCCTTGTTAAGAACATTTATTATGAGTCTTCGATAAAACTATTAAGTTACCAAAGACAAGAAAATAATTTAATGGAATAATCAAATTTGTGATAGGTGACTGAGCAACGTTACTTACTATTTGACTATAAAAATAGTCCTTTCGATATTTGTGCCTATGGGTGTTTGTCTAACTGCAACTTTTTTGCAAATCATATTTTACCAAAAACGTTCTGTTGATTATCGATGTTATCTTCAAGCAATGATGCCTCTTTGTGAGGTCGTCAATAATAGGTTCCTCTAACTAAATATAAAATTAAAACTGATATTATAATTAAAATGATACTAAAATCATTCATACCGAAAGTGATTCTCTATCTTAAAAAAACATGTTTAGGTACGAATAGAATTTGCTGTTGAAATATAATTTATTTGTAGAAGATACGTGGGTGATTCTTGATATATTTTATAATGAGAATTCTAGATAAGTAGTCACCACAAATCTTGATGCCACAGAATCTGTCACGATTTGTGGTGACTACTTATCTAGAATTCTCATCATAAAATATATCAAGAAGAAGGAAGTACGAAAACTGAGTTATGGTTTTTAAATCTCCTACCAAAGATTATAAGGATCTACAGGAATGAGAAATTAGTTATTATATGCTTAACCTAATGTCAATATATTAATAATGGTCTTGTTATTAAACTACTCACAGATATTTATTGCCAAGTTTATATTTCATAGGCTATTATACATTTTATATTTCTCTAAAATTGTATGACCTAGGATCATTGTTTTTATTTGATTTAGGATCATTGTGTAGTAGTAAATTTAAATACCCTTTTTCTGACACCTTATTTAATAAGAGAGTTAAAGGAATATATTTATCAATTGTTTTTCAGCATGTTCCTACAAATGTACTACTTAATATAATATAAAGATAATTTTTGAGACCCTTATGACAAGCTTTTTCGAAGGATATGCAATATGACAAATGAAATCACAAATGAAATTCGGTATATAATTTGTCCTTTTCAAATTTCCGTATAAATATTACAATAAACGGACGGACACGGGGGTGTTTTGTTAGGGTTTCATTTTCCCTTTTGAGTTGTGGGATTCTCAGCGAGAAAGAAAAAAATTAAAAACTAATTTTACTAAAATATACAAACCCTGATGACACAGGTTCTCAATTAGTCCAAAAATTACGATTAACTAATAAATATTTTCAACAAACTATATAAAGTTTCATATCAATATTCCAATAATAAAAATTAAATAGTAAAAAAACTGACAACCATTCTTGTAATAAGGGTCAAAAGAGGTAGCAAACTAAGTAATAAGGTCCAAAAATGTTTGTTTTCATATATTAGGAAAAGCCAATGTTCCTTTCAAATGACTCTCTAAAAATATAGGGTAAGTGTATACAGGTTAAGTGTAGGTAGAAAACAGTCAAGACTAATTATGGACAAGGGAGTAATTTAGGCGATTGGTACCCCCTAATGAAATATTTTGCCGTGATAGTGAAGAGGATGAAGAGATTCTTCTTCATATTATTGCATACTGTAGAAATAATTCAGATCTAGATCAAATCTTGGCTTCCCTCATCTGAACATCTGATCTTCGAGATATTGGGTCGCTTCAGTACTTTGCTGTTGTAGGCTTCATTTGTTAGTAGGCTTCAGTACTTTGCTGGTGAGGCGGCAGCTTGCCCTACTATCCTGTTTATGAGAGTACCTGAACTATTCAGATATAATAGGCCAATTGGGCTGACTGACAAATAAGGTCTAATTTCTTTTCAGAAATTAAATTCAGTCTTGCATTAACTGATTTATATTGTGCTAGTAATACATATAAGTCTAAGAGTTAACTTTATACAATTTATATAAACATGTTATTTAAAAGAAAAACACCAATTATACCTTACATTTATTTGAATAACAATTCTCTTGTTTAAATGTGTTATTTACATTATCTCACTAAAATACACAACACAATATTAACTATTAACTATTCCAACCAAAAGAATTGTTCCAGGTATTTTTACGTTTTGCTATTGGGTAATCCTTTGAGAAATGAGACTCTAAAAATCATACTAAGAATCATAGTAGACCAATATAAATAATAAAGCAATTTTGGGTAAATTTTCAAATATAAATAATAGAGCAATCTCGAGTAAATTTTTAAATTCTAATATGACCATAGCCGACAGTGTGTATTCTTCGTAATTATAATGTATTGTATTGTCAACACACCAGTACTCCATTCTATTCCAAAAAGATTGTTGACTAAGCAAAATGATGGTGTTATTAACTTTTTCCCTTATTCACATTGGTAATTTAATATGAATCTATTTGGTTGGTATTTGTGATTGTAGAATATAATTTTTAGTGATAATGATTATTTATTTTTTTATTATAAGGTGTAATAAATCGTTCACAATTAAATAAATAATTATGAATGTTGAAACACCTTATCGGGAATCAGTGAATAATCGTCGACTGATAGATATACATATGTATTAGTGCAAATCATATTTTAAAGGTCAAATTGGTTTCTTTGCCAACATTGTCTTTTGGAAAGGAGTGTAGTGAGTAAAAACCTACTATTAGAGTATAGATATTATTAAAATTGAAAAACGGTCAAATATGTGATGGACATGCAAAAGACCAACATGCCCGAAATTATTTTAAAATAAGTTGTCAATTAAGCAATACATTGAAAAATTCTTTTATCAGATTTTTTGTATTGTTACGAAAATTATAGAATGGCTCAAAAGGGGGAGGTGTGCACAATAGAAACTATTTTGGGACTTGGTATTTAGCAAACTAGGCTTAATAATAACTACAAACACTCAGCGGAACTACGTTTTCATTTCAAAAGGTGTTAAACAATGTTTTTACATCACTTCACATGTTTGGAAAGGTACATAAAAATTAACTTTTGCTGTGTATTAATTGAAATAGGATGTGAATGGGACAATTAAAATTTTGAAGACTACGACAAACGCACAGACGTAACAAAATTATAACGATCCATAATTAGACTACAGAAACTGAAAGAAGCATACCGCTTGTTTATACGGAAAAATCTTTTACTAAACAGACACAATATATTCTCATAAAAGGACACCATATATTCACTTTTTTGCGCTAATGACTAGTATGTTTTTTTTAAATTTGTTATTATTTATTTAATCAACCCTTTGTCTGTCAGCAGGTTATAAACAGTGTGCAGTGTGTGTGTTGACATTTAAATATTTAAAGCGATTATTATCCACTCGCTTGGAGAAAAAACGAAAACGTGGTTTTAAAATATACTGAATTGAAGTAACGATAACATTATTGATGCCGTAAACATTTTTTTATATTACAACTCGAAACCCTGGTATATGTTCATAATGAACCTGGGCTAACGATATGTACAGCAGGCGGCAGCCTATTTGCTGAAACACCATGCGTTCAGACCTACCAGGTTCGGGTTCGAACCCGCCTCACAATCACGCCGCGCACCTGCCATGTATGTGTGTGCGTGTGGTGACAGGTGTGCGCCATCCCGACGGGCGCATTCCTTGGTGCAATTAGGGTGACCATTAGGGCACGCGTATGTTTAATTATTGTTTATAGCTAACTGCATTAATTAATCTTGGTTGTGTTTACGGTTTATTTTAGTAACACGGCTAGCACGTTTTTTTAGGTTAAGTTAGGTTAGGTTAGTGTTTTATAAATGCGCGACTCGTATGGATCATTGAAATAATATGTGATTTCACTGTATTAGTAAAGTTAGACACGGTTATTTGATAGGTTACCATCAAACGCATATTTTAATAATTAACTTATGAGTTCCTTCATTCTTCAGAAAGCACGTTAAGCTGGTGGTTCCGGCTATTGTCATAAGGTAAAATATTGCCCAAAATGGTTTGATTTCCCATATGGGTTTCGAAGATCAGATGGCAGTCGCTTCGTATAAAACCAGAGTACCCGCCAATTCCCATTATATAGTGGACTCTGATTAAAACGACTGCGCTAGGTCGAAGTAGAAGTGTTTATGTTAACCATAAATAAATATTCTTACAAAATTCGTAAAATCTAGCAATGTTTAGAAATCTTCGTAGAAATTTTCATAGATGATAATTCAAATCCGAACATCGTGGCAACGACTATACTTAAACTTTTGCAGACCAGCTGACAGATGATGTCATGAAGTAAAATTACTATAAAGTTATCTCTTATGGCCGGTTTCTGAACACGTTTTATCGAATAGATATTTATTTGACAACTTTTTTGTATGAAGTATTTCAAACAAAATAGTTGTGGAATAGATACCTATTCGATAAAAAGTACTCAGAAACAGGCCATTAGCAAGGAACAAATATGAATGTGATAGAAATTATGAAGAAAATATATTTACATTTTTCTAAACTTTTAATTCCATTGCATTCCAAACATTGCGTGAAAGTCGCGAATATTTTCTTGTTTAATAACTGACTTTTGTCGAAAATAGTTTTTAGCCTCATTTTATGTTCGATATATAAAAATTATAAAACAAGAATGCTTTATACCATATTATATTTGCTAGTATTTAATTTTTACTATCGATACAATCAAATACCCTATTCATCCTTTGAGATTTGTATATAGGTATAATCAATATAAGCCATAATATGAAAATTTATGCTACATTCCTTTTATAGAAACGATTCCGGAACGTGAAACGTGCGGTCACCATAGGCTTGACCTATTAGCGGATAGCGACCGTGTGCAGTGATCGGCGCGCGCCATCTGCCACGCGTAGCGAGATAAAAATGCGTTAAGATTACCCAGCGTTGGCCTGTTTTAATCGAGCGATGACTGGATATTCTAGTTATACATATATTGCATTAGTAAATTAACGTGTAAATATTAGGTATATTCGGAACGAAAACAAAATACGAACATTCCTTAGGGGCCAAGTATAAACGAAAGCAATATATTTTTATCGACTTTTGTTCTTAGAAGGGAAACTAAGTGCGACAGTCGATGAGAAAGAAATTTTGAATGAATGATCGCTTCCCTTATACCTTCACGGATACCTGCCTACAATTTAGCTATAAAATCGTCTTCAGAGTGACGACGTTTCTTTTGCTGTAAACCTTTACCGGTTTTCGTGTTTACTGTCTCTTTTTCTTAGGCAAAGTATAATCTGAGACTCGTATCAATTTGTCTCCTTAGTTGGTTAACTAATTATTTGCAAGCATTTTATGTGACGAAAATTTGTTGGAATATACAGAAAAAGACGTAGAATCCTAGATACAGGTAATATCAGTTATGGATTGTGCAAAAATATGTATGGAATATGCAAAAAAAGACGTAGAATCCTAGATACAGGTAATATCAGTTATGGATTATACAAAAATATGTATGGAATATGCAAAAAAAAGACGTACAATCCTAGATACAGGTAATATCAGTTATGGATTATGCAAAAATATGTTTGGAATATGCAAAAAAAAAGACGTGCAATCCTAGATACAGGTAATATCAGTTATGGATTATTCAAAAATATGTATGGAATATGCAAAAAAAGACGTACAATCCTAGATACAGGTAATATCAGTTATGGATTATGCAAAAATATGTATGGAATATGCAAAAAAAGACGTGCAATCCTAGATACAGGTAATATCAGTTATGGATTATGCAAAAATATGTATGGAATATGCAAAAAAAGACGTGCAATCCTAGATACAGGTAATATCAGTTATGGATTATGCAAAAATATGTATGGAATATGCAAAAAAAGACGTACAATCCTAGATACAGGTAATATCAGTTATGGATTATGCAAAAATATGTATGGAATATGCAAAAAAAGACGTACAATCCTAGATACAGGTAATATCAGTTATGGATTATGCAAAAATATGTATGGAATATGCAAAAAAAAGACGTGCAATCCTAGATACAGGTAATATCAGTTATGGATTATGCAAAAATATGTATGGAATATGCAAAAAAAAGACGTACAATCCTAGATACAGGTAATATCAGTTATGGATTATGCAAAAATATGTATGGAATATGCAAAAAAAAGACGTACAATCCTAGATACAGGTAATATCAGTTATGGATTATGCAAAAATATGTATGGAATATGCAAAAAAAAGACGTACAATCCTAGATAGAGGTAGTATCAGTTACGTTATATAAAATCGGCAAGATTGGTAAAGTTTAAGGGAAAGAGAAACGTTGTCGCTTTTCGTGTGAAAATTCAGCTGTTATGGTCTTGAATAAACATTTCGGGGAAATTATTCGTATTTTATTCAATGAGTAATAATTTTTTTACTGTTTTTTGTTTGGTAAAAAATTAAATTGGTAGTTATACACACCATTTTCAAGCTTTATATTTCACATTTAATAATGGAAAATCGTAAATGGAATTTGGTTTCTATTTTCAATGAACTGTGCAATGATACGCTATTTTACACCTATAGAAAAATATTCTATTACAAACTAATTGAGATCTCCATCTGAAACATTTATTTGCAAAATTCCATGCCTACAGATCTAAAACTTTATAAACTACGCAGGCAGACGAAACGATGGATGGACATGAGTAGCTTATAAAGGTTCTTTGTTTCAAACAAAGTGCAGAACCCTGAAGAAACAATACCTTCGAAGTTAAGTAAAAAAAAGTTTAGTCTTTAACAATGAAATAAAATGATTTCCGAATTTCAGTTTTATTTATTTATTTGCCATGTTTTAATTAATAGGAATGAAATTTTTACACGTTTCCCTTTATTTTTACACGTTTTTTGCACTAATGCAAAAAAGCTGACAAGCACGAATAGAACTCGCACTTCGAGGGTTCCATATACATTTAGGCATTTATAAACATTTAATGGAAACTTAATATTTTTATTACATTATTTACAAAATTGTACTTTTTAAAATATAAATATATTATCTAATTATACGTTTCATGGGCCCATATTTTAAAAAAAAATGGAAATCATTTATTTCTGAATTTTCCCTTTACTTGTGCTTTAAGGCCTCCCATTATACCGATTTTCAAGATTGTAGGTAAACAGGAAGCACGTATAGGTTTTGTTGAAGCATAAGTATAGGTTTTGTTGATCGTATAAATAAAAAAATACACTTTAAAGGCCCACATTTTTTGTTGCGTGAACCAAAACAAATAAGTTTTTACAGCAATCTAAGGTCATCGATTTCAGTATACGATACTAATTTCAAATTGGTATTTAAAAAGGACTTTGACAGACAGATTGACAACAAAGTGATCTTAGAATCATTTTGAGGAAAGAAACCATAAAATTGGGACGATTCAAAAGTAGAAATGAACCGAAAAGATGTGCTACTCCCCAAAGTTCGCCAACATCGCAGTCAAGTTCTGTGATATTTAAAAATATATCTAATCGAACAGAAATTTCTCAATCTTAATTTCTTATAAGTAATTTGATAATTTTTTCGTAAGAAAAACATCTAGTCTTCAGTAAATTGATCACTAATTTTATAACTGTGAACTCTGATTGCGGCAAATCAACTTTAATTAGATACATCGAAAAAAACAATGTGATTCGCAATTTCGAGTCGAGATCAAAGTGAAATTGCGATAACTAAATTTAGCGATATAGATTCACTCATTTAAATCACTATTTAAAAAAAACAACCACGAACAATTACCCAAACAAATCGTAACTGTTATTATAAACGCTAAAGTTTGCATGGATAAACGTTATAGCTTCATAATGTCTGAAGTGATGGATCGATGAACGTAATAGAATCATAATTTCTGAAGTGATGGATGGATGAACGTTAGAGCTCCATAATTTCTGAGTCGAGATCACAGTGAAATTGCGATAACTAAATTTAGCGATATCGATTCACTCATTTAAATCACAATTAAAAAAACAACTTCGAACAGTTACCCAAAAAAATCGTAACTATTATTATAAACGCTAAAGTTTGCATGGATAAACGTTATAGCTTCATAATGTCTGAAGTGATGGATCGATGAACGTAATAGAATCATAATTTCTGAAGTGATGGATGGATGAACGTTAGAGCTCCATAATTTCTGAGTCGAGATCACAGTGAAATTGCGATAACTAAATTTAGCGATATCGATTCACTCATTTAAATCACAATTAAAAAAACAACTTCGAACAGTTACCCAAAAAAATCGTAACTATTATTATAAACGCTAAAGTTTGCATGAATGAACGTTAAAGCTCCATAATTTCTGTAGTGATGGATGGATGAACGTTAGACCTTCATAATTTCGAGTCGAGATCAAAGTGAAATTGCGATAACTAAATTTAGCGATATCGATTCACTCATTTAAATCACAATTAAAAAAAACATCGAACAGTTAACCAAACAAATCGTAACTGTTTATTATAAACGCTAAAGTTTGCATGGATGAACATTATAGTTTCATAATTTCTGAAGTGATGGATCGATGATCGATGAATTTCTGACAAAAAAATTATGTAACTATAACGTGTCTGCTGTCAAAAATATAATCGAACAATAAAAATATAATTTAAATGAAGATGTAATTTAGGTTGTGGAAAATTAATATTTGTAAGTAGTTTAATTAGGACAACTGTGAACCCATATATGTTTTTATTTTAATACCTGTTTTAAAAATAATTTATCCTTAACCAACGATAGAAAACATTACGAGTGATACGCTTGGAAATATTAATGGATCTGTGTCTACTGGATAGAACATTTATAAATTCCCCAGAACACACAAATCAAGAAATTTGCCAACTTGCTGCCACGTTGTTTGAAAAAATGTCCTGTATTGTAACAAAATTGCGTTATAAACACAAAATAAATAATATGCATGAATTTTATAAAATAATTGAAAATATCTTATGGGATTCTTCTCGATTCAATCATCAAGTTTAATGTAAAAAACTTTAAATTTTTTTTCTGATGTTCACTTAATTACGAGTGGCAAATTAATCTGTGACGATGTAGCATCCCATCACCTCTCGAGGGGGTGGGCTTTTTTAAAAGACGAATAGTATGATGGATGATCAGCCTCCGAACTAAATATGTCGCATGCATATCCTACTTTAAACCTAATTGGGTATTTGACTAATTTTTTTTTTATTTCATTAATCATAATTTCAAGGTACAAGCTGATGAAGAGTGAAAAAATTTTAATAATCTTAAAAATTGACCGTGTTATACAAGTTTAAATTTAACCTTTAGAGGAGGACGACAATACTGTGTTGTGAGGTCATTTTTAATATTGCACATTATATTCTACGAGAGGAAAAGAGACAGGGATATACACAACTCTATCTGTATCTTCAAATTTAGAAGCCTACAACTGACTTATTTTTCGATCAATTTTTTAATTTTTATTTCAAGACTGGTTTTTAATTAACTTATATTTCACAATATTGTACGAAAAATATCAAAATTTAGAATGAGTCAACTACCGTATTCGACATCTGAAGAATATAGTTTCAGTGCTATTTTTTACCATCACCAGACATACCGTTTTACATTAATGTTTTCGGTATTGTTAAAAATAAAGGCAGAGAAACACATTTTCCAGCTTTTATAAAATATACGATATTAATAATATACGTTATAGACAATTTTGCGTGTAATGAAACTTATCACAAACGAATGTAATTTAAATTGTTGAGTTCCCTAAAACCATTTCTTGATAAGAGAAATCGATTGTTTTCCCACGTGATTTCCTTAAAATTTCTAAATTTTCTAATTTTTCGCTTCGTGTATTTTCGCTTTTTATTTTCAAGTTTTACAGTCCAACTATTGTTAACCATAAGTTCTGATCCGACGTCGGTACTCACGTGACGTTGGTATGTAAAATAAAAATGGAACACACAATTTGGTGTATTTTTGTTCATGATTCGTATCCTCTATTAAGAGCAATACGTTCTATAGCAATTTGCTATTCGATACGAAAGAGCGAGTTAATAATGGTTTCATTCAAGTAATATGTGAATGGCAAAAAAGCCTTGTAACAAATTCGAGATAGCTTAATGTCATTGTGTTCAGCAGGACTCGTAAATTTTACCATACGTTAATAATCGAACATCATCCTTGTTAAAATACGTTGTCGAATTGTAAAGTGCATTGAACGGACATTTTGGTGTGCAAAAAAGCAATGAATGAGCCATGCAGGTGTCGTATGGCTTATTAAAGAAACCTTATTGCTGTCTGCGCCATACGAGCAACGGTCTCTTCTGCATAGTGGTATGTTTGAAGAAGGGAAGTTTGTCGAGTGGAAAAGACCATTTTTAGCAAGTTTTATCGAAGCCAACATAATCGTAGCTTCAGAGGTTCGATTATTGAATAATATTGAAGTTGAGTCATTTTGTTTGAAACATTGAGCCAATTTGACAGACAGAAGAATGATGTTTACACAAAAAAAAACCTCCCTATGCAGTGGTAAAAACTTCAGTCAAGGTCAAGTTCAGTTCCATAGAACCCATGTTATGAGAAAAAAGAGAAAAAGATAGACAGATGGACACTGTTTTTTATAAATATAATAGACAAAATGTAGTCTATGCTTAATGAAAGAGGGTGAGCTTTCGGATGGTGAATCATAACTTCTGAGATTAGCTCATACAAACATACAAATTCAGAAATGTTTTAATTTAGAATATTAACTTAGTTCCATTTTACTCGTTAATGAAAAATTGTATCCAAGACTGCATCTGAGTAGTACATACGTACTTGAGACGACAGATTCAAGTTAGATTCAAACCAGAAATCTTTTTTCTGTTTTCTGAACGATTATCGAGCGATTTTTAAAAATGCATAATGGGGTCGAAATTAAATTAGTTAATAGATTAAATTTGGTGTAATTCTAGGAATTGAGTAACATTAATTAAAAAGAAAATATAAGTATTAAAACCAGTTATGGCAAACTTGTTTCCTTTAGTATATACTTTTATGCATTTTTCAAAATTTATCTGTTACGTATATATCTATACTTGAGTAATTTCTTCGCAAAAGAAAAAATAATGCCATAGAAATAAAATTTCACATACGAACTTTGTTAGTAGCGATATTAAAAAAAACGAGTGTGCTTTAGACCACACGACTGAAGTAAAACTTCAAATTCACAAAATATGAACTTTAAAATAAACTTACAATTTTATTCACTTTAAACTTAGAATATTTAATGCATTGAACAAAATAATAATTTATCAAATTGTACAAGAACGAAATGAAATTACAAAATAATCAAAAAATTACCGTTCGCGTAACGCTAGCAAAGTCACACACACACACACACACACACACACACACACACACACACACACACACACACACATATATATATATATATATATATATATATATATATATTTCATGCACTGGCTATGAGAGGAAGAAAGAAAGAAAATGCGCGCGCACTGCTCTTTCTTGCTCCTACAGTGTGATACAGACAATAGGCTTGCACTGTGTCTTAGATATACGAAACGTAAATAAAACGGTTCGATTCATTTTTTCCAGTACCAGGACTGCTCATGTTTAAGGTGACATCGATGTTTTTTTACTCTTAGAAGTAAGCGACGTTTGACGCAAGATTATTTAATAAAGTAGTTAAGAATGAGATAAATATCTAAGAAGCACGTATCGGGAGACTTTGTGAAAAACACGTGATAGAATATGTATGTTTTGTAGAGTAATTTACTGGAAACATTGAGAGAAAAAGACCACGGGATCAAAGCCCTAAGAAGCGGTGATGGGATCAGGTGCCATTAAAGCTAGATATGCCAATGAGTGGCGCTGTACCGAGCGGTTAACTGTGACCGATGAAAACAATTGATCAGCGCTGCAAGGAATAAAGGAACGATTAAAGAGAGATATGGAACAATTGATATTCAGATTTCACATAGAGGGCCGCATTAACTTTTCGTGACGTCTTTCCCTTTATCTTTGTTCCTTAAAACATCAGATAAAGATAAAAGTACAAAAGCCTGAAGAGAACGTCATTCAGTCAATCTCTGTTTACTTAAGACATTTCGGTTGTTGATATTTATATGCATCTCTGAAATAAAACTTGTGTGTTCCGTAAGAAATTATTACGAACTAGCGTGACCCGTGCGAAGTCTTCGCATTATTATTTATTCCATTATGAAGCTCAGATGACAGATCAAACAAATATTTTACTAAAATTGACATATAGAGGCGCAAGTATCAAAAGCATTGAGCTAAAGCGCCACTTTATTTATACGTGAGTGGATTTGAAATTAAACAAAAATTTTACCGACCGTCAATCATATTGACGTTGAGCCGTTAGATGGCAGCATTGCTGTTTTGTGTATATAATTTTAATAATTAATTAATTTGCAAAAACAATAGCAATAATAAATTTTTTAGTTATGGATGCCGGTAGAGCAAGCAATTATTTATAAAATGTTATATAATTTATGTGGATTAGTTGTGAGGTTTTTTCTAAAAAGGGAGAGTAACATCTTAAAACCTTAGCGTATTAATATATATGATATTTTCGACCACCCAAAAAGGCAACATGTTTACTTAAATGCTTGTGTTTTGCCGACAATGCGTGGAGAATCGAGTAGTTTGTAACATAATATTAGGAAACTGACGCGTATTCTTAATTGCAAAATGGCGGTTTGCTAACTAAGACAATGAAGCGGCATCTTTGTTATCGTTGAGGGTCGCAAAGCCTCGCCGCGGGGGTCACGGACCGCGTGCTTTTGTCTCGGCGGGGTGCTAGAAGTCACGTTTATAATTTGCTAAAGTGCATCTGAGGTCGTGCAGCGGTTCTCTTTTGATAATTTTGACCCAGGAATATATTAAGAGTTTAGTAAACACGAATTAAAATCGTATTTAACAAGCTTTAGTTTGCATCTTACCTCATGTAAAATGTTACAAATCAAACTGTTTCTTAACAACTTATAACTTGTGTCTCAATTGTTTTCTAAGTTTCTAAACTAGGAATATTGGAAACTTGTGATATATTTTGGATCATTGTAGTTATAATGTGGTAATGTAATGTGGGTTACGTATGTGGTATTCAGAATTCTAACTTAGTAACAAATGAAAATGTTTATGGAAATTGTTTAAATAATTTTATCGTGCTGACGTAATAAACAAGTAGATAGTAACTCTGAAAACGATCATTAGCTTCCAAACTTTACAAACGAAATTATAAATACAAATTGTAAATTGATGATTCGATGTACGGTTGTTACAATTGTATTATTGGTATAGATTTTCTTACGACAGTGAGGAAAATGTTATAATCGTTGACCGTTGAATTGATGTTGTAGCTCCAGTTTCATATGATGTTGTAGACGTTTTGAGTTTGATGTTGTAGTCCATTTCCAGTTGTATATCGGAAAGTTAGATATTTATATAATCAGAAAAATTAATTTAAAGCATTTGTGACTATAAAAACACGTACCAGTTTTTGTACGAGACATCTCGTCTCGTATATATTAGAATAAAATCTGTCGAGTAGGGATAGAACTCGCATTAGGGTTCACATAGGCACATATAAACATTTAAATTTAAATAGTTTTTCTATTAATATATTTACAAATATTAATATTATGTTTCACTCTGTAAATATGTGCCTAGTATATTTTTCAAGGGCATTAAATCATCGAAAATCTCTCAAAAACTATATATTTAGAATTATTGCTATAGTTTAACTATAAACTTTATGTAAACTTCTAGTATCGTTGTTTTTTTCATAATTTTGGGTTTAGCAAGTTAAAAGATGGAGAGATATATTGTGGACGTGGATGAGGAATTATATTTTTGCGAACATATTCAACAATACCTCAAGAACTATCTTATGTGAAATTGTAAAAACAGTTTTGGATAATTTGTAATCATTATAATTGACTCTATCAACTGGAATTAAAAAAAAATAAGTTTCTACGTAAAAATTTTCTGACGAAGCTGTGATAGACAAAAAGGCTAACGGATAAATAAGTGATCATAAAAGAGTTCCGTTTTATTTCTTTTTGAAGTGCTTACGCTAAAAATGGAAAACGTTATGCTTAAACTACACGCCGAGATCAGCTCGCACCAATGCGAGTATAGCAAAACTACACAATTTTCATATTAGTGGGAAACAAGTCGTTTTGTTGTCTGTTACCCAATTTTCTCGTGATGCTACATTTGTTTTTAACTTGAAAAGCCTTTTTACTTTGTTTTTGAGTTTTTGCGATTTTGATTAGTTAGGAAACTTATCAAAATCGTTGTAAATGTCCGTGTCTGATTCTTTATATTATACACCACTTTCTTACTCGGTAAGTTTTCCTTCAACGACATCGTAAAAATACTTGAAAATGTACCACCGTTTCGTACCAGTTTTACTGATGAGGATAAGAAGAATGAATGTTTTTAATTCATGAGTCTCAATATCTGATGAGTTGTTATAAATAATCTTATTGTTGTTACTGTAAATAAGCGGATCATCTGAATGTATCGAGTTCAAAGTAACTTAATTGTAACTTGTTATATTATTCGTTGTTTTTGATATAATAATGTGCTAAATTAACGAAGAAATCTGTCAATAGCCGATAAGTTATTATAAGCCATCTTGTTATTGTAAATGAGTGATAATTTGAATGCGTGTGAGTTCAAACATAACATTGTTGTTTATAAATAATCTTATTGTGGTTACTGTAAATAAGCGTATCATCTGAATGCGTCGAGTTCAAAGTAATTTAATTGTAACTTGTTATATTATTCGATGTTTTTGATATAATAATATGCTAAATTAACGATTAAATTTCTCAATAGCCGATGTGTTATTATAAGCCGTCTTGTTATTGTAAATGATTGATAATTTGAATGCGCGTGAGTTCAAACATAACATTGTTGTTTATAAATAATCTTATTGTTGTTACTGTAAATAAGTGGATCATCTGAAAACGTCGAGTTCAAAGTAATTCAATTGTAACTTGTTATATTATAAGTAGTTTTTGATATAATAATGTGCTAAATTATCGAAGAAATCTCTCAATAACCGATGAGTTATTATAAGCCATCTTGTTATTGTAAATGAGTAATAATTTTAATGCGTGTGAGTTCAAACATAACATTGTTGTGACTTATTATGTGTTTTCGATGTAATAGTGTGCTAAATCAATGAAAAAATTTCTCAATAACCGGAGTTGTTGTTACTGTTAAATGAATATAAATAGTTCGAAAATAATTTTATTGTGACTTTGAATGTTGTCACATCATTTTTGTCAGATTTTCGCTACAGTTTAGTATCCATTATGACACATGTCGGATCATGTTAAAGAGAGGAATAGGAGGGGGGAGGTTCACGTGATATTGTTCTGATATCATATATACTTTAAGGCAGGAGGTCATCTTGTTTAGTGTTTCGCGAGTTCTTCACAGGTCAGTAGTGATTTGCGTCGTAGTAGTGATCAACCGCCAAAGGGTTTAAAACGCAAAAACGCGATGCGCGTAAAAAATATGTATATACAATATAAAAATATGTGGATACAAAGAGAGAACTGAATGGATGAAAGGATACAGATGCTGCAGACGGAAGCGGGCGCACGTGGCAGATTACCTGCCTCCGGCTGGCACGCTCCCGCTCGCGACCCGCACTCTTGGCAGTGTTTTTTTTTAATTCGATATCTGCATACGGTGTATTCGGCGTGTGACTCGAATCCACCCAAAACGGAACTTGTTTTGAGTTCGGGATGCGTATTTGTATGCAAAATTTGATCCCAGATAACAGAGTGGTTTGAACGAAAAAAACCTGTTAAGCACATTTAGATATTTATATACATTAAATGGTACCTAATGCTACTATTATGCTATTTATAAAATTTAAATGTTTCAGAACGAAAATATATTGCCTACTATGGCTTTCACAAGTGCATATTTAAAAAAAAACGAGTATACTTTAGACCATACGACTGAAGTAAAACTTCAAATTCACATAATATGAACTCTAAAATGAATTTACAATTTTATTCACTTTAAACGTAGAATATTTAATGTATTGAACAAAATAATAATTTATCAAATTGTTCAAGAACGAAATGAAATTACAAAATAATCAAAAAATCACCGTTCGCGTAACGCTAGCAAACTCGCATATATATATATATATATATATATATATATATATATTTATATATATATATATATATATATATATATATATATATATATATATATATATATATATATATATCATACACTGGCTATGAGAGGAGGAGAGAAAGAAAATGTGCGCGCACTGCTCTCTCTTGCTCCTACAGTGAGATACAGACAATAGGCTCGCACTGTGTCTTAGATATACGAAACATAACTGGCTATGAGAGAAAGAGAGAAAGAAAATGTGTGCATGCACCTCTCTCTCTTGTCCCTACAGTAATATACGAAACGTAACTCTCACTCTTTCTGTCTTCACTAACTTATATCTCCCTGTCAATTTCCGTCCGCCTCGCCCGATCACAATTTTCGTAACGCTCTCATGACGCATTCACCAGCTTAGTTATGAATTCACCTTTACTTGTGCTGCGAAACCTTACTTCTTGCCAAATTTCATTTTTCCAGGTCAACGGGAAGTACCTTATAGGTTTTGATTTATTTGCGAATGTCAAAATACGTGGCATTAAAAACCGTAGTTTTAGGGTTCTTCTCGACTGCGTCGATTGAGAAGCTAGGTCTAGGTAGATCTCTAAATATTAATTTCAACTTGATATCTCCGCCCTTTCCTTAGAAAAAGGGCCTCGACGGACCGACAGAAAGATAACGAAGTGATCCTAAAAGGTTTCCCTTTTTCCTTTTGCGATACGGAATCCTAATGATTAGAAATAAAGTTGTTTTATACAGAAACTATAAACTTCGCCTTAATAACTGATAATAACTTTGAATTAATAACCACATACATTAACCACAATAAACTTACATTTGCGTTATATAGTCTTTTTTTTAAAAGAATTAATCTTAACAAAAATAATGTATTAAGTATTTCACTGTAAAATATGGATATTGTATTAAAATTATTTAGTTCTTATTGTTTTCTATTATTATTAAAGAAAAACACTAAATATCGACATTCAGTAGGCTCAGTCATTTAGGCTAGAATTTTCGGACTATTTGTTCTAAATCTGCAAAATTAAAAAAAAAGAATTTATCATCTATGGTATTTACGTACTGATGAAACAAATTGTCTATCGGTATTTAATTATTGTAGTTGGTAACACTGTATTTAACCCTATGATTACTAGAAATTTTCCCGTAAATGTGCGAAAAATTTAAGCGGTTTTTATAAATGTATGCACAATGGTTTGGGAAATAATTTGTGCCAAAAGCAATCTTATATAATAATACATAGTATATAATTTGTGCGAAATTAAATACTATGTATTGATAATACTCAGAAACTAATACAAACAATCGTTACGAAGGAAACCGGAAAAGGTCTATATAGTGCTGGGTGCAGGTGTTACAAGAATAAAAATGACACTGTTATATAGAGAAAATGAAAAAAAAATTAGGTCCTTAAAGTTTTATCGAAATCGTCAGACAAAAAAAAATCTTGTATTTTTTTTTATGAAAAGTTAGATTATTTTACATAATCGATTGTAAATGTCATTTCTACGGAATTCTTTGAACTAGCGAGATAAAACAAAGTGCAGATTGTGTCTCGTTATATCCTCCATCCACAGATGTACCATATTAATGATGATCCAGACAGGTCGTCGAAAAAAGTTACGTAAACGTAAACGGCCATTCATTTTGACAACAATAGAGCCATTGTCACTGTTTCTTAATAGTTTTAATTAATTTAGGTAATGGCTACGCGTTAAAGAAAGCAAGAGGCATTGGTGATTTTTTGTAATAATTTCTAAAAAATTATTACGTATTCTGTTAAATTTTTATTGTTATTTTTATTTCCAATTTAACTATTCTTTATATTTTAAAAATATAATGTATGGCAATTATGAATATAGCTTTTTTATTTCGTATTATGGTTATAAATTGTAATTTTATTTTTTCTTCTTTCCTGATTGTCAATTAGTGAATTGTTTGGTTTTTTTATATTCTAAAAATTATGTTTTATAACTGAGCCCATTTTTGCCTGTCTCCTTTATCTGCGTCAGAAGACATACTTATTTGTATATGAATTACAGTTATTAGCGGGACACTATTAAATTGATGAAGGATATGAATGTGCCAGTACATGTAATTATTTTTATTGCACAAAAAGGTTTGTTTTTGCATTTTATTGAAGAAAATTTTAGAGAAAACTAAAACAAACGCTATCGCGCGCGTTTGTTTTAGTTTTCACATATGCATGGATGAGCGTTATCGCGCGCGTCGATACAGTTTTATACGCAGAAAAGTCACACGCACTTGTAGACTATTGTACAGTTTGTGATAATTACGAGATACAATATTCCAATATATCGGATATTTACTTTGTCAAATATAAATACATAATATGCCAGTACATGTAATTTGCAAAGATTGCGCAAAAAAGTTTTGTTTACAGGAAAATTTTAAAGAAGACGAAGCACTCCTGTGTTTTTGCATATGGTACGGGGGAGCGTGAACGCGTTCGTCGGTAGTTGAAGTTTTAATTTAATATTAAATATATTAAATTAAAACTTTAATTTATTATTAAATATATTTAATTAAAATTTAGTTTAGTCTATTAATGATGCCGCGGTATATAAATGGCAGTTTAACTTTGTTATTGAAGTTTATTTTTTGTAAGAGTTAATGTTTCTGCGGTGTTTGAATTGACACACACTGTTGTGCACCTAACGCAGGCGCTGGTTCGTTTAACGAGGTGCACCCACAATGTACGGAGGACATCTGGCAGTTTTTGTGAAGATTTCGAATCTTATTCATTTGTTCGATATCGGGTAACTGCAGGTACACAGGGGTGAGTGGGCAGGTCGCCTTTATAGGCGTTCGCGTATGTGATGTATTGAATTGGGAGCTACCTCCGCTTTGGGCGGATAACAGTGAATAATACGGGGAATGCTTTGATGGCAGCCATTTTTTTAGCCACAGGTATTTTTATCAAACTTCGAATGTGTAGTATTTCGAACAAATTGTGATGTTAAGATTAATGTACACTCAGAATTTATTTTGTGTAGTTTGCGAGGAGTGAGACCAATCGTAAGTAATCGTGTTTTATACGATCGATTCGATGCAAAGATGTGTATTGTGGAAATGAATGTATAGATAATAAAAGTGTATTTACTCCGTTTCCGAAACGCCTGACACATAAGTTCCCGAAAATATTCAATATAATAATATTCAAATTAAATTAATTTGTTTTATTAATTGTATATTACACTCTTTATAATGAAACTTAATGGACCGAGTAAGTTTCTTTCGTTATAGAGAGTTTTCGCTTTATGGAATGTGTAATAAGTACGTGTTTTTTATGATTTGAAATTGTTTATTCGGCTTTGTTTACAAATATATTTAATCAGTTTCCTTATTCTTATAGCTTACATTTGTTTCTTATATTTTAAAATAATTATTTAAAATTATCCGTCAACTTCGATTGAATTTGTTTACTATCCCAATTGATATTTTGTATTTACTTATATATGAAAGCGGTAATGTGTTGCGGGTCAACTTTATCAGGTAAACACGTGTGCCTAACGAAAACAGGAGTAATGAATGTACACAATGACAGCAATAAAACTGTGTCTATTCATTCTTAGAATTGTCGGCATTTGTAAATATAATTTCGGAGTTTATGTGAGTCTATTGGTAATAAATATATACTTAGTGATAATAAATAATAAACAACTTTTTCCGCCTAAACAATGTCTTCTCTTTCGTAATGAGAATGGCGGGTTCGTTACAAAGGTGAATCAGTGTACGGGTTAGAAGGCAAACCGATCAAGATCAAGCAGTGTTTTCGTTATAAAGAGTTTGCACTGTATTACAAAAATCATCCAAATATACGACATAATATTAAGAGAAACAAAACAATATCATTAATCAACTGCTTATTTATCGGTGGTTACAGATAAACATATCTAAGACTAAGAACAACATTAAAAAAAAGATTTAAGAAAGTCACAATCATCACTTTATTTTCTTTTTTTAATGAAGTCTACATTACTTTTCATAAATGCTTTTTTCAAACAATTCTTCTGATAATCTATTGAAGTTTGAACTTCGGAAATGATAATATTCTTTTAATGAAGTCTACATTACTTTTCATAAATGCTTTTTTCAAAAAATTCTTCTGATAATGTATTGAAGTTTGAACTTCGGAAATGATAATATTCTTTTAATGAAGTCTACATTACTTTTCATAAATGCTTTTTTCAAACAATTCTTCTGATAATCTATTGAAGTTTGAACTTCGGAAATGATAATATTCTTTTAATGAAGTCTACATTACTTTTCATAAATGCTTTTTTCAAACAATTCTTCTGATAATCTATTGAAGTTTGAACTTCGGAAATGATAATATTATTTTAATGAAGTCTGCATTACTTTTCGTAAATGCTTTTTTCAAACAATTCTTCTGATAATCTATTGAAGTTTGAGCTTCGGAAATGATAATATTTTTTTAATGAAGTCTACATTACTTTTCATAAATGCTTTTTTCAAACAATTCTTCTGATAATCTATTGAAGTTTGAACTTCGGAAATGATAATATTCTTTTAAAAGGTCCAAATGATGGGGCGAGTTATATTTACAAATAAATGTTTATTGTGTAGGTTACAATTGATATGTAAGTCGAACGACTCGCATGCTATTATAAATTTGGCTAAAGACTTATCATAACTTTAAAACTGAAAAAAATTATTGTTAGCCTAAATGACTGAAAAATTTTATCATGACTAAAACTAATCTTTTAATCATGAACATTTTAATCATACACTGTTTGTAACATATAAATGAAACTGAAATATTTACTTTTAATTGTATTTCGTACTACTTGCAATCACCGTCTGTTCTTCACTTACCTCTAAACTTATAAAATACTCATGACAACAGGCGCCGCTGCACCGAACGTTTCTTCTTGTTCATTATTATGCACAAGGTTTAACTGTTCATTAGATACATAATTCATTTGGCGAATAAAGTTTCATTGTTCAGACTCCACATATAAAATCCCTGATGCCTATTGTCCATCTGTATTATTATACGTGTATTACCTTTATTAATAAACTTATGAATGCTGTAATCAAAACATTTTTATAAACTTATGAATGCTGTAATCAAAACATTTTTTATCGCTTGTGTAATATAACTACCCAAACCCAAATGTAATTGTGACCAACAAATTACAATAAAAATAAGAGAGTCGCCTTTTCATTTATTAATATCTGTTGAGAAATAAAAATTGCATTCATATGTAGATTTTGGTTAATTGTTAGATGTAGTTTCTTCGGATTTCTCTGGAAAATTTAATACAGCAATAATCTATTAAATTTTGAAGGAGAAACTTCTTTTGGCTCATCTTGTCCAATTTTTTGATGGAAAAAAATTTACTAAGTCGCGTCCCGTCACGAGCGTTACGCGCTTTCGGTATACTCGGCGATAGGTTGAGCTGGGCCGAACGAGAGGAACGCCGAGTGGGGCCGAATATAGTATTCTTTACGATCGGGAAAAAACTGCGAGTTCGTATCACGCAAGGTGACGAGACCGCAATATCTATAACATTTTGAAGGAGAGACTTCTTTTGACTCAATTTGTCCAATTTTTTGATGGAAAAAAAATTTACGAAGTCGCGTCCCGTCACGAGCGTATCGCGCTTATGGTATACTCGGCGATAAGTCGAACTGGGCCCAACGAGAGAAACGTCGAGCGGGGCCGAATATAGTATTATTTACGATCGAGAAAAAAGTGCGAGTTCGTATCACGCAAAATGACGGCGCCTCGCGTATATTCGACAGCGGGCCGAGTATACCGAATTGAGAGAATAGCTGGGGAGTGCGAGATATCCTCCCTCTCTCCCACTGTCGGGTTATGCTCAGTATATAAAGTCCCGTCGAGTCAACGAAAACGTATATTTTTTTCTTAAGAAAAATGTATTTATTTCTTATGTGGTGTAATTTGTATGTAACTGTTTGTATATTGTAGTGAACTTTATAAGTTAATTGAGCTTATTTGTATTAATTAGTATCAAAAACATTATGATATTATTAAAGTAATTACTTTTACTCTTGTTTTTTTTTAAGTTAGGTATTCAAAATATCTCACATCTCAATACGATTATCTATATTCCTCGCTA
The DNA here is from genome assembly GCA_039881145.1 of Druceiella hillmani. NCBI lineage: Eukaryota > Metazoa > Arthropoda > Insecta > Lepidoptera > Hepialidae > Druceiella > Druceiella hillmani. The sequence continues at coordinate 18,935,211 of JAYKKI010000029.1, forward strand.
AACATTTTCACTTCTGTTGTGTGGTCTTAAACATATCCAATTTGTTTTTGGTTTGAGCCTTTTACGGAGACATTACGTATTTTTCATTTTTATAAACACACTAAACGTTCCGTTATCATGAAAAGAATCTCCTTGGAAAAAGAAAATACTGAATTTTCGGTACAATCAACTTTTTCTGCAAATTTTCCTCAATATTCATTGCAGACAAAGTGTTAATCGCGTCGCCTTGACGATGTCGCGCGGCACTCGGTGTGCATGCGCTACAGGACGTTTAACCCTTACGATAATGTTGAAATAATATATCTTGTGAAATCAAATAAGCTACAGGACAATTGAATTGAATAAAGTCGTCTCATTTTATATTCAAGAACCTATAGAAACCAGCTTGCTACACCAATATAAAAAAGCCTCTTTATTAGGAAGACTTTTTGGATAGTTTTTTATAAATATGTATACTTTTTACAGGTTAAATTTCGAATATATGATTACCATGAGGGTAAATGAGTGAAATTTGATTGCTTCCCCCCCCCCTTATCGTGAAAAAAATGTTCTTCGATTTTTTTTGTAAAATTTCACAATCGTCTTCGTCGAAATCATAAGCTGGAATAAATAAAGTCTTGCACACTGGATCTTAAGTCCTTATGTATATGTATATTTAAAAGAAAAGTCATTTATTGCGAAATGAGTGAATGGAGTGTCAAGCCATTTCTTCATATTTCTACAGTACAGTTCTCCAAGACGAAGAAATTAATATATTCCGCAATTTTCCAGGAGTTGATTATTTGTATGTACATTTATACTTATAAGTACAATGTCTTATAATACAAATCATGTGTATATTTACCTACGGAACTATTTTATAACAAGTGGTTTGTAGACTCTTCATTTCTTGTAATCTCGTTATATAATTGAAGTTTCCTAGATATTTATCGAAACTTCGCATTATTCTATTTATCTTTTCGGTATATCTGTAATTTTTTAAGTACCATTTCCGACAATAGGTTAGTTTCCACTAAGAATAAATCGTATGGATTGTAATATATAATATTTCATCATGATATGGAGATACCAAAAAAACATTATTTTTACTTTTAGGAAATAAATTCGGAAAAATTGCGAATTTAGTCACATGACAGTGAACACCAATCAGAAATTGTTACGTCACACCACGCAAAACATCATCGTTTTTGGTGACATTTTCGCATACAGTACAGGTTATTTGATCAAGTTATTGAACAATTTTACAGTTGTCCTCAACTACACCTTAAAAGACAAGTACAATTCGCAATGGAAACAGGTTTTAGTAAAGCAAATAGTAGGAATTCGCCCAAAATAGACGCTTGGTAGATCTTTCGCCTCAAACAGTGACTTTTGTTTATCAGTATTTCATACTGGGGCACTACACAGTACTTGTAATTAGGGGAATTAATTTTTCATTAAACAAAAGAAGCAATGTCATATTCAGATACGATTTTTTAAATTTGTTTCATGAGTAGTGATGTCATCAAAGATGCCATGACAGTATTGAGCGTTTTCGAGGTAAATTTAAATTGTTTTCTTAAAACGCAAAAACATTATGTAAATGTTTGGTTTTTGAAAAAAGATCACTTTTTTGGGTTAAATAGTTAGTAAGGAAAAGTATTAACCGCTTTCCCAAATTTAGTCAACTAGCCTATTACCATCCAGAAGTATTTTCTGTTACTTCTACACTTTTATTGTTTACTTGAGTCGTTGATAATATCATTGGAAATAGGAAAACGGGAAACTTCAACTCTGTTCATTCTTGCATCTTGAACCTTTTTTCCTCGGAGGTTATACGCCATGGAGAGTTATTTGACCTAAGCAGAAACGTAAAGTACAAAAATGGTTGAAAAACAAGCAATATTTTTAATAAATATTTTATATTATTTTAATTTTATCTTTATATCTAGCGTTATTTTAATTATCATTATGAGTATTTCACTAACAATTGCTGTTGTAGAATACTTGTTGCTAGTTTGCCAATATTTCGAAAACATTTTTTACGAAATATTGGCCAATTATTAATTTTCAAACGTAAGAAAAAATTTTATAAAAAGATATATAATCTTGTAAAATAAAAAGCGTTTATAATAATAAATAAGCTAGAACTATTTTGTAGATTTTTTGCTGTATACATTTTCTTCAAACGTTATTTATATGTAAATTCTAAAGGTTTAGTTCTTTTACTCAAAAATACTTGTATGGTCCGATATTGCAACATAAAATGGATCTTGAATTGTTGAATATATTTGGCGTTAATTTTGTAGAAATTCATTATTCACAATTAATGAAACAATAATAAAAATTATTACAATGAGCAAAAAGAAAAAAAATTGGGCGAAACTATGTACAGCTTGACTGTATTGTTTATTTAAATTAAAAATGACACAAAAATATGTGACAAAAGTATAACGATGAAAGTGGGGGGAGGGATGGTTACGATACAGTCAAACGTTAGGGATAAATTGTCACGTAACAGTTTATTTACTTCAAACCGATTACAGTTAATAAATTGGTTAACATTATGTTCAAAATTAAATGAAACTACGTGATGTAGTATTATTTCTACTTTCTTTAAGTTCTTTATCGCGACCTAGGTTTCGTTGTATTACAAAAAAATTACTAGGACATAAAAATTAACATCTTCAGGTGGGCTATTGGCAAAGATTGCTAATAGCCCACATGAAGTTGTTGTAATCCAACGAAACCTAGGTCGTAGTAAAGAACTTAAAGAAAGTAGAAATAATACTACATCACCTAGTTTCATTTAATTGTTGATAAAATGGATCCTAATAGACAATCTCTTTATCTGCAATAAAAATTATAAAAACATACAAAACATTTCATACTTCTATTGTTATTCAATATTTGCTATTTGTTCATACCAACAAAGTAGAAATCACCTTAATATAAGTTTAGGTATACAGAAAATAAAACTAAAACATATCGATTTTTAGTCGCGTGCTCCGATGCGAATATGAGGTTATACAGCCGAGACGAATGGCGGCCTTAAATGTAACGACGGAGAAAATAAACGAAATGAAGAAAGGGAAATAAACAAAGTTGCTTTTGGTCGCGTGCTCCAAACCATTGCCTACATCCCTCATCTCATGGTTTTTATGAGTGTTTGAACATATTTTCGATGTGTGTGCGTGCGCGTGATCGGGCAAGTATGTGTTGGAACATCTGCCGAACGTTCGTCAATCAGGTACATATGAGATATTATACAGGCTGAATGTATTTTACTCCGCCACGAAATGCGGCCTTGCTGCGGACTGGTTTCACCTGCGGTTGCGATGTGTCCGGAAATAAACTGCTAAAATATTTCATTGTTTGTTTATGTTACCATATTTTTCTATTAGTTTCGTTTGAAGATGACAAGTATTAGATCGCATGCGTAATAAATATACTTTTTATGATCCTGTGTTGTAGGATTTCCAATTAGCTGTTACGGGAATACCAGAAGGTCAGAAACTCACGAAGAGTCCACAACTTACGTATACACGTCAAGTTGAGAAACTCGACAATTCGGCTATTTTTAAATTAAAAAGAAAAAAGAAACACTTACTAACTTAGAGAAGTCTTAGCACATGAATTTAGTTTTTGGCGATTAACATTGAAAGTTAAAATTTGGCATAATTGCAGGTAGTAATGTAGACATAGCTGCTCTTAGTTACAGAATTAACGTATATAGTAAAATAATTAAGGACGGCATGTTTTATATCAAATGAAATCTTTACTTAAATAAGATCTCCAAGACATATAATTTGTTTTTCTGGTATAATTTCTAAGAAAATTTCCAAAAATTGCTGAAAATTCGATGTCTGCAATCATCGATCGGAAAAATCTGAAAATAAATCGGAAATGTTGGTGGTGATGTTTATATATTAACAAAGATTGTCAGCTTTGTGTTTTTACCTGAAATAAAGTTTTGTTCTAAACAAATTAAGTAATAAAAGCTAAATTACAACTAAAACATTAATGATAACGAAAAAATAATAACTTGTATAAATTCTTCATATTAAAATATATACTAAAACTATTAGAATATTTTTGTTAGTTTTAATGTTTATAGAAATTTCGTGTGTCAAGTTTATTCGTTGTAGTTTGTATACGAGTATAATGTTTTTTTTATACTTATATATATATATATATATATATATATATATATATATATATATATATATATATATATAGTTGAAAAAAATTTAATTATAAAGAATTTCTACAAAATCAACGCCAAATATATTAAATACTTTAAATATATATTTCTTTATAATTTTCATGTAAATTCTTGTACCTACTGATAGCACAAATAATAGGTCGCATGATGTTAATTTGAAGTTATTTTACTCGCTCATTCAGTGCAAATGCTTTGTTTTAATCACCCATTTTCATTGTAAACTTGAACAATTAACTTATAAGAAAAATAAACTAATAGATAAATTTTTTTGCAACGAAATCGTTTTCAAGTTACGACTGGATTTGGTGAGGTTTTTCATTAAGAGAAAACCGGTTTCTACTTTCATAAAAATGACAAAAGTACAGACCCGTACTGGTTATTGTTTTACAACTTTCCTAAAAATTCACTGTCAGTCGCGGTAGGTCTTGGTCAGGTTTAAAAAGCTAATGAAGTTATGTAATGTGTGTTATAAACAGCCTGTACACATAAGAGAAGTGTGGATGCACACACTTCTTATCATTTCTTCCCCCTCGTCTTGCTTTTCATAAGTCACCCCTGTTGTGCCGGGTGTCGTCCAACGCAACCGATGTTCGGTCTCCACGTTGTACTTAATTCGTTACGAACAGTTATTTTCTTGACGCACAATACGCAACAACCGTCAATGGTTAATTAGGCCTCCATTGTCAAACGATGGTCGTTCTCGGAAAATTGGCCACTAAGTGAGGCTTCAAAAGTAGAAAATGTATTATTTTTTATCTATGCAAATATCCAAGTTTATTGTAAAATGATGACATGTTCGGATATCAAGTTTATTGTAAACTATCAAATATTGTAAATAACCTGAGTTTTAATATTAGTCTAAATTGTTTAAAGATTAGTTGAGGGACATATCGATAGATTCGTCCCAGTGTGACAAACTGAGTATTTTAAATAAATACCCGTTATTATTTTAATATTACCAGTTAACAGTTGCTGTTGCAAAACATTTGTTGTTGCTAGTTCGCCAATATTTCGAAAAAAAATAAGGAATTTTAGTGTTTTTATTTATATTTTATGTAAAGCTAATCTGTGTAACTTAAATATTTAATAACAGTACATCTTGATTAGTATGATAAGGGACAGCAATAATTAGCAGTGTAGATGCTGGATTTTGAAAGTGGTCTAACAATTATGGTCACCTTGATTTGATTCATTAGTGCATCGATGCCCTAATCTGTAAAAAGATCCGTTTCCGCCGTCTAGCGTATGATTTTAAAAAACTATTGTGAAACTATTGTGGTGGTAAATTTGGGTCGAAAGAAAGGCTGCAACGAACGTAACCCAACGCATTAGTGAAAAGCTAACGCAAATGATTCTGAATTTACATCAACATTTTAAAAACACGCAAAGTATTAAGTTTTGGTTCATCCGCGGAAAAGTCTTAGACCGTGTAACCTACAATTAAATTAATTAGATTTTATTAAACATAGCGTCTTATTATTTTGTATATCCCCCGTAATCACCATTCAGTTGTAATATTCAACTATCCATAAAGACAAGGACAATAACTACATTTGAACATATAAAAAATTATCTCAAATTTATCGAGTGTGATGCTTGCTACTTTAAAAATATTAAAATGCCAAGTTCAAAAATATTTATTTCTGATATAATGTGTGTAAAATGAAGATTAATAATTACGAAAGAAATTAATCGATTTACTTCCATGTTTTTAAATTAGAATTGCAGGTGTAAACAACTTTGGAAACATTATTGAATCTTCATAATATTTTATAAACGCATTTTTTTGCCACGTATGTCATTCTTTGTAACATTCATAAGTGTGATATTTGTTTTACTTAAAACATCTTGTTTATTGTTCTGTGTTACGTTGCTTTCTTCGTTCTCCTTTCTCGTCACGATCACTTCAAAGTCGCTGATCAGTTGCATTTTACAATGTATCCTTTACTTCATCCTTTGTTTGAAATTCCTTAATTGTCCTTTTTTATAATCTTATTTTTGCAAGAGTATTTATATCACGGTGATCGCCTGTTTTCAGGGCCATTTCACTGATTAATTAATTGTTTACGAATCGTGATTTTTTGTCGTATTGCTCCATTGACTACTTCAAAGACGTGATCGTAAAGGTGCTAGAGATCGAACATTTTTAAGGGTTAATTTGGTTTTTATCATGCATTTTCTTTGTTTCATTTGAAGTTTTCTCAGATATTCACTTGCCAAGTCACGAATAATTAAGTTATGAAATAAATAAGTCACAGTAAACATTTTATTATCCCTATCGCCCTGTACCTTTTATATCCTTGTTAAGTTCCGTTACATTTCAAAATATCTAAATAAAACAAGAATAGTGAAATGTGCCGAAATAGGTCAGTTTTATTATTAGTACACTCGAGTTAAACATACATGAACTAGTCATTCGTTTTACTATTTAATATTTTATGTGAAAGCTCTCTTCAAATGCATATTTTTGTTAATAATAAAAATGTCTCAAATTCATTTGAAAATCTGTTTCGAACCGCCTCAGATTTACAACTTTACAAATATAAACATCGGACGTAACGACGCCCGCGTATTGAGTACATGACCGTGCGGGATCCAGGTTAAAAATATACACGAATAACTTGTTTACAGGCCATAATATTTTATAGACCGATAGATATAGAGGCAATATTGAATAATTTATATTACGTACGTAAAGCACGCCCCTGCAATGCTACACCGCACTTACCTCCCGTTTCGCACCTGGCGCGCGCGGCCTGAACACGTGGTTTTCAATTTGGAATCTTGCATCGAACATCTGCTCTTTTTTGTTGTCTCTGGCGAAGAAAGAACGAAGCGGGTAGCGCGTTTGTATATACGAAAATGAACTTAAAAGTTATTTTGTATATGGTGTGTTTTCGCGGAGCAGTGGGTGTTTCTTATTTTATTTAGGTTGGTGCATATTCCATTATCTTACGTTGACAGCTGAGAGACTATATCTGTTGGTGATTTTCGCTTTTCACGGCCAGTCCGCTTTTGACTTGCGCGCGTACGCTTTCTAGTACATGTGAGATTCTGTTGTTAATTTGCAGTTTATTCATAATTTAATTGTGTTTTTTTAAAAGTAGATATTATTATTTGTGAAATATATTGACGGTGTCAAAGAAAATTGCAATGATAATTTGTTTGTCAGGATTTGTAATTGGCGGGTATGTTTATTATTATTTTTTATATTTATTTCATTGAATAATTTTAATGATTTTATTTGCTAATTTTAACCAATTTGACACGTCGTTATTGCTTTATCTTATTTTTACTATTTTGCTTTATTTGCATGTTTTTTTTTTTTAATTATTTACTATAATAATGTTGTTTAGAAAAATATAGTTCGGGCGTGTTTTCTGAGCGTTCCCATTTTTTGTTTAATATTATTTCGAAATTTATGTCAGTTTAATTTATGGTTTATTGATAGCTTGGTTTTTAAAGTTCCGTAGGGAAATCCCTTATAATTTCATGTCTGTCCCTCCGTCACAGCCTCACACCCGTCAAGTCACTCCGTGACAGTTTCTTTAATTTTAAGACTACGGAAGTATATGCTTCATACGGAGATTAATATATGATAAAATGTTATTTTTTCAATGTAGTATGGTGCCCTACTTTGTGTGTGTGTTCAGATTTACACAGGCCGGTTTTTGATATTGGTATTCATCAAGCATGTCCGTTATTATTTATAATTTGGAGGTAATTTTTTTTAAGTTTTGTCTATGACACTGCCTGTTCGCAACGCGTATGTTTTTATATGTTTAAATAAAATTTATTTAAAATAATATAATTTGTCTAAAAAAATATTTATTTACATTTTTTTTATATTGACATAATAATTCACAAGTTTTCTAAGTATAAGTTCAGTTTAGCGAAAATGTAAATATCCCAGTTTTTTTTGTTTTAAATGAAAGAATATAAATATAAAACACGTATTTGAAAATTTGGGCTCGGTCACGATTATTTCACTATAAAAAATTGATTTAAAAAATGTACTTTCTACGAAGAAACGGTTGTCGATTGGCTGTCAAATATAAATGTTATAACCTCACTTTAAGCAAACTACTTTGTCTTTTATCTTTATCTTTGATTATATAGCGTTCGTTCTCTCCAGAGAGAACCTTTGCCAATGTCAAGTGTGGAAACTACTTTGTGCAACTTCATATTTTTATTTTTTAGGTTTATTTTTTTATGGCAATTAAGTCGAAAAGCTTATAACTGATACTTCCTTGACAAAGTGCACTTTTGTATTAACTTTTTCAAGTCACTTTTTTTTAATAAAATAATCACGACCGAACTCTACTTTTGGTTGATACATCATTTTTTACATATCGTCTTTCATTCAAAAAAAAGAAAAAATGGTAATTCACATTTTCGCTAAACTGAACTTGTTCCGTTTTCTAAGTTAACTAGCTATTATTTTTACAGTACAATGTTATTGTACGTGCATTAAATAATCCACTTTATAAATGTCGTACGTGATGTGGTATTATTTCTACCTTAATTAAATTCTTAACCACGATCTGGGTTTCGTTGTATAACAACATCTTCAGATAGGCAATTTGTAAAGATAATCATGACAAATAAAACTAATTTCTTTACAAATTGCCCACCTGAAGATGTTAAGAATTTAAATAAAGTAGAAATAATACTATATCACGTAGTTTAATTTATTTGTGAATAAAAATTAAGTATAATGCATTTCTACAAAATTAGCGCCAAATATATTCAATATTTTTTAAATTTTTTTTTCTGTGTCAATTCAAAAAATATTGGAACTAGGGTTAGATGTGGTAGTTGAATGCTTAAAATTTAAATGAATTATTAATTTAAATGTTGTCAAATCATATATATATTCTCGGACCACAAAATACCATAAAATTGATCTATTTGTGAGTTTCTCTTAGTGTCCTTATTCGATGTTAGCATTTATAGTTTTATACTTGTTTTATATGTATGGTCACGCGTGCTGGACACCCCCATGTTGTTATCAGGCAATGGGCTAGCAGCTGATGCGGGTGGTTCGATTATCTATTGCCGGGCAAGTAGGCGAAGGGTGATAAAGTTTAGACACAGTGTTTCCCAAAGTATGCACGTCATGCTCACGAAAAGTTTACTTGTTTCTCAACTAGCAAACGTTTCAATTTCAAAGGGTTGACGCATGGTAACAAACGGAGCAATCTGAATACATTCAAAATTGTACGAACTGATACGTTTATATATAAGCAGGAATATCCGTTTGGAACACGCTAAATGGAACACTTATTCTGAATTTTTTGGTTTCTTTTATTAAATTTGGAATTTTATGATGTTAAACGTTGTATAAAAATTCCTTGCACGTCAGCGGTGCCATCATCAGAAAAAGTTGGGAAACACTGCTATGTGCCTTATCGCGATCAGGAATGCATTATTTTTATTTCCTCGAATTGAGATAGGAAATTTTCTACCGTGACTCGTGTGTTTTTAGCGTGTAATAAAATTAATATTTACGTCGTGGCAGGGTCTTGCAGCAATTTATTTATTTATTTTTACATTTCAATAATTTTAATTTTAAATTAAATATAGCTTCACTAGGCTCTACTAGGCTTTTAATTTTTCATGTTTAATTTATTTTCATTCTTAGCATACTGCGATTTTTTTAAATAGATCATTACAACTGCAAAATTATAATTTTGCAGTTATAATAATCCTCTCTTACCGTCTATCGCGTTATTTATATTTGCAATTCAATAAATATATGTCTACACTTTACAATTATGTTGAACTTTAAGAGGGAATTCAAGTGAAATTAAGACATTATCGGGTATTTATATTGTACATTTTTATCCCGTGATAATTTTCGTGTAAATTTTCCCCAGCGGCGTCACGAAAGGTGTGACGAGAGTAATGCGGCAGGGGTGGGCGAGAACAGTCGAACGTTTTGACCTATACACACATTGTACACACAGTGTGACACGTTGTGCGTATAGTTTAGTTGATAATAAATTGTTTACGTTACGTAAATGTGCAAAAATCAAATGCACAATGAACGAGAAAGATTAGTAAAGTTTATAACGTAACTAGCTTTGTCTGTGGCTCGGCTCGCGTGGAAGTTGTGATATTAGAGCGTTTTAGTATTATTTTAGTGTGGTGGTACAATGATTAGCTATTGACGTTTTAAGTTTCTTGTTTACGACTTACAATGGCCCCATCTACCTCGCTCTGATTTAATGTTTCCTTAAAGTATATATTGATTTAGAAGTATGTCTTAAATGCAATATAGAACTATTTTGTGGATGTTTTACACACTAAAGTATGTTTGGATTAAATTACCTAACAAACATTACTAACCGCAAGAAAAAACTATCTAGCAGAAGTGAAATTTAATTTTTGGCGATTTGCCATTAATTTATTTAAAAAAAATAAAAATATTGTTATTAATTTTTCTTGACGCAATTGTCGCATAAATTCATGTCTGAAAACAATTTGTTATTGTTTACGTATAATGCTTATTTGAATGAAAGTATTTGAAAGCTAGTTTTCATAATTTTCCACGTGTCCCTGTGTTTATTATTACACCACTGGATGGGTGAAGATTTCAAATGCGGCTAGGGGCCAATGGCTTAGTTTCAAATATATATTTTTATATAGAATATTAAAAAATGTCTTTCGGAATTTAATTTAGACATCAAAACGGGGCTATTTGTTGAATGAATTTATTATAGTACAACGTGAACAAAAAAATTAAATCTGTTTTCAACAGAAATAGATATTTTTTTATTCTTACGAATTTCCGGAACTGATAATGTGGTGAACGATTATGAGTCCACTATTTTTGCGAAAATATACATAAATGGGAAAGTCAGTTAATTTTATTAACGATTCGCTTATTTGATCGCAGGACTCCGCCCCCCGGCGCTCCCGCCCCCGCACAGCAACCGTCACCACCGCAGCGCGCGGCGCAGAGGTCCTCGCAGCCGGTTACACACGTGAGTCTATTTCGTTTGTTATATAAAAAAATTTAATCCTTTTTTTCAGGATGTTGTTTATATGCAAACATAATGGGGAATCAAGTTAAAGAATATTTTTAGTGGATCCGTGTGATCGTAGTGCTTAAAAAAATACTTTGTCGTAATATTGTATAATAATAATGTGTATCTCATTTTATTTCTATTGCTATAGTAGTAAGCCGTGTAGATAATGTTAAACTCTCATTAAAATTTCTTTACAATTTGTCGTGTGATGGTTTTTATATTTGTTACTTAACCACATAAATACTGCAGAAGTAACCAACTCAACATTTTTTATATCAAAGATTGTGCAGCTGTTCAACGAGTGGTCTATTTCGGAAGTTTATTTTGAAATTTTTTTGCTTATATTCTCATAAACGAAATAATTTTAATTCCATATATTTCTGAAATTATGGTTATTTATATTATTATTGAATCTTTCTAAAGTAAATAGTTTATATATAAATAGTTTATTTTTTTAGTATATAGTTGATTACTTATATGAAGAATTATCAAAGTGATCTAAAGATTTGATAACACCAAGCAATCATAGTTTTATAATCTAAGCCAGGGTTTCCGAACCTTTTTTTTTGTTGAGGCTCCCCGGACTAAAAATTATATTTTCATGCCTCTCCTTTGATTTAGTAAATTAAATAAAAATGGTAACTGAAGTTTGTAAATACACAAACTTATCTTTTAACAGTGAGACACGATAATTTTAAACACTCAAACTGATTTCTCAACAAAAAATGTACACCAAAACGTCAAATTTTTCGCAAGTTTGTGGTAATAATAGTGAATATGATATTTAATTTCATTAATTTTATGCATGTAAATTAAACATTACATCGTAATGTTGTTTGTATATTTTTTCTTTCTAAAATGCAAATGCTTTCCGCCCCCCTTGACATCTCTCTATGCCCCCCTTGGGAGGCGCGCCCCCCTGGTTGGGAACTCCTGATCTAGGCATTGTTTTAAAAGAATTATGACAAATGAAAAATAATTTTGATGCTTCATTTTATCCAAGCCATTGAACACATCCACAAGTGAAAAATGGCAATTCACATAAAATAAAATAAAAAAAGAAGTCTAAAATTGCTTTACCTCCTTTCAAATGTGAATTGAATAAACAGGAAATGTGCCACTGAGGGCTTTGAGAACTGGCAAACAGACAGGTTGCCCTCGATTTAACAAAAGCGTTTAGCATAATTATTATGCTGCTGTCACATTGGGAAAGGAAGTGCATGTAATATTTGCCGGTGTGGCAAATTTTTTTTTGCTAGAGCATTTCATGTGGTCGTATTTTGTCTGCTAATGTAGCTCATGTCTGATCTGAGATAAACATTTAAATTGGGACGTGTTCGGAGCCCGCTTTCTCATCACGCTTAATTGTAAGAAAACCAGAGCATTACAAACGTTTTTAGTCGTCTGCATTTATAACAAAAAGGATCACTTCCATATTTAAATATGCCGTGATGGAAGAGAACTTATTAAGTGCAAAGATAATATTATACAGTTTTTCATTTCACATAATTTCTTTTTGTAATAGTTTTAATGTGCAAACAAATATTTAGAATGCACGTAAAGTTACCAATTATTTTGTATGATAAAGATTCTTAACAGAACATTTAATATTTACAGTAAATGTAATAGTGGTATAATTACTGTTAGTAACAGTTTGAAAACCATGTTGAATTTACTTTTTTTATAACCTGTAGAAATAGAAGAACTGATTGATACCCTGTTCTTATAAAGAAATAGATTATCGAGATAATATTAATAGATTATTAGAGATCATTTTATAAAGACATGAATAGAAAGTTGAACTAAGATTAGTAAATACGAAAATAATATGTTCTGTTTTTAATATTTAGTTGTATGTATAAATTTTGTTTGCCTACTTTCAATTGCTATCTTGATTACATACTTGGAAGAGACTATGATGCAAAATTGTTTTACGATATGTCAAAAATTGCATATAGATTTATGCAACCATAATACTTGTATGTAAGAACAATTGAGGCCCTATTCTTTTTCAATGTTAGTTAATGAGCAGAGAAATTATTCTTACAGAAATCTTCAAGATAAAAATTGTATATTGTTTACTCTGAAAGTACAGGTATTGCTTTGCATACAATTGATTTTTACTTCCATCTTGGCAATATAGCGAAATTTCTCAATAACTTAATTTTGTCTGTTAACAGGCGGTCATAAAGGCATACTACGACGGTCCGCTATCCACAGGAGCCGGTGCTAATAGGACTAACGCAAGACCGTCTATTACCAACCTAACTCAAGGGCCATCACCCAGATCGGAGACCAACTTACATCATTTAACTCATCATAATCGAGGGTAAGAGATTGGTTTTAAAAATTGATTCTTGCCGAATATTGGTGGATATAAAAATAGTATGAAAGTATAAATTGTTAGAAGTAAATGGTTACTTCATTCAAAAATATGATTTTACTCGGCATTTTAACTTGTTATGAGTATATTTCTGATTCACTCTAAAAAATATTTTAAAACACCTTATTTGTTCTTAAATTATAATCTTCACATGAAGAAGTCATCGACATAATCTTTATATGAAAGAAGCACATTTACGGTAAATGAAAATATTTAATTAACTTACAGATTCTTATTAGAAATATAACTGTTTATATTCATTAAATGTATTAAATGGTTATCATTCTTGCCCACAGGTATAGTCCACCTCCACTCTCAACACAACAGCAAATGCGACCAGCTCATCAGCAACAGGCACAGCGTTTCTCCGCTCACCAGCATCAGATCATGCAGCAGTTTGGAGGCAGCTCGCAGGCGCTTGGATTGCATTGTAAGCATAAATTTGAATTTTTTAATATTGCAAATTATTTTTATAAATATGCTTGTTATTTATACTTCATTTTATGGCAAATACATAATTGAACAATTACTTCTTCAACTCCTACACAGCAACGGAAATTCACCGTGATACTCTGCTCAACTCGACGAGCAGTTCTAATGAGTCTGTTTCATCAATATCGTCCCGTGACCTCATAGCGCCACCCACACTTAGTTCTTTGCCCAGCATGGCGGCCAATCACCAACACGGGTCACCAGTGAAATCGCGTCGCATGCTTGCGAATTCGCACCATGGGCCTGCCACCTACTATGCAACCAGCTACCGGCCGCAGGCGCAGCACAATGTGTAAGTGGGATTTGTCCTTGTTCATTGGTAGTTAGATGGTTATGGTTGTGAGGGAATTCTATATATGGAATGTATATCAGGAGTTTGTGTAATGTAAGGCTGAATTTGTTGTAAGTTAATTTATGGAGATGTTTTAAATTTATAAAAATAAGTTTTGTCTCCCATCACTAAACAGTTAAATGGCCTGCATACAAATGCTTAAATAACATTTTTTTTTCTAAATGTATCTCTACTGTGAAAATTTATCTCCTATAAGTCTAGATAAAGACAAATATTCATAAAGTCATAAAGCAAAAATAAATTTTTGTCAGCAATTAAATATTTTCAGTTTTGTATAACTTTCAGTACACAGAATCAAAGAGTATGTTGGAGTTCTTAATATCTTAAAAACTTTCAACATAGTTTCGTAATGGTTCACAACTGACGGAACTGTGGAAAAAGGCTTGTAAGGATAAGCATTTTTTAACAAACTTCTTTTGTCGCTGACCGAACAGTAGGCTGACAGAAAAAATAATTTACTTCCATTTTTACCTGAACAGACCCGCCATGCTATATTTTGCTCAATTTGCATTATCATAATAAAATATATTGGTACTCGCAAATGGAATTTCATTATTAAATGTTTTAGCGAATGAACAAAAATCTTAGTTAAAAAAATTAGAAAATGAAGAATAAACTGAAATTTTAGTAGGTTTTAAGTTAAAATTTCTAGGCAAATTTCATTAATTTTTTATTCAATTTGTTTTAAAAAAAAATTTTTAATATATATAAATCTAAGGGCACACTCCTACAAAATACAAAATAACACATAGAAAAATTCAAAAGAACACTAAATACAAAAGTTCGCATAGAAATGCTTCATTGATTTTAATAGTAATTTATTTAGTGATTTGCCTTATATATGTTTATACCATAACTAACTTGCTATGGTAAGTGAATAATGAAATTTAATTTCTTGATGTTAACAGAAATGTAGATGAATTTTTAACTGGAGATACACTTTCTAAACTATCTATGGTTAGACAAGTGTTGTTGAGGATGATACTTAAGATAGTGAAATCGGATTAGAATTATCTAGAAAATTTCAAGCCTTCAGACTACTTTAATTCCTTGGATTTATTCGTAACATGAATTTATTGTAATACATAATAATCCAAAAGAAATATTATTATGTAGTAAATTGAGTTGAAAAGAGTCTCAATTTAAGCTGCATTGTTGACTGAAGAAAATGTATATATTAGATTACGTTTAACTATACATAATGTATTATGTACATATTTTCTTTTAAATAAAATTTTGAAAATATAAAATATATCTTTAATTAAGAGATAATTTAAACAAAGATTGTAGATTTTTTGTACCCTGTTTGGATAAAATGATCTGTACTGCGTGATTTTTGCAACTATCCTTGATAAATTTATTGGGTATGTTGCAAATTAAAATTTCAAAATATCTGTATATTATTTGTCTATGTGCATGGCATAAAATGAAATGTATTTTAATTTGTGAATATTTTTTTGCATCCCTTTTTGCAGAATAATTAGTAACTGGTGGTTTTACTAACTTTTATTTTTAGGGGTTTAAAAGCACAACTCTGGGTAATGGGTAGTTTTTGGCTAATGCACAATGTTTGGATATTGAAATGCACTTTTTTGTGAATACTGCTATCATAAACTATATTTTTTTAACTGTCAAATATCAGAATTCAATTACAATCACATTGAACATTTATTACATGTGTGACATTGGCGGGTTCTCTGTTAGTTCAGCCATACCTACTAATTTGGAAAACGATGAGGGTTGCCATGTTAATATTTAAATGCAATGTGAAGTAATTGAAGATGAGAGGTATCTCTTAAAGTTTTTAGTATTTCAAGAATGGAACCAAATAGCGAGTTTGTTATTTATCTATTATTTTTTAAAAAAGTCTCAGTGACGCTCTATGCAATTCTTTCATTTGGTGGAACCGCAGAGACCAGCAGTCAGCTCGCTCTTTCTTGGTTGTTTCTGAAGGCAGTCACCACTCCTTTGGTGTCGGGGAACCATACTCTTCACACATTTATTTTTATTCTTGAGAATAAATAAAAATCGCATTGTACAACATTGGGTTGCATGGTGGATGAGCCATAATTTTTATATAAGAATGCCAAAAAATTTCCCATTTCGAAGGCATTTCCTTCGTGCTTTTTCCAAAATAACAGGCAAGCGATTACTGGTATACCAGATTGCGGTAACTACTATTTTATTTTACAAAACAGTCATTGCATAATAACCTGTTCTTCTTTGTAGACAACTCGTCAGAAAGAAACGCCACTATGCAGATTGCCTCTTAGTTTCGGATTCGTAACGGTATATCCAGCTTTCATCATCTGTGTCAATGTTGAATACAGCATTTGAGTAACCTCCATCCAATTGCGCAACCCAATCAACATGACGATGCTTTTAAGCTTCGGTCTAATTATGGGGTATCTATCCAACACAATGCTTCCAGACGCCTGAATATTCATGTAGAATTTTCTGTACTTGACTCGTACGAATGCCTGAATTAGACTGAAGCTGCTAATAGGGTTCTTGTCAGTCTTGAGGAATTCCTTCATGGATATCACCGCTGAGATTACACTCGTTAAACCAACTGTGAGTAGTATGGGATAGAACCTCATCATAAAATGTCATTCAAAGTCAATTGTACCTTCGTTGTTGATTGAGATCACAACGAAAATCATAAAAAACCATAGAAAGAATTGTTTCTTCTTAAATTTATTTTGAAATGATACAATTTTCAAATTGTCACCAATTTGTAAAAACAAATGATTTATTCAAGCAAAGTACCCAAGAGTTTAATTTTCGAAATTAGAACTTATTGTTACCCATTCTTAGCTATATAAAATAAAATAAGATGTATCTTATAGTACTGATTATTTAGTATGAAATGAATTGCTAAGTTTTAAATGTTTATTAAAAATTTGCAATTACTGATGGTTTAAAGATTTGGGAATTTTTTTTTTATTTATAATAATATTTATTTAATAAATTGAATAATTCTTGAAACGAGTAGAAATATAGTTGTAGAAAGTATTTTGCATGCCTCTACTACAAACGAGTAATACAATAAACTAAATTAATAATGCACTATTAATTGTACTAACCCACGCGGCCTAGGGCTCAGTCGTCGTCAGCGATCGCGCAGCCCAAGAGGTCGGCCAGCCCCAGTACGGGGCCCAGGTTAGTGGTGTTACATTGCACGTTCTTACGCTGTTGCGTTTTGCTGTTGCACTTTGTTACTAACAATTTTTATTGCCATTTTCTTTTCCTAAATTATTTGTTTGTATACACTGGACAGAGTTTTTAGTAATACGTTCAGCTCTTTATTACCGTACAACTTTAGCATTGTTATTGCACACTATGGCATACACAGAGGTTGCTGAATTGATATAGCAAGAATTATTTGGATTCCTCTTGGTAAGATGAAAATAATTTATTTTTCAATAATGAAATATTTTTTACTTCCAACATCTTCTGTATCCTAATACTCATATCACTTAATATTAAGTGGATAAAGTGTTCACCGGGTTATGTTACTTTTTGAGATGCCGCACAACGACCAGTGTGGCGTGCACTGGTTAGGCCAGGATGAAATATGAAAATTTTATTGATTATAATTGTCTTATTTTGTTTTCACTATCCAAGGAAAACTGGCTTGCTATAACAATTTAAAAACACCTGTGTGCTTATTTTCAGTTTTAGTAGTTTTAGATACGTTTTGTTATATAATTGTTACAAATACACTTTCAAAATATATATAAAATGACTAGTTTTGCTCCGAAATTATGTGAAATCAGTTTGATTTTATTGTCTTACAAATTTTAAAATGTAATGTGTGTGTTTTCGTTTCTAACTTGAGATTTATGTAACTGATTCTAATCAACTTTTTTTGGTAGCTTGAAGGTTACAGATTCTTCACCTCCATAATATATAATGATGAATAAACTGAAATCTAAATAGTGCAGTTCAAGCTTGTGTAGCACACGTAGTATGTTATGTATATGTTATGCATATAGTTGTGTGCTGTCACTCGTAAGCATGAAGGAGGATGAGCAGAGATGTATGGTGTGTAGACCTGTGGTGACAAGATATATGTCATTGGAATGCTCTCAAGCTTTCTACTGTTGTGGTCAGTCTCAAATTGTTGTGGGAAAAAAGTTATAGCTAATAGTTTGTTTAGCTGTAACGTTTTTCATGTAATGTTTACTGTATCCAAAAGTCATTTATTACAGAAAAACATTATTATTACACTTTTTAGTAAATCAAGAATAACCAAACTAAATATAAATACATTAAAATGAATGGGGTCTCAAATCTTTGTGCATAGTTGTGAAGAATTTGAATTTTGTGCTAAAAAGTTAGGCGATTACTCAGCAGCAAATTACAGTCATGAAGAGAATTTTTCAATGACATATGTCTGGTTGTTATTGGTCGGTGCTGACATTTTCCATCCTCTTTTGTAGCAGTGTTGACAGTTTATAGATTAGCGTTTAAATACTATATCAAATAATAGTAATTTCTCCTATGCTATTGATCCTTTTAAAAAGGAATCTAATATTATAACACAGCTTTTCCATGTGTTCACCTATATATATATACATATGTATATATATATATATATATATATATATATATTTATATATTTACTAACTCTATCCAACGCTAATGGCTGATATATTTCATTATGGTGTGAGTTTTGATTTGGCTTACCACACATAAAAAAATTTCCCTTAAGAACAGCTTCATATAATATGTAGTTTGTGAATGACTATTATACATAAAAAGAATATATCACAATGGAAAGAATGTTGTCTTCTCCGAAGAAAGTGAATTTTTTTAATACATCCAATGTGGATGTCAATGTGTTGTAGACTAGATAAGTTTACTTCCTGTGACAGATGTTGACATATGGTTAAAATACGGAGCCCAATTCGAAAATGTTGTGAAGCTTAAAAAATATTTAATAGAAAATAAATAGTGGTGAATGCCTCTTGACGTATGTACTGAATCAATGGAAAGTCGAATGTCGACCGCCAAATCACCACCTACAAAAATCGCATAAAGATTTTTCCCATTAATATTGGTATAGTGTAACACATCCACCTTGTATGGAAAGTAAATATAAAAATATTTCAACGCATCAGTGAATATAGTGAAGATGCACGATCAAAGCTATTATAATGGATACACATAGCAGACAATGTTGACTTTAATTTTTGTGTGATCATGAAAAATATATATTAGTACAGTGAATAACACAATTGCCTTACTTCGATAACATAGTTTCTTATTCAAATTAACATAATGGGCTTTTGATCTGAGAACTAGTATAATTCCTGTAAAATGAAACTATATTTCTTACTCATTAATACAAATTTATTATTACAATATATCAATAGATGGCATAACATTTATATTAATCTGTTGCTTGTGCCTGACGAAAGAATACGTCAAAACATTCAATGTTGTTATTTACAAAGGAATGTTGCAATACATCACATCCGAAATAAGTCATAAGTGTTGCAATACTATCACATCAGAAATAAGTCATAAGAGAGTATATGCCAAAACATTCAATGTTGTTATTTACAAAGGAATGTTGCAATACATCACATCAGAAATAAGTCATAAGTGTTGCAATACTATCACATCAGAAATAAGTCATAAGAAAGTATATGCCAAAACATTCAATGTTGTTATTTACAAAGGAATATTGCAATACTATCACATCAGGAACAAGTCCCAGTGTCTTAACGAAAGTGTACATGGGAAAAGTTGTGGACTGAAGCTAGTTAAATATATTTTATCACTTTCACATTTTGTTTTCAAGCATTTGACTCCATTTCGTACAAAATTAACCTCATAGAATTCTTATATTAACAAATCATCTAGATATTCTATGTAATCATTTCATCATTCGCCACATTGTTTTAGGCAAGGCACACATTAAATACAGAATTGCCTTTAATTAAAACTGTTTTGTTATAATTAACAGGAAATAATAATGTGATAAAGTAGATTTATTATAGTTATGAGATTTTATTATAAATAGAGAAGCACAGTTAGAAAATATTTTTCGTTGATTTATTTATAGGAAGTTCTGTTCTGAATAAAGTATATTATAATTGTTGTATTCATTCTATACAAAGCGTAAATAACATTTAAAATATTACTGATAATTTACGAGGAAATCAAAGTATTTTTTAAGTCATTTCAGAAAAGCGTAACTAAGCAGCTCTCACAATTTATTAGTTTATACATAAGTTGAAGAAATGACGCATGTTTCTAAGAATGTCTATATGCATTCTTAACTTTTGTTGCATGGTAATGGTGAAATAAAATATGGTCGATTTCGTTATGGAAAATTTTTACTTACCAATGGGCAACTTTGTCTATGTAGGAGATGTGTTGTGAGTCTACAGGCTTTTAATAATTTTACATATCTCATAAGGAGTGTATAGTTGTATCATGTGAAACACTATCAATACAATCTAGTAAAAAACTAATAAAATTATACTTGTACTGTTGTCATTTTTCCATGTGAACTCCTCTTAGCATACATTTTATAATCAATCAAAATAATTTACAATACCTAAATATGGTGTAGTGTGTTGTCTAAAAGCATTTTAATAATTCATAAAGGCAATACCTTGTTCCGTTTTCACAAATTTAATCTAACATTCACTCGTAATATGTCAACAATGATATTTACTACTTTCTATTGATAAAATGCTGCACTTATAATGAAAAATACCTAACCGAAAGTTATTATTTCTGTCGTTTTCAAGCGACCTGTATGTTTCTCACACGTTCCCTATATCTTAACTCCATTTAATTTTATCTCTTGCCTATAATATGTGCTTTGGCTTAATAATAAGGCTTATTATAAAATTTTAAATGGATTGGAATTATAGTAATTGAATTTCGTTATACATATATTAAGTACTTTTTAAATAATTACATTTTTATCAGTCGAAGAATTTATTGATATTTATTCATAATTTTATAAAAAATATTAATCTATAATAAATAGTTTTGTTATTAACGTGGTTTTGTTTACACATTACAGGCGTGTCCGTACACTGTATGCGTGTCTGGGAGAGAGTGACGGAGAGTTGTCGTTTGAACCAAATCAGATTATAACAAATGGTAAGTTTTATTTTAAATATCTTATGTATAAAGTTTGAGGAGCTACACATATTAAAATACGTTATGGGGAAAGTTAAAAATAAATAAAGCAATGGAAATAGAGTTAAATTAATTAAAACAGAATAATAATGAGTTAAAATGAATTAAAATTTTATAATAAAAAATAATAGGATATTGAAGCAAATTATATTGTGAGTGGTTAATATATTTGTTATCTCTCGATTTGTGACTATAGATGACTAACAAAAGCAATAATAACAAGTAGTAATTTTTCAAAAAAATTGATTATTTTTTTAAAATGGTAATCCCATAAATAATGGAAATGGAGGCTCCGGGAATATTACATATTATAGTTAGGACTAAACATATTTTATAAATCACCTTTTTTATTTTATTTTTATGTTTCAATAAAAAAAATCTTGTTTGGCAAGGCCTGTGAAAATTTGGCATGTATATGTATAAGAAATCTCAAATCATAAAAAAGACCAATTTATAAAAAAAATTGTATTATTTATTAAAAATTTAATTCTTTTTAAATAAAATCACATAAAGTTTGATATTTAAATGTACAATTTTTCAATTCATGTTTTCTTTTTCCTATACATTGATGGAATCTGTGGATTATGTAAAACGTACTTGTTAATATATTGTTTAAAGAAAGAAATGTTATTTTCTACTGCAAAATATTTTTATACTATTCATGAAAATATAATAACGAAACTTCTTCTACCAGTAAAATCATCAGCAGAGCCTGGTTGGCTAGAAGGCACGCTGAACGGCAAGACTGGCCTTGTCCCTGAGAACTACGTGGAAGCGCTGCCCTGATCTCACGTCCCTTCGCCCTCTACCGTGCCCAACACCTCGTAGCACAAGGACATGTGCATCTCGCACTAGGGAAGTGAAACCTTTATTTCCTTCAGTTCCATATTGAATGTTGACTCTCGGTCAAATCGAGTTCGTGAAGTAAAGCGGACTTACGTGTGTGTGCCGATGATGATGGTTTACTGTGGTACTATGGTGTGATGTTTCATAAAGGTAGTATGCATTTCAAGTCTTGTCTTCGGCAAGAATATCTCTTATATTGTAAATAGTTTAATTGCCAGTTTATAATTTGAGTTTCGAATTTGTTTAATCAATCTGTTTACAAAAATATTTTAAAAGAGATAGACTGAAATTTTCTCTCAATAGATCAATAACTAACTGAAAATATTCATGTCCAAAATGATGATGAGATAGATGAACACAAATATCATTAAAAATGATTTTGAAACATTCAAGGTAAATTACCTTTGAACTATAGATTTTCAATTCATTTGTTTAACTGAATTAATCTATTTTCATGACAACATTAACAAATTATTAATTTTTCATTTGCTCGTTTTGCTTACTCGATACACCTTGCGTCATACAAAGTCTTTATAAGCTGGCAAACACTATTGAGTTAATTCCTATAGAAAATACAGTAATTTGTTAATATTCTAAATAAACTTTTTGTTATAAATGTTTATATTGTAGAATATGTATAGGTTGTATTTTAATTATAATTTATGGTTAGCTGTGTATCCCAACCCTGAATCTAAAACGGTATGATGTGTTGGCATATGAGGAAGTTTGATTTTAGTTGAAAAATGATTTATACAATTATTTGTCCACATAAACTCCTCATATTGATGTTTCAAGTTTGTTAAGGTTTCATTGTAGATAATGATTTACTTAAAGTAAAAACATTCGAAATACTTACTTCAAGTATATTTCAAAGAAGTAAATTTGAAAAATTGCACGAACGAAACGGTTTTTATGATTTCAGATAAATTAAATTTTAGGATTTTAGCTGCTTAAATTGAAAAAAATATTTGTCAATATTGTAATGTAGATATATTTATCTATTGATAAAAATGTAGCGGATGCCAAGTGAAATTTTAACACCTATATATTGTGGTGTTTTTGGGTACTTCACTGCATACTGGCCGCGTCCAAAGAAAGTATTATAGTGGGAGTATGGCGTATTTTTCGCTCCACTTTCTTGGTTTTAATGTTTTTAATCTATATTTTTTGCTTTATGTGGTAAAAAGTCTAAAGTTACTTCGAAAAATATATACTAGACGTATCGACACATTGAGTACTACTGTTTTCTAGACACATTAGTCAAGTTTTGTAAAATAAAACTTTTTTACAGGACCTGTGACTTCGTCATTTTTCTCATTTTGTTTCAATGTGGTAATAAATCAGTAAGTAAGGAAGGAATGAATCTGCAAATTACTACTCACCATTTCCCCGACAGAATGATCCTTGGTTTCTATTTTTTTGAGGCGTAGAATTTCTGTGTTTCTTTTTATAGGTCATTGTCAGTTCTGTGACGAATTCATATATCTTTTGCAAAAAAACTTCTAGGATTTTTAAATATCGAACTTATTGGTAAATTTGGTGTAACAGTTTTTGCATATGTGTTCTAATTTATGGATTGCATTAAGTGTTAGTTAGTAATTTTTCTCTGTTAAGAAAAATAGACGGAATAATGCACCATATTAATGGATATATAGCACGCAGATTATCTTACTTTTACTAATATTATAACGTATAGATATTGTAATAATTCTATAACTTCTTAATTCAATTTGGAAATATTGGTATTTGGATAAATTTTAATTAGCAGGTATAGATGAAACGTAGGAGTTAAATTTTTTGCTGTATGTGAAGTATTAAAATGTTCTATTTCCATTATAATTTTGAATATGATAAGTATAGATGAAATTGTTAATATTAAATTAACATTATAAGAAACAAATAAGACACTGTTAATTAATGAGCCTGTATATATTTTAAATGATAATTATTAGCATTCTAAAAGCAACCACACCAATTTAAAATAAAATTTATAATATTTTTGAAAGCTTTATCTGTATATATTTTTAAGATAGTTTCATTTAAGACACTTTACTAACTGATGGTTTTTTTTTAAAACATACTTTTAACGTCGGACGTATATTTTTGAATGTTTATTATGAACATCTATTTTTTACAGTTAGATGCAAATGTCAGAATTGGGCTTTGGTAAAATATTCTCAAAATCTTCAAATTTTACTACAACAGATTAGGAGATAAAGCATCCCGTGATGAATATTTTTAAATATAAAATTTTAATGTTTTTATGGAAATATTTTGCTATATACCGAACACATATCGTGATACCATAACGAAATTCAATGCATATCAAATAATGTTACTAATGTATAGATTCGTATCAAGATATATTTTGCTGTCCATTGTATTGTATGTCCTATTTTTAACATTAATGCTAAGAATTTAATGGCTTATGTACCGATAGCGTAGTGTATTTACAAATGCCTTATGGTATGAAATACGAAGGACTTGCTTTTGAAGGTGTCTTTTTTTGGAAAACTGTAAATTTCATGATGGTTTGTGTAAAAATGAAGCAAAGCAATAAATTATCATTACATGCATATCAGCAACAGCCATTGACAAATTCAATTCGTTTCTCATTTGGCGTGTGAGTTCTACTAAATTTTAGTATTTCTTTTAGAACATTGTATTTTCCTTTTGGTATAAGAACATAATTTTTAGTATGATTATGATTAAATTGGTTCAAAAATAAGAAGTTCAAATATACTTTCAACATATCATATCATTAATTAATCATTTAATCTTTTTTTGCCACATTCGGTTCATTATGAAAATGTTGCTCCAACATGTATCTATCATTTTAGATATAAATTATTTATCACAATTTCAAATAATATTCTTAAAGTTACCTTTTTGAATACATGAAGGTTTTTTGTATGATATTTGTGCATTAAATATAAAAGTATATTTAGATTTCTATCATTTGAACGCATCATTTGAAGTATAAATATAAATTTTTCTATGTTTTTCACCAGTTTTACTGTTGTCACTTCTTACACTTACCCCGTGAATATATATCATAATGAATCAAATTTTTGTCATAGACTAGTACTAAACCGTTTTTTCTTTTTTATTGCAACTTATATTTGTATTCTTTGTCTTATTTGATATATTTCATTCCACGACTCAATTGGATGGTCAATTTTATTTAAAAAAAAACTGGCATTAAATTATTCTTGTAAATATGAATATTTTTAGAAATATTTATACTGTAAATTATTGTAGAGTTAACTACTGCTATATTTCCTAAGTATTATTTATTTAAGACTTATCATTTAAATAGTATATTTTACGAAAAGTTGCATTTTTGAAAACATGTTTTGTTTGCATTCCATTTGAATGCTTACTAGTGAGGTCGGTAAATTTTTCTTCTATATTCTCTCATATATTGTAAGTTTGTCGTCTGAGAAGTAGTAAGCTATGAAATTCTGGTGCGTTAGTAATAAAAGATATTTGTGAGGCTAAATTTGATTGTTTTTAAAATACAATATTGGTATTTATTTTTTTTTGGCACCAATATAACAATCTCTTCGAGAGTTAGATAGGAATCTAGGGAATTTCCAATTTATTATAAAATTAAAGTATAAGAATGAAATTTAGAAACATGTGTCACAAAAGTTTGATTTATAGAATGAAAAAAAATTTAATAGAATGAACGTCAGTAGAATTATTTTAATTCTCACTTTTAAGTATTTTTACATTCCTTTGCTTTTTTTTGTTTTATAGTACATAGAAGAAAGACGTTTAAATACAAAAAGCGTGTAAGAGAATTAGAATATGAGGCTCTAGAAAACCGTACCTGACCAGCTAAAATCTGTTGAAAAGTTAAGCCATATATTTTTCGTCTTCTTTGTCTATCAATTCCAAAGACAGTTTTTGATTATATGTTCAATAAAACTGTATTTTTTATTATCCAAAGGTGGAACTATTTGATAAATTTGTAAATAAAAGAGTCTTCATGTTTTAATAGCGGGTGTGATGGGAGTTTCTTTTGGTTTGAATTTATTAATGTAGAAATATATTGGATAGATGATTGAAGAATTGATTATTTCAGCTATTATTAATTTTGCCAAGTTACCATTTAAAATTAGTTAAATTGTTTATATGCTAGTTTTATTTCAGTAGTACGTGTTTTGGTAAGCAAAATGCTATGGCAGAAACAAAATATTTTGTTTGAAGTACACTTATAATAGCATAGCTTCTTCAATACACTAAAGCATAATGGTTGTCCAATCTCAATAAGGCAATAACTTGGAAAATATATAGAATAAATATACGTAACAAATTTTTTAATATTAGGAGGGATATATTAAAAATTTGCTATGTTATTAAAGTTTATACTTGTTTTCAAAACTATAGATTCAGTGGTTTTCTTTTCAATTAATTGAAATTAAAATATGGAATTTGCACAAGCTGGTTATATTTACTCTGCAGATATTGTTTAATTTATTGATATAGTAAATGTAAGAAATTGCCATAAGCAAAAATAACATGCGTAATACAATAAAATTTATTAATTCTATTAACTGTTTATTATTGTGTTAAGCAATTAATGTTAACAATGAACACCAAATATTTTAGCTATAATTAATTTCATATAGTGTACCTATTGTAAAAACAAAAAAATTATAGAATTTGTATTATATTTAGTATTCTAATTATTACAGTAATTGTAACATTTTTAATATTTTTTGTAAATAATTATTTATTGTAATAGTTATTGGATAATATTTATATAAAAATTGTTTATAGGATAAGAATATATGTTACTGTATTAACTTTATAATATTGGCAATAGATTTTGATTGGTGGTTTAAAGACGTTTATTAGCCGGGCTTGAATGTGACAAATGTCAAGTTATTGTAAACAATTCCTGAATAAATGCAATTAAATATTATACTTGTGCTGCTTTATTTGTAGTTATTTTAAAGGCTTATTGAAATTATTTAATTTATTTAGGCATAATTATATATAAACAAAGTCTAAGAGGTGGATAACGATGCGTGATGCAATTTCTATTCACTCACTACTTGAGAAAAGCCCTGATCGAACACATCAAGGCTACTTTTGGTGGTCACCTACGAATTGCTAATAAATTAAAATGAATATGTCAATGAGTGGACACACGACTGGAGCAAAGCTTCTTACTTTCGTCTATATAATCGTATAACAGTAGAATCTCTTTTTCTCTCACTTTCTTCCCACAAATGAAACAAAATGTTAAAAAATTGAATAACTATAGGTATATATACATACATTTGTTTATAAGTATGTGCCCATCACTAATAATGATTTTAAATCAGTCGCTTAGTTGTCAGGTTGGCAAATATAACATGCCCTAAATTATCAAGTGTCAAAATGAATTGTCATTTATCTGTTTGAATAAAACTAGAAAACAAAGCGTACAAAAATTAACTTAGCATATTATACTTAAATATTTCAACAGTAATAAATAGTAAATTAACAAAATAATGCAGTAAATTTGATACATTTGCTTTCTTTTATCACTTAGTCATTTACTATAAAATAGCTACGCTGTTGTACAATGTTTTGTGACGTTCACTAGAAATTAGTTTTACACACTTACACAATAATTCAAATTCAAATTACTTTGTTTTAGAATGTATTGTCCTCACCTAAATTTTAAGTTTGATTTGGGTATATTACAGCATACATGCCAAGTGCTTCGCCACTATTATAACTTGTATTCGGCATACACTAAAATCATGTCCAAATGTTCGCCCGCACTAAAAAGCGACATATTCACTAATTCCACTCACTGGAAAACATATTACAAAAATTAAACAGAAAGCACTGATACACAACTCTACATTTTTCAAACAATGAGAGACAATTACTATCGATAATATAGAATAAAAAACAATATTTATATATATATATATATATATATATATATATATATATATATATATATTATCTCTTTAGAAAGATTCAAAAATTCTGATCAGTTTAAATTAAGGTTGTGAGTGTTGCCATATTAAATAATAAATAAACCATGTAGATTTATTTTGAAATTATAATTAAAATTAGACTAATATCATTACTAAGAACCAAATAATAATTTATCTAAATGGTAAATGAAACAATGTCATATAAATAGTATTCAAACAAGTTTATTTTGTATGATAGTATTATTTATAATCTTAGATATTTGAGTGAATTATGGATGTTGAAGATTTTCAAATGGTAATAATTTTTATGTAAGAATTGTAAACAACCTTGACCTTAAAACTGAGTTGTGTTACCCTTTCATTTGCCAACTTTCTTTTATAAAACTATGCGAATAGAAGGGATAGTTTGAAATCACCATCGATTGCTAAGAAGGCTATTTATGCAACATAGCCACATTTCTTACATTTATCAAAATAAAAGATATAGGTGATGCATTTCCATATTAATGACTTATGAAATTTTTTAAATTTCATAAAAAAGAGGTATGATTTTTAAAAAAATATAGGTGTATTGCAATCTACCCATGATGCACTATTATGGATTGAAGCAGCTCTATTTAGTGATCTTACGTACTGTATATATATATACATATATATATATATGTGAGTGTGTGTGTATGTGTATATATGTATATATTTATTTACAATTTGTGACTAAAATAGAATTAACCGCTATTTTATCACTATTACTGTATGATTTAGATATAATTAAAAAGATAATAAAACCCTCAAATTAAATAAGATATTATGTTTGAGTATGTGTTTACTGTATAGCGTACGAATACAATAAGAACGAAGGTAGTCTGTATTACATATACTTCCTATAAGAGAGAAAGGGACAGATAGAAGGAGAGAGCACATCATTTAGACTAAGTAGTAGAGAGAGAATATGGATGCGCACATTCTGTATCAACACATTTATACATGTAGCATAAGAGAGTATAGATATACGTGGCCACATCATCACTTCTGACTCGTATCAGTTGGTTTTTCTATACCGATTCACCATGTTGAGTCCTGCATTAAAGTTAGCTTCAAAAATAACTGTTAACGTGCATGTTGGGAAATGCATAAAACTGGGTCAGTGGTTGTCTATATTTTTTGAATATTTGGTTAAAATTTGATTTTATTGCATGTAATTTTAGAGCTTTAATATTTCACAATAAAAAATTCTAAACAAAAGTTCTTAAAGCTTAATTTTGAAAGCTCTTTCGAATGACTTAATGAGAAAAATGTAAAATGGGAGCAAAAAGAAATAAATTTTGCTTTCATTTTACATGAAAAAAGTTTTTGTTTCATATTTTGCTGTATACTGTTTCCGATTTCCATCTAAAGTATCTACTTGCAACAGAGACCTGCCACTTTCTACATGGCGTTATGAAGTTTATTGTACAGAAATCAATCTTAAACCATTTTAAAACCTATTTAGTACATCTGTCCTTACTTGACTTGCAATTTCTAGTGGGGTTTTTGACGACATAGCTATCAAAAAAGGTCTTTCAAAAAGTGGTAAATGTATTTTTTTGGTTTCATCTCAAATCCAAACAATTTTTGTATATATAGAACCAAATTAAAAAGTTTAATTATTAAAAAGTATTATTTAGAGTTCATTCAGGGAACTATATGACTGATTACGATTGAACACAGTCAATAATTGGATGGGTGGCCATAAACTACTGATTCCGCTGACCTGTCACGAGTGAGGTCACACTGGAGTTGTTTGTCTTTCTGTCCATTTTAAATCCAGTAATTAAAAGAGTACCAAAATATAAAACTAAATTGAATGAAAAAAACTGTTTTGAATGTG
This sequence comes from Druceiella hillmani, assembly GCA_039881145.1. Classification (NCBI taxonomy): domain Eukaryota; kingdom Metazoa; phylum Arthropoda; class Insecta; order Lepidoptera; family Hepialidae; genus Druceiella; species Druceiella hillmani. The sequence goes on from JAYKKI010000029.1 coordinate 18,965,507, forward strand.
ATTTCTGAACCCCTATTCTGAATAGTTATTTTTTTCTTCAATAAGAAACAGTTTAATTTCCAACGTGATTTATGATATATGGAATAATTACAAGAAGATTGAAGGAGATAAAAAGCAAAGGTGAGTAAATGAGCACGAGACAAAAAGAAACCTGACTAAACATGAATGACAGCTGACAGCTGTCAAATGAATGTTTATGGAATGACAGAGAAGTTGACTTTTAAATTATTGAAAATATTATGGCTATATCTGTAAATATGTATTCTAAGAGTTTTTGTCACTAACTAATGCAAAAGTAAATTCTGTTCTTATTTTTCACATTTTTGAAGAAAAATAATAGATTTATCAAGAAAAACTGAGTACTTCAGACGACTGGGCTCTGATAAATTGTATTTCTTTACACATGATCAATTATATTATCAAAAGTAATTACAATAGCATTCCACTGTAGTGAACAGGTCAGGTCCACAAGTGACAATTCAGCTAAAATTCAAAATTATCATTCAATTTCTTCCATACTTTCTTTTTGAATGTATATATATGGTTAGTTATGCGCAATAATCTATGCAAGGGGAAAATTGTATAGACGTTTGTGGAAGTTTGTTGTGACTTAACAAAAACAGCACAATGGTGGGGACAATTTCATTCAATAATATGGAACTCATTGGTTTACTACAATTGTTATTCGTTATAACAGAATCTATCGCAACGGATATAAAAAAATAGATTTTTCTACTAATTATATCTTCATTTTTTATTCTGCAAATATTCTCATAAAACAATAACTAAAATAATACTATTATAAAGTTTTTGGTATGTACAATGCAGTACGATTTTGGTGAATCTTTTTTGATACACATAGGTCTAAAAGTAAAGACACTATGAGGCTATGACACACGGACAAACAGAAATACATATAAGAGTAAAGTTATGAGTTCCTTGTTTTATTATATAAATTTATTCAGCATTCAAAGAATTGGAAATTTTTTCCGAAACCAATATTTTTGGTAAATGATAATTTTGCACCAAAAAGTCATGTCAACTAGCTTACTGCACTCGGAGCAAAACGTGCGGATCCTTAAATGGAGGGAGTGATTTTCGAGATGCAGCTATATAGTGGCACTAGTTGTTAATACAATTCTAAATAGTTCAAATAAAATAAGTACAGAAAATATGTCTCAAGTTCCCTTTCGATTATTCATGAGATTGAACGATTTCATTGTAATTATTCCTTTGTGAAATCAATACCGCTGATGCGGTTACAGGATATATTAATTATTTCATTGTCATTTTGAATTTACTATCATGAATTTTTCTAAAAATCTACACATATAATATGAATGTGAATATGCCGTATCTGTATTCAAAAATAATTTGATTGAAACGTAATTATTTTACACTTTAGAAGTTAAGTCAATATCTGTAACAGAAATTATGAAGTACTACTTAATTAATAGGTACTTAAGTAATCTAGATAGCAACATCTGTTTCTTTTATAAGTAACTATTTTAATGTGTAGTTTTATAATTCTCAGTAGTAGGCATTATGTATTTATGTTTTTTAATAAAAGTTTTTAATTTAAAAAGTATTTATATTTACATATTAGTAACTGCAATATCATCACTGTCTGTCAGACTCGAGGAAACCCTCCTGAGTTACATCCCAGATTGAGCAAAATAGAAAATCTGAAAAAGGGTAATGTAGCACAATTTTTTCTGTGTAAAATTGCCAGGGTCTTTCTTATAAATTGTAAATATAACTATAGACTACTATAACAGGTTTTAATAAATGCATATAATTTCAAATCCACCATCTATCATTATATATAGGACATTACGATAAAAAATATAGTGACTGGTAACAAAGGAGTCTGATATATACATAAAAATTTAAACATTGCTTATAACTTTCTGTTAATTTCAGTAGCCATGTTAGAGAACTACCTATATGTTTATTTTGCAAAAATTAAGAAACTCACTTCATTGGGTGAAAGACACAAACATTGTCTGAAGAGCTGGTTTTTATTAGTAACATTTAATACCATTCTGATACCTTTGTCGCACAAAATATAAGTAAGGCCTATGATGGCATACAGTAAGTATATTTATATGAAGCCTGTTTGATACCAGATCAAACGGGCTTCTTTGGTTCTCTTCAGTGATAAGACATTGGACTGAATTTATATCATCATGTCCAACCCTTAACCGTTTGAGTGCCGACGAGCGCCATCGCGCTCGTGCACATACTAACTAAATTTGCCACGAGAGTGATGGCGCTCGCGAAATCAGTTGCTGTTTAGCGCGCGGTAGGAGAGGTTGCTCGCAAGCATCGCTAATTTTTTATCTTTCTACGTGCTACATAAAGTTCAAATTATAATATTATTAATATTTACAATATAAAAAGGATCCAGGAAAAGAAAATTTTTAACCCATAATGTCGGAATACGAAAATAATTCGAGTGAAAATGTTCGTTTTTCAAGTTGTGAAGAAAGTGATACTGGGAGTGACATTGTGGTGCGCTCACAATTTGGTGTAATGCAAATTTTGAGTGATAGTGGTAATAGTGACGATTACAATTATTTTGCTGATACGGAGGATGTACCGGACTGCGAAAATACGATGTGACCTTGATTTCAGTTTTTGTTATAATTTTTGTTCACAATATATATTTCCATAATATTTTTTTTGTATTTTATTATCCTTGTACAAGTTTTTATTAAGAAAACACCTAAAAAATTATTAAAATTGGATAATTTTTGGAAGACATACAGCTTTTTTTCGAGACAAGAATAAATGACATCAAAAGTATATATGAGTAAAAAACCACGGCACTAAAACAGTTAAACCATAAAATAAATTTTTCTTGTTAAATTTTTACAGTTGACATCACCATGATCATAGCTGAAAGGAACTACAGGACTTTGTTTCACTAGCTACAAACCATTACCAGCTAACACTTGGCACATTTACATAACTATTCCAAAATTTACAAATAAAATTAAGTTATAGTAAATACAGAATCTTCAAAATATTGATGAGATGAATTTCACTTGCTACCTTAATTCTACGGCATAATACTAAATGACCAAAAAAATATGAACAAAACGGATAAAATTCCTGTGATTAAATTCTAATGTCCTTTGACAGTGGCAAAGAAAATATCTCGAATTGCAGCTATGTTTTGAAAAATACATGTAACTCAAAAAATAAGGTTGTGTAGGTATACTGTACCAAAAGCTATATTTTATTGTAAAGATTATAAACAATAAAGGCCTAAATAACAGCCTATTTTGAGTGGACTAAATGAAATCTGAAGGATTTAACTTGACGATAGAAATATTAGGATTAATCGAAGACCTATAAGGGATATAAACTTAGTATAGGAAAAAAGTTTATTATTAATATTAAAAATAAATAAGAATATAATTTTTATATCATGAAGAAGTCCATATTGCAAGTCATTAACAGTTTTACTCACTGAGTGAGGGAAATTCTATTGTATTTTTCCTTAAGGTTATGAAAATCTGTAAAAATGATTCGAATTTATTTGAATTATTTTAGACAAAAAAACGGACAACATAATAATTTACTTTACCTTGTTAACAAAATGTTGTTATACAAACCAAATATTAGTCTAATTGATGATGTGATGAACAAAAAAGATATTATGATATTGTTAATTTCTATAACTTTCTTCTGGTGCATAAAATTTCACTCTTGTTTGTAAAAAAATTTTGTCAGAGAATTCAGTAACAAGAACCATAAGGAAAGAACGTGTAAAATCGGTCTTCAAAAAAATAAAAATCTGAGAAGGCCCTGAAAGTCTATAGTATTCTTCAAGGCTTGAACACACCTACAACAAATTGGAATAAGAGGTTTTATAGAAAGTCTTGTCAGTGTTTGTATACTTTTCATGGAAAATAAAATAAGACATTTTTCTTTAAATAATTGCTGTTGATATATGGAACAGATTGTTTTAATCTGTACAATGTCTATCGCAAAAAAGCAGCAAGACAGTCATTCCCGTAGTGTGGTAAAAGTTCTTAGGTGGCGCAAGATTATCTCTTACACTGACTGCTTTATATAGTTATGGCTATGAATCATATCACCATATGAATAATATCATCACAGCTATGAATTTGGTCTTTTCAAATATTAGTTAGAGACAAAGAAAGGAATATGATTGCAGGTTACCTTAAGGGCAAAGCTAAAACTTACTTTTTTGTAATTTTAAATTTAAATAATTTCGAGATCTAAGAAATACGTAGAACAAAAAATATTTATTGGAAAAATTATTTATTGAAAAAGGAAAACAGTCTCATCTTTTACTAAATTTACAATTCCATTATTCTGCAAACTTTTCTATCTACCTATCAAGAGTATAAATATAATATGCCACTTTATCCTTGCTGTATTGGTGGACGATTATATAGAAGAATAAGATGGATAAAAATATTTAATATGCCTTTATTAAACTAAATTTAAACTAGTTTTAGATCACATATATGACACATGTAAACATTTTATAAAGATGTAAAATTATTTACCTTGAATAATTTTGGGATTTACTTGTCGAAGTCTATCAAAACTATTATATATACTACTATATATAAGCTTGTATTCCCGAATAATATAAGAAATGTATTATCATGCTCTATAATAAGGGAACGAAAAAGTGGCAATAACCAAACCTAAGTTATTAAGGAAAGATTTTACAACATGAAATATAACGAGACATCTAACGGCAATGGAAAATGTTTTTCCCTATGCTATATTATTTTAAGATCTGTATTTGGATAAATATAGGAAATATTTTTATCTCAAAATACAAATAGAACGCTCAAATGTTGTCAACGTCACAGAGGTTATTTTTTATAGATAATCACTATTATATTAGGTGCTCAGTGTTCTACAGACATATGTATATAAGTACAGAAGTAAGCAGCCCCACTGATAGTGATCTGATTCAAGTATCTTTTTAATATTGTATCAATCTTAGCTGTTTTTAACGTTCATTACTCAAAGGGTCTAGGGAGGCTAAACACTACAGTTGTGACATTGCTGTCTGTCTACCGTTCTGTCAGAGGCTTATAACTTCTAAACGCGATAAGTTAAATTTAAATTTTACTCAAAATTCAAAACTTTAAAATTACGTGCTATTTTATTTCGAGAAGGCACTTATACAGGCAAAAAGAAGCCAGTGGCAAAAATAATTTTTCGTCCTTACACCTTAGGTTATCGCTCAAAAAAGCTTTTTGAGTAGAATACAAATAAGTTTTTAAAAATATTTTTTGTTGGAAGATAATGATGTAGAAAACCATTCAAGTTGCTGCTTTTAGCTCCCATCTTGGCAACTTCGATACTTGGCCCCGTGGAATTCCTGTCAAATTTTGCAAATAACTTAAATACAATAAATATTAAAATTACATTCAACTATAATGGTTTGTAAGTTAGGAGTAATAGATTTAAGTTTTTTCTTTTTTTATCTATAGTGATCTTCCATGGCATTATTTTAAAGTAAATAAGTCACTTTTGTATTGATGGAACCCTTTAAATTAAAAAAACATAACTATTGTCTTAAAATGGCCAGTTATTTGGACCGACCAAATCACAAGCGCCCTTCAAACGACCATTCAAGAAGCCGTAACTTTAGTACAAAATCGCAAGAACAGGCACCAAACAATTTATACCAAGATGGCATCTATCTTTGTGAGTCATAATCGTTAGTAATGTGGAGAGATTAAAGAAGAAGTATTCACATGCCTAAATGATGGCAATACGGAAACCTTATAGTACAAGCTCAATTTGTACTTGATAATTAAGATCAATATTTTTATTATTCATGATGTCAAAAAGTAAAATTCACTTGTTTTACAATTTGAGCAAATCTGGAGAAAGTTGCCAGTCAGAATGTAATAATACAATTTTTTTTTTAAAATACTTCTAATTTCATAGGCAGACAAAGAATTTGTGGCCATTCTAGACATTACAATGTTTAAAATGAAATCAGTATTGTCGAATGTGAGATTATAAAAAATAAAGGACAATGTTATTTAGATTTAATATATTTATTCCCAAAAATAGCCAATTTTATACTATCCGATTATTTATTTGAGAGCGGTACAATTTATATATACTTGATACTAAATTACTGATGAAGCATCTTTACATTGTGGCAGATTATAACCACCAGTGTGACTAGGTTCAGTGATCTCAACATTTTTTAATAATATATTTTTTTAGATAACTTACAATATTTTCAGTATTTTACAAATTATTTTAAGCAGAACAATATGGCAACAATTGTATGACCCGAAATTGTTTAATAGGGAACATTTTACATAATTTTGTTCTTTTAGATACCACAATAAAAATAAAGTTAAATGATGATAAACACAATTTAGAGCAAAAACAGCAGTTGTAATGATGGATTTGATATAAGATGACAAAGTGCGAAAGTATTTTTAAAATTATTAGGCAATAATAATATGGGAAAATGTGAACTCATATTAGACTTTTCATGGTTACTAGTACTGAAATAAAAATAAAAGCTTAGAGTTTTTTGCAAGTATTTTAGAGTATAATTTAATAAAATATTAATCGAATATGAAAGAATGAATTTAAATTACATTTTTATAAAAAGCGTTTTCACTATTATACCTAGTCATTCTCTCTACTTTTTATTTCTTAACGATTTTGTCTTTCAAGACAAATAATCTAGTCACACTGGTCATAATTTTAAAAGAACTATGTTCACCTTTTTACTTTGTTTTAAGGAAAAGCTTTCCTTCTTATCCTTATTGTGTTCTCTGTAGTCAATAGAATTTAATTGCTGTAAAAATATATGATATTAATTAAACTATTTTGGAAATGTCAACCTAAACGCTTGTTACGGTTTTACTTCAGTTATATACTACTTAATATCTAATATATTTCTTCACACTGCCCGCTCATAATCATAGGGATAACATTTCGCCACTTTTGCCACAGTTTTCACCTTATATAATAACTTTCAACCCTTTCTTACCCATCTCATTTTATGACTTGCATTTTTTTATTTTCGTTTCCCTTTATCAGCAACATATAAGCTTTACAGTCCTTTTTCTTCAATAAATATGCTCTTTCACTGATGACAAGGTACAAACGACCAGACCTGATCACCCATTCATTCATATTTTATTATATAGAATTCAATAGCACATTCTTGCCATCATTTCTATCAAAAATATTTACAGTATATGAAATTTTATATACAACATTAAACTCGTAAAACTCACATTTTCCTTACTCACAGTATAGTTACATATACATACAACATTCAAGGTATAAATTGTTTATGAAAGATTTTCTGTGAAAAATAAATATTGTATGTCCTGCAAAATGCAACATCTATTCATCCTAGTTAAAATCCTCCTAATATAAAGAAAAACATATTACAGAATAAAAAACGTGCTATTTCAAAGTTTAATAGTTTTAGTTAGGTTTCAATTGAATAGAAGTTTTAATTAATTATTGTAAAGAACATTCACAAGGTTTTTACTTCCAGTTTTTGAAACTTTCAACAATAAATCCTATACTTTGAAAATAACTCCAATTTCAATCAATGAAAAATTTTATTAAGTTTGATTAATAAACAATCATGTTAGGAGGATAATACTAAAATGGCTGCATTGTCAGTGTACACACGTTGTAATGCTTGTTCCTGTAGATAATAAAATATCTTTAAAGAAAAAGACAAAGAATATAGGAAAAAATAAATAATGCAATAATGCTTACGAGACAGATCTGTTAATTTTCAATAAGACAGTTATTATCTGCAATGTTTTACAATGTAATAGATATTAATACATATTGATAATGAGCCTCAAAATACTAGTTCTTCCATCTTTCATTCTTATAGACTGGCCAATATAAATCTCAAAGATTGGACAGTTTGTAACCACTAATACAAGTCAGTCACAAGATAATATTAAAACTTGTCAAGTTTAGCAGCAAAACCACAATGGTTGATTGCCATTTCAGCTAACTATTAATTTATTTTACATTAAATTAATACACAAACAAAAAAATAATAATTACTCTTACAACATTTTCACTATTAACTATTTTCTCTCAAATATAAGTAACAGAATTGTTAAAATTAATTTGTCAATTTGCTTAATAGTATGTTTTCGCTTGTCTATGCTGGTGAGAAATGTTGAAACAATTTCTTTAACACCTTAAGGCTATAAAAGTAGAAAACAATAGATGCACTTCGCCAAAATATTTGCCTTTCTTTATTTATTATTATTTTTATTGAATATTAGTTATGATACCTATTTAACATTTTCTCTATCCTTACTGGCAGACAAATATTAATGTTTGTCATCGTCCGAATTCATCATACCAGATGTACTTGGACCTGCCTCATCAAAAGACTGCTGGTTAACAATAACCTGCAGATTTCTTATCTCTTCTACGTGGGAACCGAGTAAGGCTCCGTGTCCTTCAGATGAAGCTAGGGAGGCCGACAGGGGTGAACTCTGTGGACTGAAGCCTGACGTCAAATCCCTGGAGATAGTATGCGGAGAATTATTATTGGGCATCCTCTGAAGTAACTCCAGGCAGTGACTTTCCAATCTCTGATTTATACGAATCAAGCTCTGATATTTCTCCTCAACAGCGTTCAAACGTTCACTATATTCTTCGGCTATCAGTCTTGATTGTTTCTTTAAGTCTTGTATCATTATTTCCTTCTGCGTGAGACTAGACTCGAGAGCTGCCTCCCGATTTTGTACAGTTTCCAGTTTGGACAAACTCGAATTTAACTTGTCCTGCAACCTGACTAGATCCTCCTTGTATTGCCTCAGTAGCTTGTTCAAGTAATTATCATTAGCGTGTGGAAGAGAGTTGACCGCCTCCGCAATCCTTATCTCCCTTTCCCCGCAAATTAAAAGTTCCCTCTGCATTAGCTTTACGTGTTCAATGAGACGATCGCCCATTTCAGATTTCTTAGCGGCTCGGTCCAATTTTTGTGATTTGTCAAAGAGAGCAGCCTGCAGACTCTGCAAGTCTGCGCCTTCTTCTGAATACTTTGTGGAAAGTTCGTAAAACTCAGCAGTGAGCATTTCTTTATTATGCCTCTCTTCCTGAAGGTCGCTCTCTAACTTCAACAGTTGCCTCTGAATATACTGCAACTCGTCTTGGTGTTTTTTCTCCAATGTCTGTATCTTATTAAGCTGCTTGTTTATTTGCTGCCGTAATTCATCATTTTCAACTTGTAAAGATTTGAATTGCGTCACGAGGGCTGTGTTGTGTTCCTCAGTTGTTCTGTTCTTACGGCATTTTCCCAACAATCGGCGGTTACGTATAGCGTGAGCTTCCTTACGATGCCGTTCGTATAGAAGCTGGAGCTGGGTGAGCTGCAGTTGCTGGCGCAGATGTTCAGTTTCTTCTTTTTCAGAAAATTTTAGATTCTGTGAAGTAGCATCTGAACATACCCTATTATTTCTAGATAATGTTTCAATATATTTATCCATTTGGTCAGAAATGGATAGATGTGAGCTGCGACCTGTACTTGATGGGTCCTCTGAAGGTTTCGGTTTGGAAGGAGGCTCGTAAAAACTCTGTATGACATTGGTGAGTAAATGCTCGTGGGGAAACGGCCATGCATCTACTGTTTGTGTTTCCATAGATTTAGTTTCTTTATATTTGGAACTAGTGTTCATAATCATAAAATTAGGTACATCCTTTGAATCAGAATCTTTATGTGATCCGCTCTCTGAGCTTTGCCCACTTATATTGAAAATTTTTCTAAAATCTGGACATGATAATGAAACTTTTTTAATTCTGTCATCTTTTGAGAGCATCTCCTCTTTGTCCATGACACTCGATTTAGTAAAGGAACTGGAGGGAGGATCAAGAATACACTGACTGTAGAAACGAAACCTTGTCGTTATTCTTCTAGCAAAGTCCAGCATGGAAGTAGATTGGGGCATGTGAAGACCGTGCTTTTCCTCTGTGCAATGATGGTAAATTCCCTCACACGTCTCATCATCAGGACACCATTCATCTCCCTCGACATGGGTGTAATCAGGAAAGTTTCTTGAGTGTTGTTTTGTTTCTGGTGTTTCAGCAGGTGTTCTGGAATCTTGTTCCCGAGGAATCAGACCACTCCGTAAGGCATCACCCCTCTTACTCAACTCAGTTACCTCCTTGTCTTCCTTGTTAAGGCCATCACTCGTATTGATGAGAATATCACTGGAGGATGTCTCAAGCGGGATTCCATCTTTCTTAGGCTTTGGTTTTGCTAATGGCCAATCAGTAGATGTTGGTACTGCTGTTCCCAATGGCACAGGTGAGTTAGGGACGCTGGATACATGAGACACATTAGAGGAGTAAGACATTCGAACTTTCCGAGGGCTTGGGCAACTCGTTTGTTTTGACGCACTTGTGTGTTCATTTTGTGTTCTGTCCTGGAAAACACGATTCAAGCGATTGTAACCTACATCTTTGCGGTAATCTTGTGAATCAACTGTTGCTCCCCCTGTAAAGGGAGACGGTTCCTTCTTCAGTGGTGAAGGAGGTTGAGACTGAGACGGATTTATGTGAGGCGGTAAATTGTGGTGAGGTTGTGAGTGGGATAAACGAGTGTTGAGTGCACGGACGGCTGGAGAGTTGCTCGGAAAATTAAACCTTTGTCGAAGATCCTTTATTGGAGTGTTCTCAGGTGTGGCTTCAATAGCTGCTTCAGGTGGAGAACCACTGTCATGGGATTGTAAGGAGACGGGGATCTCAGTGATAGGGGTACGGGAGATGGGAGTATCTTGATAGGTATTAGAGGAAACAGGAAGAGGAGTATGAGGTGCTGAGAGTGTAGGACCAGAGTCACATATATCAGCGGGAGAAAACCACTGATCGCTACCTGGCTGGATATTATCATGTTTCTTTGATATGAAAGCTATGGAGGAAGAATCAACATGTGATCGAGTGACAGTTGTTTTCATTTGAGTTTGGGCCTCGGTGAGGTTAGGTGCTGACATGGACGATTTATTGACCTCAAAGTGTGGTGCAGCAGCTGCCAAACTACTTACATCTGTGCCACACCTTGAGCGGATCCTATTCTCTTCCACCTCAAAAGTTCTCTGTTGCTCGGTGCCTTCTAACGAGAATCTACGACACTCGAACAAAATATCGTGATACTCCATCTTCTGCCACCTTGTGTTTTGAGTCTCTTGCTGCTTTGACGCTGTCACAAGGAGCGGATGGAGGCGTACAGTCTCCATCATAGGCTTGATTGTGTGCGTGAACACTTCTTGGTTATCTACCTTGCTGTACTCTCGGCGTAGAAAATCGATAAAGTTGCATGGGTACATTCCATAAAGATTACAGAATAACCCATACAGACCTAGCTGCAGATGCTCCCTATGCCCCGAACTTGCTGGGTCATTTGATCTATTGCTGTCCCAAGCTGCCAGTCGACTAAATATCTCAAATATATCTTGGAAGTACGGGCCAACATACCTTGGTATCATAGGTAAAAGTGTGATCAAAACAAGGAGAGCATTCATTAATATTAATATATCTCGCTCTGTCTTGAGAAGTTTTAATAGCTCACGCATTAAATTGTGGTTGGCTATTTTGTACAGCCACGATGGCTCCCTTCTCACAATGTGTCCCAACATGCACAGTGATGACATCTTCCAGGTGTTGCGGATGCCTTCATTCAATTTGTCGAATAAGTGTTTCGCATGACTTTCGGGTACTTTGACGAGGATACCAATTGGCCGCATAGAGCCCGTGTTAATATGGTACTCTATGAGCCCATGGACGAGCCACGGTTCCTTTGTAGAATTGAACATATCGATGAATTTTGATTGAATCTCGTTGACATCTTGTTGTCTATTTGATTCCAGCAAATTAAAGAGGTCCGTCACTTCAGGCATGACGGGAGACATCTTTCGGCGCCTATCAGATCATTTGGATATAACCGTAAATTCGATTTTACTGAAACCGAGAATATCGAACAATCAATATACACTATAAAACACATTGACGAGTATATTATTTATGTTTTAGACGAAATAAGCAAATAAATTACCTGACAAAATTGGTGTAATGCTTATTTCTTATTATTTTTAATTGGTGGTCAAACTAGACGATGTCTGTTGTTACGAGTAGCAAAATTGAACTTTTCAACATTGTTGGTTGGTTTTATAAGAAGAGGACAAAGAGGTGCCTTGAAATATTTCAAATGAAGAAAAATATAATGCAAAAAACACTAATCTATAAGAGAATTCGTAAGATTAATTAATGGGTAGGTAGAAGCAGTGTGAGGCGATTATCGTTTGACAAGTGTCAAGTAAAATGGTTCTAGCATATTTAGCTGTTGAGGCGATTCATGTTAGTGCCGGTAAAAAATATAATGATTAGACGCTATCCTTCATTTTATAAAGTTTAAAAATTATTTTAATTATATAAATAAATAAATTTGTATTCTTTGTAAATTAAAATTATTTATTATATGTGATTAAATAAAACAATTGTGGTGTGATTATTTCTATATTAAATATGACAATGCTCTAGTAAAATGAGCAGTAACAAAATATATATATTTAAATGTAATAGTCAAATCTTAAACTAACTGATGAGAATTTAGGAATTTTAAAAGTGTTAGTAAAAATACATAGGAGAGTATAAAAAAATTATTTCTTACCACAAATAAATGACAAGTTTATGTACACATAGAAATAAACGAATAGTATTCTAAAGCCATTAATTAAAACATTACTTTATAACCTCCGATTTGAAAAGTCAATTGGAGCTGAAATTGATTTTTCTATCCATAATGGAAGTAAAACACAACTTGCAATCAGCAGTATGATTACGTCAGTTCTACATTAATTTCCTACTATTAATAAATAAAATTATTCCAATTCAGCATTTTATAGAGAGCATTTAAAATGTATACAGAAACGAGTGTAATCAAACATTTCCTACGTATTGTAAAATCAAATGTATCATTCATAAGTAGAAATTGTAACGTTTTATGTGTTGAAGGTATTTAATATTTAATTTTCTTTATGTTAATATACTTTATATTTCAAACATTACTTTATATCAAATAAAAATGAGATTGTTGCAGCGAATTCTACCGGTCGTCGTTTCCAGAGCACAGCAGTAAACAGAAATGTAAATCGTAATTGCTTGTATAGAAGAATTAAATTCAATGAAACTATTTTATTAACTTCAAGATGCGCATCCAGTAACATACAAAAGGTATTTAATACCAATTTTTTATCACATTGTTTTAATGGCAAACATTTCAATATTTTTATAGGCAAGTGCAACACATGTAAAATATTAGATGTACACAGTAAATTCTGGTTTATACATAGGCGGAAAAGCTATTATTAGAAATTTTTATTTTCTTTTTAGTTTTTTTATTTCTCAAGATCAATTTTACAGTTTTTCAATATTTTCCAAGTTCTAAATTTAAAGAGTACATGAAACTAAAAGAGATTTATAAAACTTTAAGTTTCCTTATCTTATATTTTTGAAATTAAGTATGAGTTATACTGGACAGATATGAAGTCGTATTTAATTTTATTCTGTTTGTTTATATAAAATTATGGCATAACTTATTATTAAAATTATAGTGGAAATATGCGTATGTTTAATTACAATTTGGCCAATCAGGCTAGAAAATTGTGTGTGAGTGATTGAAAGAAAAACAAAAGTTATAGATGAATATTGCAAATGTTATTTATAGTGGAGCACTAGATTTGGATAATTCATTACTGTTATTTATATTTATACTCGACCACTAGTCAGTATTTTTTTTGAGTTTAAGAAATTGAAAATATGTTCCATTCTAAAAATTTAGACGTAAGGGAAACATACAAGAAACCTAGATGTAACTGAAACTATTTACATAGCTCTATTACAAGAACTGTTGTTTACATATCGTATTTTTGTTTTTGCTAAATAGATATTATAAAAATACATCTTTCAGTCAATAAATATTAAGAGAACACAAAAATCCGGTCCGATTGATATATACAAAAAATTATGTAAGATGGGCCATGTTGTAAATGTGACAGTATTTACTTTTTAACTAGAGATCAAAATTGCTGGTTAATTAGTTGTACAAACACGAATTATCATCAAGTACTAAAAGAACTACAGTTAAGTGCTGTGTAAATTTGATAGTAATCTTTAACTGTAATTATTACATGATTTCACATTAAATGAGTATAGGAAGCAAGGAAGAAGTTGATGAAGTGAATAATTAATTTTTTTCTTTTATTTAATTGAAAGCAAATTTATACTTATTGTTTTGTATAGTAATATTTACTGTTTAGTATAGTAATATTTATTATATTTATTGTTTTGTATAGTAATAAATGACAATAGTATAACCAAAAGTTTATGAGTTTATCTCCAAATGGCACTGATAGCATTTTTAATATGACACATTAGTTGTATAATAATAATAGAAGTATAAATAAATTTTTAACTGTAGGTGTATTATTCAAAACTGTATGTATATGGCTTATACCATGTTTTCTGTCACAGGTAGACAAACAAATGTTTATTTATTGTTCGTAATAAGAACAAAGATATTTTTACATTTTCTTAGAAGTTAAGGATTGTTAGAAAATTTTAAATACTTATAGGTTATTTGCATCATTAACCCTTGATTTACACCTCTTCTGGAATCATGCTGTTGAGAAGGTGATTTATTATTATCATAAAAATAAAATAGAATTGAATTTATTTGCTAATTATTGTTTATTGTCATTATAATTTTTTTATTGCAAGCCATCAAAGCCACTAAGGAATGGAAATAAAGCATATAAAACGGTAATAGCTCATATATACTATTTCTATAAAAAAAGTATATCTAGAAACTAAAAGAGTAATAAATCAATCTATAGTTTATAAAGTATTATGTCCTAAACCTTCAATACAGTAGAAGCTAAGTGTTTTTTCATTGTTTTCAAACTTCCTCCAATCTTTAAAATGGTTGGGTTTCAAGACTTCAGTTACTATATAAAAGTGTATACAGAGACTTTCCAGTTCATTTTTGGAATTTAAAATGTAACAGTGCACAAATGGATTTATAGTGTGTTTGTATTTATTATAATTTATTCTGTGGACTGAGAATATTCTACGTGATATTTATAAAGTATAATTAAACAAGTTATCCAAAATCTATTAAAAATATTTTGAGAATTTATTTCATTGAACTTGATGCAGTCTGTTTGGCAAGAGGACGTATGGCAAAACTATTTTTTTGAAAATCATTCGAAAGATGGTTCAAATATGAGCAGGTAGAGGGACCCTTCTCCTAAGATGCTTTGTATAGAGAACCTTAGTTGTTGTTCAATCTTTGTCAGAAAAGAACGTATTTCATCATGAATGCCGCATATGCATCACTCCGAACCGTGTTTGCAAACAAAACGACTGAAAATATCCTACGGAGCGGCTGTTAAATACATGAAGAAGTCAAAGACATTTATTAGTAAGTGGGTGAAATGCTATTCTGAAGTAAAAAATATCGATCATCTGCCTGATTTTGGCTTCACACAAAGCATGATGAAAAAGGAGGACAGGATAATTTAAGATTTCTCGCCTATCATTACGTGGTGGGCAACCGGTTTTGTGTAAAAAGGTTCTAAATGTGACGAAAGAAAATTTGGACTGCGATTGGGATAATGCAATTTTTTCTGATGAAGCTTCTTTTTGGGCACATTCTTCCATCACCCTGGTGTGCTCGCACTAATAAAACTATCCAGAAAACTGTCAAATATCCGGTAAAGTTGCACGTTTTGGGGCTGTTTCTCAAAAGAGGGATTTAGCAATTTGTGTTTACATTCAATTTAAACATTGCTAAAATGGTCAAAATATATTAGAAGGCTTTATTACCATCTGCCAAAAGGTGGTTTACAAGAAAAAACGTACATTGGCTACTGCAAGAAGACGATG
This sequence comes from Druceiella hillmani, assembly GCA_039881145.1. Lineage (NCBI taxonomy): Eukaryota > Metazoa > Arthropoda > Insecta > Lepidoptera > Hepialidae > Druceiella > Druceiella hillmani. The sequence goes on from JAYKKI010000029.1 coordinate 18,981,476, forward strand.
ACCCGAAACATTGGAGTCAACTTTGTACTGGCCATCGCAGTCGCTGGATGTTAATCCCATAGAAAATGTTTGGATGCTCATGAAGTTTAAGCTCTGGAGGTCTTTGTCTGTCTATGTTTGGAAGGAAGATCTGGACAACTTATTAATAATAAAGTATCTCAGTCTATGTCTATCATGCATAATGTGTGAATTTTTCCCATTTTTTTATCCCAAATAGTTTCAGAATTTCGCCGTACACGTTCTTGTCAAATAGACTGTAATATCTATGTATTGAAAAATAATCTATGGAAATTTCTTTTCTGTCATTAACGAATTTAAAAGTGTAATGTGTTATCTTTTTCGATTTCCATTGTACACAACACTGATTGAACTAATTTACTCTGAAATAGCAGTTACAGAAATTTTCATTTAAAAAAAAAGCCTTTTGACTATAATATACACTTTTTGTGTATTATTAAGAAAGAAGTGTTTCTTTTTTGAAGTATAAATTTTATTGTGCAAAGATGTAAAGTTTACTTTTACCTCCTTTATCCTTTTTAGTTTTCCCACATTTGTTTCTTAGTTAGTTCATTTCCATGGCTTTAATTTTTTTCCACATCTATTCCTTTAACTTTCATAAAATTTTGTTAAAATAGATTTCTCTGAAGTTTGCTTTCTATCCTTTATAATACCAGTTCTACTTATAAAATTTGCAATAGATGGACATACTGATATACTGGGGATAGCCATTATTTTTATGCCCAAGTTGTTTTGTCTTGTTACATACAATAATAAAAAAAATATAAAAATAAATGTATTATGTGTGGACACTGTATAGGTACTTACCGCAATTATATTACAAGAATTTCTGATTATATATTTTTGATATATAACAACCAGAAATACTTGTAATATTATTGCAAAAAGTATATATGTGTGTGTGTGTGTGTGTGAGTGAGCGTGTGCGTGTGCGCGTGTGTGTGTGTGTGTGGGTTATCATATTTTTGCATGTTTTGGTTATTATATTTTCGCAATTACATGATTAATGCAATGATATCAACTGCGGTAGTTAATACTGTTCTATGATATGGCATTTTTTTTAAAGTAATATTGTGTGTAGTACGTCCATGCATTTGTTTTTTAATAGTTAGTTGCAGTTTTACCAATCACAATTATTGGACCTGTGAAAACAGATGAAAATAGTGACACTTCCCACAAGAGAAACTGCTCAGGATAGAATAGACAGGCTTCCGGGCTGCAATTGCTAATTGGAAAAACTATTTACACCCTCTTTAATAATGTTTAATAGACTCATAATTTGAAAGTTTTTTCTCTAACACTGAGTTTAATATACTGTGTATTAAGCTACAAGTTTTCTTATTTATAATCAGATATATATTTAATTTTATTATCATTGATTTTTGAAATCTTATAAATTTATTGTTTAGTAAAATATAATGACCTCCATCAATTTCAGATAGTACAAATTCAGCCAGTGATTAATCCTAAGAAGCCAAAGCGTGAAGCCGTGAATGTGCCGAGACGATCTGCTCACACGCCTCCATCGCCCCCGCCGCCTGAAGAACCACATAAGTCTTCATTTCCTTGGAAGTATGTTGCAGCGGCGCTGATTGTATCCAGTGCTTTAGGCGGGGTAATTAAAACTTCATATTGATCAATTGATTTTGAAACTTTAACTTATTATATTTTTCTTACAAGTTGTTGATAACTATAAAGTGTAACAGTGAAAAGTTATGTCAGATATAAATATATCCAAAGGCACTTAAAATCCTTACAGAATTTAAGTGACCTTTATTATTTTGAAACTTCAGCTTAATATATTTTTCTTTTAAGTTGTTGATAACTATAAAGTGTGACAGTGAAAAGTTATGTCAGTTATAAATATATCCAAAGGCACTTAAAAGCCTTACATAATTTAAGTGACCTTTATTATTTTGAAACTTCAGTTTATTATATTTTTCTTTTAAGTTGTTGATAACTATAAAGTGTAACAGTGAAAAGTTATGTCAGTTGTAAATATATCCAAAGGCACTTAAAATCCTTACATAATTTAAGTGACCTTTATTAATATTTTTAAGTATTGAAAAAGAAAATGATTTTCAAGTTATCAAAATAACTAGGTGAATTATTATTTTATTTGTTAATACAGACTTGTCATTCTGTTACTAATTATAACATTTTGTTTCTATTTATTATTCTATTGTTCTTCTAATAGATTTGGTTATATTGGAGGTAATATGTACTGACGATCTAGGTAATATTTGTATTCGTGAATGCTGAAAATAATGTGCATTTTTTACGAATATGATTGTCATGACATTTTTGTGTTTAATTTATTAAAATAGAAAAATATGTCAAGAAAATAAAATAATTTAAATTTCAAGTACTATTTATTGCAGAGACATAGTATTTTATGTCAACAATAAAAACATGAGATTTTTTAATATAAATACAAACTTTCCATTTGCTATATTGTATCTTACATAGGTAAGAAACAATTTTTTGAGAGAAAAAAACTAAAATATTTCTTCTTTAAAAGAAAAAAAAATTGCTACAAATTGTGCATGATGAGCAGCAAAATATTAAACATCTGAAATTATCTACTTTTTACGACAAACAATAAACAAAAATGCAATTTTTTTCTAAAATAGTAGGTAACAGATTTTTCTTTTGCTAATTAAAACAACTTCTGTAGTTTTCAACTTCAATTAAGTATTTATAACTATAAAGTTTAACAGCTAATAAACAAATTGGGGTAGATGAATATTAAATTTAAAAAATAAAAGCTATCAAAGATTTTCTTTATGACTAGTCTTTTCTCCTTGCAGTCTGTTTCACTGAGGCGTATAAGGAAGACCAGCTCCATTAAAAATTAATTCCATGGGAATACTCGTACTAAATATTATTTTGCTCTCAGAATAAGAAACTCATACTTCGGCTTGTTCACTTCTCGCTACATCAGATGGTCCACATTATTTACCATCTTTTTTTCCGCTGAATATTATGCAGTAATTTTTCCAATATTGGTTAGTCTTTCATTTTCTCCTATGCTTTCACTAAAAGCTATCAGTGTAATCACAGTGTCCGCTAAAAAATGTGTTTCCTTTTTCGAATTCTATTCGGAATGTTCTGTATCATTATCATTCGGAATGTTCTGTGTCATTCTGGCATGCTTAATATGTGGACCGTTTGATGAACCTGAAGTTTGTTCAGATTCATTGCTTCCAACTAAATCCAAAATTTGTTCTATGACATATTTTTCAATAAAATTTTACTGCGTATCTTGGATCTAAGAAATTAGCTGCGTATGTTTTGAAACACGAATGTTTTGAAACAAGAATCTTCAAGGTATAGATTGGATAAATCAAATTTATTATTTTCTTTTAAGTGGCAATTAACAGAATCACTGATGACGTAGAAATATTAACTGCTAGCTCTTTGGTGATTTCTTCAAATGGTTTGAGTAAATAAATAAGTTTTTCCACAATCGTTTACTATTTTGAAGTCAATTGTGAAATTTTATTATTAATCGAAGAGTAAAGACGTAAGTAGTCTTTAGTTTTTCAAAATTTGCTCTAACATACAAAAGATGCTGTTCCCCGTTGTAGTACATTCATATAAAATTGTAAGATATAGTTGACCATGTAGGAATGCAAGCTCGTATTGTGATCACTACAACAATGCTTTCTTGCATCTTAAGTTCCTCTTTGACAATCAGTTGAATTTTATATGAAGTATAGTCAATATCTTGAATATACAGTAAGGAAATAACTTTTTTCATATTCGTACCTGTATCTTTATTGTATTGTATGTTTTGAATTTGCCGTGACGACAAAATGTTTTGTTTTTCCAGAGCAATTTTTTTAACATTATGATTTTTCTTACAAATTGAAAGTAATGCCATAATAATTCATACTCGTCAGTGATACTTTAGAACATTCAGACCAGATCTCAGTATTTAAGAAGATTTTTCAGACACCTTTATCTATTTGAGAATTTTCTCTTACTTTACTATAGAACTTCTCGCAGATAAATGAAATGATATATTACCGAGTTTTTAAATTATACGATAGATATTAGTGCTTTATAAACTCAACATCAAGTCCTCTATTACAACAATTTCACTTATTAAATTATCGACCATCAGAGACTTGGCATTGTTGTTATCTCAATGAGGGTGCAATTAACAATCTTAAATGGAAATGGAACCGTTCATTTTGTATTGTAGATAAACTTAGTATAAAGGAGTCGATTTACACAGCACTTGGTGGCGAGGAGTTTTACATTGATATTCAAAACCATTACATTTGACAACCATTTTTGTCAGTGGTTATTGAATTCTGTGTTTCAATTTCCCAGTACTGACGCTTGCAACCTTGCAGGTTCTGCCTCCCTGAACAATGAGGTGACTTGAGGATATTCTGGTTCAAATTATTATTTTGACTGCGGGTTCCAACTCCTTTTCAGAATACGCAAATAAAGCATACTAAAAGTTAAAAATATAATAAAGTTAAACAAATTTTTTAAATCAAACAATTTTATTATATTAGTGATGATGTACTAAAAGTTAGAAAATAGTTAGGAATCACTAGTCTGGAACAAATGAGGGTGAAATTGTGGAGCACATTTTATTGAAAATTTTAGTTTTTGGAGCTTAGAAAATCATATCTTGCTTTAGACTGTCTTCTTTGACCTAAATCAAGTATTCGGAACAGGTATTGTAGTCAAACCCTTTATAATAATATAACATAACAGATTATAAATATAAATATATATAGAAAGATTTACATACTTAACACAGGAATCAAAGCCCCAGACTAATGATCCATAATTAATTTCTAGCTTTTAGTACATCATCGCTTGTACAATAAAACCGTTTGACTTAAAAAAATTTTTAACTTTATTTTATTTTTAACTTTTTCGTGTGCTTCATTTGCGTAGCCTGATTTTTTGACAATTATACAATTACTGGAGGCCTATTTTATCAATTTGAAACCAGCAGATATCCAAGTTTCTTGATTTAGGTAGGCCGTATAATTTTTGGTTTGTACAAAAAAATAATTTAATTGAATAAGTTTTATACTTTATTTTATTTATGAATTTTCATCGATTGAACAAAAGGAAAAATTCACTTTTGCTATAATACGTGCAAGAAATATACAAAGTGATTACCAAGATAATTTTACATGTATGCATTGGTTAATAGAGGTTGGAAACAAAGAGACAGGATTCTTTTAATGAGTTGTGAAAAATAATTGTAACACAGCTTACCTGTATTTTTCTTTAGGGGCTTCAAAATGTAATACTTTTCATATTGGTACTTTCACATTTCAAACATATTGTGCATGCTCATTCCGCATTCATATGGAAGAATGCTAAGAGGATCTTGAAATCTTATTTTCTTTTGATCAATGTTTAGAAGCACTAGTAGCACAAGTCGATAAAGAAAGAAGTAATCTGACAAGGCCATATCATAATTGACATAAATATAAAGAAAGGTTTCTCTTTTTTTTTCCAGGTCTATTATTATCAAAGAAAGGAACCAGCAGTGAAGGTTGAGAGTAAGAAGAAATGTGAGTTGAAATATTTACTTCTTAGTGTGGTCTTGTTTAGTTCATCTCCATGGTATACTTATTCATGGTGTAAGACTTTAAGAGTTATTAAGTCCGACACTGTAGTTACTGTAGTATTAGACTTTCACATGTTATTTATATTTTAAACTAGCTTACATCTCCTCTTTATGCAATTGGCCTTTAAAAATTGTTTTAATTTGTTTTGGGTATTTTGTAATATCACATGTACTTTTACGACATGCAGAAATAGTTTTTAAAAATATAGTGTATATAATAACATTTTGTTTAATTGTTGTACTATATCCGATTCAACCTGAAAATTGAAAAAGATTACCGAAAAAGTAAATAAGATGTCATGTAGTTCATACTTTTGCATTTATCATTATTAATGATTACAATTGGATAATTGATATGCAAATACAAATGATAAAAATTTAAAATTATCACAGAACGTGGTTTCAGATTGCGAAAGACAAATTTGAAACAAAAATTTTATTCTGTTTCAATAGATTTTAAAATATTATAAGCACCATTCGTTATTAGGGAAACCTCGTCCAGTGGTGCGAGTACCAGCAGAGTTGTCAAGTCTGCCTGAGAAGGTGAAGTACGTGCTGGTGGGTGGTGGGACTGCATCTTTTGCTGCCTTTAGAGCTATTAAGAGCAATGATCCCAAGGCACACGTGAGTCGACAGTGGTTTTTCTGTTTAATTATGTGAAAAAAGACTGACAATACAAAATGAGAATCATTGGTTTGAATCTATTAATTTTTCAAAATGAGTAGAATCTTTTACTCATATATAAATATGATACATATTTGTCTCATTAAACAGCTATATTTTTGTTAATGTAAATTGCGGCATTGTATGTTGTGTTTTTATATTATATCCCAGTGTTAAATTGAATATGACAAAGCTGTGAAGAGGTAATTCTCTTTAATATCCTGAAGAGAATATTGAAAGCCATTTTTTGAAATTCGAAGTGATTTTGGAATTATCAAATTTCAAAGTTTAAATTTTTTGAAAAATTATTGGCATATTTATGAAATTTTTTATTTTAATTTTATTTAATGTTTCAATAATTAAATATTATCAAAGCACCTAAAATTTTCAATAAAATCACAATCACATCAACACAAATTACTCGCATAAATATTTTGATGGTTTTGCTATGCACTGTTTCAGGGTTAAGCAGAAGAGCATATTAAACATATTTTTATTAAAGCATATTACATGTAATATCGTTTTGATGCAATATAGATAATAGTTACGTCGCATTTGGTGAATACGAAACGTATGTCTTTTTCTATTTCAAAATCAGCTGACAATGACGTAATTAACGCTTAAGCTGATTTTTTTAAATTTTCCGAACGGTCAAAATGTTTGCTATGCGGAATTTCAAAAAACTTACATTGTTCTCTTCAGGATATGAAGATTACTTCTCTACAACTTTATAGTATTCAACTCTACCCCATAATTTATAAAATAATTTTAGAATAAAAATTATAAGGTCATCAGTCCAATTGTTTGTTCTTTCGCTATTTCATTATTTTGTTCATTAATATGTGAATGTATACCCCCATCTAATTCTTAAGCAGTTGTCAGAATAACTTTGCGATTTCTTATTATTACAATAATGTTATATATATTAAAACTGACATTCATTATAAGTAATGGTAATATATTTCAAAATAATTATTTTGATTCGTCATAAATCAATCACACTCCGGTGTTAGATATATGATGATTTTCAACATAATTCACTTCTTGTTTTGTGATTGTGAAAATATCATAAAACAAAATCAAATTTATGCCTAAATAAGTAATTTTGATAGTGCATTTCATTCAATAACTCATTCATAACTTCAGTTCTTGATAATAATGGTATCTTTTCAGAATTTTTAGAAAATGAATAGCGTTACTTATAAGTTTGTGTGTAATATTGAGGAAATTTTTCACTGTGCAAGAAATATTATGTAATATTTGCTTTCATAGTAATATTTACCAAGTTCATCAACTTTTTCATAACAATACTAAGGGTAAGGCGGGGCATAGAGAAACATGTGTTTTTGAGCTATAAAAATGAAAATATTTATCTAACTTAAAAGACATGTTTATTTCATTATAAATTAAAATATCAAAGGTAAGATATATTTGTAAAAAATAAACTTATTGGCACTTTTCCGAGATCAAATTTATTGAACAGCAAAAAAGTTTAAAAAATCAACATTTTTAACATTCAAAATGAAAAATTAAGTTATTTCATTATATTTTGTGAAAAACTTTCTTGGCGTTTCATTTTCATTTTTTAGACCAATGGCTTCATCACAATTACGATTTGTTTTTGGAAACAATTGCCATATCTGGTTTTAGTCGGAAGGAAAATCTTTCTGTTTTCATTTTTTTTTAAAATAAATGTTATCATATTCATTATTTGCAGGGTCATTATTTGCAGCTTTAAATAGCTTGCTAAAGCTAAAATTTTTCACCTGATGCCAGTAGCATTAGATGTAAAATGAATCTAAAGCCACTGGCATCAGATGAAAAATAAAACCTCTTTCATATGATCTTCCTTATGTAGATACTAGTTTTTCTCTTTTCCACCATGCCGTATTCTATTTCCTAAAAGAAATACTAGTTTTAAAAAACCAAGAAAATGCTTTAATGAAAAAGAACTAAAAGTAAAGAAATGTTCAAAATTTACAATTTCAAATTCATATATTTTGAACTCCTTTTATAAAAAATTTCAAATTAATGGGACGTGTTGAAGTGGGTGACAATTTAATTTCAAAATTGATTTGCTCTATTACAAATTTACAGGTGAACGTGTGTCACTGTGCCCTGTTTCATTCTGTCCCATCACTACTTTTGCTAAAGTAAAAATATTATCAAATTTTTGTGCTTATGGATACTATCACAGCCATGAAAAGTGTTTATATATCAGTGAAGTTAGTTAGATGCACGTTCGTAAAAAGCCCAGGAAAATTCAATTGTTTTACAGGGTCCCCTGTGTCACTGTGTCCCATTTTATCTTATACATAACTTACCAAGTTTACTGTATATATGTGGAAGTTTAAGACTTATTTTCAGTAATGCTTATAATAGTGACAAAATATAGTTAAATTTATTATTAAATTGTATTATTACAGATACTGGTGATATCAGAAGAGGATTCATTGCCGTACATGCGACCGCCTCTCTCAAAGGAGGTGTGGCTCAACGACTCGCTCGACAATATTGAGAACCTCACATTCGTTCAGTGGAATGGTAATAGAAGGAGGTAAGACTATATCTTTTAGCATATTTATTTAAAATTCTTAATAATCTTTGTACCCATCGCTATAGAAAATACTTAATTCAAGTATATCTATTGCCTGCAAGATCTGTGTTTAATAAATTCTTTAAAATAATGCAAACTTTATTAACTATTGTGTGTGGCTCCTGTCAGGTTGCTTATCCATTCGCTTCGCCTGATGTGTAACATGTTGTTTGCTTTGTTATATTAGGATATCTCTGATTTATTGTTAAAAATGATGTTTATAAATCACCTTTAGTAATAACTTCTAATCTGCTTATCTGAAAGGTCAAAATAGAAATTTTATATAAATATTCAAATGTCAACTAAAGAGATTACGAAGTGAAGAATCTAAATAAATGAGTCAGTGTCCTTATTTGTTGCATAAGATATTGAGCAATGGATCTGAAATAGTTAAAGTGGCCTTTGCCCTTGAAGGATTATTGGTGAAATTTTCATACTTAGTAACTAATTTGTTGCATTATCAATTAATATTGCATCAAATAACTAGATTTGGCAATCAGCAAATGCATAAAGATAGCGATAACTAAATCTACATTTAGGAATCCAGTATCTTATCAATCAGAATTGAATATAACTCACAAATGATCATAGCAATATTTTGACAATATATTAAATATTTCATAATCAAGCATCACTACTATTATACTATTGTGTAAGACATAATTTTGGAAATAGTAATTTAGTTGTAATGTATGTATATAAATGGTTATTTTTTCTATTTATTATACAAAGTAATTACCTTAAGTCTCAAAGGGTGTATTCACCATTCTGACCATATTATTTCAATCTTTCTCAGTTTTTCTTTCTTTTCAGTTATAGTTAGTTTTGAAATTCTTAAATATAGGTACAAAAACAATTTTTCTTAAATTAACGTACCTGCAATAAATTTTATTCCACAAAATTGAATAGGTGATAAACAATAAACATCACAGGCTGTGTGGCTTTTATCAAATTTGTGTTCACAACTCCTAGATATTTCAGAAGTTAGATATATGTTGACTCATACGATCTATGATAATATGCCAAATAAAACAATTTGTCCTTTTTACATTCTTAGTAGTGTTGAAGGCCTACATAACAAAACATATAATCGAAGTGGAAGAGTATTTTTCAATATCTTATACAAAAGAAATGGGAGTTTCTTGCCTTTTTTTATAACTTTTTCTTAGTATTTAATAATAGTTTTTATTTTATGGACTATTTAATTAAACTAGTTTTAATTTGGTATTCTATTTTTGGTCCACAATATGTTTTTGTAACATGCAAAAATGGGTACCTATATTATCCGGGATACATTTTAAAGGGAAATTCTTATTTTTAGGGCTTTGTAACTTAATAGGGAAAATGGAATCCTTATAATATAATTTACTTATTAGTCCATATGTCCGTTACGGCAGTTTTTCTGAGAAACCGCTTGATGTTTTTTGTATAGTTATAAAACATGTTAACTTGCATATATATAGCAGTAGCTAAAACTCAAAAATATTTATTCTTGAAATTTTAGGGAGGGCAAATTTTTTTTCGATTTTGTGTTTGGTACGGGGTGTTATTTGAAAGCAGTAATTATAAGGATCTCAAAAATACTGAAAAATTTGGAAAAACATATATTCTCCTTATTTCGAAGCTACTCAACATGTAGTTAGAAGAGAATGGGTTTTTATAATCCTACACAAAGATTGTAGGAGAATTCTAGCAATGATTTTAGATCTTATTTCTGAAATATTCTCCATGATTTAAGCCTACGGAAGAGATTTTCCCAGAAATCATGCGATGTAGAGTATCGTATCTTATTAACCCACATATTTTGTTTATGTTTTATACTAAAAGTTCCTATAACAAAGACATAAATGAGTGTTTCAAAAAAACATTTTTTTCTCTTTTTATATATCATGTGAAGTATCGTTTGAAAAGGCTTTTCATAAGGAATACAAAAATATTTTTTCACAATTTTAAATTGCACATTTAAAAAGATATTCTAAAAAATATGCAAAAAATTACATACCACCTCCTTATTTCCGAAATTTCTGAGCCAAAAATTGTGAAAAAACAGTGCCCCCTGTGTCACCGTGCCCCATTTTTTGGTAAAATCTGTTAAGAGATTATAAGAAAACTATAGTGATTATCTTAAATCTTTTAATTTTTTAAATACTGACAATGTTTTACGCCTTTGGAAGATATAGGATATAATACGTTGCAATACATTTAATAGAAATATGTGCACGAAAATGTGCCTAAATGTATACATAACTCTCGTAGTGTGAGTTTCACTCATGCGTAACCGATTTTTATTTTTTCTAGATGTTTCATGGAAATATTTTTTTAATCAATTTCGGTCAATATGTATGTTGAAAAAGTACGTTTAAAGTAAGTAAGTTTTTGGAACAGACTAATTTTTAAAGTTTTTGTCAGAAAAGTTATGTTCTGTTGACATTGTTTAATACATTATCTTATTTTGATAAGTAAAAGATATGTCGTTTTTCTTTACGAAGTAATTCTTTTAAGTTCTGAAGTACCATAAAATAAACTATTTAATTTGTGTTATACATAAAGACAAGATCTAATTCAGTATAAAATACTACTACTACTATTAGTTACAATTAGTGGTTCTTCAGCAATTTTTGGGGTTTAGACATGTTTGTTAATTTTTTTGAGTGTGTATTACTTCTTATTTCGTTATTAATTAATTTTTAGTCAATTTAAACAAATATTGTTTTACCACATGATGCAGCCAAGAATCCTAGGCATGTTTGTCCTATATAAATTTATATAGCTTTAAGAACATAAAAAAATACATCAAATATGATTAATTATTTTAGTTTTTTTTATGTAATGAAAAGTCGTCTTGGCGTTTGAGACGTTTGAGATTCGAATTAGTTTTTATTTATTTTTATGTAATCCTTAATTATCATAATACAGAGTATATCATATGGGTTATGGTATTAATATTAATTGATATAGCTGTATATCATATGAATACAGTTGGTACACTTATGCATTCCCAGTCGGAACATATGTCACATCATATAAATCTCATAAAATTCAATGGGTATTTCTTTATAATTTCAGCATATTTTACGAGTCGTCACCGTTCTACAGCGATGTTACAGCTCTGATGGAGCAGCCCAATGGGGGAGTAGCTGTAGCGCGAGGCTACAGCGTGACACGTGTTGAGCCAGGCGAACATCACGTCACTGTGACAGATGGGAAACAAAGTAGAACTATTCACTATGAAAAGTGTCTTATTGCTACAGGTTGGTTTCATTTTTATATTTGTAGTTCTATATATCCTTCTTGAGGTATTTGGTTTTTCATATGTGAAAAGTATTATTAATGCTGGTTAACAAATGGTCTTAATTGACTTGTTTATGTCTGTATATTAGTAACTTATTTAGATTTTTATATGGGTTTTGTTATTATTGTATTCTAAAGGTATATAAAATGGCATTTTGTATAAGTTAGAGGAAACGTTTCGTTAAGTCATTCCATAAGTTAGACAACATGTTTTTTTGATCTATATGGTACTGAATAAACTAGATGTGTTGCCAAAACTAATGATGTCTGTTTAAGGAAAATTAATGAAATTTTATATATTTTTTAAATCCTTTTGTTGAGTCTTAACACTTTCAATGTGAGACACATAATTTTGTATGGCACATGGTTGAAAATGCACAGTACTAGAAGCAAAGTTTTACTTATTATTTGTCAATTAAAGAATACTCATAAAAAACGGAAAAGAATAAGTAGGCTATTTGACTTGAATTTTTAAATTGTTTTAAATTGTTCTATTTTGTATTATAAGCGCATTACATTTATATTTCCAGGATATATGTCGTATTTTTTCATAAATCACTTTCAAAGTTTGAATTTTCGAACTCTAATGCTAATGTGACGTCACACACAATGTAAACAAACAGTCTTGCCCGCTGAAGGGGATTATTATTTATTTTCATATTAAAATGGTGTGCAGTGACACAATGTACAGGTACGTCTATAAAAAGTCGACATAAAGTGTTCGTTTCAGTGCCAACAAATCTTAAAAGACAAAAGTGGCTGCAATTACCACAAAGAAATCCAAACAGCATTGTAGCTCACTTAAATAGTTTTATGTGTGAAGATCATTTCGATATAATAACATTTGTGTTTTAAACATTATTATCGATCAATGCTTATAAACCAAAAGAATAAGAATATTAAATTTTGGTATGAATGCGTTTTAGTACCAATGATATTTTGACTATTGTTAGTATTTATCTAAATTTCAATTATTGATATGATATGAAATAATATGTTTAAAAAAAACGATATGTTTAAAAAAATTCTGCAGCAGACGATTATTTATTATAAAAAAATCAATTTTAAAAATATCATCCCTGATGACTTTTGTTTGAGATGGAATATGTTTTAACCTTTTTTCCAGTTAGTTCACTTTATTTTTTATCGCTAAGCACTTATTACACAATTAAAAATATAAATTGTTAAGTATTTACAATATAAATATAGTGAATTTAATTATCCAACTCGAATATTTACTTAATCTGACAATAACATCTTGTTTATCCAACAACATTCAGGAAAAGTCTATTTGTCTATGATTTATGTTTGGAATAAAATTATAGTTCTGATATGTACATTAGCTATGGATGGCATAAATAGCATTTAGCATGCTATGCTAAATGCTAATTACAAAATACGTGCTAGCATGCTATTTACATTTAGCAACTAATGCTAACATGCTAAATGCTATTTAAGTATTAACTGTCGATGTAGCATAACAGATACCTTGTTATAGATTGTTTACTTTTGGTACGTTTAACGTTGTAAATTTCTAGTGATTGCTTTATATCTAAAATTATATCATAGGTTTAAAATTAAAGATTACTTTAATAGTTATACATTAACAATTATTTGCAACTTTAATTATTTGTCTTTACATTTTAGTTTGTGTTTTAATCTTTTTACTATAAATGGTTTCCCCTTAATCAATTGTGAAAGTACTCTAGTATTAATTATATTTTTTTAAACTTTAAAATGAGTCGTCAACTATAGCTTCATCTTTACGAAATCTCTCCGATAGTGTCTCCGATAAGAGTTGCCATATGTAACCTATGTAAAAAACATTTGCTTACAAGTCGCCCATAACGAATTTAAAAACACATTTAAGGTTTAAGCACCTATCTGTATATACAACGCTTTTAACCCAACTACAAAAGAACGAATAAAGTGATAGGCATTCCGAGCAGGCTTCTATATCCACTAATATTCAGGACTCTGAGGCTGAAACCATTATAGATCTGTATCTACTGTCATTATTTAGTAACATCTAAACATCTTGCATATTTTAAAGTGACTAATGTAAGTGTATAATTGTAATATATTTCCAATCAACTCTACGCCAAACCATTTCAAAGGAATTCGAATAAGCAATCATTTATTGTCCATTCACTTTTATGCCAGGATGTTATTTGAAAATATTTTAAAACCTGTCCAAATGTTTTTAGAACACTTGTAAAGATGCAAGTACAAATAATAAACAAAAACTTGCTGCTATTGTTATTGTTTATATTAACGCATGACAACACGTAAGCACCAAGACATTCGAATTTAGAGGTCGACATCAGAACCTCATTTAATATTTTCAGTTGTTTAGATATTTTTAAAACATAGGTATATTCTTTCCACCCTTAACATAAAAGCATGATAGTTGAGATAGCTGCGTGATTTTTGTCGCCACCTTTTTACATTAATGATTTTATAGAATTAAAAATTGAAAATAAAATTGCCTTAGTTTTCATACGAGTTGTTTATGCAGTTTTAACTGTTAAATACAATATTTGTCACATATTTTGACCTCACGAATAACTGCCAAGTGTCATTCAATGTCTATATCAGACGTAATTCAACTCGTAAAAGTACTAAACAAAATATGCTAACGCTAATATATGTAATAAAAATACAGTTCACATATAGCATCTGTCACAAAAATAGTCTGTTAATTTAGCATTTAATGTTATAAACTGTGCTAACGCTAATACGCGTAATAAATACATTTTGCAAATAGCAGCTGTCAAAAAATAGTCTGTTAATTTAGCATTCAATGTTATGAACTTCTAACGCTAATACGCATAATAAATACATTTCGCAAATAGCAGCTGTCAAAAAATAGTCTGTTAATTTAGCATTCAATGTTATAAACTGCTAACGCTAATACGCGTAATAAATACACTTCGCAAATAGCAGATGTCAAAAAATAGTCTGTTAATTTAGCATTTAGCAATAGCATGCTAAATGTAAATATGTTAGCGGCATTAAAATTAACGTAAAATAGCATTAGCGCCCATCGCTAACATTAGCATATGCTTTGCATGGGAATTAAGTAAATTTTTTTATACATTAGATATGACCGGAAGTTATTTTAATTAAATATGTCATTTGTAATGAATAACTTACGTAATGAATTTATATTATAAAAAAATTTATACTAAATACAAAAGGTGATAATTATAAACTTAAAAAAAAAGAAAAAAGACCATAATGAAAAGATTTAAAAAGTTGTCTCCCACGTCATCTGAATTTTAAACCAATAACAAAAAAATATTGTGATTTCTTTATGTTTTTTTTTTAAATAATATAAACTTATTCTTCCGAAAATTAAAAGCAATACGCTTATTTACGTAATAATATAATAGGATGACCCCGTATTGTGGTATATTTTCGGTGTTGTCAAATAGCCTATTGACTATTACTTTTACTGCTGATGAAGATTTGTCAATTTTTGAATGTGTTTTTATGCAATTTTTGAATGTGTTTTTTGCAATTTATTTGTAATAAAAATAAAATTGTAAATTTCATTTTTTCATAAAATAAAGCATGAAGCATATTTGTAACTATGAAAAATAAGGTTTAGTAGAAGTTTTCTTTAAATAAAATAAAGAAACATATTGAAATGTTCACTTTTACTGGAGTTTATTGATGTGTTTTCTGCATTGAGTATTAAATTCTTTTGCTTTCTTTGAAGTATTTTGGCAAATTATTATAAGATGCTTGTACCATTACAAGAAAGACAATGGTGTAGCATACCTGCGAGGTTTTACTTCACATATTTTGAGTTTCATGGAAAACTGTTAATATACCTCAGTTTATTCAAGACAGATAAATGAAAAGATTGTTAAAAAAAGAGCTAACAGAATTTCTTTCACTCATTCAACTGCATGGGGTATATGGCATATATATCCACATAGAATATTCTGTTTGTCATTTGGAATTTTTATTATAAAATAAGTATTTTTAAAAAATTCATTGTACTCACGTATCAACATCTTATTGACATGTATATGGCATTTATTATGTTAGGTTGTTTATACTCTATCTGAGGTGGCAATATTTTCTTCTTTCTTTTTTGTTTTCAAATTGCATAATTAACAAGCCGATATCAAATTGGTAATCATCAATTTAATTAATCATTTGATCGCCCGTTATAGAGTTTAGCAAAATAATGTTAAAAGTTACATAGCAAAAAGTTGTAACATAAAAGATACAACTTTCTATGGCAGTGGGTCTTAGAACCTGCATTTAAGTTTACTATATTTTAACAAATATTTTAACCTTTATAAAAAAATATATAACAAACAATGATATTATAAATATTTGAAATGGAATTTTTTATTTTAAATTAACTCCAATATGTCGAAATAGTTAGATAAATATTCATGCAGCCTGAATACAAAGTAAAAATTGGTTCAGCATGGAACTCATTAAAAGAATTAATTTAAATAATCAATGTGCATTTTAATTTAGTTTTAAAATGGCAAATAAATTTACAATCGATGACTATTGTAAAATAAAAAACCCTCGCAAAAAGTGACTCGAGTGGTGGGTAAAAAGAGATATTAACGAAAAAAAAGACCTTGTTAGAAGTGGAAATAAACAATTAATAACGGTTCTGTTCTATATGAAAATTCATACTCAACAATATTATTTCGTGGCAAAAAAAATATAAATAGAAAAATAAGAGTGCATTTTTTAAAAATTTGACACGTTATTTTGACATTGAATATGTTTAAATTTTATTGGTAAGTGAAAAAGGTAAATTCAGTTTACTTGAAGTTCTAACATAAATATTTCCCATATAGGGGGCACGCCGAAGAACATTCCCATCCTTGAGCAGGCTTCGCCAGCGGTTCGGAACAGGACGGTGCTGTACCACTCCATTAGAGACCTAGAGGGGCTGTGGGCACGGCTAGAGGAGGCCAAAGATATTGTCATTGTGGGCGGTGGATTCCTAGGCAGCGAGTTGGCTTGTGCACTTGGGAGAAAGTGTAAGTATGCTGTTGAATTATTCCATGCGAATGTTGATTTTAATTTCATACTATTATGGTTATTTGTTTGAGGAACTGAAGGTTTCTCAGGTTGACAGAATAGATCAAAGAAGAATATTTTGATTATTTTCCGGAGTACATTTTTCTATGTTTATATGCTCTTTTGAGGGAATAACTTGAGAGTCAGCTTGAGCATGTCTTAACTAGTCTAGCATATTTGCTGGTCTACTAATTAGACTAGTATATTTGCTGGTATACCTGGTTGGCAACTAATAAATCGTCTCTTTTTCCCGGTAATTTTTTAAATGTTATATTAACCTTTTGGACATTTGTGGCCTTCGATCTTCTGTTTAGTTAGCGATTGAGTTTTCGCGAGTAACGAATAAACAAAAACGGAAATTTCACAAATGAAATTAGAACGTTCTTGCTTCTTAAATTTTATTTAGGGCCAAAAGCGTGAAAGCAGCTCGTAATATATGAATAACAAGAGATGAAGGCCCCATGACTGCTATGACAGCCGAAAATTGATTCCAAATATCTAAAGAATCCATTGAAGAATTTATTCTAGATATCCAGATAATCTTTGTACATAAAATAAAGAAAAATTTAAAAGACTTATCAAAACAGATTCCAGATTAAGTTCACATTATCTGTTAGGGTTATTCTCATCTTCTCATACTGCAATAAAGAAACAATTTCATGTTTCGTGGGGTAGATGTAGGAATAGTTTCTTTCGATGCCACATGGGCTACCACTGATGAACAGAGATGGCGGGTTTATTAGCTGCTAACGTAGTATATTTCATCTAAAAAATATTACTATCTTAATTCCTTATTTATTTTCTCTAAAATAGAAATATTGTTTGGTTCCTTTCTTTATTAAATTCGAACAAATTCCATTGCATCTAAAGATGGCATGATTGTTTCCATATGAATTACTTGAAAATAGTCTAAATAAAATTTTTTCAGTGTCATCTTTCAGTATAGTTTCTATTGTTAGGTTTCCGTAGCCTCAGCCAGGAACCCTTACAGTTTCATCATATCTGTCTATATGTCATCGCCTGATTACTCTCTCATTTTGCATCTGTTGAGGTGAATTTGGTGTATAAATTAATTTAATCGGTAGACGGCTCAGGCTAAAATTAGCGAATGCCCCAGTCTAGATTTTTTAAACAAAGCCTCAAAAACAAAGTTTCAGGCCTGATATCAGGCCCTCGGGTTATCTGCGTAAATTTGTACGTGGGCCCGATTTAACACCCTCGGGCTATCTGTGTAAATTTGTACTTAGGCTCGATATAAAGCTCCTAGGCCATGTGCGTAAATTTGGACTCGGGCCCGATATAACGTCTTCGGACCATCTACCGATTAATAACACAAAATGAAAATCAAAAAAATTTTTTGGGCTCATCCTCCCATACATCAACAAGGATGAAAATAAATTTACCTACTGCAGTAACAAATTTTATTTTAGAACTAAATGGTATTAATGCTCAAGTTTCACATATTTTTTTTTAAATTGTCGTCAATGTGTCCTTCGTCCCTAACTTCTAAACTGTTGTTTCAAAAAATCGGGAAAAATAGTGAAACGTAGCTCTGTATATGCACTCTCAAGTAAAGTTATAACAGATATTGTAGTATCTACACTTTCTGATTTTTAAAAACTTTCTGTTTTTTTAAAATGTCAATTAGAAATACATGATTTCATAATGTTTAATACCCATAAATTAAGGCTATGGAATCTTAATATGAGCTTGTCTGATACGCTTTTGGTCGATTTCATCCAAAAATTTCTTATTTATTTAAACTCATTTGTTCTTAGTTGCCAATCTCTAAAATATTTTTGTGCCATTGGTATTTTATTTTATGGAAACATGCAACTGAATAAAGGGTTTTTTCATTTCTCAAATAGTCCATTTTTTTAATCGAATATTTTGTTAGTATTTTTAAGTGAATATTTTGTTAGTAAGGTTATCTTTTAGTCACATAAAATAAATGTTTATTACTGTGTTGTGCAAACATAAGCTTTCTTTTAGGCGGGTATTCAGTATATATGATTGATTTTTTTTTTAAATCTTAAGTAATGATATGTAGATGGGGCTGATTTTAATGAGGGGTGAGGTGGCCGAAAATCGTCTCAACACGCATGTTAAAAGGTGCGTGATATCAACTAAATTTCTGCTGTATTATCAATAAGCAGAATGTTCTGCTTCTTTTTTGGATTGTTTTGGCTCGATCAGAGCATTAAAAAATAAATAGAACGTCTGATATGTGCTATTTTTAGTGATTAATGCTGGTTATCTGCATCGTGCGTAAAATATAATCTTTGTTCTTCTGACATATTTTGTTAGCAAATGTTATTATGAGCATAAAGAAAGTCATTTATTCATTTTTAATAATGATGTAAAGAATGTTATATCTGTAATAAAAATATGATAATTGTGTTATCATCATTTAGTATTCACTTTTTATAAATTTACAAGATTATTTGTATAATTTGTTGAAATTGTGTTGGCACTCTAACAGTTAAACATTTTAATACCCATTGATGAGGAATCAAAGTTCGAATGCGTTTCATTTAATGGTAAGAGTAAAATTATATTATTTCACCAATGTGATATGTAAGTCTCCTAATTGGTTTATTCGTATAATAAAAAACATTTCGTCATACACACAAAAGACATTTCGTTTCTTTCGCTCATGCATGAGTAATCTAGACTTAAGTGAGAAGTGTTGGGATGTTACCATCACTGTATGATATAATTTAGTTGTCACGTGAAATTTCACGGTAAACTTTTTTCACGATCATGCAGAATAGCTACTCATTATAACGAACATATCTAATTAAAATCCAATTTTTTATTTTCATTAATAAAAAGGTCTGAAGTATTGGATATACATATTTTCATATCAGTGTATTTAAATGCATAATGTGGAGAAATATTTTTACGACAATAGTTTACAGTGTATATTTAAGACTTTTCATATTATAAAAATATTTCACAGATAAGGATAGCGATAAGATGGTCCACCAGGTGTTCAAGGAACATGGCAACATGGCTCATGTATTGCCGGGTTACCTGGCACAGTGGACTACGGGGAAGGTGGCCAAGGAGGGAGTCAACGTAATGCCTGAAAGTGAGTGCCTCAAAATAAATAGTCTATGTTTTCAATCCAAAATAATGTATCTTCTTTAAATGATAATTATTAAGTATAACAACCAAGTTTTACAGAAATATTAGCGGAATGAATCAAAAGGTTAATTTGGTGAACGTTTGGGAAAAGAGAGAAAGATAGTATGTTTTAATAAGATGTCCTATTGTTTTTTGTGAACCAGGGTCATTCCATGTTAGATCAACTAAAAAGAAATATTTTTGGACCTTCAGGATTATGATTTTTAAGTGTTTTTGTTTATTTGTTGTACCTATCAAGAGGACAAGAAAAAACAAAATTACAGATTTTTTGACCCACAGTTTTTGAGCTATGACTTTCAAAAATTAAAAAATTGCAATATCTTGGCAACGTTTTGTCATTTTTGTACAGCTATAGATCAAAAGATATTTAATTTAGAAAGATCTAGTTGGTCTCTTCCCCTTCTGCTTTTCATGATCTACCTGTATGACTATGATATGAATAAAATTTAAGTTTTTGTATAAATATTAAAAAGTAAATTTAAAAATCTGAAAGATAATTTTTTTTTAAAAATATATGCTTTAAAGACATTAATCAATTATTTGTATGTTAATTTCCCTAACGGGATAAAAATCAGTTTCTATGGAAATTAATTTTTTGTACTATCATGGTATTTGAAATTTGCTATACTTATATCCTATGTTATAAGCATAACTAAGCTAATTTCTTAATGTTTGAATACTACTAATAACCTTTTTTGTATCTTACTACTGTACTGTAGGTTCTTGTTACTGTGTGTTCTTCTTCTTGTAGGTCTACTGTACTACAAATAAATATGGAAAAGGTTTTTATTTAATACCAGGTAACAACAAATTGAAAATGCATGTTTATTGTTAAATTACAATAAAGACGGTATATACTAATACAGTTATTTTGAAATTACACAATGTAGAGTTGTGCTAAAGAAAATTTGCTCGCCGTGTAAAATTAATTTCACATATTCAACTGTAAGTTATGCAAACGAACAAGGATATTTTTCCATTCCGTCCAAGCATATTTTATCCTATTTATGAGAAACATATTTTTTCATACGAAGTGAAGACAATTTCATTTTTTTGTTACTCATAGTATAAACTTTCCCAGTGTCAGTAGTATGCTCAACTTTTTGGAAAAACATCTCGTATGGTATATTTAATATATAATTCCGTTATGGATAAAATAAGAAGTTGCTGGTACTTTTGGATTTTAGAAAATTTACTTTATACTGTAATATTTTTTACAATACATGCAAGCCATCAAGAATCATCGTAGACTACAGTGACAAATTCAGATTAAATGTTTGTTAAATCAGTTGGTGTGATATAAGAATGCTGTCACTCATTAAATAAATTAATGTTCACTATAGTCACGCTTAACACGAAGCTAGATTTCAGCAATTGGGCAAAAACAATGCAAATTTTGGGTACCTAAAATTGCTTTTGACTCACTAAACCGAAGCAATAGTGTTCTTTCAACTTCTCCACAATCATCAATGGTGCTCTAAGTACTCAAAGTCTATGCCTGGAATGTGTTGAAAAGTAAAATTTATCATTTTTTTTGGGGTCAAAGTTTGGTTTGTATATTGCTATTGTAAACTTCCTATAGAAGCAAGTATTTTAACAGTCTCACTCAGTACATCAGACACACTTTTTCCACGTGAAGTAGCAAGGAGTTGCCACTTTGCCTTCAAATTGTAATCAACTTTTTTGGCAATACATAAAAAGCACCTGGCGCTCCAAACAATCTGACATGAATACATATTGTATATACCCGATTTTTCCATCCTATTTATAATATACAATGAAGTATAGCTTCGAAGCAATTGAATATGAAGTGTAGCTTGGCTACTTGTCTAGTGGATTGACGATTGACCTTCATGGTACAGCATAAATGAGAAGGTTTCTGGAAAGTCACAATTAATAACTACTCGGCTTTTAGTTAAATTGTCTTTATAATTAATACAGTATTGTTTCTGTTGATTTGTTATAAAAGAGTGAGTTTTTAGTTTTAGAATGGTTTCTGTAAAATTGTCAATTAAATTTTTACTGCTTTTAATCATTGTTTCCATAGTACATCTGTCAACTGTAACCCATTGTTTGTAAGTTATTTCATCAATCAGTTCACTCTCAAATTTTTTAGTCAGAGCTTCTTTCAATGTTGCAGCCCCAGGGTACGTTGCATTCATTCATGTGACGATTTGGGGTTAGTGGATTGCATATGATTTCAGCCATACATCTATGGTATGACTTTAACAGTATGTCATCCCCATCTCCATTCCATGTTCTTGTTGAAAATTGTGTAGCAAATTTCACATATATAATACAAAAAATTAATTTACATTAGAACACATTGTCGTCCCATAAACATCTTTAAAACAATACATTTTATCAAAAAAATTATGAAGGATGTTTTTGCGATTTTTAAAATTTAAACTTTTAAATTTTCCTAAAAAATTTAGATTTTAATACCACAGTCATGTTGCATATCAAATTAAATATCATGCTAATTAAAATATAAGGAAAGCGACTAGATTAAATATTTTTTGATCTACAGTGGTTTAAAAATGTCAAGTGTACAAATTTTACAATTTTTGATATTTTGAAATCTGAAATTTCTATTTTTCTTATTACCATGACTGGTGCTACTACTACTCTTGTAGTGCACTGTACCAAAAATGATCTATTTCTGAAATGTCAAGGTTCAGATCATTGATTGATTTGACACGGAATGACCCACTAGGAATGCCGTCTGAAGAGAATTTGTAAAAATATCGGGGCATGGGCTAAAAAATGGGAAAGAAACAGAGAATGATATTATAATAATAAAGGTGTTGTCAGATTTTATGGACAATTGATTAATATGTTCAATACAAACATTGATTTGGCTTCATATTTTTGTAAGAGTTAAGTTTTGTCCACATAATTTAAGTTGTACATTAATGTCAGTACAACAGAATTGAGTCAAATTTAAAAAAAAGCTTAAGTTACGCCTTTAATATGAGATACAAGTATAGTATATTTAAAATACTATGAGATTACAGAAAATTAATTTCCATAAAAACTGATTGTCATTCCATTAGGAAAATTAGCATATAAATAATTAATTAATGTCTTTAAAACATATATTTTTTCTGCAAAAATAAAAGGTGTGTTTTCCAGGTTTATAAATTTAAGTTTTTAAAATTTGTATAAAAAATTAAATTTTAAATACCATGGTCATAGACTGTGAAAAGGCGAAGATAAAGAGATCAATTAGACCTTATAAGTTAAATATTTTTTCATCTATAGCTGTTCAAAAATGACAAAATGTTGCTAAGATATTGCATTTTTTGAATTTTTGAATTTGGATAGCTCAAAAACAAGGATCCAAGAATGCGGAAATAAAATGTTGTGGTCATAATAATCTGTTACATTCTCAGTTCAAATGTATTTTGATTATAAATGTCATGGAGGGACTTTTGATTGGTCATTTGTGGTTAATTAACATATATATAGTAAGTTTAGTTTGAAGTTCCATTAAATGAATTATTTGTATTTATGTGACAACAAAAGTTATACACTTTATAAACTTAGTTTATTTACTTAAAAAAGTGAAATGAATAGCTGTTATGTTATTCATCGCCTATTTGCTTCAACTTACAATATACAACTTCTGCCTACTATGAAAATTTTATTATGTTGCAATGGTTATTTTCGTAATCATAGTTTTTTATTAATTTTTTATGTTCGTTGTGCGTATATCATATATGTCCCGGGGTGCATATGTTATATATGTCCAGAAGCTCGACAATCGCCTAAATTCATATAACAAGATGAAAAATATTGAAATTTTTCACAGTAATAGAGCATATTAATCTGCACACATATAAATATACCCAACATTTAATTCAATCAAAATAAAAACATTTAAAAATATTATGGATATTATGGAGAAATGGGATAATGTTAAGTCTGAACAAACATTTTTAATAATCCTTCCTCGAATCACCATAAATAAAGTAATTTCATTTTAACAAGGTACAGAAAACCTTGAAGCGCGAACCAGATTACCACTTGGCCAATTTTTAATTTGTTTCTAGAAAGGCAAATTTATGCCCTTACCTGTTGTTTATGTATGAACAATGAAGCTGATAGTTTAAAAAAAGTAAAGATTACACTGTCTTGTAGTATACTTTTGTGTGCTTCGTATATAGTCAGAAATTATCTAATATTACTTATATTTTTGGATCACAGTTACCATTTAAAGACATGTTTGAACTTGCCTAAGTATGTCTGATGATGTATGTCCTGTATAATGTGATTTTCTGTAATGCAGAATGCAACCATCGTGTTTTACGTAAGCTGTGGTCACCTCTGATTTTGAAGAATACTTTTGTAAACAATTATTTGTCTATCACACAGGTCAGATAGTAAAAACCGAGATGGTGGATAACAAGGTTAATCTCACACTTACAAATGGCAGCACACTAAAGGCAGACCTGGTGAGGAAATTTTGTTTCCAAATATTTTTTTTTTAAAACCCTCATTATGAGTCCAAAAACTCGTAATGTCTGACACTACAAGACAAAATATTTTAAATTTCCCCAAAGACTATATATGATTTCTTTTCGATGCCCCCAGATAATAGTGGGATCGGGCTGTGAGCCTAACACCTCATTGGCTAAGGCATCTCAGCTGGAAGTGCATCCTGAGCTTGGTGGTTTCCTTGTCAACGCTGAATTGGAGGCCAGAACTGACTTATATGCGGTAAGCCTGTCTTATAGAATGAATTATGGCAACAATACAGTTTTCGGTTTTGACAATTTTAACGAAGTACATAATAACTTTTAGAAAAATTACAAAAAATATCAGTTGAATAAAAAAAAATTTTTGAAATGTGTAGCCATGTTTCAAGCAATTAAAAAAAATGTTAATTGACATTGACAGTCATTGTGTGTTGTTGCCAAAATGAAAGATTTTCTCTTTTTATGAATTTTATACTGCTTTTTTTGACACTTGTTAGAGTGAGCAGGTTGCACGGGTTAGTATGTTACATCTGTGTATAGAGGATAGACTGGTTCAAGGCATTCTGCAGTACAATAATTAGCATTTGCTATGAAAAATAACATTAGTTTTCATAAAAGAAATACAAGATTCCTCATTTATCTGATTGACAATTTAAAGAAAATTGTTAAGGGGCTTTTTATATTTTCTCTAATAAGATTATCATTTTCATTTTTGTAACATCTGAGCCCAGCACTATATGGAGTTTAGCTGATCTTTTTATTTGTCTATTGAACCCTATGAAACTTTTATACATAATTGTGAAAATAACTTAATTTTTATTCACAACTAAATGAAACTATGTGATTTAGTATTGTTTCTATTTTTGGAAAAATTACAATCCTTCTAAAAATTTACTGACTCCAATCTTTACAAATTACCCATCTGAAGATGTTGTCACACAACGAAACTTAGGTTGTGTTTAAGAATTTAAATAAGGTAGAAATAATACTACATCAAGTTGTTTCATTTAGTTGTGAATAAAAATTAAGTGGATAGTTCATTTCTACAAAATTAACGCCAAATATATTCAATACATGAATATAACATTATCAGCAAATATGAATAGATAACGAATACACAATTATTTATTGAACGCCGCACCCTTGTCAAGCAAGGTGAGATTTGCTTAGTCATCTTTCCTTTTTATATTTTGTGACGAATTTGCACTGAATGTATGTTATCATATAGTAAATATATTTCAACATTTAACTAAATATATGTTGTGATATAGAATATATATATTGCAATATTTAAAAACTAGATGAATTTGAATGTAATTTCCGCTGGGGTGGTTGGGGTTAGTTTTAAAATTTAGGTTATTTTTGTCTTGGTTGAATATCTCCCAGGAATGTTTTGTCTGCCTGTTTTTTTTTTGTTTGTTTATTAGATCATCATATCAAAATCCTTTTTGAAAGGGACTTTCACTGAAATATGATACTTGGTATTCAAATTAAAATCTAGGTTAACTTCTATTCTATTTGAAAGTTAGAGAGAGTTTGCTTATACCATAAAAACCAAGTACACGAACCTAACAATTGGTGAATAGATCTTGTCATACTGTCCAAGCTATTTATAAAAAGTATATGTTACTTTTATATGTATGTAAAATTTGTTTTTATTTACAAATATTTAAATTTGTGACCGACCCAATTGCCAAATTTCTTTTTACGATCATGCATCTAAGCTGCAATTAGCACATAGCAACAGAATAGTAGATTCCTTAAAAACGGCTTTTTAATTCGTATCCACAATATAAATTATTAATAAATGGTATTTCTGTACTCCTTTATTTATTTTCAGAACTGGTAATTCTAATTGACATAAACACTGATAGAAAAATTGTGTATGTTGAAAAATATATGATCTTTTTTTATATTTTTTAAACAATAGACTTATAACATTTCTGAATTAAAGTAACGTAGGCAATGAATATTGATTGCTAAATCTCCAAGTAAGACCGTAACTCTATTCTTTTTCATTTTGTATTATAGGTAATTTAGATTTTAAAAATGTTGCTAGTAAGCCTTCAATACCTTTATGGGCTGTGTTGCGTCCTCGCAACATAGCACCGCTTCAGATATACTTTGCGATTTCTCATGTTAGTAGATACATATTTATCAGGAGAGATATACTTAGCTAACAATAGAGATAATTCGTAGTATATAGATAATTATATATATGTATAATTATATATAAATTATATGTAATTATATATAAATATATAAATATATAATTATAGGTAATTAAGTCTATGAGATAAACTGACCCAATAATTTTTAGCACATATCTCTTAGAGAGAAAATCATGAAAATAGAAAAAACAATGGTTAAGTAAATAGTGTTTGCGTAGGTCATATTTTTGAAATACAAATTATAACCTGAGAAATTAGACACCCATCATAAAGTATATAATTATGTATCACATATATTTTGTTTTTAAGCCCATGTCATAATTAACTTTTGCATTTGCAGGCAGGAGATGTGGCATGCTTCTATGATGTGCGGCTCGGTAGGCGGCGAACAGAACACCACGATCACGCAGTGGTGTCAGGAAGGTTGGCCGGTGAGAACATGGCTGGAGCTCATCGACACTATGAGCACCAGAGTATGTTTTGGAGTGACTTAGGTCCAGATGTTGGATATGAGGTGGGTTTTACTGGCTTTAAGAACATATTATTATAGAATATAAATTGAAATTTGTGTCCTGTGTAAGTGCATTGTGGGACACATAGAAACATGTGTTTTGTCATAAGTATCAACCCTTTTATCTTGCTATTTTTATCTTTGGATAATTGTTTTAATATTGTACTTAGGGACGTTTGGGACACTGATTGTATTTCAAAAAATATTGAATTTTTCTTTAGGTTTTTCTTTACAAATTATAAATTATCCTTTCGAAAATGAAAAGAAGTACGCTTATTTATGGTACAATCTAATAGGATGACCACGAATTGTCGTATATTTTCGATGTTGTCAAATAGCCTATTCTAGCGTGTTTCAACATCAAGATTAAATTATTTTTGTACATCCTTTAGGAACTCCACTATCAATCTGGATTTTTCTAAATTTGTCTGATTGTATAACACTATTTTTAACCCATTTATCAATTTCCCTAACTTTATTGATAGTATTACTAATTGGAGTTGATTTTTATTGATTGAATTATTGATTGGATTTAATTTTATTGAGGAATCTACTATGCGCAAAATATGGCAAATGTTTTTTTATTGCGGCAACCATGTTAGCGCACCATTGTTTGTAACAGCGTATGTAACTTTGGACAGTGGTATATTCAAATCATTTAGAATATCACTAAATATGTAAGAAATGTATTTTGCTGTATGGCTTAATTGGAGTTCCTTGGTAGCAATATTCGAGCTGGCAAAGACTATTTTCTCTAAAAAATGTACCGTAACACCCAAAAAACCCTTTTCATTCATGGTGTCCGTCCATATGTCAAGCATCGCACATAACTCAGTTGCATTAGATATTCTTGAAACATACTCCATTTTTATTATGTCATATTTGTCAGAAAAACTTCTTAAAGTGTGTTGATGAAGGTATTTTGTACTAAGGAGCCAATTTCTTCAACAATTTCTAAAAACCTAGACTGCGAAGTATTAAGTGTAGACTTTGTCGATGTCGGGGGAATGGGGGTTATTTTATTATTTAGAATTTTACCTGCTGTGACATCACCTTCAGTTTCCTTTTTCTTTCTCCTAAAAATCATTAAATACATTTCACCTTCAGTAACGTTGGTGTGCACTTTATACCTTGAAATAAAAAGTTCCATCTATTTATCTATACATATATTTAATCTTCGTCTCATTACGTTAAGGTAGATAAAATGTTAATTAGTTAAATGTCAATGGTATTATTTTTATTTTATCAACACCAATACTTACAACATGATTGTTTCAATTGATATCAATCAACGTACCGCACAACACTACTTAAAATAAAAATCGACCACAAGAACTTACTTAGTAATTTATAGATTAGATTTAGGTATACTTATATTGAAATCTTGTCATTATGATTTCCTACATTTAGCAATATGATCTCTTATATTTGTGTTTGGTGCAATATAATCAAGGTGTTTTATTAAATGCTTATGCCAATTAGAAGCATTGTTACAAAATCTCACAGTTTTAAAGCATTTTTTGCAGCTTGCGTTTTTCTCGCCATTTTTTGTGAAATATTGGCACACACTAGACTTATTAGGTCCTATTTTTAATCAGTCAGTATATTTCTCATTCAAATTAAGAGAGATGATTACTTTATCAACACAAAACAATGAGTCAGTGACGAAAAAATAAATGTGGCGACCGGCAGACAGATTTATTTTTCTCTGGCATAGGCAAACAAGTCTGCCAACTGTGCAAAACTAGGACTAGGAAAAGATTCGTTCAAAAATTTCCATATCTTAAAGTAAAACTGGTGCTCTGGTTGGACGTAGGAGATTGTTCTCGTAGTAATAAGTCTGTCATATGTATCAATTTGATACATTGAAGTATATAAATAAATAAATAAAATCATGACATTGGCATACTAAGAAAATACGAGTACTTTTGACCGATACCTACTTGGTACTTAGTTTCAAAGTATCGATACAAAAAGTACTTGGTATCGGAAGTAGGGTATAGAGTAAGTACATGTATTCACTTGTATCGTTTCATCCCTAGTTGTACATCCATTGTAATATATTTATGAAGAACTTTGTACAAGTTTATTGATTATAATCAAAAAATTGTAATGCTGCTTCTGTTAAACCCTTTTGCTAGAGTGAAGAATACGATGCAATCAGCGACTTGCTCTTATTAGCTTACTGCTGTGGAATTTTAAGAACTTTTAATCAAAATTAATTTGCAGCAATAGTTTGGTACGTAAATAAAAGTAACTTTAGTTTTAAAAATAACTGCTGTCATAAATTCCTTTATCTGTAATAATAGTGGCTATGAATTTTTGCTTACAGGCTATAGGTATCATAGATCCTGCTTTAGCCACAGTGGGTGTGTTTGCCGAAAGAAATGTGGGAGAGAACAAGGAAGCAGCGGTTGCTAAAGTTGAAGAACACGCCGAGTCTACCTCAGCCAGGTTAGCAATTGAGTGCGTAGGTTTTTATAGTTTAATTAGTCACAGTCTGAGTACTGGTCAAAAATCGTCTATTGCATTATTTGTCAATTGTTTCTTGGGAAATATTGTTTCAGCTCTCGTGTAGAGCCCACAACATACATGTCTTCTTGTGACTCTTCACAAGAAGACATGTATGTTGTGGATATCAATCTTGAACATTTCTCCCATAAAAGTTCGATCGGGTTGAGATCAGGACTCTGAAGTCTGCCATTCCATGTTTTTTAAAACTTTTCCAGTCTCTTTTCGTTCTAAATAAACATAGAACTATGTTTATTTAGAACGAAAAGAGACTGGATATTAGAGGTTCTGCATAATTTAGAACTATGTTTAGGGTTATTGTTTTGTTGGAAAATGAACCCATTTTCAATTAATCTTGACCAGAAGGAACAGCATTTTGTTGTAGAATTACTTTATATTGCTCTGTTTTCATTATTCCACCAAATCGCCAGTCTCATGGCCCGAGAAATAACCCCAGACCGTAACGGAACCATAAATCTATATTTTTGCATCATAAGCGTATAAATTTTTTTCCGAAATAAATTTTTTTTTAATTTGAAAATTGTTTTAAATCATTAACCTGGAAATGCATCAACCTGTATCTTTTATTGATGTAGCAATTTTGCATAAATAGCCTTCGTAGCGACACAAGTATGATCTTTCTATTACTTTCTTCTGCATAATTATATAAAAGAAAGTTAGATAAAAGAAAAGATTGGGTGTTTCTATAATGATGCAAGGCAACAGCACGGCACAATATTAATATTTAACAGAAAAGTAAAATGTATGGGGATTGTATGAAGGCGCTTTTAATTGTTGGAAATGATTGTTGCGACTCTTCTAGAATGATAAAATTTGTTCATCAGAGACACCACTTGCGTTTTCCATTTTGTTTTGTCTAAGTAATAGCATAACTATTAATATTTCAACTTATTAATATTGCTAAGAATTTTCTAAACAACCACTGAAATAATATCACTACTAAATGACACTTCGTTCTAGAATGACAGAAACATAAACAGCTGATAGTGGGGCGGTCATATTGCTGCAGGTAATCTATGACAAGGAGTTTAAACCACTCTGTCAGTAAAAAAAAATTGGTTGTCTGTAAAGTCGGTTTACGGATGATAGTTTTGAAAAAGTCAAATCGATGGTTGTCGAACTGCTAGCTCTGACGTCACGTGAGAAGAGAGATAAATTCCGACGCTTGGGCCGATCGTGCCTCTCTATCACTTGTTCCGCGTTCTCGCTTGCACGCTCAGGCTCAGGCGGAACGTGACACTTTTTCATGCGTGCAGCCGGTGTTAATCGATTTATAAGACGTTATCACGTTAATAATCTAGTATTTAAATTTTCCACGAAGTTAAACCATCATTGATCTCACGAAATTATGAATAACCCATTGTGTCAGCGCTTTATACTGTGATTAATCTTATGGGCCGAAGAATGTGTGCTACGTTTTAATTTTACATTTTTCCTTACATGATAATTCATTTGTTATCATAACATTTGACAATTCATTTGTCATTGTGACATCATGACAAGACATTACACATTGTTATAACTGATAAATGACACTATTTACTTAGGTGTATAATTATGACGTCTTACAAAATTTTATCTTTAATTATTTTGTAGACTAGATAATTTATGAAAAAAAAACATTTTGGCATTTGGCATGATTAATCAGACAAGTGGTTGAAGTGGTGCACTCGTGGATAATTCCATACCATATACTTACACATATAAATACATGCATATACAGCTGTCCTATAATGATTGTACCAACGAAATGTCAGTGATAAAGGGGTTATTGAACACAAGAAACAATAAATTTTATTATCGTAGGCCTAATAGTTTTAGATATATATTTTTTTTTTATTTTTGTTACTTGCGTATGAAATTTTTTTTTTATTAGGTATTATTATTTCGGTTTCTTTATTGTCCAAGATCTCTAAGAGAATATTTATCATCCTAATTAAAATGTCATTCATTCATTATTATGGGCAATATAAAAATTAAATGTTGAAACACGTGCATTTTTTCAATTACAAAAGACAGACCTCAATCCATTGGACTATTTTCTATGGGGATATTTCAAGGAGATAGGTGGTCAATGAGACTACTAATGATAATGACCAACAATTGAGACAAAAATGACACCATGTGTCTGAAGTGTTATAAAACAACGATAGGACCTTGTGAAATTTTAGAAGAAATTTTGTAAGGAGATTCTGGCTACGCATAAGAGCTAGAGGAGGGCATTTTAAGCATTTACTGCAATAAAAAAGACATAAATGCTGTATGATCATATATACTACACTTGTTTTATTTTACCACGACCGAAAAAATGATCAATGGTATGGGTTTAGGAATAAGAACCATAGTTATGAAATGACTTAGTACCAGACAATTATACCTTTTTGGTATCTATGTGAATTGTAGATGTTTTTGAAATAAAGTTCCACAAAGTTGCCATACATTTTCTTTACACTAACATTGTTAAAAAATAACTTTTCATGTTTTGTAATTAAAAAAATGCACATGTTTCAGCGTTTAATTTATTGTTGCCAATAATGATGAATGAATAACATTTTATTTAGGAAGACGAATATTCTCTTAAATATCTTGAACAATAAAAAGCAGAAATAGTAATAATACCTAATAAAATATTTTTTTCATTTGCAGTAGCAAAAATTTTAAAAATCGTATCTCTAAAACTATTAGGGATAATAAAATTTATTGTTTCGTATGTGTAATGACCTCCTCTATCACCGACATTTTGTTGGCTCACTCCTTAAGGGCATCTGTACTTGACAGCTGAAAAAAGAAGGAATGTGAGATCCTACCAAAACACAAAAATGTGCCAAGCTCTTAATAACTTTACAGTTAACAATAAAAATAAATTGAAATCTAAAACTTGATTAGAAAATGAACTTGTCATTTTCTGTTAAATATTCTTTGTAATAAAAATATTATAAGGATAAATTAAAATATGTCTTACATTTATAACAAACTTTAAGTTTGAAAACATGGTAGAATTTTATACTTGGTAGATATTCAGTTGAGAACAGCTCATTTCTATGAATCTGGAATACCTACTAAGGGAAAACATGTGCCTAATTCAATCCTAGTATTAAATTTAAAATGTGTTTAAACAAAGTAAGTTATAACATTGTAACATTTCTAAATATAAGCTTAATACAGGAAATGAGTTTTATAAGTTTTAAGATTACAAATTTTGTTTTGTTTGCTGAATAGGGATCGTGCAAGAAACTACAAGTGCCTGCTATTTAAACAAAGATGGAAAGGCTTTAATAACATCTTGTTCTCATTAAAGCTTTAAGCGTTTTAATCACATGAAATATATCCAGGAAATAGTAAACAAGTATACAAAAGTTTAATTTAGCTTTAAAACCATAAAAGAAAGTATATAATCCATTTTACAAAAGAAAAGTCATTCTCAAGCAATTTGTGATCCCAATGTCTGTATTTAACTGTATTGAATGTTAGCTCCCAGGAAAAAGCGCTAGAAGCAGAGAAGAGTACGACAGAAGGTGAGCCGTCCAGAGAGTATGAGCGAGGGGTGGTCTTCTACCTGCGAGACCGTATCATCGTGGGCATCGTTATGTGGAACCTCTTTAACAGAATGAGCATAGCTAGACAGGTACTGTGCAATTTTATTAATTGGTAAATGTTGAAACAGCCTTACTTAGTGCAGTAAAATTGTCCAAAAATGTAGTTTGACAAAAATTATTCCGTTATTTTTTGTCAACCATATAGGGCTTTAACGTTCACCAAAATTGTTTTTTTCAAATTATTTTGTAAACTATTGACTAGACGTTAAAATCACAAATAGTAATCTTAGAGATCTCTACATTATCTATAATTTTTGTTTGAAATGTCATTGTGTGAAATTAATAGTCCACAACAAAATGCACCCCAATAATTAAAAAAATTGTTTTTAACAAATGTTTCCTTAGGATATTATTCATAGATGCAGAAATATATATACTTTTTATTTTAAAAAACTCCAAACAATTAAATTTTTTTTAAAATTGATCATGACATATTTTACAGCATTTGAAAAAGTAATCATATATTTGGAAAAACTATTTTTTCAACGCTATCTTGGTCCCATAACCTATTGACTTAAAATTATTATAATTTTGTATTTTTACATCCAATAAATATTTAATGACACATTTGACAAAACTGTTTCTTCTAATTTTTGACGTGTTTTTTTTTATGAACTCACAAAATGGCATTTTTGACAACAATTATAGAAAATATAGTGTTTTATAAGGTTGCCATTAGACATTTTAATGTTTGATACGTAATTTGCGAAATGATTAGATAAAACTAATTTTTGTAAATTTTATTATGTTATAACTTGGAAATTGTAGTAGATTGAATTAGCAAGAGCAACACATGGTTGAATGTCCCAACATATCATCAAGGAGAGCGAGGATACATCTCCATGCGTCTTCAGTTTTTACCGCTTCTTGTCATGCACGCGTTCGTTCAAAATACGCTTCACTTGTGCGATTTTACATTTTCAATTGTTGTTTCCTAATTCAACTTGATATTTTTATTTTTCACGATTCTTTAATTTTTTTTCTTGCAGTAAAATTGTGCAAAAATGTAGGTTCATAATGAATGATTTGTTTAATTAAATTTTATTAACAATTTTGTTAATCCTAAGTAATTTGCCAAATTATTATAGTCTGAGAGGTTACTAAGTACTTATCGGTTGTCAAAATATGAAATTTTTGTTTTTCGTACAATTTTAATAAAAATTAAAAATAATTTTTTGTGTACAATTTTTTTTAAAATTTTTAACTATTGGTATTGCAATAGTTTATGAGATACAGTTAGTGTCATAAACAAACTGTGAAAAAATACTTCAGAAAAGTTTTTATAAATTTTTGGTAAATTTTATTTTCTTTAATTTTTTTGTGAAACTTTTTTCTGTAAGATTAATAGTTTTTAAAATGAAGCCTGTCAATATTTCTGTATTGTATTATGGCGAAAGTTATAGAAAATATATTGCCATTAGATAGTTTGAAAATTAGTTTTTGAAAAAAAAAACTAATTTTTGTGAAAAATAAGTTTTGAAAGCAGCAAGTTGTACAATAATGGAGGAAATTACACAGTATGAACAGTTCATGAGAGATTTAACTTTAGATATTCCTGCAAAGATGACAGATTTAATATAAAGTCTATGAGTGTGGTAATTTGATAAATTACTCATGACGTCGTTACCTTAACAATGCTGTAAGTAGCTCTACAAATCTGTTGAAAGTGACTAAGAATGTTTTTTAACTGTTGGATTTATCCTAAAGTAATTCTATGAGAGAGAAATTGGGTAACTTCAATGTTCTTTTAATAATGTTACTTTGTTGCATAATTTGGATGAGTGCTTGGGATCATTGACCTGTTAAAAGATAAAATTTCATTTGATGAGATATAACTTTACAACGTATAGCATCTTCATGGAGAATTTGTAAATATACTTCTTTATTTAGTTTATTTAACAACTATATCTGTGCCTGGCTGAGCACATTGCGAACTTCTAATGTCTTTGGCAGTGCACAATTGCTGTCATGTGTGATTTGAATAGGTAATCTGAATTTGTTTATCCGAAAGGACTGTGTTAAACTACATGTAAACTTTTGTAGTCCTTTTTCTTTTCATTGTGGCCCATTTTTCCTTTGTAAGGGGATTACTTTTTGAAAAACTGACAGGTTTTCTGATTATTTCCGATTTCTAATTATTTTCTCATATTGAATAAAAGAAAAACCCACTTCACTGGCTACAGTTGGTGCTGAAAAATGTTTAGAGTTGATTCATTCAGTTAGTTAGCTTCTCCCTTGCTTACATCAGGTTTTGGTAAATATTTGTTACCTCTAGAATTCCATAGTTCATCTAACAGGCTGTGAAAATATGTTCTGTTAATTTATATTAACCATTTTAGTGCCAAGGTTTTTTACTCATATATACTTAAAAATGCCAAAGAAATCTTTTGTTTTTGATGTCATTTACCCTTGTCTCGAAAAAAAACTGTATCTCTTCCAAAAATTATCCAATTTTATCAATTTTTCCGGTGTTTTCTAAATAAAAACATAAGGAAAATAAAAATATAAGGATAATAAAATACAAACAAAATTATAGAAATATATATTGTGAACAAAAATTATAACAAAAACTGAAATCAAGGTTACATCGTCATTTTCGCAGTCTTATTTGAAACTGGATTATATTAAAATTTATATTGCTCAACTACCTCACTACAGCTGTATCTTAAATTTTTTACGAATTGTCTAATTATATGTTCCTGTTTCTATATTTATATATTTCTTTTTATATTTATATATTTTTGTATTCTTTTTATGTATAAAAGAAAAAAGCAGTGAAATTGATTTGTCATTTGAAATAGAAAAAAAGATTTTAGCAGGTAATATGTGTCTCTGTTTAAAATAGCTTTATAATATGCTAGAAAGGGATAATGAGATTGAAGAAAAAGTTTCTTATTCATGTTTGTCACATTCTGACTTTATTAAAGCGGAGTGGAGACAAAATCCAAAATGTTTTGTTATGTATTAAAAAGTAAATACATCTTCTATGCATTTTCCATTTGCTCAATAGAGATAACATTTAAAAACCCGTAATTGTTGAGTTTAGAAAGTAATGGGCAAAGCAGAAACTTTATTTATATGTTATATTTTTAAAAAAATTGTTTTTTCAGTTGCTTGCTGAACAGGCGGTCTATGATGACCTCAATGAAGTAGCCAAGCTGTTTGGTCTTTACGAGGAGTGAGTGCACACGCAGACAGACAGTGTATAAATATGTTGTTATGGTGGTGACCAGTTCTATATTAAATAATTTATTAGGATAAGCGCAATTTATGTTTTATTTTTTATTTTAAAAATTGTTTGAATAAATGGAGGAGATTTCGCTGAATGTATCCCTGGTCATTTTGGGATTGTTTGTTATAGATGTTTTTATAGGCCAGAAGCATGTTGTTGACTTGAGGTCTGATAAATTTTGCACTTCAAATTTTGAATTTTTTGCTTAATTATTAATTGGAACCTCCTTAAAAATTAGTATATCTATATAATATTAGTATAAACATAAAATGATATATACAGTATGTATCTTCACTAAATAGTGCCACCTTAATTCACAATAGTGCATTATGAGTTGATTGCAATACACCTATGTTTTTTAAAATCATACCACTTTTTTTTCTGAAATTTAAAAATTGTGATAAGTCATAAAGATGAAAATACATCAACCTATATCTTAGTATAATGTATATTAGTGGTTTTTATTAAATATTGTAATACCTTCTTGAGTGAGTACAATTAGTGGATATGTCGTTTTTAGTGCGAGCGAATATTTGGACATGATTTTAGTGTATGCTGAATGCAGTTTTAATACTAAAGAACTCCTAAGGATGTATGCTGAGCAGTACCCAAATTAAACTTAAAATTTAGGTAAGAAAAATATATTCTAAAACAAAATAAGTAAAATTTTAATTAATGTTTATGCGTACACAAGCAAATTTTCAAATACAAGTATTATGAATGTCACGAAATGAAATGTGTCCTTACTAATATGGTAGTTGACTCATTCTAAATTTTGATATTTTTCATACAATATTGTGAAATATAAGTTAATTAAAAACGAGTCTTGAAAAAAATTCAAAAATTGATTGAAAAATAAGTCAGTTGTAGGCTTCTAAATTTGAAGATACGGATAGAGTTGGGTAGATCCCTGTCTCTTTTTCTCTCGTAGAATATAAAAAATGACCTCACAACACAGTATTGCCGTCCTTATCTAAAGGTTAAATTTAAACTTTTATAACTCGATTAATTTTTAAGATTATTAAAAATTTTTTTCACTCTTCATCGACTTGTACCTTGAAATAATGATTAATGAAATAAAAAAAAATTAGTCAAATACCCAATTGAATAAATGATAAAAGGAAGTAAATGTATAAATTAAGTGTACATTTTTTACATTATTTCATTAATTTAAAGTTAGTACCATTCTAATATTTAAATGAAATATGTAAAGTTAATTAAGAACGAAACCTACATTCGCAATTAAGTGAAACTATGTGATGTAGTATTAGTTCTACATTCTTTAAGTTCTTTACCACGGCCTAGGTTTCGTTGTATTACAACATCTTCAGGTGGGCTATTAGCAAAGACGAGAAAGAAATCTTTGCTAATAGCCCACCTGAAGATGTTGTAATACAATGAGACCTAGGTCGTGGTAAAGAACTTAAAGAATGTAGAAATAATACTACATCACGTAGTTTCATTTAATTATCAGTAATGAATTTCTACAAAATTAACGCCAAATATATTCAATATTTGAAACCTACATTCTTGTTTTCTAGTTTTCTTCCAACAGATAAATAACAATTTATTTTGACAATTTACGTTACATGTTGCCAAATTGACAATTGGCACTATCTACACTAATTATGATATCACATAATTATTATTTCATATAAAATTAAAACTTATTTTATAAACTAGGCGACAGCTTTAAAAAAATAACATTTTGCCGGATTACACATGATTAATTGCACAAGTGGTTGAAGTGGCGCTATTTAGTGATGATACCGTATATATAAACATAAGCAAAGAATTTTTACAATTAATAGCAAAGTAACTTTTTGCTAATTACAGGGACATTAAAAATCATGTCATTATTATTTTATAAAATTGCAAAAAAATGCCTAATGACACTGAAATATACGGGCAATATGTCTTTATATTTGTTGTTTATATGAACAATATGGAATAATGAAGATTTTAAACAAATTGGAGTTTGTATTTCCTATCGATTAAATTAATTCCATAGACAAAATTAGTTTCATATTTTCAAAATGGAGTTTTCCAATTTTTGTTTAATTACTACAAGGAATTTTTTTCAAAAATATCACAATATGTGTTTATCTTAAACGGCACTAATTTTTCTTTGAAGTAATAAATTGTGAAAACCACCTTTCTATTGTATTAATACCTTGAGACATTTTTAATATCGATGTTTTGAAAAGATACAGCACTGTAGCATATAGGTGAATGAAGTTCTGCTAGAGTACCAGATCCTAAGAAACCTCTAAAAACAATTGGTATTTTATTGTCTCAGCAATTAATTAAAGCACCTGTTTTGCAAAATTAAGAGTCAGGAAGTCTACTTTATCTAAGGGAACTTTAAACAAGGATACTAAACACAATGTTATGCATGTTTAAAATAGATGTCGAAATCTTGTCGGCTATGGAAGAGCTTG
Source organism: Druceiella hillmani (assembly GCA_039881145.1). NCBI lineage: Eukaryota > Metazoa > Arthropoda > Insecta > Lepidoptera > Hepialidae > Druceiella > Druceiella hillmani. Next base: position 19,020,833 of record JAYKKI010000029.1, read on the forward strand.
TTTTAAAAAATTACATTGTAACAGAAATTATTTACAGGCAGAAACTTACCTTTAATGCTAATTGAAATGAAACTTAGTTTGCTGCGTACAATTTAGTATTCAGTGTGATTGTCATTGTTGGACTTAACCGTTTGATTTCTGTTCGGCATTGATCAAGCGAACTCGCATCAATGTATCTATAGAAATGTTATTCCAAGCCTTGTAAAAAATGTTACAAGGCTTGTTTATATTATTAGTACATTGTGACTTTTTTTGACCTCATACTATAGTGCTCTAAGATCTGGGCTATTTGCAGACCAATCTAGAATCCACTTGGTCTTCTTTCCAATTAAACATTTGGCAGACTGCGTTGTATGTTTTGGGACACTATTGTTTTCAAATGGCCCTATAACAGGGAGTGTTTCTTTGGCATAAGGCAGCACGGTACCTGTAATATTTATTTGTGTGAGTGTTGATTAAGAAGAGTGAACTACTCTAGATTCTAAAAAATAGCCCTGGTTTTTATATTGTCACCTTCACGTTTTACTTGCTTTTTTGTGTATTTGGGTTTTTATCTGATTGGTTATTCCTGCTTTTAAAGGATGCAATATGTATTGTCGGCTATCTGAAGAAATGAATCTTTCTTGATCTGATGAGAAACAATCATACATTTTAGGCAACTTTTCCCAAAGAGCTTAAAATCTACTAGACCTTGTTAAACAGTTCTTGCTTGCTAACATTCAGGTCTGGCTCATATACTTTGCTCTTAATCAATAGTGAACTTATTTAAAAGAGTCTCTTGGTAATTGTGACTGTTCTATGATCTCACAAGATTGCTTTTCTTTCTGTGAACACATTCACTTGTATTGTGCATTTTGAAATATTGTACTGCATTATAAATTATATTTTTGGAATAATTGAGATGATCTGCTATTTTCTAGTATGGCAATCCATGTTGATAAAATTTAATTTTGTGGAAAAGATTTCTGCGTTGCTACATCATAAAACTTATTTCAACCCACATTATTTTAAAAATTAAAGGAAAAGTATACATTAAGAATGTAATATTCTACAATGGCCTTAAATTTAATTAAAGCTAGAAGAAAAGAGTGTTTTATTTTTGAAAATTTGGAAATTAGAATGTAAACATTGGAACGGAAAATAATGTCCCTAATTAGTTGATTAGACAGAAAACACAGTAACTATAGAGCCCAGTTATTTCATTCTGTATTAATTTGTTACAGAGATTATTCTTATTTAATAACTATAAACTGTTAGCCAGGGTACTTGATGATAAATAGCATTACGTAATAAGAGACAATGATAACTATTTTAGTTAACAAATACAGGGTTTTGAACAATAAATTTTGCCTAGAGTTGTCTCTCCCTAATCAGTTGACTATTGTATATATAATCAAATTTTTTTATGCAAAAATTCAAAAGTTTTATTCTTTAGACTTTTGTATTTCAATAAAATATTAATGAATTTGCAATTCTTATTTAAAACTCAATATAATTATTTTTTTTTAATTTTAGTAATTAAGTAACAAATTCGTTTATTCCACTTATGATCAATCAGATAAACAATTGCAGAGTTTTACTCTTTGATAATTATTGGAACTAACTTCACGGTGTAAGAGAGAAATAAAGATCGGAGTTACTTGTATGTTAGGGCAGTATAGCTAGAAAATCAAATATTTGACATTTGTCAAAATATACAAACATTCCGTACAAATCTAATTATCGTTACTGACAGTTTTCGCATAATCATTCTGATAAATGCATATATCTTTAATGCATATATCATTGCAATAAATTCCACGTTTCTTATAGTAAAGTAATACAAAATTCTATATAAAAATATGATTGTTTTTAACAAAAATCTTGCACTTCTACTAAAAACATTTAAACTGGCAAATAAATGCTATTTGATACTTTTATCAATGAATAACTTTATTCATCTGATCCTATGTATATCCCACTAATATCAGTTATCTGATGGTTGAAAAGTTCAATTATGCTCGATCCGAATGATAACTCTAATTCTACTTTATATTCAACGATTAAAAAACCCGAATGCGAAAAAAAGCCCAAAGATAATTAACCTCATAAGCTCCTATTATATATTACCTTAAATTATAAATTAACTAAAGTTTTGAATCATTAATGTAACAAATAACTCGTTTGCGTGTGCAAGGAGAACTGGCAAAAGACAAGTTTAACCTGGGGCACATTACCTCAGGGACCGCAACGCTAAGGTTAAGAAATAGTGGTTTATTCTGTTGTAAGTATCTAGAAGCCATAGTTATATCATTCTGACAGCATGCTTCCCGTCAAGAGTCAGAAATATATTTATATCAAATTGTCATTTCTTGTTTAATAACTAGGCATTGACTTCACAAAACAGGTTCACTTTACTAGAAGTTATTTAATATATAAAAAATAAATAACTTTGTACTGAACGTGTTTTAACAAATTCTTCTTCATGATTTATACCAAACAGTGTTTTCAAAATCTAGTGCACATTTCATATTGGTGAAATGTGACGTGTCATTTGCGCAAATAAAATTGGGTCCTTTAATAATATAAAAATACTAGACATCATTTTGAAAATACATTTCATTGTTCAAGCACCCTCATATTGAAAAAGGAAACTGAAGAAATAGGCCTGGCGCTATAAAAATACAATATAATTTTCACAAATGTGGTATTTCTGAGAATATTGAAAAGCAAATGATTCAGTGTTTGAAATCATGAAAGAGCAAAAAGTAAAATACAATTTGTAACTATAATACAAAACAAAAAAGATGTTTCCATAAACACGGACATTTTATAGTTCTGATATATTTAGAAATGAAAATAACAATAAAAATCTAACCAATTACATAATCATTTTTAGAAACTATTGCAAGACATTAACACCGATTTGTTCTTTCAATTTGTAGTCATTGCCTATTTTAAAAATAAATTGGCATTGACCTTTGTTCTGTGTTGTCAAAATGAATGCTTCGTGGAAATTCGTCAAACTGAGTTAGTCGATTTAAAAATTCGAGTAAACCAAGTTGATCAAGTCGATTTTACGAATAATATTCATTGAATAGTGTAGTAAATCAATTTCTATTATGTAAAAACTCTTTAATTTTAAGTTATTTAACCAGATTTTTGAAGAATAAAAGCGGTTGGATAATCAAAATAATAAAAATATATCAAAATTATCAACCTCCGCTACGTTGGAAAACTCACCTGGACCACGGGGCGCATATAAATAAGCAGGCAGGTAATCTGGATAATAAAATAATTCTTATGTGCGTCATTATCGTCTTCGTATTTCCAGTTTATGTATAAGATAATGAACATTTTCTATATACAATTTTTCCTTCTGTTGGCTTTTCAAAAATCTTACAAATTATAAACTTCTTTTTTGGGGCGAATAATTAACAGACTTAAAAAAAACTTTTCCAACAATAAAAACATAACTTGAACAAACTAACAAAAATAATTTGTTAAAACCTACGAGTAAGTAATATACTCGTAGACTAAAATATAAAACATGTCCGAATGAATTATTAAATATATGCAGGAAATGAGTATGTTCAGTTTTATTTGAAAATGCGAGCGATATATTCGATTCGAGTATGTGAGTGATACACAGACTGAGCGCAGCAAGCGATCAAATGAGCTAGATCAACTAGGTTCACCATGGACGTAAACCATGGATGTTTAACTCTGTTTGCGAATTCGAATTGTTACATCTCTAATTAGTATGTTACGTCTGTGTATAGAGGAGAGAATGAGACACAATCTGCACTTTGTTTTATCTTCCTGGTTCTGTGGAAATAGTATTTACACACTATTATGAAAAATAACTTGAGCTTTCTTAAAACATTAGAATATTTTTCATTTGTCCGATTGACAGTTTGAATGATACTTTTAAGGAACTAACTTTTTAATTTTTTTATATAAAAATGTCATTTTTATATTTGTAACACTTGGGCTTAACATTATGTGAAATTTTACCGATCTCCTTTGATGTTTATAAAAATTTTACACATACGGCTACATGGAGGACACAAATGCACCATCACTTATTATAGAACTTTGGGTATATTTTAAAATAGTCTTTTGGTCTCTGTACAGTGATTATATTACCATGTTGATATGTCATTTCACAATGTTTTATGGGCTTCAGTATTTACTATCACGGTGACAAAAGGCATCTCTGGTGCTTCGCCTTAACAATTGTTTCTGCATTGATTGTTTTTGTGCATCGTGTTTGCTGCCAAGGGTTGCTGATGCTTTTTATTCTGTAACATTTTAATTAAGTGTTCTGCTAGTTTGACTTATGATTCTAGCAAAGAATAATAAGATATATTAAGAATATACAGAATACTTTCTTACATCTAAGCACATGAAACTGTATAACAAGCTAGAATTGTTACAAATTTTTTTTTTCAAAATGGAGTGTAAGAACCTTTTATGTCCAGTTTCTGAGGTACATTTGACAACAGTTTATCTATTCGCTATTTCAATTGAACCGATAACTTGTCAAAAATAATTTCTGAACGCCAGAAGCTAAATTGTTCATTCCATAAACTCCCCTTAAATTAAGTGAATGAAAATGTTTACCATTTATTTATTATAAAGCTGTCATATATCATGCTTTTGTGTGATTTTGACTTTTCGTATGATTTTTACAAGTTTATTTCTGTGATATCTTAAAATCAAATATGGATTGTGTAGTATTCGATCTGACTTCTTCATAAGAATTTGATGAAGATATTATTGATTTTATAAACATTTCATTTCTAAAAAATTTGAGTTATCGTAAAAATTCCTTTGAAGAGTTTAAAATGAGATATAGATGTAACAAGTGCAGTGTGATGTAATGAGTGAATTTATATGAAAAAATATATTCTTTTTTGGCTTCATGATTGAATCTTTTTTTTCATCTATTTTTTACAAACTCTGACGATTTCTATCAACAGTACCATTCTGAATTAACTTAAACAAGAGCCTATGTAATTTAGAAAGTACAAATAATAGCACGCACAAGCAGACGTTAGGCTCTTAGTTGTAGTTTTGCTATTAAAATATCAAATTTAACCAAAAATTAACTGATAATTAACCGAAATTTAACCGATTTTTTATTAGAAAATTAAACACTTTTAAACTAATTAATATCAGTGCATCCAAAGTGAAATTTTTTTTTGTTCCTGGTATTGATATATTTTATTAAAAAATATGTTTAAAACTTTATTTCAAAGAAAGAAACATTGAGTGGTGCACAGGTGATATGTTTATCGAACCAATAGTTCTCAATAGAATTAGATAGTGCTCCTAAAGGGATTCATAGTGATGTATAGTTTATGGGATTAATAATTTCAATGAATCCAATAACTATGAAAATATTTAGTATCTCCAGAAATGGGCTATTTATATAATATCCATATTAGTCTTGAATTCGTAAAGGTTGAGATTGGACACTGAAAAAAATTCATGTGGTATATCTTAGATGCGATAGTAGACTCTAGTAATTCTGAATATTACGAATTTATTATCACAATATACAAATATACACAAATAATTACTAGTCAAATTGGCTTCGTAAATATTGCTTTTATTTAAAAACATATGTTAATGACTTAAGGAAAGTAATTAATATTCCCCCCCCAAGTAAAAATTCTTATTGCATGTTAGGGTCTAAGTCGGTTCAAACAGCGTTAGAAGTGATCTTGTTACATTTTCACTACGAATTAGTTACTATTGTGACAATGCTTGTAAATCATGTGCCTTGCTTAAATTCCACATTATCACTAAAGAGGATTTTTAGTGCATATTGGAGACAAATAATTCTTATATAAATTGAAACATGCTTTTTGCTTTCACGGGGAACTCTTATCATATTACGTCTCTTATGATACAGGCGTAAGAGTTATTTGACTACCTGTAATTAAGAAATAAAGTAACTTTATGCGAAGGTAATGATGCAACCTAGTGAATTCTTGGTGAAAATGCTTCATATTTGAAACTACAAACCAATTAAAGCTATTCCTGTGACTAAACTACTGAATTTTGTTAATTGATTTTTGGTGTACGGATGAGGAACACCATCTAGTTTATGAAGATTCATTTAATGTCGAACGGTCAAATCCACTTTGTATTTACATATTTATACATAGCTCACTATTTCATGTTACTAAGACTTAACACAAAATTTAAGGCATTTTGACATTTTCCAAGTAAATATTCTAAAAGAGTTTTGAGAGCTTCAAGAGGTAATAGGATTCATACGAGGTTAGAATTACTGGAATCATGATTATACTTTTTAATGTGTGCATGAGACGATTGTTAGTATATTTAATTCATGAAATAAACATTATCAAATAAATAATTGTTCATTATTAAAACAATCACATTTTCCTAATATGATAATTGCAAAGATTTTCTTTATTTTCGACCTTTTAGTATTCTTTTTAAATAGCTAGTGTTTATTCCATTACCATCTATGTTGATCTTACTTTTGACAATAGGGTATTTGACTACACTTTTTTTAATACTAAAATAGAATAAGTAATAACATTAAAAACGGTTAAAATAAACATATCTTATCTAGGACTTTTCATTACAAAGTTATAACGACTTAAAAACTGATAAACTACGATTTGCGCGAAAGCATCCCAAACAAAACACAACTGGATTATGACATCACTGGCCCGTATTTAGCATTCATTGCAAGGGAGTTTATTAAATTTCTTTTGTATCTCGTTAAATATTGCATTTAAGTTATATTATAATTGCATATTATAATTTTCTCATTCTTTTGTGTGGAAACTAAATTCATAATCACTTTATCTATTTAATGAAAAAAAATACACTTTTTCCTATTTAGAAGTTTCAATTAACTGTTTGTTACATGCATTATTTTTTTCATCCCAAGGTTTTTTTAAACCTATTCTACAGTTTAAAAACACTTTTCCAAAAACTATCAACATCAGTTAAATACCCTATTGTGCTAGCTTTAAAAAGCAAATCCTAATTAAAGTGTTTTGCTATGCAAATGAAGGGTGTAATTGCTAGTAAGTACTGAAAGGAGCATAGCAAAGAGTCATAATTAACCAGGTCCACTTTTAAATGTAAATGGATGGAGAACGATAAAAATGAGAATTTTAAAGCTATAAACACATTTTACCCCATGAATATATGTTGTTGTCGGGTATGGTGTAAAAATATAATTTAATAATAAAATCATAGCGTACAAAGGCAATAATAACTTTCATGTAGCTGTTGGATCATTAAACAACAGTTCTTAATATTTTTTAGTCTTTTAATCTAGATTTTTAACAGTTCTTAATATTTTTTAGTCTTTTAATCTAGATTTTTTGTCACATCCACTATAAATTACAATTTCAAAAGTAGTCATATTTCAAGCAAGGGCTATTGTAGAGAACGAAATATTTGTTATATTTTAAAAATGTATTAAGATTAATGAAAAAAAAATCTGTTAAATATCAATATGAAAACACCTCAGGATTGTCATATGAAAATCCTGAGGTAAATATGTAAAGAAAATGTTTTCAATGCATTTACAAAGTAGCAATTCCTTGAAATGTCATTTTGTTAAAGAAATGATTTTTGCTAATATTTTCATTATTTTATGGATCAGACACGCCACAAACTTTATCGCTTTAATAAAAACATGAGCACTTTTCGAGTGTACAAATAAATTCTGTCCATTCTTTAAATCATATAAATGATATTAAAATATTCTCGTGTAAGAATGATATGTACAATTTTGGCGCACTCTGTATTTTTATTGCTCTAAGCCTTTGTCTCCCGTATCTACTTCTGCTGCATATTTTCAAGTGTTAGGACATACTTGCAATTGTCATGTTCTGCAATATTGTTTGAACTGATTTCTAACTTACGAAGGGAGGTTAATAAAAATAATTATTCAGTGTGTAAAAATATTTGAAAGTATATTCTAGGAATGACCCTATTATGTAAGAACGTGTTTATCAATGTTTCAATTTGACATCTGTTGTTGATTTTTTATTATTAAAACATTTACTGCTTTATATACTATTGAATACAAAATGTAATTGAAATTGAAATAATAAAACATTTTACAGTAGTTAAAGATTGCATTTTCTTGAAAATTTTTTGGAAGGTTCTGCATCTAAGGTAAATTAGATCTAGGAGTCACATTTATAATAGAAAACACATTTATAACAGATTTGTTGGGACATGGACATGAATGGGTCAATATAATGCTAGCGAAATGGTTGCATATCTCTTGTGGACATCTTAATCGGTGATTCCATTTTAATTTTTTGAGTCTATTACAACCATACATAATCTTTATTGATTAACTAAAATAAATTATCTTATTCATATTATTTGAACTTTTTTTTAAAAATAAATTTTTAATAATATTTGTCATACTGATAATGCCTAGAGGGCAAATAAAACCCTATAAGTTTGAAGATGATATTCTTCTAATTTTTAATTCAACACCAGAAAATGTTTATTTGCTGTTTGATTATCTAATTTAAGTTAGTTAAGTTAAAATTATTGAATTTACTAAATTAGATTTTATAATTTAATAAGGTCCACAACAAGGTTTTTTAAAACATATTTTTTATATTAGAACCATTAATAAACATTTTTATTTTTATATTTTTTTTGTTTATTAATAAAACAAAGTTTGTCTTCAATATAGGTTTACTAATTTAAAAAAAAATAATTATAATATGTGGCTTTAATGTTGCATGGGCCTTATGTGCCACAGGTATATTATATACTATTTAAAGAGAAAATTGCAGATTTGAAGATATAGTATATACATATGTAAGCATTATTAGTCCTGCTATGAAATAAAAAATTAATAGATTTTTAAAGACAAATGTCTAAACAGGTGTTATAGTAAATATGTGGTGGTGATTTAAATTAAAATTTCTTGTATAAAAATGTCTTTAAAATATTACTCATCATTATAAAATTTGAATTGATTTTTTGTCATTAACTAATTCATTATTTTTTATTAATTTCAAACATTTTTTTCTAAATACCATAAGCGCCATTATTAAATAAATATAAAATTAGATTAATTTACACATAAATCACACTAATGTATGCTCCAAATACATTAACAAGAATCAAAATAATCATAGTCATAATAATTATTATATTGATTCTTATTATATAATATATATATAATAAGAATCAATATAATAATTGTTTATGCCTGGTTGGAAACACTAAACGGTTGGACTTCTTTAGAATTATGTAATAAAGAGTAATGTTCGATCTCACTTTAGCCGATAAATTTGGCTAGCCACAAAAAACCTGGTTTAGCTTTGCGACCATGAAAATTAAAAAGTGGAAATTTTATATCTAATTTGGCTTCTGTCATCCTTTAAATTGATTGATGAAAGTGCCCCTTGAGACTTACCATCATTTTTGGTCAGCTCGTTCCACCTACCGAGATATCAAACAGTGGATCATTTTTACTTCGTAACACAATTGAATAAGATAAGCATAATTTTATTCTTTGACTACATGAGTTTTCAGACAGCAGTGGAATCAATCACTCTCTTACACCATTAGCACCAGGATAGGGTTTGGCCGATGAAGTTTTCTTGTATCTTTTGTTAGTCAACTATGACAACAAAAGTAAAATTTTCATTAAATCTATGGGCACACCATTTGGTATAACCCAAATATATAAATATATAAATAATATTGTTACTTTTTGAAATCCAAGAAAATAACATGATCTTTTTAATCATAATAATCGTTTTCTTTCTTGATACTTGATAGATAATACATTTTTATTAACGTATTCCTTGCTGTAGGACAATGCTGGTCTTCTTCAAATACTCAACCTGATCATTGACTTTAAATATTATTAACGTATTCCTTGCTGTAGAATAATGCTGGTCTTCCTCAAATACTCAACCTGATCATTGACTTTAAATATTATTAACGTATTCCTTGCTGTAGGACAATGCTGGTCTTCTTCAAATACTCAACCTGATCATTGACTTTAAATATTATTAACGTATTCCTTGCTGTAGGATAATGCTGGTCTTCCTCAAATACTCAACTTGATCATTGACTTTAAATATTATTAACGTATTCCTTGCTGTAGGATAATGCTGGTCTTCCTCAAATACTCAACCTGATCATTGACTTTAAATATGAATCTATCGCTCCCAAATCTTACTTAAACGTGTATTATTTGACCACAGAACAAACTAAAAATTTCAATTTACCTCTAAAACATTTCACAAACATTCAACAAGAAAGCATAGATCATATGGTCAACTGTCTCATTATATGCCGTTACGAGTTTACAAGCATCTAAGTAGATATTATATGGTAATATGAGCGTGAGACATGTTAATGTCATGTAAATAATGTTCCCCTCTCTTTCTTTCGATCCCTACTAAAAGTTTGTTTAGATTGGTACCGTATTGTTTCAAGGAAAAGCATTAAAAATTGCACAGCAAAGCATTGACACAATGACTGAAAAAAATTTCAAGTCGTCATTTTAATAAGATAGTTTGAGTGCTTCTTTTAGTGCCTCTACTTTTTAAGCATCAATGTACGAGGGAAGGTCCAAAAGTCCACAGAATGAACGGGAAGTTTGGGGAAATACATTCTTTCTTGGTGCCCCGTTAATTAGGAATGCATTAGAGGTATATAAGTCAAATGTCAAGTCCTTAACGACACTCGTTAATCAATAATCGTCCTTTAAAGAATTAAATCTGGAAGTGAACTGCGAACATAGAGCAAATCGAACTACACATTTGGATTAAATTCCTCACCAAGCAAGAAAAAACTCCTCAAACCTTAATGAGTGAGATGGGAGTTGTTTATGGAGATCATTGTCCTTGTACAACTATGGTTTACAAGTGGCATGAACTATTAAAAGAAGGTCAAGACTAGATAGAAGAAGAACCCCACCCAGGACCGCCAATTGAGGCCACCACGATGGATAATGTTGAAAAAGTTGATAAACCTGTATCAGAAGATGCTCGTCTGATGAAGAAACAACTTTCTGCATTAATTGGTGTCTCAGATACAACATTTTGAGAATTCTACACAACCATCTTGGCATGATTAAAGCCAGTGCAAGATAGGTCCAGAGAATGGTTACGCCGCTGTAAAAGCAACGATTCGAGGAGTCTAAGGAGTTTTTGAAGCTGTGCGCTAACAAATCTACGCCACTTTTGGAGAGAGTGCGAATGGAGAATGGAATGGAGATGGAGCGAATGGAGATGGCCCAAAAAGTGCATTCCACCCCCTAAGAAGTTTAAGGTCTCTGAATAGGCTGGAAAATTGATGGCAACCATTTTTGGGATTGTGAAGGGATTTTATTCATGGATTATGAAGAAAAAGGTAACGTTATCACTGAAAAGTACTATTCTACTGTACTGGATAAACTGAAAGAAGCTATCAAGGAGAAGAGACACGGAAAACTGGCTAGGGTTGATTTGCAAGAAATCATGCCAGTTCACAAAAGCAAAGTTGTGATGGATGCTGTTCACAAACTCAGGTTCGAATCATTGATTCAGTCACCCTATAGCCCTGACCTAGCTACTAGCGATTTTTACTTCTTCCCAAAACTGGAAAAAGAACTCCGAGGAAGATAATTTAAGGACGTGAGATGAAGGAGACAATTTCAGCTCACTTTTAGGGCAAAGATAATAAATATTTTTTTGATGGTTTAGAAAAAGTGATTTCAAGATCTAATAAATGTATTGAGCTTAAGGGAGATGATATTGAAGAAGAAAAATAGTTTTATTATTTTATTTAACTTGCCAGCGCAGATTTTGAACCTCCCCTCGTACATTAGAATGTTTACTAATATAATACCACTTTCATGGATATTACTTCAGTAAAAGTTCTAAAAATTACTGTAGAAAGTACGGGTAGAATTAGTTCAGTTTTCCAAGAACGATTTAACATTATGTTACGTGAATTAAATACAATCATTACAGATGAAACATTTACAATTTTTAATATTTAGACAAATTGAATATTTTAAAACGCAATACAGACACACACATACAAAAATGTAGTATCAAACAAGATATAATAAAAAACATTATCAACAGTCACTACAGCAATCCTTCTCGTGTATCTGCAGCTTTTCCACTATGGCTTCTATATCCTCATGTTTTGGTTTCTCAGACAAAATCTAAATTGAAATACAGAAATGGAATAATGAAATGAGTTCAACTCTATTTCTATATTGTAAATGTTTATTATATTGAAGAAATTTAGTGAAATTATTGATAAATATTGTGATTACATGTGTACATAATTTGTTATTTGTAATATATTGAAACTGAAATATTTTCAAACTGAGTTATGTTTGAAATATATTCAAACCGAAATATTTTCAAACTGAGTTATGTTTGAAATATATTCAAACTGAAATATTTTCAGATTGAGTTATGTTTGAAATATATTCAAACTGAAATATTTTCAAACTAAGTTATGTTTGAAATATATTCAAACTGAGTTGTACTATTCAGTGTGATAATACATGGAAAGTGGGATAGTATTTTAGTGATACAACAGAAGGTAAAGCATTATCTGAAGAGTAAGAACATATATTAATATTGATCGCCACATTTATGTAATTCAATAAAATATGAAAATTTAATATAACTGGAATACTGTAAAAGAACCGTGTCCTGGCACTGTGGACTGTGGATTGTGGCTCACATATAGACAGTAACATGGTATCCATGGTATCCAGGGTATGCAAGATACCTTAGTCTGCCCATAAAACCACTGTCAACGGGAGTAAAGCATAAAGTATGTATGTTTTCACGAAAAGCCATCTGAAGGATATAAGATATAATTTTTAACAATCTGTAAATATTCAAAAATCAAATGGCAATAAAATTATTTTTCCACCAAGACCTAAGCACCTAAAGATCGACATATAATTCATTGGCAGACTCATCATGGTCCACAACCAGGACACGGTACTTTTATATAATCATTTTATGTATTTGGAAGCTGAGGAATAAAGTATATAATCAATTGAATATACGGAACTCAATCAGGACATCATGTGATGTGTAATGTATGTATATTTTCAGTATAACATTTCTTCATTAACTAGGAGGTTAAGTCAAAAAGTTCACGGAATGTAGGGGGTTGCTTATTCAAATAATCGATGAGCGACTCATTACGAGTGTAGATATTAAGTTTCAGCTTAATTGTATCATTAACCTCTGTGCTATCATTAATCAAGCAACTTAGTCTCGAAGAAAACATTGACTAGGGAGAAAATCTAACTTCGTACTGTCGTCAAGTTCCTGACAAAGGAAGGAAGAAGGTTTACGGGGAATCTTGCCCTCGCAAAACCATGATTTGCAAGTGGCATAATCTCTTCAGACAAAGCAGAGATTCAATGGAAAAATACTCATTAGCTAATATGAACAAAAGTAGATTGTTGATGGAGCTAATCATGCTTTTCCATTTGTTTATTGAAATGGGCGACAAAAGCTTTACTGCCACTACAAATTCTTCGTTTTCATATAATCTATTAATCATATATCTGAAAGTCTTATACAAGTTCTTTCATCTGGTGTATTTGACACCGAATAATGGATATAAAGCAAAGAAAGGGGAATCTACCTTTATATCATATTTATAACCATAACTATGACAGTCAGGAGGTAAGTAAAACTTAATGTTAATGAAGTGTCAACATTGAGGAAGTTACGACTCTATTAGAAAAGCAGTCTCAATGAAGATCTTAACCAAATATTGATATTAGCCAAGCCCATTTGACGTCATGCCACTGAGGCATGGTGTGATATTGTCAAGCAACATGGTGTCAATATTTATGAACATAATGATATTCAAATATTAACTTCTATAAAGAAACCAATTTCAATCAATTAATTGATCAATTTGTCACCTCCACAGCAATCTTCTCCTTGTTGCCCAAATTCCACAGCGCTAATCCTACCACCATATGGTCCCTCAGGTAGATAACAACACCTTTCTGAAACTTTTTCTTGTACTCGTCCGTTCTGAATTACAAAATTTTAACGTTAAGGCAGTGATATTGTTTGAAAATGCTGTAATAAACGTTTTTAAGCTCCTGGGATGAGAAACCCAAATATACTTAATGCAGGTAATACAAGAATCAATTATACTATTTTTCTTCAAGAATAGACCAGATGATCTTTTAAATAATAAATATATCTTTTATTTTTGTTAAAGCTTAACCATATTTAGTAGCCACAAAAATTTAATGAATCATAAAGTAAAACAATGGATATTATGGTAAGTTAGTAATTATAATAAATATAAATTTAAATAATGATTGGAAACGCTCGTAAGAGTTTATAATTTTAGAAAAAATTAAGTAAAGAACCTCTTAAAACATGGCTCCTCCCCCACTGGCTGAGGCGGTCTTTTGTCTGGGGTATCGGTCGTCTTGTCAACTGTGCAAGTCGTGAAGACACCCACTGTGTCGAGTTTGGAAGATGTTTCCCCGATACTCTGTGCAAAAATTTTATATAACAATTTGTTACCTTAACTGAAAAACTTATATGCCTAAGTTTTATCACAATGACTTTTTTAAATACGATGGCTATAAATCGTCATGTAAATTAAAGGCTGTATCCATAACTTTCTTAAGTGACAAATGAATTACCTGACATTGTTAGCTTGATTACTGCTGCTCCCAGGTAAATATGGTGGTAATGATTTTTTTAAATTTTTTAAAGTCAGTATGAATGTTTATGCACAGTAATTTGAAGACATTATCCTGAACATTTTCTTTTATAGTTTCATCACCTATTCATTATTTAAAATACAACTATATTGATCATATTAAGCGACTATCTATGAAAGCTCAAAAAACACTATAGTCGTGATCTTTTTGGATGAGTTGATGAAGTAATGGAATTTTAGAAAAGATATATTATAACACTTATATTATAAAGTGCGTGTATATTTTCTTAAAAAACAATTAATAATAAAAAACCTTTTGTAGGGCACCTCTTCATAGCGCACCTGTTGTTTTGCTTAAGAAAGCAACTTCTTCATCAAATTCATCAATACGATTCTAATTATTGTAAAACACTACATATAAATAACTAATTTTGTTACAAATTAATTTTTACGGTAACGAAGTCGTGGACGGATAACACGTAGTATTACAACATTCACATAGAATAGTTTGAGAAGTTAAGTCGTCAAACACATGACTACTTAAAATGTGATTGAAATGTCTTGTTTAGTTGCAAACGAAATTTGAACGACAATTAATAGCACCAGAATGACAAATTGATAACCCTCGGGTGTAGCATCCATGATTTTGAAATGAAATGAACCCATATTATTCCACTTTTCATTTCTTTTTAATATATTTTAAGTGTGTCGACATAATATACATTTACGACTGATTTATAGCTTATAGTGAACTAATATAAAATGGTGGAAAGTTATACGGTATAGTGCAAGACTTTCTGCGCAACTAATAAAAGTATAAATAAAAGTTCTTGCTGAGACATAATGGAAGGTAAAACTTAATTATTTTTTGTTTCCAGCAATGACACTATTATTAAATGCTTTCATTCTCTCGTTATTCGTGAGTTAGGGTCAAATTTTCAGTTCAATATATCAAAAATCAAAACGTGACCTATAGTCTATACTAGTTAGAAGATGGTTAGAGATAATTTTATATTTACTTAAAAAGTAAAATCTCTTATAAGTTATGGAAGTTCATTAGCAACATTAGCAACTGGTTAAGAATGTTTGGGAAAGAACTTGCTCGGTACACATTTATTTCATAATTTTTTGTAGTTATTACAGTAGATCTTGCGGTACCTTTCTTTCTAACCTGATGAAGGTAGTTTGTAGCGGTGATTAAGAAGTCTGATTTTACATTTGGAAGCCCGGACTTTTATTTCTTTTCTTAATGTGGTTATTCTTACTTCATGGTGAAGTTGCTTATTTGTGATATAACAGGGGGCATCAGCAGTAATATGTAATGCCTTGAACTTAAATCTTTAATCTCCACATTGGTTTCAGTGTAGCTTTATAAGTAAGCAGTTTATTTTCGATAGGTAGCTGAGAGTTTCTCTTTATTAACCAGTATAATTTGTAAAATAGTTAGCCTAGCGCTAGACGTTTTTTAGATATATGTTCCTTCCATAATCTCCGATCTAGATACATTACAAATACTTACCTTCATCTGCTAGTGGAATAATGACTATTTATTTCAACGGGTGGACATATGTCTTGTCTCATGGTAACGATAACTTCTACGGATTTGGTTTCACATGTCAGTCTTTTAACCAGTTAAAAATTTGTCAAGGTTAATTTATAATTTTCGATAAGCTTTACTCGGTTTTTTTAATTTTATCAACTGCTATAACAGCTGTGTCATCAGAGAATGTTTCTCGAGTACTTTTTCTATCATTGTGTACTAGAGATATTAAATTGAAAATGTACTAAATTAATTAATAGGTCATAGGTGTACTAGAGATACTAAATTGGCAGCAAGAGCTCTGCAGTGATGGACTCCAACTTTGATTTTATATAGGTTGGTCAATTCATTACCTTGTTGCACTAAAAAGTGTCCGTTCATGGTAGTGATTTTTAATCCATACTCGAAAGCCTGTGAGATGTCAAGGAAACTAAACTGCAATACAGTTTTTGTTCGAGCCATATATGGTATGTTACTTACAATTCTGTGTATTTATTCTGTAATGTAGTGTTTTTGCCTAAGTTAAAATTCATATTCTGGTATCAAGTTTCGTCATAATATTTCCATTATTTTTGAAGGGACTTAGGATTTTTGGATGGTAGGTTTTATATCTTCTGGACTTTTCCCAGGTTTTAAGACTTTCCGTTGTGGGGATACTGAAACTTTGCCAAAAGATTGCATTGTACAGTTGTGTTAAGAAACTAATAGCTTGTTTTGGTAACTCCCACAACAATTTAGCTGTGATCGGGTTGTATCTAGGTGCCTTGTTCAAGTGAAATTTATTTATGGGCGATTTCACTTCACTAATCGTAAACTTTTTGATCGGAAAATTTGGTTGAGTATGCTTAACAACTTTGGTACCTCTTTGATTTTAGTATAGTTATTACGTCATTATCATATCAAAAACTTGTTTGAAATGCTCAGCGAAGGCCTGAGCTTTGCCATTGTCATTAATTATCCATGTATTTATCCAATTTTGTTACCGGTTGCTGACATGAGATGGGGACTTTCAGCTTTGTTGCTTGCAGAGTGAGCATTCAGTTGTTGGTTTTGTATACAAATTTTTTACGTATACTTAAGCACTTTGGTTTCTGGTGTCACAAAGTTGAAGTCAGAGTTTCGCAGTAAGACACAATTTAGGTGTGACTTATTAGTAGAGAATCTTTGTTTTTGGTCATTGCTTCCTGTCTCCATGCTTCTCTGTTAGTAGTGTTCTTTTTGACATTGAGCATGACTGATTATTTAATTCTTTATTTATAGGTGTAGAACTCTAAGCAGCTTTCTATATACAAGTATTGAAGTGGTCAATTGCTCTTGAAACGTCGTTGCTATTTTTTAAAGGCATAGAGACATTTATCGTATCTCTTACTAGTTGTCTAAACTAATCCCGATTAGTTCTAAGACTGTGAGGTGGTATTGTTCTGTTTTTGATAGAACTTTTTTATTAAGGGTTATTTTTACTGGAGGGTGATCTAAAGAGAGTTCTAGACTAGATTTAGAGCTAAAGTAGATTTTAGTAGTTTCCTTAATGACAATGAAATTAATAAGGTCAAGTAATTTTCTTCTGTTTGTGGTTCAGTATTATGGTATCAAATGAGACCATTGTTAGTTGTTCATTTTGGACTGCTAACAGCGACTGACATTCTTGTTCTTGGAAAACAAAAAATTAAAGAAATTTCTTAATTAATAAAGATTTGGTTATCACCTGATCTGGTATTTTTTATACTTGACGGAGCAAACTAGCAGACCCAATTCATTCCTTAATTGAAAGATACATTCATATTTTATGGTGTACATAAATGTTAATAAGTTTCTTAAATTTTTTTTAAAATCAGCATTTTCATATGAACCTACAATTTTTAACTTTTCCTAGCACCTTAATAAAATGTGGGAATGTTAGGAAAATTTAAAAAAATAATTTTTTCGTTATAATGATTTAGTTACTGTTTCTTAACTGCTCCTTGAAATTTAGTGACTCAACAAAATTGAAACTAGTATAGTGTGGGTTATCAGATGGAAGAGCTTAGTTATAAGGATCTCAAAAATATATATTTTTTCTAATTTTATTATTACATTTTCAGAGATATTGAAAAATATGCAAAAAATATGACCCTATCCTTATTTCCGAAAATACTCATCTAAATATTATGAATAAAATATGGGGTTTTAGAAATCCATACAAAGGTTGTAGGAAAAACTATAATAGCGAAACCTATATAATTTTAAATGTGATGATTTTTTAACTATGCACTATGTTGTTACGCCTGTTAAAGATATAATAGGCAATATATTTACATTTTTTTTCTATTCATAGCTGATTTCTCAGAATTAATAAAAAAATTCTGCATTTGTTAATGTAGTAGGCAATATATTTGTTTTTTTCTATTCATAGCTGGTTTCTCAGAACGAATCAAGAAATTCTGCATTTGCTAATGTAGTAGGCAATTTATTTGTTTTTTTTCTATTCATAGCTGATTTCTCAGAATTAATCAAGAAATTCTGCATTTGTTAACTTAATAGGCAATATACTTACGTTTTTTTCTATTCATGTTTGATTTTTAAGAACTTAATCAACAAATTCTACTTTTTTAAAATATTCATATAAGATTATAGAGGGGGTAAAATAAAGGGTTTAAATTTTTTTAAATTCTATATGTCATCCATGTATCATCATTATCATGTAAAATTCTATATGTAACAGGCCTTTTCATATACCTCACGGTATATGAAAAGGCCTGTTACAGAACAAGAAATTCCATTGGTAACAAGAATGAAGACCAATTTTTGTTCAATATTTTCATACATTTTAAAAATTGCAGAGAACCCATGACGTTGATTAACTTAACCAAGAAGTTCTAAACTAACTGATTGACAGATTACGTCAAAACTCTACGTAACAATTAATAACATTTGTATCAACTTAGGGCAAAAAACTTTTTTCATATCTTTTACGAGGGTCTTTACATGACGATTAGTTACAATTGCATCTACTTAGGGCAAACAAGTTTTTTCATATCTTTTACAAGGGTCTTTATATGATGCTTAGTTACAATTGTATCTACTTAGGGCAATAAACTTTTTCATATCTTACTCTTTTAGTATTATTGAAATGTGTATATGTAACATTTGTAACATAAATTAGATAATGTAATATTTGTATCATAAATTAGTTTAAGAGAAATGTATGCATATGTAGTAAAAATGAAATGTGTGGGATTTAAATTACTATATTCATATGTGATCTTCTTCATAAGACAGATTTTTTCTATCAAATACTTAAGCTGATACAGAATCTGGTATCCTGACTTTTTTCAAGTGTCCCATTTTTGTGGAACAGAGCATGAAGGGGATTTGGCCTCTTGACTAGTGCTATGCTTTCCTATAGTAATAACAAATGTTTTGATGATATGTACTTTTGTAATTATGGTAAATTATTGCTTTAAGTAAGACAAAAAAGTGTTAAAGTGTTAAAATAGACTACTTACAACAAGATAAAAAGTGACTGATTAAATCTATCTGTAAAATTCAATATTTTGAAAATTAAACACAAAATAAAATTTTAATTAATAACACTTTTTTCCGGGCTCATAAATTGTTAATTTGTCAAATCAAAGATTCCTAAGCAAGTGGTCGGCAAATTGAAGGATGGTAGAAGCAAGTAGGTAATTGGCCTCTTTACAAGGGGTATGTGGTTTTATCTACATTACAACATCAGCTTAAGATTTTGCTATTTCTATCGGTTAAGAAATTTTTATCTTTTCTTAGTCCTGGCAATCGATTATAATTGCAATTATATTTATACCAATATATTGAGCTATAATTTTAAGGTATTTAAAAACAAGAAATAAATCTTTCAGCAGGTTTCAATGATCATAATAAGCTTGTCAAATGTCAAGATAGAGCTTTAATAGGTTTAATATTAAGAATTACACGCAAGTAGAAAAAAAACCGAAAGTATCATATTCCACAACTAATAAAATATAAAAAAGCAAACCTGAAGTAGAATATTTTTGCCAAACTTGAGGGTATAACAGGGAGGTAAAGTAAAGGCCTTCATGCCACCTGTCATGTTCTCGCCAGCTAGGCAGCCTGTTTCATGGGCGGACTTGTAATGATCATAGCGAATGCGATCGTTATATATGTCGTATAAGCTTGCGCAGTCTCCGGCCTGTTAATTGACGATGGCATCAATGAATAGTTAAGAAACATATCTTTTTGTAAGAAATGAGTAAATTTTGAGAGCATAAAGGGCTTCCAAGCATTGTTGGTGCTTCAGATCCAGTGGTCGACAATTATTACAAAATATGCTGTGGAGATTAAAGGTGTATTCATAATTCTGAGATGAAAAACAATGATTAAAATATTGGAGAAATACGAGATGTAGGATGTACGTAGTGACTTATGTTTAGAGACTATACTTCTATAATGAGAACAAACATTTTTGGCAAAATGTCTTCTTAACATTATTTATGGTTTTCATCCACCTATCTAAATCTTTGTATCTTATTTCTTGAGAAGTGTTAAAATTAAAGAAAAAAGGAATGTGAAAGCAAAATCTTAAATAAAAAATTTAAAATTATTTTTGGTTTTAATGGTAGTGTTAAAAAAAAATAAAGTAAAATTGATTAAATATAGAAGTCTGGTTCATTTTCTTGAAGCGAAGAACATCTTTACACCATACTAAATGTAATAGTACAAAAATATCTATTTTTGTCAAGAATGCAAAAAGATGGTAAATCTGTCAGGCTATATACACAATGGAGTTACGTCAACTGGTGTTCGTTTGTAAATTTGAATATGAGTGTCTCAAACTTCTTCTTGAAGACTCAATTTATTCGTGAAATAAGTGGTAATAATATTTACATAAAACAATTGCTAGACATAACATTTAACAGAGTAGTAGATTTGGCCCCAAGATACAAAGTTTTAAAAATAGATTGCAAAATAGAAATTTTTTCGGATAGTGAAAAAGCTGAGATCTTTTCATCTTATCTGGCAAGTATCTTCAAACCAAATGAGGGATATACAGACAACCATGAGATTAACACCATCCTAATTTATGATCTCTAAATGTGCTTGCCCCTTAGACAAATGTTTCCAAAAGAAATTTCCAAAGAAATAAAATCACTAAACCCTAAGAAAGCCCCTGGATTTGACTTGATCACTCCCAAAGTTCTAAAGGAGTTACCAAGAAAAGTTCTAACTTTTCTAGTTTACCTTTTCAATGCAGTATGCAGAACGGGATGTGTGGCTGCTCTATGAAGATCTCCCAGATAATCCTAATTCATAAGCCTGGCAAATCTGCATATGAAGATTCATCGTATCCACCTATTAGCCTTAAACCTGTCTTGTCAAAACTTTGAGGAAAGATCTTCCTGACCAGGTTGAAAGTTTTTATGGACGATTGTGACCTTATCCCAGCACATCAGTTTGGCTTCCGAAAGTCTCAATCTACAAGTGAGCAAGCTCACCGCATATACCACACTATTTGAGACAGGGCTTCAAGAAAATGGAATACTCCTACTTTAATAACTTTCGGCATAAACGCTTTCTCTGTAAAGTCAAGGAAAAGCTAACACACTCATTGTTTCCAAGTATAGCATCCTAAATAACTCAGAGAAAGTTCCAGGTAAAGCAAGATCTAGTCTGCATAAGATCGATGCTGGAGTCCCACAAGGTTCTGTCCTGGGACCAGTCTTGTATAATATCTTCACTTCCGATCTCCCTACATTAGCAGATATAACCATCACTTATGCTGATGACATTGCTTATTTGGCAAAAGCCAAAGATCCAGATTCTGCCAGCAACAAGCAATGGACAAAATGTATACTTGATTGCATAAATGACGCATCCATGTCAGCACCAAAAAATCGACCCATATCATGTTTACTTTGAGGAGAGGCAATTGTCTCGAAGTGAAACTAGGAAATAAAACTTTATCACACACCGATTGTGTTAAATATCTGGGCTTCCACCTAGATAGAAGGCTTACCTGGTAAGCTCACATTAAACAGAAACGTGACCAATTAAATATCAGGTACAAAAACCTGCACTGGCCATTGGGTAATAACTCTGTGCTATCAGTGGATAATAAACTATTATACAGTTCACTCCTCAAGCCGACATGGACATATGGCATTCAGCTGTGGGGCGTGGCCAGTAGTAGCAGCATAATGTGTCTCCAAAGAGCTCAAAACACAATTCTAAGAAACATAGTGAGTGTACCTTGGTTCACACGAAATTGTGAAATTCACGAATACCTCAACATCCCCACCCTTCTAGAGGAGATTAACAGATTCAGAAAAGCATACATAGAATGGCTCGCTACCCATCCAAACTTTCTAGCTACTGAATTGCTGGACAATACCAAATTAATTAACAGGCTCAAAAGAAGCCAAGTATTCTAATTGAGTACCAGTGGCATGTGTGGCAATGGTCTTTGCACTCTATATGCCAAATTTCTCACCCAACAAAACTGATAACAGCCCAAAGGGACTGATACCAGTTATATTAAAAAAAATTTGGAATGTCTAGTCACTTATTAATTTCAATAAATATGACAGTCTTGATTTTCATATGAGTGACTCAATCTTGATGGCACTTACAAGGCAATGAGGAATCCACCTATCGTCATAGTTCCAGTTAAGATAGCTGGCCATCATTGCAGGTTGCAAACGTTGAACCCCAGACTCAGACTTGATTTCAAGTCCCTCGTCCTTGAGAAAAATTGCCTCTGACATTCTAAAGCTAACAAATAATTCTGAAGTCCTTGTTTCAAATTAAAATATAGTTTTTGTACAAAGACTGACCATAGGCAGAAAGTTTGTTTGTCTTCCTTAATGAAGAAAAAAACTAGCTCAAAAGTCGAAATGGATCCAGAAAACATAGCCGAATTAAACATGACCAGAAATTTGAAGTGGACTCAGGATCTGCTTATAATGTCATAGAAGGACTTTAAAAAATGAATTTTCATGGGAAAATATAAAAGATGTATGTCCACTTTTGGTCTTTTAGATTCACAGTATTTTTTAACCTCTGGATTTCCCATGGTTTCAAATGAATATGAGGGCAATGCTTCAAATGAATTGTAAATTGTGGTACGTGGCCGCCTCAGCCCTGTCTTAGTAAGGGTATGGTTAAGGTGACTAAATATCAATTTGAAACGTCTTGTCAAAATCTAACTCAGTTGTTATCATATCTGTCAAATATGTCAAGATAACAGACGGTGGATCATGGATATTTTTGAGCCAAATCCCAAGTTTCACATGCTCCTTAAAACTGAAGAAAAACACGAAGCCCATTTTTCTTAAAGCCAGAGATGTTTCATTTGCCTTACGCGATGCAGTTTAAAAGGAATTGGATGAATTAATCTCCAACTATATTATTTCCCATGTAAATAACTCAGACTGAAGTTCAGCCTTGGTACCCATTCCGGAACCCAACAATAAGGCGTGTATAGCTGTCTATTCCAAAGTTACAGGAAATTAATAGTTCTATGATACATATTACCCTATCCCACGAATTTATGAATTCATGAACAATTTTCAAAATACTTTTGTCTTCTGTACACTTGATCTGTACAAGGCAAATCTATATGTACAAGGCAAATCTATAAGTTGACAACAAAAGTCAAATAATCCAAACTATGTTGTCATTGTCTATGGAATCAGCAGAAAAGAATGTTCCGCAAATCTTGCCAGCTGTCTAAATTGCTTTCACCAGTGTCTTTACATCAACCGGAATAAATTCAAGTTTTTCAATACATTTATTGCTTACCTTGGTCAGGTCATCAAAGAGTCATCAAAGACAAAAGAGTGAAGAAACGTACTCAAAAAGTCAATGTGATAGTTATCTCACCACACCCAATTGATGCCGAAGGAGTTGGAAGATTTTTGTCCTTGACAATATATTATGTAAAGCTCATTCAGAACTGCTCCTTTTATTTTTCCATTGCGTTATTTACTTCAGAAAAACCAAAAGTTCAAATGGTCGAAATCAAGCGAGACTTTCAAAAATTTAAAAAGGAACTGAAATGCTGAGGGAAATTACATACAATGTGCTGGCAAACGTATATGCAGTCAATAAATGATACCAGTACCTCTTGGCTGAAAATTTACTTTAATGACGGACAATGGTCCATTAAGTCATATTTTTCACCATGATACCAAGTTATCAGTCCAGTCATCAACTCTGTTATGTGACAATTCTAAGCAAATTTGATTATATCATTAAACATAAGAAGGCTGATGAAAATATACGTGTGGATTATTTCTCACGAACACTAGTGCCAGTCAATTGTCAGATTTCAATGATGATAACATAATCCACCAGTAAAGTATCAATCAAACATCAACTAACATGATATCTGCAAAGTCAATTGCACTAGTAACTTGATTCGATTTGGAAAAACTCTACCAACAGTTGAAAAATGGTCAAGTTCAAGAAGAACAATTTTTCCTACAACACGAGATCGTTTTCAAAGGCAATTATGCTATTATACTATAAGCATTACCTTTACCTTTTACCTCAAATTTTCAATGTGTCTATGTGGATTCAAGGACAGATACTATATATTTATCTTCATTGACGCAAAGCCAAAATGGCCAGAAGTTCCAATCTCAAAATCTGCACCAATATCTACATCCACATTCTTCGCTGCATAAAAACATTAGCTGTGTTGCTATATAAGAGTCTAGGATCTACTATGACAACAGCTCCAACTATGCAATTCAACGTGTGAGACTGTATCCTGGTGAAAATGTACAGTAGTGTAAAAGAAACATGAAGGCCCAGTGTCATTATAGAGAAGTACAGAAGACTACACTATAAGCTGAGGCTGTACGATGGCTATTCTCTTGAGCATCACATGGGTCAATTGCATTGTTGGAGATATTGCATCGAGTTTCCTTTTTAGACCCTTCAGCTCAAGACAGTTCGAGAAGCAACTAAACAGTTGAAAACGCACTCATTTCTAGAGCACCCTGCTAGCCAAAACAAGTAACCTGTGGTCCAGCAACTTTCTGATGAGGAGAAACCAGCTTTGGCCACACCAGAACCAGATGAAGTTTCCTGTCAAGAACATTTATGTTGATCACCAGCTTATTTGAAAGAATATGTACAGCGATGAATATTGATTTAAGACTACTTATGTTTCTAGAAGAAACACCTGAAATTATAATGTTAATTGTTTTAATTAATGTAAGTCAAACGGGCAAACTCTTGACTACTGTAAATACTTTGCAAATTCATTTAGATGTCAATCTTGCTCACTAATACAATATTGGACATTTTTTATGCCATGGGAGGTTGTAGTATATCAGTATTAGTTTTGAAATGTACACACAGTATATATTTTCAATAGATGCCATCGAATTGTGTCAAAAGTATAACAATTTTGTATAGTTCATCTGTCAATATATTTATAAATAAAGTATTCTTTATTCTGTGTCTGACAACAGGAGCAAAATTAATCTTCTCTGTTTCATTCACATTTCAGTATATATTCTACTGAAGGAAGTACAATGTCAATATTTGTGTGGCAATGCATACATAATAGTCAACAAACAATTTGTTAGCGTTACATAATTAAATATTCATAATGTTTATTTATGTCATATATACTGACTATATAGATGAAGTTTAAATTATGCATCACACATGACATTGTACCTTACATCTATAACTAACAAAAATTGATACATGTTTTGTTTTGTTTAATCTCATAAAACTGATTAGGTAATTTATCTATGAAATATCCAATAACCTCAAATAAAATATTTGATTCTCAATTTGCACAAAATTTCACTTTGATAGTCTTTTGTTTTTTTTCATTGTGAAGGTAAGTCATTAACCCCTTAGATTTGGTTTTTTAGGCTGTGTACTGAAATATTTTATAGATTAAGGAACAATCTACAAAAAAACCCAGGTCCGGCGTAAACGAGATGTAACTAAAGTCATAGTTTGTCTGTAAATGTAAATGAGTAAGTAAATACTGCATAGTAGGCATCATCAAAATCGATGGCTAAATGCGTGAAATTGCGACAGAGTAAAAATTCGAATTTAGTATTTAATTATATAATTGGGAGGGGGGGGAGTTATTTAATGTATTAGTAAAAAGAGCATTAAATAGTTGCGGTTTAAAAATGTATAATATTACAAACATAATACATAGCCATTTTACATTTACAAGAATAATATTAAACATAATGTCACCTGTGAGCAATTGTAATGTGTGTAAATGTAATCTGTGAGCAAGCTGTGAAACCCTCCATAATTGTGACTTGCATCGTAATCATTCGAAATATCTCGGCTTTGTAGTAGTTTATATATTTTACTCCCACATTTTAACTCACTCACTCATCTATGACACATGCACTACGCTCATACAGTCTTTCCACAGTATTTGTTGCAATCTGTGCATCCTTGCTTTTACTGTCACCCGATTTGATTATTTATGACTATTGCTATACTTTTGGATTCAGAGTCTGCTTATCGATTGGTTAGTGGTGAAATTTGTGTTACGTATAATTGGTTCAATAAGATGGCTTTGAAAACATATCCTCTTGCAACAATTTTTTGAAACTAGGTGAGATTTTGCGGACCACATTCTATGAAATTTACAACCATTGCAAGAATACTCTAAAATATAACGAGTACTCTAAAATATAACATTGCACATGCCTGTATTCCCTTACGCAGCGACAAAGGTATTAATCCTTCCTACGACTCTCTCGGTAATGAATATATCGTGTTGTTTATTGTTCCAGATAGCTTTTGATGGAAAGAGATCGATTTGTTATGCTTGTTGGCAAAGAATCTATCAGGAGGTATACCATGATCCAATTATCCAGCATGTCAAACTGCCCCTCAAGCTGCTGTTGTGATTCCTGTTCCGGGCCTTAGTAAGGTCGCAAATACGTCATGGCATTGCAAGGCAGACGACTGCAATAACTTGCAACTCCGCTGAATGCTTAACAGTATTAAGGTATATCTTATGAGTAATTACGACTTGTTCATACCCCCGTTTGCTCGGATATCTCAAAATCATCTGACTAACATATCTCTGAAAGATATATTTAACAGAGTGACACGCCACCATTTCGATTTTAAGGCTGACAATTATCTGAATATCAGAAACGTATATTCAAGCATTAGAGCAAAGAGCTCAAATAGATTTTGAAAATATTAATGAAATAACAGTGGAGGATCTCCAATTTTGGACTTGTTTAAGTTACACTCAATTTGATTAACTGCTCAATCAAATACCGAGCTTGCATAGAGGTTCAAGTACATCACATACAGCCTTCAGTATTTATCTCAGCCAAATATGGACTGCAGAACCGAGCATACAATTAAGTACAGTGTTTAACAAGGCAAGGCAAAGTATTGACAGAAAAATACATTTTACAAAAAAATGTCTATTCGATCACTTTGTTCCCATGCATTTAGGTTTGATTCATAACACGAAGCGAAGTTATAGAAAGATATAGAGTGCTACCAAACTATATTTTTGGGAGTGGTGAACCAACTAAAGCTATTTTAATGTGTGATGGGTCATATATTTCAATATATGACCCATCATACACCCAAGAGCTCGAATGTCCTTTTTCAAAATGACTGTTTTAGCTACTCTCATAAGTATCAAAACTTGATCAAGCCATTTATCTGGTGGGTGGTCTGTGGGGACGGGTACATTTTGTCCTAAAACATGCGGTGAAAGCCAGCTGTCAAACAATCAAACAAACAAATCATAACAGGTTACATTATGCAGTTGGGTCATGGAGACGATAAACAACCAATACAAGCGCGATTTTAAAACTTCAGATATAGAGTATTTAATAGCACTTTACTTTTTACCATGACAGATTTTAAGGTAGTTGTAGCCTTGATCTATTGTTACCAGAGCCCTACGAGGATAATAGGTATGCAGGCCAATTAATTGAAATAATTAATAATAAAGTCAATAGACATAATCGCTTATGTCATTACGTGCTTGAGCACAATTTAAATCGCCAAAGGGTCGCGTTTATGCAAATACAAGTTGATGATCCAAACTTGACAGGCTTCCCAAGACTAACACATGACGATTTCATTTTTATCGCCGTTGGTACGTATCCTACAAAAAACCGCACCTAAAAATAGCCTGCTCTTATTACAGTGAGCACAGAAAACGAACAGGTGTTTATGAACTTGAAGTTTTTCGACATCCTCAGGTCATCCATTTGAATGATGACAACTGTGTCCTCATAAGGTGTCGCATACAGAGGCACGTGAGAAGCAGAACGTATTACACTTACGTTCTTTATAAAAGGGAAAATGGTCCAAATGTCACAACTGATATTACTGTTCCTGCATTCACGGGAAGTGAACGTTGGGCTGTTGCACCCATGTCATGAACGAGCTATATTACATAAGATGGGCTAGACATCAGGAACAATTGGATCACCCCGCATCATTTTTGGATCATGTAGTTTTAGACATGGAAAATCAGCAATTGTAAGCAAGGGCATTTAAATAAATATCAAAATAAACCTTACTTTTGTTTTATTTTTTTTTTACCTGACATTATTTTAATGTTAATCTCGTAGGTGTAAAATGGCTACATTGGTTTTGTAATATTCTACAGTTTTAAACCACAACTGTAATCATTTAATTCTCCTTTTAGTAATACATCAATTAATTACCCCTATTAAAATTTTAAAAGCAATTTTACACATTTAGCTATCGACTTCGATGATGCCCGCAATGCAGTATCGATTTACTCATTTCGTAAGCCAAAGTTATTGTATTACTGTCAAATGTGAATTTCATCATGGAATTAAAGCAACACAGCTTGAAATATCAGTAAGTGTTTGACAAAGATGTGGATAATGAATGAAAAAAAATTGTTTAGATTACGAAGCTGAATCCATGTGGTTCACACAAATGAAACAAGCGTAAAGAGGAAAATAGTTCTTAGGTAAAGCTTACCTTTCTTTGCTTTTTTGGCATGAAGGCGAACCCCTTTTAGATTGTAATGTGTGATGAAAAGTAGATCCTTAATAAATATAAAGTAGTATAGAATAAATATAAAGTCACCAAAAAAAGCTCATTGCGTCTGCTTGGTTGTCCTACACTGTTATACACTAAAGCCGGACTGACTACTGTCTCTGCCAGGCCTTGGATCACTTCTTGGAAGAAATAATATTTGATATACAAGAAAACCCACACAAACCCGGCTTCCGCCATTGTTTTTGAAACATATAAATGTTGTTGGATGTTCCTAAGAGTTAATCTTTGCTAATAGGTTCAGGTGGGCACCTGAAGATGTTGTAATACAACGAAACCTAGGTCATGGTAAAGAACTTAAAGGAAGTAGAAATAATACTATATCACGTAGTTTCATTTAATTGTGAATAATGAATTTCTATAAAATTAACGCCAAATATATTCAATATTTGATATACAAGTAGCTGTAGAAAACGCCTTTCGTGATTTTATTACCATTTGCGCTTCAGGTCTCTTTGCTGCTGGCATTAACGAGCTACCATTAAGGTGGCAAAACTGCGTCTATAGTTTAGTTACATATTTTTCTTAACTATACTGCTTCTTCTTTGAGATGTAATAAACGAAAATTTTCAGTTCGAAATTGAACATTTCATACTTAGTAACCCAATAATACAGTATATTAATTACAGAACTATGTAATTAAAATAAAATAATTCATGTTACATTATCATAATTGACTAAAATAATTACAAATTATCCTTAATAGTAATAATTGACTTTTGCCTTCATATTTTTGTAAAATAAGCAAATATAAGAAGGTATGGTTACATTCTATGCTAAAAAAAATCTGAATAACGGTAAGTAAAAACGAAGAAGTTACTACTATAGTAAATTATATATTCAAATAAGATAATTTATGAAAATTGCAAGCTGTCGCTGTGTGTTGTGTGAATCAAATTTACATAATACAAAATAAAACTCTACAAAAATAATTTTACAGTCGGAAAATATGAATATAATTACACAAAAATAATGTACAAATATAAGTAAATGATGAACCATCTCACCACATAAAGGTCAGTTCTTGCCATGAGTTCAGTGTTCACTAGAAAGCCCCCCCTTTCTTTGTCCACCTCAAGGAAAGAAGATTTCGCTATTTCAGTTCTAGGAACTCCTCCAATTGCTAGGAACACCTAAAATGTTGGCAACATGTTTATGATATTGATTTATGTGAAATCGACTGCGAAATTATTTCAAAAGTAAATTCAACTTTTATTTAAATTTTTTTTGATAAAAGTTTTGAATAAAAGGTTTCCTCCTTAATCCAAAAGTTGCCTCTCTAGCTTTGCGAATAATTTTGTGCCATTATTCTCGATTTACTTATGTGAGACAGGTTTTTCAGCATTGGTTCAAATCAAAATTAAGCAGCGAAATCATCTTACCATCGGTAGCGACTTGGCAATAGCTTTGGCAAAAACTGTATTTGAAATCGACCAACACAACTATTAATGCAAACATTGCATTAATACAATTTTATTATTTAATTATACTAAATTATTTTTAGGAGTGAACACCAAAGTTTTAATTTATTTGATTAGGCTTGTTGTGATTGAGAAATAAATTTTATGAAAATAGTGTCTTCTTATTGCAATAATGAAAAAGAATTAAAAGGGAGACAATAACATGTTTTTTATAATTTAGGGAGGCTCAATGCAAAAAAGGTTGGGAATCCCTGCATTAGAGATGATGAAAACACATTTATTATATATATTTGTGATAGTTTCTTACTAACATTTAGAAGACAAACCTTTTTATACATATTTAAAGTTAAATAAGTAACCACGTTGTACAGTGTGTACTTTGAATTTGTTTGCCGTTTTAGTTTTAGCCAGTCTAATTGTTTGTAAAATAAGTAATTTTCATAATCTATTTCATAGCTTTAATTATTTCCTGAAATTAAAGTGTGATATAAGATATTGAATCTGGAAGTTTCCATATATTTTTCAGCATTTGTTTCTACCTGATTTTTTAAAGAGGAAAGATTTATTCTTGCTTCTGAATTTTATTCAACAATTCTTAGAATGATATGGGACAACAATGGAAAGGCTTCTCCATTTTTTCAAAAAATGTATCTATATATATACTTTACAAGGTACTTACGTAATCAGCTGGTAACTCTTGTCCACTCGATAAATACATTTTCAGCTTCCTATCGGCCATATAACAGTCCAAAACTTCAGCTAGAATAAATTAAGACATTAATTATATCGCTGTATTACTAAAAGGAAACTAATATTTTCCAACAAAGGGATTATTAGATACAATTTTTTAAAATTTACTTAATTTATGAAAGAATATATTTTATTACATATGACAGCATATAAGTACAATACGGCGTTACGATTAGTGCCACCGTGTTTTGAAAGTAAATTGAGGGTAGATATAGACAAAAAAATTTGAGGGGTAAGATCTACGGCACAATTTCTTCATTATAATTGAAAATAAGTTTCAATTAAAGCTACTTCCAACAAAAAAATTAAACTATTAACATATAAAGTCAAGCCAATATCGATATGAAATAGTTTTCATATTGACTTGAAATAGCAAATAAGAAAAAAATATCACAAGAATTTGAGCGAGGACTTTAAGGTTGGATTAATTGTTATAAAATACTCTGGTTATTTCTGAATTTGCAACTTTGTAGATAATAATTTAAGTGATAGTACTATTGTATATCGGACTTGATAAATTTGCAATGGTAAAATATTAATTTCCGCTTTTTCTCTAACAAGAAAATTATCAGAACTTATTTCTGACATTTTGATTTAGTTTGAAAATTTTTAAAATTATGTTTATCTAATTCACTGATAATTTTAATTATCCTTCTTAATAATTCTTCGACCAAAGAATGAGTTTTACCTGAGTAGACAAAGTTTAAAACAAACGTTTTAAAGTTATTTACTTATTTATCTACTTTAATATATCGAATTGATACATTTGGCGGACTCATTGCTATGAGAGCAATTTCTTACAGCCAACTATAACACCAGTCCAGCCCCACTCGACGAGTGGCTGGGAATCGAACCTGGGTCCCTGCAGTGTGGTACGCCGTCAAAGGCCTTATGCCTTGTGATCAACCCAACACACCCAACACACGGTGATGATAACTTAGTTCGAACTATACTTTTAAAATTTACTTGTTGGAAACTATATGAAATAAATACAAAAAATAAAACAATTTTCAAGAGACAAATTTGAAAAAAAAATATGCATGAAAACATCTTATCAGGGAAAATCGAAAATTTTGTATATCAAACTACAATACATACAACATGAGACTACAGTGGAGAGTGTCGTGCTAGTTTCACACCCATTCCCCCAGGCAATTTCCGCCCCACTTGTCATTATTGTTTTAGTTAGACATTTGCCAATTGCTACACTGCTGCGCCGTGTCGCATCTGTATAACTATTAAAGATGTCAAAGCGCAAGAGAGTGGTGTTATCACTTAAGATAAAATAAACATTATTCATTCATTAAAAAAAGGGGAAACTGGTCATAACTTAGCCTATAAGTACGGCGTAGGTACTTACATGAACCTACACTTGACTAATGAAGACGGGAGTAAAACTGTAGTTGAATGGTGGTCTAGGTTTAACTTGAACTTTCTTATTGGACTTTGGATTGAATAAGAAATCATTACTGTCAAAATCTTTAGCTTCTTGACAAGACAGTTTAGCTCCAGGATATAAAACTATTAAAGACCGAGTAACAATATTAGTTTGCACAAACACTACCGGTACCCATAATATGCCTTTGCTCTTCATCGAACATCAGAGTTTCCTTAATTTATAAAAACAAAAAAAGCACATGGATGAACGCTGAAATATTCATTGAGTGGCATGACAACACTTTTAATCTTGAAGTAAAAAAATTTCAAAGCAAAATTAATAAACATGGATACGTCCTACTTTTACTGGATAATGCAACCCATCCATCGGCTGAACTGTTAGAGACAGAAAATGGAATGCTTACAGTAAAATGTTTGCCTCCTAATGTCACATCCTCGTTACAACCAATGAGCCAAAGTGCCACTTAAACATTAAAACGACTTTATAGTAAACAACTTTTGCATCGATTTTCATTTATTACTATTCTACTATCATTTTTTCTTATCGTTAAATTTTTCCTGCTTTAATATCTTACTCGGCTACTGAACCAGAAAAGTGTCAGGATTATGCAGCTGGAATTGACGGAACTAAACTATTCAATTCATTAAGCAGATACATGACAGTATAAATATGGAAATATTGGACTATGAAGGTAATGGAGGGAGACAATAAAAAGATATATTTAAATCATCAATAATTTTAAAGCTTTGGTGCTGAACAGCATCTAGTTGCTACTGTGTAACGTCTTTAAAAATATGCTAGTAATATTTTATCATCTCTTTTTTCATTTTATCATGCACTGGTAATTAAATATAAAGAGAATTCCTCAAGTAGTAGACAAAAAATATTTTCAAAATATTGACTAACTGCGTGGTATGACTTTAATCCCTTCAGCTTTGACAAACTCTGCTGCCCATTGCGCCAGGTAGTCTGGGATGACGCTCGACAATATACCATTTCCAGGCATCACAAGCGTCACTTTTAAATCCTCATCAAGGTCAGCTAGATTACATACATATTTTGAATTCTTAAAAGGGGAAATTAAGTAAAAGTTTTATCAAAATATTGAATTAAAAATTTTGATAAAACGCTTTGAGTTACTTATTACTCAATATTTAGACAAATATTAAAAAATTTATAAAATTGAAAACAATCAGTTCATCAAAAAAAAATCATCAGATTTATAAATTAAATAAATTTATATATCTGATGGTTATTTTACACTTTTTTATAAAAATATCTTATATAAGTAAAAAAGTTTCTGGGGTTTTCTTCTCATTTCGATGTACTGCACTGTTAAATTTTATTGAGGCTAATCGAAAACAGGTACATGCCAAATAGTACAGATATGCCTCTGTCAAATAGTACCATTTATCGTAATATCATACTAACCATCTAACCATAGATTTCATCTATGGTTATTTAGTTTTTTTTTATGTCCATTAAATTTTATTCTGGCATTATTATAGATTGAAACTCAAATGATTTGACTTTGTAAACAAACATTGTTTTAGTAATTAACTTTCAGGAATAAAAAATTAAGTTAAATTTTACATAAAAGTTTAATTTGGAAATTTGTGTCATTCATGTCATATCATTCTTAGGCTATGTTAAGTAAACTGCTATTAACTTTCATTTGAAAATTATATTGTATTGAGAGAAAAATTAATAATAAAACGTTGGAAACAAAATCATAGAAAAATGTTCGAGTCACATGTAGTGAAAAATATGATGAAATATATGGAAGACATTTAAAAATCAATCAAAGCAAATTCAGGCAAATTGGAAAAAGACATATTCAAAATTTTCCATTGTTCTTTGTATTAATCCTGAGAATTATTATACCTTGCTTTGAATATTTTTTAACCTGGCTCCATTGCATTTTATGTATCAACGGTGCTATTAAAAGCAGTGTACTCGAGGATAACTTCTTTTATTTGGTCACTTGAGCGTATTTGGCTTCCATATTTCCCAATAAGACTGGGTTCTCAGACTGTTTACAAGACACCAAATATCCCTGACAATATTTTATCACAAGCTACTGAATTCTTTTCCATCTTCCTGCTAAGTGGGGATCTAAAGTAGATAAATTCAGTTTCAACCTCTATATCATTAAGCTTCCCTATATTGGTATTGTCGTCATCAATGTACTATTTTAGACTAGTATTTAGACCAGGCTTGCTGCTTTTTTTAAGACATTGAAACAAATAGAAACAACAAAACATTCAGTAGACATCATTATTTTTGTTCTTACTAGAAGCAATCATACAGGTGTCATCAGTACATTGTCGGTCGTTAATACCACTTAAAACAAAACTATCTACCTAAGGACTTCCATATTCTTCATAACTTAGTGTTTGTATGTAGCAGTGGCAGTTTATCTACTTGAAAGACAGAGATAATTTTTCTATCTTAATTTGCAATACACCTTGCAATAATTAATTTTGGAGGATGAGAATTTTAGTGAGTGGTGATAAATGTTCATGCTTCTTCAAAAAATGTTTACTCCCTTAAACAGTCGAAGAATTTGATATTGTCAATAAAGGTTAGTTAACTTAGAGTTTACTTTATCATGTTCAAGATTTGCTCATGAGTTTCATTCTCATTTATAAAGCTGGACTTTTCCCTTGCTTTCTGTCAAATGGTATGAAGGGCGAGGTTTAACCGTTTTAGTGCCATGGTTTTTTACTCATATCTAATTAAAAATTCCAAAGAAATCTTTTATATTTGATGTCGTTTCCTTTTCTCGAAAAAAAACTGTATCTCTTCCACAAATTATAACACAAACTGAAATCAAGGTCACATCGTCATTTTAGCAGTCCGGTATATCCTTCGTATCAGCAAAATAATTGTTATTGTCACTATTATCACTATCACTCAAAATTTGCATTAAGCCAAATTGTGAGCTCACCACAATGTCAATCCCACTATCACTTTCTTCACAACTTGAAAAACGATCATTTTCACTCAAATTATTTTCGTATTCCGACATTATGTGTTATAAATTTTCTTTTCCTGGATCCTTTTTATATTGTAATTACTAATAATATTATAATTTGAACTTTATGTAACACGTAGAAAGATAAGAAATTAGGGATGCGTGCGAGCGACCTCCCCTACCGCGAGCTAAACAGCAACTAATTTCGCGAGCGCCATCGTGCTCATGGGAAATTTAGTTAGTACGCGCATGAGCGTGATGGCGCTCGTCGGCACTCTAATGGTTAAAACTTATAGGAAGACTTTTCCAGCATGTGCAAACAGAGAAATTGGCTAGTAATTATTAACCATCTTAATATGGCCTTTTTTATGTAGTGGTTTCTAAATGGATTGAATTAAGTTATTAAGCCATATACCAGTTCATTGCTGAAGTGGAGCAACTGGATCCATTGACACTCGTATCAGGGATAATTCACTTGGAATACTGTCTCCAATAAAAGATTCTTTGTGTTGAGTTCACTATTTGTTATGT
This sequence comes from Druceiella hillmani, assembly GCA_039881145.1. NCBI lineage: Eukaryota > Metazoa > Arthropoda > Insecta > Lepidoptera > Hepialidae > Druceiella > Druceiella hillmani. The sequence continues at coordinate 19,057,189 of JAYKKI010000029.1, forward strand.
TTTGTTCTTTTACAAGTATTTTCTGTCTTCTGTCATTTTTATGTATCAGAAGTAGAATGCGATATGATATAATGGATGTCCAGGTACCAACAATTGAGTGAATTTGATGATTGCGACACACCCTTTTATACGCAAAAGGTGTGGCCAAAACCAGTGATAGCAATATACAAAACTTGAGAAAGTGCACCACGATAGAGACGGACGATCACTGAGCGAGATAGCATATACCACAAAAGTCCCGCACCCTGTATCGCGAGCTGAACAAAATGGTGTCACTACTGGAGTTCTTCCTATTTCGCCATCAACCACTAAAAGATGCAGAGATCTCTGCACCCTGCCCGTGGTGATAGCTCTGGCACCAGAACTGAAGCATTGCTATGTGCGGGGCTGCAACCTCCCCATTTCACCGCCAACTGCCGAGAATACAGAGCTCTCTACACTTATATCTCTAATACATTAGTAAAATTAAAGATAACCTGCTATTCATTGTTGGCCAAAATCAAATTTGCTATGCCAATTGTACCAAAATTAAATTTGCTATTTCAATTTGACTTCCCTGAAGAGGTCCTTGGTGACTGAAGAGGCCCTTCGACCTGCGTAAATGTTGGTCATTTTATTACAGATGTATTTAATGAATTCCAGAATTTTCATAAACAGGATACTTACAATACATTTTCTACGGGGTCTTACGCACTGCAGCCTCTCATTTATCATCTTCACAGCCCTTCTATAAACTATGGAACAAACCTCATCAAAAATCTATTGTTTAGATTTATTTAGGGTCTTTGTGATTTGATTTTGTGCAGTTTGCAGCAGCAAGTTATCACCCACACCACCAGCGAAGCACATTATTCAGGTCACTCTTAAGTACTAATATTACCCTGCTGTGTTTTCTTTGCAAAACCTTTTTTACTTGACATCAGTATTTCGGCAGGTCGTTGCAGTGTAGTGCATGTATTCATGGATTTATATTGATAGCCTGGATAAAAGCAATATCATTCTTCCTGTTATGAAAACTTTTTTTCCACAGACGATTCTATGCTAGTAAGCTTTGTTTGTACCTGACGTTCATTTTATATCCAGTCATATAAATTACACGTTTAAGTATTATTTGGGTCTTATCATTACTATAAGGTCACAACTAGTGTCAATTCCGCCAGTCATCTTGTAAATGGTAATGTAATGGTTTATCTCAGCGTATTATAATGGCATCACCCTGAGATCACATTAACGTCTTATTGTGAACCCTACATATGTATATTTTCTTGGTAAAATAGTGCATTCTAAAAGACAGTAATATCTGAGTATCTGAGAATATATTGACAATTCCCGCATTTAGCTCAGTGCAATATTAGCATGACCTGTCAATTTTATTCCGTAATAAGCTTTCTACAGGTGGCCTTTTTCTGAGCTCCACTATAACAAAGATTCTCCAGATTCACTACTATTAGATACCAAAAATGTTTTTCCTGTGTAATAAAATTCCATGATATATTCCACGAGAATGGAATCCCAGTAATTACTATCTAATAATGGTACCCACTTCTACAACTTGGTCATGTTTACAAAAAGTTATCAAGGTGAGATCTGAGAGGCGACACACAGTGTATGTGTCGAAATTCAATCTTACCATAGTCTTTAAGATGTATAAGCGAGTAAGCCAGCTCCAACGCAAGGGGCCCGTCACCAACAATGACGGTATTCGTAGCGTTACGAACTCTAACAATTGCAGTCTCAAAGTCACGTACAGTGCGCAAGCTACAAATGCGGTTATTCACTTCATCAGATGCATTGTCGAGAAAGCGTAACCTTGCTGCCCTCGAACCTGCAACAATTTTCAAGTATCAAGTTATTATATGTTACAAATTATCATGAAAGTAAAATGTTGTAGAAATTAATTTATGTGTGATAGAGCTAAAAATGAGAACATAATATAAGAATACAATATTGAAGAACATTGAGACACATTCATATATTATAAAGTCATGGCTACATTGAATACTTCAACAGTGGCAGAATGCTAAAAAGGACAAAATGAAATAAATGAGTGAGAAAAGAAAATGTTTAAATTTGTAAAGGTTGTGGTTGCACCAAATTATCAAATAATAATATGTAAGCAAATACTAAAGGATTATTGGCAAATACTTAGATAGCTGATAAATGGTGATATTGGGACGTAAATATTTGATCTCTTTTATAAACGCAGGTGATGACTTTATTGCAGTATAGAGTAGTATTATGATTATGATTGAGGAGCGGTTCTAGTTTCTATCTCTGTTGTTAATTCTTCATAATTAAAAATTATTTGACAGAGGGGAACTGCGAGGAGCCCAATATATGCGAATGGATACATGACCAAAGCTTTCATTGATAACTGTTTTTACTCCATTGTGGCCTTACAATTTTTTATTTTATTATAAAAATAAAATAAATTTTTCTATATGCCTGATACATAGTTAGTTTCTCAATTCAGGATTTGGGAAACGATGGATAGTACATTTGACAATCAGAAATCAGCATTTGTCATTGGTACAATATTTCAAATGTGTCAATCTTCCATCTCTTGGACGGTCCAAGTTTTTGATATATATATGGCTCAGACTTAAGTTTTTGTGATTATTTCTCTATTCTGCTAACAATGACAAATCATGCCCTTACATTAAGACACACATGGAGAATATTTATTTAATTTCTATGCTTCAGCATCATAGAAATTGAATGAAGGATGCGCAAGTTGCCATTAAAAATGTTGTGGGCTTTCAATAGAAATATGAAATAATTCTATAATAGATATAAGTCTATAATTTCCTTTCAATAGGAGTATATGATTAAATGAACAATATACACATGTCTTTCCAATTTCTCACATCGAAATACTCTTAAAGAAACAAAAAACACCTCTACTACCTTCTTTAAAATTTATTAAACAGTTTATGAAAATGTTATATTTATGGATCTCTAGATAAAAGTAAAGATTCATCAGTTATTGGTAAAAAAACAAATTTCTTCACTGTAAAAATTTCATTTTGCACTGCTTTTTGCAATTTTCATTTTCCACTGCATTTTTAGGTTTTTGTATAGTGCTTTTTTATCCAAAACTATTTGGCTCTAGCTTCTCGGTAGTAAAGCATCAGCTTTAATCCACCAATGTGCACCGTTCACTCCTTGAAGAGTTAATTGCAAGGTTATCTTCTATTTCGCAAAGACAGGTTTGATGCACAAATAGTCTAATTCTCAATTTTAATGACTATGAAAGCCATATGCTACCTAGACTAGAATATATTTTTATATTTCACATAAAAGTTTAACATGTAAGATAAAAGCTTTCAATAAGTCTTGATTTAAACTTATATTTCAGAGTAGGTTTAAATTTATCCAACGTGGAATCATATTTTTTATGACCATTAAAATTTTACACTTTAAATGGTTTAAATTGCCAAAGATGGAAAAGAGACTTGCCAAAAATGTTTTAAATTGGAGTCCATTGACCCACAGTAGACATTTGAAGAAATTTTGGGATCACAATAACGGTTGTACCACCGGGTTTAATCAAGACATACCAGTGTCGCCCACAGGATGTCACACATGGCTGAATGGATAGTCACTAATGTATTTATCGACAACAAGCAATAGTAGGTTTCCAGTTTTGTCACCGACAATGTGGAAGGCAACTTCAATGTTAAGTTTTTTATAATGAAACAATAACATTTTATTGTTTTATTTTAATTTTACATTTAAATCGTTTATAATTTATCATTCTGCGTTCTCTACTTCAGTCTACTCTCGTAGTACAATGCTAAAAGTTTATTTAAATTTTATATGAAAGGTACACTTATCTAATTTTTCCCAGAAAAATGAGATAGATAATACATCTGTGTGCCTTATAAAATACTAATAGTGTGAGAACTGTTTTAGAAAAATTGGTTTTAATGATTTTTTTATTAACGAGTTTCTGAAATTTCAGAGTTAGAAAAAAATTAAAAATGTTTGAAGATAATTAAGACAAACATTCAAAATTTCACTTAAAATTGGACCAATGGTTTATGTGTTATATCATATGACGGACAAACGCACACACAGATATTTTCTATTTTCAAGTTTTTTATGCTGTAGAATTAATTTTGTACTAAAATCTTGGGATAGATTTTTTACGACACTTCCCTTGTTTCTATTTTCACTTGTGAGTAAAGAATAATCTAAGGGCAAAGCAAATTACCCGTTGCTATCAGACACTTCTTGTATTCGATAGACGTATCACCCAGATTGCTGCTAGTATAGACTTTGTGCTCTTCAGCATTCACTCTATTGATAGGCCAGCCTGTAGCTATGGATACCGCTGGGCCCTCCTTCAATAGAGAAAATTCTTTTGCGTCCATAAATTTTGTAGGCGGAAAATAGAAGCAGCTGAAATAAATATAAAATTAATATACTTAGATATTTCTTTTTCCATACGTGTTTACAATGATTAACCAGTCCCAATGTCTATCATTAAAGTTCCTTAAAAATGGTACATAAGTGACCTATAAGAATACAGTTAATACACGCATATGGGTTCCTGGTAGTAAGAGTTGTGTAAGCTAACTACTGTGTGTACTAAGGTAATAGATCTATGGAGACAGAATTTACACTAAAGTCATGTAGATGATCCACTTAAGCAAATCGGAATCAATGGTGGTAAATTACATAATACAATCAAAAACATAAATAAAAAAAATTACCCAAGTTCTCTTTCATCAGTTCGTTCAATAACCAAAAGATTAGAGCAATAAAAGTGTGTTAAATTCGATTACAAAGGTAAAATTGAAATAAAATATTTGGAATCTGTGTAAAATATGATAATGTTATACCACCATTTTAGAAATAATGACCAGTCCCAATATCTATCATTAAAGGTCCTTAATGATAGATATTGGGACTGGTCATTATTTTTTACTTAAATATCATATTTTTACTTAACGAGTTTTTTGTGGTGAACTTTAAATGAATTTTTTCTTAAAAGACCTATTTCCGGCTTATTGATACACAGCAATTGAAATTAAAATGAAAACTAAGAAATAATCTATCATGAAATGCCAAGTAGCTCCAAAACCGCATTCCTGAATGATCAATGGAGCAGAAAAACATTTCAAGATGGAGCACATCTCACAACACAAAGTAATTGTACAGGAAACAGGTCGGAACTACAGATATGGTACAGAAGTTCTCACGGGAAATGGGTTGTTCTTGACTTTGTCCTCTTATACATCATCCATAAGCAATGGGTTGTCCTAGACTTCGTCCTCTTATACATTATCCATAAGCATAAAATGCACCAAACTAGTTGTGGGTAATCTTGATTCACTTAACTGAACTATACTATTGGATATGATTCAGTAAAATGAATTGATTCATGTTAATGATACAGTGAGTCTAATGATCCGTAGAACTGTGTTCATCGAGATACACTGCAGTTTAATCACACTGTAATTTAATTGATTTTATTCAATTAGCTCTCGCATTATATTCTACAAATATTGAGTTTCTAAAGTTGTAACCAATTAATTTTTTTCGTACTTTGCAGGTTAAGATTATCATCGAAATACACACATGTATTTGTGTAACAAAATCACACTATAAATTTTTAGTTTTCCCCACTAAATATTCGAAAAAGGTAAATTAATTAATGCCAATATAATTGACAGATTATAGTGTACACTAACATGTGAAAAATATATAATGCAAAAGTAATTTAATGGCTCACACTGTATGATTTTTTATATAAACGCTTTGGCAACAAATATGTAAATCATATTTCTACCCATTAACTTACTATACAAACCTAGATCATATAAAAATTACTAATAAAGTAGAAACACCGCTACACAATGTGCTGTCTTTTAAATACTTAAAAAAAAATTAAGTCAAAAAGTTTTTTTTAAAACTGAACGCTAAATATATTATATTTGATATATAATGATAATGTGAAATAAATATAAAACGTACAAGTTGAAAAAATTCAAATGAAAAATACTAGATGGAGTAAAATTTATATTTTTTTAATAATATTTTGTTTAATTGATACTAATATTTTTAGTTAAATATCAAAAGTGATATTTTGTACTTTGGTGTCATGAAAATAAATACATACACGATTATAATTTAAATTATTATTTATTAAAACAATAATAAATTATGTATTAATAATATATAATTAATGTGAAGCCGTATTTAATCTTTAATCACAAATACATATCTTCTTATGCCTAAATACTTAGTTAAGTCTACGAACAAAAAAGTATAAATTGGGTACCAATACTTTAACATTATTAAGCTGATATTGAAAAGTAGATAATTATAAGGATAGGAAAATCTGAAATGTTATATAATCAAAACAAATTTAATTATTGTGAAATCCAAATCTCTATATTTTTCTTGGCATGTTAACCAAACTCAAAATTCACTTATATATTTGTTGGTTATTCCCTAACTTATATAAATTTTTTTTCAACACTATTAAAGGCTGAGTATTCCCATAACATGTTAAATTGCAAGCAAAAGCATAAACTAAATAACTTTATTTTTATGATAAAAAATCTCTCCACGCCTCTAAGTATATTTAAACGATTAACAACTTGGCAACATTTGTCACCTTATTAGGATAAAAAAAGTAAGTCTAAAATGTAGTTACTACTTCTAAATATATTAACAATTAGATCAAGTTTTAAACATTTCAGCCTAAAGAATTATAACTTATATTTTGCAATAAGTCATGAGAAAATTGTAAATTGAAATAATCAACATCATATGTTACATACCTTTGTAATATAATACCTGGCAATTTTCTGTGTGAAACGCTATCGTACTTAACTACTTTAACCAGTTTTAAGGGTAATTATTGAATAAATAATTTACGTAAATATTGAATTTACAAATAAAATATGAAATTCAATATAGCTGTCAATTCAACTTGTCAATATTGTAACAATTTTGAGGTAAGAAGACATATGAAATAAATGCAATCTCGCTTGAACTATTACAAGTAACGACGAAAAGAAAAAATACCATAGGCTTGGTCAAACGTATTCTTAAAATCGAAATATACATGGCTAGTTGAATTTTGAACCTTTACATAGAAGTTTTAAAATTAGCTTATGTCAATTTGTGTAAATAGCGAATAGCCAAGTGATAAATTTGCTTTAAGAACTTGGTATGAACTGGTCTGAACTCGATTTGTATAAACATAATTTATAACCATCCAATTTCTCATTGATAGAGTATTTACCACCAAAATATTAATATGGTAACCGACCATAAATATTAATAAAGTGACTCTTGAAGAAAAAAAGGCAAGGTCTTTGTGGTGTGGAATTAAGATCAACTTAGTTATAAACATAGTTACAAACTCAATGTAAGGCATTTACTTATATATTTCTAATAACAGTGAAAAAGAGGTTTTTCGTCAAAATTCTCTTAGGCAAACGACCTCCAAAAACACTGAGTCTAACATTTCGTTAGGAGGCTAACGTGTTTACACATTTCTAGAACTACTTAAAATTTCTTTAACAAAATAAACAGTTTTTGGCCCAGGGTTAATTGAACTGCTATGGAAGAAAGTGTTATGAATATCGGTTATATTTGTTTCAATACAATGCTTCATTAAAAAACTATATCAACAATGTGTTACATTTATCAATAATGCTGTGACCTTTAATTCTATGTTGTTATTCAATTAATTATATCGTTTATCCTCCATATTATGTTAATTTGCCAAGAATAAAGCCTGCAGCACACTAGATGCATTGCGTGCACAGCAGCACAGCACGTCTGCAGCAGTAGCGTAATATAAACTTTCACACTGACTCGGTAGCATGCTATACTATGCTGCAACGCTCTGCATTGGAAAAGCAATGCTATGCAGGCGGCCATTTGCACATATGTCTGAGGACAAAGTATCTACCATTTCTAATGAAAGTTAGTGGGGGAGCAGCTCATCTGACGAAGAATTGCTGCTTCTAACTACCTGTCCGCATTAGAGCCCTAGGGCATGACAGCGGACCTCCACTGGGTTATTATGGATTACTTCTGTGATCGTGTTGTCTTTTTGCGGGATGGAGATACAGTAGTTTCAAAAACGCTGACCAGGGACTGCCTACAAGGTTCGGTCCAATCTTGTAGAATGTTATGTTTGATGGTACACTCGCGATACCCCTTCAGGGATGTGGCACCATCACATACGCTGACGATACTCTGCTGTGGGTTGGAGGAGCGAGCCGCAGAGAGTTAGACGATCGGGTAGCGGACTCTCTTGCCGGGTTACACAACTGGGGCACTAAGAACAAGCTCAGCTTTGCCCCACAAATATCCTAGGCTGTCTTCTTCAAGAGCAGGCTGGCGAGGGAACCCTCTTTGGTAATGGCTGGTGATAAGATTGGTGTGCAGGATCAAGTGACTTTCCTGGGTATGGTCAGGTAGCCTTCCATGCCATGGCCCAGCTTGCCGTTGCCGGCTGGGGGCTGAATAACTCTACCCTCAAGCTATATACGGCAATATACTTAAGATTATTAGCCTATGCGCCATTGGTTTGGGCTCAGCGGTGTATTGAAGTCCAGCAGGTTGGATGGGTGATACTAAATCGCAGCATGCGCCACTGTTGGCTCTGACTAAAGCCTACAGAACCTGCTCAACGGATGCACTGCTGGTTTTGGCGGGTCTCCTGCGTGCCGACCTTGCGATTGCGGAACGCGCTACTAACTTTGTCTTGGCACAAGGTAAGAGGTTCCATGTGAGTCCGCTACACTTTGTATTTTTGCCTGATAAATTCCTATTTGATAAAAAGAGGCGTATTTCAGAGATCATCGATGCTCATTGGCAGTCTTAGTGCTCTCTGATTTAAGGGGGGAAAGGATTAGGCTAAATTTCGATGTATCCAAGTATTGCGTAAGAACTGGCTTGTCACCGATTACTATACTTTTTGCAGTTTTTAACAGGACATGGCGCATTCCGTGCCAGTTTGCATAGACTTAACCTTAGAGATAGCCTGGCTTGTATCTGTGGTTTTGAGATGCAGGATATGAAACATGTTTTGTTCCATTGCAGTGAGCACTATGATGCGCATAGAGTTTTTTAGAGAGAATGCATCTTAATAGTAAAATAGAATCACGCGAAGCTTTAGAATGTGGTATATTTTGGTCACCGAGACTTGGTTGAGGATGGATTGATCTTTAAAGCGTTCGTTAAATGTATTCTACAAAAATGGAAATCCTAGCGGAGCTAGGAGGAGTGGACTGTATTGGGTGGATATTAGCAAAGATCTTTGCTAATATCCCACCTGAAGATGTTATAATACAACGAAACCTAGGTCGTGATAAAGAAATTAAAGAAAGTAGAAATAATACTACATCACGTAGTTTCATTTAATTGTGATTGAATTTTTTAATTTTTATTGCTGGGATACAATACCAATAGAATCATATTTACTATTTCTGTTAACTTTACTTCATTTCTATGTCCATATTCGAAGTATCAGTTTTTGTACTTCGCTGCTGCTGCACAATAAACGTATTCACGCCTGACTATGATGACATCTAATAGCATTGAGTACATTGCCATTCTACCACCCTGCTCGAGTGCTCTGTTTGCCATCCGAGTACTGCCGTGCATGTGCTGCATGTCTGCTGCCAATGGTGCACATGCAGTATGTTTGGTCAAACAGCTCACATACTATTTCTTACATTAGAAACACTCCCGTAACACAGATGTGCTACAAACGCATTCGGTTTGAACCACCCATAAACATACTTTAGTAAGTCCTAACTCTTCATTTGATGAAGTCACTAAGTTTTGATTGTTTGTATCAAAGTGCCATAGGCTTACAATAATGTTATATTAGATATTTGTACTCTCAAGTGAGAGGTGCGTTACAATGGGAAAATGTGTAGCCAGGTTTCATTATCACGGCTGGAAACAATTTTAATATCTGTACCTGAGAATTCAGTTATTCCAGTGATATATAGTGCCTGATATTAATAAATTTTAAGTCAATAAAATTTTAACAATGTTGTAAGGGTATAACAGAAATTCTACTACCCCTTGCTATAATTAAAGAAACAAATTCTTTACTTTTATTGCATATCAAGCATAATATATAAAACAAAGGCAAGGCCTATAAAGATATCTGTATTCAGATTAAAAGAAGTAGGTGTTGGGTATGAAAATATTAAGCGACTGATAAGACTTTCACAGCTTGATGATGCCAGTGTCTTACATAAACTGACCTCTTCAGAATCAATGAAAAGTACATCAACTGATATAGGTACATTCAGCACTAAGTCAGTCAGAGCACTGACAGTACTGGGTGGAGGAATAATATTCAGATCCCAGAATTATTCCAATATTACACAAGGGCTCTGTAAAGAAAGGGGACTGTACAGAAATAAATTTTTAGTAGTCTTTAATTTAGGCTTAACATACAGTTCATTGTTAAATTGTCATAGTAAATTGGCTCAAAATGTGGCACTTGGAATTATTTGAACCCTCTTAATGATTTGTTATAACCCAGGCATGAGATGGACGAAGAGATTTATCTTCAGCTCGTAATCTCTTTTTCGTTATAGAGGAGTTTTAGTCGCCAGATCCTGCAGGCTTCTTCATTATGAACCTTTTCTCCAGAACAATAGAGTTACTAAATTTCTACAATTTGTAAGGAGGTTTAACATATTTTCCTTGCAAAGTGTAGAAACCTACCTGTCTTCTAATTATTTGTAATATACCCGAGTCTTTTGACCTAGATTTATCCAAAAACTCCATCTGAAAAGGGCCATCTTTAAAAACATTGATTTTAAGGCAACATTTGCAAATGTTGGATATTCACAGTGAATTAAATAATTTAAAAATAAAATTTTTAGTCTAGTTTCGCAGAACCATTGAAAAGATAGCAATAGTATCACAAGACAATTTCTTGATATATCCATAGACATTTGGAAGCAAGGAGATTCTAAAACTTCTTTTGCTAGGAATAGTGACCTAAATAATTATAAGTAGATAAGGAAGATGTGACTGTAGCTGATGTATTATTCCGACAATTGACCAAGATGACACTGTGTATATCTCATATGTTCTAAGCATTGTTTAGAAGTGACAGTATTTAGGAAGAAGAAATTATACTTACCTCTTTTCTTTCTTACCATCCATGAAAGATAGTTTTTCTGAATCAACTTCTGGATTTGTCCAAAGACCTTTGCTCAACTCTGGCCTGTGGTATGGTAAACTATCTTCTTCGGATATAAATAATACCTGAAATAATTTCAGTATTACATATTATTAAAACAATAATGTTTGGAAGATGATTACCCACCTGTAATCCTATATGTATCTCTTGGGGGGGGTGCCAAATGAGTTAGAAAACCGAGTCTCGAGGAATGGTCACTAAACCCGAGCCAGTAAGCTGAACTGGTCAACTCTTGCTAGAGGTAAGAAATGACCTCCATAGTCTTATTTAAGCGTGTAGCCATATCTTGTATGAGCTAAGTTCTTGTTAGTTTCCATTTAATTCCCTGCTTTAACCATGAGAAAGACAACTCTTTAAAAAATCACTTCAACTTCATAGTAGTACATGTACTAAAGAGACAAATGACTGGAAGGAATCCAGTTAGTATAGCTGACCTGGATGAATATGACAAATATAGTTACAAATATATAGTTGACAAATATAGCCTTAGAAACTTTTGATTAAAAAACAGACCTCATTAATAGATAATGGTTATCATCTTTCGTCGAAGAACTTTGCAAAGCAAGATTCTTTATTCTGCCCTTCCGTTTCCTTTCTTCACACCTTTCCAGTAGAAGACAGTATTTTTTTATTATGTTACCTACAATTCTGATAAATGACACTGGCAGTACTATGAGGACTGCACATTGTTTTTTCTTCACAATACGAAGTTATTTTCTATTTGTTTGGCTATCTTTTTAACTAAGTGCTTAATGTGAGTAAATATATAGTTGTGTGCTTATAGGTCCTTAATGAGGTCATTGATATCATTCAGTTCAAACTTTCAGTTGATTTCAGGTTGAATTTTCATGGGGCAATGGCAAGTGCAGCAAATTAAATATTATGTTTTTTTAATTGTGAGGATTTAAAAAATGAGGCATGTACCGATTTCTGTTAAATAATCTTTCCAAGATGCTGGAGTCGTGAAGAACGCTTTTATGCACAATACGTCAACAATGATGCATAGCTTAGTTCCCCTCCTTCAAATCCCCACCCATCAGAGCCTGCCGCAATGTTCAGTCCTGGCTGGGCAGCCGTTCGTGATGAAGCATTGGCTTGCTTCTCCCGTCAAGTGTAAGTTACATGCAGTGATACATATTTTGAGTGCCTACTACCCCATTGACATTCAACGTCAGTTATGTAAAATCTATGAGCCAAAACTATGGGCACAATGTATGGATGTAAAAAATATGCGAAAGCGGGTCAGAGAGTTTAAGAACGGGCGTACAGACCTGCAAGACAAACAGCGCTCCTGCCGACTTTTAGTTTGGTATGGAACGATCGTAAAAGTGGAGAAAGGATTGCTTGAAAATGATGGTGGTTCAGAAAAAGTGCAAACGGATTCCTGATATCACTTGACAAAATTTAACAGAACATTTCCATTATCATAAGGTCTGTGCGAGTTGCGTCTCCAAAATGTTCAACGAAGATCATGAATGGCAACGTGTTAGACCGGACTACGAATTTCTTGGGCTCTATGCAGACAAGGCTAGGAATTTTTGGATTCAATTGTCAATGGCGATGAAACCTGGGTACACTACACCTTACCCAAAACTAAAGAAAAGTCTCAACAGTGGAGGTATTTGAATTCGCCGAAGCCACTTTGTTTGGGGAGAAGCAAAGTGATGGCCACTTTGTTCTGAGACAAAGAAGATGTAATTATTGTGAGACTTTGTGGCTACCGGCACAACAATAGATGCTGATCGCTATGAGACTTTGGAAATATTTCACAATGCCATTGAAAACAAAAGGAGGGGAATCTGACAAAAGGAGAATATTTTTATCACGACAACGCCCATCCCCATACCGCACGTACAACAGTCGATCTACTGCCCCAATTAGGATGAGACATCGTCACACACACGCCTTACAGATTGGACTTAGCACCTACAGATTATCTTTTGCTACCTGGGTTAAAGTCACACCTCTGTAGAATTAATTTCCAGGCTGACGATGAGTTGAAAGGCAAGGTTGAGCACTACCTTGCGTGATCACAAAATTTTTCGAAAGCAATATGTTAAAGTTGTAGTGAAATTTATTTTTTGATTGATAAAAGAAAAAAAATGTATGCCACGTATTTTAGAAAAGACATCTTTTAGTCCGATAAACTTTTGCATTCGCTCATTTATATTCAAAATACCATCGTCTAGAATAAAATTATATTGAAATTCTAGAAGTTCATAGTATCATTAACAACTAGTCTGATTTAGTTATAATTAATGAAAATAAGTTTATTGAAATATGTTAATTTGCAATTGTTTTTATAAATTTTTAGTCTACCCACAGTTTTGGGTGCTTAGAAAGTAAAAAAAATTTGAATTATTTCCATATTATATGATAATTTTTATAAAAATTTCCATCCATACGGGTTAAAAAGTTGAGGTGAGGATCGTCATAGGGATTTGTTGCTAGGGGGGGTCGAGTGATGTGGAGAATCAATGGCGATTTCCATAAAAACTTCCTCACTTCTATATGGGGGTTGGGGTTTGTGACCACTAATCCTTTAAGATTTGTTGTTAGGATTTAGAAGGAAAGTGTGGAAAACTGGGAGTTTAGTAACAGAAATTTATTATCCTCTATGTAATCCTATATACTAAACAAATGTCTTCCATAGTTCTGATAGTTATCTTTTCAAATTCCAGCTGATAGATGCATAAAGTGCATGTAGTGCAAGCACATACTAAAGATGCACACAAACACTGTTATAAGCCCTTTAATATTTGAAAGACAAGTAGAAAACTAAATTAAAGTAAATTCACACTACAAGGGTTTGTAAACATTTAGGTAAATTTAAAAATCAAACGTGATATTCTTATCAAAATATTTAGAAGTGTTAATAATAACTTTTCACTACTTAAATATATGTATAACAAGGCATAAAATGTAAAAGCACAGACTTAATATACTATGAAATATTAAGTCTATGGTAAAAACGCTGTTTCTCCGATTACTTCAGGAGTAACAAAATTATTTAGAAGTAAAAAAATCAAACCTAGCAATCAATTTTAAGTCTGAAATTGACTAATTATATGACTTTTTGAGATTTTTATTTGATTTCCTTTAAAAGATAGAGATGGGAGGGGTGTGCCATATTCAATTTTTACATAGATTGTTAATTGTTATTATAATTATATAATTTATGCATATACGAGGGGGGACCCAAAAAAAATGGGAATTTCGTCATAACTTCTTTATTTCTCAATATCTTTACACCAAATTTTGATCACCTTCAAAGTATTCACCAATGACCACAACGCACTTCTCCAAACGATTCTTCCATTGGTCAAAACAGTTTTTAAATTCACTCATCGGGATGTCCTTTAAGCCTTCCAGCGATTTTTGTTTCACCTCCTCCACAGTGGCAAAACGCTTTCCTTTCATATTCCTTTTGAGTCTGGGGAACAAAAAGAAGTCACAGGGGGCTAGATCCGGTGAGTATGGGGGGTGGACAATCGGTGTCATGCCGTTTTTGGTCAAAAATTGCTTCACGGAAGGGCGGTGTGGACCGGCACATTGTCATGATGGAAGAACCAGTTACCTGTGCGCCAAAGATCTGCCCCTTTTCTTCCGGATACTTTCCCTCAATCTTTTCAAAACCTCCAAGTAGAACTTCTGGTTGACAGTTTGACCCGGGGGAACGAACTCCGCGTGCACAACACCTCTGCAATCGAAGAAACAAATGAGCATTGTCTTGATGTTTGACTTCACTTGGTGAGCTTTTTTGGGACGAGAAGAGCCAGCTCTCGTCCACTGGCTTGATTGCTGCTTTGTTTCGGGGTCGTATCCATAGCCCCACGACTCATTACCAGTAATCACCTTGGAAAAAAATTCAGGGTCCTCTTCGAGCTGATTTTAAAGCTCAAAACATGAATTTGACGCTCCCTTTGCTCGTCTGTGAGAAGGCGCGGGACGAATTGGGCTGCAACCCAATCAATCAATCACATGAGAAATGTGTAAATCTTCGGATAAAATCCTCTGAATTGAATTCCATGACGTTCCCGACATCTCACAGAGTTGATCAATGGTTCGGCGACGGTCTTCACGAATGAGGGCATTGATTTTGTCGACGTTTTCATCAGTTCTTGACGTTGAGGGGCGTCCTGAACGAAGTTGGTCTTCAATTGACATTTCTTCATTTTGAAAACTTGAAAACCAATCGTAAACTCTGGTTTTATTTAAGGCAGCATCCCCATAAGCAGTCTTAAGCATTACAAGTTTCCGCGGCCGATTTCCCCATCAGGAAACAAAATTTCACAGCTGCGCATTGTTCTCGACAATCTGCCTTCCCCTAGGTCCTTTTTTGAACTGTTTACCTATTTTTATATGAAACAAGCATGTTATTTAAGATATAAATGAAAAAAATAACCATATGCACAGTAGGTATGCACATTTACACACACAGTAGGTATGCACGCAATATTTATAAATGGAATTAAGGGAGGGTAGAGCGACTAAAGCAATATGAAAGGAAGAGCCTTTTCAGAAGACCTTTGAAAGGCGAGTTCTTGGTAACCGGATCCAGTCGATTCCAAAGTTTTACAACTTGGACAGCATATACTTTTCATAAAAGGTGGTTGTATATTTGTGAAAAAGGAGACTGGTTTTCAGAGTACAGTCCTATATTGCGTGCAGACAAATAACTAAATCTGCTTCTAAAATTTGTTGGATAAGTTGGTTTGTTCGAAAAATAAAAAAGAAATATAATATGTAGATTGCGCCTATTACATGTTTCTGTCGATTTAAGTTGTGCTCTGTATTGAGAAATGTAAATTTTTGCAAGCAAAAACATAACATATGCACAAATTTTAAAGCGATCTCAGTACGATCAGGGCTGTATAGACAAGCAGAGGCAGTAAGAGTGTTTGCAAAAGGTAAGCTTTAGTTTGAACTGCTGGAAAATTTTTAATATGCTTGAATGGAGAACACGCTTCGTATTTTGCTGAAGATACAACGACTAACATCATTTACAATAATATAAGATTTTAATCAATCAGTAGGCCTAAATCTTTAACATTTGGCGTAAATATAATTGGTGTGTTATTTAACGTTAGCTGCGGCAGATCTGATCTGAATCCTAATTATAGAAAGCAGTCTTTGGCAACCAGTTATGACAGCTTAGGGATTAATTGGTTTAACTGACAGATTTTATGAACCCACTGACTGATTGAAGTGAGATCTTCCTTGAGGATATTGATTACGGTATCTGTATGGGCATATATTTGTAAGTCAAATATTACGGTATCAGTATGGGCATATATCAGTGTAGACATGATAATTATTATGAGTGGTGAAAGAATTCCTTCTTGAGGCATACCACCTGATAAGTCCACCCACTGTGTCTGAACACTTCACAGATTTTGAATATATTTGGCGTTAATTTTGTAGAAATTCATTATTCGCAATTAAATGAAACTACGTGATGTAGTATTATTTCTACTATCTTTAATTTCTTTACCACTACCTAGGTTTCGTTGTATTACAACATCTTCAGGTGGGATATTAGCAAAGATTAACTCTTAGGAACAACCAACAGCATTTATATGTTTCAAACACAATAGCGGAAGACTACTTTGTGCAGATTTTTCCATTGTTTATGTTAGTGAGTTTATTGCAGGGGCGCAGACTAGGTTTTATTATATTACAGAGAGTTATACAATATACCAGTATTCTAGTTGGAGTAATAAATTCAATTGTTGTTATTATGTGAAGTTATACAATGCAAACTTTACGGTGTATGTAATAAAATTAAATGGAAGTTATTGTCGGTAATATATTGCAAAGGCAAGGGTATTTGAAAGTAAGGCCAAGGTAATATACTAATTCTACATATCTTATTATCGGTAATATATTTATACAAAAGCAAGGGTATTTGAAAGTAAGGACAAGGTAATACACTAATTCTACATATCTCCGGTTTTGTGTATTCATATATTTATTTATTTTTTCTTTTAATTTTGTTTTTATTATATATACTTATATTTATATGTGTATTAATGCTGAAACAATTTCCAGAGTACTGTAGTATCAATGTTTTATATTTATATTATATCTAGAAGATATTAAGAATGGGTGATGATATTATATTTAGTTGTTCATTTAATATATTGACCTTGATATCTTTTTTATGTCTGTTTATTTCTAATGTTTCTAGGATATTAAGTTTATTGCCTTTCGTATTTATTTGTAATATATAGGGGGCATTATCAGTATGAGGGTGATGGTTATTTTCAATGAGATGTTTAGCAAAGTGAGATGTGTCTGGTTTATTATTACGCCAGCTGGCGATGTGTTCTTTATATCTTGTATTAAAATATCTTCCTGTTTGACCTATGTATACACTATTACAATCGTTACATTTAAGTTTATAGATACCACTCTTTTTATGTTTATCTATTTTTTCTTTATTATTAATAAGGGTTTTACCCAAGTTATTTAAGGTACTATACGTACATGTTATATTATTTATATTTTTATTATTAGTTAAGAGTTTTCCTAATTTGAGTGATACATTACCTATGTATGGGATAGATTTATAGTAAATATTATTCTTATTTGGTGCGACCGGGTATATTTCTTGTATTAGTATTTTTCTTAATTTATTATGGTACAGTTTTGTGACAATTGATGGGTCATAATTATTATTTGTTGCGATTAGTTTTATAGTTTTTATTTCTTTACGTAGGTTAGGTTTTTCAAGAGGGATGGTTAAAGCTCTGTGAATCATGGAATGAAAGGCTGCTAACTTATGGGACCAAGGGTGTTGAGATTGACCATTAATTATAGAGTCTGTAAATGTGTCTTTTCTAAATATACTAAATTTATGTTTATTATTTTTGCGTTCTATTGTTATATCTAAGAAATTAAGTTTATTATCGGACTCTACTTCTAAAGTAAATTTGATATTTTTGTGTAGGGAGTTAGCAAAGTTAACAAACTGGTCTAACTGTCGCTGTGTACCTTTCCAGCAGATAAGGATGTCGTCAACGTATCTATAATAGTATAATATATTGGTCGCTAATTTACTGTTTAAGAGGCTGGTTTCTAGATGGTTCATAAATAACTCGGCTAAAAGGGGACTGAGGGGGGAGCCCATTGCAAGGCCATTAACTTGTTGAAAAAAATTTTTATCGAATAGAAAATAATTTTGGTCTGTGCATAGTTTAAAGAGATCTCTAATTTCCGATGCTTCAATGGGATTTAATTTTTTCCTTTCTAGGATATCTGAAATGATATTTAGGCAATCTTTTGGTGGTATATTAGAAAATAAGTTTACTACGTCGAGTGATACTAGTTTACAATTGGGTGTTAGATGTATATTTTTAATTTTATTACAGAGATCAACAGAGTTTTTAATGGTATGTTTAGGTGCAAATCCGGTTTTATTACGGAAGATCTTATTCAGGTGAAAAGCTAATTTTTTTGTGGGTGCGTTTGTGTATGAGACAACAGGTCATATGGGTATATTTGGTTTATGAATTTTAGGTTGTCCATATAGTATTGGGGGTCTAGGGTTCATTTGGCGAAGTCAATGGAGTTGAATGCTCTGCTGAAGTCAAGAAGTAAAAGTATTGTGAGTTGAGTATTATTCATGGCCAAACATTAACTGTGATATTCACTAACGTTGAAGTACTATCATCAGTTTTCAAACACGATTGAAGTGGATTCAGAGTGTAATGGTCTCAAGAAGGCATATTGGATATGTCCATGTCTGTTCACCCATATGGAGTTCTTGAAACAGCCTTATGAAGTTATTAGACCACCTTTGTTGCCATCATCAGGCTAAGGATATTATGCATGACTAAAGATTTTGTCAAGACAACATTCTCACACACAATCAATTTGCTACTCGCCTTTATGAAGTTACTACATCCACCTTTCAGCATCATCATTAGGTTATGGATACCATGTGAGACCAAAGGTTTAGCCATGAATTAAATGTGCCTAAACCTGACAGGTTCGCTACTCATCATTGTGAAGTTATCGTGATCATCTTTTGGCGCTGACAACAAATAATTCATCCCAATGCGAGATCAAATGGTCTTACCAAGACAAATTAAGCAAACGCAAACACCATTATAAAGATATTATGGGTCTGCCATTATAAAGATATTAAGACTGATAAACATAGTGAAGTTAATAAACTAGAAAGAGGAGCTTGTGAAACAAAAACAGAGACTGAAACCACCTGAGGTGCGTGGAGAAGTCTAACTACTGTTGCTACGTCGGATTAGTTGACTTTATCGCTCTCACCAGTTTACTTCTTTATATTTTTTTAAACTGAGGCATGTCTTAAGAAAACTCATTTCAACACAAATACATTTTAATAAATGACAATCAAATAGTAAAATTTAATAAAAAAAGAAACTCAATATTTTCACATCAAACATTACTGTATTATTAATGTTTAAACCATAGCGTGTATTGAATAGTGTCATATAACTATATTATATAACTATCTATTTTTATTTTTGGCTTGTTCTTTTTGATATTTTGTCTTCGTCAAATGCTAATTTTCTATAAACAAAATGATCAGTTGTACTAACTAACCATGGCTTTTTCGTCATGTTCCATTATGGCTTTGTACGCTGCTACACCGGCTGTTCCAGCTCCAATAATCAGATATTGAGTTTTTTTTGGTAATTGGTATATCTTTGGAGGTTTTTTTAGAATTTTCCTTGCTGTCCCTGGTGGTTAAAAAGCAAAATTTTTTGAGTGGAAGAAACAAATAAATGGCATTTTTTTAAATTTTTGGCCTTTGATACATATAACATTTTCTGGATCTAAATAACATATTTAGAACCGAAAAAAGTTTGTCTTTAAATATTTAAGTCTTTATATATTATAACCAACATAATATTTTTTTCATATAGTAGATATTACAATTATAAAACCATTATTGTGATTTTGTTACATAACCCCTTTCACTCAGATCTGTTCTTACCTCAGATATTCCAAAGTAAAATGTTTTTTGTTCTTATCTAGAGAAGCTACATTTCTTGTAGGTTTCATTTTAGGAACTTTATTAAAAATGTGTTTTTTTTGCATATAACAAAGTTTTATTTCTTAATAGGAAAGCTTTGAGGAAAAGAGGACCATTCTAACGGAGCCTATGACGCCAAACACGATTGTTATCAGTTTGTTCATCTAGCACATCTGTTTATCAGTTATTATATAGGAATAATTTGTTATCAGAGTTCTGTGTTGAACAATAAGTGCTAACAGGACGTGACTCCCATTAACCATTAAGAAGTTTGACTGCGAACCTAATGATCCTGGCTGGAGCTTTAGATTGAGCACATGGCACAGCCATAAGCAAGTTCATCCCTTTTTTATTCTTTCATTTAGGTTTTAATTTAATGAAAGCAATGTTACGCACACTAAATCATTTTAATATTCCCAACAAAGGAAATGTATTTGCCCTGTTGTGCATCTATATGGTGTGAGAAAAATTTCATTCTAGAGCTTGAATGGGTAAATTGATTTTTATGAATGAGATATTCCTAAATTTATTCCAAGTATTTATGAATGAGATATTCCTAAATTTATTCCAAATTTTGTATCATTTTACAAAAATAAATAAAAAATAATGTCTGCTCCATGAGCCATATGGCAAAGGCAGAATTTTTACGATAATTTAATGTTTGCTTCATAAAATGTAATTAAATTCAAATTTTCACATAAATCTGAATGCACATTCTCACGTAAATTATTTCAAATAAATGACATCTTTAGCCTACAAATTTAACATCCTTCCAAAAACGATTAATATTATTTATAAGCTTTAACAATTGATAAATTATTCCAAACATAGACAAGAAATTGAACACTTCTTAAATTTCATATAAAATACAAAGAAATAATTTTAGCAGCTTAAAGTATGATCATTAGTGAAATTAATCAATTTAAGAGCTAGGGCTTGAGGGTTATTTGTGCATACTTACAATTCGCCTTTGAGTTTACTAAAAAGTAATCTCTCATTCTCTGTTCATAGGCTCGATACAGCTGAAAAGTAAAAAAAAATATGCAAATTTTGTAATTATTTTTAAAATTTAGATCAAATTTTAAATGCAAGATGTATTAAGAAAATTGTATTATATTGCGTTATGTTTATTATTAGTAATGTATTTTGAATAATAATATATGAATTTAAAAATATATATGTACAAAGTGGCGTATTTCTCATCGGTAAAAAAGTTTTGTAACAAAATATAGAAATTCTGTAGCGGGATTATATAAAATAAATTTATAGTAAAGCTGTTTTACCTTTTTTCAAAATCGAAAATAAATAAGAAAAGGAAGGGATGGGGTAGAGGATATGTTTGGTTCAATTTTTTTTATGGACTATCATTTATTTATCACACATCCAATTAATATATTTCTCTTATAAGGATCTTCCATCTCACGAAGATGATAATCAACTAGTAGTTCATATATATATATATATATATATATATATATATATATATATATATATATATATATATATATATACATATATATATATATATATGTATATATATATTTATATATATATATATATATATATATATTTATTTATATGATACTTGTCATATTTTACACACAACTTAAAATGGAATGTCCTTATGGAGAGAACCAAAAAATGGTTTATTTGCATTGGCGATGACTTTTATTAAGTATAGTAAGTTATAAACTTTTATTAAGAAGTGGTCTACATGTTATCTAGTGATGAGACATTAATCTCAAAAAAGTATCGATTTGAGCTAAGGAATTCTTTCAGAGATATATTGAGTCAGAGTAGCCCAGATTATAAGTATTACACTTAAATGATATGTTGGTAAGTAAACCTTTATTTAGAAATGTTCCTGGTATTTCTAATTTTGAGACATCAGGAACATTATACAGTAAAATTGTTTTCAGTATATCAACTTTTAAAATTTTGACCAATTTTCTATTTTCAACATGGCTGATCAGAAAATTATGTTTTTTACATTTAATTATTTTGTTTCCTGGAAATGGAAGCATTTGTTTTTATTAAATTTTCTTCAAATATCTTGGAATATATTTTATAAGAACAATTAAAGGTACCTTACGAATAGAACTTGGAATAAAAAGAATATATGTCCATAACATGCATTGCTTTCATAATTTTAGTTCATGCTTTCCAATATAGTTTTTAAATAATTTTGTGACTCATAGCTTATTAATCTCTGTGACGGGTCATGTCATGAAAATTGTTATTAAATTCAGCTTAAATTTTTTTGGATTTTAAGTCTTGCTATAAGGAAAGAGACCAATAAATTAAAAATTGTTGGTTCCTTAAAGTGGTAAAAACCCCTGTTTTGGGATTATTATTTGTCTTTACTGTGATGTGGATCCTGTTAAAAGGCTGGTATTCAGTTTTTTCCACCAGCAGAAGTGCGAGACATATGGATTAGGTGGTAAATCTATTCTTACCATGTCAATTTGTTTTTCAACTTGGATATAGAAATTCAGAAATAATTAAAAGAATTTAAAATGCATGTAGAACTTCTAAATTATTATATTTCTAAGTAGAAAGTACAAAACAAAGCACATGGCTATAATTTGACATATTGGTCATTCTTAGGTTTTAATTTTGATAGTTACTGTCATATAAACTAACGGATTTAAATAATGCTGATAGCACTTTTGCTATATAAACAAATTATTCATTACTGCATTAATCTATCATTAATTATGTTCCACATTTGAGTTAATAATATTAAGTTAAAATCTGGTGAACATCAAACAGCATAATTTCAATTTAAGTAATTTAGAGTTTCACTTTTATTCACTTTAATAATAAAACATAAGAGTAAAATAGTTTCATATCAAATAGAATTGAGTGAACACTGACTATATTACTAACTGCTTATATTTTTATTTCCCATTATATATATTATACTTGGTTTAGTTTAAAAAATTATTTGGTATGAAATACTCACTAGTCCACTAGTACCAAACACAAAAGCGAGAAGAAGCAAATAGGGCTTCCAGTTAATAGGGCGGGAAGGAATCGGCTTAGGCTTAGGCGCCTCCTTTTCTTTCGACCGTTCAGTACAAGGATCTTTCATATTGCCTACTCGGCAATCTATTGCTGGCTGGAATCATTTACAATCATAAATAAGTATAGTTATAATTATATTCTAAAATAAATAAACTAGAAATATTTATAATATTATACCTTCTTCGGATAGATAGAGTTAAGTAACGATATATATTAAGCTGATAAATGTGTAATTTTTCTTAACTCACATCTTTCATTTACATATGTTACATTTAATTAAATCCGTTTTTTTGTATAAACTTTATTCCTACAGCTCATTTTATATGTTTCTACTTTAGGACTTGTAACCGTTTGTAGATATTACCACTCTATTGTATTAAATGCAGATAATAAGTATTTTTGTACCCGTAAATAGAATTTAAAATTTATTTTTTTTGTTAAAAATCAAATTTGAAATTATCAACTAATTTATATTATCAGGCTGCTTTAGCGTGACATTGCAATGAGGGATGAATAAATGTGTAAATAACACTAAAATTTTGGAATGTTTATTGGGAATAAGGTAAGCATATATGACTCAATGGTGTGGAACGGGAAATAGTTTGATAATTTTGGGCAGAGATGGGGACATGCCCTGCAATATATTTGATTCGTTTAAAATTCATTTATTTTAACCGGCGACATGTGTTTTCATGAAGTTCCCTGAACATACCGCTTCTATCTTGTTTTTTTGTTCTGTATGTTGCCACATGTACTTTATAATGTAGAAACACATTAATAGAATTGTAAGGATTAAAAAATTTAAAAAAAAAAATTAAATCTATAAGTATGTTTAGTTATTTTACTTATTGTTAAATTAAGCAAGAGAAGTTTCAATAAGTTTTGTTTCTCTCAAACATATGGCTTATTGTAATCTGAAGTTATATGTCTGTTCTTCTAAATATAATAAAAGTAATTTTTTTAATTTTTATCACATTTAGAAGTTTCTTTAATGTATTAAAAGACAAACCTTTGCATTTGACTCGAGTATTGATTTCAATTCAAGAAACGGCCTTTTAATTCTGTAAGGATCATTTGCGGTTGGTCTGTATTGTCTCGGAGTGGTGCACTCATTTTCTTTTGAACCATTCTTATCAGCTTCACGGGATACGTGGCGAATTTGAATTTGCGAACCAATACCTATATAAAGAGGGTAAAATATATATTAAATATCAAATACACAAATAGTTATTAAAAATTATGTTAATATAACAATACAAATTCTACAAAACAAAGAAAACAGCATATACTACCTATTATATGTATAATTTAATAATTATACATATAATAGTGTATGCAGTTTTGTTTGTTTTGCAAAATTTGTATTGTTAAATTGACATAATTTTTAATAACTATCTATATATAGTTAGTTATTATATAAATAAGAATCTATATATATATATATATAATAGATCCTTATTTAAAATATAAAAGTAAAAAGACAATTTCCAATGTATATTTACACAAATTTGAATAGTTTTTTAAGAACCACAATTTTGTGGTGTACCTACAGAAAAACGTAATTTTAATGATATTTAACATATGATATGTCCATCCTGAGATGTGACATAAGCTATGTTTTATTATAGTCTTGGTACAGCGCCGTAAACAGTGACTGAAAGGTAGAAATTATCATGATTTATAAACTTTGTGTCATGTAAAGGCAGAGTGTTTAATACAATATAGTTATAAATTTGACAAATTTTAACCGCTCCCCATATAAAATTATTTTATA
Organism: Druceiella hillmani; assembly: GCA_039881145.1. Taxonomy (NCBI): domain Eukaryota; kingdom Metazoa; phylum Arthropoda; class Insecta; order Lepidoptera; family Hepialidae; genus Druceiella; species Druceiella hillmani. The sequence continues at coordinate 19,082,215 of JAYKKI010000029.1, forward strand.
GTCAATCAAAGGATAATCGGCAAAAACGTATGGAAGCTGGTCTAAGAATAAATATATATATGTCATTAGAAAGATATTTCAATGTAATACAATAGTTGTTATGGCAGCTCATTTTAAATCACAGCGAGAAAAAAGTTATGGAGACGCTAAAGTGTTGTATTCCTCCTGTGATTGGCTATTTATTATAGAGCAGTGCAGGACTCACGGGGGGAAGCGGGAAGCGTGATTGCATTCCCATACCAAGACAATGCAATCCAAGCAGTAGTCTGCATTTGCATATTGTGTTCTTGGGAATATTCCATTCGGCATCTATATTGGATTTTTGTTTGGTGAACTGTCGACAGTTTCTTCTGCTCAACCTCAACTTGTTAAGGGATTTTGATATCTAACTATCTGATACGGCATTGATATTGGACTTTTCTTCCGTGAACTGTCATCGGCTTTACTTATTTAACCTTGGCTTGTTATTGGATTTCATATCGCGACTACATGATTTGGTATTCATGTTAGACTTTGTAAACGATTATCTTCTGAGCTTGGTTTGTATATTGGACATGATATTATTTGTTTAGATTTAATATGAAAGAGCATCACCATGATTGTGTTATGTGCCAACGTGGATTTAGAAAGCTGCAGACTTCACAAATAATGATGCGCATTTTTTATGTAATCACTGCTGGCAAAGAACTCAAAACCCTTTTAGGTAATCAGTGCATGAAGAGCGAAATATTACACAATTTGCTGAGATCCTACTTGTTCCAAAATACAGAAAAATACCAAATACTGTACATTGTTTTATCAACAATGGCCAAAAGTAAACTTGTTGTCGTATACAAGATGCGATTAATATTATATATAATATTAATGTACTACAAAACCGTGAACTGAATTTACCTGAATCTACTCGCGTTTGCGAAAAATATTTCAATGGCAATGTTCTGGATGAATTATCTGAATTTTGTGATATGTTACACAATTTTGATGTGTTACACAAGAGTTGTTCATTGTACAGCAGTATAAGCTATGAGATAGCAGGTGCTATAAGTGATGAAATTCATTCATAATGCAGTTTTGTTCATTGTACGATAAAACAATTTTAGTTTATTCTTCAAGAAACACCAAGTTTAAATAAAAGATGAAGAAACATGGGAAAAATGATGTCTTCAAAATGACTTTTCACTAGACATCTTAATTTTGACTTTATTAAGAAATGATGAGAAAAAGGAGTCTCTTGACACTAAAAGGACTATTGATAACGTAGAAAATACTAAGGCCATTAATATCTGTTATAGTATCTATGCCAGTGTCTGGCAAATTTCGAAATTTTTATTTCATTGTCTAGTGTGTAATTTCCATAAATACTAAAATCTATTAAAGCTACTTTTAATTGTGTGTATTGATATATACATTATTGACATTCTAGGGCCTCTCTCTGCCAATAATGAAGACCACGTCCTTAATTGATTCTTCGACAAAACTAATGTAATGATTAGTTAATGAGGTATCCACGATTCTGTCCTATACCTTAGATCATGCGGGTATGAGATGGATTTGTACCTACCAAAATTAAGGCGCAAAAGCAAGCCAATAATTGCAAGCTGGCAACTGCATATGTCGTTGTGGGTAAAAATAGTTAATGGGCGAGTTAAGCGGGATTAAAAACTATTAGGTCAAGATTAATTTAGTGCCACTTTATGGAACTGATTCCCAGATTTAAAAATAGTTTGTGCTTTGATAAAATATTTTCATGTCCCTATCGTTGCCAATGTAACTCTAATCGTAATATTATATTCTATAAACAAAAGGATTCGTGTACCAAATCATCTGTAGGTATTATTACGTGAATGATAGAAAATAATATTACTATGTGGTATTAAGTATTTAGCAGGCATCATCCTTTCAAGGCTTCTGCAGCCAAATTAATGGATATAATTGATAGAGGATGATAATATGTAAAATAGAATAGTAATAATTTTTACACTATGGTTTTACTCAATCTATCAGATTTTTTATTTCCTAATAATAAAAAAGAAATAACCTAACCTAAAAAACAGCCATATCTATTTCACAGCGAATTGAAATGAGTCACCATAATGACTATTGCACTACATTGCAATAGCTTTCTAATGACATATGCGTGTCTTATAGACCTTTTTGTCTGGTTCTCCTTTGTACTGTTATTTTTTACATAATAACTTGTACTGAGATATAAACATACATAATGTCCTTTCAAAAATTATTTATAAACAATTCATGGAATGTGGCATATGCACTTACCTAAAATATTCTGAAAGACAGAAGATGTTCTACAATAGTTAGCCTGTTTAATCGAACATATTTGACGGCTTAAGAAACCATTCAACATTTTACATTTTGGATTTATAAAAAAATTGATATAAAATATTCATTTAGCACTTTGAATTTTTACAGTAATTTTCTTCATAATGAAGTCGTGTCAATAAACTAAAAATTTAGAAGTAATTAGAAATAAGAATGCATTACTTTTTTCTTGGTGAAAAAAGCCAGTGAAATGATTCACTGGCTGTTATATCTGAAACATTTTTTTTCAGAATGTCGCTAAAGTTATTTTACTGTATTCACCTTTTCAGAAAAAATGAATGTTTTTTGTTTTCTATTTCCTATTTATAAATTTTATTAATTATATCGTCCCAAGTTTTAAATAAGAAACAATCAGACTTTTAAAAACATAATATAATTATTTTTGTAATTCCTTTTTTTTATCATTTATGTGTATTTTTTTATTTTCATCATTGCAGAATCTATTCTTTACAAGTTTCAGCTATTAGCTGTATGAGGGTTTAATGAGATTATGACAGTAAGAACAAGACGGAATCTCAAATTATTACATTTTAAAATTTGCCCATCTCAAGCTTAGCACCAATTCACAACAAGATTTGTGCTCTAAGGCAATTGATAATTTTGAAAGAGCTACTCCATAATTTTGAGAAGCCCTCCATCATTTCAAGAAGGATTTCTTAGATAAAGAATGGTATCTCTTTGTTGTTACGACGTTGTATGTAGTTAACGTCAAAGAGGAATATCCACACCATTATGGAACTTAGTATTGTATCAAAAGTTGTTGTACCACAATAAAATTTTATTTAGTTATGTGTAGCCAATATATTCAAATAAAAAATATTCTCCATGTAATACGGTAGTAATTAAAAACCAGTCTTGAAAAAAATTCAAAAATTGATTGAAAATTTGAAGATACGGATAGAGTTGGGTATATCCCTGTCTCTTTTCCTCTTGTAGAATATAGTGTACAATATTAAAAATGACCTCACAACACAGTATTGCCGTCCTTATCTAAAGGTTAAATTTAAACTTTTATAACCCGATAAATTTTTAAGATTATTAAAAAATTTTTTCACTCCCCATCAGCTTGTACCTTGAAATTATGATTAATGAAATAAAAAAAAATTAGTCAAATACCCAATTGTTGGGGATAGGTAAATATTGATGATTGAAATCAAAGTTATTAATATTCTGTCATTATTTTTTCATTGCTGTTTGCTATAGCTTGTATTGCAATCATTAGAATCGTCTACCTATTTGTATTCTGAAACACTTCGACCTTAGTGATAAATAACTAGAAGGCTTTCAAAATATCGAAACACTTGTATGATTTTTGTATACTTATTTAATTCGGAGTAAGTTATGTGACTGTGAGAAATGCTAACATGAGAAATTAAAAAGACATGTTTAAAATGGGTATCGTAAAATATTTTGTTTATATTTTAAATAGACAAATAAGACAACTATGAATACTTATTACTGACGTATATAATTTTGTGGGTTTGTTTTTGTTGACATTCTTTATTATATTGTTAAGATTGTTATATCTGGTTGAACAATAGACTACACTTGTTAATTGTAATATTAAAAAGAATTGATAGTAGTAAAGTAAAATACAATTCTAAAGGGACATAACAGATAAAAAATGATTTTGACAATGCAAACTGTCATAACATTATACCTCCATACATACTCCATAGAAATTAAAATGACACTATTGCCATTTGAGTTATTTACCACAAAACTTTATTTATCCATTGGCTGACATTTTTATCTTATTTAATTCTCCTATGAAGTTTAATCAACATAATGTGGAATAAGTTACAATAAACAAAAACATAATTTTTGACATTTATTAGATGATGGCAGCAACATCTGGTGGGTCTTTTCCCGTTATGTCCTACAGCATTGAAGAATTTCTGAAACTGCACTGAAGAATTTCAATCTCATTGCAAAATCGTAAATTTCTTGTTAAAATTTACTGTTACACATTATCAGATTAACTCTATAACACCTCCTCATTCTCATCAATTTTAATAAATTTTTTAATAAACAGGCTATATCATTGGAAAAAATAATATTTGAGGTATATCAGAAGTTTAGAAAAAGAGAAAAGCAACACAACATACAGAACTGGTAAAAATATGCTTTTGTAGAAAAAGTATTTTCTGTATTGACATTTTTGACAGAGTGTACCTCAACCAGTAAGATATAGCATGAAGCAAAAGTTTATCAAACATTACAAAAATTCATATTTTAATCAATTTAAAGATGTCACATGTAAAGTTATTGTAATGATCACAGATCTGTAGAATTTAAGAATATAACTAGAAACAAAAATAATTGCAGTGTATACTTACAATAGAAACTAATTTATCCTGTATGCATTCCACTGAGTACCAGTGACTAGAGTACAGTATCAAACATTGTCTTGAAGGTTTACATTATTTTCAATTCCGTTGACACACTTAGTAATGCAATTGTTGGAGTTTCAGATGTTCCAAAATATCTCAATTTGATAGTTAACTTTGTTTTTATTGTTTACTCAGTAATATTATTTCATTTGAGGCACAATTGGGTATTTGACTAAATTTCTTTTATTTCATTAATCATAATTTCAAGGTACAAGCTGACGAAGAGTGAACAATTTTTTTAATAATCTTTATTATTGAATATATTTGGCGTTAATTTTATAGAAATTCATTATACACAATTAAATAAAACTACGTGATGTAGTATTATTTCTACTTTCTTTAATTTCTTTACCACGACCTAGGTTTCGTTGTATTACAACATCTGAAGATGTTGTAATACATGTAATACAACGAAACCTAGGTTGTGGTAAAGAACTTAAAGAAAATAGAAACAATACTACATCACGTAGTTTCATTTAATTGTGAATAATCTTTATTAGTTATAAAAGTTTAAATTTAATCTTTAGACAAGGACGGGAATACTGTTTTGTAAGGTCATTTTTAATATTGCATATTATATTCTACAAGAAGAAAAGAGACAGGGATATACCCAACCCTATCCGTATTTTCAAATTTAGAAACCTATAACTAGCTTATTTTTCAATCAATTTTTGAATTTTTTTCAAGACTGGTTTTTAATTAACTTATATTTCACAATATTGTACGAAAAATATCAAAATTTAGAATGAGTCAACTACCGTATTAATTTACATGATTAGTTTGCGTTATAAATTTATCCAGACATTTAGGTACATGTATGTATAGATATTGTACAAAAATGGATCACAGGGTCCATATCAGATTTTTGCATCTCATTTAATTTATAATCAGTTTTGGTGAGATTTTCTTCTTTAAATTTTGCTCACCTTAACCACACCATAAGCGATAATATTAAGGTAGGAACTAATATGAAAACTAAACTATTCTCATTTGTATTATTATATATGTTATTATATGTACCTATATTTGGAAACTAGATTCTAACTGCCTAAACAATTATTACAAATACTGGCCGTATTAAAAAAATTGTAGCAAATATTCATTTTCCAATTTAATTAAAAATAACAAACAGTATTAATTAAAATGTATATTTTTATCACACAATATATGGTATAAAGTATAAAATACATGTACAACTTAACACAAAAGTGTAATAAATTAGTTATGCAATACGTTTTATGTTTCTGCAGTTTGCTCACAGCAATCTTCTTCGTGCAACCCCAGCGTCTTCACAAATGAATTTATTCCATCGTAGGTTGGTTTATTTGTCAGAATCTGTGTCAAAATATATAATTTAAGGTTACTGAACTGTTAAATAGGTATAATAATTGAAGTTCCAAAAGAAAGAAACTCCATCTAAAGAATAGAATAAAAAAAGAACAACTTAAAAGCCTTCATTATACTTATTCCCTTTTCATAACAAATTTCCAGTATTATTGACAGACTCTGTAGCAGTATTGTACTGCAATTTTTAAAATACAACTTTTTTACAATTTGTGTGGTCTTAAAAATAGAGTGCAAATATTCTAAAAAAGGAAAGGTCTACATAATTCATGACAATAAATGTTTGTTTCGAGTTTTATTTATAAGAAATATTATAAGGGGAAAACAATATCAACATGGTAGTTCTGACATTTTTGATATTGTCTTTTTGTTTTTGGGGCCCTCTTTCCTTATTCATGGGATATAATTTAGTATTTGTAATATGACATCAAATTAATACTCTTGGCCGAAAGTTATCTATATGTTATCAATCAATAAGTTTACTTGCTTTTTGCAACAATTACCAAATTACATGTACAGTGATGATTGATGGCATAATCTAGAAGACAAAGGATTTTATATTTGTTCGTCTTTAATTTCACTTCATTTACGTCGCACTCTTAACATTGATACACATATTAGTGCATGACTATTAAACTAATAAAACAAATTGATTTGGTTTCTTCCTTAATTTTCTCGTATTTTTAATAAACCTATACTTTAACATTTTTAACCCATAATGTCGGAATATGAAAATAATTCGAGTGAAAATGATCGTTTTTCAAGTTGTGAAGAAAGTGACAGTGGGAGTGACATTATGGTACGCTCACAATTTGACATAATGCAAATTTTGAGGAGTGACGATAACAATTATTATGCTGATACAGAGGATGTACTGGACTGCGAAAATCCGATGTGATCTTGATTTCAGTTTTTGTTATAATTTTTGTTTACAATATATATTTCCATAATTTTCTTTGAATTTTATTATCCTTGTACAAGTTTTCATTAAGAAAACACCGAAAAAATTATTAAAATTGAATAATTTTCGGAAGAAATACAGTTTTTTTTCGAGACAAGGGTAAATGACATCAAAAACAAAATATTTCTTTAGCATTTTTAAGTATATATGAGTAAAAAACCATGGCACTAAAACGGTTAATTTAGAATAAGAGATTTAACCATGAAAAAAATTTGATGTTTCATTTCACAAAGAATCATACATTAATAGAAAGACAACAAACATCCGCTAGTATTTTTGGCTTGGCTTTTCTCAAATAGTCTTTAGATGAATTAAGGCAGTACACGCTAGGGAGTTGTTGGATAAAATGACGTTCTGTTAACCAATGTAAAAAAGATTTTAGCCAACTAAAACTTGAGAGCATAATGCAGCATATAGCAGATATCATCATCAATGTCAGACCAATTAAAGAGAAATGATGTGGAAGATAGCTACAGGCAGATGATGAGGATTTTTAGGAAAACCGACTTAGAAAATGTAATTTCAAAAGAACAAAATCAGATTAATTTGGACAATAATGAGTCGACTGTAGCATCTGAAACAGAAGATCTGATGTCGAATAAATTATCTATTAGCATTAAACTGTCTCAAGGAATAGTCAGTTCTTTAAAGATTGTTATCCTCTAAAGGAAAGAAGCTTAATTTTTGAAAGCAGAGTTTCAAAAAATTACATTTTGGGAAAGTTGAATGTAGTTTTCAAATAATGAATAAATGAAGCAACGGCAAGCTACAATAAACAGTATAGAACACAGGTAAAAACTGCTAAAAAAAGCAAATATAACTAGCTTTTTAATTGCTTTTCATCATAATCTTATTTTCAACTTACAAGTACCTATGATATTTTTCGAAAATGTTTATTCACTCGCCTTTAAAATACTACTTATATTATACGACACATTTATATTTTGCTTAAATACTGATAAATTCGGCTGCACAGTGATTAGGAATATAAATCACTGTGTAGACAGAATTTCCTATAATTCTAAATTGTTGATTTATATCTATTGTAAAGGAATTAAATTATTTACCAATAATAGTAATAATAATCTGATTTTATTATATGCTGCTATAGTTACAAATTGTTTTTTGCTACTTGGCAATTTTAGATTTTATAAATTTTAAACACATTTAATAAAAAACAATCAATATTATGTCTAACTGCTTATGCAATATTAAGACATAAATGTAAGGGGTTTTTGTATTTCCAAATATAACAAATGTTACATAATTTTTGTCCAGCAAGTTAAATTCTAGTCCCACGGCACGCGAGTTCTACTTGCTCTTAGAGGGCTTGATAAAATTATGACAAAGGCATTTTACCTCCAAAGCTATGTCGTCCTTTCCCTCCATATTCCACAGAACCATACCTGTTATGTCTTCTGTATCTTTCAGGTAGAAAATAACACCTTTCTCAAATTTCTTCTTGTATTCTTCTGACCTGAAACATAATGATATATATTTTTTAAATCTAGGCAAAGTCCTTGCATTACACAAAACACTAATGTTCGTATTCATAAACTGCACTAGTGCATAGTGTTATTTCTTGCAGTGCGAAATGGCACGTAAACGCATTGCTATTGATTGGCCATAAAATTGCTATCCATAAACTACAATTTTTTCTAACTTTTTTAAGCGAACGTATAAGTAATATTCAAAGGGTTATCATTTAAATTTAATTTTTGAGTTTTATTATTATGAAGGACATTTATACAATTCTGATTTCTATAAATATGTTATACAAATAAACTTTCTGTTAACAGTAGACTTCGATAGTCATCCATTACATGTTGATTATAGACCATTTGTAGTAGTACTTCAAAAACTGTATCCTTACTAGATCAATATCGTTTTGTCAATTTCACATCAGGATATATTTCTAGAGGCGTTCAAAATCTTGTAAGATATTTTACGCATTCCTTATCTTGATATTTTACGCATTCATTAAAATACACCCAAAGCTATTTTATGCTTTGATGTTTATAAATAGCAGCTTATTCAAAACAGTGAAATGACAGCTATATGTTATCTATGAAATGAGAATACTGCACACTGAGGACACAAACACTATGTACATAGTCCAGTTTATGAATATGAGTTTTATAGTATAGTTTCATAGTATACACAGTAGAGATATCCCAGAAAACTACGAGTACAAAACCAGAAAATAACATCGATAGCAAAAAATGAAGTATTTGAAAAAGTAAGGCTTTGTCAAGATTATTTTATTTAAAAAGGTGATTTGGAAAAGTTCCCTTAAGTGTGTTTTTTCAAGGAAGTGTAAGTCATAAGTTTTTCGACTTAATTGCCATTCTTAGTAATATCAAAGAATAGTAGTTGTTACTGTGTAAAGAAGCGACACTCAGCTCCCCCTGCCAATTTAACGTCACCTGCAGATGTTGGGTACGATCGCGAGTTTGTGTTCCTAGGTTTCCGCTCACTGTATGCACGCGAATTTGTTCAATTTTGCTATCTTTTGTTTAATTTAATTTGATAGCTATTTATAATAGACTAGAATTTTAGATTTGAAAGAGTAAGAAAGCCTACATACAATATGCCACCCTACCATAAAGTAACCATTGTCCAAACGTCCGGTAGGCCATTCCATACAATTATTAACAATACCAAATATTTCGTATTTTGTATACTAAGTACATATTTTATCCAGAGATATCAAGTATTTTTACCGGTGGCATTAAATACGCCTCACCTTTATAATAATTTAATATACTGGCCCGTTATTCTGCTGTGTACAGGTGCTTTAAAAGCAATAAAATCAATAAGGATAGGAGATTTTTTTGTTTCCCTTCTGATGAAAGAAGGTAAGACAACTGTATGTTCTTATAAACAATTTTGTTAAATTATTAGTTAGTATATATAATTTTATGTCCACAAATATTCACTGAGCAGTTTTAAATTTCAAACTGTTCTTAAAACTCAGTGTTTTGTTTGAAGTGATCTGTTTGTATCCTTGTAGTATCCACTATTGCCTTATTGTATTGTTAATTAAGAGATCTTTCACATGCAGCAAATCTAAACAAGTCAAAAGTACAACGAAGACAATATTTTCGTGTATCACTTTTACAAATAAACAAAATGTATTTTTAAGATTTTATTTCGTTTTTAAAATCCACACTATGTATCTTTTTCAAATTCTATATTAATATTATTATTATCAAACCACTTTTACACAATTTCATGTATAGTATGAAATATATATTTACATAATTACATTTTTACAATTAGGTAACAATGAAGACACATGCACTAGTACAAAGTTACTGCACCAACATGCTATCGAGACAGTAATTCAATCAAAGCTATTGGTTAGAAAGAGAAACCGCTATGTTGCTGACGTATTAGCATCCACTCGCTCGATTGACATGATAGCTTGCTATGATCGAGAGCAATCTGTAGTAATAGTAAACATTTTTCGCCTGCACGCTGTTGACAGCCCTACATTAATTTACTCACACACACAAATGAATACGGAAAGGCGAGTATGTACGTAATAGTGTAGGCAAATCTGTTCTCTAGTATGGGGTGTCAGGGGTGTAATACTAAACACTAAAATTACAAATACGAACAAGAAATTATATAAAAAAAAACCAAAAAATAAGCAAGTTACATAGTGTAAAGAGAGATATTTTATTACATTATATTACGTTAGTATTTATTCAATAAGTTGCATTTATTAAATTTAGCAGACACGTATTTGGCGAGTCTCACAGTATGGGTGAATTATTATTCTAAAGCCAGCACGATGTTCTCAAAAGACTAAATATTTTTTGTGACATATATATTATTGGTCCTTACCTGTATTTAATGTAATATGAATGATTGCAGTTTCAAAAATACGGTCCATAATGTAACTTATAAAGTGATAAGGACGACCAGGAGACTATTCATCTACTTATTTTCTTTTAATATTAGTCTTTACCAAAAATTAAAAGAATTACTAAAGACTGCGAAATTATTTCTTCAAAATATAAGTGTGTTATGAATATAACATATGATTTACGGAAAATAAATCATATGTAATATGATTTATTTAATATTAAGTAAAGCAACATTAGTAAAGCCATAATGACCGTTCTGTGAGAATTATCTTAGTGTATTTTCTCACATGTTATTTTTAAATAAAATGAAATTTTTTATACAGATTCTTACTTTTGAACCAAATGTGACTGTTAATATCAGTTTATTTTTTATTGTCTAACGAACTTATTCACTTATTAATGAGGTTCAAAGACACGAAAATAATAGGTCTATGCAATTTGTTTTAAAAATCGTAGATTAATTACTAATATAGTATGCTTCAGTTACAAGACATTGTGCGAGTTCAATGTCTTGTAACTGAAGCATACAATTTTGGTAACCATAGAAACTTATCTAAGAGTTCTTGTTAATTGAAATAAATAAATATTTAAAATAAAATGCGAGTTCATTTTATTGTAATAATGAAAAAGGAAAAATATGAGCGAAAAAGGGAATAGAGATTTACAGATGGAAATCTTACAGAATAAGTCAAATTTGAAGAGATATTTTCCCACAAACTAAATTTTGATATATCTAAATTGTTATTGCTTAGTTACAAAAAAATGGCTATAATTTTATTAACAATATCAATGTCAGAGTGGTGCTTAAATTAGTACACACTTGTCACTAATTACAATAGACTGTAAATAAGAAAAGAAAATACAGTCAGGGCATTGTTAAAATGGAATTTCTTGCTTGATGGTGATTCTCAATATGTCGCGAGTTCTGTAGGATTGTAAAAATTACTCACATGTCAGTATTTGCATTTTCACCTGACGCCAGATCATTTTCCACTGCTGTCTTCTTGGAATCTTTTAAGTTCTGTTCAACAGTGCATGTCGTAAATACTCCCACCGTAGCCATTGATGACTTCGTCTCTCCAAACGCCTGTCAAAAGTAAATGTTAAAAGCACCTATGAAATTCTAGTTTGAAGAAATCTATAATAAAATTTTAAAATGGAACATTTATTGATTCTTCACTTATTGACATAAAATTCATGATAAACCTATCTAGTCTATAAACTAGATCTTATAAAATGGAAGTGCTGATAAAAACTACTTTTTAAATCAACAAAATAAGGATTTTAATAATAGGATATTTGACAATCTGAAAAAGTGTTTAATTTATTTGAAATGTATTATAATTTATTCTCAAGAACTTATAATTATAATATTTTCCCCTAGAAACTGTGGAATTCAATCAATGAGATCACACTATCTTGTTCAAATAACTACTTGAAGTTGTCCACATACATTATGATCTGTGTGGGCTATTTTGACGTCTCATGTTCTGATTGGCGAACAATTTCTGTCTGCGCTTATCTGTGAATTTTAAAAGCAGTACTTTTGATTTCAATCAAAAGTACTGCTCAATCAGAAGAATGTTAAAAACAGTACTTTTGATTTTAATTATTAAAAAAAACTATACTTAATTTATTGCATTTAATCATTATTCTTAACCCAAAAACAATAACATACATTAATCAGAACATTTTTTTATACATGTTGCAAATAGCCTATTGAGTGATATGTGCTGTTCTATATATAAATGAAAATAAAACCTAAAACAGACCTGCATAATGATATTTTTGCCAAACTTGACTGTAAATGTGCAGGGCTTTACAAATGCTTTCATGTTTCCAACCATATTCTCTCCTGCATGGCAACCCATGTCCACTGCTGAGTTATAGTGTTCTATGCGCTTTCGATCATCGCCATTTACGTCATAAAAACAGGCACAGTCTCCAGCCTAGAAAAATATATAAAAAATATCGGGTTAATATATATATATATATATATATATATATATATATATATATATAATTACTTTTGTTAGATTATATTTCAGGAGTCTTAAGAACAGGTTGATTCTAAATTCCTGTATGGGTTACAAAGATTCGAAAAGTTGCTAATATCTTATAAATATTGTCAAGATTTCATTATATAAGGGTTGCAAAAGTAGTGAAGTAAATATTTTGAAATGTGTATATGTTGGGCTTTGATTTATAAAGCAATTTTAGAAAAAAGAAGTCCCAAAAAAATCCAAAAGTAGCTCAGAAATAAATTTAAACGAAACCCGTGCCTCAATTATTTTGTAACACACATTACAATACTACAAAGTAGGAAACACCATGTTATAAGAGATATAAAAAACTGTTATGTTGGGTACGTAAAGTAAATTTACTTGGTTTCTTGTGTATATTAGTTTTATTTAATAAACTTATTCTGACAGAAATAATCTCCAAATGAATAGGTATGACAGACGAAGATGGAAGTATGTAAAATAGTATAATTTTACACTAAATTTACATATTTTTTCCAGGTGCAGTCAGGTTTTTTTCTATGCCTTCCCATGACAATATTCATAGAAAGTTCTGTGTTTGCCAGTACCATCTTTATTCTATATATACTACATGTCCCCTGTGCAAAATTTGACAATAGAACTGAAACTTTTTATGGTCTACATTCCAAATGCTAATACTTGCAATAAAGAGATGAGGTTTCTTCTATACGAGCTAATTCATAGCTTGATGATGCTTGAGAAATAATAATCTGGAATAAATGCTACTTACAAATATTTCAAAAAAGATCGTTTTGTATGATGAAAATGAAGAATAAGATGAGTTGAAACTTACTTTAAATTTTAAGTCTTTCATACATATTTTTTATAATTATAACATATATCAACATAATAGGCAATGCTATTTGTTGATACATGTTATAGTTATAAAAAATATGTATGAAAGATTTTATAACTATAACATATATCAACATAATAGCAATGCTATTTGTTGATACATGTTATAGTTATAAAAAAAAAAGTATGAAAAATTTTATAACTATAACATATATCAACATAATAGGCAAACTATTATTACTACAAGCAAAGTATAAGTGTTAATCAGGTTACAGAAAGTCCTTAAATCATTTATAATTGGAAATGACATTATTGGCTCTAATTACCGTATTACATACAAGAATGGGAAAGAGAATATCATTTTTACAAGGCAAACAACAAATTATAGTTTTTACTAAAACTCACCACATAGAGATCAGTGCGAGCTAGCAGTTCTGGGTTCACAACGTAACCACCAAGTTTATTATCTACTTCCAACAAGGATCGCTCAGCTAAGTCTGTTCTAGGTGTCACTCCAACAGCTAGGAAGATCTACAATAATAAACACAAGCATTCTCATAAAATATGTCACAGCTCAAAGAGACAACTTTTATATATGTAAGAATACCTCTTTACACCAACTGTCATTGAGGTGAACACAGAATGCAACAAATTTAAATTGTTACCCAAGTGTTGTGTTGTTTTTCATGAAGCCTATTTTTTTGTTCAGAATTATCATTATATTTGATTTCCACTCTTAATGCATTCAAACATGAAACACATCTGATGTTTTTCATATTTAACTGCATGCTACATCACCTATATGTCTGATTAGTAATTTGTAATAAAAATTACAAAGTACGCTTTAAAAAAATAATTTCTTGTATTAATTATTTTGAGATATTCATTGCTGATATTTGAATGATACTGAAAATAGAAAACTTGTTGATCATAAGTAGAACTTACCAAGGAGTGTTCTGTACACATATTCTTTATATATATGGTTCTTGCAAATATTTTAGCGTAAGTAGTATTTCCATTAAAGCTATTTACAAAGATTAATCTCACACAGTGTAAACATATTACCTACTATATCTATCTTTCACACACATAAAAATATGGTGCATATTTAAAAAATTATACGGAGTACATTCCACTAAGCGATTGCAACACTCAAAACCCTCACTATATCGTTCCACTTGGTGACCGTAGTCGTCGCAGTTGTGATCAAAACAACATTGATTGCGTCATTGTTCACGAGCGCTTTGAGCTCATGCCGACCCACATATCAACGTGGATCGTTACAGTTGTTTATCTGTCAATTTGACTTTGAAGTTTACATAAATAAATTTATATTATATTTTAAAATTAAACATGGTGCAGCTCGCAACTTACGTAATGGAAGTAAAGGTTATACAAAAAAGTGCAAAACATGCAAGTGTTAAATAAAATTATTATATTTAATAACGATTAATACTTAATAAAAATATACAATGCTATAATCACTTTATTTTTGTCCAATACCCAAAGCGGGTATTTCTCATAGTTACAAATACGCATTGTTCATAACCTGTTCCACTTGGGCTAACAGTTATATCGTTGACAAGCTAATGGAATGGGTATGATCGTGGTCGTCGGCGCATTACAAGTGGCTAGTGGAACGTACTCACGATCTATTAATATTATTATAGTTTTTCTACAGCCTTTGCTTAAGTTTCTAAAAACCTTATTTTTGCATAATTTTAGGTTGCAAATAAAGGGAAGAACATATTTTTAAGCCGACTATGGCAGAGGAAGGGTAATGAATTTCACAGGCAATGTATGTATGCATGTGAGTAAGTTTGTCCCCTCGTACAGACTAAACTATTAAAGTGATTTCAACAAATGAGGTGTCCCTAATAGATTCATCATGATCCAAAGGGTGACTTAGGGTATATTTATATTTTTTTTAAAACACTTTTAATATCATGATTTGTCCGTGAAAACATTTAGTATTATGCAGGAGGATTTGAATATAGGTTTGCTAGGGTTGTGACCTACATCGCAACCGCACTTTCGACTCACTCCACAACAGAGCTGTACTGATCTTGGTTTGGTATCTCTGGAAGATTTATATATTGGAGTGTGACATTGTGCTCCATAGTTAGAAAACATGAGTTCATATAGGTTTTTGAATGGTTTTTTATATGAGGAATTTGTTGTCCAATGTAAGTTTGGATTTACACCCGGTTATCCAATTTAATATTCGCAGTTATACCCGAGTTGCATTCTTTTGGTGAATATATGTTTTTGCCAAATTAAGCATCTATCATGATGAAGACTGAGGTATTTAACTCTCTCAGATTATGGGATTTCAACGTTGTGAGTGGCAGGTGTCTCTGCGAGCGTAAATGTTATGTAGGTGGATTTATTTTGATTGGCTTTTATTCTCCAGTTTGCATTCAGGCATTTAGGCTCATCTGAAGCATAGGACAATTCAGTTACTGGAGGTGTTTCTGGAGGTGTAGGTAGGTCTGCAGTCAAGAATAAACACATAATTGAGTCTAACACACTTTCTTGAGGTATAGCTTAAGCAGGATAGAGTTTCATCACGGTCTCACCATATGTTACCATGAAGTAACGGACAGTTAAATAGGATTTTAAAGCATCCTTAGGGGAGTTCCTTTTTGATTTTGTATATAAGACCATCCTACCAAACCTTATTAAGACTCGAGAAATATCAGGAAACACATTGGCACAATGCTCTTCAGATGTCAGTTAGTTCATTTATGTCCATGAGACTGAAAAACACTAATAGTATTGAAGTGAAACTTTTGCCAGAGTTAGTATGTTGAGAAATGAGATTTAACAAAAAGTGAAACACATCGGCTTTGGACATTGGGCTTCAGATAGTTTTTTGGGGTGGGCTAAGTGCCCTGAATGCCATTCAAAGGTAGCCGCAAAATTCGCAATTTTTTAGACTTAAGAATCAAAATAAACCAACAATATAATGCAACAATATATTCAGATAACCCCACTATTTTGCGCATATTGTAACCTTTCACGAACAAGCGAGAGGGCGTAGGTAAATAGATTGCTTAATGTGTTCACTCGCTCGGCTATCGGCTTATATGACTGTCGACATGGTGTAGTGTAGTTGTGTATTTTGTTTGCATTTGTCAGGGGCGAGCGTGAAGCTACTTGATACGTTAAATTACCACCGACAATAGTATTTTAAACATAAATATTGGACTTATTTTTACAGTGGGTACCTGCATACATTAATTTTTTGAATATTTATTTTCTGTAGTAAATGCAACAAACACTCTATCACAACATGACATCGAATATATTTTATTTACAGTGAAATTCATTTGAATTGTAACATGACACAACTTTGTGAAAACCTAAATATAAATAGTACCGTAAAAACATTTTATATGACTTACCGATGTACCTGCACAGTTGAGAAAATTTGTTGTGCGTCCGAAATTGTCTGGAGCAATTGGTTAATAAAATTTATTTAGAAAGTGTATAAAAGACTGCGACGAGCAATTTTGCACATTATAAGTAACACGATGATTATAACTTTGTTTAATATGTTGGGTGGTCAACGCTGATCGTCTTTTAGTGCCTACCCGGACAAAGGCTGACCAGTCATATTTTTTGTGTCATATTTATTCTCGATTTCAATTAAGTAGCTGTTCAGAATCGGTAATTGTCATTAGTTACTGATACCAATAGGCAAATGCGAAGGCAAATATTTCATTGAGGATAAGCGATGAACAAAAGACCTTTTGGCAAAGAACTTTGTCTTTGTTTTCAAGTCTCAGAGCTGCGCACACTCGCCAAAAGTCAACTAGTAAAATACTGATACGCTGGTTATTTCACATTTGTGTTCGATATTCTGAAGATTAAACTAGCTTACAAGCTTAGCATTATATGAGTCTCTTAACGCAACATTCTACCAAATATAATGTGGCCAATTGATAATAAGGGGAGCCATCCTGCATCGACAGCTTTGACCTATACTCCTATACAATAGCTACAGCCCTTTATGCATTTTACTGTCTTTTAGAGACACATGGCACCCTTTCTTTTTTAATTGAAAAACAACCTATATTATTTATTTATTTCTCGTTATTTCGAATCTCTTACTTCACAATAATACCAACAAAAGGAGTGTTTCCAGAAAAAAAAGGTAGGAGAAAGTAGCCCGAAACTCCACTACTTCAAGAAATTTCTTGAAAAATTTCTGGAAACTGGAAGTTTGACATTTTCTAAGGAATTGTCTACGTCGATATGTATAATAAAACCCAAAGCATCCAACATTAATTATTGATTACAATTGATTAAGAGCAGTGAGGCTACGAGTTCTATGGCTACTGAAGAATTTTGTAGAATATTTGATGGGAGTGATATGGTGGATGATATCGAAAGTCAAATTACTGTTATATCAAAAGTAATTAAACAGAATGATATTCGATTTCTATACTTTGGTAAGAAGACTGGAAAATAAATTTTGTCAGTTTAAAAACAAAAATATTTAAAATTGGCTTAAAATATTTTTAAAACACTTAGGGTTCTTATCTACCAACAAATAACCATTACATAAACAAAAGTTGGTTTAACAAAAAACAGAGAAATTGCGATGAAAAAGTGACTAGCTCATATTTAGTCTGTTACCCGTCTAAAAAAATTTTTAAAACTTAAAATTTGTAACTTTTTTCTTATTTTTTCACAAGTAGATAATAAATCTTCATTAGAGCACGAAGATGGATTTACCCCCTGGAATGCACCTAAAAGGCTCACTGCACACGAAGGTGCGAAGAACCAACCAGTGAAGGACACTGCATTAAAATTCCTTGCAACCGAATATCCTACATTACGAGGTTATGAGGTTTTTGTTTTAGTACATGCATTGGATTTGAATCCAATAATGTTTTTGCATGGTAATTTCCTTGGATTAATAAAGCTCCTGGCCATATTTGACCTTATCATAAATAACCATCTCAGTCAAGTTAAAAATTCAAATAAATGAGTTTGCAACTGTTTGCCAAAGTTTATTATGAAGCATTCGCAAATAAAATAAAATAGACTCATGTTTCATTCAACTCCTGATCAGACGCATCGGGAACAGATGTCAGAAGTGGTGAGATAAATATGAGTTGATTTTGAGAGGAAATCAGTGTGCGTTAGAGAGTCCTTTCATCTAAATAAGTCAAAAGGGCGCTGGAAGCTTAGTAAGTGAAATCCTTAAACAGATAAAAAAAGACGATATGGAACTACAGGATTATTATTCACATTGTTATGACAATGCTGTGGTGATGACTGAGCACAGAACTTGCGTGCACTGAAAAATAAGTGGAAATAATAATGCAGCTATATTTGTGTATTGCGACAATCATTCACTCAATTTGGTGATTTTAAAATAAGAATCTGATACAAGATGGAGTGCAAAGATTGAAGCAGATAAGCTATTTAACAAATCTTGAACACAATCAAATGAAACTACGTGATGAAGTATTATTTCTACTTTCTTTAAGTTCTTTACCACGACCTAGGTTTCATTGTATTACAACATCTTCAGGTGAAGATTTCTTTTAAAATTTATAAAAAAAAAATCAACTACAAATAAAAGCTTATACCTTGTGTAAGTGGGTGAGAGTAAAATAGAATCGAGCACATGTGGCTAGTGAAATGTAAATCTTTAAAATTTGTATAAACTCACCACATAGTTTAGCCACCATTTTAAAGTGATTGACCACTATATATGTGGACTATGAACATGTTAAAGAGTATTGTAAGACAACAAAGACTTTTTGAAACGGAACACTATTTGATTTCTACTTATAAGTTTAGACATAACATAAACTTTGATCTGGGATAGTCCTTTCTCCTGTTTTATTGTAGCTGCTTCAAAATACTTAGGAAACTTTAAAAATTGCCTTAGTTCAAGGCAATTTTTAATATAAGCTTATATTTTATAAGCAAACCAACATTTAATTTTTTTTTTAAAAAGAATATGGTCAAACATATTGCATTATATTACATTACTTCTGACATAGGTAATCACATGGAAGTTTGCACAAGTTGTGCATGTTGATTTTTTTAGCTCATATGAATTACGACAAGTAATGTAATAGAGACTTGTTATTTTTGCATGATTGATAAGATATCATTTTTACACATGGACGACATGTATAAAAATTTTGTTGGCGATTGCTTTTGAAGATGAAAGTTTTCTAGTTGCTTATCTATTTAAGAATAGATGATTAAAAAAAACTTACATAATCTGCAGGAATTTCTTCACCGTTTGAAAGGAATATTTTAAGTTCATCTTTATCAGTCAGGTAACTATCATACACTTCCACTGTAACCATAAATGTGAATAACAGGTAACACCGAGGGTATATATAATAGTAACATTATCACAAATATACCATTTATCACTGACGAAAAAAATAAAGTTAAATGTTTATTGATGACGCACATAATTAAACCACTTAATTTTTTTTAATTTTTGCAAAATATTAATGGTAAAAGCACACGATGCAAATAATTTTCTGGTAATCAAAATATTCTTTTGTCATTGTTACCATAAAAATATTGCAATTGGGAGAATGTTTTCATCACTTTTTAGATAAATTATAAATTAAACTACATTGATTAAAAACAACAAATACCTACAATTTGTCAAAAGTTTAACTCCATCAGCCTTTATCATTTCAGCAGCCCACCGGCCAAGATAGTCAGGTAAAATCTTCGAAAGAACACCAGACCGCTTCACAATCTGCGTCACTTCAATGGAGTCCTCTTCAGCTTCGCGTTTTACTGTAGAGAGAATTTTTTCAAACACTCCTATTTAATATCAAAAGTACTAAATATTTTATTTCAAATCAAAGAATTTGTTTTGTAGAGACTGCAGACTTTACAGTTACAATGTTTAATTTTAAAAGACAATATAAATTTATTTATGTAAATTTCGTATATCAATTTGTCAAAGTCAAATTGACAGATAAACGGCCGTAATGACCCACCTTGATACGTGGATCGTCAAGGTTGTGAACAATGATGCCACCAATGACATTTTGATCACAACCACAACGACTGAGGTCACCAAGTGGAACGATACAGTGAGCGTTTTGAGCGTTGCGAGCGCCTAGTGGAATTTACTCTTAGTGTCATAATATATGATATGGTATATAAATATGATCACTTTTAACCTTCTAGTTCGGCTCTCCTCTTGCTGTAAATTACTACATAATTTAAGCAAGTCTACTATTCTCTGGGTTTTGTATTCAAGTTCTACTAGTCTCATTCATCTGTCTGTTTATCACACTCTTTGTTAAAAGACTGAAACAACTCACTCGTATTAATAGTCCATAAACCATAAACTATAAAATGCATGATAAGAAAATGCACAAAACAGAATCTTCACTTGTTAGCATGGATAGATTTAGATGGTAATGATTTGTGTACAGATAACGTATTGATTATGGCATTTAACACAAAACGGATTGTTTGATAGTTCGTAAAGTTTTCAATTAATTAAAGACAGAAATATTAATACAAATAAACATATTCAATAGTTCTAAAATACTAGTAAGAGAATCTGCCGTCAACTATTCCTTATATTTTTTGGATTTTTCTTAGCAAACTATCTCACTACAGTAAAAAATGTATGGACATTTTTTAAAATGTAAAAATATTGAAATGTAAAAATATGTTGCATATTTGAATAGTTATAAGATCTAAGATAATCGTTCCAGTTTTTGTATAATCTTCCAGTCAGACTTTACCAAGACCGTTTTTTCCACGATTTCAGGCTCAGTAGTTTTGGAAATAAGGAGGCTGAATTAGATATTTTTCATATTTTTTAGAATGTCTTTTTAAATATACAATTTTCAATTGTGAAAAAAATATTTTATAACATCAACTTTTCTGCACTTACTTCCATATTTGTTGCTTAAGTAATGATCTGTGCACATAATAAATCTGGTTATGAGTACAGAGGTTTAGACAAGGGACAACAGTTGATAGACCGCCTCCAGGATGCAGGAGAAATAAATTTAAACTTCATCCTTACAAAATGCAAATCGTGCAAAGAGTGAATGATGGCAATTATTCTCTAAGAGAGACATACACCGGAACGATGTTGGAACATTTTCAGACCTCGAAAACAATTGGAAACATACTATTTAAGGATGAGGCATATTTTCATATTGGGGGTTATGTGAATAAACGAAATATGCTTTACTGGAATCCTTCCAATCTACGAGAAAGCCATCAAAGTAGTTTACATGGTCCTAAAATAACAGTTTGGTGCACAATTTTTACTTAAGGAATAATTGGTCCCTATTTTTTTAACCAGGGAGACTGTCGCATGATTTATGAGTTTTTGATACTAGAATTGCAAGTGTTTTCTGGATACAATAACAGGACACAGTTTCAATAAGATGGAGCAACTTTACATACTGCTAGGGTCAGCTGGGACATATCCTGGCCACCTTCATCGCCAGATTTAACACTTTGTAATTTATTTTGTAGGGATATCTCAAATTTAAAGGGTACTGCAATAAACCCCTCGGAATCAATTTAACGCTTTGTTTGCGTGTCACTTTGCAATATAAAGGTTCGCTTGCAGGAGTGTATTGCAAAAAGTGAGTGTCGTTTAGAGTAAGTCATTTATAAAAATGAAAAAAAATTTAAAACTATAATAAATGTATAAAACTTATTTGTTTGCTTTTGATTAAAATGCAAATGTGAAAAATTGTCATCGGACGCCTTTGTATTTTTTGTAAGCATGAAAATGTGGGAAATATTTAAAGAAATAAGACCTTTAGAACCATCGTTATAGTTTTTTTACAACCTTTGCATTGACTTCTAAAAACTGATATTTTTTCTATAATTTTACTTATTTATTAACTTTAATGTATACAATCGATACATATGGTGGACTTATTGCTACGCGTGCAATCTCTTACAGCTAACCAGAATTGGTTTTATTTTAGGTTGAATAGTTTTGGACATAAGGAGGGGACATTTTTTTGTATATTTTTTAGTATATCTTTGAAGATGTAGCTACTATTATGAAAAAAATATTTTTGAGACCCTTTTAACTAGTAGCTCTTTCAAACAATACCCCACACTTTATAAAAGTTTCCACGTGAATATTTTTGAGTTTTAGTTATTGTAATACGTGCAGGTTAATATGATTTATTACTGTGCCAAGTTTTAAGTTCCTACATTAAGTGAATTTTTTGAGAAAAACGGGCGTGATGGACATATGGTAGACACGTGGGTGATCTTACAAGGGTTTTGTTTTTGGTACGGAATCTTAAAAATACAATCATTATGACACCACTCATGAGAATAGTTTATAATAGATAGTATTTTATAAACAGTTATTAAATTTCATCAAATGCGAGACCGTCTGTTGTGTCATGAGATGGTAAATGATAAAAGCTAATAGAAATTAATTATGATCTTAAGGGCTATGACATGAATAATTACTTATTTTGGCCAAAAACCTGCATATTAATCATTTTTATAGCACAAAATGTAGCTGCATGAAACATAAAAAAAATCCATCATCTTTTCTTTTTGTCACATGCACGAAATTTTGTATTATTTGTAACATTGTATATTCTGTTATGCCAGAATAATAGTTCTGAATTTCCTTAGATATATAGGGTTCAAAATGGGATCAAATTGACTTGTTTAAATGCACAATATAAGCTTAAAAATACAATTTTCCAAGTACAACAATGTGTATATTAGTTACGTAGGTTAATAGATAAAGTGAGCAGAGATGAAAAAATAGCATACCATAATCATCCAAATGTTTCATGGCATATGTAAGTTCACAAGCAAGAGGTCCATCACCAATGACAATTATTTTTGAGGCTTGCCTCACGCTGTGCCATGCCGTCTCTAGGTCCCGTATTCTGCGAAGTCGACACACCCTTTCATTTACTTCATGAGGTGCTATCTTGAAGAGGTGCAGATCTTTTGGTTCCGAGCCTGTAACAATTTATTATGATCACAATGATTTACTGTTAGTTTGGTAAAACAATCAATGAAAACATTGTTAGAATGGATACTTGTTGATTTCAATAAAACTCAGTATAAACATTATCGGTTGCCGACGTTAATTGTATCCAATTAAGAAAAGACGATATTAAACACCTTTTGCTCTATAAGTATAGTGCAGTATGTAGATTTAAGCAAACAAAGCAATTGCTCACAAAAAAAGTCCAAGCAATCCATCACTCTCAAAAGCCTCTAATAGTATAAAGAAAAAAATTTTGTAAATATCTACACCGCTTGTAAGAGACAAAAATTGAGAAATCAATAGCAAAACGAAACGATCAAAAGACAATGTCTGCATTTTCATCGCAGGCTATTTATATCTCGAATCAGTCTTCAATTTTTATGTTTGATTCATATAATTGGTGCCACAAATTAGATTCGTGATCATTATGTTTGACCCATAATCAGTTCCACAAGTTTGACTCGTTGTATTCACGTTTGATCCATAATCAGTACCACTAGTATAGTTAAATACGCGTAAAAAATGAACACAATTTTTTTTAATTACATCGATGAAATTAACAATTAATATTTTTAAGTTGAATTTAGCATGAAATTATGGAAATTTCTAAAACTCTAATAGGTTTCACAATTATGTGTATTACTTTTAATAGAAACAAAATTTATGGTCTCCACATTCTTAACTTTATTACTTTCTGATTCTTTTCTACAATGACGCCCAAATATATTATAGCCCACACTGAAAAATATTTTTTGTTTTACAAAATTTGCAATTTTAACATTTTTCATATTATTTGTGAAAAGTAATAAGGAATTTTTATAATTTAGGGAATTAATACTTCGAATTTAATTTAAGAGTAAATTTAATTTCAAATATTTTATAATAAATTATTTTGTGTTGCCATTTTATATTTTTGTAAATCAAATGCATTCTATAGTTTATTATACACATTTACACATTTGTTATTACATAACAATACTAACCAGCTGCAATTAAACATTTTTTATATTTTATTGGATAATTTCCCAATCTTGTTGCGACGTAAACAATGTGCTCCTCTGGATCTACACTAACGACAGTCCAGCCACTTGCAACAGACACAGCGGGTCCCTCCTCAACTTTAGCAAACTCTGTTGGGTGTATATACTCACTAGCATCCAAGTAAAATAAGCTGAAATTACAAGTGATTACTTATATAAACTTATAATGTTCAAATTAAAAACTGATAAACCTCAACCAGCAATTAATTCTTTATCACATTTTTGACTGAAAAGAAAATAGCCGTTTAAGCTGTGTTTCTAATGTTTTAAAATACTATATAACACTTACTTTTCGAATGGTTACTACCTATTCCTTTATTATACCAGACAATCTTAACCTATTGTAGTTTGGAGTTTGGAGTGGAGGTTAAGCACTCCAAACTACCGTATGGTAGTTTGGAGTGCTTAATCTGGGTAGTTATTGAGTAAGCCAAAAGGACTGCTACATTAAGACTAAATTCCTCTAGCGATCCGCAACACTCACACCCGCAATATGAATTTGTACCACCCCACTAGGTTGTCAGTGTTGCATCTATTAGTTCAAATGGAACAGATTTTAAACCATGTGTATTCTTAATTATAAGGAAATGGCGGGTATTTAACAAATTAAAAATTTCATAGTGGAGCATGTACGAAGGCAAGTACTTCTTGTCAGGTGTAAAATGCGATATAAGATAGTATAGGTCCAAGTAGTGAAAACTCAGTAAATATTGATGATTCAGACACACTTTTTATACTCCAAAAATAACGTCCAAACTAAAAACCGCAGTACACAGAACTTAAGACAGTGCATCACGACAGAGACAGATGATCGACGAGCGAGACAGCGCATATTCCGGAAGCCCCACACACTGCACCACAGGATGACATAAACGGCTCCCACCACTGGTGTGCTTCACAGTTCGCCACCAATCGTCATGGTATACAGAAAAAAGCACGCCGTGCCATGTGATGGTTCCTTCGTTTGAACCAAGACAAGGGCTGAAGGCTTCCCACTTCGCCGCCTAAGGTGCTACACAAGGTGAAAGTGCACTGCTCTAGCACTAGCGACCGGAGGAATTGCAACGTTCACTGTTCAGCTGCAGCCATTGCTTATCACATACTAGCTATTATTTGGCATTGCCTTAGTTAATTATTTGAAATCGTTTTCCGCTCTTAGCAATAATGTTGTATTTTTTATATGTTAATTAGTAGACAATAATATACATAAACAGTAATTGTAAACTCTCCACTTCCATGTGAAAAGGTTGGCATGAGCTCGAAGTGGTTGTGAACAATAACTTCATCAGTGACATTTTGATCACAAATACTACAACCGCACTTGTTAAATGGAACGATACAATGGGCATTTCGAGCATTGAGATTGGTTAATGGAATGTAACTGAAGTATTAACTCCAATCTTTCATATGTTCATTAGTATTTTGGGTCGTGTGATCTGTCATCTCAAAAACACATTCTCTCTCGCAAGCCTTCACCTACCCACGATTGTGCTAGTATTTGCTTTTGATTTTTTAAGCAGTTTTTATAAAACTGCTTAAAAAATCCATGTTTTGCTTTCCTATAAGTAGGTGAACTGAGAATTCCTAAAATATTGAAATGTGTCGACACATGGAATCTCTATAACTATTTAGGATGCGTTGACAGATTCCTAAAAATGGGAAAAACAAGTGTTAAGTCTTTGTAACATGATTCATAGCACCATGCCGAATTAAAATTATAAATTTTGCAATTATATATGTGCAATTCATATTTAATCCTCAGCATGATCGTCTATGTGTATTATTTTGCATTTAAATTTATAATTTAACAAAAAAATAAATATTAACATTATCAATATTTCTACTGGTAAAGAAACAGGTAAATCTTACGAATATTCTTGTTTCCCTTGCATAAAAGCCAAAGTCTTCGTATCAGGAAAATGAGGGATAGTCCATAGCTCCTTGCTTAATCCAGTCCTCATATAAGGCTCAATATCCTCATCACTTATCAGCATTACCTACGAAAATAAAAGTTAATCTAATATACAACTTGACATTTAACTTGCAAAATAAAAACATTGTATCAACTTTAAATGCACATGAGGAGGATTTATCTGTTACTGTACCCTGCCGATTCGTATCGATTTGTTTTCATTATATTTTTTCATCATAAATGAAATAAAATATAGTCAATTATAATGTTAAAATGGGAGATCCTTAAATTAGCAAAAATTTTTTTTTATGTTAAAACATTTCTGGTAAATGTTGTGAAACGAAGGTAGTCAGGTTAATATGCAAGATTATTAGAGCTGATTTGCAGTGTAAGAGTAAGTACAGATACACAAATAGATAGATACAAAGAACAGAGATGCTCGCTCATGTTGTGCATGTGTAAGGGTGGTGTTCTTGTCAATCTCATAAAATATTATTCATAGTATCCATTCTAGGAATTTCTTAAGCCATTAGCTCGTAATGATTCATTAAATGTATTCCACCCAGGTCCATTTTCTTCAGGTGATTGGATTATGCATTTTAGTTTTATTTCAAATCCACTGATTCCATTTCTGGCCACACAATTATATACTGTACATCACTCTCTCTATCCAGCTCTGCATAACTTTGAATTTCACCACAGACTTTTCAATGAGTACTACCATGATCTTGGCTCCATAGTTGAAAGGGCAGGCGACGCGTTTGAATATTCTAGCTTTAATATGGAGCAATTGTTTGTTTTGTAGATTCTCTTTGCCAGCTCTAAATACAGCCCAGATTTATGCGATTTTGCATTTTATTTCAGTTGTCTACTTCTCACAAAAGCAAACAGTTACAATATTATTATACTTGTTTTACATGGTCTCCAAAAAAGTCACACATATACATGTACAGAATTTGTTAACATCTTGGTGGTTCTTACTTAATGTGATGAAGGATCTCTTGTAATTGCCTTTACTTTATGAACTGTCACAAAAAAAGTTAACATTTATTTGCCGACATGATGAACAGGCTAAACTAATGATTCCTAAAGTCAGTCCCCAGGGTTTGAAATCGACTTGCTGGGGGTCCACCTCAGTGCAAAAAGATATAGTGTCTATGAGATGTAATGATATTAGCAGATGATGAAAATGGTATCAGTAGTTCTGGCTTCAGAAAGATATACCTGTTGCTTTAGGGATTATTGCAAGAAGGTTTTTCATAGCTTTTCCATCTTTATATCTCGCGGAAAGGGATTTTAGTGTTGTGGCCTTGTGGTCTTACGAAAAAGCGCTATGTCAGCTGTGACACACATATTCGATGTTGATATGTTTATGAAAATTCATTATTAAACAGACAAGAGGTCTTCAGGAAAAAAGAAAATTGGCAAGTGGGCTACGGGGCCTAAAAATTTGGTAACATTTACTTTCGACTAAACGTTTGAGAATAAATAAATTATCAATGTCATTTGATTGAAATAAAAGAGAAAGCCTATTTTTTTATTATATTTATTTTTACTCTACTCGCATCATTCACATTAATGACGAGGTTGTGACCTCTATGGATAACTTTTCCGCAACTATATTCCACCATCTGGCAATGTGAAAGGCAACTATATTGAATTAAATGAAACTACGTGATGTAGTATTATTTTTACTTTCTTTAAGTTCTTTACCACGACGAGCAAAGATCAACTATTATTAACAATAGTTAATGTAATACAACGAAACCTAGGTCGTGGTAAAGAACTTAAAGAAAGTAGAAATATTACTACATCTCGTAGTTTCATTTAATTGTGAATAATGAATCTCTACAAAATTAACGCCAAATATATTCAATAGTAACTATATTCCTCGGCAAAAGGCATCGCAGACACTTATCTCGAGAGTGGAATGAGTCAGATCATGAAGGATTGAGATGACGCTATCCATTGCCTTCGATTGCACAGTGTTTTCTCAGTCCATTCCCTTCCGTTTTGTGAGACAGAAGCAATTTTTTAAGGTTTCCATTTCTCTTCCTTGCAATGCAATTAAAGTATTCAAAGATCCTGCAAAGATGTAGAGTCTAGTCGCGATTTTTAATTTGACAAAAACTTTCTGGAAATTAAGCTACGAGTTGCAATTCACTAATAAAATCTTAAAGCTGACCTCAAGTAGAGAGCTCTCATCACAATTCCCATAAGCGATCAGACCAGTCAAAGGTTTAAATTTTTTAAATGTATAAGCTTCTATATAACTTATTATGAATAGAGGTAACTTATTATGAATAGAGGTAACTTATTATGAATAGAGGTGACTATATCTTAGAATTACAGAAGATGAAAGAGGTAACTTTTCAGGCTAGTAATGTTTAAGCAATTTATCACAAGGATATGTAGCTTATTATTAAACTATAAATTTATTGTCAAAGTTCTATCTCAAATTTTGAATTTTGAAACTTAATAATACACAGTATTCAATCTTTTTCTATTGCTTGTCCCCAAGTTTTTGCAATAAAATGTTCAAAATAAAAACTAAATTTATTGCATAACTAACCTTAGCTGTTTTGTCATGCTCCTTAATAGCATTGTAGGCAGCCATGCCAGCTGCACCAGCTCCAATAATCAAATACTGCACTTCTTTTGGTAAATTGTAGAATTTGTGAGGGATCTTTTTAATCTTACGAGGTTTCCCTGACAAAGTTGGCAAAGAACATATATAAGAACTTTTATTAAAATAACACATAGTCTAAAATTTTTCTTGGTGTCATAAAATCTGTACAAAAAGAGTTATGAAGTTTTCATCTCATGTAGATGATTGTCATTATAATGTTTGCGCACATTGTATATGCATAAATTGAGATTTTTAGTAAAACATACTTTATATTTATACTTTTTATAAATACAATTAATGTATCGATAGCTGCCTTTATACTACTATTTTACAGAAGTATATTTATGATACCCATCATATTCTATGGGACTGAGAAAAAAAACACACAATATACGCAAATATCTTGTTTGTAATTGCCTTTGTGAAATGAAAGGTCTGCAGAACTCATCTTTAATAGAAATTAAATAATTGTACTTTCCACTTTTTCGCTTGAAAAAATAAAATTACTAGAATATTCATTTCTGCTCAATAATTTTCTAAAGCATAGTCAATAGCAGAAACAAAGTTAGTTTATCAATGTGCCTCTACTCAAGGATGCTTCGGAATAATAAAGCATATCATGTGAGTATGTGGTATATGCTTAACATAAAATATTAATTATCCTTTCTATATTTTTCCACTAAATAAATATATTTTTCCCACATTTGACTTCACATTTTCACTTTTTCTTTTTCAAATTATTTATGAAAAAAAAAGCTTAATAGTTTAAAACATGCTGAAAAAATTATTAAAGCTTAAAGTTTACATCCTTCTAATACATTCTTCACAAACATATTGCAGCTTATTTTGTAGACTAAAGTTTCCTTCTGAGCTACTCTAATATAATAAATAATATTCAAATGAAACTAACAATCTGTCTTTGCCTCCAATAATAGTCTTCTCCTAACCTTTCGTTCATACAGTTGGTAAACCTGAAAACAATTTCCGCTGTATTAACATTTACGTAGGGTATAGTTATTAGTCTCAATAGGTATATAAAGAGCAATGTTCGCTGATACAACTTACTGTTATTAAATTGTTCAATCAACTATTTAATAACAATGGAAATTAAGATTCTTCCATGACTTAGGTTTTGGTAATTTAGCTTCATTTAAAGAATTTGACAGACAGACAGATGCTTATCTTTCATTAAACCATGTACCAAAATTAATTGTTATTTGTACAACTATTTAATTTACGTATTAGAAAGGATTGAAATATTTTTCAAATTACAAGGCTAAAGCTATTGATTTGTAAAGAGATTTTATAATATTTAAGATTTACTTTATCTCATTAAGATGTCTTGCTATTATAGTTGTTTCTGTTACATACAATAATTAAACTACAAAGAAAACTGTTCTGAAAAAACAATAGAATTATATAGCAACAGACCATAATCAATCGATCGAATTGCAAACGCTATCCCGCATTCTCAGCTGTCACTAGCCGATATATCTAAACGCCCAGCAACACGGTTGAATCAACAAGCCATAACAAAGTCACGAAGCACAGACTCAAAGCTTAATGACGTCCACTCAGCATGGTGAGTGGCGGCGTAAAAGGCAAATGTGTTCGACATATATATATATATATATATATATATATATATATATATATATATATATATATATATATATATATATATATATACACACACGTATGTATATATATATATATACAAGGTGGTGATGTGCGGACCACTTACCAATGTTTTACTATTTTTTGTCTCTGTCTACTCTTATCTCTTTTTGTACTAAGCGTTTTATAGATAAATAGATGACCTTTCGCAAATAAAATCCCTTTCTGTTCTATTCATCAAATCAGAGATTTATTAACTCTTAACACCATTCGTGGGAGCAGGGGCAGGGCGGTTACCCGCTCGCGGCTCTGTGTATTCTCAGTACCCCCGAGAGGATAATGTAGGTCAATAGATTGGCAACAGCTCTAATGCCTTTTACGGCAAAAATAGATACAAATGGGGGAAAATACCACCGTTACGATCATGAATTCGAATGCATGACATTATTGTGCATTTGCCTGATCTAAGAGGTCCTGCGCGGTCTCCACTTGATGCTTGGTCTTGCCTGTTTACTGACAACATACACGATAGATTCGATTGTTAAACACACTAACCTAAAAATCATCGACTATTCAGTAACACACAAAACTGAAGCAGCATATACGTATCACGTCAGTTCAAACAAAATGCTTGCATTCATCGGGTTGATGTTTCTGACAGGCATATTCAATCTGGAAGGGAAGACGCTCAGGGTCTGTGGTCATCTAAGTCAAGAAGAAGACCTATTTTTAGAACAGTTACGAGTCAGATTTTCGAATCTATGATTCGATAATGAGAGTATGAGAGAAGAACGAAAAAAACTAACCGGCTAGCCCTCATATCTGAACTATTTGATAAGTTCATAAAAAATTGTAGACAAAACTACAGCTGCTCCGAGTACATGACTATGGACGAAATGTTCGTTCCTTTCAGTGGACGGTGCTTGTTCCATTTGTACATGAAATCCAAACCAGCAAAGTACGGTTTGAAAATAATGTGTTTGTGTGGTGCGAAGACCCACCACACAAACACATTATTTTCAAACAAGACCCCTATTCAATGCTTTTATTTATGCAGGAAAAGAAAGACAAGCTCAAGCTGATTCAATGTTGACCCACGAAGAATGTCTTGACCCTTTCAGAACCGATTTATGGAACTAACAGGAACATGACAGGAGACAATTAGTTTACTTCAATTAAGCTGGTTGAAGCACTGAAACAAAAACAACTTACATATGTCGGCACAATATGAACAAACATAAAAGAGATTCCTCTGCAATTTCTTCCACAAAAAAACGACCAGTTCTTTCGTCAGTTTTTGGCTTTCAAAGTGACTTTGGTGTCATCTGTACCTAAAAGGAACTCAAGTATCGCATGTATCGTAAATGCATCGTGAATCTATTATGAATCCTGAAACCAAAAAGTCGGAAATAATCGAATTTTACAACTCTGCTAAAAGTGGAGTCGACGCTCTGGATCAAAATGTGCAGCTTACTCAGACAATAGGAAGAGTCAAAGGTGGCGAACTATAATATTCTGTCCTATGTTGAACATATCTATAGGAAATAGCCATGTGCTCCATTCTGCATTCAATACTGAAATGATGAGCCGTTAGAAATTCCTAAAGAACCTTGGATATGCTTTAGTGAGTCCTCACGTTCAGGATAGAAGATCTACAGAAACTCTTTCAAGGGAGCTAAAAGGGATGATGGACAAGTTTTTGAGAGAGGTTGGTATTGACCCGCCTGAGGACCCGTCAACATCTGAAGACTTCTCAACACAGCCGAGTCAAAATAAGAGATCAAAAAAAGCAAGATGCCATTTGTGCTTCTGACAAAGAAGGATAGTAATATTCCTAGAGTGTGCTCAAAATGCCAAAAAAAATGTATGTCATGTACATTCCATTGACGTAAAAATATGCGACAAATGTAACAAATAACGTAAAATAATAATATATAATATAATACATGACATAAATAAAGATTGTCTTATAAGACTGAAAATGTTCCTACAAAATTGTTATAGACTGATAAGTAAACAAACCTATTATGATTTTGCATGTTATTGAAAATATTGAAAATTTTATTCTTGTTTTTTATTTTAAGTTGTATATCTGAAAGGAAAAAAAGACACATTTGGTTTTAAATTTATTTTTTCGTTTTCATTTCAGTACGTAAACTAGACTCTAAAAAATTATTACCAAAAAGGTACTTATTTTGTGCAAGACGTTGGAAATGTGACATTTTTGTTTAAAATTTTAATAAAACCGATTTTGTTGATTTGTAATATGTCTTAATTATTTTATAAAAAAAATCCTGAAAAAATTATTAATTCCCAATTAAATAAATGAATACATGATGGACCTAGCTCCCCCCACGAGTGTATATGTGTGGCTAGAAATATCGAGTGGTGCTAAGGGTTAAACCAAACTGCCTCTCTAAAATATACTATGACTCACAATGGATTATTAACATAAAAGATGTTTACAGCAAATAGGATTATTACTTGTAGTCTTAAAAGAAGGATGCTAGAAATTACGAAATATTACGAGTATTTTGTTAAATTGAAGGGTAGGGAGTTCAGCTTTTCTTATTTCAATTGATAGAGTGTAGTCTTAGAAGAAGCAAGAAAAACACAAAAATATAAAAATGTGTGGCTGCTCGATATTCTGTTGGGATTAGGACATAAACCCTGTTTTCAAATATAATCACATGAAAAATAGAACATCTAGAAATGTTAGAGAATTTTGTTAAAATTGGAGGGTAGGTAGATAGTTAAGCTTTGATTATTTCTGTCGGTAGTGTTGGAGGGTAGGTAGGGGATAGGTAGGTCAGCCTTTATTTTATGTCTGTTGGTAGTGTGTAGCTTAGAAGAAGCATGCATAAAACCTGTTTTCAAACATAACCAACCACCACATGATATATAGAACATTTAGAAATGTTAGAGTATTTTATTAAAATTGGAGGGTAGATAGTTCAGCTTTGTTTATTTCTATTGGTAATATGCAATCTTAGAAGAAGCATGCATAAAACCTGTTTTCAAACATAACCAACCACCACAAGATATATAGAATATCTAGAAATGTTAGAGTATTTTGTTAAAATTGGAGGGTAGATAGTTCAGCTTTCATTATTTCTATTGGTAATATGCAATCTTAGACGAAGCATGCATAAAACCTGTTTTCAAACATAACCAACCACCACATGATATATAGAACATCTAGAAATGTTAGAGTATTTTATTAAAATTGGAGGGTAGATAGTTCAGCTTTCATTATTTCTATTGGTAATATGCAATCTTAGAAGAAGCATGCATAAAACCTGTTTTCAAACATAACCAACCACCACATGATATATAGAACATCTAGAAATGTTAGAGTATTTTATTAAAATTGAAGGGTAGATAGTTCAGCTTTGATTATTTCTATTGGTAATATGCAATCTAAGAAGCATGCATAAAACCTGTGTTCAAACATAACCAATCACCACATGATATATACATTTAGAAATATTAGAGTATTTTGTAAAAATTGGAGGGTAGATGGTTCAACTTTGATTATTTCCATTGGTAATGTGTAATCTTAGAAGAAGAATACATAAAAATTGTCCTTCAAATATAACCACATGAAGTATAGAACGTTTAGAAATTTTAAGAGTATTTTGTTAAAATTGGAGAGTAGGTAGTTCAACTTTGATTATTTCTGTTGATAGTACATACAGTCAGATTAAGAACAGGGTGTATGTTTTCATTACTTCCAATCTGGACTTATCCCAAATTAAACAGAGATTTTGAAAGTATAGTTAAGTACCCAATTTTTAAACATCCAATAGTTAGTTGCAATATTACAGGTATTTTCCAAAAATGTTTCGAAAATAAATTTTTGACAAAAATGAATTATTTATTGAAATAAATAACTATGCTTTATAGATTAATTTGTGCAATTTTTCTGATAGTGGGGTCTTGGCCATCATATTAATAATGAAGGTAGAATTACCTTATTAGCTGGTACAAATGAATTTAGTAAACATGTGTAAAATGAAAAATCTTATTCAAAATTAGAGGTAAGTGCACCCACAAGCTTCAGATAGTTTTCCACTACTTATTTTCTCTTAAATTTATCGCTTCAGTGACTATTACAACAATATTTAAAAAATGTAAATAAATTGAGAGTATCTATTACATTAACTTTTAGTAAAGATGACATTGTCAGCATACTTTTAGTAATGATGACATTGTCAGCATACTTTTAGTAATGATGACATTGTCAGCATACTTTACAAACAAATTCTGGTGACTGAAATTGCTTTTCATATTTGCTTTAGGCAAAAATCAATTGGTAGAACCCACAATGAGAATATTTATGAAATTGAATGGCATCAGAGGGCGTAACTGACCTGAAATGCTTACATTTTACTGTAATATCTAATAATTTAGATGAAATTCTGAAACCTGGAAAATTTGAATTTCAATATTAACATCAGAAATATTTAGAAAGTGTGACCTAACAAAATAGAAAGAGTCACAAATTTGGCAGTAAGAAGAAAAAGTCATCGAACGGTATCTTAATATCAAAATTGGCTAATTTTGTTTGCTATTTTTGTAAGGAGGACTACAATAGGAACAACACTTTTATGACAAATATGACAGATACCCTGTAAAATTATATTATATGATCTGTAAAAAGGCCTGAAGAAAAATTGGATAGTAGTGAGAAAGTAAACCCTAATAACAGACAGCCATTGACAAAACTTCACATCACACTGCTGCCACCTAATTAAGGTCAGACTAGAATCCTCATTAATAATGTCAAAAATAACTGGCAGTATATCTTAATATAAATACAGCTGCCAGTATAAACATAAAACTTACATAAAAAAAAATACGTTTAATTTTAATTTTTAGTTTATATTTCGATGTTTCATTTTCATCAACTACTTAAATTATTTTAATACTTCTAGTACAAAAATGTTACATTCTTAATTCTATGAAATAAGGGGTACCTATGCATAATTTATTTGACAATGTGTGTATGTGTGATTCAGAATGTCAGTCTGTTGTAAAAATTTTTCAACTCACAATCCCACAACTGCCAAATAGAAATGCTAGAGCCAAAAGATATATCCAAGGAAACGGGGTCCTAGG
The DNA here is from genome assembly GCA_039881145.1 of Druceiella hillmani. Classification (NCBI taxonomy): domain Eukaryota; kingdom Metazoa; phylum Arthropoda; class Insecta; order Lepidoptera; family Hepialidae; genus Druceiella; species Druceiella hillmani. The sequence continues at coordinate 19,118,299 of JAYKKI010000029.1, forward strand.
TGGGGGCGGCGGTGCAGTCTTGGGTATCAGTTTTCGCTCTGTACATGGTTCAGCAAGTTTGGGTGCCTTACAGTTTAATGCTGGCTGAAAATAAGCACAGTGTTCACTTTAAATTATCAGAATATAAATAATAAATATCTTAAAAATAAAAAAGTCTTACAGAACTAATTAATAGGCAATTCTTGCGTTTATATAAGTCAAAACGGTGGAAACTTTATTTATATATTTCTAAATAAAAAATGAAAGTCAGAAATTGTTTGGTTATTATTTAAGTAATTAATTTTATTTAAGTAATAAAGTTGGATGTAAGTACTAAAAACAACCTTTTTTATTAAAAGATGTAACCAGATAACTATTTCATTTCCTTAATACTAATAGATTAGCAGCAGCTAGGGCATTTTCACAAATTTCAAAATCTCTCCCCTTTCCCCGCTGTATTCAACACTCATCTCAATTACTTATTTTGACTATAAAAGTTGTTTTTCTGTTTGAAATATTCTATGTTCATATAGCTACCTCAAAATAATAGATATGTTGACATAAAGAAAACTTACAAACTTTTATTTAGCATGAGTTCAAAAGCGATAAGTTGCAATACTGTAAATTGAAAACATTATTGCCCAGCATAAACCTTACATGGGACGCCAAATGTCCAGATTTTTTGAGATTACTAATAATTCTATATTTAATGTTGAACAAAATGAACTAATGAAGTCGAGTACACAAAAGCCTTCGAAACAAGATCAAATGCTTTATCTTGCTCCGTGCCAACCTGTCTACTCTAAGAAACCGAAATTTTGTTAATATTTTTCTCAATATATTTTAATGTTAAAATTATAAAACAAGTTACTTATTATGCATGTTAAAGTATGGTTATTCGTGTTAAGAATGTTAGTGTTGCCAAGTGTCCATGATTCACCACATAACCCAAAATATTGTTGAGCACTTTCATTGTAAAACATAAATATATATTTTTATTCAATGATTTAACTGTATTTTCCTTCCATGTCCTGATATTTAGTCCCTTCTACCAATTCATTTACCTCCAATTCTAATTTTGTATAAATTACAAATGCGAGCACTATTCAAGAATGACCTATGTCCATTGCGCGTGCAAGTTTTACACATTTTGATCTCACCTCATTTATTAGTGTTTGATGTCTTTTTTTACTAAAAAATTTAAAGAAAGGTGAAAATGTGGCACTTTGCGAGGATGGGGTGATAGTCGGAAAATGGAAAGATAAACGTCCAGTGATGTATGTCAGCACAGAGTTTCAAAGCGAAATGATGCTGGTAACAAACAAGCGGGGCCATACTACAAACAAACCTAAACCGATAATAAAATACGAGTTTATGTCAGGTAATTATTTAATTTGATATTTTAATATTTTATTCCCTATATGAATTGGCAACAGACATATTTTATGGAAAACAATAATATTGTAAGCTTTATTTGTTTTATTTTTTCAGGTGTTGACCGACAGAATCAGCTTCTGGCATTCTATCCATCTGAAAAATCTTCGTTGAAACTGGCTATCCATACTTTTGAGTTGTTGTTTATAAAGTTTTATAAAATATATAACACTTTGGAAATGAGAAAAAACACACTTGTGTGATTACCGTCTCGCAGTTATAAATCAACTGTTACCAGATAAAACTCACGCATGCGTTGCTGCCCTGAGTCGAAGAGCCGTTCAGCCAATGCATAAAATTGCTAAAATTACGGAAAAAAACTCAAAGGGTACTTTGAAACGTAAGATGTGCCGTCAGTATTCAAAATCTAAAAAAAACACAAAGACACGGTTTGGCGATGTGAGATGAGTGGAAACGAACCGGGTCTTTGCTTTGATTGCATTGACATTTATATAATGATTATTTTGGATATTTTTGATTTAATTTCTGTAGTATTTTTTTATATAGTGTATTTTTTTTATATAGTATTTTTTTTTTATATAGTGTATTTTTTTTATTAAGTAGTATTTTTGTTATATAGTGTTTTATATAGTGTAGTATTTTTTTTATTTAGATATAAAATTTGATTTTTTATGTGAAATTTTAATAAAAATAAGAAGTTATTTTTTGTGTTAAATTTATGTTAGATTTATTATCTCAAATTTAAAAGTTGATCTCTTGTATTCCAAAGTGAAATCTTAAGTAAATAGATAGTATTTACTAGTCCAAGAAATATTTAAATGTAACTACAAAGTTCCTATAATGTTGGGATTGTTATAAAAAAATATGTGATTTTTACTGGAATAAATTGTAATATAAATTGAAATAGATAGCTCTGCATATGGGCTGGCATAGAGATTGAAAGTTTCAATCCCGGTGCCAGGCCCGCATATGTGCGGAATTGTTATTTATTAATTCTATTAAAATATCATTTTTATGTATGTGTAAATGCTAATTTTAGAATATCTTGCAATATGGCAGCTAAAACAAAGTCACAAATAATTTGGCCATACGCATGTGACCAGGAATCTCAGCCGGCAGCGAAGTTGTCATGTCTCAGCCATATCTATTAATTAACTTGTTACTATGTATATATGTTTTTCAGATTATTTTTCCTACTTACTTTTTCTTATATTATATATATATATATATATATATATATATATATATATTAACATTTTTATTTTATATATACATTTTATGCAAACTCATTTTAGCATTTAGTTTTTTAATTTTCGCAACACAACTTCTGTAAAACAATGTGTTTGAACTTTAAAGAAACAATCTGACTGAAGTTGTACAATTAATTTCATTTTTCGTTTCTAGTACCAAAACTTTTGCACTTTAAATACGTGTTTATCAATGTGAGTGTCATTAAATCTATTATTTTTCCATTACTTCACAGAGGTAAATAATAGGTAACATATTTATTATTTACCTATTTGTGAACACTCTGCTGTGACATTTTGCATTGACTTGGATTTCCAGTGTCAATCTATGCAAAACTATGCTGTATAAGATATTGAAAATGTATCTACTATAGAAAATATTGTTCCCGTTAATAGTTATATAAAATGGAGGTGAATATGTAACTAAGCAATTACACTGATAGCACACATATATATATCATATTTTTACATCTGGTACGTTTTAATTTATGTGTATTTAAGTTGCAATATTTGTTTTTATGTGTATTTAAGTTGCAATATTTGTTTTTATGTGTATTTAAGTTGAAATATTTGTTTTTATCACTATTTAATCACTATACACATGTTTACACATATTTTGATCTTTCGCTTATGTAAATTAAACTAAACGACAAGTTATAAGAATAAAATTGTTATTGCATGAAACGCAGATTAAAATGTTAAGAGTTTTGTATTTGTATTCTTATAAAACTTTTTGGTTACAGGCCTTCAGAAACTATGAATATTTATGTCGATACACAATGAATTTTAGACAGCCTCGAGAAAACATAGCGTATGGAATACTAGCTTGTCTAAGAGTATGACAATGTTGCAAACGAGCCCATCTCATACATTTTCTATTCTATTCTTTCCTAAGAATTGTACAATGGACAGGTTAGCTAGTGTATGTCCATAATTGCTTTATTTCTACTGCTCTTATAATAGTTGGGTCATTACAAATAGGGACAGAATGGTTGCATATTTTATAACATGTATATGCAGAATGTTATACGCTAGTATGACTATTCCAGGCAAATACTTCCTACTCGTACAGTATCACACCTATAACAACAGTAATTCTAATTGTACCATAAATTCTTGTGAAATTATTAGATATTTCATTATTCTTATGTATTACCATAAATTCTTGTGAAATCATCAGATATTTAAATAACACTATAATTTTTTTAAAAAGATATCAGTAAAAATGCATTTAGTACAAACCTTTACATTGCAAATAGGCATTGGTTTCAGTGTCACATTCGGTCTGTTAATTCTATAAGGATCATTCGCGACATCTTTATGTCTTGGTGGCTTCGAACATAATTTATCCTTCTTTGTGGGGTTCTTGCAGTTATGCAATTGCATTCGACATATTGGTGCTGCTAATTATTGATTAGGAAAAATGTTAATTACGAAAAAGATATTAAACTAGTAAAGATATTATGTGTTCAGAGTCTCTGTAACCTGATGGTATAGTGAAAAACACCAGCACAAAATCAATTAAGATATACTATTGCTGCTTTACAGTTTTACTAGCTTCATCAATGGAAAGACCAGAAAAAAATTTGAAATGATTACTACAGAACTTTCAAGTGTTCCGATGCACACTTAACTGTTTTTCCCTCTTTTCTTATCTTCGACAATGAATTTGAATATGAATCTAAAATTATTACTACAGAACTTTAATGAGTAGTTCAACACACATTTAATTGTTTTTCCCCCTTTTCTTACCTTCAACCATGAATTTGAAAAATTTTAAATGATTACTACAGAACTTAATGAGTGTTCCGAAGCACACTTAACTGTTTTTCCCCTTTTTCTCATCTTCAACAATGAATTTGAAAAATCTAAAATTATTACTAGAGAACTTTATAAATGTTCTGATGCACACTTAACTGTTTTTTTTCCACTTTCTTTTATCTTCAAAAATGAATTTGAATAACCTAAATTATAACTATGGAACTTTATGAGTGTTCCGATGCACACCTGAAAATTTCTCTTATCTTCAAAAATGAATTTTAAAATTCTAAAATTATTACTACAGAACTTTATTACTGTTTTTTTTTTCAACACTATTACCAATAATGTTATTTGGGTATGAAATTATTGCGACAACATTATTAAATTACTAATCAAGTACGAAGATATTATTTAATTAATTATTATAAATAGGAGGGACGCTAGGAGTTTGCTGTGCCTATATATATAGTTGTCGTTTGGCATATCTAACCAACCATAATTAAATGATTAAGTGGAATAAATGCACTTTATGTCAACAGAAGCTAATGAAAGTTCAAAGTAGTAAAATTTAGTAACCTATGATACAACCAGCTTCACTTACCAAGGTCCTTTTCAGTCAATATAAAACGATTGACAGAGCATGGACTTATGAGCAAACCTAAAACCGAATTCTTTCTTAGCATTTGTAAAGTTAATAAAAAATGTTATATTAGTTTCAAATGTATATTAATATTTTTGTTTTAAATAGTATTATTAATTGAAGATAATTTTTATGACATTTTTTTAATAATTATTTTATTTTTTCATTGATTTTCTAATAATTTCATTACAAATAATTGTCAAAACATTGTACTGGAAATTTTTTTTGAACGCTGGAATGATTGCAAGTGACTTTTATTGAAATTTGGAATGTTATTTGTTTTCTTGTATGATAAATATGCCAGCAATAACAACTTATGCCAGCATTACCTAGTTTTATGAAGATTTATTAAACCAAGAAAAACGATATAAAAGTGGTTATTCTAAAAAAGAAATCATAAACTTAATATAATTGCATTTCAAAATTATTCCTAATCCAGAATTTGGTAATTCTCTGATATCCATTATAAAAGGCATAATAATACTTGTATATGATAAAATTGGAATATAAATTAAAATTGACATTTTCCTTTTTTCTGTAGTGGATTCTCTAGCAATCTGTTGTGAAACTGACGTATGATAAAATCTATACTCAATATTATTTTGTACGATGATGTAATTTTTTCAAAATATCGAAAATTGTTCCGAAATTCCTGAACTGGAAGTCAGCTTTTTAAAATGTATCTGTCATACATCAGTTCCTCTAGTGGCCGCTGACACAATGTTTATTCAAAACTTTTCAAATAAACATTTATTTGTTTAACTTACAGTTTTTGAAGCTATAACTTAAAGTAAAAGAAGGATGTTGTCACTTTAAATTTTTATAAAATTCCTGGAATTTTCGTTTTATAAAATTTCAGAGTCTATACAATTTCGCTATCAAATTTATTTCAGAATCAATTGCTTAGAATTCGCCTTTTCAAAGGAAACTCAACTGAGCCTTTTCTTAAAGTGTAGATAAATGTAGGTAGGAATTTTATGATAATATTCAAAGAAATTATGAAGTATTTTTAGTACGAAAGTTGAAGTTTGACAACCTGCAAGACCTGTAACCTATATTGTTAAATAAAATTACAGTCTGTTGTAAAATTATACTTTATGGAAAATCTTGTTAAAACCAAAATATTTTGACTTCAGCACAAGTAAGTAAAAAGTCGATCCAGTTAAGTGAAGTGTCACTTGTAGTGTGAACATTGACATTCTATACTACAAAGCTTTCTTGTTTATTTTCATATTTTTTAATTTAGAAGAAAATTCAAATTTAGTGGACCGGAAAATTTCTAAATCACATGCGGCGTACAAAACTACACGAAAAATGTGTTATGTAGATGGAATATCATCCACAGGAAATTTGAGTACTTCATGAATGGAGATGACAGTGAGGTAGAAAGAAAATCTAAAGAACTCGAACTTGATACAATTTTACAATACATAAACTTTATAAGCGGTATGAATATAAATAAAACACTAGACTAGATTTTAGAATCCAATCTCAGAAACTTAGAAACACCGGACTAGAGTCCAATCTCATAAAACTTTCAACCTTCTAAGCGACTAAATTTTTTCGAGCTGAATTGTTATGTTAACTGGAATATTAATAATACGATAAGAAAACTTTTTTTTGAAAATTTGCATAATTATTCCAGCAAAGTCCAAGCAGTTTTTAAATAAATATTTCTGATACTGCAATAATATAAGTTCACATATTTACAAAAGAGAAATATTGATAGCGGGAAGAGCTAGCTGTGAATCCAGTTAGCCCTCACCAGTAGCATTGTCTCAGTGGGTCAGTGAATCGCAAATTGCCAGTGAAGTATAGCTTGTTTCAGTTTCACGCTCTCTACCTCCATTAGATAGTAACTGAGTAAATAACTCACTTTAATGTATTAATATCATTGAGACGATTAGTAAAACAAATGTTTATTAGTGTCAGTTTCAGAATAATAAGAATATATATATTTTCTTTAAACAAAGTTTTTTTTTAGTGCACAATACAATTAATATTTTACTTTTTATTACAGTTAATGTTGTCTTTGCTGTTAAAAATTTAGATTAAATAAATTAAAAAGCAAACAAAATAGCTACTCTTAAGCATACCATTCACATTACTTCAATCGATGGCCTTAACAAAAGCTCGACACGATCAGTCCAGTGTGTTTGAACTTGAGGTTCACATTTCAGACAAATGAGTACTCGAGGCATCTGTATTACAGAAAGCTCGCTTGCAGGTATGTGCGCGTGCCTGAAATTGTTGTGCAAACTGCTCATATGTAATTTAAATTTTATCATGTCTTTCGATGATAATAGACACTTTTGGGAGTAATTGATTCTATTCCATTATATAAAAAATATATGTTCTTGTGGAAAGAAAAAACAAAACGTTTTATAACATACTAATGGGGCATGGGGCATATGAAATTTAGATGACAAAAACTAAAATATTCTTTAAAGAAGCTAACAAGAATTTTCTTAAAAAAATTAATTCACTTCAGGTCTCCTCTAGAAGGCAAGATGACCATTTAGAGAGTGCCAAAAATAGTGTAGTAGGTTCCAATGAATCATCGGAAGTTACATCATGGTCCTTAAAATTCTTAAATTTCTTTTGGACTAAGAGGATCTGCAATGGTATTTTGGTCGGACAGCATTGAATTGGAAACAAAATATGAAGATACATTTAATTCTGTGGTTATTTTCATGTAGGTAACTTATGTATACACAAGCACACACACACATAAACACAAATACTTACATACACACACACACAAATCTTCTCCCGCATATACACACAGGCACATACATGTACACACTGCTCCCCCTCTCTCTCACACATATATACACACCTCATACAGAAGCTGTATTATGCACAATAGGTTCACAGAAAAAAAATGGTTTTAAAATATATGTATGTAGGTGTATTAAAATTTTATAATGTTATGCAATACGTAGTAAGTTGTATTAGGTAACTACCTGTTATTCTGATCAGTGAAGAAAGATTTTTTTGTATTTGGCTGACAATTTTTCTGCGTTTACCGAAGCAATGGCACATGTAGTAGTAGCTTACAATGGCATCTCATGGCATCATATGGTCATCATCAGTTCTGTTGTATCAATCCCCTTTAAGAAATTTTCTAGTTCCAGTCTCTTCTATGCGAACATTATTTTGAGCATTATATGAATGTGTCTTGCAAAGAAGAAAGTTATGTAGAACACGACCCGTGTTAACAAAACTCCAAATCAACTGCCTCGGGATAGTCCATAATCAAACATTTTCTTCTCAGAATCAACTTCACTACTTTGTCTGTATAGCGTCATGAAATTCACCCAATAAACATGTAAGGTAGTTTAGTTTGAGTTTCAGAAGTTGGCACTGTTTGCAATAGTTTTAGATAGTATTAAACATAAAAATCTGTTTGCCTAAATCTGTTTATTTACCTGTATCAGATATCTTACTTTCTTTCACAATTTACATAAATAAATTCATAATTGGCACTAATGACTGCAAGTATTACTATATTATTAAAAGCTCTATATTTGTAATAATGCGATCTGCTTTCTAGTGGTTGTTAAATTGGTACGTGTTTCTCATCAGCAACCCCTAAACAATTATTGAAATGCTACAATTTCTTGAAGTCAATCACTTTGTTGATCCACTCTTCTTCTTTTGATGGAAACTGTGTCTTTTTATTGAAGTGAAAACTTCTTTAGCATCGTTGTGATTTGAAAGTCGATGAAACGAAAAAGCGACAGTAAAAAGAGACAGACACATAAATTCATAAGATTTAACGTGGGAGAAAATGAGATAGGAAGCATTATACAGTGTTTCTTATGTTCGTGGTTCTCTTTGTGCTCTGCTTCGTACCCCCTCCACTCGTGTTTACCAAGGCATAGCGAGAGTTTGCTTGGGTCTTCGCGTTGTACGTGTGTTAATGCGTGTTTATGCGCGCAATTGAAAATTATATTTTGAATAATGATTGTGAGTACTTGTATGTAAATTTTCATAAAGTTTAAATTTGTGTGTATTCAATCATTTTCTGAATTAAAAAAAAACATAGATGTGTAAAAAATTTAAATAAGAGATTAATTTAATTTAATTATAAAATTAGATGAAATTTATCAATTTTATTTACATATTATTAATTATAAAAACTTTTCTAATTATTTTAGTTTTTATCAAAATTGAAAATTGATATTAAACTTAAAAATTAAAATTTAAAATTTTTGAAGGTTTCACTTCTACCACGTGTGAATTGCACACATGTTTTTATTTTTTAGTAGAAAGATGTTTTTACAAAAGCAAAATTTCTCTGCAAAGTACAATAAATATATCATCTTCATATACCCCTTAAACAACCGATTCTTCAACTTTTTCTCGCAAACAATTGCATAATAAATTATGGCTTAAAAAAAGGAAGGAGTCCTTAGAAACTTTTGCAATGAGAAGATTTACTATAAACACCAAACACAGAATCGTTAAGAGATATTATTTGATAAAAACATGGGGCAGAAATTTATAGCATAAAAATTTATTCACGTAAAACAGGGACACCTTAGCGACTTCCCATTATAAGTTTATATCCTCAACTACTTTCATACCAGAGGTAACCTCGGCCACTGGTCATCGTCTGTCCTACATTCAACAACTATTCTCAAGGAGCCATGAACAACCAACAGAATACACCAGAATACTTGCAGCTTAGAAATAATAATTGTAATTAAATATCTGTACTTATGTGTAAATAGTTTTTCTTCAATACTTGTATAATACAGGACGTGTTTTTGGAATTACCTTGCCAAGTAATTGGGAGAAATGACACAACAGAATTTTAAGTCTGAGCGGAGAGTTACTTGCTAAATATCTCAGAGTTGTAGCTAGGCATTCTCTTGGACTAATTACTTCCCTCATCATTGCGATCTTCTTTCAAAAAAAAAAGTGTCACTAATTCCAAAGACTCCTTAAAATTGGAACAGGCCATTCTCATATAATTCACACTGTGAATGCTCGATGAATGAATACAATTCAGTAAATTTAAATGAGTACATTGTTTGTTGTTTTTCTTTGTCTTGTCAGAAAATATTAATAATATTACACGGATTAGAGCTACTTTATCTTGCTTGTATAGAACAAGCAGCATTTTCATTGTATCTCAGTATTTTGATGAATATTACGTTTTAATCATGATTCCCGAATTGAATTGATTTTATGTATTTAAGAAAATTTAATTTTTTTTTGCTATAAAATGAGTGAAGCTGGGATCATCTGATTTTTAATGGACCTTTAATATTGAATGTATATTTAAATATAAACGGATTCTTTAAATAAAAAATTGTGTAAATATATGCATATGTAGTAAGAAAGTCTTCTTGTAATACCAACATATTTCATTAGCTTATTATTATACCATTACAGCTAGGTTTCACCTTAAAATCCACTAGTTTTTCAAAATTAAATGCAATACATATTTACTATCGCAAGCGTCAATAAATAAAGACTAGGCAGTGAAAGGGCAGTTACTTTCTATTTTTCCAAGAATATAAAAAGAAAGTTCTAAGTGGACATTGTGATAAATGAATGTCATTCATGTTTACAATTGTTTATCGCTTGTGTACATGAGTATTGCCCAAGATATCATTTTGAATCTACTTTTTAAAACTTTAAAAATTTCATATTAATTTCGGAAAAATACATTAATCTCGTCGTTGTTTACTACTGTTGAAATGAAACCAAAATCTAAATAGTTCATTTCCATTTCTTTCCTCCCGTGCCACTTTTCGGTATTTGGTCATTCAAACTTGAACTGTTGATTTATTTGTTTATTAAAAATCTTTCCGTTTTGTAAAATATTGGTAAGTAAAATATCAGTTTATTTACTGATTTATTACAATATTAGCTATACCAACAACACTACTTTATGAGCAAATTTTACACACCCAAAATAGAAACCAACGTCTCTTATGCGCCTTTGTTTCATATTAGTAGATAAGTAGACAGTAATAAGGAGTGCGTGGGTCGCGGAGGAGGGAAGTCGAACGTCCCTCTCTGCAGAACACGTTTCGACCTATGCACTGTGCTATATTCGTATACATATACGTGAATATATTCACAATTAAATAAAACTACGTGATGTAGTATTATTTCTACTTTCTTTAAGTTCTTTACCACGACCTAGGTTTCGTTGTTTGTTATTCTCAGTAATATATTTATACAAAAGCAAGTGTATCTGAAAGTTAGAACAAGGTTATACCACTAATTCTACGTATCCCCGTTTTATTTATTCCTTTATTTATTTATTTTTTTTTTCCTTTACATATATTTCCTTTACTACATTTAGATGTGTAGTTGGGCTGAAACAATTTGAAGAGTACTGTAAGATCAATGTTGTCTAACTATATTATGTCTAGAAGATATTTAGTATGGGTGATGAGATTAGATTTAGTTGTTCGTTTAATATATTAACTTTGGGGTCTTTTTTATGTCTGTTTATTTCTAATGTTTCTATGATATTAAGTTTATTGCCTTTTGTATTTATTTGTAATATATAGGGGGCATTATCAATATGAGGGTGATGGTTATTTTAAATGAGGTGTTTAGCAAAGTGAGATGTATCTGGTTTGTTATTTCGCCAGCTGGCAATGAGTTATTTGTGTCTTGTAGTAAAATCTCTTCCTCTTTGACCTATGTTATATGTTATGTTATGTTATGCTATGACCTACATTAGTACAGACGTGACATTTAAGTATATAGATACCACTATTTTTATGTTTATCTATTTTTTCTTTATTATTAATAAGGGTTTTACCCAAGTTATTTAAAGTACTATAGGCACATGTTGTATTATTTATATTTTTATTTTTAGTTAAGAGTTTTCCCATTTGAGTGATACGTTACCTATGTGTGCGATGGATTTATAGTAAATATTATTATTATTTGGTGCGACCGGGTATATTTCTTGTATTAGTATTTTTCTTAATTTATTATGGTACAGTTTTGTGACAATTGATGGGTTATAATTATTATTTACTGCGATTTATTTTATAGTTTTTATTTCTTTACGTAAAATAGGTTTTTCTAGAGGGATGGTTAACGCTCTGTGAATTATCGAATTGAAGGCTGCTAACTTATGGGACCCAGAGTCTTGTGAGTGACCATTAATTATGGAGCCTGCGAATATGTCTTTTCTAAATGTACTAAATTTATGTTTATTATTTTTGTGTTCTATTGTTATATCTAAAAACTTTAGTTTATTATCGGATTCTACTTGTAAAGTGAATTTCATATTGTTGTGTAGGGAGTTGGCAAAGTTAACAAACTGGTCTAACTGTCGCTGTGTACCTTTCCAGCATATAACGATGTCATCAACGTATCTATAATAGTATACTATATTGGTTGCTAATTTACTGTTTAAGAGGCTGGTTTCTATATTGTTCATAAATAACTCGGCTAAAAGGGGACTGAGAGGGGAGCCCATTGCATCGCCATTGACTTGTTGAAAATTTTTTTTATCGAATAAGAAATAATTTTGGTCCATGCAAAATTTAAATAGGTCTCTAATTTCCGAAGCTTTAATGGGATTTAACCGTTTCTTTTCTAAGATATCTGAAATAATATTTAGGCAATCTTTTGGTGGTATATTAGAAATATTTAGGCAATCTTTTGGTGATATATTCGACGTAGTAAACTTATTTTCTAAATATATTACTGAGAATAACTTCCGTTTAATTTTATTATATAGACCGGGACATTTACATTGTATAACCTCATAGAATAACATCAATTTAATTTATTACCTTCACTAAAATATTTGTATAACATCCATTCCTGGAAATATAATAAAACCTTTCACCGCTCGCCTACAATAAACTCACTAACATAAGCAGTGGGAAAACCCACACAAAACCGGCTTCCGCTATTGTTTTGAAACATATAAATGCTGTAGATGTTCCTAAGAGTTAATCTTTGCTAACACCCACCTGAAGATGTTGTAATACAACGAAACTTAGGTTGTGGTATTATCTTTATTAACATATGTATTGTCGGCATTTCTAAAAAAACCTGCCAAGCACGAATGAAACTCGGACTACGAGGGTTCCGTACACATTTAGGTACTTATAAACATTTAAGAGTACGTAGCATTTCTATTAAACTATTTACAAATATTTGTTTTTCACAACGTAAATATATTGTCTATATTTTTCACAGGTGTAAAAATAAAATAAATATACAAGTATATAATGCCACGTAGAATTAAAAATCATTGATTTTTGGATTTTTCCCTTTACTTGAACTATCAAACCTCCCATTATGCTGTCTATAAAAATTGTAAGTCAATTGGAAGTAAGGCAATGCTATAAATTAAAAAAATATGGTTTAAAGGCCCATATCTTTTTGTTGCTCAAGTTTTTTCGGAGAAAAAGAGGTTTGACAGATAGATAACCGGGTGGCCAGACGACTTAGTAATCCTTTAAGAGTTCCATTCTTTTCATGTTGAGCAACAAAACCCTAAAAGGAATGTGTGTTTTTTTATATACAATATATTCTTTTTCCAATCACGGGCAGATTTTGACTTATTTCATTTGCATATTTTATATGAAGAATACAAAAAGAATTTCTTTATTTGATTTATTCAGTTGTATCTTTTTTTTTTCAATGCATCCAATGCATTTTAAAGTAAATCCATAATATATAAGTATAAATTTTTTTATTATGTTTCATAAAATTCATTATGTATACGTCCGTCAAACATTTGTCCAAACAATAATTTTTCCACTCCTTTCATCAGTTTTTGCTGTTAATTTTTTTTATTGAAACTTTTAATGGAGAAAAGTCTAATAAAAAAACTTTAGTGGTACCAGTATTTACCAATATCATTAAATTCAGGTCAATTATCATTGTACTAAAAATTATTGACATCTGGAATTCGCAACGATTGATCCGTAAGATAATTTTTATTTACTATTCTTACAGAGTTACAGATTACAAATTAAAATAACCTTAAATTTATTATATTCCCTCATTTTCAAAACTGCACGGCAGGAAATAAATATTTCTCATAAAATCTATTCATTGATTTTTAAAGGTAACTTTTGATTTTGACGGACTCATGAACATACGATCAAATAACAAAAGTATAGTTTCGAAACTTCAAAATTTCTCTTTTAAGAATGCATGATTTAATATTTTATTTTTTAAGATGCAACATCTAGTGACAAGTAATATTTAATAGCAATATTAATAATTTTAGTAGTATTTTAATTTTGTGTCATAATTATAATTTATGACAACAATAAAGTTTTTAGGTTCTTCTTAAGATAGAAATATCCCAACTATTGTGCAAAATGGCTGATAGTTAAGAATTTTTTTCTAAGTTGAAAAACATACATGCGCACATGGTCAAACTTGTGACAATGCAAAAAAAAGAAATAAAAACTCATTGCAGTTTTGCAGTTTTTTCTATTTCTTATGATTCCTCCTCGATCCCTATTCTTTCCAATGGCAAACTCTTAAGTATCTTCCTAAACTCAAAATTATCCTGAAACATTCGCATTGAATATGTCATCTCCTGATGCCAGGTTAATATGAATATTCTCTGTGCACTTTCTAGAGTGTGGCGGAGCTCACGACTTATCACATTAAAGTTAATATATAACCCTCTAGTCCGTAGTCAGCTAAACTACGGTTCATTTCTCCTTGATCCTATTTCCAAATCCAATGCCACCAAATTGACCCGCATTCAGTCTCAAGCACTGAGGATCATAACAGGTGTAATGAAATCCAGTCCCATAAATGCCCTACAATGAAGGTACTTTTTAGGCATCTTCCAAACTATGGCAGATGTATTTTATTTATGGTCCTTTGATAGTGTTATTATCTTGCCTGAAAGATGGTACTATTTGGGGAACAATGAATTTAATATGACCACCATGCACCATGTAAGTTAACCCTTGTTTTTACATGGAACTTCTGTGGTTCAAGAATTTTGTGTTCATCACAGCCTTATTTAACTATAATAAGCTAGCTAATACATTTTATGAGTCTGTTCAGGATGTTGCATATTAGCATGCTTGTGAATTTCAGTTCAGTTTAATTTTTGGTAACATAATTAGAAATTAATAATCTATGGAAAAGCTGTCTCGTCCAAATCATGTCAATGCTTTCTCTCTTCTTGAGGATTTCACTCTAAAACCTGTTTTGGAATATCATTGGATTTCCTTCAGAGCTTTTGGCTAAACTGCTTCCTCTTATTGTGCCTCATTCTATACTCATTCATTATTCTACAAAGACTTTGGTAGATATCTTCTCAGGTCGGAATATTTGAAGAGTACATCTAAGGCAGTGGTAGAATTCACATGGAAAATTGATATATTCATAAGAAATCTACAAAATTTCTCAGATTTAAATGTTAGTAGAGACAATAATTTAAGGCAGTGTAGATTTCTTTTTCCAGTTTTATGGCTTTTTCATTTATTTTATTTACAACTATAGAAATTTTGTAGGTTAACAATGTCTATGAGGTTTAGTGATATAAAAGTACAAAGCTCTTAATAAGAAACCAGTGCCATTTTTTCAAGTAGCTGACCAAAATTGCATTTTATACTGACAAAAATTGCATTTTATATGTTTAAAGATATAATAGTAAGTCTTTTTAGGATTTGGATCGAATTGATAAGTTGAGATTGAATATTGGTGAAAT
The DNA here is from genome assembly GCA_039881145.1 of Druceiella hillmani. Taxonomy (NCBI): domain Eukaryota; kingdom Metazoa; phylum Arthropoda; class Insecta; order Lepidoptera; family Hepialidae; genus Druceiella; species Druceiella hillmani. The sequence goes on from JAYKKI010000029.1 coordinate 19,134,008, forward strand.
TTTTTTCAACGCATCTCACCAGGGTTATATTCTACTAGCACCCGCAATGCTCACGCACGCAACCACGATCATACACTTTCCACTAGCTTGTCTGCGTTGCAAGTGAAATAGGTTAGTTGGGATAACTATGAAGAAATGCTGGTCATTTAACAAAAAAATAACAATTTTATATAACATTGTATTTTTTTATGTATTAAACATTAGATAATAATTAACACTATGGTAATTTTAAAGTGTAATTTAATGTCTAAGAATTTGATGAGTGTTTACACGTTTTGCATATCCTGTTGTAATCTTTACTTCTATTAGGTACTAATTTTCAAAAATTATATAATTTACATACGTAAACTTCACATATCAATGTGCTAAATTCAAATTCACAGATGAAAGACTGCAACGATTCACTTTAATATGTTGATCTCGAAGTGGTTGTGAACAATGATGACATCAATAATATTTTCATCACAACAACCATGGTCACCAATTAGAACGCCACTGAATGACCAGTGAGTCTTTTGAACATTGCGATCGCCTACTGGAACGTAATGGATGCTGCTTATATAGCACTAAATATGACAAATGTACTAACACCCCGAACACAATAAATTATATTTTTAAAATATTTTACTTACATTGTAGTAAAATGAGTGTATCATTCTATTAATTTACTTTTGTCAATAGTTTTCTTCACATATTTTATTTCATTGATTAATGGTGGAATTTAATCACAGTTGTCATATAAATAAATTTTCTTAACTAAAATAAAAAAAATTATTTACAGCTGAATATTTATTGTTATTTTCCTCACTTTTTACTTTCAACTAAGTACCCACATGTGGTTAAAATTATGATAAATTATAAAGTACTAAGAAAGCATAAAAAAATTATAGTTATATAATATAAAATTATTAAAGCATAAAAAAGTATAGTCCAGTGCCTAGGCATTGTACTAATTTGATTCAATTTCCTACTCAGAAATTATTAATAAATATTCTGTTTTTTTTCTAACCTCAAAATTTAGAATATAATATCTAGGAAAAAAATTTCAAAATTACCTTTCCTTAGAAATTTCAAAATGAATTTGTTCAAACTTCCTATCTCTTTACTAAATTATGATGTTATTTATATTCAGTGTATTCTATGAGAATGAATGAGATAGGGAAAATCCTTTAAATTTAGGAATATATAACTCGCATATTTTCAATAAATTTTTCTAATTTTTTCACTATTGATTTTTAGTTAAACTTTCCATGCTATTTTACTGAAAACAACAAATTTATGAGTAGTCAACTACCACATTATGAGTGGTATCTCGTGTGATGTATGGTGCTGTAGCAGTGAGTGGCTTATATACCTATAATACAAATTCTTTATAAAACCCAACACTATAACAAAACAATAACATTTCATTGCGGCATCATAAAAGCAACATATACATAGAAAGACTGTGTTTTGCAAGACAGCATATGTGAACACTTTTATTATAATTATAAAAATTTATTAATTTGGTCATAATTCTTTCATTCAATTTTAGTTTCTTTATTGATTATTTCCTTTAAATTATCATGTAAAACTATGTTTCAAATTATTGTTAATATGTCATAATCCAAATTTTTAATATTTGTGTAAAATAATGTATAATTTTTCCATAATTTTGAGAAATTAGGGCTGAAATCAATGGTAAAGCATTAAACTTAAATACTAGTATCAGGAGAAATAAAATGCATCGACATGTTGAAATAAAATTTTTCTTCAACTTTTATGTCACACATAGATAACCTCACACCACTTGCGGCCATACGGAAACTTCGGAATCAATTACGCTTTACCCGCATATTTTGAGAGTATGTCACACATGATTTTGTATGCAACATTGCGAGTAAATGTTGTCTAATAAAAAAGGTGACAACAAACGATCTAGATCTCTGTCACTCCACTAGAATGAAAAACGGTAATGCAAAATCACAAAGGGTCTCTTTTGCAGCACACACTATGTGTAATATTCTATCACCGAGACACATAATTTTGCTTTCAATGTGTTTCATACCTCATTCCCAATGCTAAAAATTTATCTTCATGAACTTAAAGCCAGAGAGTAAAGTATAGACCAAAAAAAATGAATAATCAAAGGAAACAATCAGTTCCAAAAAGATTACATTTTTTAGATTAGTCTTAGCTATATCTAATAATACCCTTGAACAATATCTGTCAAGATTTGTATACATGTATTAAAAATAAACCAAACCAATTTAAATTCTTCTTTGTAACAAATACAATAGGCTCAGCTGATTATATACTCAAATTTCATTGCCTGTTATATTCGGTTTGGCAGTAGTGTTGTATAGCACCTTTCGGGAGCATTTAGCACTATGTCAAGATGAAGTTACAGATTCCAGAGATATTCAGAACTTTAGTGCATTGCTATCTAGAATTATTATCAGCAGTTGAATTTTTAGGGTTTTCTTTTAAACCTTCAAAAACCTATAAAACTTTTCTTTTTGCAATGCCGTGTATTAAACGTTTTGATCAATAAAATTATTAGTTAGTTCATCCGCAAAAATATGTCATACATAATCAAAAACAAACTTGTTTTCTATTTCAGTAGAAAATTACAACCTTCACAATTCCCCAATGCACTACTCAGACTACGTAACACCAGCATGAATGTAAAAAAATACCATCCTGGTATTTTTTTATATTATTAATAATTCGGAAAATTATTTTATACTTTTTAAATATGTATAAAATTATATTTGAATGTTACAAAAATATTGGTTTTAATTTGTTTAAGATAGTTCCCCTTCCTCGAGTTCTTAATGACTTAGGAGTACCCAGCAGCTGAATACAATGCTGCAATCTAAGCCCTTCTAAAGTGTGAGACAAGGATATACACTCGCCAATTCTTTTCAAGGTTTACAAGAGCACATAATAAGCTGAATAAATATCCCAAAATATGGTGTATATTGTATAAAAGCATTTCATAAAATGTAGAATCAAATTGTATCTGATATTCACTTATACCACAACCACTATACTAATATTGCACTGATATTGACATAGCGTAACTAAAAGTTCTTGTTTCTGTCGTGTTCATGCAGCCTTTCTTGCACAGTTCCTATAAAAGTATGAATTACATATTAATTTAGTGAGTAGCATATAAATTATGTATACTCTATCCTTGGAGAAGACATTCCAAAAAATTTGCCTAGTGAAAACCCTCATTCTGGATAGTATGAATGTTTTCACTAGGCAAATTTTTTATCTTTGTCTAAATATTTTGTTTTATTAGATTCTTAGAATTTCAGATCACTACAACTTCCTCAAATAAATAAATCTTATCACCGCTTTCAAACCTTTACAATTCCTTTTCTGATGAGGTAGTTAATTCAGTTTGTCTTCGCAATCATACACTACTAGATGATTGATTTTGATGTGAAACATCTAATGGCGCTTTGGGATGGGCGTTAAAATTTTAAATTGGGCTATCTTCGTCATATTTTTGGCTTTTTCCGAGTTAATTCTTCATTGCATTGTTAGCTCTTTCCGAGTTAATTCAGCCCGCTTGGTGTCTTGTCTACCATTCGACCAAGTTCGTGTCTCGTCGGCTCTTTCTGACTGAATTCAATAGGTCATTTATATCGGTGTATGGCATTGAATAGCCTTAAAATGTTGAGAGTTAAATAATTATAATTTCTGTCTTAAAATGTTAAAACGTTCATCTGGGTTTCGAACCCGAGACCTCTCACATTCTAAGCGAAAATCATACTCCTAGAGCAAAGGGCCATTGTTATGATTCTTGAAATTTCTGATATACATGGCTAAGCTTATTTTTTAAATAAAATTATTTTTAAGCATAAAATATTTTTGGCAATATTTTTTGATTGATGGCGCTATACTAACACATAGTCTAAATCTCTCGCATCTTCTGTCAGGTTTATTTGGGTCTGGTGAATATTTATAAATTTAGATGTTTCACAGCCAGGCATCCCATAATGGCATGATTTTTTTTTAATCTATAACTTAAATTATACCCAAAAGTACTCTGCATTATTCTAATTTAAACATATTAAAGATACATTAATCTCTTCTTTTCAGTATTTACGACGACTCACTAGCACAAAAATCGGCTCGAATGTTTCATTATATACAGCCAATTTCATTACATTCTTTTCGCCTTCTCCACTTTTACAAAAACATCATCATCATCATACACTCTATTAGTTATATATTAATTTCCAAGACTTAAGAACTTTTGAAATCAATATTAAAAATGTATATAATTTAAAAAAATCAATATATATTATATACTAAATATAACCAGAAAGACATATTTAATAAAACTAGAAAATTATAGCTCTTTATAAGCAAAGTTTATATGATTCAAGAAAATTACACAATTAGTAAGCCTGTTGCAGAGACTGATGATAGTGAAAACTATAAAGGGATGAAACCACGACACTTAAGGTTTACTCCTACCAGCGACATTTAGGTTTACTCCTACCTAATCCGATGATCACTATTGTTTCAACGGTAATATAACCTTCTTTATCATGTTAAATAAATTTTCTGTAATTTTACAGCATTTATTACAGTTATATAATCCCAATAAGACAAAAGTACAATATTTTCAACATGTCACATAACTGTGATACAACTTGAGATTCAAGTGACTGATAAAAATTTACAAACCAATTTCTCCTCAGAGCTAGCTTTTCGTTTATTATAACATAAATGGAAATTTATTAGCCCGACCAAAAATTCTATGTTTTTCATTCAATTCAATGGAATTTATATCCAACCACATAAACTGACTTTTATCTGTACTGTGAAAAATCCTTAACTTCTCAAAAATATGACTCTAAAATCTCTTTTTTGGTTTCAACCAAAGACAATATTTGTTCAACACAACATGTATGTAGTCATGTACTTACAACAACATGTATGTACATGACTGCTTTGCGCTGACTATTTAAATAAGTACCAATTTTCTTTAACCATTTAATTCCTGATATTGCAGTTTGCAAATATTTAATATTGAGTTTACATAAGTTTATTAAAATCATAAAAAAATGTAAATTACCACTAAAATTGTAAAAATATCAAGAACATCAACAATAACAAAAATATAAAATTTAAATATTCAATTAAAATAATTTAGTTCACCTGTTAAAATATTCAATTAAAATGACACTTGTTTTACTAGAAAATTTAAAAAAACAATAGTTGGTATGTTTTTTTAGTCATAATAGAACGAAGAATATATATGAATATGGACCAAGAGAATGGATGAAAAAATTTTATAAAATGGCATCTGTAGATATAAACTGTCATAAAAAATAATTTAATATTGAAATACAGTGGACCCTTGTCAAGCAAACCCACGTTATAAGGTCAAGCGTGTTATATCATATCTTTTCCAGCAATCTCCCTAGTTGTTAAACGCTTCTTTGTTCATTGACAGCTTATCATTGGTCTTTTCTCTTCCTTTTCTGTTTCTTTCTTCAATGGTGAATTGTTTCAATCATCATTTTATTTGTATTTTCAACAAATGTCTTGTAATATATTTCCATAAATTCACCATGTCAAAGCTATCTCTATTAGTCCCAATTTTCACAAAGATGCATTGAAATGCGCATGGTGCTTCCATCACCTTTGCTATAACTGCATCCGCAGTATGTCAACCAATGGTATGACATAGATTCGCTATATTGGCCAAATTTTTAGCTCATATTTTAAAATACTCATTATTACAATGAACCTGATTGTTTCTTGTGGAGTTCCAGTTATAACAGAGCAGGCATAAAAGTGCTTTTACGTTTAATAAAGTTTTAATTCATAACTCATCTTGATTTATACCTGGCAAAGTAGTTATTGGATATAAAATTAATTTTTTTTTCAGAAATTACACAATTGTTTTTGATAACAATTTATAATTACATAATTAATTCATTAAGTATATAAAAAAACTGATATTTACACAAAATACCATCTTAAGACTAGTTTCGTACAGAAGAGTATCAATTTAAAGTATAATTATGAATTTAATAATAATAAATATTGAAATACCATTAAATTAAAAATTTATATAACCTCAATACTAATTCAGCACACTCACAAAATATGACAACGAAACGCGCTCAGCACGTAGAGACAAGACAAACGGATATCACAAACACAGTGGGAAAATATAAAATTTAATTATTTATAATACTAATAAAAATGTCTGAGCCAATTCGCTCCTAAATACTCTGGTGATTTACTTATTAGAATTTTCATTCGTTCTTATATATAGAAACAATTAATACCATATTACCTATATTGAAATATAATTTATTTTAATTTTTTTTTCAAACACTGACTGACAGAATTTGCAAACAGTTACCCTTTTACACTTAGTGGAATAACAAGAGTCTAGCAGGTCTAATGTTCCCTTATACTTAGTACCAAAATAAAAAAAAATCTAATTTTTATACTAATCACATGTATTTTTAGAATCCAGAGTAAACAATGTATTTAAGTACTTTTATTTAAACTCTTTCTCTGTCATTACGTTTAGCCCGTAGGGTATATTTAGAAGTTTGAAATTTGGCACAATTAAATATTTTTAATGAAAATGCAATAAACAGTACACAAAATAGTCATTTAATATATTAATTTTGTTTCATTTTCAGAACAAAAAAGATGGGATAGACAAAGGTCAATAGAAAATGTTAAAATACAATAAACGCAAATCGAGTTTTCAATTTTATTAAAGATTTAAGATGTAACAAAATAATTTAAATTTGTTGAAACTACAATTTGTTTTTGAGAAGTAAAATAAACAAGAATTTTACTGAGAAATTTAAGACTGAGAGGTGCCAAATAAAACAGAAAAATGAAACCTTTTCAAAAATACACTTTCATAGAAAGTAATTTCAATGAAAGCAAATTTTACAATTTTTTTCTTTATATGGTTGCTAACTTTACATCTTTTTTTTCAAAATATGTTTTCAAAAAGTATTTTAATTGTATATTTTTAATTTTCCTGCTTCGTATACCACACTTGTATTATTTGGAATATCAAATTATAACTTTGGAGGTAGATTTTTAGAAGTATCTTGCATTGGATCAATAGACCTGTACCATGTATATCTATAAAGTTAGGCTTGAAGGTGATTATTTACATAACGGATTTGTTATACTTAGGAAAAACGATTTGTCAAATATAAAGTTCGTCGCTCTGTAGAAATATTATTTGTGTACTTAGTAATTAATCTTCGTTAAACTAAAGATTTAATAAATTTTTAGTGCAAATTAATAATTTCAAGTTACATGACAAATTAAATGCATCATATTACCTAAATACACATCAATCTTTAAAACATGTTATTGTAAGACTTGCCAAACAGACTCAGACATTCTGAATGTTTTGCCTTATAGTTTATATTTTGTGGACAGTGTTTATAAAAGATTAGCAGAATAATTAAGATTTAGTTTATTTTACATCCTTCTCGCAAATTCACTTGCCTATTTCAGATTATGAAATGTAAAAATTATAATTTAATAAGTATTGAAAGAAAAATGGAGTTTTTATTTTTAAATATTAAAGGCAAGCCATTGAACATGCTCTCAAAGATATACCTAATCAAGCAAAACTCAAACAAACAGCATTTGATTGAACATAATCAGAATGCACCACCTCTCCCACAAGTCCGCAGTCAGTGTTCAAATATGTTTTTGTTCAATAACACTAGTAGCATTTCTAAAGCGTCCTGCATACAACTGACATCATTCAAGTCCGAGGGCCCAATTGACTCCCTGCACGAAGACAAGGATGAGTGGTTGCCACGCAACCAGCCACCGGATCCAGTCGAGGAGCTGTCCGTAGAGCACATGTGGTCGTTCCCAGCTGATAATTTATGGGTTAAGGAATTTTATCAAATATAGAGGGGTTTGTCAGAGAGAAATTTAAGTTACTAGTTCTTTCAATTTTGCCCACATCAACAAATTTGTGATGTGGGCAGAATTGAAACCGAGCATAAAACTAAGAGCTACAGATTCCCCACTGAGAATGCCTTATTCAAATTACTAGCAAGGCAAGGCAGCAGATAAACAGTGCTGGGTATGCTAAATCAAGGGCTAAGATCAAAATAACTAACTCTATCCTGATCACCTCTTTGGTTTGAAACTATTTGTCTAGTCTTTTTCTTAAATTATAGATAATCTTAGCGATTTATCATAGCCGTTTGTCAAAATCTTTATTTAAAAAATATTGTTTTCGGTCAATTATTTTCATAATGAATATTAATATTTTACAAGAAAAGTAAAAAAAATTTAAGTTTAGAACGTAACTTGTAGTGTAAGAAAAAAAATAATTTTTTGTTAAAGACAAAAGATGTGAATGAAACCAGGTTTAAAATTTTTATGCTGACACATAGTTCATATGAACTATGTGTCAGCATAAAAATTTTTATAACTATCCATGAAAGATATAAATAATTTCATACAACATTTTTACAGAATATTTATCAAAACTTAAAAATAAAGATGGAAAAATAGAGAGAGTAGTAAGCAGAAACAGCACAACTGACAGCGCCAAACATGTTAGTAAGAACTTGATATATGTCGCTGAAACTTTGAGATGAAGTAAGTGTGCCCGGGAGTGGAAACACTTTTTGAAAAAAGAAGTTGGCTGCCACTTATCACATGGTTTAATGATATCAAGAAAACTACTATTCTGGTCTGGATGAAAGAAGAATAACTCGATAATCAGTAGAATAACTCTTTAAAAAATATTACTTATAATTTTGTTTTCTACTTCGAAACCTAAAATCCAATTTTAACCGAAACCCAGAAACCTAAAATCCAATAAAAAATTATTGAGAAACTTTACTTGTACAGTAGGTATAAGTACTAGGAGGTGTTACCAGATGTACTGTTCACGGGGCATCTGTATTTTAAGGGGTATCCACAGTAGTAGGTGTTACCAGGTGTACTGATTCATAGGACATTCTTATTTTAAGGGGTCTCATAACCAGTTACTGCATGTCTAAATTTTTTGACACTTTTAATAGTTCATAATTTAGCACATATTAAATTCAGCAATACACATATTTATCAAAATGAGTTTTAAATACAAGTTTGTGAACATAAGAACATCGGCTACAAAATGCTTTCATCCTAGCCATCAACTTGCTTGCTTGTTCATTCGAATAAAATGGAAACAAACCAAATATTTTTTAAAGTTCTACTCGGTTATTTTAATGTTAAAAATTATATGACCGACTGTTCATTACACATGTTAAATTAAGGTTATGGATGTTAATAAACTTGTTGTTTAATAAAGAGGCACATTACGCCAAAAGAAAAAAAAGAAATATTTTAAGCTGTAAAAAATTGTGGTTATGCAAGACAGCAGATATACAGTACTGGGCATGCTAAAATCAATTGTACACTTAAATGAATGATACTCAACTTACTTTTAAAAGTGACTTATAATTTTATCATATCATCTATAGATTTTTACCACAATCTATTTTGTCATAAATACCAATCCTGTAAAAGCGGCATTGGAACATGCAACGATTGCAAAAGGATACGGATTGCTGAACATCCTCTTGAGATCCACTTTCTCATTGCAGTAAGGACAGGTCTGCTTTTTGCCCACTATACACCAGCCCCGGATGCAAAATTCGTGGAACACGTGGCCGCAGGTCAGCTTGTACGTGTTCTCTGAACCAAAAGTGACAGTATAAATTTTAAAATGTAATGGTGACAAAATTACATCCACACTAATGTTATATATATATATATATATATATATATATATATCTATGTATACGTATATATATATTTATATATATATATACATATATATTTAGTTTCGATTTCATTTTGTCAATTATAAATATAATATATATGTTATATAATATATGTGTATTCTTGATGTGCTACTAAATACCGATAGTAACAGAAAGAAACCTATAGAATTGACTGAATTTATTTTCTTCAACTGCCTTGATTCGCTTTGCTTTTATTTTTCATGTAAAAAAAATTGTAAAGCGTATTGACTCTGAAAAATGGATGTTAACATCAGTCGTACAAAGTAAATCCGAACTGTGTAATCCCACATTAACTTAGTCATTAAGTTATTGATTAATACATCACTGACTGTAACTACCAAAAAACTTTTACAAAATAGTTCACTTTGGTGAAATTTTGTACATTGTTGCTTATGAGTTTCAATATTAGCAATGATGATATATATATTAAATATATAGTAGTCTAACTTTTGATCCTGTTCACCAATCTGAAAACAAATTAAACCCATAGTTTAATCTGTATGTATGAGGCGGTTAGGAGGTTATCATTACGCAGAATTTAAAAATAATAACTATATGCCATTTTCTCGGAAATTATATAAAAGCGACAAAGTTAATTTAGAATTAAAGCAAATGAAAACTTAGCAAAAAAGTATACAATCATTTAATAAAATTTATAATTAAACATAATGGAAAACTTCAGTTCTGTATAATCCGCCTTCAACTCGATTAAAAGGTCAGCCTATTTGTGCATTTAAAGGTTAAGACTTTCCAAATGTCACTGCAGAGAAATTTATCCAATTAGTTTAAATTTCATTTAGAATTAACAAAACGCCTAACGAATTAACAAAACGCCTTTATACAGACTTGGTAATACGTTAAATATAATGTAAAATTTTCTAAATCTCCATTAAAGTGAAATAATTATAAATTGATTCACTAACTTCTTGAATGACTGCCGAAGATTTTAATCATTTGTTTTTTAGAGAAAAGACCAACTGAGTCTGTAGTATCGAAAGTTGATAAATAAGCCATACCATATTTCGTAATAGGCTTCTATTTCCTCATAACCAATTAGGCCCTTTGCAATTAATGTTTTTTCCAATATACCTTACCCAAAACACCTTCTTCATTTTCAGCTACCAGCAACAAATTTCCACAAACCGCACACACGTTTGATTCTAAATGCCTCGTAGGAATGCCTTCAGGAGTGTAATACTGAAAAAAATATGATACATATTAAATTGTAAGAATTTAATTTTTACACATTCTTGAATCTTTCAAACTTTGTTTCATTTATGAAATGGTTTGAATCAAATCGACAATCAGATCACAATAACAATTTCCAAAAAATTATAGATATGTTCCTTCTTCCAAAATGGTTTACAATCTAAGACTGTTCAAGTCGCAGTGTAAGTGCAAAAGTCTACCAGCAGATGGTGCACTAAATGAAATGAAAAATAGACTGTTTGTCTTCTTAATGTAATTTCCTTTAGAGTCCAGTAAAATTTACTTTTTTTACATGGTTACAACAGATTGCAAAAAAATAGTTTTGAAAAAAAATTTTATGTTCTACAAAAGAGGTTCTTACAATTTGTGTTGTAACATTAGCTGATTATATTTATTAGCAATACTAACCCCAATACGGGATGCCATTTTATCTGCACAAATTTCAGATATATCTCTGGCTAGTACTCCATAATAAAGTCCATAAAACAGCAACAGAAGAGCCACATCCATCCAGACATGGGGTTTCTGGTTAAAGACTAGATTCAAGCCGAAGAATGTAGTCATCATAATGACATAACCCATGATGCCCAGCACACAACTTACTTTGTATATTAAGTAAAACCATTTATATACTAATCTGAAATAAAACAATTTTAAACTATGTTATACTTCAACATAAAATTGTGTCGAATGTTATTTATACCTAAAATTCAAACAAACTTAAATATTTTAATTAGTTATCTGAACAGGGTTGCCCATAACTTCTTTAAAATTAAATTCTATGACTTTTCCAGTATTTCTATGAGGAAAATTTGTGACATTTAGAAGTAACAGAAATTTTTATAAAAGACATTTTTAGAAATCAGACACTGATTAATGCATGCCATATTTTTAAGGTTAAGAATAATGATTAATTATGCTTAATGGCAATAAATTGAGCATAATTTTTCATTTAATAATTGAAATTAAAAATAATATTGTGTATTAAAATTCACAGCTAAATGTTGAAACACAAATAGTCTGCAAATCAGAATATATGACGATAAATTCTCTCATAAATTAAATTCCATAGACCATATTTATTATTCACTATAGTTAGTATAATGATATTATATATATATATATATATATAAATATATATACACACATATACATATACACATACACATACACACACACACACACACATATATATATATATATATATATATATATATATAATATACATATAAATTAGGCTACACTTTTGGCATCGTTTCATTTCACGTTATTGTGGCGTCATCAACTTCTCATGACATAACTAATAATTTTGTTTTAAATATTCATCACTAATTAGTCTAAGATCTTAGTAAAACTACTTTTTCTTAAGAAAATTTACATACCAGTATATTATTAAAAATAAAGTTTATATTAGGCAAGATTATGCTTCTTTCGATGCAACGTTGCCAAACTTTGCAATGCATTATGGGCAGCGATATTAGACAACCTATATAGTTGATTTATTGGTAACCTCATCTCGGTAGGAATTTCATCATTGATTTTCTTGGATTCGATTTTAATAGAGGTAGGCCATGATAAGGCCACTGAATATTAACAAAATTCACACGAGTATCATACAAACGCTACCTTCTAAAAATTAATTTGTTAATAAAATACATTCGGGTAATAAAATACAAAGTTAAAAAACAATTAATTTTACAGAAAACGACATCATTTTACAAATCACGAATTGAATTTATGATGTTAGAAAATAAACAGACGTCTAAAGAGAAACGGCAAAGAACAATTTGTTTATAATGTCGGTATAATCATAAAGGTGTATATGTTTATTTAATACAATTAGTACTAAATGTACTGTTTTGTCATAAAATACAAAGAAAAGTGACTGCAAGGCAATGTAACATTTCGTAAGCATAACAAAGAATAAGAAAATCGGACTCGTTTTATAAACTGAAATACACGCGATTGTAAATATATAGATGTCTAAAGGCAGCGAGAAAGAAAAATTTGTTAGTAATTATGTCCATATAATCATGTAAATAATTACTTGTATTAAATAAACTGTCTTCTCACAAAAAAAACAATAAACAGTGACTGCAAGAGAATGTAACATTTCGTAAACATAACAAATAGTAATTAAATTGGCATCATTGCATAAACTGAAATACAAACAATTATAAATATATGGACATCTAAAGGCAGTGACAAAGAACAATTTGTTGTAATGACGTCCATACAATAGTGTAAATATATTACTTGTATTAAATAAACTGTCTTCACAAAAAAAAAATAAACCGTAACTGCAATGTAGTTACGGTTTATTTCTTTTAAAGTAGTAAGCACTCTCATAATAAATTTAAAGGACTAAATATAATTTTATAAACTGTGAAATACAAATGTATGTAAATATATGGACATTTATAGAAAAGCGGCAAAGAATGTTTTATTTTAAAATACGTCGTATAATCATTTACATTATTTTTATTAATTTAGCTGACTACTAATAACATTACCACAAATTAAATGTAACAAGTTCGTATTATGTAAGTATGTCAATAAAATTTTAAAGACACCTATATAATTTTACAAACTATGAAACCCATTAGGTTATTTTCAAACAATTTTTATAGCCAATTCACCGATGTTTAAAAAAGTCACGATGTTTAAAAATGACGTAATTGTTGATGGATTTCCAAGGGATAGTCCCTTACTTATTGTATTACAGTTAATGTAATACAAATTAACTTTTTCATATTATTATAAACTGGGTAGAGAAACCAGTAAATATTAATAAATGTTTAAAATACATATTATTTTTTTGTATATACTTTGATTTAACCAGTTCTTGTTATGAAAAAGTATGGGATGTATACTACATAATTCTTCACACTCGTGGCGTTTCGGTAGTCATTTAGACTTTATATGTTTGCTAAAGAACTTTAAAACAATACTTTTTTGTTGGGCAGACAACACGTACAACGTTTATAACGTTGCTCCAGTCATATAATGGAAATTCAACTTTTTGTAAAACAACCGTTCCACTCTCTCTATTAGGCGGCATAGTTGGTGAAGTCATAGTTTCATCGCATTCTGTAACATCTTCAGTTTCTTCTTCAACCTCTTCCAGTAAATTTTCTTCTAAAGATAAATTAATATCATCTAATGATTTGTCTTTAAAATCATCCGCTTTACCATTTTCCATAAGCATTAATAATTTTGAAACTTTTGTCGTTTTGTTAATATCCTCGGGTAATCTATAGTTTGATCTGTGTATAGATTGTGAATGACCCATAAACGTGGCTAATTGTTCGACGCCAGTATCATCCATGTTTAATATTTGTGCGTCGCTAAATGTTTCCGTAGTTTTGTTAAAGTTAAAGCCTTTGCATTTTTTGCCCCACAAGACTTTGGATATTTTTCTAAAACTTTATAAACACTCAATGGATTCTCATACCCTGGCTTTGTAAATAAAAATTCAATATTTTCAGATATGTACTTGTATCTGATAGAATTGAATAATTCGATATCTCTGCATATCCAAACTAAACAAAACTGGTACTTCGCAACCTCTCTTTACCTGTTATTAAAATACGGTTAAAACTTTTAAATCTTTGTAGTAGAAATAGCTCGGCCAAATTCCTCATAGGTATTGTTATCATAGTTATTGTATTTGTAAGTACTCAACAAAAGCCTTTGTAATTCTCCTGGTCGACGTCCATTTAAAAGTATTACCCTACAATAAACAGTCTCCAATAAATCGATATATGCTTCGCAGTCTCCGCTTTTCACATAAATTATTCTTAAGCAATTTTAAATCACTTACCAAGGGAACTATTGTTACCTTGTTCCACTTATTATGATTTAAATCATTGCAAGCTCGGCTTCAAACATTAAATTTCCAATTTGCTTCAATCAAATGTATTAAAGTTTTTAAATCAGCCTCTATTGTCGCGACTTCTAAATTTAAGTCTCCCTGACAAGTGTGCATTATTGCAATATTACAGCACTGTTTAAAGGACATGCTTATGTTTATGGCAAATGAAGGAGCACTGTAGTGATTGTTATTAAAATTAGAAATATTTTTAATGGCAGTGACAATTAAATCATAATTTTGTGGTTTAATGGAATCTGCCAAATCTTTTATAAAAGGCTGTTTTTTTAACTTTATGAGTATCTTGGCCAATTCCTACATCTTTCATGAAGTCACTATGATAAAATGTTTTTCTCTATGAATTCGCATATACTGAGCTCCAAATGCACAAATTAAAATATTGTTTTTTGCTTCCAGTGATACACGGTCCAGACTCATTTTAGGAAACACTTTTTCTTTTAAGTTACTCTATTTTTAGATTATGTAACATAAAATTTTGGGATGGAACTTAAGCATCAGTACTTATGGATGTCGGATCACATTTCTTTTTGTTTCCATAGTTGTTTCCTTGAATAAAACCGCAAGCACTTTTGGCAAGGCAAGTAGTCAGATATCTGACCATATTCACTTTTTTTCATAGGTTTTACACATTTTGATGTATTAGTGACATAATTGTCCTTTTTTCGCAAATTACAAAGAAGATTCTTTGTACTGTAACTTTTTTTGACACAAGATAATTTTTGTTGAACTTCCGGTTTGATTGTATGTTGCCTTATGTTATGTCTTGCAAAATTTTACATGAAGGACTCACAAAAGAAACAGAAGTCTCTCGTCCTGACTCAACTAGCAACTAAAACTTCTTTTGGCAATCAATAACGGTTGCTTCTCTTTAATAAGTTTCTTTTATTGTGATCTCATTTATTGTGTGGTTCTTCTTCTCCACTCGATGGATCATTATTTGGGAATACGTATGTTGCATTTCGGTCGCTATAATCACAATATGAATCACTATAATAAGGAGAATCATGTGGTCGATTATTTACATTTTTATGTAGTCGCTATCGTCATAATACGAATTACTATCATTAGGAGAACTGTGTAATCTATCATTACAAATAGTGTATAATTTTTTTACCTTTACTCAGCGGCTTATCATATTGTATGGTTTATATTGGTTGCTATTATCATTACATGAATATCTATGAATATCTAACCATTATTCATATTTTCGTTGGAAAGAAAACAAATGTTTGCACAGTTGTGTCAATAGATTTTGATAGATCAAAAATACTCAAGTCGCTAAGAGTTATTAGAAAATTTTTCCCAGGAATGCCATTTAACATTTTAACAAAGGAAACATAAGATAAATCCATTAGAGAATTGTAGTCGGAAGAAGCAATGAGATTTTTTGTTTGGATTGTTGACGAAGAGTCACATCAAGTTCATTTCAAGTAATAGTAGAATCGCTACTCTGCATAGTTGAGCACGAAATAATAGCAGGATCTACCGTAGAAATAGTAGTGCAATTTCTTGTAACCGAGTATATAAAATAGATGAATCGATGGTTGTCGAGTCAAATTCATTGGATCTGGAATGATCAGTTTGTGCAGACTGGAAAAGATCCACTCCAGAGATGCTGCGTCTGTTTGTAACAATATTTTGTGAAAACACATACAGCCTGTTTTGATGTTCTGAATGAAATTCCATGTGCTGTTGATTGCTACAAAAGCAGGGTATGGAAGGTCATCTATATTGTTATTATATGAACTTACGCACAAAGTCAGTCTCTGTAAATTCAAAATTTGAACAATAGTTAAATCGAAAAGTAAAAATATAAACGTATAAATAAATTTGCTCTATATATTATATACTTACTAAATATTAACGGTTGGAGGATCTTTTATTTATACTTTTTGAACTGTTAATTTCATCTGAAACACTAAGATAAGGCCAATAACCACAGCATTAGCTGCATGGCATTTAAAAATAATTTTAGAAAATATTTATTACATTGAATTCTTCAAAGATTCAAATTTATATTCGTGTAGTTTTTATCAATTAATATTTATTATGGTGTAATTTATATTGGTGTAGTTTTTATCAATTAATATTTATATTGGTGTAGTTTTTATCAATTAATATTTATTATGCCTAAGAAATATTTGCCCATATTTCAAGCTCAAATTCTGAAACAAATTGAAATAGATTTTTTTCTAGTTTATCAAATAACAAGTTAAAATGTACATTATCCTTCAACAAGATATTATATAAATTATTAAAATGGTTTACTAATTGGAATTGATAATTAAGTGAAAGAAGTTCAAAATATTGATCCTCATTGCCGTCGACTTTATTTAAAAATTTGTTTAAAAAAATCAAACTTTTGACCTTTATTTGCAAAAATAAAAATTTAAAGTTACATACTTTATTCGTAAAAATAGAGCTCCTTGATTAGTTATGATACCACACAAGCCGATATGAACTAAATATTTTATTTGCCTCTTTTTACACATGTGGGATACTCCCCAAAATTTATTGTCTACTATTTTGGACACTATCGAACTTCATATATACATATTAAGCATGTATCTTATTTTGTTATCGAAACTTCTGACGGACGTACAGACAGAGAGTTCTGTTCAGATACTTTGGAAACAGAAAACCCTAAAAACAAATAAATTTCAAGTCAATATCAAATCTTTTACTATTAAAAACGATCATTTCCATGTCTAAAACAGGTAAAAAATGTTCACACTACCTAAACAAATGCTTATATGTATTGAAATAAGTTATTGAATTCATAAATATAACATAAAACTCACCTATATTTTGTGATATTAGCTTCATGATAATTACACTCCGATGTCCATAAATCGACATTTTTACTATTTGAAAATAGGACATGTAATGTACAGTAGCACATGCGTAACGCAATACGTTATATTTGACAATTTGTGAAACTCAATGATAAGTGTGTCAAAGAGATAGAACCTGTCCTTTTCAATTAAATTAATTGTATCGGGCATCGCGATATCACTGAATTCTCATACCACATAGGAAAGTATTTGACGCTTTGCATAGCTGCACGAAAAGTTCATTTTTTTAAAGTTTAAAACACGTTTTGCGGAGAATATCAAAATTGTAAATTTATAACATACATTTTGAAAAATTTTATCTCTTGAAAAAATGTTTCTATTCTTTAGGTATAGCAAGTTTTATGATTAATTTAGAACGTTGGAAAGAAAGTGTGTTAAATAAAAATATCGCCTTAAATATATTTATTTATGTTAACATAGTGTTAGTGCCACTCTGTTAAGATAAATGGCCACTCTCTGTTTGTTACATAACACTTTGTGATGAGTGACATAGCCTTAAGAACTGTTGTGCGAAACACAGGGAGAGTGTTAATTTTATCAATCCTTTACCATTCAACAACGGTACTGCATGACGCTTCATAACATTATTATCCATATTTTATAGTTTCAAAATCCTAGATATGACGTAATAATAACCTGAACAGATATGATGGAACGATAACAAAAATATTTTAAAATAACCTCTGAAAAGGGACTCCACCTAGAAGTTAAAGACTTCACAGATCATTTTTCATAAGCTCAATGTTTTGGAAAAGTATGCAGAATATATTTCACATTAGGAAGTTCAATGTGCTTAAACATTCATAGAAAATAATTGTTTAATATATTAGTATATCTCTCACTGCAAATTATGAGTAATTTATGGCATAAATTGATAACGTGTACAAATAAATATTTATCGCTTATAAGTTATTTATTGCTGGTTTATCAACGGAAACATGTATGTAATGGTTTTTATTGTTATTATAGATTTCTTTAAATATCATTCTATAGCCCTCTTGGTTACATCTTTCAACATAATGGCTAGAAAAATACCTATTTGAATTGAAACTTATTATTAACTCTAATAAAACTAGCATGAAGAGCTATAGCCAATCAATGGTGTTAATAATGTATCTGACAAAAGAGATGTATATTTTAGCTTCAAAAATTTTCTGCAATTTACGGATGAAAATTTTATAATAAAAATAGATCACAGAAATCAACTTGAATATTTTGAAGTGCTTTAAAATTAATTTCCATATTCTGTAGATAATTTGAAATAAAATAAAAAATTAAAGAGTCAGTGAAAAAGTACTTATATTAAATTAATTCTAATGAAGTAACCCAACATATTAGAAAAAGTTTCAATTTTACTTTACAACGTGTTTAATTAATGTTTATCTAAAGACCAATCAAAATGATTGGTTATGAGTAAGTTTGTTTTGTTATTGTTTATGAAAAGAACTGTATGTTATTTTCAATATGTAATATGACTAGAAAAAACTTGTGTTTATGTCAACAATAAAATTATTGATAAGATGGTTATCAATAAGGATTCCATATTTCGTTTCACTTCACACAATCTTTCAACATAAATACAATATGTTAAATAGGTTTTTTCAATATTGAAATCAATGACAGAAGCAGATAACATAACAAATATTACATTGAAAACATCGATATTCTTTTAATTTAATACATATGGTCAACACTTTTTTTTAAGGTTTAACTTTAATTTTTTTTAAGGTTTTACATGAAGCGTGAAGTTGATATTGAATAGTTTTATTTGTAATATACACAGTATATGTAAGAGAACAAATAGAACGTCAAATGAAAATGGAATAAATATAATTCAAGACAATTAAATGAAAAAATTATATATTAATTTTATGGTTTTTTAATATTTGAAGATTTAGAAAAAAAAATGTAAGATAGAAAATACAACATAATAAAACATATATATAAAAAATAAGGTGTAAGATAGAAAAATATATATGTAGATAAATATTTTTACTTAAATTATTAACAATACTTACAGAAAGATATTTAAAAGATTAGATAATAATATAAATAAATCTTATGTTAGAAGAAACTTTAAAAATTAAAATGGAGATTTTATCAGAAACTAATTTATCAAAGTATGTCATAGTTAGATAAATTATCCATCTACGCCATTTCCAACGATGATAAATGGCATCATATCAACCGTGCTCTATTAGCTATAGTCAAATATTTGCAGTCATAAATTTTATGTATAAATGAATGTTATTCTACAGTCAAAAAAATCTGAAACATTAGAATACAAACCTAGGTGTGGTAACGCTGATTGGTTTCTGAGTTGCCTTCCGCACCACGACCCCTGTTAGACACGAGAATATGACCCATGTGGTGATAAACCTCCACCACTCATTCTTTATACTTAGTACCAATGGTATAATCCACATGGCGAGCATTGTAAAGAACTGAAATATAGAAATAATCGTTTTACTCAATTATGGTGATGGACACCATTGTTGTAGTGTCATAGATACCATTGCTGTAGTGTCATAAGTTTTATGTAACTTCACATAGGGATATTTCATTAAGATAATAAATTTGTCTTACTGGCTTCAGATAAAATATTTTAATTAAATATTTATAAGTACAGAGATAAAACTAAGTAATTTTGGAATACAAGAGTGAAATTTAAAAAATGTTTTCCAAAAATACTGTCTAATGATAATAGTACAGTGAATATGTTAAATTTTTTTGTTGGATTTAGATTTCAAAAATGGTGTTTAATTTTGCGTATAAAGTTTTAAAAATACTTAATGAAAAATGAAATACTTTAATGAGATACACATATAATAATAATATTATATAGTTGTCAATTAGAAATGGGGCATATATACTGTAATCTATATGAAAAAAAAAATATATATGTGTGGAAAGGAGGATGTACTAGCATATGATATTCTGCAGAGACCTGTTACAAAATATTTACATTCTATCTCTGTTTGTGATAACTCATCCACTATAAAAGTTCATCCTTCATCTCTGAAGGCCCGTTGCAAAAAATCATATATAGAAAGTTAACAGATTTGTTTTTCAGCAAAACTTTTAATATCACAGTTTAGTGTAAAAAGTTAATTAACATTGGTAAAAAATGTATTCATGTTTTGTTATGGTTTTAATATGTGTTCATACAATAATCATTAGTAGATTTTATTTTTGTATCTTTTTGTTCAGTTTAATTGAAATAAGTGAAAGACCAAAAACTTGTAAATATATGTGTAGTAATTAATGTTATATTACAATTTAAAACTTTCAAATGCATCATATCTAAAAATATAATCGTCTTATATGCGTCCATTGTACTGCTTACTTATTTTCGACCCCATTTTAACTAACTAGCGTTAAGAAGAAGCTCTTTCATATAAGTAATATTTTTAAAGACCAACTTTTAATGACCAACTTCATCAGCTCACACAGTGGTGATTAACTAAAGGTCTTACAAAAACCTTCAGAAGTAAACATTCTATATACCAATGAACTTACCTTAACCAATATAATTTCAGAAATGGGTTTTAACCTGGACAACCTAACAGATATCGATGTGATTATTACTGAGATTAACCTGACAGACAAAAATAAATACACTACAGTCGCACTTACAAGTTTATGTAGAAATATTTAGTTTTGCTCCTCATATAATTCCACGAAATGTAAAATTTCTTACCGAATATGATTTATAATGTCTCCTCTTCCACTCGACGAGCACAATTTGAGCAACGACAATAGTCACAACCAATATCAGCACCATGCTCAGGTGCATGGACTCGTGCCCCTTGTGGAGTTCATGAAGCTTTTGATGCTCGAGTCTGAAATATAATTTGTGTACTAAGATAAGACCAATAAAAACAAGCAAACGTAAATACATATCAAATAATTATATATCACTTTCTTTTGAATGAATTATTCATGCCTTCACATAATCCCTCAAACAAACTTAAGATTGAGAGTGAAAAAGATTTTTGAGATTCACACACGGATACCAAATGCCACAAAACTATTTTAGTTGTTCCAAAAAATTTTTTAGGCATTAAGATTTTTTATATCTAACCGATATAAGCATGATAAGATGATATTGATATGTAAAGGATGAAAGAGAAAAATATGTCATATTTTTTCACACGGGTCAACGGATTCACGTTTTGTTAAAGGCAAGTTTCAATAAAATAGTAAAGCCACTGGAAAAATATGTAGAAATGAAATAAACCAAAGATCAAGTTTATGGAAACGAACGCTATATAATCAAAGATAAAGTTTATGGAAATTGGCAATTTAGGTCATGTATAATTAACCATGTTAAAATGACGTACAAATTACTTGCTTTATTTTTCCATAATATGTAATCATATACGTGTAATTATCAGTATGTATCCCTTTCAAAAATTTTCATCGATATCTACAAGATGGTTTTGAGGTACAACAAAATAATTCGAAAAGGCTATTAATTATATATAAAATTAAGTTGATAAAAATTAATAATAGTGATTATTGATAACTAATAATACTGACTATGATTTCACGAATTTGTATTTTTTTGTCACTTCTTTATTAAACTTGCGTTGTTTGTGATATACACGAAATGCACTGCAAATGAATGACCTTGTAGGTGGTGAGTCTGTAGCCGACAACTGTCAACTTTTCAGCGACTTACTACAAAAGTCAAAACGCATCCGCCATATTCTATTCTTTTCTCCGTTAGTGGATTTTAACTCGTAACATTCAGATGGGTGACAGTGGCCAAAATCGCTCCAATATATTTTGGTGCACCGATTTTTGTGTTCATGTGTGTTAAAGTATTAAATATCATATGTTTTATTTCCTTAAATTTTTATTGTTTATCTATATTGTGCATTACCCTTGGAAGACCCAATTGTTATAAATTGTTTACAATTTTTATGAACTAATATATACACATATTGATTATAATTCTGTAGTCCCACATGTACATAACCATTTGTAGTGAAACAAAGAATTCTTATAAATTCGCCATGTCTATCCGTCTATCTGTCACAACCTCATATTTTCTAGAATTTTAAATCTACATGCATGAAATTGTCCATGTATATCCTTCAGATTATAATTTTAAATAATATATAGCAAAATACTGAAAAAAATTGAGTGTGGTAATGCATTGGGGGTACAAACGGATAACATTTCTGTTTGCTCCATTTTCAAGAATTATTTCTACTCATGACAACATCGATGCCCTTGGCCACTGTTGCGGCTTATTTGAAGCGTATCAAACATCGTTTAATATCTTTATTAAAAATTTCATAGATATTACTAAATTTCAGGTGAGACGTTTTTTCCAACCAAATATCATTTCTTTATTTTGACATGCCCTTTTGACAAATATAGGCTGATATTGTGTTGATTTTAATTATTTTCAATTTCAACTGCATACAACTTCACAAACCCTACGAAACTGAATGTTTTAAATATAAAATCAATAGATATTGAGAGCTGTCAATTTAGACAATGAGTCTTGTGAGTAAATTGTGAGCTTTCACAGGATCATCGAATCAGAAGTTATACAGAATTTCCCAAATGTGGCCAAAATGAGCAAAAGATGATGAAGCAAGATGCTAAGTGCAGAACATCATGGTTTCCACACAGAATAATAAAATCTTTGATGTAAATTGGTTAAATTGAATTCTAGATCTAAATCGATGAATATATCGACGAAAAATTCAGAGCTACAATGGCAAATTTTATCCCTCAATGTTATTATCAGTGAGGTTTTTGGTATATTCACTAGTACGGAAACAAATTTAAAGATATCTTCATAACAGTTTTTTGAGTTCCTGTTAAAAAAAAAGATTAATATTTTTTATTAATTTGAGTTCCTATTAAATGCATGTTTAGCCTTAATAGGTTTTTTATGTAATTAATATAATTACAATATGTGTATCACAATATGTAATAATGTAATTTTTCATGTCTGTACATTGAAAATACTTGCAAAAAGATAATCGGGGAGTGAAGAATGAGTGACAGAATGTTGGGAGTTTTTGTCTGTTTTTGCACTTGTTTGTGCATGCGTCGCATAAAAACAACTAACACAATTCAGATGAAGTTTTAGAAAAAAATAAGGGTAAATCTAATATATCTGTATAGTGTATCTATGTACATAAATCGTACTTCAAACTTGTCTTCACATCTACCGAGTCAAAAATTTTGGAAAAGATGAGGGTAGAAAAAGGTAAAAAATATTACAGTAATAGTCATAAGATGGTATTTATTTCTTTGTAATATCCGATACAAAATAGTAGATTTAGTAGGTAATTCACCGTTGCTGTTGTATTATTTCCCATATGTTATTGATTATATTTTGTATTGTCTAATACTATTACATTTTATATTGTCTAATATTATAGGAACAAAGTTGGAAATGGATAGCTGCCATACAAAATAATATCAAACAGTAACCATTTAAAGCTACTATTATTACTGTAGTTGCTATTACTGGCTACATTTTAAATATATTTAACTGATGAATGAAGGAAATGAATTGAAATGTTTATCGTTTACGATGTGTATCTAAATTAAAACAAGGAAGTGGTTATATTTAATAAAATAACATTGTTGTGGTTTTTATGTAGATATAGGAAAGGAAGATTTTGTTATATAGGTTTCCACAATGGAACAAGAAAACTCCGATAATTTTGCCATATCTGCCCGTTTGTCTGTCACAGTCGCACTGTTTCTACAATCTTATATTTATATTCATGAAATTTGCAAATAGGTACCTTGTATAGAAGTCCCAATTAAAATGGGGTAAAATCCTCTATGTATATAAACTGAGAGCAAACATTTTTTTTCACATATGCTATAGCATGATGCTGCGGTCAGTCTTTAAAAATGAAATTTCTTTTTAACATTTTGTGTTTTCATTTTTTATGATGGGGAGGGGTGGTATAACGCCTCAGCAATGAATATTCAGCTAGGGAATATGAGTTAACAAAGTGTATTGGGCAAAGGCGGGTCGTTGGCGCCTCAAAACCAATTTCTAGCTAAGGGAGATAACCCCAGAGTGTAAACCTGTGGTCATGTCTCACGGAAATGGGGGTCTGAGCTTCGCCACTTGGGCTGTGAGGACAGTAACCTTTATAAAAACTCCCAATCTAATGGAGTGGTACGTGCCAAGAGGGTGTGTGACTGGAAGGTTACTCCTGGCATTAACGACCAACCTTGACGGAACAGACGAATTATTGAATGTAGCCTCCTCTCTCGGAATGGGCACCACCTGGAGAGCGACCTGTTATTTCGACTCTACTCATGGAAACATCATGAATGATTCCTTAAATCCAATATAACCACCTGCTACACAAGAAACCCTAAACCAACAGGTCATTCATAAGGTCCTACATATTACAAGACCTAGAGCCAACTCATTTAGTGGCACGAAAACTCCTGACTTTGACAAAACAACTCCAATCCCAAGAATACCTATGGACACCCAAAGCTCTACCAATCAGGAAGCTGAGCCAAACAATGAATCAGACCCTGGAAATACCCCATGGTCAGAAGCAAATGAACATAAAAGTTAACTACCATGTTTGTAAACCTCTATTCAGAACCAAAAGCAATCAAGAATTAACTACTGGTTAAGTGCTCCCGTACCAACATCTAATAGCTTCTCAGTCCTAGAAGAGCAGCAAACAAACACAACCGAATTCACTGAAAATCAAGCCAAACCTCCTCCAACATTTGTTGACAAGGTTAGCAATATCTAACCTCTAGCACAGCTACTAAGTAACACTGTGAAAGATGAGTATGAAATTAAAGTCCTTCGGGCAGAACATGTCAAAATCCAATTACAGACTCCACAAGTTTATTCACCAATTAATAAGGAGCTCCAAAAAAAAGGAAACAGAATTTTATAAATTCATACCAAAAGAAGAGAATGTTTCCCAAAAACATTCACTATTCTATCGAAATAGCTGAGCTAAAATAGGCTACTGAGGAATAAGAACATGAAGTCACAAACATCTAGAACATAAAAGATAGTATATCCAAAAAACCACTCTCCATGTTCTTTATAGACCTTAAACCTGCACCTAACAATAAAAACATTTATAATCTTAAAAGCCTCTTCAACTGTCACATTACCTTTGAAGCCAATGTTATAATTGCCAACGATATAGGCATACACGCAGATACTGCCACCATCAGCTATAATTTGTGAAATGTGCAGAATGCCACTTAACAATTAATTGTCCCAGAAAGGTATGCTCTGATCAAGTTAAATGTGTCCTCTGTGATGGGAATCATCCAGCAAACTATAAAGGATGTACATAGTCTACAAGGAGCTACAAAAATCAAATTTCCCTCACAAAAAAGGTAACTGCACAAAATTTGAAACCAATTACATGCTGAACAATGAACGTATCTTGTGCCGCAACAATACAAACACTTAAAACACACTCAACACAACAAAATATGAAAACACCCAGAAAAATGAGAACCAAACGTGATAAATGAATTAAAGGAATGCTTCACGGCGTCATGAACCAAATGATGACTATAACAAAAATATTGGCTGAACTCATGTCCAAAATTTCCTCAAGCCCACAGCGCTAAACCAAAATTAGACACTACCAGTCCACATCTTACTGCCAGGAGCAAATCCGAGTAACAAGTGTAGTGACAGTCAGAGAAAGTCATGGCAAGCTTAATGGAACGGCTCTGTATTGTCAACCCAAACACACTATAAAAGAAGATAATTTTGTCACTTTCTTCAAATCTTTGGGTAATCATTTCGTAGCCGGAAACAATTTCAATGTTAAACATACATTTTGGGGTTCACAAAAGCATATTTAAACGTCACACTAAATGTGTGGGCCTATGGAGTTATCCTCAGACACTTATACTTCACGAGACCTCTAGTGAAATAATGTCTAAAACTAAAAAACTGCATACTACACAACAAGAGAGCAGACTAGACGGTTTTTCGTCAACTGGTTTATCCCAGCCCTCAAGACGAAAGGAAACCTGAAATCGAAAGAGGACATTACAGCTGCCGCAGACACTTACTGTCCAGAATGCCACTTGAGAATCCACCCCACAATGCAATCATACAGTGGGTGTCCACATACAGGTCCATGGCTATCCTAAATAAGCTGAGTGAGAAAAGGAGTCTCAGGAAACAATGACAAAAATACAAGTCACCTGCACTGAAAAACTGCCTGGACCATTAAGGAACTAAAGCGGACCATTGAGTGTGAGAAAAATGAGAGCGTTCAACTCTATCTATCACGTCTGGATGCAGCTGCTTCCACAGAGTACTCGCTATGGAAAGCAACAAGAAAGCTCAAGCAACCAACGGTTGCCCACCTCTCCGCAAAGTAGGATGGTAGTCGGGCTCGTAGTGAGTCCGAAAAAGCTACAACCCCTACTGAATATCTCGCTGAAGTCTTCAAGTCACACTCATGCAAGGATACACACGAACACATGTGTCAGATTCTTAACTTCCTGAAAGAAGAATCTACAGACGATGAGTTGGAATTAAAGAGCTTCACAAGCAAGGAAGTAATACAAGTACTTTCTTGCTTGTAAAGCTCTTTAATCCCGCAAAAAAGAAAGCTAACTGCAAAAAAGCAGGACGGATACTATAAGAACTCACTAAATCTGGAATAACCTACCACACGTCCCTATACAAAGCCATTCTCAGGATAAAGTTCTTCCCATATCAGTGGAAAGTTGCTAGTATTATGATTCTCAAAGCAGAGAAAAAACACGACGATGCTAAATCTTATCGACCTATCAATGTACTTCCAATATCATTGGAAATCTTTGAGACTTTATTAATCCAAATGATCTATTAATCCATATCTGATCACCATTTTGATTTCCGACATTACCATAGAATCATCGACTAATTTCACAGACTTACAACCAAAGCTCATCAATGCTTTGAGAGCAAAAGACTATTGCGCTGCTGTATTTCTAAACATCTCCCAAGCTTTCGATAAGGTATGGCACAATAGTCTTCTATATAAAATAAAAAATGAACTACTCTATGGATTCTACCTTCTTTTGAAATCCTATTTAACAGACTGATACTTCATGATAAAATGCGGTGAGACCGTGACGAAACTCTATCGTGCTCAAACAGGACTACCCCAAGGAAGTGTGCTGGGCCCAAACCTGTATTTACTCTTTACTGCAGACCTGCCTACATCTCCAGAAATACTAACAGAAACATTAGCAGATGACACAGCCCTGTAGCATCACATAGTAATCCAGTAACTGCCTCATCTATGCTTCAGGAGAGCCTGAATCCAATGTACACTTGGTTAAAAAATTGGAGAATAAAAGCCAATGAAAATAAATACACCAGCATAACATTTACAGACTCACTGTGACACTCAGCAACGCTGAAATTCCACAAACTGAGAGTGTTAAATACCTCAGTCTCCATCTTGACAGACGATTCACTTGGCAAAAACATATTTTCACTAAAACAAACCAACTCGAACTACAACTTCAAAAACCAAATTGGCCAATCGGACGTATATCAAAACTTACATTGGAAAACAAACTCCTCATAGACAAAACTATTCAAAAACCTAATTGGACTTATGGTATCCAACTATGAGGTACAGTCTCAAACTCCTCAAAATATAGAAATCCTGCAAAGATCCTTGGTTTGTTTTGAATGAGGTCACAACGACTTAAAAGTTCCCACAGTAAAACAAGAAGCTACTAAGTACTCCAAAAAATATAAAGAAAGGCTGGAAAGGCATCCAAATCCCTTGGCTAAAGACCTAAAGACCTAATGAATCCAAGGAAAAGAACCACAAAGACTGAGGAGAAGAAGAACTTCGCAAGGGTAGATGATAGAAAGGAAAATTCTCAGGTGTATGGATTTTTTCAAACTCAATCCGTATTTATCGCCATAGAACAGCAATTTACACAAAACTTACATCAATTAACCTTCAGAGTAGCTTAAGTATATATGTCCAGATCATTTTTCTGGCATAATAAAGCAATAAGTGTAACTATCAGACTGTTAAGTAGAGCTTATAGGTTAGATCAAAACACAATAGATGTTTTTTCCGACTCTTTTTATTCACAAAACAACATAATGGTTACTAAATGTTAACTACAAATTTTAGGGAAGTACGAATTATAAAATAATTATTCCAAGTGAATTAACAATCAGAAAATAAATCTAAATATAAACAAACTTTATAGCCAAATATAAAATATTTCTTTACATAAGTAATTTATTACTTTCGCCGGATTAGGTGCAAAAACAAGCATATTATGTTTGATGTCACACATGACAGGTAACATACAATTGGCAGTGTGAAAAACATTGAACGCTGAGATCAATCCATCAACACTGAGATCAATCAATCATCAACTTTGTTTTATACCATGTAGTGACAATGTATTCATTCGCTGTATTTTTCTTATTTGTATTCTGCAAATAAATGCTCTAGGAGACCCAATGCATTTTTTAAAAAATATAAATATTTTTTCTCGAATACCATACCCACGCGTCAACACCATATCAATACAACATATACTAGTTAAATTTAATCTTCATATGCAATCTCAATCATGCAACTCAAGATGTGCGGATTAATGAAGAATGACTAAGAACACATCCAGTGCATTTCACAGAACAGCCTCTGATACTCTGAACATAGCATAGTAACCTTTTATGTTTTTTTTTTCGCTTATCTGCAATCAGTACTTGAACTATAAGCAGATGGGTTGGGCGGCTTTGTCGGGTTGAGGACATCCTCCAGCGAGGACAGTCACTCATCATATTCAAGGTTTTATGTGAAATACATTGAGTTTGTTAATGTGACAACAGTAAATCAATACAAAGATCTACTGTGCTTCCAACGGACAATGATAGAAGCACCAAAAGTGTACCAAAGGAAATCGCTGACTGTATGTGACCTACCTATTTTACATCAATAGTGCGTGCTTATTATTTTTTAATTTTAATTACTCGCAGATCATTCTCCTAATAAAACCTTCCAAGCCAGACTAGAACTCACAGGGATTCTGCACATATTAAAGCACCTATTTAGAAATATAATTTTCCATAAGGTAAATATATTTTCTACTATATCTTTCACAGGTGATAAAATATAGTGGATACATATTTAAAAAATTATAATATCTAGGTTATCGCTATAATTTCCCTACAAACTGTCTGCAGGCTTCTAAAAACATTATTTTTCAGAAATAAGGGAGGGATGTATACATTTTTTGTGTAATTTTGAGTTTATCTCTAAAAATGACTACCTAAAACTAAGAAAGAAACAGTTTCAAGCACCCATACAATTAAAAACAAATGTTTTTCCAGTACTTAATTTGCCCTTTCTAAAATTTCCTTCTAAATATATTTGAATATTAGCTTTTAGAATATGTGAGTGAATATGTTTTATTACTGTGTCAAATTTAAAATTTCTACATCAAGTTCATTCTGAGAAAAATGGCTGTGACAGACAGACAGATAAATTTTGAGGCACAGAACTCTAATAAAGTGAGCTGATTTAAATGTTAATACATAACCTAGGACATGCCTTGACTCTCTATAGAAAGAGGCTTATAATCGAAACTAAATCAAACTAGAATTTTTTTTAAATCAAAGCATATACTATTTATATTGACTATGTGAACTAAATATAAAAAATTGAGTACTATAAAAATTCAGTTCTATTTCGACTAAGCAATAAAAATGTAAAACAAAAATATAAATTAATTTAGGCAGACACACAAATTTCTTTTGCTATTTATATTTTTTCTTTGATCTTATCATACATAATCTACCAATAGTGGCAGTACACGGCTTGACATCTAGTTGACGACCAACATTAATCAAAACAATACTTAATTATACGCACACAATTACACAGCATTTACACAGCTGAACCATTCCTATGTGTGTCTACCAAAGATCAATATTTATTCGATCAGGAGTCGCTTTAATGTAATCACTATTTTAATTTTTCCTGGAATATAACATGAACATAAACGCTTCTAAATTAATATCCTTAGAGTGTTTGGCAACATGTGTTTCTGATGTTAATTAAGAATATAAATGTATGCCTATCCTATATGTAACATATTTCTATCTTAATATTACTACTGATGTTTTTTATAATCATCCATTTGCATAATTGATTTTACCTTCCTTGCTTCTTGTTAATTTTCTATTCTATGCTTCATTTCTCTACACTCTAGATGTTACTTCAATAAAATAATGAATAAAACAAATCAATAATATGCAAAAAAGGTAATGAGAATTGTAATAATACTGGTTTTACAGTTATATCAATGTTGAAATACTTCTTAACATTACTATCACTTACATGTTAAAAACGCTTAGACATTTAAAATGTCAGATAATGATAAGCGTTTCATTAAGTTTCACCAATTCAATCCACGAATTTTTGATCAATCTCCTATGCACATCTGTTTGTAAATTTTTCAATGTTATAATTTTACAAAATCTCTTCTAAATCTCATAACTATCAAACATCTTATTTTCTAAAAATTTATTCATCACATTTTATTGAGCAGTTATTTAACACAAATGTTTTTTAGAAATCTCTTCAATTATCTGATCTATCAAGAATCAGTTTCTTAGAAATCTCTTTAAAACTTTACGTTTAGTCATGTTTTGTTATACATCGGTACCATAAACTTGATTAAATTAATTTGTTAAAGTACAAGGTGTTAAATAACTCAAGCATCAAATCCTAAGGACTTCCTCAATGTGTCTGTTTTGGAGGGCATTTACAAAGATAAATTTTAGCACTCTGCAAAAGGTCCTACTATTCACTATGAAAAAATTCCTTAAGAAACTCAAACACATTATTTTACATGATATGAGCGCATGACGATATTTAAATTTCAATACTTAATCTTTGATCTTGTCTTGATCCTTTGAAAACAGGTGTTTTATCGCTATAATACTTCTGACCATTTTCATACCGAATCATTATGAATTAAAACAGCATGAAAATAAATTTATGAAGAAACTACAGATTTCTATCTCATTTTTTGTATTCATTAGACTCATACTTTACCATATTACACAGACATACTTAAATAAATTTTGTTTCAATGAGAAATTATATATTTCGACTATTTGTTTATATAAAATTAGGGATAAAATGAATGCAGCATAATTAATATAATTGATGTAATGGAATCGTTAGATCAATTATTATGTATTGAAGTTAAAATACACAAAAGTTAAAAGGAAAAAAAGCATAAAAGAATTAAAATAGGATAGTGGAAGTAAAATGGAAAATGAAGATTTCTAATCTAAAGACGAAAAAGATGGAAAAAGAGAAAGGTTTCTTAAGATAGTTTAGATAAAGAGAATAAATGGGTGCCCCTAGTGAACAATTGAAAAATATCAAGTGCTAGATAATAACACCCTTAAGACTACAAACAGATTGTTCTTTTTACCAAAAGATTTAAAATCAAAATTCAAGCTTTATGATAGATGTATATCATAAAGTAAAGTATATCAGAATTTGGCATCTCAGCATGGTTGACATTTCATAATTAGCAAATGTATATTTATATGATTACAATATTTATTTGGATGTAATCTTTCCAGAAAAAAAAAATTACGAATGTCACTGAACAATTATCGAGACACTTAATGATGTCCGATAAGATACTTAAAAAAGTAATAGAAGCTATCTTATTTTAATTACAATTTTACTGTAATTACCTGTAAAATTGAGTAACAATTAATTAAGAAAAATTCCTTTTTCAAACAAATCTATGTCTTTAAAATAAGCATGTTTTCTATATTCAAGCTCCAAAAAAATTTCATAAGCGTCTGTATATTTTAGCTAGCGCAAATGATTCCATACATATATATATTTCGATTTTTTGACAAATATAATAAAACCTGTAACATTTATGAGAAATTGTTTTCTTTACATTTATAAATAGTATGATCAGATATATATATATATGAAAGTGTCTCAATAATTTTAACTATGTCTACATTAAAATAATATAAGTAAACATATACATATCTATGAAAGAGTTAAAACTGGAGACCAATGTAATTAATATTTTATTTTAATATTTTAATGAGCGCCTTCAAAACAAGCGCCAGAAAAAATTTATGTAGATATCTAAATTAAAAGTATGTGATAATAATTACCTCATCTTTTCTTCTGAAGTCAGCTGGTCTATGGTCTGCAATAAGAAGTAATGCATGAATGAGATGTTCACAATAGCATACAAATATTCCAAATAAACTTATTATTGGATGACGAAGATCAAGTATGCGGAAGCAGCATTTCATTTTCAAATTCATTATAACAAGTACTTCGTGACAGGGGTAACACTGATAACAAATTTTAGTAAAATGTTTTTTATAAATAAAAGACAGTATATCTCCAACAAACCTTATTTGGGTCGACAGGTAGATGCAAATCCATGATTACTAAATTAAATTTATACTAATTAATACTAAGCGTTATACTAATTTAAAACTCTGTGTCGACGTATGTTAAGGTTATGGATTGATAAAAATGACATTTGACAATATTCATACGATTTCTATCTGTCAAGGGTAATATTTTTTTTATTTTTGTGGTAAGGCAATTTAATCAAAACGATTAAATGTGGTTTTTATTTTATGACGCTATACGTAACAATATGGAAGTATTGCAAATCGCTTGCGTTTATTGTATTTAAGTTTACATATGGGTAGTAAGTAGTAATTAAAAAAATTAAAAACAGAATAACTCTTTTGGAAAAATAGAAAGTTTTCATAAAACAGATTTTAAATTGCAATTTATCCAATTGCAAACGATAATTACAATTGCGATAGAAACATTAATATATGTTATGAATTTTAATAATGGTGAAGGGTTCGGTTATCCATTTCAAATAGGTACATCTTTATAAAGCGATAAAAAACAAGTTAGCATTGATATTCAAAGATTCGTTAATATTATTTATTTTATTTCAATGGACGACAAAAATATTTAAGTACCTACTAACTATTAAGAGAAAATTAATAAAAGATTTTATTTTAAAAATGTTATAGATCGGAAATAATATTATTCTAATTAATAGCTGTATATTCTCTTTAGAACAGTTTTTCGTGTTCTAGAAAGATCTTTATTTTTAGTACCGAGCTAAATTCAATAACTATATACTCTTTAAAAGCCAAAACTGATGTGTCATAACGTCATTCGAAACTATCTGTCATTGCAGTGAAGTTGTGAGTTGTTTTATCGGTTACGCGAGTGTATTTTGTGTTTCAAAGTTTAGTTATTTAAAATAAATTATTTCAAAATGGAATTTCCAGATTTAGGGAAGAATTGTTCTCATCCTTCATGTAATAAATTGGGTACGCTAGTTTTTAAAATATCATCTATAGTGTGTTTTGTGATTCAACAAGGAAGCTCAAATATAAATACATAATCCATTTTTTCTACGATTTTCAGATTTTCTGCCAATGAAATGTGATGCCTGTCGTGTAGTCTTTTGGTAAGATTTCTTTGTAATTATTTTATTATTTATGTTCACTTATTCGAATTAATGTTTTATTGCACCATTTGATTTTCACAATTTTAATGCGTCATTAATTTCTTTACTATCTACCTTTTCCCCTACCTTAAAAGCAAACGATTGGGCTTTGGGATACCCAAACAAGAGAAAAAGTAATGGAAGTTTTGTTAATCAATGTACAAAGTAAAATCAAACTTAACAAGAAACTTTCATGGGATGAAGATTACGTTTACTATTTAACGATTTTGACGAAGTGCATTGTTACAAAAGTTACTTAATTTTCCTTTGTTTTTCTTTATTGAAATAAAATAAAACTTACGCTAAATATTATTTTATAAAATCACAAAAGCCGCTACAACTAATGGAAAGTATACTGTGGGAAAAAACCTTGAACCAAATTTTTACCTGGTATAAAAAATTTAAAAACTATATTTTGTGGTAATGGATACAGAATTTGAAGACTTATGTATATACTATTTCCACTTTTATAATTTATGAATTTTCTAACAATATATCAGTTAGGATTTTACTTCTACTGACATATGTGATAACAAATCTTGAATTCCTTTGAAACTAGTACTGGAATACCAAATAACTATTGAAAATAGCACAGTCATTGACTTTTTTTGGTAGTTGTATTTCAATATTTCTAAACTTAATTTCATTTCTAGCACAGACCATTTCAATTATGCTCAACACAATTGTCCCAGTGCTTACAAGAAGGATGTACAAGTGCCCGAATGTCCTTTGTGTGGGGTTCCAGTTCCTGGTAAGAGGGGCGAAGCACCAGATATAGCTGTAGGGGAGCATATTGACAACGACTGTCAAGCCGATCCAGCTAAGGAAAGACGGAAAAAGGTGTGTAACTGTTTAATTTACTATGAATTAAATATTCAGTCAACAATTTATAAGTTTTAACAGTATTGCCACTTACCAAGTATAACATGTTCAAAACTTGCAAAACAATGAAATATTGACCATATGATAGATAAAAAAATTCTCAATTTATCCACCTCCCAATTTTCAGATATTTACAAACCGCTGTGCCTTCAAGAGCTGCAAAGCAAAAGAGATGGTTCCACTGATATGTTCTGAATGTTCTCTCAACTTCTGCTTTAGACATCGGCATGCTGTTGATCATTCGTGCATGGGCAAATTGGCTGCTAAAAGGAGACAGGCAGCGTAAGTTGTACTTTTGTTTAATTATATCTTTACCATAGCTGAATATATCCTTACCAAAGCTGCATTAAAGGAATTCAGTGTGTATATTTCCAATATATATCTACAGCATTGAATATTTATTATATGTTGTGTCTTATTATTTTGTCAATTTGAACTTTGAAGCCATTTTCCATTTTGCAACACATTGCACAATTTTGTCGAAACCGAGATTTTGGTTTCTGTATAAACCTCCGTCTTTCCCAAAACCTAAAAAAAATTATTTAAAATTTTATTTTTTCAGAAACATTTAAATAAAAAGTTAAAATCAACATATTTAAAATTAAGGATGAAATTGCTGAACATACTTATTGTATTGTTAATTTGCTAAGCGTTTTATATTGTATCTACTGTAGATAATCTTGTTTTGCTTAGCAACTTATAGTTATAGTGTTTTCCCTTAGCAAATATAGCCGAGACTTACTACAGTTATGTGAAATAGTACAAACATCTTCTTAATTAAACTGGATTAATAGTGTTTTAATAGTCATGATGACATTATAATACTTAAATCCCTTTAGCTTCTCAATATTGTTTGTTATAAACTAAGGAAACAGACTAAAATCTCTGTAGTGGACTGAGGAAAAATATTGTAAATGAAATTTAAGCTTAACTAAATCTTTCTTACATATCTTTTTAAACTTTCTTACATATCTGAATCAGGAGAAAATACCATAACTACAGTGTGCTTAGTTTTCACACCTCTATTTGATATTATATTTGTAAGGATAAAGAATCCGTAATAATCGTGAAGTAGTTTACGAAATATTAGACGTAAAAAATAAATAGGATTCTCACTGCTTTTATTTATATAAACATATTATAATTCAATTATAATTTAATTGCTGTTATCACTATTTTATGTAGCCCTGTTGTTTCGCTTGAACTGCGGTTATGAGATGTGTGTAGGTAGTGATTTAAAATATTCAAACTATCTCAAAAATGCTTCAATTTTATTCACTTATTACTTTCTTTGTATTCTTATGTCTTGCTATAGATCTGAAAGTTCAATATTTATTGATTTTATCTTGTCCTCCTCGCATACTACCTATTATTTAAATAACTGATGTTTTGTTTACACATTTTTTTACCTCTGTATTTTTTTCTGAACTTTCCTGCACATATGATTCTTTAATTAACATTGTTGATCTGGAAGCCTCTTTTCATAATTTCGTTGACACTTTGTATGTAAGCGTTATTTTCTGCACTTATGAACATGTGGCAGGCAAAGCAATTAGTTTGCATACGAGCATTTAGGATTTACGATTGTCGTTATTTTGATGGAACCTAACGATAAATAAAATATTGACTAATCACAAAAATGATTGTATGTTTGTGAAAAGAAAAAATTTTCCAGATATATATATTTAATTGTTTAGTAATAATGTTCAAAGCATACTTACATAGAACCGAAAAATCATAAAAATACAATGAAACTCGTTTGTGATTTTCTTTATATTTTAAAAGATTTTAACTACAAAAAAAGTTGTCGAAAGTACTTTAAAAAAATTTGTTTTTTATATTCCTATGAGACTCAACAAAATTTGTACTTGATACATTTTTATAAAAACCATTTTTTAAAAAATGTTTTTAAAAGTTTTTTTTTTATAAAAACCGTCTTAACAATTTTTTTGAATAATTTTTTTTTCAATTTGTGACTTAGCCCATTTTTTTCTAAATAGTATACTCCGAATGATGCTCAACAATACTCAACTTTATGTGCTCATGCCTGTCTATAATATGATACCTAACACGCAACCACATCCTTATTAACATCATTGTAGTTATTTCAGTATAAATTTATAAATATTAACATTTAATGTGGTAATAAATCTTTAAAGCGCAATCAAAATAGTAAAATACCACTTTCCTTGTCAAAACTTTTGATCTATGGTAATTAGTACGCTTTCTGTAAAGCCTCCCTTTTTTAGAAATTAAAAGTCTGGTGTCTTCTGTCTTTTTTGCAATACCATAAATTCTCTCACTCAGTCTATACTGATTCTAAAATGTAATATATTTGGGCACTTCTATTTAGGCTGCAATTTTAATATAATCATATTTATTCAAATTTGAGGAATAAGAAATATATTATGTCATGTTAAACACCTATTCTTGCATTTGATGCAACTAATATTCTGTTAATGAGCATTAATTATATAAAAAATAATTAATACAAATGTAGGTTAATTTATGCAATAATGAAACGTAATGTGTAGATCGTTGAAAAGGCTGGTTGGGAAGTTATTAAGATTATGTTTTGTTAACAGACCGAGTATAAAGTTTTTTTTGCAAGCTATAAAAATGTATTAGAACAATAGATAAAACAGCTGTAAAATTTTAGATTCCAGAATAAGCACTAAACTTTTTGCAAAAAACTAATATTAGGATCTTAAGAAATATTGTCTTAATTTCAATTTTAAGTGCTTGATTTAGAAAATAATTTGATTAAAAAACAGAAATACTAAATTGCATCGTTTGTGCGTATTTGTATACGATTGTGGGATCTAAGGTTATTTTAGCTTTGGAGACAGACATATATTTTATGCCTCTATATAAATTCTTGTTGATACTCCAACTGCCATT
This sequence comes from Druceiella hillmani, assembly GCA_039881145.1. Taxonomy (NCBI): domain Eukaryota; kingdom Metazoa; phylum Arthropoda; class Insecta; order Lepidoptera; family Hepialidae; genus Druceiella; species Druceiella hillmani. The sequence goes on from JAYKKI010000029.1 coordinate 19,172,143, forward strand.
TCAGAATTCGAGTACATAAGTCCATTTCTATGCTTCTTTTCCGGACCTGGCTTTTGCAAATCATCAATTCGTTAAGAATAAAATTTGTTTCCTTTATGTAAGTTTGATTTAATAAATCATAATTTAACAGCATGTACCATTAACAAGGTTTACTATTTTAAATGCTAAGTTATTAATCATTAAATGCAAACACAGAAATGTTTGTCTTCATGTCTCAGTAATAATAATAATAATATTAAACTTATTTTCTGTGTCCTAGTGCTTCCACAGATCGTGATGTGGAGGGTGCAGTTAAAGATACAGATTAATACAGACTAATATGTAACGTTGCCTAAAAAACGAGATCAGTATTGAAATAATAAATTAATTGAGTACCAGACATAACATGCGACATATTCGTTATAAATAATTATTGAAATATATGTCAAAATAACTTAAATATTAAGGATACAAATTTATTTTGATAACTATTTACAACATGAGTTTATTCGAGAGTCGGCTGTCGGCATCGTGCCATCCATAACTCTTTGCACATGCCCAAGTCGTAGAGGAAGCGTATTGCAGATATTAACATTGACTTATGACATAACCATCTATGCTAATGTTTTATGTACAAAAATCTTTCGGGATAAAAACCCTACACTATGGTGAAAAAGTCGCCTCAAAGTCCATCCAGTAGAAATCAAATTACGTGTAAACAGAGGGAAAGACATACAGGCAGACAATTAATTAGCAATCATTTTATTTACTGTTCTTGATTTTGTCGAATATAAAACCATCAAACAATAAATGTAAAAAATTGAATTTATTAAGATATTTTTTAACATTTTTACTTTTAATGTAGATAAGAAAGCGGGACATGAGCATAAATACATTTAATGAAAGTTTGGCTTCAATTTATTTTGATTATAATTCAATATATATAAGCACATGTATGAACAAGGCACATTTTTTTATACTCTGTATTGTATGTATGATATAATAAATATGGTGCAAATAGCATATCTTCTTAAACAGAAGATCAAAAATTTATGTAATTTCCAAATTATACGCTTTCCCTTTGGATTTGTCAATTTCCCACTGATTTCATTATGGGCCACATTATATCTTTTTCATTATATGTTTAAATTACTGTCCATCATTGTGGTATGTTGGGTTAATCACAAGGCATGCAGCCTTTGGCGGCAAAATGCACCGCGGGGACTCAGGTCCGATTCCCAGCCACTCATTGAGCAGGTCTGGACTGGTTGGCTGGAAAAGATTGCTCTCATATCAATAAGTCCATCATATGTGTCAATATAGATAAATAAATAAAATTGCCTTTGTTCTGTAATTGTCTTTTATATCATATATGTAACATGTAAGTTTGTCAGTTTGGTCTAATTTGTAATAAGTGGAGCATAATATTACACAAAAATGCATTGCTTCATTACTTAGTATATTTTTCTTTTATTAATTTGTATTTACTTGTCGATTATTGTTTTGGCATTGTTCAGCGTATTTCTTCAGAAATACGCTGTACAAAATACCATGTAGATATCTTTTGTAATAAAAAATATTTTTTTTAAATGTTGAATATTAATTTTACAAAATGCATATTTTACAGTGAAGCTGCGATGTCCAGACTAAATAAAGGAGGATCTCCAAAGTTACACACTTCAAACATTCAACCTCAAACGCCTGCCACATTTGCATCTGCTGTTCAGGGCAATATGGTAAGTTCAAATATATGACTAAACAAAAGAGCTTTAGGTTGTGTGACATGTTATAAAGTATGTAAGGTAATGGAAAGAATTACAGTGTAGGGCATATCATAAGGTCATTTAAGGTTAACTGTTCCATTAATATGTTAAGCATGGGGTCGGTCTCTAGGGACTGACATTGAACTTTTTGTCTGCCCCTACGTACCGACAGTGCCAAGCCTAAAAAGTAATGTAATTAATATATTTAATGTGCAAACGTTTGCAAACAATTTTACTAAAATGTTTTACATGAAGATGATTAGTCTTTACATATTTACATGATAACATTATCTTTCACATTTGAAAAAAAAATGGGATGAAAAAGTGTTACCTACTTATCACAAATTTTCACTGTTATTTAGAATCTATGTGATATTGTAAATATTTGAAATTATTGTTTGAAGTTGCTGGCAATCTTCAAATGGATTGTCGCTCAGGTTGATGTCAACAACATGGGACATAAGATATATCCTTCCGTACTCGTACACCCAACACGGCGAGTTAGTTACTGTAGTCCAACAAGAAAATTCCCAAAATTTTAAATTTAACTATTGTTGGTGACGCTGTAATGCCATATAGATACATTTTGCACATCAAACATCATAAATTTGTTAATCCCAATATTACAGTTCACTGCTATTTGAAATATTGTGAAAATTTCCTTCACATATCATATTTGATGGTTTATTCTTAAGATGTACAAAAAATATTGTACCGCTTGAAATTTTACAGTGAAATTGCTAGATTTATATCTCGCCATCATAATGAAATTAATAAAAGTGTTCTATAAATAGTTGGTGTGGAAGACTATTAGTGTAAGAAACCATGTACTTATATATTTTCTATTGATTTATAATCTAAATAGTAGCATTCTCACATCTTTATCTTAAGCATTTTCCATAATGGAGAATGCTTTTTTGGAACTATTCCATTAACGTTTTCTAATTTTTCGAGATGCGTTTCATTCCGAAGGTGCCATATGTAATTCTCTAAAACTGGCTTAGAGATCATGAAATTAAATCTCGATAAAATATTCTGCCATATTTTTTACTATAGATATCGCAGATGAGATTGTGAAGATAATAAATCAGTTTTATTGATTCGGTTGTCTGGTTTGTTTAGTTGTTGTACCACCCAACTTCATTCTAAACCGTATTGTCGTATGTTATGACTGCTGACATTTTGCAGACAGTTTTGTTTGGCTCTGTGCAATTGTTTTTTGGCCTCCCATCAAATATGAAAAATAAAAGCAGTATTTTTGCCATATTTTGGTTGTCGCAGATTAATACCATACACACCATATTCGCCAGATGTGGCACCCTGAATTATTACTTGTTCTAATCTTTAGAAAATCACTTGGATCAGTTTTTTGTAAGCAAAGATCATGTGCATGTAATCGTGCTACTACCAGAATAATGGCATTGGACAAAAATGGTCAATATATAATTAATATATAAATATACATATTTATTTTCTTTTTTCGCGACAAAACTGAACTTACTTTCCAAACACCCAGTATTTATGGTTTTCAATATATACATACATACACTAGGCGACTATTACTACACAAGCAAATTCTTCCAGTCATTTCAAGATGCAACATATCACAACATATTGAAAATTTAATATTGTGGAGAACTGCGATAGGCTATTTAAATTAATAAATTTTTACATGTTTGAATTTACAATAAAAAATACTGGCCATTTAGACGTTTCAACCTGAATCCAGCTTACTGGGAATACGTAAGAAGCATCATATTTCAGAGAAGAGACTTAACAAGATTGCCGTCTAAATTATCACAATCCGCACCTGAATTGCAGTACATTATCAAAATACGTAAATAATTGTTAGCTTGAAAGGCATTTGTTATTTAGGTTATATGAATTTGACTTTATTTAATCACAATGGAGTGGAGAAGAGGTGTTTTAGAATGAGAGAAAACATATTTGTCCTTAAAACTAATCATATAATTTTAATACAGTTTTTGCTATATAATAGACCACATTTGAAACAATATTTTAGGTGCACATTGTTATATTAAACCTCTCAGGCATATAATGTTAGTAGATGCGGATTATTGTATAACTGTTTTAGTGTTATTGTTTTTTATTCATATGTACTTAAAAATGCCAAAGAAATCTTTTATTTTTGATGTCATTTACCCTTGTCTCGAAAAAAAACTGTCTCTTTCAAAAATTATGCAATTTTAATAATTTTTTTGGTGTTTTCTCATTAAAAACTTGTACAAGGATAATAAAATACAAAGAAAATTATGGAAATATATATTGTGAACAAAAATTATAACAAAAACTGAAATCAAGGTCACTTCATCATTTTCGCAGTCCGGTACATCCTCCGTATCAGCAAAATAATTGTTATTGTCACTATTATCACTATCACTCAAAATTTGCATTATGCCAGATTTAGTTAATACGTGCACAAGCGCGATGGCGCTCGTCGGCACTCTAATGGATAATATCTCCAGGGCAATATATATTTATATAAAGCTTCAATAAATTAAAAAAATATATTTAATGATACTAATTTCTAGAATGGACTATCAGGAGAACTGTAATATTCTGTTTATCTATAATGTAACTGCATTAGAACATTTCCTTATATACTGCCTTTATCTATGTAAATATTTGAAATTAAATTAAATTTTTGTTATGTTTTCACCATAACAGATATAGGTATTTCAAATTTATAATGGATTTTAAATTAATTATAATTATTTAGGTATTAACATTCTTTGCAACGGTAAATATAATATCGACATCAGTTTTTTCAGTGTCTATTGCCCTAAAAATGACTAGAGAGAATTAGACTTTTTAATTCAAGCAGTTTTAAACGGTTATTACAATTTGTCTGCTAATATAATTCAAATAACACAAAATAATTGTAAAAGTGTGACCAGCACATTATACATATATTGTACGTCTCCTCCATATTTTGAAGAATCCCCGCAGTAAGTCTTCTAGATTCAGAAGCTTTGGTGCTAATGGCCTCAGATTATTAAATGAATCCACTGTAAATATAATACGCACTTTTATGATGCTGTCAAACTCTGAGCCCTCGTGACCATTTTAACTATCGATGTTACCTGAAAACGTGATTACTATACTCTCTTAATTAATTACTCTTATCCTCTAAATACTTTTAATTTAGAAGACATGTTATTTTACCGCCTATTGCAGTTGTCTATAATATTCAGTAAGAGATAACTTACGTAGCAATAAATTAACTTAATGTGTGTGTGAATTAGTATATCAATAATAATTTTGTTTATTTCGCTATAAATGGCCTATTAAATAATTTAGAAAAAATTCATTTTACAACTTTAGACCAATTTTATATTATGTCTATATACATATAGTATGTATATAAAAGAAAGTTCACCACTTCAACTACTTGTCCTATTAACCATGTGTAATCCCGCAGTTATTTTTTGTAATTAGTCGCCTAGTTTATAAAATAATTAAAGTTTAAACTTAGTATGAAGTCATAAGTATGTGTAACTATTAATTTATAATAACAGTAACAGTCAATTTGGCAAAATGACATGCCTATTGTAAACTGTCAAATATCAAAATGCAATGTCATTTATCGTTTGAAAAAACTAGAAAACACGTACATAGTAATTAAAATACAAATTATTCAGTTTTAGAATGTATTTTCACTTTCCTAATTTTTATGTTCAAAGTGTCTTCTCTGTATTTCAATGTATTTTCGCAACCAACGACAATTATTTTGACTTAAGTTTTCTACCAAAGCGTCTGGCACTCGAATGTGGCTCCCTTCTAAAATGAATTAGCATATTTTCTTCCATATTTATCGATATTGTTGGATTGATAATAACTAGACTTTTACTCGGTTGTCGCCGTTTCAGATAGCATTCGGCGTACGTTTTGAGGGTTTTGCTAGTATTATAATGTCATTCAGTGTATACTAATGTAATGCTCATAATTCAATAGCCTGTTATTCGCAATAGTAACTAGTAACTTCTGTTTAAAAACATTCAAATATTTGGATTGGTTGAAGAAATGTGTGAGGGTTGCCATATTAAATAATTCATAAAGATTTACTTTGGAATCACAATTAAAATTAATTAATATCATTGGCAAGAAGCCAAAAATAATTTGTTTAAATGACAAATGAAAAAAAATTGGTATTAATAGTTATTCCGAAAGTTTTAATAATACTTTTTTTTATATCTTAAATATTTGAGAGAATAATGAATACATGTTAAAGATTTTCAAATGGCAATACATTTTGATTTACAAAATGTAAACAAAGTTGACCTTGAAATTTAATTTTGCTATAATTTTTTTAACCTTATTTTACTCTGTAGGGTGCAGTATACTTCTATGCGTAGTATTTTCTGTGTTAGTCATATTAAGGATAAATGTGAATGCTTAATATTGCCATTAATGTAACATTTACAAAATAGCCAATATGACATTTTTAAGACCCGCTGTCATTACCTAATGAATAAAGAAATTATTGAATATTTTATCATAAAATTTTCGACTTGAAATAAATGTCAAAATTGCCCCCACATAATATGAGATACACAAAGTAAATTTAGAATTGCAAGTCTGATGCGTAATATTTTGTCCCTGTTATCTACTATGAGTCTAACTCGTTATATTGCGAGACATCTATAATATTTTCTTATTCCGTTTGGAATTTATATACTCCGCCGTTATGTATTTTTAAGAACATTTACCAATAATCCATTTGTATTTATGTCTGTTATTTCCGCTTTCTCGAACATTCCTATTCTTAATGCTCATCATGTTTTCCTTGCAGACAGAAGATGAAGCCCTGGCGCACGCTCTGGCTCTCTCTCTACAGAGTGAACAAGAAGTGAATGTCCAGGCTCAAGACACCAATTTGGCTCGCGCCTTCATGAACCGGCAACGTGTCGGCGGTGAGCAGTCAAACAATCGTTGCATAGTCTCCTAGCAATAACTTGGCAGAAGCATCGTCACTGCCTGATACCTTAATGGCCTAAATATAGCAGAGCGGGAGTGCAGCGGGGGACAAGAACAATTTTTATATAAACAGTGGTTTTATGAAACGAAATGAATTTGGTGGAAATTGATGACGAAGATACCTACTTATTGATGTTTAATTTGAAGCTTTGAAACTTAAATTTTTTTTATAATACATGCGTTTGTTCAGTTGCTCACTTCATACTATTCTTCTGATTATTATTTCTCTGTCAACGAAGAGTACTGAACTACAGCATTACGGATTAGGGGCACTTTGTAAATTTATGAAAAAGTATAAGTTTGTCCCATTTGAAATCGGGATAAGGATTCAGTTTTTTCTGTTACGTTTTGCTATTAGTATAGGTGTAACCAAATTTTTATTATGAATATAATTCAGTATAAATGCTTAAGCTACTAAAATTTCTGCTACGAAATTAAAAAAGGAGGGATTTTTTAAAAAAATTAAAAATATAAATAATTTTGGAAATAAAATACATTCTGGATATATTTTAATAATTTATTAATCATAAATTTAAGAATCCTTAAATATGACCTCTAAGAAGTATATAACATATTCAATCTTGCACTAGTAAATTGAAGAAATTAAACTTATACCAAACGGAAAATAATAACACAAAATGGCTGTATATAAGACCTCTAAGAAGTATAAATACTTAAATATGACCTCAAGACCTCTAAGACCCCTAATACTTAAATATGACCTCTAAGACCTCAAGAAGTATAAATACTTAAATATGACCTCTAAGAAGTATATAACATATTCAATCTCGCACTAGTAAACTGAGGAAATTAAACTTATACCAAACGGAAAATAATAACACAAAATGGCTGTATATAAAGTTGATATTAGTTTGATATATATTCAAAGATCATATTATTCACTAAAATATTCCTTACTAATACTATTTTTGTATGTTTAAAGGGTAAATTTGATTAAAAGAATGGCCAAACATAAAATGCTTGAAATCTATTATAACTTGTTGGCAATTGGAAATTTTTTTGTTTTCCCCAACTTTAACCGTTAATTGATTTTAGATTTTTACACTACTGTTTACAGGTGGGTTATAACAACGTATTTGATGTATTCTTAAGGGAAAAGTAAAAATGATTAAATCAATAAAATAAAAGGCCTTATTAAAAATACTAAAAATTAATTTCCGAAACACACCTCATGTGTATAGTTGTAAATGTAAGTTAATTTCAAGAATGTCTTTTTAGCATTAATTAGATCTGTTTTAATAAATAAGGTACACAAGTTTTCAATACTTTTTTTGATTTAAATTGCTGCAAAATCTTAACATCCATTTTGAAAATATGTAAGATATATTTTCAAATAAAAAGTTTTATTAGAAAGCGGGTAAACTCTGGGAATAGAATGACAATGACGTATTAGTACCGATTTAGGTGTTATGTGAATATGTGGGAAACATACACCAATATGTCATAGTACCTAGATAATTTTTATATTCTAGAAAAATCAAAATTGAAATTCATTGTTCTTAACAGTTAATTTAGTTTGAAGATGGATTATCTGGAAATAATATTAAGGTGACTATATCAAAAGAAAAAAATAAATAAAAATGGGTGTATATTTTGATTAAAACAAATAAATGTTGATAATAAAATAAATTAATTATTTCATTTCACGTTTTCTTAAAAATTGTTATTTTTGGATCTATTATTCAACTTTTAATGAAGCTATTGAATCAACCATCACCCTCTTACAACTTCACTCTTTTTATGCTGTCATTTATACAGCTGGAGCGAGTGTGTACTGAATATTACTGGCTGCTAGTTTTTGTAACAAAAATGCACTAAAATTAAATAAAGACATTTTTAAGTCATTTAAATTTTTTTAATCTTAATCACTTCAAAAGACACTCGAGTTCTTTATTTAAATTCTAGCACTATATCTCACGGGGCAGTGTTGCTATAAAAAATGTTCATTATTATATTACATTTGAGAAAAATACATTCTACACTATTGTTACATATCCTTTAAATTATTTAGTATTGTAAGAGCTTGCCATCCAAAACATAATTTACATTAAATAAATAGTTAGATATAATTTAGTTCTAAGTTCAAGCTTACGCTGCCAAAAAGGAAGTTGATTGAAAGTCATGGTTTTTTATTTAGCGTAATGATATTATAATTTCTGTAAAATCTCTATTTCCAAGTCACAATACATTTTAATTTATCTATAATAGGTAGAGTTAAGACAAAGTATGTACAATAATTATTTAATAAGCTTATAAAAATGATAATAAAAGATTCCTTCAATCATGATGTTTGAAATTTTATTACTAAACTTAATATTCTAATGCTAATCTCAACTTGTATCAAATTATTCACTAGTTTTAAAATTGGATTAAAATAGAAAAGCTCTAAAATATACATGTTGGTCATAAGTAAAGCGATGTATTATCCACAAAAGTTGTTCACCGATAACTTATTAACTTGTGGAACATATTAATTTGTTGTTAATGAACAACTTTTGTGCATGATACACAATTCAATGTAGATTTTCATCATAATACTACTGATCGCGTTTCAGCACGATTGTGCTCCTCCTGCATGCTAAAATACCAAAACCGCTATTGCATTTCTTTCAAAACTGTCCAGCAAAAATATATATGTTGGGCCCAAACATTCTAAGTATAAAAATAACTCTTTTAACTGTTAGAGTGCCGACGAGTGCGATCGCACTCGTGCGCGTACTAAATTTGCCACGAGCGCGATGGCGCTCGTTAAATTAGTTGCTGTTTAGCGCACGGTAGGGGAGGTAGCTCGCACACATTGCCAATTTTTTATCTTTCTACATGCTACATAAAGTTCAAATTATAATATTATAAGTAATTACAATATAAAAAGGATCCAGGAAAAGAAAATTTTTAACTCATAATGTCGGGATACGAAAATAATTCGAGTGAAAATGATCGTTTTGCAAGTTGTGAAGAAGTGAAGTGTGTTCCTGCATGCTAAAATACCAAAACCGCTATTACATTTCTTTCAAAACTGTCTGGCAAAAATCTATTTAATATTGGGCCCAAATATTCTAAGAATAAAAATTACTCTTTTAAACAGAAAAAATAAGTTCCTTAACTCTTGGACCACCGACGACTGATATATTAGATAATGGGTGCCGTGCTCCACACGCCAATGGCTGATTTATAAGCCGCTTACGAAACATTAAATTTTAGTAGTGTAACGTAAATATAACGACACTAATTTTTTATTACCATAATCAGACAACATAAGTAACAAATTGCCTTCACACTGACTTCACTTTTAATTATATAGACTTAGAAAAAACGTTTTATTTCGTACCTTTTTTCTATGTATTTCAATCGTTATAAATCCTTACATACACCACGCCACCGGCTGATAGTGCATCAGTGATGTACCGACATTGATTAGAATTTCATAAATTATATATGACGCAAAAAACATTTCTCTTACATGTTCAATGCTTGCGAAACTATTGAGGTAGATATTATTTATATTAATAAGTACTGTACTGATATTAATTTAAACAAATAATTCAATAAAATAAAAAAAATATTCATTGGGTTTGTAAAATGTATACTCACAAAACATTTTTTTTAATTAAACTATAATTACGATGTAAGAAATAATTATTAATTGTAAAGCATGAAAGCAATTTGTAAAAAAATACTTTCATTACGTTAAACAATATTATTATTGTGATTTGTAAAGGAATATCCCTATTTTACCTCGTGTTTCAACCTGTCCAGTAAAGCGAGTTTTGTCATTTGTAGTTTCATTTTCCGTCAGCAACTGATATTTGTGTCCTTGATTACCTATGTGAGTCTGTGAGTGTATGAAAGCTGTGCACCGATGGTTAAGAGGTGGGTTGTTATTAAAATTTTTAAATAAAGTAACTAACTCATAATTTCATAAGCGATAACGTTATAATAACCAGTTCGTATTTTTATAATAGCGTATATTATTACATTATTGTTCTGCTCGGTTGAGAATTTAAAATATGCAAAAAAGTTTGGTGATTGCTGTCACTGAAGGACACGTGGGCTGTTGTTGCCCCGTAAATAAGTATAAACTAATGAAAAATGATCATTAGTTTCACAATAATTTATTTTCGAACCCATAATCATTATGCGTGTGCTAGAGAAAAACAAAGTAGCCGTGCGTTCGTTGCTAGTTATATAGTATCAAAACCCTCCAAAGAAAAACTTCAATAAACTGATTGTCCATGTTTATAATCATATTTCCACTTTAAGAAATTGAAGAACGGATTAATAATAAAATTTCATCCGATAACCGACAGCTACTAAACACAACCACTAAATGATTTTATATATTAGTGGTCTTGTTTAGTAATTAGTTTGCTAGTTTTCTCTTAATATCAGAAATAGGTATATAATAAATGGTGAAAAACTCTGTAACAGAATTTCTAGTACAAATGTCGAACAGTGCGCGGACACAATTTATGCAATAACTGTTTTTTTTAATATTGTGCATGTGTTTGGTAGTTATTTGTAAAAGGAAGCCATTTTGTAAAAATTGGTAAACTGGTAAAATATGTATCGGTCTCCCTTTAAACAAATTAATTATTAAATATTCATTTTTAAAAATTGCAGCATTTTCAAATACACTTCTGTTTTTCAAAGAGGATACCTTGGATATTAGTGTGTTTTTAATGTTTCTCACAGTATAAAGTAATAATGAGCATACATGAATCTAATGAAGTGTGTATTTTTAATTTAATTTTTATTTGATTAGTCCTACAGTATCAACTAGTCCTACAGTATCAAAACCCCATATGGGTTTTGATACTTTAGGACTAGTTGTTTGTTATTGCTTGGTTGTTTTGTCATCATAAGATTCCTCCTAACGAGCTCTATGTTCTTCCACTACAGCCGAATATAAACCCCAACAGACCCAAGCACAGATGAGGTTGTAGGTTTATGTGTTAAACTCGCTGTGTGAGCCGTGTCGCCCCGAAGCAGTGTGAGTTCACAGGTTAAAATTTATTCATGCTTACTAACTGGTCTCTGCTTCAGGTATGTTCAGGATAATGTTTGTAGATGAATTAGCAGGTATGCATAAATCTGTGAACTCGTCCTTGCTTCGGGTCCGTTAGGTAGAAGGTTTGGATTCCTCAGCTCTAGTCGGAGAACTTGGAGCTTTTCATGACATTTTCATCACACAACAACAAAGCAAGGCAATCAACCAATGGCAGACAAATAATGACTATTATTTGAGTCGAACTATACCTCTGCCTGGAAATGTGTTATAGCATATGCCAATAATGTTATCTCTACCTTGACATAACGGTTATATATTATAGTCTTGCTAATAAATTTTACCTTGGTTTTATAACGCTCACCAATTGTTACGTTTAGCAAAATATGTCTAATGGGAACGAACTAATAACAATTTTGCAACATTTCAATAGCGAAGAAGACATTAGCGAAAGTGATGATGACTTAGAAAAGTGAAAACAAGTCAATAGTGGTGACAGTCAATGTCAATGAAACTGAATTTGATATGCAAATTGAAGAATCTGATTTTACTACCGCCGGACTAAATTCAAATGTTGTATGTAATAAATAGTGCATCGATTGTATTAGAAATATTCGAACATTTCATGGACCGAACTACCATGTCTGTCATTGCGGAATATACTAACCTATATCACTGTCATGTTGTTGTAAATATCGACATAAGAGACCATTCGCCGCTACAATTCGGATGTTATGCTTGAAGAAATGTATGTTTTCTTTGCAATTACTATACTGATGGCTAGGACCAAATTACTAACCATCGAGGAACACTGGTCCACTGAGCCGTTGTTGACCGCTTTTATTTTCAAGAAGATTATGTGCCGCAATGGTTATACCATGATTTAAGGGATGCAACATTTTTTGGAGCCAAAGGACAGCAGAGACCTCAACAAATGCAGACACAAATTCAAATAAACTTTTATTCCCTTCCAAAAATTATGTATAAACGAAAGCATTGTCCCTTTTTAGAGACGCCTTAAATTTAAACAATATATGCCAAAAAAAAGAAATTGTTTTGGCATAAAACTATTGGTTTTATGCAATATGCAAACAGGCGTAATAATAGATTTGTTTGCTGTACAGGAGCTGGCGTGCGATTAGCTTTGTCAGAGATGTACGGTAATTTTGGAGCAATTGTAATTAATTTGTTTTCTGATTATTATATTTATAACCAGAAATTGTTCGTGGATAATTACTACACTGGTTTAAAATTATTTAAGCATTTGTTTAAAAATGAAACATATGCTCATGGCATGGTGAAAGTAGTGAAAACTAAGATGGTTTTAGAAAATAACAAAAATTAAACTGATGTATGTTACAGTTACCAATTAATGGCCATGAAATGGTAAGATAAAAGGAATGTGAATATGCTTTCGATGTTTCATTCGGTAGAATTTGGACCAAATAATAAAGAAAATACAATAAATAAAAAAATAGAAAATATACGGACTGCCGACAATAAAGCCTGAATGCGTAATTAATTACAATGAAAATATAGCGATGGTCGATCATAGTGACATGATACTTAGTTCCATGTAACGTATTTGTAAAACCATTAAATGGTATAAGAAATCGTCTCTCCACGTTGTGGTCTTATTTTTATATAATTCTTACTGTGTATACAAATGTAGAAATAAAGGTAAGAATAGTTTTAGAACCTTTCATCATTAAGCAATTATTAGAAAAGTATCTATCACGGAACGAGACTGCACCTTCTGCATATACTAAATATTTAGTATTAATCCATATAAATGTCAAGATAAAAAAATTAAAATTTTTTTCTGATTGTCTATTTATCGGTATATTCTCGCATCATACGACGACTGAACTGAGTTTAATGAAACTTACACTGATTATTTAGAATTTGAAGTAACCTATTATAGGGTACATATTATCATGATATATTAACAAGGTGTTATTGTATGTATGCCTGTTGTTTGTTACCGTGTCACTGAAAATCTATCTGATTCATTTTTCGGAAATTTTTACTAATTGTTAGTTTAGAAATCAAACAAATATATTGAATATATTTTGTTATGATTCGTTAACAAAGGGTTTGAATTAAATCTGTAAAAATTAACGTTGACTGAAATGGTATATCTATTTATATAACCAGCCAGCCAAAAACATAAATAGATTAAACTCATAAAGAAGAATTGTTAGGTTTAGAAAATTATGGTTTACGAGAGTGAAGTCACGGCTATAAAGTATTGTTTTAAAAAATATTTTATTTATTTTTTTTGTACATAAAGGAGGTTTATGAAATTTTAAACTAATATACATATGGAAAATGGAATGGTTTTTATTACTATGTACGGAACACTTTGTTTTATTGTAAAACACAGAGTCAGTATTTTACAATAAAACAATAATTTACAAATAGTTCCTGGGTGGTATCAATGAAAAGTTACCGACAAGACTACAAAGGATATATTTAGTAATTATTTTTATTCCGATTTAGAAGAAAGCCTCACTGAAATTGTGCACGTTGAGCCGAGTAATGAAATCTAACCTAACCTAACCTAACAATATTGTTAAGACTATAAAATCTAAAAATTTGAAAATGCCCTAATACATGTGTCATCACTTGAATTTGCCATCAAAATTATTTAATCCACATTATGTACGTTTTTATTTTTACATTTGGTAATATTGATAGAGACAAGTCGGGGTACGTGTCCAATACATACTCAACTTTTTTATTTTGGCATGCATTGTTTAAACAAGTATATAATGTATTTAAAAATTAATTTATAATATATTCATGACATATTTCAATTGTTTTCAAATAATAACTATTATAGATATGAATGTAATTTTTTTTAAATTTCTTCATTGTAGATTGGCTGCTTTAAATATTCTTATATTAATAAAATGTTTGATCATATTGTTGCTATTTTTTTTGTATTACATTTAAGTCCTTTTTAAAAAAAAAATGTTATGTAGCAAATAACTACAAACTAATAGTGAACAAATACATTTTTTTATGAAATGGTGTAAAATTTATTTTGTCTTGTTGAGGCATTGCGGTATGTAATTTGTATGCTTGTTAAAATGAAGACAGACATGGATGAAAAGTAATGTCTCGAAAAAGAGTTTGTGATATCACTTTACCTCCAAATATATTGTGAAGAATTATTATGATAATAACTTTCATCAATAATGGTACAAAACAAAAGTATTTATATTTTCATTACTCGGCGCAGCAGACTAAATTACGTGATTTTGAAGTGGACGGCATATGAAAGCGGACTCGCAAAAAACTAGTGGCAGCGTAAAAATTAAAAGTTTATTCTAAATTGTCAATCACACAAATGAGAAATCTTGTACTATGAAAATCAGTTTATATAATAAATGAGGTTATTTTTTTAGTAAATGCTTTCATAATAAAAGTCAGGCTATATCTCATAGTAAGTGCTGTTTCTATGGATCTCTATAATCCAGAAAGTAGAAACAAAATGCAAATTTAAACACTCAACCCTCTATACCTAGATGTAACATACTAATCAGAAGAACTATCAATGATAATTAACTATTTATTTTTATTTTATCTAGGCAATGGCTAAAACTTGAAAAAGATGTCGTTGTTGGTTATTTTTTGTGATTGTTTCTAAAATGTTATAATGTTAAATATATAATATATACTATTAATAACATTTCGAGACAAGGGTAAATAACATCAAAAACAAAAGATTTCCTTGGCATTTTTAAGTATATATGAGTAAAAAACCGTGGCACTAAAACGGTTAATGTATCTAATTTAAACATATGGTGGACTTATTGTTACGAGAGTAATTTCTTACAGCCAACTAGAATATCAGTCCAGCCCCATTTGACGAGGGGCTGGAAATCGAATCTGGGTTCCCGCAATGCACTACACCATCAAAGGCTATACTTTGTGATCAACCCACATATCATGACGACGACATGACTTAAAATGTTTCAAACAAATTAAAATATTTAGCTCTGTTACATTTTGCACTTTAGGTTGGTGACGCTATAAAATGTTACTATAAAAAAAAATTTCAACTACAATGGTAAGTGATAACATCAAACCTTATTTATGGTAAGCTAAACTAGTATCCAGCACCGCCCAGTGTTTTTCAAAGTTCAAAAGGGATGGTGTGGGTTTTTTCACCCCTAAATATTTGTGGTAAATAAATAAAACAAAATGCAAATCAATTCACACTTGCCAAAGCAAAGCTGGCTTGCTTTATTGGTGATGATATAGTGTAATTTTCGAAAATTTCCAAAAAAAGAGTGATTGTCATAGCGTCACTTCTTTGGAGGAAATTCAGTAAAAACAACCATCATACAAAAAGAAAATGTTTGGGTACAATTTTTAATTTTATTGTCATCTAGAATATACTTGTATGTAGCTCATTTGAATAAAAGTCAATATAATCGGAAAATACTTATCTAACACCGCAGACCATGTCTTCAGTATTTTGTAAATTATTACAATCAGTAGGATTATAATAATTTACAAAATACTGTTACAATAATTTCTGGCTTTTCTGTACAAATTGCCATTTAGTAAATCCTTTTAATCATAGATAAATTCAAAATAGACTGGATATCCGAGGCCGAAAATTTAAAATCATCAGCTGATTTCAGTTTCATCCCATTTGTAAGGTGTGCAATAAAGAAAGTACACTCAGAAATATCAGATGGCACAAATTTATTCAATTTAATTAATATCGCAGAATGTTATCGACAAGTGCAGCGCAGGACGTCCTACTTTTTTTTGCTCCCCTTGTGTATTTATGTAGTTTTAAGCATCTGTACAAAACTTACCAACTAAAAGCACTCCTGGGAAATGTGTTTTCGTTTGATATATATTCTCCATCTTGTATTTTTTTATACAACTTGTACTGTATTTTTAATACAACAAAAATTTTCATATTAATTTAAATACTGATAAATTATATTTTAACCTTATATGTTTGCAACTTGTGAAAATGTCCTCAAAATGCTGTATTGTTTATAGTTAGCTATCACTTAAACCAAAGAAAACATGAGAAAAAAACTCGTGGTTTTCAGATTACCAAATTGAGAAAACTAATAAATATTGTCCATCATATTATTATTTATTCCATTCCAATATGCAGCAGATTACATATATTTTATCCATAAATACTTGATTTATTTCACTGTGGTTACCAATATTAATATCGAAATTATATTTTGTTTAATGCAAACTAAAGATTTTAATAACTTTTTCCGCAAATATACAACTTTAAAATTTTGTGAATGTAGAGATTAACAACTATACGAGTATGTATAACCACAAATTATAGCCCAATTTTTGTTTTGTTTTTATTACGCAAGCGAATGATTCAAACTGTGTTGCTGAGAAGAATGAGCAATCGCATGGAATGACTAAATTTGCAAAGTTTTGAGAACCATTAATAAAATGTTTCTTAAAATGTTAATAAAATGTTTCTTAAAACATTTATAAAATGCTTCTCAAAACTTTGCAAATTCAAGATTTTAAAACTATTTCATAGAAAATTGTTACAGTTGAAAACAAAGCAGTCATTATTTTGCCGACATCAACTGAAAATGTTATAATGATAGTGTTGGAGCAACTGATCAGGTGTGTACCAGTTCAGGTGAATTGGTGTCAGGGGATCCCCAGCAAAATATCTGCTATTTCTGTAAAGGAATATCTAAGGTTACTTTGTATTAACTATACATATAATCAAATTCTAAAATTGTTTAGGTATACATAATAAAAGTAATACAACACAAAAATATAGTTTTTGGAATTTTTGTGTGTTTGTATGAACATGTATAAAGTAAAAACTACTGAACCAACTTAAGATAGAGTTTTTTGTACAACATAAGAATTGACTTGAAGTAATATGAATTTTTTATTTCATCGAAATTGGTTTGCTCAATCAGAAGTTATATCATTTAACAACTAGCTACTCTATGTGTAGTTATATGTATCTAGGTACAGTATAATGAATCTATGTACAGTGTAATGTATCTAGGTACATCAATAAAAGGTACTACATGTATTTTAAACTGTTTAATGATATTTTCAACCTGGACCACCTGGGCATGCACTGCTGAAATGGGAGTGGCTAGCGGTGAAGTGGTGCAGAAGGGGTATGTGGTTAAGTAATCTGAAGGTGGGTATGAGGCAGACATAACATAATCCAACATAACCAAACACAAAATAACACAACCCAACCCAACATAACCCACTATAACCCAACCCAACACAAGATAATGCAACCAAACAAAACATAACCGTATCCAACTTAACCCAACCCAATTCAACATAACTCAACCCAGCCGAACATAACCCAATATAACCACACTCAATCTAACCCAACTCAACATCACCCAATATCATCTAACCTAACCCAACCTGAGTCAATATAACCGAAATAATACAATCCAATCTGACATAATCCAAAATCAACCCAATATAACCCAACTCAACTCAACATAACCCAACCCGACCAAACCCAACTCTACATAATCGGAATAATCCAAAATTAACCCAACATAACCTAAAAGCAATAGAACCCAAAAAGGTAGTTTCCGAAAGTTTTGTCTATTTGTTTGAAGACGCATCATATAAAAACTACTGACTTAATTAAGTTGTAACTTTTTAATAACATAGAGGTGGACTTGACATAACATTTAGTTATTTCATTAGGGCACCAGAAGATATGCAAATCTAATATTATCAAAAAGTCATTTGCTTTGAGTTTATACCACACCAAAAAAGTGTTTCGTTACTCAATTACACACAAATGTATAGTGTATCTATGTACATCAATAGAAGGCGCTACTTGTAATTTAAATTGTAAAATGACGTTTTCCACTTGGACACATGTTACTTGTATTAATCTTGCAGTTAAACGTGAGAATATCTTCTATAGATCCACATGTGAACATAATCATGGGGACAGCTAGTATAGAAAGATTATATATTTTCAAACGACTTATAAATGTCGTAATCAAACAGAGGTAAATCTTACTGGTAGCCGATTATTTACCAGAAATATCAACCCAAACAAACATTTTTGAAAACTCTATGCTTTTGATTAAGAGGAATTACCTTCTGGGTCTAAGGATCGATAAATCTTTCAAATTTATAATTTTGAAGTCTTGTATTTACTTCGTGACTCTGAGAATCTAGCGGTGGATTGTCATTAAAATGGGTTACTTTTGATGCCCTGGAGTGACTTGTGGGGCGAGTTCACATTATTTCTTTGAGTTTGTTATTTCAGATTGAGGCTAATACCATTGCTGATAGCTTGATGGAACTGACTGGTAGTTGCTCAAGATAACAGCCTTGCACAGTTGAGCAATTACTGAACAAGCAAGCCTTCGATTGACTCCACTGTTGAATGAAGGATTGCCGAACGAGTCGCCGACTAATAGCGGAAAAATTTCAAGCAACTACCGGTTATGGACGAGAGAATCTTAGTAATTTTGTCCCGGAAAGTCAAGGTGTATGGTATGCAGAAATTGTAGCCCAGAAATAGTCAATTAAAAATTGATCTGATCTGAAATTTGAATCTTCAATTTCAAAATTAAATTTAGAAAATTATAATATTTTTTTTTAAAGTGAGTTTTCAACCCATATTTTCTAATCACAATTGTTGTCGGCCAGCAATATTTTCTAATCACAATTGTTGTCGGACAGCAATTTTATCCACTAAAAACAGAACTTGTAGACCTATACTATGACATTTCTATTTGTCTATGATAATATTTTTCTGCTCTCCCTCTTTTGCCCCCTGTATTTGTATAATGGTAATGCTGACTCACATAGACAATAAGATCAAAAAGGAAAATATCTGCTACTCTATGAAATTGAACCATTCTCTCCAGAAGAAATAAGCTGACAAGAGAACTAAGCTGTCAAATTGATATTAACGTTTGAAAGTGAAAAATAAACAGGAATTAACATATACTCAAAAAATAAATGAAATATTTTTTTCTAATATAATTATTTAATAACAATACAACAATAACCCCATCAACCTCTATATAATTTAATTTAACAACAACAATATAAAAAGTTATAACATGGCAAATATTTTTTAATTCTAAAACAATTTATAAAATAATCATTTTAAAATGGCTTTTTAAAATAACACAATTATTACCCTCAATCCTTTCTTAAAATTTACATATCACCAAAATATTCCTTTAAGTATATTCATAACAAACTTAAATCAATGTAAAATTGCAAATGACTATATATTCTTAACAAACTTAAGTCGGTATAAAATTACAAGTTACTATGTGGTCCCGACAAAAGAGCCTTGTTGTGAACTGTTCTAAATTTGTGATTATCATTCAGGTAGCTGGTGATAAAGTCTGGGAACTCCCTCAGGCAGAATATCTCCATGCACATAAAGCGAGCAGCGGAAAGTCGCTTGCGCTCCGCAGACGACCGACAGAGAGTCTTATGTGCTCGTGTCGAGAATGCTGCTGCCACTTTGTCTACCAGTTGCACGGTTATTCTTTGTGAGGGATCGTCTTCTAAATGGAGCTGTAATTTATGTTATTATATCAGTAATATTATATGTGGGACAGAAATGTGAAAAAACTAATCCAGGTTGATTACTGTAGATACATAAAAAAGAAAATAAAACTAGAACCATGATTAAAAATGTGGTAAATATATTGATTCTCCCACCACACAGATACTACATTGGTAAGTCTAACAAATTGACTGCTTCTTATTAGTGGTTTTGCAAGAACAGCAATTTTCGAAGACACCACACGTAATTAAGAGATTAGGGTCAAGAATTAAGGATTTAAGGGTCCTGAAGTTTTATCATAATTAAATAGACAGCAGCAAAAATTGTAGTCAAGTTTTTCTGAATTAATAGGTACTTTTTTGTATTATAGTAATTTTTTTTGAATTCAGAAAAATGACTAATACAAAAAAGTTGTTATTTAGCATGTACATTGACATCTACCGATAAAAACAGTTACATGCAGTAAACTGCTATTTGTCCATAAAAACATTATCTTGGTGATTCATTAGCAACATAATTTTATCCAGCCCAGAAAATATAACAATTCGATCCGTATTTTGATAAATAGTGACGTAAGAGACACTTAGTTAACAGTTCTAAGACAGTTGAGAAACAGCTGAAGAATAGGAATAGAAATGTGTTGACTGAAGAAGTACCATGAAGATATGATATGATAAGAATACAGTATCACTGTGTGGCACGGAACACATAAACACAATTACCCATCAATATACTTGCATTATACAGATGTTGTTTAATTGGTAAAGCATGAACATTTTTCCGAATCCTATCAAAATATACAATGAAAATAATAACACTTTTATTATGGAGAAATGGAGATTTTTATTATGGAGAACTAATTTATTTTCCAATAACAAAATATATTTGATGTAAAACATCTAATAGGGCGTTTGGATGGGAGTTACAATGTTCCAATGGCAGCTTTATGTATTGTCGGCTTTTTCTGACTTAATCCGCCCTTCGGCTAGCTTCGGGTATTATCAGCTCTTTCCAACTTAATTTAGCCAGCTTCGCGTCTTGTCTGCCATTCAATCAACTTCGCATCTTATCGGCTTTTTCTGGCTTATTTTGGATCAGCATTGTTTCTTATTTACTAACTTAGCTTACAATTTTACTCGTTTATATTGGTGTATTACATTGAACTGTCTTAAAACATAAAAAGCATTATATACCCTGAAATAATGTTAATACATATTTTAATAATTATTTACACAGTAGTTGTTTACTTAATTTAATTCATTTTCATGTCTTTCAAATGAAAATATTTCAATATAAATATATAAAAATATTTTACATAGAAAATTTAGATGTTTCACAGCTGCCAGGTGTCCCGTGACTGATTCATTTTTATTTATTGTCAGCATTCTTTCAATCATAATTAAATTTAAAATTTTTATTACCATAAACAAAGCTTCTATGTAAAAAAAATTAAGAAAAACAAAATTATCAATATGAAACATTTTTCTTTCTGTGAAATAATATTTATATACAACAGTAAACACTTAAGACCAAATAACGTATTTTGGAATTCTATATCATCTTGATGATGTGCAGCAACGGTTAGTGGACATGTACTGCAAGATGCCTAACCCTTACGTTGAAATAGTGTATATTAAGTACAAGGCAAGATATGAAAAAACTGAATGATTATAACCGTGTCCTCTTGAACTCCGGAATCCATAGAAACCAGCTTGCTATACGAATTTCACAATAGCCTTTATATCAGAATATCTAAATTGTAGCATTCATATCTGTCAATATAATTGAAGCAAGTGAAGAAAGAAGAAACATGACTACATGGATTGAATTAGAAAAAGGGAAAACCTTTCACTACCACTTTCACCCAAAATAATGAAGGCAATTGACATGCATGATGGCAACAGCCACAATGTGCTAACTACTCTGAGCAACAAGTCTTCTGGCAAACATACTACGTGTTGTTATTTATTAAAGGGGACCCCTTAAGAGGTTATCAAATTCTAATCACCGTATAAATATTATCACATTTAAATGGTATTTCCATATCTTGACCACAATACTTGGGTGAGAAAATTCATAAAAATTATAGAGAAAAGGCGTGAAGATATGTAAAAATATCATACTTACACTAAACCGGATCCACTGCCAAATCTGAGATCGGGATATCTCAGCTGTGGCGGAATCTTCTACATTGCCATTGTAAAAGAAATGTCCTGTGCCAGCAAGCCAGTGGTACACGAACAGGATGGCAACAGCCACATTTTGCTTAACACAGTCTAGTGTCACTCCTCCGCTAGGTATTTGAACCAGATCTGCTGCATTCACTACCACATGGAGTTGTTTGGAGATTTGATTTGGTGCAGTGGGACACTGTTTTTTCCAGAGCTGGAAGTACAATGGATAGAAATTGATGTAATAAATGAAATGAAAAATATTTTTAAACCTTTTATGATGTACTGAACTTTCAAATTTTATTTTTATATCTGTTGAATGAAAATTAAAAATTATATTCCATTCTCTGCTAGTCTTTAACATCAATTAAATAGATCTCAAATGTCTAAAAAAAGAGCATACATACAATGCACACAGCAAAAACGCAGCATATACTTCATGGAGCTCATACATTTTTACGCATGGAGCATTTGCTGCATTACTAAGAAATTCCAAGAAACCTTCTTGATATTAGTTTAGAACAAAAGTAAAATTCAATATTACTCTGGCATTTGTCCGTTTTTACTAAAATTTCAAATTAGTTAAATCTAACTATAACAGTTCTCTGCACTATATATTTTTTGCCAAGTTAATAAACAGGTATGTATTATCGGATATATAATGTACCGATGTTGACCTATCTCCAAGATATTTTTGTTTTACAATATCCTGACACACGGCAGATTCATGTTCAAAGAGACAAAAGGCGACAATGACTGTATATTTACAAAATCACTTAAAGCTATTTGCAACCACCCCATAATTTAAAATCTATTTGATTTAGAAACTTGTAATTTTGTTTGTTGATTAAGGAAAATTACCTACAATCCTAAATTACACAAACATCATTTATGTTTTAGATATATTGACGTTCGAAAATCATAACTCATCAAAAACTTAAAAACTTGTAATTATGCTTAAACTTACTTGCTCTTGGGGCATTCATAAAGGTAAAAATCAGAAAACAGAAATGTGTGTAGGTAGTGAAAACCAACTGAGAACCTTTACTGTCCCAACTTGGCAAATTTATTGAAAAAAACAAAAGCAGACCATGAATAGGCTATACACTTTAGTAGTTCAAAGTATAAGAAAATATAATATATAGATAAGACCACAGTACCACATAAATGAAGAAAAAAATTAAGTTGTGTAATTTTCAAATATAATGACACTTTGCAAAAAGCATTGATATTCAATCAAAACATAAATGGAAAAAAAGTGGCCAAGTTCAGTAACAAGAGCAAAGTTTCTTGGTTTTCTGATAGAAGAATTGAGATCACACACATGTCGTTTATTTATAATTTATAATGAAAAAAACTAAAACTTGAAAAACTGAAGATTGCTTATATTTGGCAAGTAATATTTTTTCTTTTTAAATGATATTATTTTTGTGTAAGTTTTAAGGGACTTTCATAGAACTTTGAATTTATATTTTTAGTGGGATCTTCACTACCTAGCCAGTGTACACTTCATTGCAAACTTTAGTTAGCGCACACCTCCATTTTCACCCCCTGAGCTTCGTTGAGTTGCTTTCAAAATTCCATAACATTTCATGATGGATTGTGTTCTATACTGATCAAGATATGACTAAAAATTAATCTCAAGTAGTGTTGTTTGAATAGTGCAATTATGAAATTGGTTGAAGTAATGATGTTGTTTTGAGAGTTAGAAAACGAATTTCAACATCTGGATTGATTACACTCAAGGCTTCAGGATGCAGAGGAGCATAGTCGATGAGAAGAAGCCCTTTACTGTCAAGTGTATCAACCACCTTTAACTCGAACCAATCATAAATGTGCACTATTTTGATCAAATGCGACCACTGCGTCAAAATTCAGTAGACCATTAATTAATTGTCAAAATTAAGTTGCATAGGTATTGTTAACAAAATAATATTTTTATATCAAGAAAACTATAAACTTAAAACATTTATAATATTTAGAAAAATACATAATCGTATAAGTATTTATTGGTTCAAGCGTATTTATCTGTATACTTTACAGAAATTGAGTCCATTTGATCTTGAATTTGCAC
This sequence comes from Druceiella hillmani, assembly GCA_039881145.1. Taxonomy (NCBI): domain Eukaryota; kingdom Metazoa; phylum Arthropoda; class Insecta; order Lepidoptera; family Hepialidae; genus Druceiella; species Druceiella hillmani. The sequence goes on from JAYKKI010000029.1 coordinate 19,196,714, forward strand.
ATTCCTTGTTCTTACGTCATTGTGAAAGCATGGTATTGTTGTATATTATTCAATATTGTGCCATCATTATTGTAAAACAAGCTAGTTTGATAGTTTTTTAATAGTTTATATATTTTAAACACACTATATATATATATATATATATATATATATATATATATATATATATATGTATATATATATATATATATATATGTACATATGTATATATGTGTATATATGTATATATGTGTATATATGTATATATGTGTATATATATATATATATATATATGTATATATGTATATATATATATATATATATATATATATATATATACATATATATAGGTATGTACATATATACATATATGTACATATATATATATATATATATATACATATACATATATATATATATATATATATATATATATACATATATATATATATACATATATATATATATATATATACATATATATATATATATATATATATATACATATATATACATATACATATATATATATATATATATATACATATATATATATATATATATATATATATATAGATATATATATATATATATATATATATATATATACATATATATATATATATACACACATATATATATGTATATATATATATATATATATATATATATATATATATATATATATATATATATATATACACATATATATATATATATATATATATATGTACATATCTATATATATGTACATATCTATATATATGTATATATGTGTATATATGTATATATGTGTATATATGTGTATATATGTATATATATATATATATATATATATATATGTATATGTATATGTATATATATATATATATATATATATATATATATATATATATATATATATTTAATACAAATGTGCTTGGAAGTGAAAAGGTTAAATGGTAGTGCATTTGAAATCAAATATTGTCTAACACTAGCTATAAGCAGTTCCTGAACTAATCAGTGAATATTACAACTGTTACCCATGCTCTTGATTTTGCCCATCAATACACTGACAGTGTATTATTATTCTTATTTTTAAGAGCTTGCTCGCTAGATTAAGGGATTTTTATAAGAACATAGATTTGAACACATGGTCACTCGATGCATTATAACAGAAAAAAAGTGTCAGTCTATCTTTGTAGCTTTAAGCCTCGGTGCTGATTTATGATTTTGCAAAATATATGTTCATTCCTCTTCCAAACAAACCTGTCCTATCTATTTATATATCTATTTTTTAGATTTTTCCATGGTTGAAAAATTAAACTACATTAGAAAGAAAGAGCACACATTATACATCAGTTTAAAGCTTGATATTTTATAGATGGGTCCTAGAAAGAAAAATAATCAAGTTTATATGATCTAATGATATAGTGTGAAACACTCAATAAGATGTGTGAAAAAAATTTTCGCCTCGTCTTTGCATACATTAAAAGTAATTTGTTTAATATTTTGCTACAGATTTATTGAGATCTCCATATGATGCATATACTTATAAATTTATATCATACCCAGCTGTCTAAGATTGTAGAAATAGTATAACTATGACAGAGGGGGGACTGATTGACAAACACAACGAAATTGTAAGGCCTAGTATGCACTGTAATTATATGCACGTGGTTTCGGACCACCGAATATGACACATGGCTTTCTATACAAGTCCACGCACTAATGGTTTTTGTCAGTGACTGATTTTATTAACAAAACATGCTACATATCGCTAAATCGTGTACAAGCACGCACTGCGGTTTGGAGTTTTCGCTATTTTCGTAGTCAGTACCACCATGAAATACCGCTACGAAACTGACTATGGAAGTGATTCGCAAACACGCATTTTTTTGTATCCTATAGTAATCTTTGGTGGAGCATGCACAACAATTAACTGAATGCGATTTTCCATTAAATGTCGACTCAGTGAGTGCAGCGAAGACTTGTGTTTGCAGTGCTACATGTAGAAAGGATAGAGTGTCAGACTCGAAAAACTACCGATCGGCATTCTTATAAAATTTAATGGGATGCTCTCGCACGTTATTGTACATTTTACAAAAGTATCCTTTCAAATGTCTTTGATTAGTTAATAGATGTACTAAGAACCTATAGCAGCGTAGTTTACATTTTCCATTTTTTATAATCAAAGCCACAACACATACTGCTCTCCACAAATTCATGGTGGTACTGACTACGAAAATAGCGGAATGTCCAAACCGTAGTATGTGCTCGTACACAATTTAGTGTTTTCAGCTATTCTAAAAATGTTTGCGTTTAACCGCAGTGTGTGCCAGGCCTGAAAGTTTCTTATTTCATTACAGAAGTCTAAAAATGTTTAAAGAAGTCTAAAAATAAAACGATTCGATGAAAAGTATATGCATATGACTAAAATACAATGAAAATTTTATGACGAAACCTACCTCGTTGATATGAGGCACAAACCTAAGATCATATAAAATGAATCCATCCACCCCCACTTCTATCTCCTTCAACTTGGCTTCCAGTACTTTATTAATTATCGCCTTTGATCTGAAAAAAAATCATTACCTGAGAAATACTTAGATATTACATTTTGCTGTTTTACAATATTTTAGATATAGAGTATATATATAGAGATATTTTAGAATAGTAGATACGTTGATACCTCTAATAGTTAAATTATGAGGTTGGTCAATGTCTTTAGGTATTATTTCATTTTGCTAATAGGTGAATATAATGAAAAACAATAAAGTTAATCTAATATTAATTGCGACTTACAGAGTGATTTCGTACATATGTACATTAAGAAATAAAAATTCACAGCCAAAGTTGAACCAAAATTTCAATCTTCAAAAAAAGTAATAAATAAAATGAAACCTTCTCTATATAGGGAACAATATAAGTAGAATAACTAGCTTTATGGAGGCATGTTATGTGAAAATATGACATGCCTTTGATACACTTCACATAATGTTAAAAATAGAGTTTAGTATTTCATGTCTTGATAATTAAAGAATTAAACAGTTGGAAGGATGTTGAAAAAATTATATGATTAAGTACAGTAAGTGTAAAGTTGCAAATAATGAATGTACAAAAGGAACAGGAATGAAAAAAGAAATATAGAAAACTAAATTACAGGACAGGAGTATTAATCAAAGGTCATCAGGTAAATGCTGAACAGGGAGATAAAGCATGAGCTAGTTAAAAAGATTGTCTTAAATTATTATACCCAAGAATACACGTCTTTTAAAAAATTAAGCATGTTAGAGTTCCTGCAACTATACCATGTAGGAAACACATAGTTTATTATGATTATTTACCAGGTAAAAAATATATAAACAGTCTAGCATTAATGAAGTTATCTTAATTTTTAACTGCATTTGTTAATATAAAACTATAATTACTGCGTTAATGTTGAATACTATGAGAAAAAAGAATCTTCTATTATAATTATTTATTATTATATTAATTCTTATAAAAATGATGGTTCCACAAAAAGGTAACAATCGTGTAAAAACACAAGAAGTTCTCAAATGCGAAGAATGAGTTTTTTCACTAATGTGCAAGGCAAATATCTCTTTTGACTTATAAAGAATGAAAACCTAATATCCAAAGAGCGATATCAGTAGGAAAGAGAAAAAGTTTGTACTGATACCACTATATGTGTTGAAGAAATACAATAAAAATTGGTCTATCTATTATCCATATGTTTCTAATGACATTTAGTTTTGAAATGTTGGTATATAGCTCCATGTATGTCATAGAAGTATGTCATAGTTGGTTTTGTACTTCTTTAAAATACTGCATTTCTTTAATTGCTAAGTTTGACTGATGTCAACACTGCTGCAATTTTGTCCCCGAAACTGTTATGCACAAGAGAGAGGATATGCAATACACATAAATGTCCACTCAAAATAGTGTCATGTGCATTGGCATTACTTATCATGGAGGGTAATAATACGTTCATATTTATTTGGTTATATTAGGTAGGTTACGAATAAACCTACCCCACTTTTTCCAGCAATTACTGAAATGTTATAGAAATTTCTCGAACATATCTGGCAGAGTATATAAACAATGCAATCTTCTGTTAGTTAGCAAATGAGTTTCGTTATAGTTGTAGTTTGAGTATAGTTGATTCATAAATACCATTTAAGGCAAAAAGTTTGTGAAACAACACAACATATATACACAATAATGGGTGAATGTATACTCTCTTATGACATAGCCAATCATTTGGTTCTAGAGATTGAAAAAATAAAATTTTGATCTCTTTGATGATTTTCAATTAAGGCAATCTCCTACATTAAATTTAGAAACATTAAAAGTCATTATTGGAAAAGTTCTCAGATTAATTTTGTATTATCTGGCAGAGTTACTTTAATGCTCTTATACTGCTGTGTGAAAAACAATTTTATGTTGAAATGTTCTGTTGGTTACCATTGGGCTAACAATGGTGAACCGAGGTGGTAGGTTTATCGCAACACCAATGCATACACTTTAAGTTATGAACAATTTAATAGTTTCAATGCAATATGAACTTACTCGGGATCTCCCTCATCAGCCCCTGGTCTTAGAACAGCAGCAGCCATACCCCCGGTGGCCATGGCGTTGCGAGCATGACACGTCCGTACCACCAGCTCCATATATTTTTGCAGAAAATGCTGATTCATGTTCACATATTTGGTGCGGTCAGGTAGAATGTATTCAGGTCTGTCTCCTTGAAATTCAAATATAAAAAATTTCATTGACATGTGTTAAGTGAATAATTTAATTTCGTTTTTGTCTATCTGCTGTCCAATTGTTGACAATAATAAATGTTTAAGCCAATTCACCGAGAAGAGCGAGTGTTAAAATTCTTCTTTGACAACCCAACCCATTTCTTTTTCGTTATCTGTGAAGTAACTAAAAAAAACATTAAAATTGTATAACACATTGAATTGTTTTAAAATCACTAGATAAGCGAACTACTTCTGACAAGGTCAGAGTGCTTTTGAGGGTATTAAATAAAAACCTATATTTCCCAAAATACCGAGATGTACAAAATTCTCCATCAATTTTATGGTCCTTTATTATTATAAACATCGTACTTTTTTCTCTTTTTATCATCGCATTATCTTTATGTACGTTTAGTTTTGGTTTAAAGTAAAAAATAAAGGATACTTTATATATAAACGAATTTGAAGTTTATTTACACAAGTTGCAGACACATCTGTCAACTAGTTTTTATCTAGAAGCTACTAATTTCGCTTTTTCCAAATAAATTGTTAAGCGGCTACAGAGATATGGCATATATGACAGAAAAGAATTGTCCTACATTTTCTCTGTTTCATTTAGTTTCAACTATAGAAAGCTCTTGTGTTTGTTGCTTTTAGTGTATGTGAAATCTACATGCATATTTGGCGCTTCAAATTAAAAGTTGATTAATACTAGATTCTAGTTCCAGTAGACACAAACTCTTTATCAAAAGTAAAGAAGCACTATCATCCTACAGTGAACTAAATGAGAATGTCTTCAAAATACCTCTCCTGGGTTCTACAACTATGCTCCAATGATTCATTAACACCTATTTGTTTACTCAAAGATTTTGTTTGCACTTTATATTAATTTTATACTAATTTGTACATAATGTTTTTGGGAGTACAGAAAACAACAAAATAAAAAAAATATAAAATTACCTAATTTGGCAATAATTGATGCAACATAATCCCAAATACCACAATTAAGACCCAGTGAATGCTTCCTTAATGCGTAGAGAATTTCTTCCAATTCAAATGATGAAATGATGTTTTCAATAAGTACACAGGCCTTAATGGTTCCTTGCGGCAAGCCTAACTCATTTTGTGTCCAAACAAATATATCGTTCCAGAGCTCGGCTTCAGAAGCTCCTTCCATCTTTGAGAGGTAGAAGAATGGCCCGCTGCCGGTTTTATAAAGAGTCTTAGCATTGTGGTACATGAGCATACCAAAATCTAGGAGTGGGCCTGCTGCTTCTTTGCCATTGATCTAGAAGCATTTCATAAGCGTATAATACATATCTTTATTAATATATAGGGATAAAAATCAGTTTTTACTCGATCATATAAAAATATTGCGAAATAAGTATTGTTTATTCTATTTAACTTGTTTATGCTATCTTCACTAGCTCAGACTAGTGTTTTTTCAGTCGATAATTACAGTATGACCAGAGGCGTAACAATAGAGTGGCAAGGTTGGCAAAATGCCAGGGGCTCCGGGCCCGAGAGGACCTCGAGTGGAAAATTAAAGATATTGTTGAAGTTATTAACTCCTATATGTGAAAAATGTCAAAACTTCAAATTTTCAAATTATTGGAGAGGTATACCTTATTTTTTTTTTTACTCATTTTATAAGAGGTCACCATTTTGCCATAAATATAAAAAATAAAAAAGTTTACATTTACTGACCTCAACACTTTGCTACTTCAGAAAAATAATAAATTTTATGGTTAAATAAACGAGGTATGAGATTAGATGTCGATCATGAGGGTATATTTTGTTAAGGTTCTTTGGCTTGGGAACTATTAATATCCTTTTAAATACTATTTCAGTTTTTAAAAATTTGATCAAGATTATTTTATAGTATTAGTAATAATACGTCCAATATAGAATCTCCCTCTATTTTATGTTATCAATTAAAAAAATAAATAAAAACAGAGCTTTCTAAGTAAGTTATGGGAAAAATTGTCAGGGGCACCTCTTAAGTCAATAGATTGAGAACCATGCGATGATAAATGCCGAGTGAGGTATGGTTGTTTGTTTACCAAAAATTTTGTCGATGCGAAGAAAACCAGTGGCGACTCATTCTTTACCATTATAATGCGAGACCACATTTATTGGCCTAAAAAACAAAGATTCTAACTGAGAAAAAAATTTAATTAAAGGATTATCCACCATCCAGTCTTTGACGGAGAAAAAGATTGAGTTAATGAATTATCCACTATGCAGTCCTTATTTGACACCTAATGATTTCTTTTATAAGGTTAAAGTATAAACTGTATGGCTAATGATTTTGGTTGGCCAAAGAAGTTGTTCATGCTTTCAAACAGCAGGATTAGGAACTACCTGTTTCTGTAGGGAATTAGTGTTATGCTAATTGGTTAGGGAGCATGGAAAAGTATAAATGTTTATGTAATTGACTGTATTTTGAAATGCAATAAATGAGTTCACATGCATAAAAATAGTTTTTTTGGTGCTTGTCGAAAAAACTTATCGAGCCTCGTATTTCAGTTCGACTTGTATTTTTTTACACAAAATTAAAAGTGTGAATAACTATTAAAAAACTAGTTCTATTAGGAAACTAACTCAATAGCTATTAAGAAGCTAGGAAAAAATTAAAGAAGTCTTTTAGCTACTCAACAATATGTGTCTCAATTATACTTAATTTTTGACATAAAATACAATATTTTTGTAATAAATTATCATTTTGCCAAATGTGTGCCTTGTTTTTGTGTCAAAATTTACATAAACATTAAAAATAATGAGAAAATAATAATATTAGTTAAGATTTAGAATAATTATTGTAATTTTTAACCAACCTTATTTTTAATAAATACGCATGAACAATATGGGGAAAATCTACACAAACAGCAACCTTTGTTAAACTGGATGATTAAAAACACAAAAATATTAACTCACCATTACATTATGTTCAATCATGTTCCAAGCTCTGGGCCGAAGCATAAGGATTGGGCACGTGCTTATATTGATTGGTGCACCTAACAATTTTCCTGCAACTGCTTGGGTCACATTGTGGTATCCCTGGATCTGATTCTTCCATGTCGGACAATGACCATCATCGAAATCGACTTGTATACCTTGAACATCAGCATTGAGAGCATCCACAAAATGTGCAGTATTTGCTGGAGACACGTCTCCAAGGTCTATTCGTCGGCAGCTTCAATTTGTACATTATTCATTGTATTATTATTTCACTATTTAACTATGAACATTTTGCAATTTTCAAGAACATTATTCAGCATTAACAAGTTCCACCGCTAATGAGACTGTTATATTTTTAGCAAGTTGATTGTAGCATTAATCTTACACTGGACGCCAACATGCATTTGTTATCATCTCACATATTGTTGATAAAGTACATATGTTATATATGTACTTTATCAACAATATGTGAGATGGTTATATAGTACATATGTTACAAACATATATATGTATATAGCCATGCACATACATAATACATATTTATATATACATAAAATATTTTTATATGTTCTATATTGCATTAATTTTTTCCCATCATTGTAATAGCGATGATAACAATGAAAATTTAAAACCATCGAAATTTACTCCAAGTACGTTTTTAGTAATCTCAGCTTAGCCGGGCATTGGCAACCTCTATAACACTACAAAAAAAATTTAATATCTATCACTGGTGACTCCTGTCTCATTCAACATAAAAAACTAAGTTACACAGTAAATTATTTATTTTTCCAACATGTACCAATTGTTAGGGCTCTTTCAATTTAAACATTTGTTGTCGGCTTGCTGTTGTACCAGAGCTGTGCGGGACTCGTCCTGCGCATGGATGATCATTTTTTTAATACAAAGTGCACGGTGCAACAATGGTGCGGCATCGGTGCTACATACGCACGACAACAGGACGGCAACGTCGGGAATGCCACATGCTCATTTCGTTGTTAGCTAGTGCGGTGAATAGTTAGTCATTAGATGGATTCATTTACAATGGATGATATAAACGTGGAAGAATTTATAAACGAAATAGAAGTACATCCTGCTTTGTGGAATTCAAAATGTAAAATTGACAGTAATCGCTTGGAGAAAAAAAATGCTTGGGAACGCATTTGTGAGAAATTTATCGAGGATTTTAAAAATAAAAATACAAGTGAAAAAAACTCAGCAGGTAATTATTTATTTTTATTTAGTTTCAACTATAAAATCTTGTTATTTTGTCATGATAATTGTCCTTTGTTAACAAAGTACTTAGAAAATTTATCACGAATTGATGTTGCTAACAAGTTCTGATGATTTTGTACTTCCTGAACTATCTGCCTGTCTTGAATTAATAGATTATTATTAGAAATTTCATCACAATTACGTTGCAAGAAATTATATAAAACACAGATAGCTTGAACAATATCTATTGCAAACGATATATCTACATTTATAGGTTGGTGCAATATTCGCCATTTGTTAGTCATAATTCCGAACGTACACTCGATGTATCTTCGAGTATGTGACAAGCGGTAGTTAAAATTTTCTGTTTGTTATTCAAAAAATTGCCACTATAGGGGCATTGTATGAAATGATTGATGCCAAATGCTTCATCACCAACAAAAACAAATGGTAATTATGAACCATTTTCTGTTATTGCGCTATGACTTGATATATTTAGACTGTTGTCTTGAAGTTTCTAGAAAAAATCACTGTTTTTGAATATTTGTGAATCAGAAGCTTTTCCATATGAACCGACATTGATGTAAATAAATTTGTAATTTGAATCACCAATGGCCAATAATACAATAGAGAAAAAATGTTTACAGTATATTGCGAACTGCTTTTAAGGGCTTAACTATTCTTACATGTTTGCCATCTAAGGCGTCCAAACAATTAGAGAAGTTTGCATTGGTTGCAAAACCTTGTGCGATTCTTAACCAATCTTTCTTTTTCATTTCAGGTATACAAATTTCTTTAGGGTTTTGTAAATCTGTTGACATGTATCTTTCACAATTCCACTAATAGTTGAGATTCCATCTTGATAGGAATGATGCAGTTCAGTTATAGTGCAACTAGCGGATAAGTATTTGAAAAAAAAATATTCATTTTTATTTCAGCAAAGTTACTTGAAAAAAATTGGAGACATAAGAAATTCATACGCTAGAGAGTTGAACAAACAGCGAAAATTAAAAAGTGAATCCGTAGCGAAAAACAATGAAAATATATATATTTTGATCGGCTGCAGTTTTTGTCAGAACTTTATGAAATAAGACCTGATTAATAAGAAAAAATAGCCCTACTGATGAGGGTCCCACTGCATCGACATCGAAAGCTATAACTAAAAGATCATCTACTAATAATGATGAGACTAACATGATTTTGAAATTCCTTGCAGAATGATTGCAAAACAAAAAAAATTCAAGTGAAGATACTTCCAAAGTCTTTATTAATTGATTTCAAAAGGACCCCGAGAGTCGTAAAACGAATGCCAAATATGACATAAATGAAATTATTCGAAAATACGCGGGTTCACAATCGTATACTTGAGGTTATTAGAACCTCAATTCGCAATATTGTGAATAACGAGGCTATTTCACAAATCAATGTCCTCAGATGCCAAAACCTAATAATCAGTTTCAGTCCACATCAAATGAACTTGTGGGACTCTCACCCCTATCTAATTTGACTGAAGATTTTGATGCCTCCATATATACTGATCTTTTTACCGACGATAATCCTACATTATAATTTAAATTAGTAAATTTTCACAAAAATATTAGTACCTACCTACACAATTTTTATTATCTTATTTTACCAAAGGATTTTATAAAAGATTCAACCAATAAAAATAATTATAAGTTAGAAATAACATCAATAAAAAAAATATTTAATATATTGTTTACTTCACTTATCTTAATGTTATCCCAAGTCTTTCTTCAGCTGATTCAGCTTTAGTAGTATGTTTGAATCAGTTCCATGATACTGTATTCCACCTTTAACTAATTCAAGTAATTCGTAAAAACATTCTCTGTACATTCTAAGGAAGGTAAAAAATTTGCTTGGATCTTCTTTCAGCCTAGAGTAAAGATTATGAAAATCACCAGATTTAACGAAAACATTGGCGATGCTCTTTTACGGCGGCGTCGTTTTTGTTTAATTTTATTTAACAACAGCACTAACAGTAATGTTTCTTTATCCAGGTTCATGGCTCGTTTGATGTCAAATATAGACATCACTAACATACGAACACAGCGCAATCTGATATGCTTTCAATTTTTAAAGTTGATGTCGGACTGCTGCCGTCCTGCAGCGGCCCTGCTCCGGGATATAGCAAGCGGCACAGTAAACGTGCAGCAGTGGTCCAACACAAAACGTCTAAATTGAAAGAGCCCTTAGGATGAATATTATTACTCGCATTGTCAAACATTTATACAGTAGAATATAAAAATATAATAAATAGTTTATTTTATAAGCCATTTGAGAGTGTAGTGAATGATAAGTAGATTCTGTAGAAATCATGATTGGCAGTGCTTATATCGATATTAATGCAGAGGATCACCTTGGGAATTTTAAGAATGAGGGGCGCTGTATAATGGCCAAATAAATGCAGTAAATATAGAATTTTTAAGAAATATATGGCACGATTGCGACAAATAAGTTGATAATTAAATATTTATTATAAGAAAATATTGAAACAATACGTACATTTCTAATAATTAATAAAGGCCTCTTTATTCTTTGAACGCTTAAAACCAATGCATAATGAGCGACTCAAGAAAACAATAATATATATTTGTTAGTATACAAAACTCGTAATTTTTAAAGTACATTCCACAAAGATCAAATATGTGTTACTATAAGCAAATGTATCAACTAAATAAATTATTGCATTGCAAGTTATATCGGGTTATTACTGAATACTGCAACTATATCTTGGTACAAGATACACTCCGCTGACAGGCATAAAACATTTAAAAATTTCCAGACAAATCGTATAAATCTTATCGCTTCAATTACTAATATTAAATAATTTACATTAGTTATGAATGTCCAGCAAAATTTTCTGTTCATGAATACCAAAATTATTTATCAAATAGCAGTGGAACTCATCCATATCACCATCTGGCAGGAAAAATTTCTTACACCTTTAAGTTTTGAAACAACCAAAATATTTAATTATGTTGCAAAAATAAAAAAATTCAAAATAAACTGAAAAGTTAACAATTATTTTTTTATTTAATAATGCTCAATTGCGTTAGGGGAAACAGTATCAACAAAAAAGTTCATAACAAAGAATATATATATAACTTTATGATGATCAATGGAGCTAAAATTTATTCTAGTTTGAGAGCAATAAAAATAATATATTAGATATACTGGAAATTTCTGTCTGATGGTGGCATCTCAAATTTCAACAAAAAATAATGTGTTTGTTTGAAATATACATATATGGCTGCTTCTCTTTACTATTATATTTCTACCTGTTTCTCTTCTAAATTTACTGAAACAATAGTTTCATCATCTCAGTATTAATTAAGACTCATACGTGTATACATGTCCATTAATAAAGTTTATTCATGACTTCATACTCTGTATAAATTCCAACAAAATGGAAAGGCTATAGAAGCGTGCAGAAACCAGTGAAAATACAATTCCCAACAGAAAGGGCAAGGGGATGATATGAAAAATTTGAAGTAAGCTATTTTGACCTTAGTGACAAACCACACTCTAGGCGAATATCTCTCATCATTAATAATAGATAGATACTTTTTTGAAAACATCAGAGATTGTGGAAAAGCTCAACACAAAGACTATACTCATTGAGTCGTTATTTGCGTATCTCTGCTTGCTTGGAACAAAAAAGCAAATTTATTAGACTGGATAATGATAAAAAGTAGATTGCATATGAGAACATTGTGAGGAAAAGAGCATACTGTAACCCAAATGACTTTTGCTATCCACCTAGAAACCAAGCTTAAGCCTCAATAACAATGTGATATACATGTATATGTATGTGTAAATATATATTATATATATATATATATATATATATATATATATATATATATATATATATATATATATATATATATATAAAACCCACTACACTCAAGCACTTAAGAAAAAGAGACCACCACTGGCAAATAGGAAGCAAATCACACTGCATCACAACAGCACCGAGTGCCATAAAATTGAAGAGCTAAGCTGGGAAATCCTATCACATCCACCATTCTCTTCGGACCTACCAAAAAATTTATGAATCAAATATATTTTTAACGAAATAATTTTAAATGAGTGACCACATGTTTCTTTCCTTGTAATATTTTTTGAAAGGATAAATATTAAAAAATTATGCCCATGTTCGCCAAGCACTGTGAATATTTCGCCTTCAATAATGAATCATTCTACAGAAAAAAAATACATAAATTACAATCAAATTAGGAAGAGGTCGTTAGTAATGATAGAAATTATATTGTTCAATAAATAATAAGAAACATGTAGAAAATTTGTTATTCTATTCCAATTGAAAAATAGACAGAACTTTCCAGCAAACTAGACTCAGAGTAATATATCACCACGTTAATGACTACAGAATGCAGCGTCCAGGCTTATTAAAATAACAATAGTTTCTGTCACTTAGTAATTACTTACACGGTTCACTAATGTGTAGTTCGAAATGAATTAATATTGCAGAGAAGTCAAGTTATATTTATAAATAAACTTTGTCGTAAGATTCTTATAATTTATACACATTGTTAGAGTAAAGGCCAAAGGTTATCTTCACTTGGGGGTATTATAAAACTTTCCATATTTTAAAAGTTTGACATAACTTTTATCATTGGCCAAGTGATGTAAATATGACAAGAGTTTTACAAAAATGTGTATGTGCTCAAGTATTGCTTAGCTTTAATTTTTGCCAAAAATTAAAGCTAAAGGTCCACAGTCACATTGATTGAAACAATTTTAAAACATTCAAATATTATTGATGAATAACGAAGTAAATAGCTAATTGAAACTACTCAATTCTTATATGTATATAGTCACCATCACACAGTATTTTATTAGATAAAATATGTCATTTCTGATATTTCTTCTAGGTTTAGTTGATCTATCAACATTTCTACCGGTCATTGTATTTTGATTGTTTAATAAATATATAGAGCACTGTGTTATTCAAATATAACATAATTCAAACTCAATAGACATTAGGCAAATAGCTGTAAAATAATTTGCTAATGCACAACCAAAAATTTGATTTCTATTCCTGAAGATTAAAATAATATTACATACCAGCGTGTCATTTAATTAATAAACTGAGCGTTAGTTACTTTATTCTTGGTGGCAACGGATCAACTTTCCAGCTTCTGTCTGTGCGCTCCCGGGATTTTACAAATTCTAGCCTGGGATTGACTTTTAACTGCAGTTTCCTTCTGAGACGATTCTTATATAATTCATCTATTGGCCCATCAAACCTCGCGAACAGTTTCACTAAGAACTCTTGAGCATCTTTTGAAAATAAATACTTTTGCGCCTCTTCAAGTCTTAGCGGTGGTGGCTGAAGTAAGGTGAACTTCTCCATTTCCACTTAAATACAATCTGAAATAAAAGGTTGAAAATAACAAGTAAAATTTTGAAGGAAAATGTTACTTTATTAAGGAGCTAATATTGTTATTGATTTTGTGAGAGTCAATCACTTCATTTTCAATTTTACAATGTCATAAAACTGAGATTATTTTAGGAGATTTTTTTATATTTGCTGATCACTAGATACATTTTACAGAAGCATAATAAATAAGATTAAAGTTGCCCAATAAAAATTGAAAAAATAGATGAAAATGTCAGTTGTACTAATATTAAATTTTATTTTTTATTAAACAGTTATATAAAAACTACATTCAGTCGAATCTTATAATTTTAGTAATAACTAAGGTATATACAAATTAATAATTACTGTTGTAAATTAGATTTGATCTGAAATTTTTATTTAAATTCTTATATTAAATGAAAAGTTAACTATGTATATACAAATTAAAGATTTCTTTCGCAAAGTTCGCTTAAATACACAACCAGTCAATTCCAACTAAGAAATGGTTGCTAACAATACGAGGTCTGTGAAAATATAAACATTATCATAATGTATACTGGGCATCTATTACCATAAAAACAACAGATAAGAACTCATTATCAGTTGTATGCGCTACTTCTACAAACTTTGTGACTATGTATTATTGTTAATAGGTGCTTACTTATATTGTCGTTTCACCTAAGTAAATTTAATAATGTCGAAAAAATATCTTAATTTTAAAAATGCTTCAAGACAAATATTCTTATTTAGCAAGAAAATTTTTATGAAAATAAGTCACTTAATTTTATAATAAGTGACACCGACGTTATCAATATTATCTGTGTATGCGTAAATATTATAACAATGGCCTTCATCTTATAATAAACTTTGCCACAAGTGAGCAAAAGTATTTTTCATCTTGTAGGATCGTCAATAACGTGTTGTCTTAGAATACGTTGGCCTGAAAGAAATATCCTTAGGAAAAATCATTACAGGTCTATAATCTCGTTAAGGCGATCGCCATAATTACGGATCATATACAAAGCCGTAATTATCTGTAGCCGTAATGTGCTGGCGCATGTTGTGAATGTATGTTTTTTTGAGATATGTTCATAGAAGACATACTAAAAGTATGCTTGAATTATATTGTAAAGAATAACAAATAAAATAGGGACAGATGTCAATATGAATAGGTACAACATAACGTTCATTTTTCAAATTATGTTTGCGATTATTGCAGTTTTCTTTCGGAATTATTTTTTTCATTTCGGCAGACGCGTTAGTAGTAGACGTGTGAAATTTTTACTGAAACAACTCGGTATTCCAGAACATCACAATATTCCAAATAATCCGAAAAATTATTATTATGTCAAACGTACCATTTGGAACCACAGATGTTTTGAACATTGAACTCGAGTTCCGAACGGACGAAAAGAAACGAAACGAACATCACGCTAACCATAGATTAAAGGTAATGTTCTGTGTGCCATGCTAGACTTGGGCGATACGAGTATTTTGAGATACTGAGTACGACGAGTACGAGTATTATAAAATATCGATGACAGATATCGTTGACAAAATATTCGACGAGTATGGACGGCGTAATTCAGTTGTGAGAGGACTATATTACAAATGGCTATAGATTAGAAACGGTCGCGGGAGACGTTAAATAAATCTTAATTTGCTACCTATAACGAAGAGTTCAATGCTCATATCCTTTATTTCTTGAGGCTAAAATTGGCGGGAATTCCTATAATTTGTAAATGAGACTTTTTTAATAAAATACAGTATTTCGTTCTTCCTTTATATTAACATAAATATTTATGGCTCCAGGTTTACTACTGGTAACTAAATGATTTATTTGGCATAGTCATTTAGATAGCATATTTAAAAATCACATTATTTACAATAATTACCATTAATTTTTTTGTTGTCTCCGTGGTGGGTTAATCGCAAGACATACGGTCGTTGAGTGCGCAGCGCACTGCGAGGACCCGGATTCGATTCCCGGCGCTCATCAAACGGGATTGGAGAAGTCCAACCTTTCGGGCTCTGATAACCATTTTCCATATGAGATCTTCTTCATCTCATATGAACACGACAACAACGACAAAAAAGATTGATTTAAAAAAAAAATTATTTTTACCATGTTTATTTCAGCCAATTTTTTAAAAATATAATGAGATATTCGGAACGAACAATTTGTTCCGTATTGATTATTGTTACAGATAGACGTTTTCTATTCAAATATTTACATAAATTAGATGTAGCTGTTTTCAATGACAATTTAGTTTTGTAAATATTGTAAGAAAAAAAATTATTATCCAAGTCCGTAAAATACTTCTATACTGCATTAGATTTTCTTGTGAATATAATGACGAAATTAGAATTTAACCTAATTAACAGTTAGTTTTTATATACACTAATTATTTGCAATATTTGCACTACAAAGTAATAACGCTCAACTGTTCCAATAAAAAATCGGAGAATCATTAGACGAAAAGAGCATCGTACTTCAAATCCTTATTTTAAAATACTCGTACTTGTCGTATTGAGTAAATATTTGTCCGAGAACTGCGAAGTGTGAAGCAAGACTTAACGTAATGAGTAAAACGAGTATACGAGTATGTTTGCCATACTTTTACTTTTAAAGTATTATGACTTACGAGTATTTAAATATTCAGTTTGTCCTTTATTTCATATACATTTTAAATATGACAGAGCGAGAACACTTGAATACGATATGTGTGACTGAAATAGCAGTAGCTAGTTAGACAAAGAGGGGTAGGGTTATGCCGCAGCCCGACTGTACGAACATCCGGTCGGCCGTACCATACAAGTATTTACGATGCCAAGTTTTTTATATTTTGCATACCAATTACGTATTTTCATCTGAGATATCGAGTATTTCTACCGATGACAATAAATAAGTCTCACCCCTAGCGCATGCATGCGCGACTGCCACACACGTTCGGTTTTGCATGCACGCAAGCTTAACCGAGCGGCAAAAATTTCATTTTTGTTATTCGTCAGATTTTATGTAAATGAGAATAATTATACAGTTTTATAATATACTTGCTAGGGTTTGCCTGTTAGTTATGTTTGTAAAGTTATAACCGTCATGCATACACTAGCGTGTATGGCAGCCATTAGACGATGGTAGATTTCGTTTTTGCAGGTTTTTTTAATCGTTTGATTCAGCGTGGCACATTTCAATGCTTTTAGAGCGAGCACGTGGTGAGTTATTCATTTACCAATTTTGATATAATTTTTTGGATGTTATTGTATTCGTTTCCCAAGTGCGATTCTTTAACTTGTTAATACCTTGTATGTCAAAATCTATATAATAAAGGCTAAAATCAAACTACATACAAATAGTGAATATGTAAGTGAAGTTAATAAATCCGTCAAGTTCGGAATGTCAGTTTTGGGTAAGAGTCTTCTTGTGCTTCTTGAGGTAAAAATTCACATGGGGCTTTTGCCTCACGGAAACTGAATATTTTTGAAGTTGTTTTGCTATACACTATTAATGTTGATTTCGATTAGAGATGTTCCGATTACTCGGTAAAGCCGAGTAACCTTACACTTTCGTAGTCGGCGACTATTCGGCAAAGAGCGCCGACTAACCTGGCTTCTTACTTTGTACGTATTTCTCAATAAAATATGTATAGGAGGAATTACATTAAATAAAAACCTTGATTGTTAGTTAATATTTTTATTTTAGAATCAGTCTTACACATTGTGGAATGTAAAGCAATCTTTCCTTTGGTAATCAGTCTCTAAAATTACTTACTTGCAAAGAAAAAATATATATGACATTTATCAAACAAAATTACTAATTTTGTGTGATAAATTGATAAATAATTAGTATCTTAATTAACAAACAAAACAACATAATATCTTCTTATCTTCAAAAAATATAAAAATAGAAAAACGATCAGTCTAACAGAGTTTTATGTTTATAACCGTACATCACCTAATCAAATCATATTTGTGACAAACAAAAATGTCACCTCCTTATATTTTTTATGACTTATTTAATATTTTTTAATTAAAGGTAAATTATGATGTAAAAAGATTAAAGGTTCTGCCCTATCTGGCAGCAATCGATTTCATTTTGTTTCGTATATGTTCCCAGACTCTGACAACAGTCGCTCACTGTAAACGGCATTTGCGGGACAACAAAGGTACACTTTAGCGATGCGCTACATTTCAGGATACCTAGAATTGTTGCGGCTCCATCGTTGAAGTGGGTCATCATTGCGCTTTATCACCGCAAGTAATGCACAGTATGAGTGCTGTTCATGAGCTGCCCTTGACATGTCATCCTGAATATCTTCTATTTTACTTGATACAAATTTTTGGTAGCATAACCAACAATTTCTGTATGTTGCTGTTTCTGTATTGTCTTCATCGATGGAGGTGCTATGTACATCATTTTTGCCATTGTCGGTCTCGCCATCACTCATGCTATTTTTCAGAAATTCTAATAAAAATTGAGACCTAATGGTAATGAGTTCCTCTGTCTCGAAAAACTGTTGGTTATTTCAATGAGATAGTTATTTTCAATGAGATGTTTAGCAAAGTGACAAGTGGCTGGTTGTATCAATCAATTAGGAAAATGTATCACTCAAATTAGGAATATATCACTCAAATTAGGAAAACTCATAAGTACTAATAATGAAAATATAAATAATACAAAATATGCTTATAGTACTTTAAATAACTTGGGTAAAACCCTTATTAATAATAAAGAAAAAATAGATAAACATAAAAAGAGTGGTGTCTATAAACTTAAATTTAACGGCTGTAATAGTGTATACATAGGTCAAACAGGAAGAGATTTTAATAAAAGATATAAAGAACACATTGCCATCTGGTGAAATAATAAACCAGCCACATCTCACTTTGCTAAACATCTCATTGAAAATAACCATCACCCTCATACTGATAATGCTCCCTATATATTACAAATAAATACGAAAGGTAATAAACTTAATATCCTAGAAATATTAGAAATAAAGACTTAAAAAAGACACCAAGGTTAATATATTAAATGAACAACTAAATATAATATCATCACCCATACTTAATATCTTCTCGACATAATATAATTAGACAACATTGATATTACAGTACTCTTCAAATTGTTTCAGCCTAAATACACATATAAAAATTAGTATATATAAATAAAAAACAAAACAAAAAAAAAAGAAAAAAAGAAAATAAATATATGAATAAATAAAACCGGAGATATGTAGAATTAGTGTATTACCTTGTCCTTACTTTCAGATACCCTTACTTTTGTATAAATTTATTACCGATAATAACTTCCATTTCATTTTATTACATACACCGGAACATTTGCATTGTATAACCTCACATAATAACAATAATTGAATTTATTACCCTCACTAAAAACTGGTATATCGTATAACTCTCAGAAGTATTATAAAATCTACACCGCGCCCCTACAATAAACTTACTAACATAAGAAGAGGGAAAACCCACACAAACCCGGCTTCCGCTATTGTGTTTGAATAATATAAATGCTGTTGGATGTTCCTAAGTGTTAATCTTTGCTAATAGCCCACCTGAAGATGTTGTAATACAACGAAACCTAGGTCGTGGTAAAGAAATTAAAGAAAGTAGAAATAATACTACATCACGTAGTTTCATTTAATTGTGAATTACCGTTGTGTTCGTGGCGATGGATAGTATCGTGTTTAATTTTGTGAACGCCATGTTACTGTGGAAGTTATCGAGCTTCGAATAAAAAAATCGAAGTTGGGGCAAGATGATTATGTTGTTGATGTGCAAGATGATCCATGCGGATCATCTTGGATTTTGTACCTTATGGAGGATCATCTTATAAGAAAATGTCTAACTTAAATAGTTTCAAAAATTAAATCGGAGTAACAGTTAACAGTTTGCATTCCCTTTCATGCCATGAAAAGACGGGCTAAAGGCAAAAGTAAAGAGGCTGTAGGGGCAATCAAATATTTAGGTGGAAAAAAACAGTTTTTACAGCAAGTCAAGAAAACGAGCTCGTGAAACACATCAAAGATATGGAGAGAAGAATGTACGGGTTGACGCGACAAAATATTTTATCGTTGGCATGCCAACTTGCCTTAAAAAATAATATCGCCCACCCCTTCCATAGAGGATGAGAGGATTTCGTAAGCGGCGCCCAGATATATCCCTTCGTACTCCAGAATCCACCTCAACTGCTCGAGCCCGTGCTTTTAACAAACCCATAATAAATATGTTTTATTCTATTTTGAAAGACATTCAATATGCGAAGAAGAGTATTTCAACAGTACCAACGAGCAATACAAAAGTTTTTGCAGCACAAGTTGCAAGAGTTACATCAGCTGACAGGGTACAGATACACCAGCTGTAGGTTGTATGACAGCTGCAGGAACGTTTGTTCCTCCTATGTTTATCTTTCGTAGGGTCCATATGAAGATAGAGCGAATGGATGGTGCACCACCAGGATCTACATGAGCGTATGATTCATCAGGATGGATGAAACTTGATGTTTTTACTCAGTGGTTTGGCCATTTTTAGGCCACGCGAAGCCTTCTGCAGAAAACCCGGTGCTGTTAATTTTAGATGGACACCTTTCCCATTCGAAAAATTTACAAGTAATTTTAAAAGCACTGTCACTATTGTCTGTCTGCCACCACATTGTACTCATAAGTTGCAACCTTTAGACGTCAGTTTTATGTATCCCTTGAGCGTTTACCATAACCATTCACTTAAACTGAATGAAATTAAATGGAACTGTTGTCGTAGCAGGTGCTATTCTATTGCATGGCTTTAACAGATCTATTTATGTACAGATCTGTGAATGTCTCAAATATATATTAAGTCGCCTGATCCATGTCCTTCCTAACACTGGGCGAAGGTGGTCAGGTACCACAAATAACAATTCATTTGAAGCATAGTCCTCGTATTAGATTGGAACCATGGCATGGTGAAGAGGATGAAAAACACCGTGAATGTAAGACCAAAAGTATACAACCGTCTTTTTTATTTTCCCTTTTTATTCTTTTTTTTTAAGTCCTGTCATGGCAACAGCATAGACGAAGATCCTGAGTTCACTTCGAATTTCTGGTCGTGTTGTTGATTCAATCTTAACACTTGTATGGAATTTTGCAACATCTTCCGAGACAAGTTCAAAACCAGACTCAAAAATATCATAAATTTCATTCACACCTACTTGGCCGTCTAGGTAGTTTAACCCGGCTATGTCTTCCGTATCCATTTCAACAGATTTGACCTTTGAACCAGCTTTTTTCTTCATTAAGTAAGATAAACATACTCTTCGTACACGGCCAGTCTGAATAAAAAACACATTTTAATTTGTAATAAGGGACTCTGCAATCGTTTGACTTTGAAGAATGAAAAATACGAATGCCTTTCATATTTGTAGAAGTTCACAATTTGTTTGACATTTCTTGGTAATCGATTTTTGCAGCTTTATACCCTGGGGCCGATCCCACGACTTTGTCAAATGTTGTGTGTGACAATTGATATGAATATTATTATCACTTATTCCATGAATAAATTGAGTCGTCAAAAAGATTCAAATTTACAAATGGACACCAGTTGATATAATTCAGCTTTATATTAATTGACAGACTTGCCACCTTCTTGCATTGTTAAAAAAAATCTTTGTTGTACAATTATATTTGGTTTAGAGCAAAAACGTTTTTCTAACATGTTTACTGCCTACCTGTCATACGTCATCTTTACAGGGTTTTCGGGGACAGTAAGTGAGCACCATAGATCATGCAAATGGGGACCAATATGAAGTAAGAGTTCTTTGATCCAAAGGTCCTTGTTATATTGGATTCCCCTCAAATCTAACCACTTTTCGAACCGTCCACGGTACTGACAAAGTTTTCTTTTCATTCATCATAATATTCGTTTGAAACAAAATTGGTATTTGGTTGGGGTGCTTGACTCGATTTCATAACCTGAATGATTTCACTGTTATGTTTCAAAACAGAGGTAGTACATAGTAGCCAAAAGGGTTTTCAAATCTGATTCCATGTCGATATGAATGTAGTTTACATAGTACAAAATACTCACAATACAACGGCGAACACACTACGCATCTTGTTTTATCCTCGTCACCGCTTTTTTGCAACATTAACGGAAAGAAAGAATAACTCTCAGGCGTACAACAGAGAATAGTTTATTTGTAACCTTGACGGTCGAACTCTACTCATTTATTTTAATTTTTGACGCAATTAGCGGTTGGTTGCTGCTAACCAAACCAACTGTCAACACCTTACAGTCAACTATACAGCACAGCTCGTGGCAACTATTGAAACTATCGGGTACTACGTTTATCATCATTTAAAAAAGTAACTCTCTTTTAATCGTAGAAAATAACATATTTCTTTTCCTTTTTTTTATTGGGCAAAAAGCAGACGCTGCGACTTTTTTCTTATATGAAGGGGGAATAACTCGCAAACATGGTGTTTCAATAAAACCAAAATTTTATATATTCGAAAAATATATCTAACATACTGATCTAGTAGATGGCAGCTAGCTACTCAACTAGTTGCATTTCACAATCGTGAAACAATAAATCAGTTCCATTATTGTAGTCATAATTTGCAACCACGTTTTTTTACACCAACCACCTTATATGATGAATTTGGTGTATAGTGTAGTATAAAAATGTGATACGTATTATTTCAAAGTAAATATAGGTATAAAACTTAATAATACCCCTTCCAATCAAGCTCCTTATTTGGAAACAAAAAACTCAAAATTTGGGTATAACAGATTCTACAAAGGAACACATAGGATCCAATTATTAGTACTGATAACGTTGCGATGGTAAATTTTATGCAATTTAAACATTTTCCTTTTAACTGTTTCGATAATTCTGAACGATCAGTTTTTCTGTTTCATTTTATTTTTTAGCACTTTTTCTATAAAATTGACTCCCTTGTCTCTCTTTTTCTGTATTTATACATTAACATTAAACACTTTGGATTAATATTTTTGGTGATTGCTTTGTGTTTTTTCAATAATAGGCATTGCTTAATTGTTTAGTTAATATCTAAGACTTTTTGTTCTCATTATTTAACTACTGACTGCTAGATTTGATCGCAAAATACGATTATAAAGGTTTAAATGTTTTACCTAAAGACTGAAAACTGTAGCCAAATGACTTCGCAGACCAAAAAAACGATATAGTTTTCGGAAGCATTTTGACAGCGGAAAAGTATTGATGTTGTTAGTAGGGATGCCTAGCTATAGGGAAGTAATAATATTTTACGGATAGGCTTTTGTGGAATAAGATGATCTGTTAGCCATCTGAAAGATAATTTACCCTTGATGTAATTAGTTGGACTAATTCCTTGCCCAAAGACAAATTTGCTTCCTTTGAAATTACAAAAATTCTCTCTGGTTTGACAAATAAATATTTGTGTTCAAAAGTTTACTAATAGATAAAAAACTCGTTTGTCTTATTTCTACGGAACTCCGTAGCTTTTACAACAAATATTTCCTCTGCTTGCCTCACATTTTCAGATTTTTTAAGAAGAATGATTGTAAATAGTTTCTAATCATACTTTTTGCCTATTTTGAATCTTAAAGATTTTATTGTGATTAATTAATTTCTTTTCATGGTCTTACTCTAGTAGTAGAGCTTTATCTAAACAATATTTTATTCCGTAATTTGTAACTTGTGACATATAGACCTACTCTGCTACTTGGCGGTACAAAAATATATTAAAACATATAACAGTTGTAATGACATGAATTTGTCACGTTACTGGATGATATTTTAAAAGACAGAATAGTATTTGGAATTAAATCTAGTTAAGTAAGAGAAAAACTATTGACTGCAGACAAACTCGACTTGACTAAAGCGATAAAGACTTACAAAACCAGTGAACAAGCCTCCAGGCAGCTGAACGAGTTTGAAGACAGGAGTAAAGTAGATAAAATCTTAGTAGTTAAGGCAAAAATACCAAAAACAAGGACCAAAATCAGAGCTCTGGCTGCAAAAGATGTGGTTCAAACCACAAAAGAAAAAATGTCCAGCTTTCAATAAAAAATGTGCTAAATGCAATAAGACTGGCCATTTGCCAAAATGTGTCGTACAAAGGATAATAGTGACTCAAAGGTCATAAATAAAGGTAATACATTATAAGAAAGTTCAAACTCTGACGATGAAGTATATATAAGTACCATAAGTGCTGCTGGAAGGAATGACTGGACTTTGCAGAATGCAATGTATTACCTAGGCAACTAGTGGATAAAATTAAAGCTAGTTTAAAACCAACTCGTACAAAAAATTTAATAAGTTGTATAGACGACAAAATGGCAGTTCTAGATGTGGTAAAACTACAGTGTAAATTAAAAAACGAAGAAGCAACAATTTTATTAAAGTAGTAAAAGAAAAGTTACTCCAATCCTAGGACTCCAAACTTGCGAAAGACTGGGATTTGTGGCAAGAGTAAAAACTTTGAAAGAAAGTTAAACTATAAACGATATATTTGAAGGGTTAGATTATTATGACTGTTACGAATATGACATGACCTAATCCAGAACCATAGATTTAATGTAAAACCGTCAAGGAGAATTCCCCACGCAATAAGAGATGAAGTTAAGTAAGAAATTGATAGGCAGTTGAGAGTCAGATGTGATCAAACCTAAAACAGAGCCTACACTCGCAGCGAGTCCTATGGTAGTCGTCAGACAAAAATGTATATTAAGAATCTGCATAGATCCATCAGACGTGAACAAATACATTTTTGTTTCAGCAAAAGGATTAGAAGCAGACTCAGAAAAGTATAAACCACGCAAGTAATGAAAACACCGATAAATAAAAACGAGTACAGAGACTCTTAGGAATGATAACTTACTTAAATAAGTTTATTCCAAACATGTCGGGACCTAACACATTCATTAAGAGAATTATTACATAAGAACACAAGTTTCACCTGGGAAGTCCATCAAAAAGAAGCAATATGAAAAATAAAATAAGTGCTATTAAATCTATCGGTACTAACATTATATGACGTAAACAAATCTGTAATTTTAATAATCGACGCAAGCTCAATATGTATTTGAGCGGCACTTTTTCAAGAAGGTCAACCTGTAGCTTATGGCGTAAGATCACTGACCAAATCTGAGCAGAATTATCCTCAGATTGAGAAAGAGGCACTCGCCATACTATTCGGATGTAAAAAGTTTCATGAGTACATGTATGGTAAAATACTAACAGTGGAATCAGATCACAAACCACTTTAGACAATTTCTAGACAGAAAGATCGCAACGTATATTGCTTAATCTTGCGCCATATTCACCAAACATTATGTTTAAAAAAGGCACAG
The DNA here is from genome assembly GCA_039881145.1 of Druceiella hillmani. Lineage (NCBI taxonomy): Eukaryota > Metazoa > Arthropoda > Insecta > Lepidoptera > Hepialidae > Druceiella > Druceiella hillmani. Next base: position 19,222,346 of record JAYKKI010000029.1, read on the forward strand.
ATATACAATCAGCTTCAGCAAGATCACAACCTATATTGCTTAATCTTGCGCCATACTCACCAAACGTTATGTTTAAAAAAGGCACAGATATACAATCAGCTTCAGCAAGATCACAACCTATATTGCTTAATCTTGCGCCATACTCACCAAACGTTATGTTTAAAAAAAGGCACAGATATACAATCAGCTTCAGCAAGATCACAACCTATATTGCTTAATCTTGCGCCATACTCACCAAACGTTACGTTTAAAAAAGGCACAGATATACAATCAGCTTCAGCAAGATCACAACCTATATTGCTTAATCTTGCGCCATACTCACCAAACGTTATGTTTAAAAAAAGGCACAGATATACAATCAGCTTCAGCAAGATCACAACCTATATTGCTTAATCTTGCGCCATACTCACCAAACGTTATGTTTAAAAAAAGGCACAGATATACACTCAGCTTCAGCAAGATCACAACCTATATTGCTTAATCTTGCGCCATACTCACCAAACGTTATGTTTAAAAAAGGCACACATATACAATTAGCTCCAGCAAGATCGCATATAGATCTAGTCTGCCACCTGGCGGCACAACGACATATTAAAACATATAACAGTTGATTACAGTTGTAATGACAGTTTTAATGTAACAAAGGGGCGCACGTTTACTTTTCCTATTAATTAATATTACTAACTGAAGAACACAATGTTACATAACTGCAATTTTTTTAATCCCATAATTTCTAGTATTTGAATATGGATCATTGACATGTTCCGGAACAGTGATATGTTTCATATGGAACATTTGGAACTTGACTTTTCGAGTTTCGAACGGAACAGATACGACATTTTTGTATGTATAATAATGTATTTAGCAACGGTCTCTGTGGTGGGCCTAAATTATATTTCCTCGCTTACATAGAAAAGTTGCATTATTGAAAAAGTACAAATTTTACATCGACTATTTTGGCGGCCCGTTTGAAAGGTTTTTAGTCCATATTGTCCTCTGTGTGTATTTTCACTCGCCCACTATAGACTAGAGGTGTACGATATATATCTTTGTTGCGATTGGAATATTTGAATATGGATCATTGAAATGTTCCGGTACAGTGATATGTTTCATATGGAACATTTGGAACTTGACTTTTCGAGTTCCGAACGGAACAGATACGAAATGTTTGTATGTATAATAATGTATTTAGCGACGGTGTCTGTGGTGGGCCTAATTTATATTTCGTCGCTTACATAGAAAAGTTGTGTTATTGAAAAAGTACAAATTTTACAGTACGTGCATTTAAAGTATTTAATTTTATTAAAATTCGTTTTTCCTTTAACGTTAGATATTAACATATATGTATTATATATGATTTTTAAGATATTTATATGTGGGTTAAAATGGTGTATTTATTTTAAATTTTTTTTACAAATGAGGCAATTCTAAAAAGAAATGTAATTTTTTTACATAAATAAAAAAAATATTGCAACACAAATTTTTTCAAAATGAATATGTGATTATGAAAAAAATAGCTTTATTCCAATAAATTGTTTTTAAACATTGAGGTATTTAAAGTAAAACATTTCCACTTAAAATTACAATCACTATCAAACCTATATCCTAATTAGTAACTATTTATTTGATGCATGGCAACAATATTTAAATCAATTATATCAAACTTAAATCTACTCATTATATTTGAATAAGAACATAAAACTATAAAATTTTAACAAACATTGACGAGAATTTATTGAGAGACGTGTGTTTCTATAGTTAAAAGTACACTATATAGTTATGACATTTTAATACGAATTTTTGTACAAATCAGTAAGTCTAGAACTAAAATGTTAGCCTCTTTTTTGATTTTTATAAAAAATAAACATGAATTCTTCTGCAAAAAATTTACTTCTGGAATGTTTTAATAATATTAAAAAAAAATTAAAAAAACTATAAGTTAAAACTCAATAGATATTAAAAAAAATTTAATATTATTTTTAAATAGTAAAATTTTATAAAATCTAAACAAAGTATAATAGTAACGTTCCAACTATCACTCTGATAACTTTGATATCTCCTATCTTAACATTTTCTTTATCTTCTTTCGTTGTGTAATTTCCTCCAATGTCGTCCGCGATTATCTATATCTTTATCTGTCATTATACGGCATTCGTTCTCTCCATTGAGAACCTTTACCAATATCAAGTGTGGAAAAAAGGTTATGTAACACTGATTACATCAAATTTCGGATATCTGTCATTGTTTCTGGTCAACAAAAAAAATAAACTATATAGTAAAACAAAAATTAGGTAAAAGGTTCACAACAGTTAAATAAAATGAAAAAAATTACTTACAATATACAGAGGAGTATCAAATAAGCATATACAAATACACAAACAAACATAAAAACAAAAATAACACGAAAATAAATATGAAAGATTCTATATTTTGATGTCGTTCTTTCTTATGATTAATCCTAGAATGAGTAAAAGTGATCTTGTGTTAATGGGAAATTGAATTTTATATTTAAATTATTTGTAAATAAACGCAGGAAATCTATTATTTAATGGACATGCAAAAATGAGATGAATTAGATCACCTTCTCCAAACCTATAGTCGCATATTGGAAATTCTCTGACACGCAGTCTAGCCACATGGGTAGGAGTAGAACAATGACCCAAACGCATGCGAGAAAAATAAATTTTGAGAACGAAGATTTTGAGGGTATAAAAGATTGAATCTGAAAATATCCCGCACTCGTAATCTGGAATGATCTTCCCACGCCCTCTGCCAGTCAGTCATGGGCAGGAGATCTTCAATGAAATTAATAGCGAAAAATGTGCTCGATTTGCCCCGCTTACGGCGGCAAATCGAGCATTTACGTCGACTATTTCATTACCTACTATACCACAGTGACTAGGGATCCGTGCAAGAATGACATCGGATCCCTATATCTCCAAATCAAGCGTAAGTTGCTTGATGTGGAGACTCAGGAAGCTACAGTTCGAAAAAAATAGATTAGCAAGAAGGGACTGTAAACAACTTAAGGAATTAGATAAGATAAGGAGTCTGCGAATTGTTTTAAGTAGAACATAATTCAAACCCTCCGCAATAGCACGTTATGAGTGTTGGAGAATCATCATTCAGTAAACGTAGGGCAAAGTCGTCGTGGAGTTCCACTAAGGAGACACCTATGGGGTTGCTTCGGATGGAACTCCAAGACAGATGATGAGCATTAATATATACGGGCCAGGAATTGAAATTAAAATATAACGTAGTGCTATGAGACATGTTGGAAGAGGGACATATATAGAGAGGATGGTGATATCCTTAACTCCCGCAGCAACAACATTGAATTGACAACTGCGAGAGCCAAGAGAAATCTGGGAGAAGCGAAGTCATTTGTCAAGTAATAAGGCGGATCCGCCTTTGACATCTGCTCTATCATCCCGTAGACAGACATAGCCTCCGATCTTAAAATGGAATCCTGGCTTCAGCCATGTCTCCGAGTCAACCACGGATGGAGACTACTTGACAAGGAGGTGACGAAGATCTGCTTTGTTGGAAATAACACTGCGACTATTCCGTTGCAAGACCCTCATCACTGTTGGCGGAGCCATTAGAAATAAGGGGTTGAAGAGAGGAAAGAATAGAGGAGGCAACGTTGAACGGTATTTGATTGGGGGAACTCATGATTTTGACCAAAGTGGTCAATAAGAATTCGGAAACCCTGTTTGAGACTTGTCGAAGAGTGGGGTCGAGGTTTCGGATGCACGATTCTTTTGTGAGAAGTGTTGGTAGGACGAGACGGAGACAAATTTTGTTAGGGAAGGAAGAAATTGTGGGGGGGGGGTGGAGCTACAACTGAGGCGTATGATTTTCATGGAGAAGGGACCATTTTGGACGCTTCCGCATAGGATATGTCTCTTTAAGACATTTCAAATTGATATTTTTGTCTTTCGAATTCCGGACAAACTGTATCAGTGAAATCATGATTTCCACTGCAAAGACACATTTTACCCTGTCAGTAGGAAGAGGGCACTTTTTTTGATGTGACCTTCACTACATCGGAAACAAAGCTCGGATGATCGGCATTTTTCAGCAACATTTTCAAACCTCCTGCATTGAATCACAGAGAATTCATATTTCGAAACCCGAAGTGAGGGTTATACCATAAATATGCTTTGGGAACGGACTTGGCCATGAAAGATAACTATCGTCTCCGACGGAAAATATTTAGTTTGACTATCGATCATTTTTTTAAAGTTTAAGCGGCGGACTTTAATAACCTTACCGTATCCTTCTGGTACTTTGATGTTTTGTAAGACCTCCTTGGCAGGCCAATCGACTAGAACATTGCGAACAATGCCCAGACGACCGGCGTTAAAGGAGGGAATAAAAATTTATTCTTTCCCAAAAAACAGAGTGTTTTGCGAAACGGTTGGCGGCGTCTGCAAATGAAAATTAAAAATCCTGTTACTGCCAATTTGTTTAACTCCGTCTCGGATTATGCCATCGACGTGGTAATTTTTAAAGACTGAACTAAATTTAATTCATTGAATCGAGAAACCGGAATTGGGCTGGGATTCTTTTCATTCAACATGGACAATAAATGGTTCAACGTCGCCAGAGATAAGCCCGTCACTTAATGTATAAGCGATTCTCAAAACAATTTGGAGGGTGGGAGGAAGGAGATGAAGTTGGGGATGATGGAAGTAAATTAGAATTTGCTTGTGAAAGAGGAGTACAAGGGGTCTTGCGAGGAATTGAATCCTCTGTTTCAGTGCAGGAGATGTCAGAAGGATGGAAAGAAGGAAGGTTTTTAGATTTTTTATGACAATTAGCTCTTTTACAATTTTTGGATTTGCGTTTTCATTTCTGTTGGTTACGGTAACATAACTAGCTGGGGAAGTAGGACAAGCAAATGCATTACTGGAAAGTGGAGATTTAGAAGGGTCTGTTGGTTTAGGGGAAATAGTACATTTTCACGAAGCTGAAGCAGATTAAACTTGGTAAAAGTAAATAATACAATAAAACAAAAGAAGAAACTTACCGAATAGAAAACTGTTTATAACAATAGATTAAATATAGATACGGACAAAAACTAAATGGAAAATAGACTTAAAATATAAATAACACAAATAATATATAACTCATTACAATAAAATAAACACAATACCACGAAAATAATAACGAAATAATCAGGCAGCGAAAAACCTTTCCGCTTCGTTTTAACAGTTTCCATGGCTTTTTCCAGTCAAAAAAGCTCTTATGGTCTAGTTCATGAACTCTATATGGATTTCCTTTTTTTTGGTCGTTCTTATTATGTAATGTAATCGTGTATAGTACACGATACATTACAATGTATCAGTACATTACAATGTACTGAGCCAGTCATATATTTGTTTTTTAGCTGACCACAGCAGTTGTCGCTGTAAAATATTATTTCAAAATCTTCTTTAATTTTTACTTGTTAACTTCTTAAATAAATTAAAAGGCACAATTTCATTGACTCCTCTTAAACCTTATCCTCATGCCAGACGTAGTAGTTTACGTCTTTGGATCCAAGTTCGTAAATAGTAAAGTTTAGAGCATTAAGTTCTGAACTTTAGTTCGGCACGGCATTACAGTTTGCAAATCATAGACGGTAGTTATACATTTTTCATTTAAATTTTTTTATCCAGCCCTTTTTCTTTTCAATCAGAAAAAGATTTACTTTTTCTTTGAGATGAGATCATGTCTGATCTTTATCTTCTGCATTGTTATAAACTACGCATTCCTCACATTGGTTCTTTTCTGAATCCAAAAAGAAATATTGTACTTTTTGTTAAATAAGTTATAGTATATTTGATAGCTAGTGTGAGGAGCGTTTTCCGACTGATATTTTGTAACATAGTCCGTATAAATCAAAAATTAAATTATACCAATGGTGACGCATCGCGCGCGGTGGAGGGGGAATCGCCGCCATTTTGAGGTTATTTTGCTGCGTATCGAGATTTGCAATTAGTATCACTTTCGATTCAGAAAACCTACGATGTTTGTTTAAGTTTTAATCGTCAGCTATCGTCAAAATCTATCGATTGTATATAAAACATTAGTTTAAAGTAGTGACAGTGAATATAATAAGGTGTGTGTGAATAAAAAAATATTATGAAAAATATATAATGTCGGCCTATACGCTATTGTAACACTATAATTATTTGTTTCCTTCCTTTTATCCTAAATACATAAATACATTTTTTTTTTAAATATAACCCGTTACATAGACGTATTCACGTACAACACACGGCCGTGTCCATGACACAGCCACGCCCAATTTTTCATTGAAATTACTGTTCTTTTTGGTCTGTCGGATATACCCAGGGTATTTTTAAAAAAAGTCTTATACATTCGAATATTTTACCTTTTTACTTCTAAATGAAACGCATGGTTATAGTCTTCTTGTACTTCCTTCGCGAATATATTGATACTTAGGTTTTATTACAGTTAAATGCGTATTAATCAATTAACGTTGCTTCTCTAAATCCCTCGTCTTCTTATTACGTAATTCGTCAAAATAATTTGCTTTTCCTCACTGGTCTTGTTATAAGATTTCAGTTTACATTTATTAGTACAAGTAAGTTTTATTTGTCTTTCTTTCATTTCTTTTCGTGACTTAGATGTTGATACATACACTTTACGAAAATTTCTAAATAGTTTTGATTAATTTTTTCTCCATTCTTCCGGCATAGCTTTTCTTAGTCTCCTTGTTTTTTTTTTCTCTTTTCCATCTTCAACTGTATCTATTTGATTTTCATTTATTGCTGCAGTTTCTTCTTCTGAAGACGATGATAATGCAAGATCTACATGGAGCAAAACATCGGGATCATTATCAACGTCGTCAGACGAAAAGTCCTTTTGAGTCTCAGGAATAGAGTTAAGAGAATTATCGCCGTCATTCTATGAGAAAATATTCGATTCCGGTATTATTAAATTTCACGAAGTCTATGGACCGTCAGAAAGTTGAACGTTAGTAATTTCTTCTGATTGTAAATCAGTTGTGGCTAATAAGATTAACATTGGTATAGTTTAGATGTGGATGCTTCGTTTGTCAGATCTCTATCCTCTATAGCTGAGTTATAGGCTTGATTGACCAGCTCTGGCTCTGAATTATTAGCTGTCATGGATTCAGACACTATTGATATTTCAAGTATGACAAGTGGGTTTTTGTTGGACTTTAATGGAAGATAATTATAGGCCACTGGATTCTCTTCATCTCGTTTCTTAGACAAAGTCATTTTTTATATTTTATCACAGCGCTTCGTCCCAAAATTAATAAAATTTTTCATCAAATTTAAATCAATCCGTTTAAAAACAAAATTAAATATTGATTTTATTAGTTTGATACCCATGGTTTTTGCGAATGTATATAACTACTATCAAGTATTATTTAATTGATAAATCTTGCTTTGTATTCGTATGATGTTAGCAATTTTCCTCTAATAAAAAGTGAATATTACAAAATAATTTCACGCAATTTGTAACATAATTTAATTTAATCTCATATATACATGTATTTTTATTAAAAATACCCGCATTTATAATAGCAAATTGCGTAGATATATGTCATCATTAAAAAAAATAACCAAAAATATATTATTTTAAACATTCAGTCACAATTGTGATATTTTTCTGATGAACTACATGCTACTAAATGTATAAGAAATATATAAAAAAAATTCATATCTAGAAACGAGTCTTAATTTCTTAACGATTATAAGTCAAAAGAACTATTTATTGTTTTCAATTTATTTCGGTATATGATTTTTCGATGTTTTTTTTCAACTTAAGGGTAAATTAATTTAAATATTTAAACGTTTTAAAATCTAATATTGGATTTAATATAATAAAATATATAATACACTACACTATATTAAATTGCGTAATTTAAATATTTTTATAGACAAACCAACAAATATTTGTGTCGATATATATCAAACGTGCTTAAGTCCACTATAGTACAAAATGAATATGTTCCGTTACCAACATTGTATGTACGTGAAATGACAAGCTAGTTAAAATCAAACTGCATTTATACACATATTTTTCTTAGAAATAAGGCTCGAAATATCGTTTTGTTTTCATTAGAGGTGGACGTTAACGGTAATCAAAATAACGGTAATCACTTGTTAAGGTTGACGATAGTTGTCGATAACTGTTGACAAAAACTGTTAATATTAACGGTTAACGTGTTTAGGCACCACACCATAGTTAATGTAACACTACGCTGAAAATCGCGCGCATTGTTTACAAATTTCTAAGTAGGGCCTCTAGACCAGCGTCGAAGCCTTCAAAAAAGGTAAAAAGTACAAAAAAATCGTAGTAGAATGAAACCTATTGGAAAATGTTGAGAATATTACAAAAATGAAAGGAAAAATAAATTACAGTCGATTCGAGGTCGGGAAGTGGGAGAGGGTGGGTTTTTAAGGGTTAAAATCGGTTTATCTCGATTTCCGGCAAAACTACAAGTCTTATGGAAAAAAGTTACACAGCAAAGTTGTAGGTAATAAAAAGATCTACAACTTTTGTATTTACACTTTTTTCTCATAACCTCAAAATTCACATGAAAAACTCAAAAAACCACGTTTTTGGTTTTTTATTTTTATCTTTTACAAAAATTTTTTTTTTTCATGAAATTTGGTGAGAACTTACCTTTGTATATACCAAACACACAAGAATTTTTTGGATTTGAAAAATTAATTTTTTCTCCTTACTTTTAATCCAAAACCGAAAAAGCACCCTAATTTTCAATCGAAAATTCACGCGTCAAAATATTAGCTTTTTTAAAAAAGTTGGTGGGCTTTTTATTCGTTGGAATCTCTACTTTCTGATAGTGTAATAAAAAATATACGTCACTATGGAAAATATTTTCAAAAAATTTAAAAAACGAAAAAAACTCGAATCGGAAAATTATTTTTCTATCATTATGTACAAATTGGAGCTATTTATTAATATTAACGCTGTAATTACTCATTCAACGTATGATTCTAAGTTACATTGATGAACAAACAAATTTTCAATTAAAAGATACTACTATAATTAACAAACAACTAAGTTAATAATGTGTATATTTGATAAAACATCTACAATATTATAAGAAAGTCATAAAATTTTCCTTAAATTAAATGCGTAGATGCTTATTTATTACTATTTGAAGATAATTTATATACCTGAGTGACCTTCAGAAAATTTTAGTCCATGAATAGATATTTCGTAAAGAAGTGGGGAAGGGACTAGGAGGGTCGGACTTATTACTAGTATATCTCTTCTTTCGTAGTATTGCTAGTATACCTCTTCTTTTGTAGCAGCTGTAAGAACCGTTAGTATTGCTAGTATACAAGATACAGAGCAGTGAACAACATCATTTATAAACGTATTTACCGTAACATAACCTACAAAATTAAAATCAAATGATAATTTAGTACAAGATTAAAATATAATAATTTTATTTATTTTGCACAAACAAATTTAATTATACTTATGATAAAACTGTGAAGGCATTATTAATTTGATTTTGTCTTTTCAGATTATCAGTATGGATGAATCTGTTTGTATAATCTGCAATACGGCAGACGATAAGCTAATGTGTGAAATAAAAAAAACAGCTTTGAACCGTTTAGTCATCTCCAGCAAGAAAAGAATCGACAATAAATATAATAAGCATCTACGCATTTAAGTTAAAGAAAATTTTATGACTTTCTTATAATATTGTAGATGTTTTATCAAATATACACATTATTAACTTAGTTGTTTGTTAATTATAGTAGTATCTTTTAATTGAAAATTTGTTTGTTCATCAATGTAACTTTGAATCATACGTTGAATGAGTAATTACAGCGTTAATATTAATAAATAGCTCCAATTTGTACATAATGATAGAAAAATAATTTCTCGATTCGAGTTTTTTTCGTTTTTTAAATTTTTTGAAAATATTTTCCATAGTGACGTATATTTTTTATTACACTATCAGAAAGTAGAGATTCCAACGAATAAAAAGCCCACCAACTTTTTTAAAAAAGCTAATATTTTGACGCGTGAATTTTCGATTGAAAATTAGGGTGCTTTTTCGGTTTTGTATTAAAAGTAAGGAGAAAAAATTAATTTTTCAAATCCAAAAAATTCTTGTGTGTTTGGTATATACAAAGGTAAGTTCTCACCAAATTTCATGAAAAAAAAATATTTTTGTAAAAGATAAAAATAAAAAACCAAAAACGTGGTTTTTTGAGTTTTTCATGTGAATTTTGAGAAAAAAGTGTAAATACAAAAGTTGTAGATCTTTTTATTACCTACAACTTTGCTGTGTAACTTTTTTCCATAAGACTTGTAGTTTTGCCGGAAATCGAGATAAACCGATTTTAACCTTTAAAAACCCACCCTCTCCCACTTCCCGACCTCGAATCGACTGTAATTTATTTTTCCTTTCATTTTTGTAATATTCTCAACATTTTCCAATAGGTTTCATTCTACTACGATTTTGTTTGGTTTCAAAAATTATCGACCCTGGTCTACTCAGGCATTCGTCAAATGTTTATATTAACATAATAAATGAATCCTGATAATTGAATGGAGATTGAGTCACTTAATATGTAAATATTTAAAACAACACATTTTTTTATTTTCTTTATTTTTTCTGTACTTTAATGTATTTAATTGATACACATGGCGGATTTATTGCTACAACAGCAATTTCTTTCAGCTAACTAGAACACCAGTCCAGCCCTGCTCGACAAGCGGCCGAGAATCGAACCCGGGTCCCCGCGATGCGTTTCGCAATCAACGGCCGTACGCCTTGTGATCAACCCAACACACCACGGTGACGAGTCTTCCCTCTTATATTAAATCACATAAATCAAATTGAAATATTTTGAGCAATATTAGTTGTGTATTGTGAATATAGTGTTTACAACTTCACACGATAATAACGTAAGAATAATTATTAAATTTAATGCCTTGAAATATAATGTAATATATCATTAGTTATCCAACAAATTTACTTTATCTTACGTTGTCTGAAGTAATATAATTCTAAATGTCAATTTATTTTCACCTTTCTGACATTTTGAATAAATTTATAAAGTTTCTTAACAAAAACGCAACCTTAAATATGGAATCCACGTAAACATAGAAACACAAACACAAAAAATACTGATTATTAACACTAGAAGTTAAAGTGTATTTCCAACTTTTTCAAAAATTTAATATGAATTAAAACTGTGGCGTATACAAATCTATAAAACATAACTAGTAATAAAGTAAAAACATTTGCACTTTAAAGTCACAATTAATTTCTTACTATTATTAAAATGATATGTATGTCAGCCAAAAAATTATCCACAAAATAAATGTTGATTATTAACATTAAAAAGTTACAGTCCATTTTGCAAAATTCTTAAGAAATATTAAAATTGCATTTGAAATAAACACGTCTTTTGGATTAAAAAAAACTAGTAATATAGTGTAACATATTTGCGCTGAAAGGTTACAATTAATTTCTTACTAATTTTAAAATTATATGAAAAATCTCCAAATTAATAAACTACCGGACAAATCTCCAAACGTTCGCTCATTAACGGTCATTACACAGTAACCGTCGACGAAAAACTGGCCACTGGATTGTTAATGCATAAGTCGTTGATTGAATGTATTTAACTAACGAATGGTAATAGTCAACATTTCAACATTTAGCAGTTGGCAGCTATCATTTAGCGTTGATCAACGTTAACACGCTAAAGAAACAATGATCCAATGTGTGTTAATGTAAATAGGCCTCGACTTCGACCATTTATTACCTGCAAGTTTTGATGAACTGTTAACAAATATTTTCGTCAATGGCGGTGATTGTTGACGCACGTTAGCGTTGAACGTTAACTGTTAATCTTTTTTACACAACTCTAGTTATCATACTAGCGTAAGTCGCTATGTCATTGTAAATCAAACTCGCGAAAGTCTGATTCGATCAATGATAAACAGGCCTGCGCAGTCTCATGGCGACCATTGTTGACATCAGTTCGTTATTTTTATGTCGTGCACTTGGATTATTATCGCATAATGGAGGAAAAAATAAGTGTTATGAAGCCTGAATTAGCTAAAAAGAAGTCAAAGATCCAGAGCAATGAAAAACTAAAAAATGAAACGCAGGTTTTGTAAGTTAACCATGATAATTTCACTTTGTTTTGAATAGGGTCATAGTCACAAACATTTTGTAAGCTTCATAATCAAGGTCGGACTCAGGTATGGCCCTTTAGATTGTTGTATGTTTTAAAATGTAAATACGTAAAAACTTCTTATCTTGCTAAAAATTTACAGATTAGAATTAGAATAGCATACCTAATGGCTACTTTCTCCAAGACAAAATCGAATAACCCGGTTGCAGCCTTGTATATCGACGACTTTGTCTTCTATTTGAAAGTGTCTCTGTTTTTAGGTACTCTGCAAAAACCTTGCCAGAAGAACCAAAGTGTCAGCACAATAAAAAGAGTGTGTACAACGCTAACGTCAAATGAGATATTTTACTTTCATAAATGTTTAATGATAAACTTAATAAAATCATTAAAGATAATATATTTTACATATTTTACAACACATACTCTTAACCTCTGTTAAAAGAAAACGCCTAAGAAACAATACAAGAAATGGACGGGCTTTTCAAAGCAGTATTTTATCACTGAGCATAAAACTAAACAAAAAGTTCCTGTTATTGTATTTGCATTTTAAAAATTAAACAAGGCCATATTAAAGACGTTTCGAAACGATATGCCGCTACAGGAAAAAAACCGAATCAGAAACAATTGTAGGAAATCGTAAATATCATGCTTTCCAGTCTAAGAAAGGATCTATACAGAAATTTCGTCCATCAGATAGCTATTATTACAGGGGCAGAAAAAACGAGGAATTTACCTTAATTCCAGTCTAAATATATGTAAACTATATTAAATGTATGAAGACGAATCCCTGCCGGGATATTCAGTAACCAAAAGTTTCTCCAGAAATGTATTCAACACCTCTTAACATTGGGTTTGGCTCTCGGCGCCAAAACGTGTATTCAGGCGGTTTCTAGTTATTACAAAAGTTAAAAATAGAGCAAAATGAAATTGAGAAACAGAACCTGCGTCCCAGTACAGGATACACAAAGTTTGAGCAAAACGCTTTTTCGATAAATTAAAGGAAAAAAATCCGGAAATACTTACTCAATCTTTTGATTGTCAGAACAATTTACCCTTACTAAAGGTGGTTGACCTGTCAGCTCATTATTTGCGGCAATTATACATATAATATACAATTTGATTGTTGAGGGAAATTCTCACGCTAGCCTCACTAAAGATAATGTTTTTTTCCTACATATGAAAAGAAGACAAGGCATCCCTAGGGGGCCAATGAAATATCATCTTGCTTATACCATTGCCTTAATCGATTAAATGTTGATGGCGAACAGAAGGTAAGGATTGTTGCTGACGGTTGCGGCGGCCAAAATAAAAATACGATGCTACTCGGAATGGTTGCTAAGTGGCTGCACGAGACACTCCGTAGCATACAAGAAGTAGAGATTGTATTTCCTATCACTGGACACAGCTTTATTCCATCGATTAGAGACAATATCTAATCCTCGGACCTATATTGATATCATAACGACTAATGCTACCATTTGGCGTTTATTAACTGAAGTACCTATTTTTTATTGAAAGACTGCATGCAAAGATGTGCTGAAAAGTACACAAACATTGCACTTCCAGATAAGCAAAAGGAAGCGGATTGTGTTAACAAAAACAGAACGCCGAAAAATTATAGTTCGGGGAGAAATTTCATATAGAAATGATATATGCATTTCAATGGCAGTAACTAAACGTGGGAAATATACTTCAGGAATTCAACCACGCATATTAAACACACACTTTAATGTTAAAACTGAAAAAAGAAACGACGTTAAAAAACTTCTAGAAAAACATTTCGGTGAAGTCTGGAGTGACTTACTTGATTTAGAATATTACAAAAATCTCCTCTTATAATTAAAATTTGCCACAATAAGACGATGATGATTTAATTTTAGTAAACGATGATCCTGAATACCTACTAAAAGACATCTTAGACTTTGTATAATGACACTGGCAAAAACATGCTTTCCTTTATGATTTCTGAGGTACTAATTCTGAATAATAATTTTGTGCATTGTCTTACCAAGTATTACAACTTATTATACAATTATTATAATTTATTAAGTTTTATTTCATAGTTCAAAGTAGTTGTAAAACTTAAATGGTGCGGTGGAATATATTATTCAATTAAAAATGTAAGAAAAGATAATTTTTGCATGTATAACAATAAAACAATATTTGTTGGCCTTGTAAAGTAAACATTTTGACCAGATTCTAAATATGATAATAGTTTTGTGCATTTAATTACCCAATATTCGTTGTTAAGTGTTCTTTATTTCATAGTTTAAAGTGATTGTTTATCGTAAACAGTGGGAAGAAATATATTAACGGAGCTGTTAAAGCAATATATTACTCAATTAAAAATATGAGATTTTTTTTGTACTCCTTGTTTAATAAATATTATTCTGACCAGATTCTTAATATGTACGGACCTTTGTAAATAAATAATGAAAAAACAGCGTTTCTTTTTGACGTGATAACGTCTTATAAATCGATTAACACCGGCTGCACGCATGAAAAAGCGCCACGTTCCGCCTGAGCCTAAGCGTGCAAGCGAGAGCGCGGAACAAGTGATAGAGAGGCACGATCGGACCAAGCGTCGGAATTTATCTCTCTTCTCGCGTGACGTCAGAGCTAGCAGTTCGAATAGTTCTGCTACTGGAACGCCGCCACGCGAGCTTCTTCGAGAACTTCTACAATAAGCTCTGCCCACCTCGACGGAAGCCATTATCTGCAAAAAGCGTTGAATACGAGACAACGTGTTTTGTGTTTTTTTCTACAATTTAATAAGATTTAATTGATTTTCTTCATAATTTTCAGTCTGATTTCATTTTGTTCACCTATAATATAAAGGAGACGTTAATAGCACATTGTTACTTGTAATTAATCTGTATAATTTAAGTAAAAAAATATTTGAAATAACGAGTGTAAATAAATGTTAATTTATCGAAAAAATTGTAATTTTTAATTAACTCCTTCTTTGTATTATACAAAATATTAATAATTCAGTGATAATAATTCAATTTAATTCATAAAAGTATGCAATTTTTCATCAATGTTTCTTTATGACGTTATCACGTAAAACTATCGCCCGTAAATCAATATACAGACAAATATTTTTTTCTAGGGCTTAGACCCTAAGTCCGTCTCTTTATAGTCAGTTACATCAAAATAGTCACATAGTGTTTTTTCATTATCGCTTATGTCCAGTGATACTTTTTTTTAAATGAGTTAAATCAATGACGTTACTATCAAAAGTGCTTAAGTCTAAAATAAAAACCTGTTTATTTTAAAAACTGGTGGCGATTTCAACTTTTTTTTTCACGATTTTGCCCGTAGACATTATTATAAAAGTGTTAGCAGTATTGTACTCTGCTTTAGAATTTTAAATAAAGGCAGACAGCAACGACGCCCTTTTCCCAAAAGTTGCTTAGGCGTGACTTATGCACGTTTGATATCTATCGACACATGTAAACTTGCCACTTTCATATGCTTACGTTACAAATTAACAACTAAGTAGTTAATAATATAACTCAAAACGAATAAACTATTTTGCTATATTATTAATGTAAACATTTCTCTGTTTCACAGTTCGCCAGCACTATTTATATCTCTACCTCACTCATCGAAACGAATCAGCGGAATAGTGTTCGTGTCACGAAACATAGAGTACAGAATGGACATCACGCATATTAACCTATACTAAAAAAGTGGTCGTAATTTTGTATGAACAACAGGAAGCCTACTCACCAGGTGGCACTTTATTAGCAACACGATTATTAGCAACGCCAAGGTAGATGGCGCTGTCTAGGAAGAATTATCACCAATAGATGGCATTATGACACATTGAATTCAAATTTATTAAATTTAAAAGCCTATTAAATTATATTAAAAAATATTTTCATTTTCATAAATTTTTACTAAAACTTTAAAATCATTAAAATTTTACAAAACATATATCTGAGACCTTGCAATCATAGTATTCTAAAAGGTAATTACCTTTCAGAAATAATTATTTTTTTGAAATAATTATTTCAAAAATATATTTGAATTCTCAAGGGACTTCAAAAGCATGCTTCAAGATTTCTCTAACTTTAACGCTGTTCAGGTAGATTATAATCTGGAAACTTGCAACGCTGGGTCCTTAATATTTTATGGATATCCTCTACTGTAGGGCTGAAAATTAAAAAATAGATTCATAAGGACAATACTTATATAATGTTATTGCGAATTCTGTGGTGTATATTGGCGTGTCTCAATGGAAGAAATGTATTTCTAACTTTTGGTAAAGTTGTCAATTCAAGTTTGTATTTTTACTATTATTACAGTATAATTTGATTAGTTAGAAGTGTTTCCACCAGTGTTCGTAAAAATGTTTACATTAGAACATATGTGAGGAAAGGGTTATTCTTTTATCAAGTTCAAAATTTTGATTCCATTACAATGTTTTGTATTGAAATTGACATAGATGGAGTTTTTGAAATTTCTCCATGAATTTTACATTTACAAAAAATATTTTGCAAACTTAAGCATTTTACTTTATCACTATATTGAAAATTTAAGATATTACTAATATCAGCTATTGTAACGCGTTTTGTACTGGTTACCTATTTTATGAATTCTAATTATTAATGTTAGTTTTATGGTAAAATCAGTAGGTTCCATATCAAATCTAAAAAAAATTGTAAACCACACTTGGCTAATAACACACATGTGATTACGTTATTACTTAAAAGTATCAAATGTGTGCCATTGCTCGTGGGAACCACGGGAAAGTGGTGAGAGAATCTTCCATCGGGAATAGGAAAGGAAAAGCAAGTGAATAGGTAAGGAGTTGGAAAAATATCTAGTGAATCTATGATCTAGTGTAGAAAGCAATAAATATTGGCGTATACAAATCTACCACTGAGCATATTAAATTGAGCTATTAGATATATCTTATTAGATTAAAGAAAAGTAAGCATAGCTTTTATTGTGCCTGAAATTTCATAACAGGGCAAACATCCCATGCCTTTATGTGATGTTTGCTTGGTTAATTTGAATAAAATATTGATCAATTAGAGACGAAAAATATTTTTTAAATCTTAAGGCAGGTAGAAATATAAAAATAATTTATGAAAGCAATATTATTATGTTATCAGTAAAAATAAAATGAGGACAAATAAACTTACGACACTGACCATATAGATAATACTGACCATACACAGGTAAAGAGACTTTGCGTTGTCACTCCACAAAAACATTCAAGTACGGCTTACAAAACTTTATTCAATTCGTCTAATGGATCCTGGTGAATCTGAAAAATGAACAATTTATAATTTAAAAGATGGCAAATAATAGCTTGGAAGATTAATAGGTTAGCGCAAGTACAGATCTAAAGAGATAATATCAAAGTTTACCTCTGACCAAAGTTTAAAATAATTATAAATTACACAAGTTTCGTAATTGTTGATTTTCTTTTCCAACTGATTAATTTTTTTTAATTATATTTTCATTTCAACGTAATGTTTAATAAAAAAATTAGAACAACCATGTGTACAACATTCCTGAAAATCAGGAGTAACTCATTTTAAATATCGCAATAGACTCTCTTTGAAATTTTCAATAAATAGTACCGATATCATTCAAAATTAACAGAAACGCGGCTTCCATATTTTATAATACAAAGTATACTATTAATATACTAAAATGTTACTGATACTTTGTATAACTACCTTATACCATATATCAGTTATCTGCCCCAGCCGTTAACCAATAACCCACAACCTGTGAATTGTTTGCTTAAGGCGTTCAATATAAAATTGTTTATTCCTACTTTAACCGGAAAATTACAACTCCAACGACGTATCGTGCAAAATTGTAGCCAAATTTTTATAATCTTTTGGTGAAATATAATACAAGTTTCTACAAATCTCTTTCATTTTTTAATCATATACCGCTGCGTTTTTTCTTATAAAATAATATCTCAATTGATGATCAAATAAAGTGTAAGAGTCTTTTGGTAAAATAAGTTTCAGCATTTGTTTTATTTTAGAAATTATTATACTTTGCGATTTACCATACTGCTTAGGTTTCCGCAACCTTCTTAATTTACGCCTCGGCAGTTCGATGGTCTCCTTGAAGTGCATGAATCTTTTTTACAAGTCTGGAACTCCTCAGTTTTTTTTGGCTGCCTCTTTTTGAAACGCTGATTCTGGTAGAAGCTGTTTTCGGAAGTAAATATATGTAATATTTGGATATAAATTAGTAAGTGATGTTTATATCTGATATGCAGTAAAAACTCATGTTACTGTTTTCGAATAATCTGGCAACTCGGGACATTGGGCGACAATATAAAATACACATAATTTATCACACATCGTTTATCAGTTGTCGTCGAAATTAAAAATGTATACCGCAAGATACAATATTTATAATTAGTGAACTTGCATCAAAATGAGATAAATGAAGTGAAGATATTTGTTTATAAGCCCGATATTAAGTATTCAATAAAACTGCAATCAGTTATATCACTAGTTTAAATATATTTTATATATACTTAATGTTAAAGAAACCTGGTCAGTGCAATTCCTTGAGTATATGTTCAAATCTCATCTAGACTATGAATAATTTAACTAATTGTATTAGACATTAGAATATTGCGTTATAGAAATAGCTGACTTCTGCTACCACTGCAACAAAACAAAAATTGCGTTATAATTTGTGGTTATAAACATAGTTATACAAGTGTATATGTCCACGTTCTTATAGTATTTGGTAATAAAAAATAATGCTATAAACGATACTTAACGAGTTCATATTTTGGAAGCTGGAAAAATGAGAGACTTCTAATAGTTTTTTGAGTGTACTGAGTGTAATGACAGCCGGGTACAACACACGCCAGAACTACAATACAATCAAAATAAGTTATTGGTATATAAATGAATATGAAAATCCTGAAAAACAACAGTATTAAAAAGAAAAGTTGTCTAGAGAAAGTATTATATAACAGGCCGCACAAGAATTCTCAGTATTTTACTCATCGATATAAACCACTAGATATGGCGTTAGCTATATTCAAATGTCGCCGCCGTTTCATGCATATTTTAATATTGAAACGTCATATAAATATGGGTAATAAATTTCACATTCAATAAAACGGATGCTTCGTGATCGTATGAAGTAACTTTGCAATGACATAATTTTTTAGTTTTGTTTATCAAAGACTATAACATTTTAAGTTGAGTTATAACACGACATTAACAATATAATAAGTAATCATTTTTTTAAAACGATTCGTAAACGTCTATAAAATGACTGCATTTCGGATATCAATTGTCAATTAATTATATTTCACAATTAGGAGTTTTTTGGAAATTTACAGTAATTTATTATAGGTAAAGAACCGCTAGATTATTTAATAGATTAAAGGGCAATCAATGAAAGTACACGTAGAATGGTTTTAAGCCAATTTAAAGCAATGTATTTCAAAGACACGAGAATTTTAGACAGCACTTTTTTGTGATTTAGAAAGTGTACTTTTAGGTTATTAGCGTAAACCACAATATACTTTAGTCCATATGATAATACTCATAATGTTCATAATTAATGGTGAAAATGTAATTAGTTTTTAACCAATATTTTATTATGAAATCTAGTAAATATTAAAGAAGTTGTTCGTACTATGTAGGTATTTACCACTCTTAAACGAGAATTATTCTAATCATATACTACAGTTAATTGGAACAAAATAAGTTTTAATAATATATATATATACATAATAAAACTTAAAACATGACTTTTTCAGAAAATTCCAAATAATATTCGTAATTATTTGTCATTCTTTTTCATACACACGATACTTGCGCATGTCAAATAGAACCGCTCCGGGTTATTGACCGCGCACCTGCAGCGCGAGACATTGTATATTATAATAAGTAATTTATATATAGTAAGTATTTCGTTTAATTAATTGCTTAAATAACATGAAATATAACTATTTAAAACTTAATAAATAATATTATTAATGTACTCACTCATTTTGTAGTTTGGTGAAAACCACTCAATCCATGAGTTTTTCACGTTTATAAAGTATTACACAGAAAAGTCATTTTAGCAACAATTATTTTACAAAAAATTTATTCATTTAATGTTCACATAAAATTATTTCACTTATTTGTCTAAAAAGACACAATGGTTTCCGTTTTGTTCTACACACAATCGCGCTCTCTTTATAATTAAATTAGTAATATTGGTCAATATTTGCACATAAAGACGTCATTATGTCATAATATTCCGATTTGAAATAGCGCACAGTAGACATTATAACAATTATAAAACAATAATTAACAAAAACAAACGCTAATACCTACTCCGTAAAATCTAAAAAGATGAATGTAAATTTAAAAACAACAGGATCATATAAAGCGCGGCGTTTGACTGGTTGTTGCACAGAATAGAGTACAGAACGGACACTTCCATACTAAAACAACAAAAAAGTGGTCTACTTTTATATGGATAATTGGAAGCCGACTCACCAGGTGGCACTTCAATTATTACCAAGACCAAAAGATGGCGCTGTCTAGATAGAATTATCATCCATAGATGGCATTGTGATAAAACATTGAATTGGAATTTATTAAACAATATATTAAAAAACATTCTTATTTTCATAAATTTTTATTAAAACTTTAGAGTAACTAAAATTTTACAAAACATATATCAGAGATTTTACAATTATAGTATTCTAATAGGTAATTATTTCAAAAATATATTTCAATTCTCAAGTGATTTCAAAAAGCATGCTTCAAGGTTTCTCTGACTTTCACGCTCTTCAGGTAGATTATAATCTGAGAAGCTTGCAGCGCTGTGTCCATAATAGTTTATGGATGTCCTCTACTGCAGAGCTGAAAGTAGAAAAATACACACGGACAATACATACATATATGGATGTTAAGAATGCGTATTCTATAGTGTTTATTTCTTAGCATGTCTCAATGGAAGAAATTTATTTCCAAATTTCGTTAAAGCTTCGAATTCAAGTTGGTATTCTTACAATATTACAGTATATATTTTATTAAAAGTATTTCCTCCAGGGTTCGTCAAAATTTTTACATTAGAATGTTTGTCGTGAAAGGGTTATTCTTTTAATGAGTTCAAAATTCTTGGTTCAATCAAAATGTTTTGTATTGAAATTGACCTAGATGGAGTTTTTAAAATTTACCCTTGAACATTAGATTTACAAATAATTTCAAAACTTAAGCATTTTACATTCATAACTAACCTAATTACTATATTGAAAATTTGAGCTATTACTAATCTCTGTTATTCTTTTTTGTACAGATTGTATATTGTATGAATTGTAATTATTAATGTTAAGTTTATGGTAAAATTAGTAGGTTATTCTATAACAAACTTAGAAACAATTTGACAGATCTTGAATAGTTAAATTTGTATCCACTCTTCGCCAATAACACATTGTAATTTACCTTAGATATTCCTTTATAGGAATAGCTTAATTCTGCCGCCTCTAAACTGGTATACGGCTGGTCTCTCAGTTGTTCCAACATGTCCGGTTCCAACACTCTCATTGTAACATCTTCGGTCTACGTTGGCAAATTTAGACTCGGCTTTGCATTCACCTGTAACAATTTCCTAGGTCAAATAGTTTTAAAATCATGAATTATAAAATGATTCTCGCAAATTCTGTAGCAGTGATTTTGAAATCCGGCTGCCAACTCATCCCCTGCGAACAAAACAAGAATTTCGTATTAATTTATGGTTATAAACATAGTTATTCAGGTGTAAATGTTCACGTTGACAAAATTTAAAAATACTTTCTTATATTATTTGATAATAATAAACAAACAAAAATTACGGCATAATTTGTGGTTATAAACATAGTTATTCAGGTGTAAATGTTCACGTCGACGGAATTTAAAAAACTTTCTTATATTATTTGATAATAATAAACAAACAAAAATTACGACATAATTTGTGGTTACAAACATAGTTATTCAGGTGTAAATGTTCACGTTGACGGAATTTAAAAATACTTTCTTATATTATTTGATAATAATAAACAAACAAAAATTACGACATAATTTGTAGTTATAAAAATAATTATACACGTGTAAATGACTACGTTCACGGAATTTAAAAAATACTTACTTATCTTATTTGGTAATATAAAATTAAACTACGAAAGATACTTACAGAGTTTCACATTTTGGAAGCTTGAAAAATGAGAATTATTTGGCAGTTTTTTGAGTGTTATGCCAGCCGGTTACAATACACGCCATTACTATGTTCATAGTATAGTTCTATAATGCAATAAAAATAACTTATTGGTACGTAAATGAATAGGAAAATACTTATAAAAAACACTATTAAATATAAAATTTTTCCGTAGAAAATATATGCGAGAGGCCACATAAGAATTTTCAATATTGTACTTTTTCAACACTAAGTAATGTCATGCGTGTGTTATAAGCTAGACAGCGAGAAAAAGTATGGCGTCCAGCCAGAAACCCGCAACTTGAATCGTCTAAACGCCCTCTGCTGAGGAATCTGACATTAGCGTTTCAAATTTTCATTTCCGGTGAGCCCTCTTATTTGTTACTCTATGTACTTTACTACCTGCGCTTGTGAACAACAACCCATAGAGTAACCAATAAGAGGGCTCACCGGAAGTGAACATTTGAGACGCTAATGTCGGATTCCTCAGCAGAGGGCGTTTAGACGTATTCAACTTGCGGGTTTCCGGCTGGGCGCCATACTTTTTCTCGCCGTCTAGCGTATAACACACGCATGGCATTACTTCGTGTTGAAAAAGTACAATATTGAAAATTCTTGTGTGGCCTCTCGCATATATTTTCTACGGAAAAATTTTATATTTAATAGTGTTTTTTATAAGTATTTTCCTATTCATTTACGTACCAATAAGTTATTTTTATTGTATTATAGTTCATAGTAATGGCGTGTATTGTAACCGGCTGGCATAACACTCAAAAAACTGCCAAATAATTCTCATTTTTCAAGCTTCCAAAATGTGAAACTCTGTAAGTATCGTTCGTAGTTTAATTTTATATTACCAAATAAGATAAGAAAGTATTTTTTAAATTCCGTGAACGTAGTCATTTACACGTGTATAATTATTTTTATAACCACAAATTATGTCGTAATTTTTGTTTGTTTATTATTATCAAATAATATGAGAAAGTATTTTTAAATTCCGTCAACGTGAACATTTACACCTGAATAACTATGTTTGTAACCACAAATGATGTCGTAATTTTTGTTTGTTTATTATTATCAAATAATATAAGAAAGTTTTTTAAATTCCGTCAACGTGAACATTTACACCTGAATAACTATGTTTATAACCACAAATTATGTCGTAATTTTTGTTTGGTTATTATTATCAAATAATATAAGAAAGTATTTTTTAATTCCGTCAACGTGAACATTTACACCTGAATAACTATGTTTAGAACTATAAATTAATACGAAATTTCTGTTTTGTTCACAGGGCGATGGAATGGTTGAGACTATGTCGCCGAGATGAGTTGGCAGCCGGATTTCAAAACCACTGTTACAGAATTTGTGAGAATCATTTTATAATTCATGATTTTAAAACTATTTCACCTAGGAAATTGTTACAGGTGAATGCCAAACCGAGTCTAAATTTGCCAACACCGACCGAAGATGTTACAATGAGAGTGATAGAACCAGACATGTTGGAAGGACTGAGAGACCAGCCGAGTACTAGTTTAGAGGCGGCAGAATTAAGCTATTCCTATAAAAGAATATCTGAGGTAATTTATCAGTAAAATTATACATAGTCTAGATTTAGAATTTATGCACAAGGAATTCTACTGACCAGATAGCACCTTTAACATTAAGTATATATAAACTAGTGATACAATTGATTGCGTTTTGATTGAATACTTAATATCAGGCTTATAGACAAATATCTTTACTTTATTTAACTCATTTTATTGCAAGTTTTCAACACTTGGATACAGGTAAACGCTAACCACTTCACTAATTATACATTTTGTATCTTGTAGTATATATTTTCAATTTCAATGATAACTGATACGACTAATGTGAGATAAATTATGTATATTTTGTATTAATGATCCAATGTCTGGAGTTGACAGGTTATTTGGAAACAGTAACATGGATTTTTACTGCATGCCAGATATATGCCAATTTATATCCAAAGATTATATATGTTTGTGAATTGTTTATGATTATAGGAGGACATACTTCCGGAAGCCGCTTCAACCATAGCCAGCGTTTCAAAGAGAGGCAGCCTACAAAAACTGAGGAGTTCCAGACTTGTTAGAAAGATACATGCACTGAAGAAGACCATCGAACTATTGAGGCACAAGTTACGAAGATTGCGGAAACCTAAGAAGCATGATAAATTGGAAAGTATAAACATTTCTAAAATAAAACTAATGTTAAAACATATTTTACCAAAAGATTCTTATACTTTATTTGATCATCAATTAACAAATTATTTTAGAAGAAAAAATGCAGCGGTATATGATTCAAAAATGAAAGAGATTTGTATGAACTTATATTATAATTCACCAAAAAGTTATAAACATTTGGCTCACATTTTACAGTTACCATCAGTTAGAAGTATACGTCGTTGGGGTTATAATTTTCAGATTAAAGTAGGGGTAAATGATTTTATATTAGATGCCTTAAGCAAACAGTTTTGTAATAAATCAGGTGATAGTAAGTTGATTAGTTTGCTATTTGACGAAATTAGTATTAAGGAAAGTTTTCAGTATGATTTAAAAGATGACAAGATATTAGGATTTGTAGATAATGGTCATGTAAGAACAAATGTAGCTTCCACATCAATATTAGTATGCATGATAACAGGGTTAAATGTTAAATTGTTTTTAAGTTTGTTATAGAACAAACTACTGATTTTACCATAAACTTAACATTAATAATTATAATTCATACAATCGGCAATCTGTACAAAAAAGAATTATGCTTTACAGTGATTAGTAATAGCTCACATTTTCAATATAGTAATTAGGTTAGTTATGAATGTAAAATTCTTAAGTTTTGAAGTTATTATTTGTAAATCTAATATTCAAGGATAAATTTTAAAAACTCCATCTAGGTCAATTTAAATACAAAACATTTTAATTGAACCAAGAATTTTGAACTTATTAAAAGAATAACCCTTTCACGACAAACATTCTAATGTAAACATTTTGACGAACCCTGGAGGAAATACTTTTAATAAAGTATATACTGTAATATTGTAAGAATACCAACTTGAATTTGAAGCTTTAACAAAATTTGGAAATAAATTTTCTCCATTGAGACACGCTAAGAAATAAACACCATAGAATACGCATTAACATCCATATATGTATGTATTGTCCGTGTGTATTTTTCTACTTTCAGCTCTGCAGTAGAGGACATCCATAAACTATTATGGACACAGCGCTGCAAGCTTCTCAGATTATAATCAACCTGAACAGCGGGAAAGTCAGAGAAACCTTGAAGCATGCTTTTTGAAATGGAAATCCAAATATATTTTTGAAATAATTACCTATTAGAATACTATAATTGTAAAATTATATATGTTTTGTAAAATCTCTGATATATGTTTTGTAAAATTTTAGTTACTCTAAAGTTTTAATAAAAATTTACGAAAATAAGAATGTTTTTTAATATATTGTTTAATAAATTCTAATTCAATGTTTTATCATAATGCCATCTATGGGTGATAATTCTACCTAGACAGCGCCATCTTTTGGTCTTGGTAATAATCGAAGCGCCACCTGGTGAGTCGGCTTCCAATTATCCATATAAACATAGACCACTTTTTTGGTGTGTATTAGTATGGGAGTGTCCGTTCTGTACTCTATTCTGTGGTAAAGTAAATATGCGCCAACCATCACCTCAACCTGGGGGTCGACTTTATTATTAAAGGGGGTCGCAATCTGTCCAAACAATAAGACCTGCATACAAAACATTCGTTTATTAAAATTTAATATTAACAGGTAATAACAATATGAAAAAATAATGAATGAAGTGTTATAAAATTGAGTAACAACATGAAAAAATAAATTTATAGCTTATTAATTAAGCTTTAATTTTTTAAAAATAGTTAATGTTAAATTAATTGAAATATTATTTTAATTTTATAGTATAGTAAAGAGGTCGCAAGGCTTTTTACTTAACTTTTTGTTTTTTTTTTCGTGGCTCGCGACATAAAAATGGTTGAGAAAAATTGTTTTGTCAGAAGAATCGCTAAATTTGTAGATGGAACTTTGTTTTGTTCCAAATACATTCAACTGTTATTTGTTACGCTAGAATATTCACTGTGTTTATTTTTAATTAAATTAATTATTTTTAAAAAATAATATGTCACTGTAGTCAGTAAGGTAGAAATAGAACATTAGAATATAACAATAAATTTATAAAATTAGTAATTTATCGTATGATCCAAAAACCGATCTATAATTATAGATTAGTATTTTGATTAGCAAAAAATGTTTCTATTAGCAAAGTCTAAACAAAACAACTCTAAAATTATTCTTGAAAAAATTTCTATAATTTTACGAACTAAATGTTGCCCAGTATGAAGATTACTTCTTACAATTGTTTTATGTAACATTTAAAACTACATTTCGTATAGGTAATAAGAAAACTTATTAAAGAATTGTCTTTTCAAAATCTTTTCTTTGTAGGATTCCTTCCGAATCTGGTATAATCTTTGATATTTATAAGTATCCTCTTATGCATATATTTTTATTTAATATATCCAATATAATGTATCTGCTCAAAATGTGAACTAATGATAAAAAATGTGAACTAATGATAAAAAATAACGTAACGCAGCTTTGCAACATCTGGCTATTTTTTTATGTATGCGTGTCTGTTTTGTGTTTTAAGACAAGGAATTGTTTCTAATTGGTTGGTATATCGGATATTAAAAATCTTCCGATATACCAACCAATCCAATCTAGTCCACGTGGTCTATTAGCTAATAGAAATCGTTAACGGTATTATAATGTTTTTTAAAGTAATATTCTCTCAGTAAAGATGCAGTACATTGCTGAAAACATATGTGTGGTCTCATACTTGACGTACGAAAACCTTTTAATTAGTATAATAAACTACAGAACTAACTACCTTCGTCTGTTACACTATTTAAATGAATTTGAATTATTGGTTTATCGATGTTATAGTTTACCATGTATAGGCAAGAAGTTAATAGGGGATAAATATTTTTACTCATTTTATAGTTCAAACTTTCAGCGTATGTCAAGGGAATAACATTTGTGAGAGAAAAAATAAGTTGTTAAGGGAAAAAATGAGTGAGTACATTAGTAATTAACTTATTATGTTTTTAATAGTCATGTTTCATGTCATTCACAATAAACAAATTAAATTCAATATTTAGGTAAGTAATGGCGCGGGTATAGTATTAATAATAAATAATAATATTAATAAACATAATAAATAAAAATATCATCTGTTCGGTACATTGATCACAAGAGTATATGTAGTGGTTGCGTACGACTAGAGTGAGCTTGTGTGCGTGCGTTAACGGTATTAGGTGTATTAAAAAGAGTTATGTGTAACATTTTTTTGCACTCTGTTAGAAAAAGGACGTGTTTTACGTTTTATTTCAACGACAATTTATTCTTTCATAGCCAACGAATAGCGTCTTTCTTTGTCCGATATTTATTCCCGAACACCGTGTATATAAATATAAATGTTGCAAGGCATTACGAGGCTAACATGAAGAATATTAAAAGAATATCTAAATGACAAATGTCAAAAAAGTTTTATTTGGAGGGCAATAATTGATTACATTATATGAAACTTATTTTTTTTATCAGTGAATTTTAATATTATATTTTACCTGCAATCAATATATATTCTCTTGGACAACTAAATGTATAACAGGGGCGTGTTTTTGCCAAAGGTTATATTAATTAATCATGAGGTCTAAAACTAAAATTTATTCGTGCAAAACTTTACATACATTTTTTTCGAATAAAATGTTAAATAATTTATACCCCATTACAAGGTTAGTTGTGTACAATGATTTTGTCCGTTTAAGAGTTGTCCATCGTAGTTCGAATCAAACTAAATAGATGGCATTGACGATCCACGACGACAATGGCGCGAAGATTACCTTTAGAAAAATGTTCGTAAGGCCGTATTTATAAAAAAAATAGTGGTTTATATCGATGATTATACTTTTTGGCAGGAAGTAATACCATGTGTGTTTACAAATTACAAATAGACAGCGAGAAATAGTATGGTACTCGGAAGCCCGCCAAGCTGAATGCATTAAAAGCCCTCTGCCGAGGAATCCGACATTAGCGTTTAAAATTTTCGGTTTCATATCTTTTACCTTTAATCTATGCGCACTTTTCAGTTTTTGATTATCATCAAAGGCGAAAAATCAAAACGGCGAGTCGCAAACGTAACGCCATATTGGAAGATTTCATATATATTGAAAAATGTGAACCCTGTCTTTGGCGCGTAAAATGCAAAAATTATCACGATAGAGATAAAGGAACGGCAGCATACAGAAAATTGATGACAAAACTCCAGGAATTGGAGCCCACTGCTACAAAAGATGACTTTATAAAAAAAATTAACACGTTAGTAACGTTAGATGAGAGAAGAAAATATACAATGAATCTCCGAAGTCAGGAACGTCTTCTGAAGACATTTAGGAACCAACACTGTGGTACTATGATTTATTCGATTTTCTTGGAGATCAAGATGTTGATCGAAGCTCGCGGTCTAACATTTTGGATTGTAAAGAGAATGATTCAAATGTATAAGTACCGTATACATAAATTAATAATACATTTTGTTCATTTGTGTGTACTTTATTTATTTAAAATCAGTTAAGTTTTATTCTTATTGATTGCATAGTCTAAATAGGTAGTAAAGTTCATATCAAATAAATAACGGGAATTTAGTGCCTTTCCACATATTTTCACATGTGTAACGACAGAATTATTAAATTTGAATTACAGGCATAATATTAAAAAACAGAGATACAGAGAATTGCGTTAGAATTTTTCATATTTATGTTCTTGTTTATTTTTGTTTTTATGTTTGTTTGTATATTTGCATATACTTATTTTGTACTCTACTGTAGCCAACTTCTTATTTAGTTTTTGTTTTATCGTATAGTTTATTCTTTTGTTAACAAGCAACAATGACAAATATCCGAAATATGATTTAATCAGTGTTGCATAGCCTTTTTTCCACACTTGACATTGGTAAAGGTTCTCTCTGGAGAGAACGAACGCTATATAATCAAAGATAAAGATAAATACGTTGCCGTTTAATTGCGAAAAAAATGTGCAATGCACGTATCCATTTTGTTTCTGTCAATTATATTGAAAATCTGTAATTTTCATAAAGATATTTAATATTATTAAACAAATTTGCAATATAGGTAACATTATTATGTTACAACTTATAAAAAGAACAAATAAATATATCGGCTTTCAATGAAATTGTCTTGCCATGGCATTTTGCATTCATGTACAAAGTTAGATTGATATTCTAGTCCGACTTTTTTTGCATCATTGATGACATTTCCCTGATTTTGTTGTTATAGATCTTCTATGTTGGAACGTGTAATATTGTAACCAGTGGTAACAACATTTCCATTGTTCATATTTTCTTAATAAAAACCTCTTGAGAGCGCATACGAATTAGGTACATGCTTCATTAAAAAGTTGTGCAAAGCGCATGTAGCCATCACCAGGTTTTCTATATTTTCTAGTTCTAAATTAAAATTAAAAAGTAAATGCGATATCATGAAACCATTTTCGACTATCCTTATTGCACGAGATAATCTATAATTAAACATGTTCATTTCATAGCTGGTCAAATCTGATTTACGATATGGCTATATCATATTGGTTCTCAATAGGAATGCATCGTTAGCAACAAAGACATATGACTTGAACTGTATTCAATCTGCACAGCTTTTAAAAAAAAATATTTTGTAAAATACTCCCATCGGAAACTCTTCCGTTTGTACCAAAATCTGATAATATAGACCATACTATTTCGACCTTTGTAGTAATAAGATCCACTCTCAGCAGGAATTATATCATTATGTTTTCCATCTATGGCTTCTAAGCAATAGGAAAAATTCGACCTCTCTTCAGAATGATGCGCAAATTTCTTCCATTTATCCAAAGAATCCAAAAACTAAGAAATGTTATTTTTTATTGGTCTACGATACCAACAACTCTATAGAAATAACACAGATGATACGGGTATCTCGGAAGATACTGCAGATACTACTGAAACACAACACACAACTGGTACTACTGAAAATATTCCGACACAAAAAAGCCTGAAGAAAATATAAGACCAGGTAAAAAGGAAGCAGGTGAAGATCTGTTGTGATCTGTTGTTGTTGTCCAAAGACGTTTTGCTGCCAGTGAGAGATCATTTTAAGCGTCCTGCTCCTGCTTCAACACCAAAAACCGCTACGATCTTCTTGGAAGATCTGTCGCGATAAAATTAAAATTCATAGAGAAGCGTCAATACTTAATTGCAGATAAAATAATAAACGACCCACTGTTTGATGCAGAAATGGGTAACCTGAATACTGAATAATTTCGGAATCTTCGATATTTAACTTTTATTTCTTCTCCATCTCTTAGTCCTATTTCACAAACTTCTTGTCCTTCTCACTTCTCAAAGTAGCCCTATGTCAGGTTGGTTCTTCTCCAATTCAACAATGTACTAACGACCACGATTACACAATTTCTCGTACACCCAATATCAGCCTTATTCTTTTCCGAATCAACAATACGAGATAGTTTCTCCTATACATTCACCCACAGTACATGAAGATTTTAATTCACAACCACAAACTTACACAAACCATTCACAAACATAAACAATATCATACATCATTTTATTTAAATTTTGATCCAGAATTGATGTAATTAATAAATAGATTCCTACGTCCTTTCCCACTGGTCGTTTCAGTATTCAGTTTTGCCTTTTGTTATAGTTATAAGCATTATAAAAGCTTTGTAATTATTCAAATAAACTTGTTTTTTTATTATTAACATAACTA
Source organism: Druceiella hillmani (assembly GCA_039881145.1). Classification (NCBI taxonomy): domain Eukaryota; kingdom Metazoa; phylum Arthropoda; class Insecta; order Lepidoptera; family Hepialidae; genus Druceiella; species Druceiella hillmani. The sequence goes on from JAYKKI010000029.1 coordinate 19,253,624, forward strand.
TAGGAGTATCTCCTTTCCAGATATATATATATATATATATATATATATATATATATATATATATATATATATGGCATCAAATGTTTCTGAAATTATTTGGCATAAAGCCTGAGCTGATACTATAGTTGAGAATTTAAGACATGCATATGTTCCTCCTGTTGCAAGAAATCTTGACGTTATTGTTGCCCTCTGATGTACTGATATCAACAGTACCTTTTTTCTGTGTTAGGGGAGTGACCGATGATAAAAGATTCAAAAGTGTTTTCGTCCATTCGTAAATAATTTCTGTAATCTTTTATGGTAATCCTCAATTCATTTAATAAATTTACATGAGAGAACTGCTTTCTTTTCAATAGCCTGTCTTTACACCACTCTGTGCGAACTGTCTTTTTCTTTTCTTCATGACAAATATTAGGTCAATTAAAACTACCACATCATCGTTGTCCATTGTCGATAACACCATAGCTTCAACTTAACAAGAAGAAAGAATTGTAAGGACAGCGCCACTCACTTATTTAATCCACCTATACATATATTTACTACTTGTACTATGTACCAATGGAATGAAATAATTATGTAATATGAACGATAAATTCGCTATACATTTTCAGTATAAACTATTAGTTTTCAATAGGTATACCATGCTTTTTACACAAAATTTCACATTGAAAATTATAGATAAATTTGTTTCTAATTATAAGAAAATAAATATCAAATGAATCTTCTTAAATATTAATTTAAATAAAATATTAGCGTAAAAAAATAAAAATATTAACCTATTTAAAGCGCAAACAATTTAGAATGAATAATTTTTTTATTTTGATGTTATATCTGGTCGAATCTCTCGAATTGCTACTATGATAGCCATGAGATAAAATAAAACGTCATTATAAACTATTAAATGTCAAACGCATATATCAAAATTGCAGTGTTTGCAAATAATATACATTGTAAAAATTAAGTGAAAATGAGCGAGGATGAAGGGTGTGGCGATACTGTTACATTCAAAAAGAAAATACGTAAACAAACGCGAAAACGACAAAATTCAGATGATGACGACTCTGACAATGAGAAACAAATACTTTCAAAACTCGAAGAAACTAAAAGTATACAGAAACTTCGCAAACGGCCAAATGGTGTTAACATAGTGGTACTAGCTACAGGTCAAAAATTGACCATGGAAGAAGAAGTCACATGCAAAGATCCTTTTAAGGTGAAATCAGGTGGAATGGTTAACATGCAAGCATTAAAAAGTGGAAAGGTTAAACAAGTGGACGACGCTTACGATACGGGCATAGGAACACAGTTTTCTGCCGAAACAAATAAGAGGGATGAAGATGAAGAAATGATGAAATATATAGAAGAACAGTTGTCGAAACGAAAAGGCGGGAATAATAACGATAACGAAGCTAGTGATGTAAATAAATATTTGTCTCCTGAAGAGGCTGCTTTGCAGGCATTGCCAGAACACTTGAGAAACTCAAATACCCATCGTTCTGAAGAAATGTTGTCTAACCAAATGTTGAGTGGGATTCCAGAAGTTGATTTAGGTATTGATGCCAAGATAAAAAATATTGAAGCGACTGAGGAAGCAAAATTAAAACTATTATGGGAAAGACGGAATAAAAAAGATGGTCCTTCACAATTTGTTCCGACTAACATAGCAGTTAATTTCGTGCAACATAACAGGTTTAATTTGGATGGAGATGCACCTAAGAGAAAGAAACCAATTGAAAAAGTTGAAGCACCAAAACCAGATGTTGTGAAAATAGATGAGTGTTTGGATAAACTCGCGAAGAAAGCTAAAGGAGAAAGGGCAACTGATGATTATCATTATGAGAAATTTAAAAAGCAGTTTAGACGATATTGATATGTTTTTTTACACATAATAAGTGAAGGACCCTGTGTATGAATTGCAGTTATTGTAAGAAGCTTGATAATGGGAAGACAATTGTTTAGTGTCTGGCAATCATATTGAGAAAAAGATAGAAACAATTTTGAAAAACTTTTTTGTTAGAACATCTAAAATGTTAAGTTGAATAATCTTCAGATATATGTAGACATAGATTTATGTCTGAAAATTAAACTTCAGTATACAATTCAGAAAAGGATCATTCATCTAAGTTGGTAGATTGAACTGTACATTGAAAACCACCAAACGATACTGACAGCAATACAGTAAAAACGAATAAAAAAAATTTCTAAAGCCAAGAAGAATTCCTCTCCTAGTGAAAATATAACATTTGATGGTCAATTTTGCTTCATTATTTTATTTATTGGACACAATATCAAAAAGCGTTATAAGGAAATAAAAATTTATATGTACATTTAATGATAACAATTTAAAAATGCATACCGAGAAAGAAAAACTAAAACTTGGAAAGTTTTGGAATAAGCATTCTAAGATTGAACTTAATTTTGAAATCAAACCGAATAGAATATTTTTTTAAAAATGATATAAAATATTTTATGTGCGGGTAGTAAATTTTTTAAATAAACAGTGCTATATATACTATACGGAAGATTATGTGTATGTTATTTTCGCTGAATGTAACTTTTAAATAGAAAATAAAAATATTGCTATTATTGCTAAGACGGCTATTTTTTTTCAAATTTTGGTAGGGCTAAAAATATAAACATGGGTTTTAAACACAAGTTTTAATTTTACAATACAAACTTCATCAATAAATTAGTTTTCGTGATAATCACATTGGGGATTGAGGCACTTATCATAATAAAGAAGTATATATAAGAAAGAAGTGAATAACTGAAGGTCACTGAAAGCTAGCTCAACGACTGCTTGGGCTTAGAGGGAAAAGGTGGAGGTTACAAAACAGGGGTTTATTGTAGTTGTAACATGTGACTGCACATTATTTTGGAGTAAGACAATGCCTGCAAACAGCATTACTCTGTTTATTTTGGATGACTTGTCTTAGTCTCTACAGTGTTTCTTGTTGTTGTTCTCTGCTCCATTAAATTCAACCAATAAAACACCTTTTTTGTTTCCGAACATTGCACCATTGAACTTCTGTCGTGAAGGTTACTTTAAATTTTTTACCTTGTTTGGCCAGTAAACATGCATCAATTTTAGAAATACTGTTTATTCTGGGTTGTGAAAACTAACTCATGTTTTATCTCTTGTACTAAGTTTTTTCCATCCATTACATTTTACCCTGCTCCATTGTCTTGATAACAGGATAAAAAGCACAAACCTGGGTCCATTGGCTTAGTATTGTGATTTTCAGTAAGTATTTTAAGTTTAGTGCACAAAGTTCATGATATCTACAATTTCCCATTACAATTTAGCAGACGATTGAATTCAAAATTTCAGTTTTCAAAAATCATAAACCTATGCGATTCCTAGACCATTTTATCAAGTAGAACTCAAGGAGAAGTTCAGGAAAGAAAGTTTATTGGGAGCAAAATCATGTTGCAGCATGATTTCGCTCACTACAAACTTTCCTGACCTCCTTTATCATGAACGTCTGTTTGTTCATCTCGCTTTCACTCAGTAATGTTTGGACCATACTTCTGTTTCATATCTTAAAACTTTTAAAGCAATGTTCGCACTTGTGGAGAGATTTAATAGTACATATTTTTGATTGCTATGTAGATGTCTAATAGTAAAATTACGATTTAATTTGTTAAAAACTATTAATTACTGTAGCAAAACTCTTAATACAGAACGTCGAAAAAGTCATCTTGAAAAAGTATTTGTCAAGTCCACTAGAGTAATCTATTTATTGCAAATATTATTGAAAACCTTTAGTAAAAATCTAAATCTCCACATTTTATTCTTAATCACATTTTTTTATTAATTTTAAGGACAGTATGAAAAGAGATGAACTCTCTTTTCATATTGACCTAATAGCATCCAGGAAACAAAAATTAAAAAGATTATAAATCCTTTGTTTGTGGAATGCAAGATCATAAAAATTCTAAAATAAAACAATACAAAAATTATGAAACAGTTTATTGTAAATGGCGTAAATGTTCATTAACATTGTATTCTCTTCAACAAATTCACTATAACTTATCTTCACAAGATAAACTTATTTAAAAGCAAATTTTTTATAACCATTTTAAAAAAAAAGTGTTTTTCCGCTAGTCTGGAGATTTGGTACTAAATTAAAAAAACTACATAACACCATAGATAAAAGGCAAAATGTCAATCAGCTCATTAAATATTGCCATAAAGTACTAAACAAACAAATTATTTGTTAGGAAAATAGTATTTTGTAGGGAAGTGTTTTCATCTTCAGTATGCACAAATTACCTCAAATTTTATAATATAATCTGATCTAAGCAGAAAGAAAAATACTTGTTCATTTTTGGAGTGTTTACTATTAACTGTATAAAATCCCTTCTTAAACAACTTAGCCTTTTTTATTTCTCAGAACAGATGTTCTAGTTTCCACCATTTTCATAAATTCCACGGATACAGATAAGCACGGTAGTGCTTCTCCATTACACTCCTCTCAAATGTGCCTGCATAAATTGCAAAAATAAAAAAGTACTGGCATAGTCATACCTTTCTATTTATCAAAATGTTCTACAAATAAGTGCACAAAGTCCATCAATGAATGTGCCTTTTTTGCATATAAATAGGATGGGTGTACAATTGCAAATATTCAATGCATAAGTGAAAAATACCAGAAGCACTATCGCATTTTTCTGAAATTTGCCACAATAAATTGAAAAACAAGCTTTTTTTAATAAAAATAGTTACAATTAGACTGTATATCAATACAATGATAGTACACCAACACATATAGTTTTGTGTTGCATATAAAGAACTGTGTACAATTTTGCAAAGCAAGTATAAGCAAAAGTATAACTAATTTCTGATGTTAAGAAAATAAATGAAGTATTGACATTTTAGTATTCCGTAGAAATAAAAATGACTACATCAATAATATAGATAGAAAACAAGACTAACTCAACTAGTACCTTTTGTGTAAAAGCTCTGTGAAGTACACTTTTTCACGTCAATTTTTTATATAGCATTCTCAAGGAACGCCATAACTTTTACAAAATGTATCGTAAACTCATTTGAACACGACCTAATTAGATGTGTTACACAAAAATAATAAGCTCTCATGGCTATGCTTATGAAAGACTTATTTGAAACTGTCTCAGCAAGTGAAAATTGGTTTATTATTTAATTCGACTAGAATTGTATTGGTTGACATCACAAGAAACGAATAATGATTATATTAAAAATATTTTCGGAATATTAGAAAATAGTATTGATTTGAGAAAATCCTTTTAAAAATATTAACGAGAAATATCCAAACAAATCTCCTCTTACTTTTTAAAAAAATTCTACACATTCTAAAATACAACCTATTAAAAAAATTTCCACATATGATTTTTCAGCAAAGGTGAGATACTGAAACCAAATTTCAATTGGCCTTTAGAACTAAGATGCTACCATATAAAAATAATGAATTATCACTTTGACATAAACCTGATTATCATTAGCGACTGTCAAATATAACAATAAAACTAAAATCATCACCAAAATCAGTCTTCTTCAGACTCAGAATGATTATCAGAAACATGTTGCTTCTGATGTCCTGACTTATCGTTAATATTAATACCGTAACTATCTATACTTCTATCGGAATTATCTAATTGGTTAAATCCGGAAGGGCCAGGGAAACCTTCGGCAAAGGACTTGCCGAACTGTGGACCTGTGGAAAGGGCTCTCATTAAGCACTCCTGCATTTCCGACCTAAAGAATTCATCAAAATTAAACTCTGATCATTTGTCCCATAGCCCTATTTCTTTCATGCGCGTTTGGAAGTACTTCTCCAGTGAATTTGCACATCTGAAAAGCAATAAAATTGTAAATTAAATTAGAAAAAACATAATTTCGCTTTTCACAGTTGATAGCTTTTACTGTTAGCTTAATTTATAATTTATTTTAACATAAAGTACAAAAACAAACTTTTTTATTTCCATAAAGACAACAAAGCTGTTGAGGCTCACAAAGAGATATGTAAAGTTAATGATATTGATTGCATAACGGAATGCACTTGTCAGAATTCATCTAGGAAATTCCATTCTGGTAATTTTTCACTCAAAGGTCAGGTCGAACTACTGAAGTTGATGACCAAATCAAAGCCATAATTGAAATGGATCGTCATATAACTATGCGAGAGATTGCAGAGAGCTTAAATGTATCACACGCAATGATTGACAATAATTTAAAATGTATTGGACTTATTAGCAATATTTGGGTTCCGTATGAATTTAACTTAATGCAATGAATCAATATTTGCAATTTGCATCTCAAACACAAGAAAATTCACACTTTTTTAAAATATTCAATCACTGATGATGAAAAATTGATTGTCCATAATAGAATTTAAAAAACCCAACATGATCAAAGTATAATGAACCGGCAAAAGCCATATTGAAAATTGATTTGCATCAAGAAAGATCATACTCTCAATTAGGTAAGATTACAAAGATTTTGTGTATTTAGCAGCTTTTAACGAATAGAATTTTCTAATGACATTAGAGGGAACGATCAAATAAAAATGACCATAATTGACAACTGAAAAAAATTTGTGTTCCATCGTGACAATGATACACGTTACTAATCCTTGGTAACTTTTGGAAAATTAGTAGACTTTGTTTGGGAAATGATATCTCATTCCTGATATAGTCCTGGCTTTACACCATCATATTACCATAGATTATTTCAAAGTTTGCAAAACTTATTGAATGGTAAAACTTTTATCACTTGATTGCACTTGATTCAGTGGTTTGCTGATAAGAATCGTAGTTCAATGAGCACGGAATCATAAAGTTGCCAGACAGATTGTAAAAATGAGAAATATATAACTGATTAAAGTTCATTTTCGTACAAAAAAAATTTGTTTTATTTCATTCTACAAAACCCAAACAACTTTTTTATGGTTTAATATGTATTTTTATAGTCTTAATAATTCCATTTTCATTACTGTTCAAATTTACAAGGGAGCTTGATTAAAGGCTGTTCGTTGGGCTCCTTTTCCTGAGAGTTTTCTCTTACCAAGATTATTGTTTACGATAATATGGAAACATCCACTACGGAAATCGGTCGCCTCTGAGATTTTGATGCTTACACAACTATTGTCGGTGTTTAAACTCCAAATCAGACATTGACTCTTATGGAGAACACCCATCCACTGATTGATCATCCTTTAGTGATCCTCAATCTTTTTTTAAAACGCACACGTTACCATTAAAAAACATTACGTCTTAGACGTTTATAATCATATGCCATTTGCATTACAGAAAATTTTTCAGTTAGTTTAACCGCATCAAGAACAAAATTCACAAAAATATTCCCTATGATTGCGCCATCTCTTACTAAAACATAACTAAAATTATTGTAACCAATTTATTTGAAGAGAGGGAGGAATAACGTTGAAAAAATAAAAATATCCAAAACACTTATGGAGATGCTAAGCGAGTAGGCTTTACATCAAAAGAGCAGTACAAATCCATGAGCAATTGAAAATCCTAATTAATTATTACCTCTTATTAATTATTAATACATAAATAAGGGGTTCTCTAACTAGAATACATCATCAGTTGGCACTAGTTTGACATGAGTAGTCATAAAAGTGTATTGTCACAAGTATATTGTTTTTCGTGATTCTGTTTTGATATTTTCTTTATAGAATATGGAAGAAATAGAATAAAGTTCTATGTATATATAAAAACAATGAATGTAAACGCTTTAAGATCACATGTATAAAAAGCAGGTGCTAAATCAGGAGGATCTAACGTATAGTTAATATAGAGTTAGGTGTGTATAGTACGGTGGTTTTCATCTAAAATATGCTTAATCAGGATTTCTAAGCTTTATATATGTGTTGTTACAATAGAAATAATAGTTTTGAAGGAAACATTAGTGATGAAATTTGGGAAGACGATTTAGTATTTACGACTGAATGCCTCAAGATGATGGCAATGCAATCTTTAACTCAACTGTTTGACAATGCATAATCGTCTAAGCTGAACTTTTTTGCAAACATGTGAATGTTTTAATGGAATATAAATAGTACCTGAGAATCACTGCCAACTAAGATAGTTAATATCTTTATTTAGTATATAAATAACTTCAATAAAAACATTGGATTTCAAATGATATCCTTCATTACTAATGTACTCATTTCCAATCACTAATGTTCATATTGTTATATTTATTATCGAAAAATCGCTAAAAACCTCTAAAAAAGGGTACTAAAAATAAGTAGGATTACTAATGCTTGAAACTCTAAATAACATTTCAATTAAATAAATAGCTAGTTATATTCTAAAAGAAACAAGTTTGAAAATCAACATCACCGACAAACGAACCTGTAGTATTCCGTTTCAGGTGAATTGTAGAGGCGGCAATTAGTAAATATCCTAGTCATATCAGCTATGAACAATCTCCTTGCCACATAGTATCTCGCTTTCAGCCTCTCACCAATTGTCCGTAAATCTAATGCGGTTTAAAAAACATATTATAAATGTTGAAATTGGGAACAATGAAATTAAGGAAATGCTGAAAATTATTTATATTTTTCGATTATTAGCACCATATTTTAATTATATATATTATTTTGTTTGTATAGACTTGCCATGTGCTATCCTACTATCCAAACCTGCATTAAAAATAGTTAGAATACTGACAAATTTGTGACTAGTGATGTAAATAACGTTATATTATTGTAGGGTAAGATGGGGTACAGTTACACAGAGGGCACAGTGAAACAACCACATTATCCATGTCTTTTTTCAAATTTTTATCCAGACTAATTTTACTGATTTATTAAGCTACTGAGCCGCCATGCAGTTGTCATTTTGTGTAGTGAAGGTTCATTATGATTTCACCTACAAAATATTGTTTTTTTAATAATTTGGTGGATTTTTGGGAAATTTTCTTTCGTTTTTGTTTAATAACTATATATTTGCTGTTGAGTGAGTATTTTTTAGAATATGTGTAGCGTCTTTTTTGTAACTTTTAACGTAGCCAAATGCCGGTATTCATAACTTCAAAAAATTAAAAATATTTTTACTTAGCAAAGGTAGTAACGAAGCAGAGTGAAATGGGCACAGTGAAACATGTTTGACTACTTATAAGGTAATTATTCACCTTTTGAAATGCTTTTATCGGCTTCGCCTGTAACTTTGTAATGGTGTAAACAAATCTTGGAATTAAATTTTAATCCACTTCCAGTCGTGGTATTGTTTTGAAATTTTGTAGACGTACGTAAGCCCAATGACATGCAACATTATGACAATAGATTTTGAAGATCTGCAAGGCCTAATGTGGAAATTATACATGATATAAAGTTTGAAATTTGAAGATTGTGAACATAATTAATTTTCATTTCAGCGTTTTATTGGTTCTTTAAACCATTTCATTATTTTAGAAAACAATAGATGGAATGGTGCGAAAGAGAAAAACTAGTATCAGTTTACATACGGAACACGATATGAAAGATGCAGTGGCTTTAGTTGAAAAAGGAAAGACTTTAAGAGAGGTAGCAAATATGAAGATCTAGTTTGTAGATTCTTCAATAAAAAAAGCAATCTTCTGAGGAAGAGGCTAAAGTTATGCGGTATACACCAGATTATAAAGTGTGGTGAGATTTTTTATGATTTCCACAAAGTTGTCTTAAAAGAGTATTTGATTATGTATGCAAGAATGTCTTATGGGTTTGGCACTATCTAGACAATAAAGCTGGCATTTGAAAATGCGTCACATCATAACTTTGATATGACTCATCATCATGGAAAGACCATAAAATAGCAGGAATAGATTGGCTACCTGGTTTTCAAATCCAAATCTGTCATTAAGGAAACCTGAACCATTTAGCCTTTCTCATACAATATTTTTCAACAGGCATAATGTCGGCATGTTTATTAAAAATTTAGATGTTGTCATGAAGAGGCAGCCTGAATTTGATAATGGGACACATCTTTTTGTTCTTAATGAAGCTCGCACAACAGTACAAAAGCCAAAAAAATTTATCACACCAAAAAAAGTTTGAAGCAGTTAAACAAGGTAACTTGTGGTGAAAGATGGTTACTTGTGATCACACGTCGTATTATCTCAGCCATGACATCAGCCTTACCACCTGACATTGTCTTTTCCCAAAAAAACTACACACATTTTATGATCAACAAAGCTCATGCTGTGACTGTGGGACTCACTTAGCCAATAGGTTGCATGAACACACAATTGTTTGCAGAGATTATGAAACACTTTGCCAGTATTACTGGTTCCTCGGAAGAAAACCAAAGTCTATTAATTTTAGACAACCATGAAAGCCATCTATCCCCCTACGTTTTAAGTATTGCTAAAAACAAACAAAAAAGGCCTTACTTTTCTGCCACAAACAAATCATAAGCTGCAATCCTTGTATGTGTCCGTATTCAGCCTTTTGCAAGCTTATTATGATTCATGGCTGATGTAAAACTCCAATTTATACAAACTCCAATCTCAATTTATAACTTGTTAATATTGTAAACAGCATTTGGAAAAGCTATAGCACTCGTCGATATTAAATCGGTGTTTGCCATCCAGTGGGATTTTCCTCTTCGATCATGATGACGTTTTCATAGACGATAACATTATGGCTAGCCACAGAGCTTAGGTGACTAATCATTCTGATCCATGATGTGGGCTGCCAGACAAACATCTTGTTGTCCCTGGGGTCTCTAACTCCCATTGTAGAAAGTAACCTTTTTTTTTATTCTGTCAAACACGCCATCATCCAGTCTTATTGAAGTATATGAACAAGTCTTATCAGAGACAATGCAAGAATTATTTGAAAAGCGGAAAGTTGATAATACACCTAAAAAACTTGTCAAAAAGGCAATGCAACATTATGACGATTAAAATCATTCTACGCCTCAAAGGCAATAATATCTATGCTACTCCTCATCTGGATGGTAGAGTGCACGCTGGAACAGCTCCTGTCGTTAAAGCCAACCTAAAACACACACCTATGAGCATCTCCAAGCAACGACTATACAACTCCGAGACCGCTCTGGTCCAATTACACTCTCCTCAGTATACTGTCCATCAAGACACAGGATAACTGTTGAAATGTTTTCCGACTTTTTCTGAACCTTGGGCTCGACATTTGTGGCAGAAGGAGACTGGAATGGTAAGCATACTTTTTGGGGCCCCCGTTGTACCAGCATCAGGGGCAGGAGTTGAAGCGCTGTGTCGATATGAACCATCTTAAACCTCTATCCACCGGCGAACCAACCTATTGACCCAGCGATACAAGAAAGTTGTCTGACCTCCTGGACTTCTTTATCACCAAGGGAATAGCTTGTTTACATACCGCCATACATTCAAGTTTTGATGGATCCTCAGATCATACACCAGTAATTTTGACAATCTCATTCAGGTGGCGGCCTGGATTAATACACTGCCTCTCAATAAATATAGTGGCGCCTCTACTAACCTACCAAATATAAAAATCATAGCGGCGTCTAAGAAAGATCTTCAACCAATCTCGTCACCCCTTAGATAAAACCAGACTCAACAGAGCAGCTAAAGAACTCAAAACCATTATCAAGAAGTCGATTAATGATGCTATTAACAATAAGCTCTATTTGTTGTCTCCAATGAGCACTGGGGAGTATTCTCTCTGGAAGGCTACAAAAAATCTTAACCAACCACAACAAGCATACCCTCCCATTAGATCATGGACCTCTTGGGCTAGAACTGCATGGAAAAAGCAGAAGTTTTCGCCGCATATCTAGTTTCTGTCTTCACACCCAATGCGGGTTCAGTTGACATTCTGAGCTTGATGCAAACCTTCATATGAACTTCCCGGTAAAATCAACTTCTCCGAGAGGTAAAGCCCCAGGATATGATTTAATTACTCCCGCAATACTTAAAAAACTGTCCAGGAAATGTATTACGTTCCTTACTTGTTTATAAAATGGAATCATTAGAACCTCTCGCTTCCCAATCCTATGGAAAACAACACAAGTGGACATGATACATAAACTGGGAAAGTTTGAACATGAAGCATCATCCTATAAGCCCATAAGTCTAAGAGGAAACGATATTTCTCACCAGATTAAAATTAGCTATGGAAGACAATGCTGTTATTCGACCCCATCAGTTTCACACTCAACTGTCGAGCAAGTCCACTGAGTTTATCACACTGTTCTATGCTTTGAGCGCAAAAAGTACTACTCGGCTGCCTTTCTTGACGTGCAACAAGCTTTTGATCGCGTATGGCATAAGTTATTGCTAGACAAAATCAAGGAGAAACTCTCACACTAGTCAAACAGGAAGTCACATGATCGACCCTGTATAATATAGAGGCTGGAGTACCTCAGGGATCCATTCTCAGCCCCTGTTCTATACAATATATTCACATTTGACCTTCCCGAGAGAATTAACATCACTGTTGCAACATATGCTGACGACATAGCCTTCTTATCAGTGGATAACTGTCCGACTGTTGCTAGCAACAAACTCCAACAACAATTAAATGCCACTTATGACTGGCTTAGCAAATGGTGCATAACAGCTAGCGCAGCTAAACCGAGCTACATAGCCTTCTCATTGAAAAAGGAGAAATGTCCCCCTGTGTTACTTAGAAATGACACTTTGCCGCACCATGATTGTGTGAAGTACCTGGGCTTTCACCTTGCCCGAAGACTAACCTGGCAGCAGCATATAAACGAGCAAAAGAGATCAAATCAACCACCAGTTTCGTAACCTGTACTGGCTTATGGGGAGAAACTCGTTGTTATCAATAGATAACAAGCTTTTGATATATCACTCTGTATTAAAACAAATCTGGACCTACGGTATCCAATTGTGGGGCATAGCAAGCAAAACCAATGTACTTTGTTTACAGCGAGTCCAGAACAACATCCTTTGGGCGATAGTGAACGCCCCTTGGTACACGAGTAATGATGAAGTACAGTAACCTTAAGGTTCCGACAGTGTCATCCGAGACCGAAAGATACAGACGTCATCATATGGAGGGTCTGTCCTTATACCCCAACCCACTCATCATCGAGTTATTAGATCCATCACTGGTGGTTAAGAATCTTGGAGGGGACCACCTTCTCTGACTGATGGGCATTGACTGCTACACTATAACACCACACAAGTGCACTCAAAACATTCATTTATGGTTCTAGTCCGATTGCAAATAGATGCAAATAAAAAAGGCATAGCAAATAATGGTGTTAATTTGATTTTTAGAGCAAACAATTACATTGTACAAATTTGAACAAAAATGAATATTGAGCCAGAAAGATCAGGCAAAGGCAAAGAAATTATGAAAAATTTTGAAAACCTTTCCAAAAGATCAATTGTATGCAGAGACTATCCAAAAAGTAAACATAGATTGAACTCTAAAGGAAGGAAAAGGGGAAAGACAAATATTGCCACAGGTATGCTCTAGTAAGATAGGGAAGAAAAATAAGAAAAACAAATACCAGCTTGAACTCTTAAAACATGAAGCTTTAAACTCCGCCCTTGATGGTCCCAAGCCCGTATGAAAAAGGAGGAGGGTTGGTTGCTGCAGGAAAGACCAAACCAACCGTAAAAGGTCAACGTCGAGTATCGGGCGACGGTTAACTAACCCGATCGTATAACAGCAAAGGTAGGAAATTACCTATGCAACCCGCAACCTCGCTTCCACTTTCCCAACCGAAATCGGGGGCCTTGGCTTAGCCGCCCGGGCCAAGAGGTAGAAAGCCTCCATAAAAACTCACCCCAATCCTACGACGGAAAATGCATCAAGAGGATGAACTGATGGGTTATCAGCCGAGAGCGTCAACCTCAATGGACCTGGCTCACACGGGAATGGGCATTACTCTGTGTGCGACCTGTTTTAATTGACCCTACTCTTCCTGGGGGGAACCGCATGGATAATAAAGAAAAAGAAAAAAATTTCTCTTCACAACCTGAAAAAACCCAAAGTAAGATATTAACTCAACAGATCTTCCACAAATCTTTCTTTAACAAGACAAGAACACAGACACTGAACAATCTCGATAACGTTATTCCAACTGATATAGATTTGGATACGTTTACAGCAATTGATAGCGATCAATGGAGAACAGCGCCTCAAAGGAAAAGACAACGTGAAAGCCCCGAAATTAACAAACTCCAAAAACAAAAGAAACTTAACACCTACTGGCTAAGTCAACCTATACCAACTTCGAATAGATTCTCTAACCTAAGTGATGATACGCAAATAGCACAAACCAAAGAGACCGTTGAAAAACCTGCTAAACCTCCGCCCTTATATATTGACCGGGTCAGTAATATCCAACCATTACTAAAAATGCTTGATGAGGTAGCAGCAGATAACTATGAATTAAAAGTACTTCGTAACGACCAGGTTAGAATTCAGCCCAAGTCTACCGAATCATATACAAAAATAGTTAAAAACCTGCAAGAGAAAAACACAGAATTTTATACTTACAGACCCAAGCAAGAACGATGTTTCAAGGTAGTACTCAAAAATCTTCACCCGACCATAGATATAGACGAAATAAAAGCAGAACTAGAAATGCAAGAACATAATGTTACGAACATTTGGAATGTCAAACAGAGCATTACTAAAAAATCATTACCGATGCACTTCATAGAAATAGAATCCAATAGCAATAATAAAGATATCTACAACATCAAAAGTCTTTTGCACTGTAAAGTTATCTTCGAACCACCAAGACTCAAACGGGATATTCCACAATGTAGCAATTGCCAACAATATGGACACACAAAAAAATACTGCTTTAGGAAACCCAAATGTATAAAATGCGCTGGAGACCATGCATCATCAAAATGCGAACGTAAAGAAAGATCAGATTCCGTAAAGTGTATACTTTGCGATGGCAATCATCCTGCAAACTATAAGGGCTGCGCAGTATATAAGGAGCTCCAGAAAATTAAATATTCTACTCAACCAGCGAAATATCGACAGATAACGCGCCCCGTACATCACCCAAGCCATACAGAAACTACTACTAGGTAACAAGATCAACCATCATACAAGCAAGCATTAATGCCCAATAAATCTCTACACCCACCCCCACCTGCGAGCAAGCAGAGCCCAAATGAATTAACAGAAGTCCAAACAAACAACAATGATATGAAAGCGATTATGAACACTATGACTCAATTAATGCAACAACTAACCACAATGACAAATCTCCTAATGAAAATCATGACCAAACTGACAAATTCTGTTCATTAAAAATAGCCCTTTGGAATGCCAATGGGCTCTCACAACATGTCCTAGAAGTAGACATTTTTAAAAATAAACAAAATTGACATCTTGCTAGTGTCTGAAACACATTTCACAAATAAAAACTACCTCAGAATCAACAATTACAAATTCTACCATACTATGCATCCAGATTGCACGGCTCACGGAGGATCCGCAATTCTTATTAAGAGTAACATCAAACATCATGAGGTCGAACCATTTAGAACTCCTAAGATACAAGCCACAAGTGTTGTTGTTGAGGATTGGTGGGGTCATCTGACCGTCACTGCACTGTATTCTCCCCCAAAACATGTGATCAAAAAAGAAGATTACATAAACTTCTTCAAAACCCTAGGACCAAGGTTTATAGCAGGTGAAGATTATAACTCAATGGGGCTCGCGACTAACAACCCCCAAAGGATGCCAATTACAGGCCGCTATAAATGACCTACACCTTGATACAATATCGAATGGGGAACCAATTTACTGGCCTAATGATCCAAAAAGTCCCAGACTTGGTAGACTTTAGTGTTGTAAAGGTGATTCCTACAAATTGTTTCAAATGCACTTCCCTACCAAATCTCTCATCAGATCACAGTGTAGTTCTGCTAGAGGTTTCTCAGAAATTCACATGTGTTAAACCCATAGCAAGGCTGCACGAGCGTAGGACCAATTGGGATATGTTCTGTTCAATAGTAGAATCTAAGATTACTACCAACCTGCCCCTTAAAACAGAAAGGGACATCATGGCAGCCGTTGAACACTTCAACGAATGTGTCCAAAATGCTGCTTGGGATACCACTCCACCTACGAAGAAGCACACAGAACCAGAATACTCGAAGACCATCCGTGAACTAGTAGCAGAAAAGAGACAGGCTCGTAAATTATGGCAAATCACTAGATACAACAGAGATAAAAAAACAGCTGAACTACCTAACAGCTAAACTTAAAAACCTAACTCAAACAGAAAGGAACGAAAATGTACAGAACCATCTACGTAATCTGGATGCCACGGCTGCTAGTGACTATTGGAAAGCAACCCTAAGACTCAAAAGACCCACTGCTTCCAATCCGCCGATACGCAGAAGGGACGGTTCCTGGGCAAGAAGTGATTTGGAGAAGAGTGAAGCCTTTGCCACTAATCTAGCTAACGTCTTTCTACCAAACCCATCGAAAACCAATATGAAGAACTCACTGACTTCCTTGGTCAACCTTACCAACTTGACCTGTCAATTGAAAGGATTAAGATGTGTGAGGTCATAGAAACAATTAAAAACCTAAAACAGAATAAGGCCCCGGGATACGATTTGATTACTGCAAAAATACTCCGCGTATTACCCGACATAGCAATACGCTTCTTGACGCACCTATTCAACTGCATACTGACTAGAGGCATCTTCCCATCGCAATGGAAAGTAGCCGAAATTAAAATGATACTTAAACCTGGTAAAGTGTCTGAAGATATCGTCCTACAGACCGATCCGCTTACTGCCTGTATTGTCAAAAGTTATGGAAATACTTTTCTTAAAGGGACTAAACACTGTAATAGCAGAAAATAAGATCATACCTGACCACCAATTTGGTTTTAGAAAAAATCATGGCACTATTGAACAGGTGCATAGACTAGTGGAAGAAATACATAAGGCTTACGAAAACAAGAAATATTGCTGTGCAGCATTTCTAGATATATCCCCGGCCTTTGATAGAGTTTGGCACAAAGGTTTATTACACAAAATAAAAAAACAACTCCCAACAAACTATTATATTTTCCTAAAATCATATCTTGCTGACAGATTTTTCTACGTTAAGCAAGGGGAAGAAATAACTAAACTGCACAGGGCCCACGCGGGAGTACTACAAGGAAGTGTGCTTGGCCCGATCCTCTACCTGGTATTGAATATATTTGGCGTTAATGCCTCTACCTGGTCTTCACTGCAGACTTGCCGACATCTGATGGCGTCGTAATTGGTACTTTTGTTGATGACACAGCAGCCTTAACTGCCCATGATGAACCAGCACAAGCAAATAACATGCTACAGCGCTCTCTAAACAACATCACTGAATGGCTAACTACCTGGTGGATAAAAGCAAACGAAACCAAGTCAGTACAAGTGACCTTTACGACCCGACGTGATACATGTCCCCCTGTGAAGCTCAATGGAGTACAGATACCCCAAGCAAATGAAGCCAGATATCTTGTGCTTTATCTAGACCGCCGTCTCACCTGGAGGAAACACATTTTCACCAAGCGAAAAGCACTGGGGATCCAATTGAGAAAAATGTACTGGATACTCGGAAAAAAATCACAACTGTCAATGGGGAACAAACTGCTATTATACAAGTTTATCCTTAAGCCAATCTGGACTTACGGAGTCCAACTCTGGGGCACAGCTGTCAACTCAAACCTGGAAATACTCCAGAGGTTCCAATCCGAAATGCTGAGGATAATCACAGACTCTCCATGGTTTGTAACAAAACCAACAGTTACACCACGATCTTGAAATCAGAACAGTCCAAGAAGAGATCAAACACTCAATGAAATCCTACAGGAATAGACTAGAAAACCATCCAAACATACTGACTATGCACTTAATGAATAATATTTCAACATTCAAAAGGCTAAAAAGAAAGTCCCATAGAGATTTATAGGGATAGTTAAACATAAAGGTGCAAGTCGCTGGACTGACTGCCCTTCAAGACAACATACGTAAATTCATAACCTTATGCTAAATGTTCACACGAAACAGATTGCATTAATAAAATTTATTAAAAAAAAAAAAAGAAATATCAGCTTCAAAAAAAGTTAAAAAGGAAATAGAAAAGGTAATTCAAATCTTTTCTTGAATTCCGATGACGATACTGATGTTAAGTCAGAAACTTCTGCTGACGACTGACATTCTTCTGAGCTGTTACAATTTTCCAAAGAAAAATAATTTTGCCATAATAAGGTTTCCCAGATAATAAACCAAATATATTATTGGCTAACTGTTAATGGACCATCACCCTAAAAATAAAGAATATGATAACAGGTATTAAATACTAAAACAGAAGGATTTTGCATGAAAACAGAAGGATTTTGCTTTTGATTAAAACAAGATATGGCAACAATATTGAAATTGTGCTGAAGCAACTGGACCGAAAAATGAATACAAAACGCTAAGGAGATAGATATATTCTTAAAAAAATATGTTGAAAATAAATAATTTGCATTAATTTTTTAATTCAATGTTAATAAACGTTGATTTTTGAAACTTTATATTGTTTTATTGCACTGTGCCCTATTGTGTCAGTTTGCCCTATATTGTCAGTGCGACAAAAATTTTATCTCAGTAAAGTGCCAATAATTTTTTATAAATTTTTAAGTTCTAATTTATTTAAAAAAAAGTAAAAATAAACATTTCCTTTTCTTTTGTTTGACCTTACTCTACACTTTCTTCAGCCCTATGTTACATTCTGAATAATGAAACGTTTCTTCTCACAGTTATATACATTAAAATGGTACCTTAATTAATTTTACGTAAAGGTAACAACTAAAACAGTGGAAGTTAGAACTACTTAATAAATCTTTCAATAATAAAGTAAATTTAGCATTACTAGTTGAATTAATTGAGTAAACTGAAAGATTAGATGACTAATTTTTATAGTTACCTTATAAAAAATATGTTATCTATTAAATTAGACACCTAGAAACATTGTTACACCCTTATCTCCTAAAAAGTATTTTACATGTACAGAAATGCCAATAAAAATCCAAATGAGAATTGAGGAATGTTTTAGATGCATTTATGTTATAAAATAATAATTTCATAAAATTCTTTTAACTATATAAAAAAATAGCAAATTTGTAATCAACAATTTTAAGGATGACAAATAATCTTTACTTGATGTGCAACCAAAACAAAGTACTCCCGTCATCGTCGACGAAATATTTCTGTCCTTATTTTGCTTTCATATTCTGTCCTTTTCAAATTATATGATGCTATTTTCTCAAGTCAACAAAAAATAGTGTTAGCATGAGGTATGTTAATGTCCAATAAAGACAAGGACAATGTGTCAAATTTTAAAGCGACTGCTAAGACAGCTGTTATTGTCGTGCGTTAACTAATGTACACGTTAAGTAAATGGTACAGATCTAGAATATACATCTAGTAAAAATAAAGACATTTGTCGTATTATTACCCATAGGATATTTGATGTGGTCATAATAATCAGGAACTTCAGATTTATCTACAGGCTTCAAGAAAGGCCAAGCTGCTGCATGGTTTTTGACCTGAAACCAAATATAAAACATCTCCATTATTATTCTACTAAGTATCTGTCATTTTAAAATTAACGTTCCTCAAAAATTAATTTTTCTTCATGCAAGTAAGTATGTAGGTGAGATCTCCATGAGCTTCATCGTGCCATATTAAAAGAAAAGATATAAACTTATATCTAATAACTTATTTAAAAGATTTCTAATACACACTGCATTCAATACGTTCCTTAGGGTAGCAGCCAATATATCAGGATCGGCACACTCCTCAGTGATGCGTGCGACTCTAGTTTGCCTTGCAGCTGGTCTCCAGCCCGTCTCTCGAAGCCCCGGTATTGATTCTACTGGTATGCCGCGTACCTTTTTAAATAAAACAAATTTACAGTTAGTAAATTGTAACTTGTATATCATGTGAGACGAGACTAATTTACTATTTCGACTGTATGTCACTTGTATTATAAGGCAGAACAAGTGACAATAGGCTAACTGTTAAACTTACATTTGTACTTGCCTTTACATTTGAAACTTTACACAGTAATAGTCAAGACATTTAATGATATTTAAGTAAACATTTTACGTGTAATT
Source organism: Druceiella hillmani (assembly GCA_039881145.1). Taxonomy (NCBI): domain Eukaryota; kingdom Metazoa; phylum Arthropoda; class Insecta; order Lepidoptera; family Hepialidae; genus Druceiella; species Druceiella hillmani. Next base: position 19,273,721 of record JAYKKI010000029.1, read on the forward strand.
AAATCTTTTTGGTCACCATAATTTTATATAAAAATAACATTGTTTATTGCAAAATACCAACAAATAAATACAAAATATACATTACAACAAAAATAACTATATATCCGATAATAGAAATACACATTCATTCCATAACTACAAATCCAAACATTAAAAAAAAATGTTTTTTAAATTATAGTGGCAAAAATAACTATACACTACAGACAATTATATTACTATTCCATTTGTTATTTCATTCTCTTTCCAAATAAATATAATTGTCTATATTTTTATTTAATTTGAACCCGATTATTTACGTTTCAATGGTGCTGTTATAGTGTGATAGTCATCAAAAACATGTGAAAGGGATGCTCGAGAGTTTAATGGATTGAAATGAAATTAGAAATATATATGTTGTAGTCATGTAGCTTCCAATGTGTTGTAACATGCTTGCGCTCATTACTTGAGTGAGTTCGTCTTTTTCAACAAATTTGTTTTTGAATTTGGCAGCATTTTTAAAGTTTCAAAAATGATTGTTGAATAAAAATGTCCTACCGAATATTTGATTATGGCGTTAAAAATTGCAGTGTAACTATAGCTAATAGTTTCATCATGTATGAAACAAGTAAAAAATAATGATTTGTCCAACAATAAAATAATCCTTTTAAACAAATCTAACGTTATTTCTTTTGAAATTTAATTATTTACCTTAACTGAAATTTTATTCCTTTCTTAAAACTGCCACTTTCTAGAAAAAAAAATAGATAACAAAATAAAAAAGTAGAGTAATGTTTATTCGAATACGAATAAGGAATGTATAGAGTGATAATATATATGAAAATACTATATAAATTTACTACACCAACTTATCCAGCATTGCCTTCTAAACATTCTATTAAAGATATGTATTTTTATAATCTTTTCATTACGCTTTTGCATTGTTCTTATTGAGAAAATTTTTTTGTTTTGTCCTATTTAACTTTTTTCAATATTTCTTTTCTGGGTGTTTATAATACCGACTCTAAATCTGATGACGACCGACCTAATCTGACTATAAATCTGATGACCGATTTGCTAACAGTGTGGCTAAATAAGGGGCAGTTGTTTATCCTGAGCGGCTATGTTTTAAAAACATTCCATTCTTTTGATGGTGTCTATATGAAGAAGGTCGAATTGATCATTTAAAGAAGGTCAAATTGACCAATTAAGTCAAAAAATAAGTGTTACTGATAGTATTGGTATTTTAGGAAAATGTCGTCGACGTGAATAAGGATGGAACAGCTGTCCTGTTCATTTTGCTATTTACTTTTGTTGTTGTGTAATAATTGCCCTCTTCGAAATGTAAAGAATACAAAATGGAAAATTTTGAAGGCCGTCTCAGTTATTATTTGTGTTGTGTGAAATTACATTTACCCATTTTCTATTTGTTGTGTGATTCTGAGGAATTCTGCAAAAATATTTTTCACAACAACAAAAATATACACATAAAATAATTTATGAAATACAAAAAGTACATAATCATTGATTAAAGAATTTGTTGCTTCAGTACATACTTTACCTTTATATTGAGAATGTATTTGTGCATCTATTTGTTTCAAGGGTTATTTCATTTTAAATTGATATTGGTTTAAGACCAATACATTTCTTACTTTTGAAATGTAATTCTATTTGATTTATTATATTTATGAGATACATTTAAACAATTTTTTATAGTGCAGGATGGCATTTTGTAACTTTATTCAATATTGGAAACCAAATCAACGCCAATGTTGCCTGTTAGACGTCTAGCAGTTTGAGCCGTGGCATAATTTGGAAATTTGGCATAATTTTAATTGGGTCACTTTTATGCAACACATTATCACCCTGTTCATTCTTCACTAAGAGTAGAGTAAGTTTTCAAATTGTCTTCTTAGCATAACCATCATCTTAATATATAAAATTCCTCTGACTTTTTTGGGCAAGTTCTTTGATACTTAAAATTAATTATGTCCAGCAATATGATTCTGACGTAACTCAAGCAACATGATTTTTGAATTGTACCCAGGAAATGTCGTAGACATATTGTATTGTGCGCTTCCAATTCAAATATCTTAAAGATGCCATAATGTAATGTTCTACTCTTTTGTATATTCTATATGCAAGGAGTTGCTTCCCAAAAAATCCAGTACCAGAAATGTTGCATAAATGTCGTTGCTAATTACATTATTTGTCAGCTTAGATTTTAGAGGTTATTATTTTCTGTTATAACTCAGAAGTAAGGCCATGCTTTTGACATCATACGAGGTTGCTTGATTTAGTGTTCTAATGTGAATACTAAATCATATTTATTGTGCGATTCACAAATTCCATTATTTTTCTTGGGCACTTTGAATTTCTTTTTTTAGTCCATCTCTCACCTCTACCGTCATAACACTGCATTACATATTGACAGTAATGAAATCTATTCACACGTGAAAAACTTACAAAGGAATACACAAAGTATGAATGAAACGGTTACCTGTCTATCTTAATCAGGATAATTAAAAAAATGTAACATTGAAATTAAAAGTTTACCCAATACAATATTGACGAAGGACAAGATCCATTTGAAGTAACATATGTGTGAAGCAATAGGGAAGCTGTTCACATTCTATACAAAAAAATACTCTGAAAATAATCTAGTAAATATACGTCATGCAAATATAATATAGTATATGCTTCAGTTTGAGATACTGTTAAACAGATAGATAAAATTTAAGTAAAGTTACAGCATGGAATTACGAAAATGATAAAACTTTAAATGCTACTCACTCTACTCAAATAGCTTATACTTACGCCTTCCTTAAAGCAAGTTAGGCCAGGGTGGATTTTACGCACTTCCTTCTGCCTCATGTCAATCAATTTTTTTACAATCTGTGAAAAAATGTATATGATTATATTTTTTTTTATTGTAGATTAGTTGAATCTTTTGTTCGATTAAGTACAAAAAAATAAGATAAATTCACTTATATTATTTTGAGATGACTCAACAGAAAAACCATTTGGAAGCATGCTATTTTACAAAAAAAAACTGTTAATGAGATCAACTTCCAAGGTGTATTTTAATTGGTATATTTGGTTCATTATGACAAAAATGAAACAATCTATAAGTTGACTAATTTTAGTTCGCTAAAACTTCTCTTATTGTCACCAACCTCCTTCTGCTTGCGAATTACGCTCGTAAATTCTGTGTAAACAATCCTGGGGTTGAGCTCACAGTGCATGAGGGTCGCTCCCTCATAGTCCTTGATGTAGCCCTGATACATGGCACGAGGCAGCTTGATCTCCTTCGAAAAGCCCTGCTTCTTGAAGTAACCTTGAATTGAAGTTAAAAAACATTACTATTTTACTTTTTCATACTTAGTATTTAACAATTATCGCTCTTGCTAGGTTTGGCAACAATAGCTATCTAATATAAATGTTTGAGTCACTGGCTACAAAGTGTTAAGATCTATTGTTGGAATACGCTTTAATAGTAAAAATGTTTTGTTTATACTTTTTTACAAATAATTTCGGAGTAATTGTGTGAATTTCCTTCTATTTTCTGTTTTAAGTTCTCTCAATTAAATGATGAACTTTTATGTCAAAAGAGATAAATTTTTACAGAGACACAGAGATAAAATACATTCAAAAGCTACCTTTAGGAATTGCACCATATTGAATATATAACAAGATAAATGGTATATATAATATATACATATATATATACTGGAACTATGGATAATTTCCTTCTACTGGAACTTGTTGACGAATTAGGAATTGAAGTATGGAGTGAGCAGTTCGCAAGGGCGAAAACCAGCAAAAGCCCATATAGTGTTATATCCAAGTATTACAAAAATAAAAAATCTCATATTTTATTATGAAAAGTCAGGTTATTTTTCACAAGTTAGGCACAAAAAATAGCCGTCATTTTATATGGAGTACGTTCCACTAGCTACTTGAAACGCTCACACCCATGACCGTGATCATACCCATTCCACTAGGATGTCAACATTGTAACTGTCAGTCCAGTAAAACAGGTTTTGAACAATGCGTATTCGTAACTTTAAGGAAAAGACAGGTATTTGACAAAAATAAGGACATTATTAGTATTATATTATTTATTATATATTAATTGTTAGATAATAATTTACATTTATAGTAATTGTAAAAGTGCAATTTAATTTCTCTAAAGATTTGCTGATAGTTTGCACATTTTGCATCTTCTAGTGCAATCTTTACTTTTATTAGGTACTTCTTAGAGCTGCATAAAGTGATTCTATCCATCATCATGTTTAATCTTCGAAGATGATATAAATTTATTTACGTGAACTTCATATATCAATATGTCAAGTTAAATTGACAAATAAACGACCACAACAACCCACGTCAATTCGCAAGTCAACATGGTCTCAAAGCGGTTGTGAACAATGAGACCATCAGTGACGTTTTGATCACGACCACAATGACCACGGTCGCCAAGTGGAATGATAAGGTGAGTGTTGCGATTGCCTAGTGGAACGTACTCATAGTATAGCCATTCAAGCATACTAGTATAATAGAGGTCATTGTTTACAACAGACGAATTAATTAGAGTATAAAAATTAGCCTAAAATTTATCCTGGAAACTAATGAAGTAACAATAAAATTTTTTCTAAAAACCATTAAAGCATACAATTGTTTTTAATTAAATGTAATGTTTCATTTGTCTACAGAAGTAACTAATACTGATATATTCAAGGTACTCACCAATAGCGAACTCATCAGCGAAAGTGAGAAAGTGTAGAATATTATTTCGTATGTGATAATCCTTGAGATGGTTCATAAGGTGCGTGCCATACCCTTTTACCTGCTCGTTGGACGTTACAGCGCAGAACACAATCTCGCTGAAACCCTGATCATAAACAATTTGTGAGAATCCATTTCTAAACTATACCATTTGTATATATTTACTTTACATAAATTGAGAACGAGTAGAAATGCAGATATCTATACATATAATGAAATTATTAAAAAATTATTTAGGGGACATAATAAAATTAATAGATAACAAAAATATTACTTTTGGAATTTTTGGCTTGTGTAAGAGTATGTTTATTTATTTATTTATAAGTGCTTGGATAAGAGTATGTTTATTTATTTGCACATTTCACGCGAAAACCAGTAAAGCAAATTTTGACTATGGTGTTCTGTACGTCATGACGTAAGATATAGGTTTTGCTTAATTGCAATCAAACTATTCGAAAAGAAGATATGGTAATTTAAATACAATGTAAGAATGTGAAAAAAAAATTGTCTTCAAAAATTTTTTTTGATATGATTAAAGACATCGGCATATTATTTTATTGCTATTGCAATTTCTTTACTTTTTCATAGTAAAAAGAAGGGGTGGGACAAAAAGCACTAATTGCGCACAAAGACTTCTACACCTGGGCCGATTTGGAAACGCTGCCACCCCAGCGCCACTTTTAAAACAGGGATATAAGCACGTAAAAAAGACATGGCTTAAGTTTGGATCCTACAGGGGATATTTATGTATTTATTTATTTATTTGAAATTTTGATTATATGTACTTGTATATTCATAGTATTAATCATTCTTTGGTTGTGAATAAATCAAAAGATCTAATTTTTCCGTTCCAAATAACTGTGGTCAAAACAATCCTGGCGGACATGCAGGTTTACTCTCGTTTCTTCCGCCATTTCATACTTGTAAGATATTATATACAAATACTTCCTTCTGCCAGACTTGGCCTGGAATTTTATGACTGTGGTTCTCATTTTTCTCCCTCTTGCTCTGTTTAGGAAGTTTCATGCCAATGAAAATCATGAGACTGTGAGAGATACTTATAATTTCTGGAAAATGTTAATCAACCTGTTCTGTCAGTTAACTTGTACTGAATTTTATTACAGTACATTGCACATCTGACAGGAACCTTCTGCTCACGCATTATGTTGTACATCAATCATCTTTGCATGCACGTAGGCCACACTTCCTATCCCAACTAGCTTGCCGTCAAGCTCCATTCCCTCTTTATATTCTACTGCATAATTCTCATTTATATTTGATTTACCCACAAATAATTAATAGTTAAGTATAAATCTTCCTCTCCTCAAACCATATATCTAACTATATTCAGTATATTATATCTATTTCTATACTAATAGTAAAATCATTCCACTGATTATGGTATAAAAATGTTGTTCAAAAAATTTATTGCTAAACTATTAATTACTATCACTAATTAATTACTTCTAGGATGTAGAACCAAAAAATTAGTTAAGTATTTACTATCTTCCATTTGAAGGGATTTTCTCTATTGAATAGGGTACTATGATTAAAACATCTTAGATCTTTTCCAAATAAGAGAGTGTTATAAAAAGTAAGTGGTAATTAACAATCAAATGTAACAGACAACAATTTCAAAACAAAGGATAAAGCTTGTTCGAAACCTTATTATAAAAAATTATAGATACCTGTGAAGTAAACGTCCTAAAGCAAATACCGCCAATGGGTCTACCTTCCTTGATAAGGGCAAGTGTTTTATGCTTTCTGCAAATATGACACAACGACACGTTATAAAAATATTATTTTGATGAAATCATATCCTTATTTTGCAACTATCTTATCAAAAATCCATCATCCCATCTCGTAGCAAAAAGTTCATTTTACTGTTTTTTTAAAATATGTTACAAACTACAAAATAAATATGAAAGTGGTGAGTGAGAAATTATCCTCATCAATTATTTCAGAAATATGGATGCATAGAGAAATTTAATTAAATAAAATGTAATTATTTATGTTCATAAACTTCTAAAATCGTTAGTTTCTATTTGATAAAGTTGTTGAAAGGAAGAATATTTGTTTGCTTATTTGTCTCTTCAAAATCTTCTTGATGCCAAGTTCTTAATAATGATGATCCTTTTTTATTGATCAACTCCATGTAATGTTGAAAAGTGAAAACAATGTGTTCAAAAATGAACTTAAATCCATTTGGAAAACCACCAATTTTTAAATAAACTGTGGTCTAAATGTTACGTTATGATGAGACATTAACTTCATAAAAATTTCAAGTAGAGGAACGGTTTCAGAGGAATCAATATGAGAAATGACCTTTAACTGGTCATTTCTCTTATTTGGTAGTAGACATGATGTATAAACTCACTAAGTTTCACCCATGTTTTCATTTTTGTGGAATAGAGAAAAAAATGGTGACAAAATTTACAAAAAAATATTCTAGTGAAAAAATTGGATCCTAGCATTGGAAATGGCTAAATAGTTACTGACCCACAGAATAAAAACAATGACTTTAAAAAAAAGCCTTTGCCCTTTAGATTAAAACAAAAAAGGGAAGATGTGGCATGCTTTAACGGTGCACAGTCCGTGTAAACCAGGTCCAATGAACCTGGTTGTGTTTTGTTCAATTCAGTCGCATGCAGACTGGCGGTTCGCATAAACATGGGGTTCATGAAATTAAAATTGCCAATATTTTCAATGAAATCAATCCAAAATTGCCTTCTAGTGTTTTTACCACATGCATTAACCATTTACAAAAGAAAAACAGGACACATGGAGTTATTTTTCATGCGTAATTATATAACAATGTTATAAGGTTTCAAAAAAATATTTTCTTTCATTACCGTCAATTTTGAATGAAAGCAGCATGCGCAAGTGCTGCACCGTGAGAAACAGCGATACTAAAAGTGCGTTCGGTGCCACTTGCTGTAATACCTTGATTCACTCGCACTACAGTCACAATACATCGCTTTGTTGCTTTCGGTTAATTTTACATGTAGGCAATTTGTGATTGCAGCTGTGAGAGTTTGTGTGCGTATAGTTGTAGCTATGCCCGTTTTGTTTTTACTTAAAGTAAGAGTGCACTGTATCTTCCCTTTTTTATTTTAATCTAAACTTTGCCCTGTGTTGAGTATTTGTAGGCTGACGTGCTGAGTATATGATGCAGTGATATGTTATTACAAACTTATGGATAATCTCTTACTTATGTTCACATGCCTAAATAAAAATAAATGTTAATTTTGGGGTAAAGGTCATAGCCTACGTTCACCTCCATGATACAGGCTATATGTATGCACAATTTCATAGATATTGGTTGAGTAGCTGAGGCTTGAAAGCAGAACAAATAAACAAAAAAACTCACTTTCATATTTGTAGTATTTAGTAAGCACATAAACAGTATGTGGATAGGAAAACTTTAAATAAACGTGTTGCTCTAATTTTAAAAGAGTTTTTATAACTCCAGTTTATAAATGTTAAGTTTTTAAAATTCAATATGACGGATTTAATATAACAAGCTGAAAGTGGGGTGAAATTAATCATTTTTTTTCACCTAAAAATGGAAATATATATTCTAAGGTAATGCAAATACACTATTACGTAATGTTTATTGTTTTACACTTATCGAGCAATAATTACAAATGATTCACCTTAACCTGACATGCAGTGTTTGCAAATAAAATTATGGGGATTCTGCCTAATAGACAAATAAGATGAACTTTTACACACAACATTCAGTTTATTATGTTATTATGGAAATTTCTATGCAGAATTTCGCAATTATCTTTTTAAGAGAGAATTTGTTAGTATTATTACACATGAAGATAGTGACAAGGATTAGGTGCTAACAAAAGGAAATATCTTGTTTTCAATACTAGTTAATTTAGCCACATATTTTTAATAATTATATTTTACCTAATGTATTTGGTTCGATGACATAGTAAGATGCAACAAACAAACAAAACTGTGGGTATCACTTGCTAAGAAGTATAAGATTAAAATTTTTATGGAAATGCTTTTTTCCCAATATATCTGTACGGTTTTGTCCTAATAATTCACTTTATGCATTCAGTAAATATCATGAGAATTTAAAACAAATTTATTTTATTGTTTTTCCGAAAATTTATGTATTTATTAAAATTTAAATCTCGCATATTAATACCAAAACTCAAGATAAATAATATTTGAGAAAGCAAGGGATTCAAACTAAAGATATTTTCACCATGGAAACCAGATGATAATGGCCTTTGACTACCTACAAAAGTGACTCATTTTAATGAAAGAAAATATTAGTTATGTAATGAAGTATATATTTATACATGGAATTCAATGACAAATGGACTGTCTGTTCTCCAAATGTAAAGCACCTTTGCGAATATTTGAAAATTGGTGTTGACAATTCAGGCCAATAACACAATAAAAGGCTGCCACTCTATAAACAATAAATATTACGAACCATACAGTATATTAAATAAGAGTATTCTAATTTATTATATTTTCTGATTGTAAGGTTGATTTTTAAAACCAATTCTAATTCTAAAAATCTTTAGATTCATTCTTTTAAACAATTAACTTAACTTCTGTTCATAAAAATTAAAAATGCATGTACGTACGGATCGAACACAAGTTGCGATATGTACTCCTTTGTCATTTCAGGCAATTGATGTGAAAACACATTATGAAGACCTGAAATAGATAACTATAACAATAAATATTCAAAACATTAATTAACATTGGACAAGAACAGAAGAAAAGATAAGACAAGCAATCTCAATACCCTATCAATTGCTAGAAATTAAATAAAATAATCTTTTATGAATCCACTTCAGTTAGCAATACTTACTTCAAAATAAAATGTTAAAATGATACAAAACACATAGTAATGGTACGCTCGCTAATACCAAAAGGATTAAGATGTTATAAGGTGATTATTTAATTACAACAATTTTCATACATAAACTGCTAGTTTGTCTGTTATTCCTCTTAACCTTTAACATCTCTACTTAAAACAAAGAAATCGCTTATTGAACAGAACTTAGTTTTTCAGTTTTGCACAATTATTTATATATTCTCAATACAACTAACCAATAAGCCAAAGCATAGTCTGTTTGTTGACAACTCCGGTAAGGGAATTACCGATGACATGGAATTCTATCAACTTGCGAGCCTCCTCCAGCTTAGCAGCCTCATCTCGGGGTGCATTAACTTGGAATAGAACCTGTAAAAACCGCCCATCTTAAATACTTTCCACTATATCTAAAAAAAATGCAAAGTGCAAATCTATTTTGATGTTTAATGGTTTTGCGTATTTTGTTACGTACTTTTTAATAATTTTTTCGGTGTTTACTTAATAAAAACTTGTACAAGGATAATGAAATACAAAGAAAATTATGGAAATATATATTGTGAACAAAAATTATAACAAAAATGAAATCAAGGTCACATTGTATTTTCGCAGTCCGGTACATCCTCCGGATCAGATCGGAAATTGGATAATTTTTGGAAGAGATACAGATTTTTTCGAGACAAGGGTAAATGACATCAAAAACAAAAGATTTCTTTGGCATTTTTAAGTATATATGAGTAAAAAACCATGGCACTAAAATGGTTAAACTAAACAATTTTTTAAAGTTGCAACTTATGATGTTATTTATGTATCTAACTCATTTTCTATGGTTCCAACTTACAAGTAATAAAGCCAAAGTCCTATTTCATGGATATACTAATGCACCATTTCACTGAAAATCAGATATGCCAAAAATTTTTCGGGACAAATTTTCTCAAATCTTTCATAATATCATGACGCAATAGTAATACATAGTTTGTTGTGAACTCAAAGCTAATGTCTAATAAATGTTCCAACAAATCCTGTTTATTAATTTTTTATGACTAGGTGGCATTCAAACAAACAATCTTCTTTTGCTATATTGTGATGATATGTGCCCCATATATTATTTTGATCCCTGGATTAAATACAGATGAAAATTCCATTAAACTCGGCTCAGTTGTTTTCTTGTATCCTGCTTATAAATGACAAGACAAGCAGACGAAATTCTGAAAATAACTTATATCCAATACCTTATTTAAATCGATGATTCCCTAAGTAGGTTGGGGTTGGTGGGAGGGTAATTTTTTTTACCTTATTTAAATCAGTGGGTACAATATGGACCCCAGGAGTCTAGTTCGACTTGCGAGATAGTGAATGTCTTTATTACATGTTTTTATTTTTTTACAATTGTCCGCTTTCCAAAAAAATCCTATCATAATGAATAGTACTACGTCAGCTGTGACAAAGGCATTTAATGTTAAATATGTTTAGGAAAATATAAGTATTGTTTATGACATTTAAATATTACGTAAATAAAATAAAAACCTTTGGAAAAATAAGTATAAACTGTAAGTGGACATGCTTACATCAGGTCCAGCCATATAGTTGGGATCGCTAATAGTATTAACAATGTCGGCTATGGTCTCATCCGTGAGATCGTCCACTGAATCGCCTAACTCGGCAGGTCTCCTTCTTTTGGCTGCTCCGCCAGGAGGTGTATCACCGGGTCGAGGACTCGCGGCCAACATTGAGGCTGAACGCTTGCCTGATTCATGTTTGATTGTACCTGCGAGGAAATGACGTAAGGAAATAGTATAAAAAGTGATAAATATTTACGAAACAACATGTAGCATTCAACCTTTATAATAAAAATTCCCATTTTATCATCTCTGAAGTCAAGAATCGATAAAAAGATATGCATTTTATGATATGATAATGCAGAGTCGCTCTTAGCACTAGGTTAATATTTTAATTATTCAAAATTATACTCTGATAATCCTAACCAAATAAAAATTCAGTAAATTAATAAAAAAAAATGAAGTAAATAAATATTTTCATATCTACGTTCCTTTAAATGAAATAAGCAAAGTAACGGTCATGGCAGATGAAAAAAAGAAACTAATATCTTAAGTTAAACATAATCCTATTTAACATACAAAAGAATGAAGGAAAATGAGAAAGAAAAGGAGGCAAAGGACAATAGCAAAAGAAAGAAGTGACAAAGGACGATAATGTGGATGACAAAAATATTTAGGGAACTTAAGTTGTTTATTTAAAAACATGTATGACAAAATCATTGATGTAGAAATCTAAAATTTTAAATGTCAAGGAAATTAGTATGTTTTTCTTTACATTTTCAGAGAGTTAATCAAAGGTCAGAATTAAGATTGATGATAAAAGATGTGAAGTCAATGAAATAAAGAGTATAGAAAATTTTGGTAAAAGTTTTTGAAATACTGAAAATGATGAAGCAGACTGCCTAGCAGGACGAATAAACAAAAAATAAAATGTGTTATCGAAATGAAATAGTCAACAGAAAAGCATTCAGAAATGTCAACAGAAAAGCATTCAGAAATGTCAACAGAAAAGCATTCAGAAATGTCAACAGAAAAGTATTCAGAAATGTCAACAGAAAAGTATTCAGAAATGTCAACAGAAAAGCATTCAGAAATGTCAACAGAAAAGCATTCAGAAATGTCAACAGAAAAGTATTCAGAAATGTCAACAGAAAAGTATTCAGAAATGTCAACAGAAAAGCATTCAGAAATGTCAACAGAAAAGTATTCAGAAATGTCAACAGAAAAGCATTCAGAAATGTCAACAGAAAAGTATTCAGAAATGTCAACAGAAAAGCATTCAGAAATGTCAACAGAAAAGCATTCAGAAATGTCAACAGAAAAGTATTCAGAAATGTCAACAGAAAAGCATTCAGAAATGTCAACAGAAAAGCATTCAGAAATGTCAACAGAAAAGTATTCAGAAATGTCAACAGAAAAGCATTCAGAAATGTCAACAGAAAAGCATTCAGAAATGTCAACAGAAAAGTATTCAGAAATGTCAACAGAAAAGCATTCAGAAATGTCAACGGAAAAGCATTCAGAAATGTCAACAGAAAAGCATTCAGAAATGTCAACAGAAAAGCATTCAGAAATCTCAACAGAAAATTATTCAGAAATGTCAACAGAAAAGCATTCAGAAACTATTGAAAAAAATTTCATAAATTATTTTTTAATGTTTCTTTGAAGTTGAACTCGCTCCTCTCTATTTATTCTCTTACCGTTGTATTTTCTATCGTAACTAGATGACCGTTTTTCATGAATTATCAAAATATAAAGACATTTTATATCAATAAAATGGAGTACAATTTCTGAAAAACTATGCAAACAGAAAAAATAAAAATACAATATATTCACTTCATATTGTTTAAATATCCCCCCCTCTCCTCCTTATTCTTCTCTATAAGGTTCTAAATTCACTTTATATATCAATGTATTTAAAAACCTTTGAAATCAATTCATATTTCCTATCGTTTTTAAAAGATACCATTAAATTACAATTAATTTAATGTATGGAACGTCAGATCTTATCTACTGAATTTTATTTTTCATTTGTTAATTTAAATTAAGCAGAATAATGTTTTGCATGTTAGCCAAGTATAAAATGTAATCAAATAGCTAATATCAGGTTTAACCAAAGAACTAGAACAAATCATAACTTAGGATTTTATTCAGGTATCTAAGCTTATCAATCCATCAATTTGCTACATACAAATACTGCATTAAAGACTGTCAAAATTAATTTTTTAAACTGGTTTTCCAGTTTTACTACTAAAGAAAAAATCAAAAAAGAACTTTAACATTTTTTCCTTGTTAAAATCTACAATACTGATTTATATGTAGTTATTATTTGTATGATCAACTTGGACAAGTTAATAGTTATGAAAAGTTACAAGGACTGTATACAAAATGTACAGAAAGCGGTAAAAAGAAATGTAATTGAAAATGAACTTCATAAGAAAATGAAGTGTGGTTTTCTTTATGTGAACTTTGGTAAAAGGAAAGAATATGGATGTGTTCTGTTAATTTATTGACCCAATTGAAACTGTCCGGACAGCAATCACAGTTTATTAAACAACTTTGTGTCTGTAAGAGTATGAACTTCATATCACAGAATTCTGCTTGATTGTATTTTATTTTTATCATACTGTTGGAAACATTATTCTAAAACCCAGTATTAAAAACAGGGTAAAAATTTTTCTCATTTTGAAAACAGATTATTGATTTTGACAGCCTTGATGAAATAAAAATTTATACTTCTCAATCTACCTAGCCAAAATCTTAGCTGCTCTACAAACAGCACAATGCCACTACAAGCATTTAAGCACCTTGAGCAATTATAAGCTACCCTCACCTGAAGACAATGATATGGTAGTGAATCCATCCTTGTTGTCCCCTGGGGCTACGTTCACTCGCTCGAACTCGCCACCAGATGCAGCGCTCATGCGAGACCCTACGCCGTATAGATGTTCTATATACAGTGATGTTTATGGGAGCCGAATAAAGGTATTATCAAGGTAAGCACTGAAGTTAAAGATTGTTTTAACATTTCGCATTTTAATAATAATAAAGGCTAGCTAGCTTTTTAGGTAAATATATATAAATATTTTACTTACTTTTCCTAAATCAAGAAAGATGGAAAAATTACGGTGTAGAATGGAGGAGGAGGGACCATATTGTAACCTGTATTTAGGCCCAAAATAATGAAGATTTGGTGTTATATAATATGGTTGATAAAGTTGGACCTTTCATGGATAATAGTTACTCATTCTTAATAAACCTCGGATATGATCTGTATAATATAATTTGCTTCCTGTATAATATAATATAACTTTCCTACATAATATAATTACCTGTATAATATAATTTGCTTCCTTCTGTAATTACATACACAGGTTGTTTTATTTATATATATATATATATATATATATATATATATATATATATATATATATATATATATATATATATATATATATATATATATATATATATATTGAACATCCAATACAAATATGTGACTAGGCTCTGTCCTACATTGGTCAAGTTAGAGATACTCGTCTGTATTTATTTTCAACAGTACTTTACGATCAAATCTAAATGACTGCAAAAAATGTTTAAAAAGTATTTTTGAATCATGATTTATCTTACATTTTTTTTACTGTGTTATCTTATTTTATCTTACACTAAAATTTTATTTCATAACTCAAGTCCACTTTTTGTGAGAATCCCATCTTCTATCGCAAACAATACGTTATTAAAAAGCATGTCAAGCACGAGTAAAACTCGCACTATTTAGATATAAATAAATATTTAAAGGTACATAGTATCTCTATGAAACCATCTGCAAAATATTAATTTTATAGAATCTAAATAAGCAGTAAAATTACAAATATTATTAGAAATAATTGATTTTTTATCTTTTCCTTTAATCGTGTCTCATTATGCCAATTTTTAGATTGTAGGTTCTCCGAAAGTACACTATAGGTTATGATGATCAGTGAGTAAAACTATGATAAAAATGAAGATATATTGCTTGCTATATCTTTTACAGGCGCATATTTCAATAAAAAGTGTAATTACAAATAGAAATAAAAATCATTGATTTTTGGATTTTTCTCTTTATTTGTAAGCTATAAAACTTTCCATTATTTCAAGATTGTAGATCAACCAGCAGTACTCTGTAGGTATGATCAGTTCGTAAGACATGGTAAAAATTAAAGAAAAAATATGCTTCAAAGGACCATATATTTTTGTTGCATTAACCAAAAAACATCACATTTTTATAGCAATATAAGGCTTTATAGGTCGTAGTATGAATATTAATCTTAAGCTGTTTCCGGGAAAAGGGGCTTTGACAGACAGACGGATAACCAAGTGATCCGTTTTTTCATTTTTAGGAACAGAACCCTAAAAAATTAACTTTGTTGTTGGATAAATATTTATTGGTTAACAAAGGAAAACATATGTTCTAAAAATATTTTGATAAATTATTAATATATGTGTATACTGTATAAAGATATTTCAGTGATTTACTGTTATGTCACTGACATCAAATCATTTTCAAAATAACTAACGTGTACAACCGTCTCAGTTGTCTTTGAATCCCTCCATGTATAAAACTAAGTTTCAACGCTAACCAACACAGTGCTAATGGTTAAGTTATTTATAATTTAGTATAACGAATTTAAGGATAATTATAGAGCCAAACGAAAAATCCAAAATATTCAGATAGCAAAATGTCAGTGCTGGCCTTGATAAATTCGGAAGCGCTAATAATGCACGAGAGCGAACAAGCATTTAATATGTTATGCATCTAATATGTTTTCAAATGTGATATTAAGACATATTTTGAACATATTATTTTGACCTATATTCACAATTGGTCAATAAAAAGTGTCAATTTTATAAAGAATATGATAGAAATATGTTGATGTGCAAGAACTTTAAATTAAGAAAATTGCAAAAATATTTTTATCCTCAACGGAACGAAATTTTAATAGACCAGTAAATTTCCTTGATCATACTCGTATTATTAGGTGTACAACTTTGTTTCCACCGTTTTCCTATAAGGTGGCTTTAGCAATAAGTGGCGGTCGAAATAAATAGATCACAGATGTTATCCCATAAACTTGGTTCATCTGTCAATATCCTCATAGAAATATTAATCAATTTGTGTCTGCATTGTAAAGTTTTTCTCGATTTAAAATGTCAGTGTTGAAACCAAATTCTCATTATTTGCAGGTCATTTTAATTTTCTGTTTCAATATGAAGAAATCTATGGCTGAGGCTCATCCAATGCTTTCTATTACTTATGGTCAGGCCACTATTAGTGAAAGAATGTCTTGAGTGGTTTCAATACTTCTAGAACAGTGATATTGATGTTGAAAAACGGTGTAATGGAGGAAGAGAGAAGGGTTTCAAAGATGCAGAATTGGAGGCATTACTTGATGAAGACTTATGCCAAAATCAAGAAGAATTGGCACAATCATTAGGCGTGACTCAACAAGCTATTTCAAAACACTTTAAAGTCATGGAAATGATTCAGAAGCGAGGAAATTAGACACTGTACAAGTTGAAGTCAAGAGATTTTGAACGGCATTTTCTAGCTTTTGTGCAGCTGCTTGACAGGCTGTCCTATCTTTTCATAAACTTATTTCTTGAAATAAATAAAATTCACCATTAAGGTTTTTTAAAACTGACACAGACACATAGTTTCCAGAGATAAAAACAAAATTTTGACACCTGTACGGAAGGAGCTTACTTTAGAAGGCAACACGTAAACATAGCCACATACACAAATGTAGACACGTGCAAAGCAACATGTCACACATGTGAAATGCGTTACCCTCCTTTCGACTTCACTGTAATCAGATAGAAACGGCAAAATGTAATTCTCACAAAATTTATATTTTATGCTTGTTCACTTCCAGTCAAAAAAAGCACAAAGCAGACCATGCATGATAACGCAATACATGATTACAATATGAAAATGGAAAAGCGTACATAGTATAAAATAAACATTCACTATTCTATTGACCAAACTAACACAATAAGCAGAGAAATTCAATAAAGATCATACAAGGAACGGCATCACACAAAGTTTAATATTCATACAAGTGAATGTAAATGATTGCGAGAAAACAAACATTACTAGACGTAATAACACCTAATTTTATCAAAACATATTGATTTTGACAATGTTTCCTTCGTAAATTAGATAATCTAAATTATACTGGTGATATCTGGAGGATCAAATATTATATTTTTCACATACAATACGCCTACTTTTTAAGTGTTCTATCTCCTATAAAGTTTTCTCTTAAAACCAGTGATACCAAATAACATGAATACATTTTCATAATAAATAAAAATATAGGTTAAAAATAAAAACATTGAGAGAATTATCAGTGTTTAAAAAAAATATGTTTAAATTAAGGTTTTGGAAAAAGTATATTAATAAGAGAAGTGTCAAGGATATATGGATTAATAAAACTTTTTAAGTTAGGAAAGCCTCAATATCTATAATATTAAACGATGAGGCTCATTACTTGTTACCAAACTTTAAAACATCGTATAAGATAATTATTATCTCTATTTATAGCAGAAAAATAGCATGAGTACTTCAAACAAGAAAAAAATTTAGAAAATAATTCAATTCTTAAATTTAGAAAAACAACATATAATAACAACATATCTAAATACTATAAACGAAGCTATCACACGACAACTACAAAATTTTTTTTTCATCATTAAATTTGCCACTATGTCTTTACTAGAAGTCGCTTTGGTAAACAAAAAACGCCCTGTTTTTTTCAAATTATCTCTTAAAATTGTAACCCAGAATTTTTTAACAAATTTCAGTGTATGCTTGTAGCTTCATTTATATTTTCATAAATAAATTTGATATTGCATATTATTGAGCTAATATTTGAGAAATATTGCTTCAAAGTATGATTTTACTACGCAGAACAATGAATGAGTGAATTTAAACAGGCAACGTAATGACAAAATAATTAAATTTCTCAGCATATATTTGATGGATTAATATAAAATAAGTTACAGGTGATTGTTCAGAATCTGCATTATTAATATCCAAAATTTGTTTTCACGCTAAGTTATCCTCGCAGATACATAGATAATAACGATCTCAAAAATTATGTATATTATTTTAAAATTGGATATCAAATACACTTTTTGGATAATACAGCAAAAATTAATATAGTATCTTTTTCCTATATAGATAAATGTTCAATCATTTGAAAAATTGATAGTAAAATTATCTCCACAAACTTTCAAATTTGTCACGTTTGTTAAGAAATAAAAATATATTATCTCAGATAATAAACAAAAACAATAAAACAAAATTTAATAAACTGAACAAAATATTATCACCAAAAAAATTTCAGTGATAAAAATTTAATTCTTAACACCAATCGGTGTGAAACATACACTTACCTAAGATGTAATAGACAATATAAATGAAATCGGGATGTAAAATGATTTTCGAAGATTTATATTGCAAGTGAAAGTGACATAGTGTCTACCCAAAAATAAGGAATGCCAACAACCAAATAATTAATTTATTACGGCAACATGATTTTTACCTTTATTGTCAAGGATAGCTTGAAGATGACTAGGCGGAACTTGCTTATACTCAGGGTCCCAGATCGGTGATGATGTGCTAAATATTTCCTCCTCCAGCAGCGCCAGGAAACGGGGGAAATGTGTCAGCACCAAAACCTGCATTTTAAAATAAACACTCTTCTTTACAATCGCCCAACTGGCACTATTGTACGTCGAATAAAGTGTACATATTGTTTGCCCAAAAAGCAAGGACCTAAAGGACACCATAATGGTTCATATCTCTGAAAAATGTTTCCATCCATCCCAAAACTGTCCATATGCAATGAACCACTCAGTAATATCATAGTTTCGAAAAGAAAATCCATTCTTAACCAAGCTGCTTATAGAGATATATAGTATATTCCGATATAAACATTCCAATAGAGAGATATCTATGTAAAGTTAACATGAAACTAACAGCAGAAATTTATCACAATAACATTCTTCACCAGTTTTTTATAAACCAAGAAAGTCGCAAGTGCAGCAACGGCTTGCATAAAAGAGTGTTAAAAAAAACAATATAAATCACTTCAAATTATATACTGAGACTCAGAATTCCTAGAATCTAAATATCATTGAATAATTTAAATAATTTTTTTTAATATGTCACGATCTATTTGCCATAGAAATTATTGCATTATTTAAAACACACAAGGAAAATCTATATTTTTGGATTATGCATTTGAAAAATATAACCTTGCAAGTCTTGATTATATAGAGGTGTCCCAAAAAGTACTGTCAAGCAGAAGCGCAGAGGTGAAGAATATAAAGGGCCATCCAAAACACCGCTATGTATGTTCTACGATTTTTTATAGTAACTCATGGATTGAATAAAAATTTACGTAACTCTTTTTTCCAGCATCTAATCCAAAAACTTTCTTATTTAATCAGCTTTTCGAATAACAAATTTGACATTGCTATCTTTACGGAATGACCCTAAAAATGGACCCAAAGTGTAGCAAGTGAAAAATTATATTCTTTGTCCCGTCCAATTGTCGAACAATGATACAAACATTAATCTGCTAGGCATGCTTTTGACGACGTTTTTTATCATTTCCTGAGGAATACGTTCCCATTCAGCGATGATAAAATTTTTAAGAGCCTGAATGTTTTCTGGAGCTGGTTTTACAGCTCTGACGTGTCGTTTGAGATTATCCCATATGTGTTCTATCGGATTGAGGTCGGGACTTCTAGCTGGCCAGTCTAACCGACAAATTCCGGCCTCCTGCATATACGCATCAACGTCTCTAGAGCGGTAGGCGCGAGCGTTGTCGTCCATAAAAATGGACTCGCCTCCAACTGCTGTTAATGCGGGTTGGGCATGAGGAATAAGAACATCTGTTATGTACCTTTGCGCATTGTGCCATTTTCAATAAAAACTAACTCGGTACGGTCATCTGAGTTATAATCAGCATCACTGGATATGTTACGGTTTTGATGCATTTAAAATTCGAGTCACAGAATTTTCGATGGATAGAATAGCCAAGTTGGTTAACCGTTCTTCCGTTTCGAAAATGATCACTCGGCGCTAGCGGTAGTCACAGGAATGGTAAGAAATAACAGAAATGCAGCGCACACTTCAGGAAAGCTTTAATTGAAGATATAAAATGATTCTTTATTATTAATAAGTCAGCAAGTTCTCTTATAGAAGATGACTTTTCTATTTCATGTCTAAAAGAGGATCGAAAACTGAGAATTTCCTTGGAAAACGAGATGGATATATCTTTTTCATATAGATGGACAAATGTCAAAGCCTTTTCCAATAAATCATAGAATAAAAAATTCTATCCATCGAAAATTCTGTGACTCGAAATTTGAACTTTGATGATGTCATTAACACTTTTGCTGAACAGAAAGTCCGAAGAAAGGAATTTTAATAATTGTAATTGTGTACTTAAACTACAATTGTGATTTCAGTTAGATATGTACTTTAAATAAGATGCCTTCTTTAATTTAAAGTGAATTATTAGAAAATCAAATAAGTATAATTATAAAGATCGTATGTACCTACATCACGTAGTGATTTATTATTAAACTCTGACAAGTGAAAGTGTATACTTAAATAAGTTTTATAGAATAAAAAATACTATTAAGTATTGTTGGTTCAGCTTCTTTATATTGGGGGGCCATCCGATGAATTTGCCACGGGCCTCGAGCGGTATAGTTACGCCACTGCCTGTATACTTAACAATCATTGCATGCCAAATTATTCAAATTTTAGCATGCAATGATCGTAATATTGTTGGTTAATTAACGAATAAACTTTTTTTGCACATAAAATCAACTTATGTGATTAAAAAGATAGCGTCGGTTTTGTTGGATGGTATTGAGATCGTTACCTATATTTTTGATATTTATAATATGTGTTTAATTATATTTTTTCGCTATATTTACTTTTTAAATGTAATTTTACTTTTTAAATGCATCAAAACCGTAACATATCCAGTGATGCTGATTATAACTCAGATGACCATACCGAGTTAGTTTTTATTGAAAATGGCACACTTAATGCGCAAAGGTACATAACAGATGTTCTTATTCCTCATGCCCAACCCGCATTAACAGCAGTTGGAGGCGAGTCCATTTTTATGGACGACAACGCTCGTGCCTACCGCTCTAGAGACGTTGATGCGTATATGCAGGAGGCCGGAATTTGTCGGTTAGACTGACCAGCTAGAAGTCCCGACCTCAATCCGATAGAACACATATGGGATAATCTCAAACGACGCGTCAGAACCGTAAAACCAGCTTCAGAAAACATTCAGGCTCTTAAAAATTTTATCATCGCTGAATGGGAACGTATTCCTCAGGAAATGATAAAAAACGTCGTCAAAAGCATGCCTAGCAGATTAAGCGCATTGATTTTAGCTAGAAGAGGCCATGCTCGTCACTAAATTTTCAAGTTTTTTATTAAATTAATAAAAAAATACTCAAAAATAAACTTTAGGAATTTTTAATGTATCAGTATGAAAATGCTCGTCTGGGGACTTTACATCGTTTTTTTATTTATTCGCATTTTTAATGACTGCAGTAAGTAAAAACGATATCTCAATAATAAATAACAATATTCTCATCATATCGCCATATAAAATGCATCAAATAATAATAAAATAACTCTGATATGGTTTATTCCTATAAGTACCTGTTTTTTTGCAAAAGAGTTGATATATGTATATATATATATATATATATATATATATATATATATATATATATATACACATATATATATACATATATATATATACATGTGTCTATATCTTAGTTAACTTTGGTAACCTATATAACTACAATAAAATTATATTTTATTATAGTTTTATAGGTCACGTCAGTTCTGGTTCACTGAACACTAATGATATAAACCTATATCTGTATTTCACACAATGCAGAGTGCGCAACATAGTATTGCTTAACACATATTGCCTAATCATCTAAAACCAAATGTGACAGTGTATCACTCACCCGCTTCTCAGGTGGCATTCTATCCCGTTCCAGATGACATTTGTCCATTAGTTGTCGACAGACGGACTTGAAGACAGCCCGTAGCAGTGTGCGCCCAAATACAAGTGTCGTTTCGAAATGAGGAAGGGAATCGCAGAATGCAGGTACATGACAGAACACTAACCATCTATCAAGTAAAAGGCAAATAACAAATGTTGAGTTATTTTTGTGAAAATAATTTTATAGTGCTCTAAGCACATGTCGCATCACCACATCTTACAAGTAACTACGGTTATGACAGTAATAAAATCATTTCATATTTTTTACATATATTTGCAAAAATAATCAATATTATATATTATTTCCAGCATTTTTTCGGTACTTCTCCTAAACCTGCTAAATTGTAAATAAGTGGTTGACAATTGTAAATGATTCCAATACTAAAACATATTGATTTACAAATCCAATAGTTGTTATAAATTTAACAGTTGATCAATAAAATCATCAGTAACAATAATTACTAATTTTAGCAAACCATTTCAAAAGTTCAAGTCAAGTCGTATTTCATTTAATTAAACCACTTTCATTCAATAATTTAATATTTGATCAGAGGCCGTATTAGTGCTTATACAATAGAATAAAATAAAATAGAATTTGTCCTTCGTTTATGTCAGTAACTTCTATTCTATCAAACATTTGCTGACATTCATTTGTTCATGGTTGTAAGTTACTAATTAGTAATTGTTAATGATCATAATCAAAATATCTCAGATCTTTTGATAATCAAACAATTCTGTTAGTATCATTCATAACTGCTCACTAGTCCTCATATATGATAAGTTTAGTTTTCATTTTCCCATACTTTCACTGGTACTATTTACAATTTACTGTTAGACCTATAGATAATATGATTGAATAAACATGAGGCCGTGGCCTACAGATTGGAAGTCTTAAATTCTTCTCTACAAAGAGAATTATATCTTTGGATGTGTGGACTATACATAATCATAATAGAGTAACTAAGTAACGAAAAAATGTGAGATTTGTAATTACACATTACTGTTATCTATTGCATTTAATAGCACATCAAACCAAATGCTGTCGGAATATAAATCAATAAAATATACATAAAGATGAATGTTCAGAATTATTTGATCATGTAGAACATAGAAAGAGTGTAGGACTAAGAACAGTAAATACAACATAATATGATTAAAATTCCCAGATTTGGAGTAGAATTAAAAATTTCTTACCTGGTATAATTAATTTGGTATGCAGATATATCCTCAGGACTAGATACTTGCTGCAAAAAATATAAATATAAATTTTGAAAGAAATTTTTGTCTATTATTTTCAAAAGTATAAATTTTATTTGGTATTTATTTCAGTACAAGTGACTTCTCGATGAAAATAAAAGTAGAAACAGGTTTACAGAAAACAGTAATTCTAAAAATTTTTGTTCAGCTCTCATTTGCTTGTCCACAGCAACACTTTCTACAAAAAATATACTGTATACAAACACAGACTAATAATGACTTTATTATATGTTAATAATAAAACATTACAAAAAACTGAAATAAGCAAAATTTTGCATATAGAAAGGATATTATTAAAAGAAAGTAGTTGCAGCACAAAGACATTTAGTATGATGTACTAAGAGTATATTGTATAATAAAGGACACATCATTTTTTCCAAACACATTTAGTACAATGTACTAAGAGTATTTTGTATAATAAAGGACACATCATTTTTTCCAAAGACATTTAGTACAATGTACTAAGAGTATTTTGAATAATAAAGGACACATCATTTTTTCCAAAGACATTTAGTACAATGTACTAAGAGTATTTTGAATAATAAAGGACACATAATTTTTTCTTTCATCAATCACAGACCAGAGAAACCAATCTTACTAGCTCTGATAGGAAACTGATTGAATTGGACTGAAGATTTTGTACTTTTCGTAGTTTTTTCAGCTTATTTTAATATATTCTGGCGTCTATTAATTATGACTTTTTATAAATAGAAACATTTTTCGAAATAATATTATCAATGTCAAAGGTAAAAACAAACACAATGTAACACAGGTTGCATCACCACATTCACTTCTCAGTTCTCAGTAAATCAAATACATAAAAAGTATATTAATTCAGAATGGGGCTGTAATTGATTTTAATTCGTTATTTATATAATATTTATGCATGGAAACATTTCTCTTTTAATTGAAATTATTGAACACAAAAGAATTTTTTTATTTTTCACTTTCATTCAAATTTATTTAAGCACTACATTTGGGTTGACAAAAGTCATCACTTCTTTTTTGAAGTACTGAATCAAAAAATTAACTCAAATTAGGATTTTATCAACATTTATTTCCAATTCAAAATATCATAACTGAGACTTCAGCTCACCGATTTCCGTGCACTCGGTGTCTCAAAATTCCAATGATTGAAACAATGCAGGAACATCTTAGCCAGATCGTACATGGTCTGCCACTCTCGCTGCGCCAGCTGGTTGAACTTGAAGAGAACAAAATTTGTGATGGCTTTCGCGATGGAGGGCCGCTCGAAAGGAGGTTGGCCCAGGGGACCTTCTATGTGGGGCTGTGTGCGAGTCAGGATGCATTTGCGAAGGAGCTGTGAGGAAGAAAACTGACTTATTCAATATTTGACAAGATCAGCTCTACTGAGATATTTGTTTTTTTGTAATACCATTACTTGAAATGTGACTGAATGTACTTTCATTACTTCTTGTATTGTATTATAAGTATTGAGATCCATTATTTAATAATCCATCAGTTAAGGCTACGTTAAAATCATTAAGGCCTTTACATTTATAATATCTGATTTTAATGTTAGAATATTATTATAACCAACTAGGTCTTCATGGTTTAAAATGGGGTTTATTAGTCTTAATATCTGCATTTTCATTTCTATCCGCTGATATTTACATGTGGATAATTAACTATGGCTGTTCGCCAGGCTTCTTTGTGAAGAAAAATCGCACTTTTACAATATGCCAATCACAAAATAAAAATAATAAAATATTATAATCATTAAAATAACAATACATTACCTTAAATAAATAATAATAAACCCTTTTGGTATCCTGATCATCCTCTCGGTGCATCGACATGAAGATATTCTCAACGTCTACCACCATGCCCAGCAGCCTATTCACCTCTTGTGGGGAACATGCTGCCAGGTGAGACACGTGACATTCTGTTAATGGCAAATGCTTCTTGGTCAGCATTAGCAATTTTGTATATTCAAAATAAAACTTTGTCCAAAATAATGTCTATTGTCTAAACAAATAAAAAACTACATTCAAATAAAACAACCTTTATGCATAAGCCTCATGAGTTAATCGTTTTGGATAGGATAAAAAAGTAAGATCCAAGTATAGTTTCCTTCATTTCAGAGGCATTGAAAAATAATGATCGAGATATGTTTTATCTCTTTCCTTACACTTGAGATGCAGGGCCCTATTAATGAAAATTCGGCATCCCAAGTGCATCATGTATCCTCTTACACTGCTCATTAGTATACTGCGTAAGATACTATTTAAATAGTTCATAACTGCCAAGAGTATTCGGGGAAGCAGAAAAAATTATTATGCTAATATACATAAGATACTTAGATCTGGCAACTCTCAGATTAAACTTTCATGCCATTATTTTTCATTCCAGAACTGTGGTAATGAGTAAAAAAACATATTTTCAAAACAACGCACTGTCCATATTTTAATAAGTATGAAATGAATGTATGGAAAACATATAAACAGAACATACCCAGACTGTGTGTACAGTTTCGACAAGGATCTGTGAAGCTAGCCAAAGGCTGTGTAGAGTCCACTCTCTGCACACCCTTCACCGGCACCGGAGTCTTCCATCCATTGCACGCACATTCCTGCGTCTGTCATTTAGAATAGACGTTGATGAATAAACTTAGTAAATGTCTCGTAATAAAAATAATTATTTTATATGCTACTTTATCTATTATTTATAAGTATAAAAACTTTATTATCAAAGTAGATATTCTCATCATATTAAAGAAACTTATTTATTTACACATCACATAAAAAGATATTACCGAAGGAAGTACTGAATTACCAAATAAATATAGTTTAACCGTTTTAGTGCCATGGTTTTTTACTCATATATACTTAAAAATGCCAAAGAAATCTTTTGTTTTTGATGTCATTTACCCTTGTCACGAAAAAAACCGTATCTCTTCCAAAAACTATCCAATTTTAATAATTTTTTCGATGTTTTCTTAATAAAAACTTCTACAAGGATAATAAAATACAAAGAAAATTATGGAAATATATATTGTGAACAAAAATTATAACAAAAACTGAAATCTTGTCACATCATATTTTCGCAGTCCGGTATATCCTCCGTATCAGCAAAATAATTGTTATCGTCACTATTATCACTATTACTCAAAATTTCCATTACGCCAAATTGTGAGCACACCACATTGTCACTCCCACTATTGCTTTCTTTACAACTTGAAAAACAATCATTTTCACTCGAATTATTTTCCTTGGATCCTTTTTATATTGTAATTACTAATAATATTATAATTTGAACTTTATGTAACACATAGAGAGATAAAAAATTAGCGATGCATGCGAGCGACCTCCCCTACCGCGCACTAAACAGCAACTGATTTCGCGAGCGCCTTCGCGCTCGTAAATTTAGTTAGTAAGCGCACGAGCGCGATGGCACTTGTCGGCACTCAAACGGTTAATTACCATTATTTTCAAATAAACTGATAAATACTTCTTTATTATGTTTCTTTATTAGTTGTCGCTATGTAAATATATTGCCTACTATAATCTCTCACAGGTGTAACAAAAATAATTAGTTGCCTATACAGACTGTGCAAAATGATATCAGATAAATCAAAAGTTACACTGATGTCATTTTTTAAAAATTTGAAGTCCCCAAAGCGCGCGTATTGTAATCAATCAAAATAATTTATAATGCTTAAATATAGTGATGTGTTGTATGAAAGCATTTAAATAATATGTCGAAACAATATAGTGTTTAGTGTTTAAAAAATCGAATCTCGTATTCACTCGTAATAACAAAACCTCTTTGAACCTGCTCATATTTTGAGAAAATGAGACCATATAATATAATTTCTAAATGATATAAACTTTGATGAATGAAAAGTTATTTCATAAAATACTTTTCTTTATTTGTAGGTTTCAAGTAATTCAACTATAACATCCTGTAAAATTTCAGAGAACTATGGTGCTGCTATGGTCACAATCAGTCTTAACTGAAAGAACTATGATAACATACAGACGAATGAAACCCTACACTACGAAAAACTAAAAAAAAGACTGTTATTAGTAACAGTCTATGGTAAGGTACACAATTTGAATAGCTATTAATCGTTGTTAAAATACAATGCGTAGTGAAACCCATCTTCAGATGAATAATAATTATTATGTAAAGGAAAGTTTCTTTGAAAACATTTCTTGATTTACAAATATTCTTCATTCTATTGTTAAATGACAAAAAAAATATTTTCTTTTTAAAATTGTTTTTTTCCAAATTTAGCCTTGGAAATGTATTGTTAAAATTTATATCAAAATTCCTATTAGTTTATATTTTATAACATCTGACATCAGCATCGGCTATTACCCCAAAAACACTTGGCATCAATAATCTTTTGTTTTATCTGTTGTACTTCATATCATCAATTGTATTCATAGGAACAGTCAGCTTGTGTGTGCTATCATTTGGTATTTTGCTTCTAATGCCAATAAATTTTTGTGGATTTGTAAAAATATTTATTACTTAAAAGGAATTTGGTCTAGGATAAAAGGAGCACAAAAAAGAGGATATGATTCCTGAAGATTTACCACAAAATTCTGGTTTTGCAACAAACGTTTAAATGTATGAAAACCTGAAATATTTTCACTGCTCTGAAGGGATAGTCATGGTGCAGAAGCTAAAAAACACAAATTAAAGGCGAAAGATGTGAGCAATCTCGGCCACTTGAAAAAGAAGCACAAGAACTGTTGGAACCTATTTATAAAGAATTAACATCAGAGAATCTGTTAAAACAATATTTACTTTCACCTTAATGTTTACGTTGTACTGTTACGTAAACCAAAGTCAGAAAAAAGTGACACAGCATGTTATTAACCACAATTAGATTATGGTTTTAATTAATTAGCAATTATTTGACTTTACTTTCTTAATTATTATTTTCGACATTTTCAAAATTTGTTCTTTCATACATGTTTTCAATTCTGAGATTTAAAAACATTTCAAGTTTTTTGATGTCAATGACTGATGAGTGTTATCTGCTACCCCATACATTAATCTGGTTTGTCCAAATAACATGCATTTTGTTACTAATTTTTTTGTTATTAAATTTAAAGTTTAGAGTTCAATAAACAATATATTTTTAACAAGAATTATTAGTGGGTTGATTTAAAATATCCCAAAAAAGTATTTATTTTTAAAGGTTAAATAGTAAAAGGTTCCTTTACATTTAAGAACAATTTTTAAGAAAAAAAACTATAAATGGTTCAAGAAATTTAAAAATAATAAATAACAACTGAATAACAGTTAAAATGAAAGCTCAGTCAGACAAAATAAATAGAATGATACA
Organism: Druceiella hillmani; assembly: GCA_039881145.1. Lineage (NCBI taxonomy): Eukaryota > Metazoa > Arthropoda > Insecta > Lepidoptera > Hepialidae > Druceiella > Druceiella hillmani. Next base: position 19,302,581 of record JAYKKI010000029.1, read on the forward strand.
AAGTAAATAGAATTTTTTTTGACTGAATTGATTCCAGAAAGTCTTATTATTTATTGGGCAATCACAGTATTATAAATTTCTTACAAAAAACAACACCAATATAGTTGAGTTCACGAAAAACATACAAAAATCAAGAATGTGTAATTAAAAGCGTTTATTAATAAGACACAGCAATATTACTTATGATTGCCGACTTTTTTCAGAGGTCTGTGACTGATTTTCCATTGACTTAGCACACATGTCAAAACGCGAGCACCATTTACTAAATGTTTGCCGTCTCCATTAGTGTGCATTCCGTCGTATGTTTTATCCTTTTTTTCATTAGCGCAAATTAACTCATAGCGTTCAGATAAAGAGAATCGACCCGAATCTATCTGATTTTGTTGTCGCATACATTTTTGTGGAACGTGTGCATTAAAGTATTTAATATCCTATGTTCAATTATCTCCAATTATTGTCGGTGTTCAGCGTTGCACATTAGGCATTATAACATTAGTGAGATTGTTGAATCTACATTGCGTATTATTAAAACATATGTGGTAACAAAATATAGTATATATATGTATTGTATTATGTCATTGTTATTCATAGAATATAAACAAATAGAGAAACATACATTCAATTTTCCATCTTAACGAAGATCAAAATATAAGTGATTTAATAAAACAAGATGCGAGGCTAAGCAAAAATTTTAATTTCAATTAATTCTTTTTGGTGTGTTAAAGAAAATTATTAAAACAGACAAGAAATTAGCTTCAGAAATATAGACACAACTCGACACAAACAATTAAGGAAATGAAAGTGGTACATGAGAATGTAGTGTTACAATGTTTTTCTGTACACTGTTTAGTTAGAAGATAATCTGGGTAAAATGAAGTGGGTAGAATGATTTTTTGGTGTTGAATATTTAAAAAAAAAAACGAGCTAGCATATTAATTTAGATTTTATACCTGGCATGCTGAGTATATAGCTAGCTTCAACAATTTTTTATTATGCGGCCAATTGTAAACTTGTTGCTTGCGGGCCTGTATCCTTTGGAGATTAGACTGGCGCGAGGCCTGGTCTCCACTGCTGCTGTTGGAAGTTACATTGCTGGAATTGTTGTTTCCACTGTTACTGGTAACTGTTTGCTCATCGCCAGTTGTCGAGCCATCTACAAATAATGTTTCACTAATTAACAAATGAAATTGGTATAAGCGTCACTGTTGTGTCTGAAGCTAGCTGAAGCCTTAAAATTTTAATATATTGCTATCCAGTTATAAAATATTGAATTGTCATTTAAAACTAATGGCTTAATTTAAAATGAATTTGTTAAGTAAAAGTAGAATGATAGTATGCGAAGGACACACTTAGTCATATATAAACATTCACGTAAAAAAAAAAAAAAAATATATATATATATATAGCATATCTGTTAAACACTTTATTATTACAAATATTAATATTAGTTTTCATCATACAAACATAAGTAAAAATATCACGAATTTCCCTAGCATCCTGTAAACTTAAGCAGAAGACTAAATTTTTCGACCATATCTATGGAAGTCCATGAAAAAATATTAAATAAAGTTTTTGGTTTTTGTTAAAACAACACATATGTGAAGTTGAAGTGTATGATTTTCGGCTTTAAGAGCTAGAGACTTCTAATAGATGGACAGACAGACAGCATAGTGACAATAACATATCATTCAGATATTTTGACGGTGGAAATATTCAATAAATTCTCAATAAAAACTTCACAAGCAATTTTTCAACATCACATATTGTGCCAATTGCGAAATAGATAAAAAATTGCATATAGCGTATATAATAAATTGTAAAAAAACCAAGCGTAGACAGTGAACGTAAAACGTGTGCAACCACATTTAAGAACAAATGGAAACTTATAAGGGATAAATAAAAATAAATGACGAGTAGAACTCGCACTATGAGATTTCCGTAAACACCAGTATATAATACGTCAGGATATGTTATGTTTCTACTAAACTATTTGCAATTATTAATTTGGTTTTTCACAATGTAAATATGTATATTGCCTAGTATGTCTTTCATAGTTTGAAAATATCACTAAATTTTTAAAAATACTTTGGTTTTATTCCTATAATTTATTTTTATGATTAGGTTCTTTTAGTATTTGTTATTTAATTAATATATATATATATATATTCACACACATATATATATATATAAACATATATATATATATATACATATATATATATTATATGAGAAATATTACATCTGAACTACAACTTCGCTTTTGAGATAGAACGGGCCAAAAATGCCAACTTGGATACTTCCCACGGATACGTTTTTCAATGAAAATAAAATTTTAAAAAACAGGTTTGTACTCAAAAAACTCTATTAAATGATACCCCACATGCCCTATATGGGCATGGATGAAAGAATTTTTTAAACCTTTTACATAATTTTTTAAACCCCTTTACATGTTTAGAAGCCTCCCGAAACATAATTTTAAATCATTTTATGTACCATTTTTGGGCCAAATAATTTAACATTAGATATGAATTTGAAATCTTGTTAACTTATTTCGGATAGATGTTAGAAGTCTCTGACGGACAGACAAACAAACCCAAATACGTTATCACAAAAACAGGATTCCATACAGGACCCTAATGACCAATAGAACAAAGAAGTACCTTTCGTATGGTTATAACAAAATCTGTAAGAATTTATTTTTCTGTTGAAACATTTTTTACAAAATGCTCAATTGCGAGTTAGATTAGTGCATTAGAACTAATGAATAGAATTTGGTTTTTTAATATTTTGATGCACCAAGTAACATATTAATATTGATGATCAATAAATGATTTTAAAAAATATGAATAAGAAACAAATTTGAGCGTAAAAACGAACAAGTTTTTACGCTCGAATTTGTTTCTTACGTTCGTTACAGGTTCTTACGTTTGTCAAAGTTTTGACACAGACCTAAAGCGAAACAGGTGTTTTGAATTTAAATCAATCGTTAGCACTATTATTATGAGCAATACTAGCAATTTATTAATACTAATTGTTTTTACATTTTAACAGATTCTTACAGAACAAATGCCATCTTTTACTTCAAAATATTCTACATGATTAAATTAATAAAAATATTGATGATCAATGAATGATCAATATTTGATTAATATATGATATGGTTGATCAATATATGATCAATGAGTTACAGGTTATAAAAGTTCGTATATTCTTCTAAGAGTTGCATAAAATAAAAATCAGTTTTTAAGAGCGGCAGTTTTTATTTAAATATATTCGAACATCTTAAAAAAATGATATTCAATTGAGGGCAGAACTATGAATAGAGCAGAAGTGTTCTGTTGATAAATAATCCAGTAAGTGCCAAACCTCAGATGGGCAATGCTCTAGCAGAAAATAATAAGATCTTACAATCTCATTGCGAAATAATGATTTTAAGAACATTTGTACCACTTTTCTTTTTGGGATTTTTATAGATATGACAAAGTATAAACCATTTTGGTTAAAGTTGAATGCTGTTATTTTAAACTTTTTAAATGATTGTAAAAATAAATGTGAAGTGTAAACAGAAAAGTCTTTTTATTAATGTGTATTGTTTATTGTTCAGTGTGATACCACAAAAAAATTATTTGGTAACATGATAAAAACAGAGCAATAAATGAAAATGTTATATATCACATATATATACATATAAGCAAATATATATATATATATATATATATATAAACTTTATTTTCTATTTATGCTCTCCTTAGTCTTATATAATTTTATTATTGTTGTGTAATGATAAAACAAATGATAATATGTTAACTTCATATTCATTAAGCGGTCACCTCATGTGAAATATGAAAACAATAGTAATATTCTTTTTGCAATAAAAAAATTGTTCAAACCCATAATACCGTTTTGCTAAAACCTCCACTAAAAATAAATTTTAAATTTATAACACCTAAAAGAGCCTAAAAGCTAGTTAATTTATAATAAAATATTTCCAAAGCACCATTGAATATATTTACATATATCTTGACACATAAAATGACTATAATTAGTTTGCCGTTGTATAGTATATATCCTTCCATCCAAAAATTAATTTCGTAATATAGTCGATAGGGAGAAGGTATAAAATAAATATATTGAAGAAAACCCTTAAGAAAAATATATATATTAAGACTACTATATTAAGAAGTTATGGGTAAACAATGTGGGATACAAAAACACCTGTGAATACTAATATTTTTTTAATTAAACATGATTTTAATGTTTAAATTTGCATCCATTAATTCCAAAAAATGAAATCTTATTAACTTTTTAAAGATTAATGGGGTAAAATTTCAACAAAATAAATCGAAACAATGTTTAATTAAATACTCTACATGCCAGAAGTAATTATTTGCGATAATGGAAAAGTATCGTACGTATCAATGTTAAATTTTATTATTAAAAGGTAGTAGATACTCTCATAATTATATATTGTGAAAGTAGTAAAAATGTTAAGTAAATAAGCAAAAGTCGGACGTTCGAATTCGCGCCAAATAATTTATGCAGAATAATTCCATCTTCAAATTCAAAAATAAACTGAATTCCGTGGACTGATTGCGGCTATTTCAATGTTATTACTCCAAAAATTTAAATCCCTTGCATATTAGACAGTAAAATAGACTTTTGAAAACTTGGAAGTAAATGTATTACTCTCTTGACTCTGTTGATGACTTTGAGACGAATCAGGTTCGGTAGAAGTCATTTGTATTTCACCCAATTCCTCGGACATCGAAGCACCGGACGTGGGCGTCTGTCAGAATTCAGCTGAATTGTTTTAAACCCAGCGTGTCAAAGAGTTTTTATCCTGTTGAATCTAAGAATGAAACACGTATAAAATAAACTAAAAGTGAATCATGCTTATGTATAAATAATAATCACGAAATAAGTTGTTATAGCAAACAATCTAAACAGCTGACAATAAGATGACAATCAGTGATGCCAAACTGCAGTTGACCAATATTAGCATCTAATGCGGTCCACTAGCGCGATACTTTAGACTCATATTTTGTTTGTCTAACGAAGACCGTTAGTAGCAAAACAACCTGGTTTTTATATTAAAAAAAATATACTATTTATACAATTGAAAATATATCAATTAGACAAATTGCTTGTTAGTTTTTATTTCAAACAAATTTAATTTGTGAAGCGATCGTTCGTTGTTTTTTATTTCTTTTAATAATGCTATTTATGGACACTTAGTAACTTATACCTTTGTGGTGAAGGTATAAGTTACTAAGTGTCCATAATGAGTTACAAATTTATCTAATCAAAAGTATCTTATGTTGGTTCCGAAAATCAGTAAAGAATCGTAAAATTCGTAACTTTCAATTGTACTTTTCTCTTCAAACATCGCAGAAAATATTTGGTCTAAAATGTTTAACAAAATCCAAATTTGAGAATTATAATTAAACAAAAATAAAAACAGTTGGGCTATTTTAATATTAGATAAAGTTTTTAAGATATGTAAATTTGATAAATATTACACGCTTTTTGATCTGAACCTTTGTCTGTTTCTTTTTAATTAATTTCAGATGGATTTTTCTCAACGATACCATCCTCTGATAATAATATTTGTAATGTCTACTGAGTAGATATTAAATTTTTAAAAAGTTACAGATGCTGAATACTATAAGTTTTATACCTCAATGAAATTTTTTTCTCACGTTTTTGCTTCAGATCTTTCTCTATTATCACAGCAATTTTGCCATTTTTTTACGTTTATTTACTTTGTAAATGTCAATTTGAACCTATGGTGCAGAAACATATATTACATATGGAGCAGAAACATATATTTTTACACAAGGTAACGGAGAGGCTTTTGGTATTTAGGAAGAAAAATTCTGGTGGCGTCATTGAAATATACTTGGTGGCGTCATTGTAAATGATATAAGGCAACAAAGGATAAATTCAATGCTTTATAGGGCAAATAAAGAGCTAAACAGTGTTAATTTCATAAAAATTAGCAGAATACTTTTGACTGTATATGTTAAAAGAATGAAAGAGGGAATGATAAAGAGGATACCCTTGATAGTGACTACCTGGAGAACAACTTCTAAGTTTAAAGTTAAAATTTAAACAAAAGCCAAGCCCACCCTGGGTTGTGCCACCACTGAAAAAAATAAATTTACAAGAAAGATGTAAAAGTCTTTCAATGTAGATTCATTCAAGTGCTGGTAAACAAAATGTATGCCAATTTTTTTTTTCATTTGTTAAAATTTTTTTTTATTTTTTCATGTGTAATGTCTTGTATGTAAATGACAGCATACCACACTTGCATTTAACATAATAAGTAAAAGGTTGTAATTAATCATTATTATAATCAAATTATTGTTAATTTTTTTTAGTCTTTTTTCTTTTTGTCAACAATCTACATGATCACTGTTCCTTTAATGTCCGGACTCTGATCACAGATTATATACTAATACTCTGATTAAATAATCTCTAATTCTTACAAGGCAGTAGTTATGTGAAGGGGATAAAGCAGGGTTGTGCCAGATTATTTTAGCACCATTAATGTTTTCAATTAATTATGGAAAAAACAAAATTTTCGAAAATATAAAAATATTTTTGTCACTATTATTTTCAGATTTTTGTTTAAAATTTGATAACATTGATACTACAGTACTCTTCAAATTCTTTCAGCCCAAATACACATATAAATATAAGTATATATAAATAAAAAATTTAAAAAAAAAAAGAAAATTAAAAGAAATAAATAAATAAATATATAAATAAATAAAACCGGAGATATGTAGAATTAGTGTATTACCTTGTCCTTACTTTCAGATACCCTTGCTTTTGTATAAATATATTACAGATAATAACTTCCATTTAATTTTATTACATGCACCGGAACATTTGCATTGTATAACCTCACATAATAACAACAGTTGAATTTATTACCCTCACTAAAATACTGGTATATCGTATAGCTCTCGGAAATATAATAAAACCTACACCGCGCCTCTGCAATAAACTCACTAACATAAGCAGTGGAAAAAAATCCGCACAAACCCGGCTTCCGCTATTGTGTTTGAAACATATAAATGCTATTGGATGTTCCTAAGAGTTAATCTTTGCTAATATCCCACCTGAAGATGTTGTACTACAACGAAACCTAGGTTGTGGTAAAGAAATTAAAGAAAGTAGAAATAATACTACATCACATAGTTTCATTTAATTGTTAAAATTTGTGTCTAAATAATTTTATTAGTCATTAAATATGTCTGAATCTGAATAAGAATTGTGAGTTTTCTACATATCTACTTGATAAACTAAAAATAATTTAGTTTAGAGAAAAAAACCATATTAAAACCCATTTTCAAATCTTTTTATATTTATTTCTATCAAGGCCATGGAATGATTTTTTTGGTCCATGACTAAGGCAAACTTTAATTTTCCAGTATCCTTCTATTTCTGACTGTGTTCTATTTAGAGATTAAAACCTGAAAAAATCATTTTTTTTTTTAAAATCACTTATTTTATCACTTGTTTTAAAAATAATTTCAGATATAAATCAAAATTCTAAAAATCAGACAAGTCTTTGTAAGTTGAAGTCGGCGCAGTGGATAATTGTATTATCACAGTGGTAAGTGTAACGCATCGAGTAGAGGTTGTGTTGGTAAAAGAAAAATAAGCTTCTGTATTAAGGCTTCGTCTAATAAGACTTATTTTCTCCTGGAATAAGCAATTTTTTACAAAGCTTTGAATTAAAGTTTTTATTTCAGTTTTAAAATGAGAACATTTTTTTAAATATCAATCCACTTGTAGAGAAATCTGAGCCCGTTCTTGTATATACTCTAAGTAACACTTAACTTTATAATACAATATTTTAATTAATGATGCAAGTATTCAAATAGAACTATGCATTGCATAGTGAATTTATTAAAACTTCAAATTTTTTTTTTTTAATGTTAAGTAGGAATATAGACACAAAATTTTTCAAATAATGTGCAAGAAAGTAATACCTTTTTTTATTTCAGCTTTGATCATAATTAATTGCATGACAGGACATAACTCCACCATTTTTTAATATTCTCAATGATTAATTCACCAGTGTATAACGGAAATTTTACAATAAAAATGGTGATTATAGCGATCACAAAACATAAACGTGAACAAATTTTCTTTAATTTTTTTGCTCTTGTAATATATTCATTTGCTATACTCTTTGTTCATTTAATTATCCCGATGACATGAATTTTTTATTCCACATACTTCTCAAGTTCCATAATGATGAACCTTTATAACTTCCACCCTTATCCTACTACTTGCACAGAACTTAAGAAAAGCTTTAAACGAAGATTTCAATCAATATGAAGCAAAACGTTCTGACAAAAAAATTTAAAAGTGTGGTCTTCCCATACACGTAAAAGGTGAAAACTTTTTTTCTGCCCTATTTAGTGGGATAATGGACAATTGTTTTATAATTAAACTGAGGTTCCATTAACCATTTATTATGAGGTTCCATTACATTTATAATGTGTCTCTCACTCTAATTTTCAAAGTATAACTTTCAAAATTGTGACAAACTTATAGGTATTATTATTTGATTAGAATTTTCAAATAAAATTATTTCGTTTAACTCGTATCAACAATTTTAAAAGATATAGACAACTACGTATGTATGTTCTGACACATGCCCATCCCAGCGTTGTCATTAATTTTATGCATCACCATTATTTATGTACAGAGTTTAATTATAATCTGCATGTACTATTTTTTCATTTTGTACCTTGATTTTCTTCTCTCCAGCTATAAAGATTTTGGTTAATTTGTATAGCAAAAATTCTTTTTAAATTACTCTCGAAAATATAAGACTAAAATAATCTAACATTTTTTTAATTGGGCCTTAATACAGAGAAACAATTTATTCCTGTAAAACAAAATATATTTTATTTTCAATAATTTCTCAATCATAATTACATTTAAATATTATCACCGTAAACAAAACCTCCATGTAAAAGAAAAAATATTAAGAAAAATACTAGATTCTAGTAATCTTGTATTTTTCTATCTGCAAAATCATACTAGAAGCGCTCACTGTTCAAGGCCGAGTAATATTCGGTTTGTCGTGTTGTACATCACTTGGATAATGCCACACTGAGCCCAGTGTGGGTGCATCACAGGATTAAGACCCGTGGATTAACCTTTAAATAGTACAAGGTTGGCCATAAGGGTGTTACTGATTTTAATCTTTAATTTCTCGGACACTTGCAGTGCGGTGAGGCGTGGGGGTATATAGCTAGACGCGCCGATTCCTGGAAATATAGTCACCATGAAGCCGTACACGGGAGCGCAGCGTACTTTTTGTGTCGGCGTGTATTATGAAAATAACAAATCTATGATTCCTGTGCGACGGTTGTATCGAAAGGAATACGGTTTACGAGACATTTGTGAAGGTCCTAGCGCCAATGTGATACGGAAATGAATCAGAATGTTCAAAACAACTGGGTCGATTGTAACAATAATGGATCGCGAACGTCCAGTCTCTGCGAGAGCGCCTGACATAGTGGGGTGGGTTCGTGTCTCTGTTTAGTAACATCCGCAACAGTCAACTCATAAGAGAAGCCAGACTTTGGACATCAAGAGAACAACTTTGTACTGGCAAATTGAAGCCGAATGATGCCGGTAACCGCTTTAACTTAGTTAATGAAGTGCTCAACCGCTTTAACAACTTTTTCAACGTAATGTTTAGTGACGAGGCCAATTTTCATCTTAACGGCCACGTTAATAAACAAAACTGTAGATTCTGGTCCGACACTAATCCCCGACGACTTCATGAACGTCCACTTCACAGCCATAAGCTTGTTGTTTGGGCTACAATATCGGCAAACGGTATTATCGGGCCATACTTTTTTGAGGACGAAAGAGGTTACGCGGTGACGGTAAGAGCCCACAATTATTGCGATATGATAAGAGAGTTCTCGATTCCGGCCTTTCAAGAACATTAAGGGAATACGTCCAGGATATGGTTCAAACAAGATGGTGCCACATGCCCTACTGCCAGGGTCTCCATAGCCCTTTTGAATGAAATGTTCCCGGGAAAACTCATTTCACAAAGGGGGAATATTGAATGGCCCCACGTAGCCCAGATCGCACTCCATGTGATTATTTTTTATGGGGCAACCTTAAATCTGTAGTGTACGACAACAATCCAACAAGTTTACAACAACTCAAGAGAAACATTATCCGGGAGATTAACAATATTCCGAGCACAACGTTTCGCCGATTGTTCCAGAATGTGCGATTTCGTTTTCAAGAATGTCAAGAAGCTGAGGGAAGCAACATTATTTTTAAGTCATGAAAATTCCATTACTTCTATTTTGTAAAAATACAAATAAAAATATTGTACAAATTTTAGTTGTTTTTAAATTTCACTTTGAAACCCCCAACACCCTTTTGGCCAGAGATAAACAATTTTTGTATTGTATATTATGTATTAATTACGATCATTTTATTTTTTCTCAGAGACTTGTAGAAGTTTACATACAGTAGAAACCTAAAAGCGAGATGAATTTACAACGTTTGATAGATGTTTTGTTTACATTGTAATAAATTTAAAAAATTCAGTTATTAATATTCCGTTTAATTAATATATACTCAAAAAAAGGCCTATCAAAATAAACCCACAGATTTATAAATATTATAAATCTGTGAATAAACCCATATTTTGAAGACAACAAAATTTCTTTGGAATAGTTTTTTCTTTAAAATGCGTTTTTTGTCAAAAAATATTCAGTCAGAAAGCATATTTCGATTTGTAATCTGTTTAGGAAAACTTTTATCAACTTTTTTGCAATGCATATACCCTTACCCAATTAGTCTCTTCTACTATTTCTTATTAGTAATTACTTTTAGTCATAAAATACTCAATATAAATGCAGTCAATTATTTTATGAAAGTTTAGAATCCATAATTTGTGGAGCTGTCGATCATACAATTTTTAGAACCCTAGACGTGTCGGATTTTAAAATCTTTGCTGACTTTGCAAGCAACCATAGCAAAATATGTCAAATTGCAATAACTTGGCCTTAATGTCGAATTGTAATAACTTGGCTTTTTTTATTAGCTTAGCAATAAAAACAACTTGGCAACTTTTTTAAGTACAAGAAAAGAATATGCCAAAAAATTTAAGGCTTGATGCATTCCATTTTCATTTTTTACCATTTTTGTACTCTAAAATCACGGGCTTAGCAAAAATGAATTATCTGTGCAGTTTTGTCTATCAGTTAACTTAATGGTTAAGCTATCAAGCTAAACAAATTAAAATTTTATATTTATATCCATTTTTGTTGATTTCTTAGTGCCTGTTAAACGACAGTACTTTACTAATAAAAAATTAGAATAATAGTGAAGGAATTAATGAAATAAAAAACAAAATATATAATATGTTATTACTGTATTTGAAACATCTCTTTTGCATGACGCATTCTGCCTACCAACAATTCCTCAGTGCATCCTTATACCAATAATCATTTGTACATATAAAATATGACCTTACACAACTAATATATTAATTATTGTAGTCGCTTAATGTTAGGCAACTTAAGGGCGAACAGTCTTGGCAAATTAACCCAAGAATAAAATTATTGAATATAACTAAAATATTGTTACTCATTATAAAAAAAATTAACATATTAGCAAACCACAGTGCATGGGCACGCTTCTCTGACCTGAAAAGTCAATGCTTTAAGATATTGAACATTTTTTTAAAAGAAAGAATATGAATTTATTATTGTCATTGCAACAACATGAAATGTGTACCAATAGTTGGTTTTTGCACAATTCAATATTATATTTAATGAAGTGAAATAGCAGTATTGTACATAATTCAAAACAAAATGATTTCGCTTATTAAAAGCCATTCTAAGTATGACCCATTCAGGCTAGAAAAACGTCGCAAGTTCCTGAATGTAATAAGAAACCCCATGAGGGAAAAGCGATGGTAATTGTATAATTTATTTACATAAAAAGCACTTCTAAATCAAATTCTCAAATTGTAAAGCAGCAATTCACATTAGTTTAATAAAATCCGCATTTAGATATGTAAAAAATATATGCAACTTTTTTATTAATCTATTTTTTCACACTGCAATGCAATAAATACACTATCTATAAAAGTCCTTATTTCAACCAGTGATGTTTATATATAAAAAGACTCATTACATTTATATAGATATATGTATATAATCAGCTTTATACCAAAAACATAAGTGATTTGATAAACTGACCTAGTCAAAGTATATTTAACTTTGTCCTTAAATTAAATTTCATAAAAAAACGTTGGTACCTTCGTTGTACAGTAATCAAAATATTACTTTCATCAACAGATTTGAAATATTTTAAATGATCTAATTAAAACATAAACAGGTGAACAGTGTCTCGGGTGTCATTAAGATTAAAACATAAAATAACTTTTTTCAACATTTAAATATATAATAATTATACATAATAATAATTTTTGCTACTTTTAAAGACGTAACATGTAAAAATTTTACCTATTTTACTTGAAGTTAATCAGTCTTGTCACCCTGAAGGTAATAAGACAAAATCTTGAACTTAGATAAACATTTATTTAAAAAAAAAGTGGGAAAGCATTTTGATAATCCTCAACTTAACCTACCGATCAACAGATAAAAAGTTTGCAAAAATACACTCCATACAAGTCTAGAAACTCTGTAATCTGCTTCTAAAGCTTAATGGCTACATACACGAAGACAAGCAAGGGGCATAGAAAAAACTGCAATTTGGGATAAGATATTAACTTATTTCACAATTACATATTAATAATTTTTTTTAATACCTATGCACGATTTCTATTTACGTTATTTACCATTTGTTTGGTAACCATATTTGGTACACAAATCTATGAATGTTTGTTAAATAGGTCAACTGAAGGAAATTAACTACAAGGAAATTAACTAACTCGGAAGAATAAAAATTAGTGACGCAACCTTGTTAATTCTTGTAAGCAGCTTTCTTTAATGACACTGATAAAACAAAAAAAAACATTCGTTAGGAAGATTTGAGACAAATCTAACAAAAATTTCTTCAGCATTTTTTATCATATACCAGGCCATAATTTAAATCTCAAGATTTACAATATCGAACTGTATTCAAATATTACTTTCTCTGCCGACAAATCATCTTTTCTAATAATATTTAAAGTCAATAATATTTATAAGTACAAATAAAAATAATGATTTAAGTTTAATCTGCCAACTAGATATATATATATATATATATATATATATATATATATATATACATATACATATATATAACATTAAAAATGCACACGTTAAAATCAAAATGCTGGAATGCTCTTTCCAACTTGCATCCTAGTAGGAAATGTTATATTACTGACTAATTAAATGTTAACAAGTGCTCTAGTTAACAAATTTATATAAAGAATTATTTAGAGTTTTCTACCCTAGAATTTATTTAAATTTTCTATATCTAATCGGCACACTGCTTAGTTCTTTGTTAACAGAACAAGATAAACTTGTAGAAAAAATGAATCGGTATTTAACCAAAAATAAGGTTGCGTGTGTTTTTAATTTTATGAACTAAGAGGTTCAATAAATATAATGCTACAATTTTTGGATTTTCCTTGATGCCAACTTATTGATTTGAAATAACAAAGCCAAATAATTTCTAGCTATCGCCAGTAAGCCCACTGCCTAAACACCATCTTATTTTTACTTAGAAAATGTTTTCTAACAATGTATGTCCGTAATTGGTATATTGCAATTTGGGAAAAATTAATTAACAAACAAAAAAATGTTAGGCATATAAAATGATCTATCTATAGCTTCACATTGTCTACTACCTAAAGAGTGTTTATGAGAAAAAATACAGTTCCCCGTCACTGTGTATTCTTTCTCATAGTAAATATGTTTTACCTCGTTTAATCTCTTACATAAATACTTTCAATTTCTTACACACTTTCATGTTTTTTTTATAACTTACTTGTTTTCCATGTCACTTTTTTAGCCTTTCGCTTAGACAAACTGCTTTCATGCTTCTTTTTCATTATTTAAAAAATTCCATAAAATATCATTTTTATCATAAAAGATAGTTTTCATAGAGAAAATTTTCCTTTTTAGGCAATGATTATGAAAAATATCTTTAAAAGGCCAATTTGACTTAAACTAAATTAATGTCTACTTTACTTGATTTTAAAGTCACATAATTTTATGATCCTCACTAAATTTGCGTCCCATCGAATCAGACAGTTCAAATTGGTCATAGCTCAATGTGAGCAGTACAGACATTGCACATAAAATACTTGCCAAGGCTATAAACTTTTACTTAATACATGAAATGAAACAACTTCACCCAAAAATTTGTAGAATGATATGTGTGAAAACACATGATAATTGCAGTAAAACCGTATGTATCATTACTGTGAAATTAAATAAACAGTACATGCTACAATTTAACTAAATAAGCAGCACAGGTTAGTCCCACACTCGGCACAATTTTGTTCATTACAATCACACCACAAACTCTGCATTCACTAGAACAATGGCATGTTAATAATAAATGTCCCAACAGTAGAAGAAGCTAAACATGTTCCAGGCTGTGTCCTGTGAAAGGTAAATGAAATGTATTTGCAATATGCAATCTCGGTAGAAGATGATGTGAAGGTATAGAAAACAAGTCACAAATTGACAAGAATCTTCTTTGTTTTTAATATATAATGATATTAAGAATTTGTATAGATATCTAAAGAACCTATTCAAAGAACATTTTTCAAAAATTTATGGGAATTGATATCAAAATGTTTTGCGTTCTTTAAATACTTTTAACGTATATGTACTGAATCTAAATAATTTATCTAATCATTCAAGTAGGCTTCGAAGAAGAAATGTCACAAATATGCTTTTTGAAGTTTCGTTAAAAAGAATTCGTTCCTTCTTTCAAGAATTTCAAAATCAATATATGAACAAAACAATTTTTGCATGCCCATTCACTGCCTAAAATTTGAATATCACAACAATACAAAAATATTTGCATGATATATTTTAAAGGTAAGCTGGAAAAAGCGATTTAATACTACAATATATTGAGACTAGATACCATTTACACTACATTTGTCTATACTAAGTACAATTTATTACTCAATTATCACTAATGATTGCTGTCTTATCATTAAAAAAGATACACTAGTTTTCAAAATAAAGTCCATGTAAAAATAAACATTAAGTTAATTATTGTATTGCCATATAAAAAAAATTTAAATAACGTTCTTAAAATACTGCGATATAAATAGAAAGATATTTATTTATTATGATGGCAATATCAAGCATATGGCTTTCATTTACTATTATCTTTAGAGATGTAGAACGCTACAGGGTAGATTTAATTTAATAGTTGCCATATAAATATGCAGACAGAAGTAGAGTGTTAGATTATCATAAAGCAATTTTGTAAAAAACAATACAGATAAATAATTTAATAAACATATTTCTGTCTATATGCAGTACTTGGTCTCTAATATACACATCAATATATTCTAGTTTTGATAAACAATAAGGAAAACTCTCCCACATGTAACATTATAAATTTGTTCTTTATTATTTTCAATTAAGAATGTTTTTAAAATAATTATGTATCATTGTTATTTAATTTTTTTTTCATTTAAAGAAAATTAAAAAGGTAAACTGAATTGAATTACGCATCACTTTTTATGTCACAATTTTTACTTGATAGAAATTCTATCTTTAAAGATAATTCGTTTCTTCAACATCACAAAACACATAGCCACTCAAATATATAGAAAGCTCACATCATGTCTATACACGTTACAATAATTAAGATTGTCTTATCTTTGACCAAAATCATTTTGTCTATGCCCATCAATGATGAATTTTTGATATTTTATTATTCTTTAATGCTAATTGCTAGTTTTGATAATATTATCACTGAGTATATTTATTTATTTATTTAATTGTCTTGTTCCTTAGTTATTATCACTTTTAGTTAATATTTTTTTACGTTTATGATGCACCACAGAAAACATAATAATATTTTATTTAATAACATATTTAAATTTCTTTTCTTTAACTAATTATTTATTTTTCTGATTAATTTTTTTCATATCATAAGTACTAGTATTATTGGCACTTTTGCTTATTTATTTATTGATATAGTTAAGGTTTAAATTATAAATTAAATTTCAGTCTTGGGTAGGCATAGTGACAGTGACGGTGGTTCCGTTGCTTGTCATTGGCTCGTTTGTAGATTGTTGGAGGTCCCGTTTGGGTGAACCTTCTCGGGACTTGGTTTCCTTGGAATGACTGTGAGTAGGTGATGCCTCGGAAACAGGCGAAGGAGCATGCGAGGGTGACCCGCCGCAATTGGTTCTCAGCGAGGGAGTGAGCTCATCAGGGGACGATGCTCTACTGCTGCGCTCGCTGCTTGCTTCGGTGAAGGAGTTCTCCCGAGTTATCTGTTAATTTAATATGTTAGATAATATATACAATTTTGATGTTACAATATTTGTGATTAGCTGAATATTAAGACCTGCCATTTATTTAAAAAAAACAGTTTTCTTTGACAGTTCCTAATTTTCATATTGGCTCCTATATCTTCCTAATTTTTCCTCTACTGACTTCAATTAAATCAGGATTGCATTATTTATGACAACTGCTGATTATCAAATGTTTATAAAATAACTATTCAAACAGCTTGAATTTCCAACTACTTGAACCACAGACACATATTGGTATTTAATACATGCTATAAAATGCAAACCTGTCTCGTGTGAGATCCTCGTGTGGAAGGGCTGAGAGCACGACTCCTACGCCCTTCTTCAACATCGAGCTGAAGAATACTCTCCTGGCTCCCGGTGAACTGAAACAAATATGGTTATGTTCTTATACAAATTAAATTATTAATAATATTCTTGAGTGAGACTCCTTTGGGTTTTCTGTTAAAAAATTGGGATATAAATTCCTATCATCTGGAAATTTTTAGCTATATTTCATACATACAATAACATTTGTCTATAATTTTTTTACATCTATATGAAAAGTATGAACTACAAGGCTTTGTAGGACGATTACCTGCTTCTTTACCATTTTGCATTGTTAACCTATGTAATGCGTCGATAAAATAATTATAAATAAGTAAATAAGACAGGCACAGGTAGGCTCAATGATTACATTGAACAGGCAATTTTAAAAAGATCAAGAGAAAATTCCAAAGAAAATCAAATGTTAAAATGCTAAATTCAAAACCAAAAAAAATTCTATTGTTTTTTTAAGTTTATTTTAAATACAAAATATAGAAATCATTTCCTTTCATTTTGGGCATGTGAAAAGAAATTTTTACTCATATTTCCAACCCCTTAATTTCCCATTTAAAGTCTACAAAGAAGTTTAAAATGAATGACATTTTATAGTGCCATATAAGGGTCGAATGATCTTGATGCTAAATACTGTATAAATACCTTTCCATTAATGAACCTCGAGTATGTTATATAGATTAACAGTGATTGAACAGGAATTGGTATATAATTTACCGCATTGTCTCTGGAATTAAGTCAAATTAGTGATGGCTTACACCCTGTAAAAATAGAGGTGTTGGTGATGTCTATCTTTCGCCCTGAATCTCGAGCTGTAGTAATTATTACAGTGTATTTTTATTTTCGAATTCAGAACTTGCACAAAAAATATAAAAAATAGTTGCAATGATAATTTACGACTTTAGCATAGATGGGAATCCTAAATTTATGATAAAAGGTGGAATATAAAAAGAAATGTTATCATGTTATCCCCCATATAGACAAGAGAAACAATGGCATTCCGTAAATTGCATCCCCTAGACAGGACAAAGAATTACATGCCCGTAAATTGCATTTGTACCATGATACGTACTACACGTAATTATGAGGTCTGCCAGATATCCATGTAACAGATAGGTGTATACACCTAATTGGATTTGGCTTCCTGAGATTACAGTCCCTTGCAATTTCAATTTATGACAATTGCAGTTAAAGATGGAAACCTATCAGTATTACATTAAAATCTTACTATTATTTTAATTCTTGTTATAATATTTAATTTTATTTGTATCATCATATCCAAAAAAGTTCATTCAAATTGTTTAAATGAAAACACCATTTCCAATTCTTACAATCATATTTCCTTCCCCTCTGTGTTCTCGTTTCTTATTCTTTTCATACCTAATCACCAAAATATTTTCAGATTATATTTCTTGAATAGAATCAAATTGATAACTGCATAAGGTCATAAGTTTTTTGAAAGAAGTTTCTTAATATAATAGAGGATGCTTAAATTAAAGACTGTGTTACATAATCTCCGTTGAGGACTGTCCTCGAAATCTAACTGGTTCTATAGTCAATTCACATTATATGGAAATGAACTCCCTTTCATCAACATGCTTTAAATAAAAAAATGAATTATTTATTGTAGGAGGTTTTCTGTTAAAGAAAAACAGAGATAAATATTTTATTTGAAGTGTCTTTCATAATCTGTCTTTCAATAATTTCAGAAATCTTTCACATTTCACTTTCAATCATTCATTGTATAATTACTACTATTGATCGATACTGTTAAAAGAATTTTCAAAAACAACAAATTTGGGCAGAGATTTCTATGAATTTTTTTGTATTATAAAGTATTGTGCTGTCAACATCAGAAGCAAGACAAGGGAATATTATATGTATAAATATAACATTCCTTATATATATATATATATATATACATATATTTATTGTAACGCTCAGTCCCTTATAACTTGACCTCGTTGCTTCGGCTGTTGACTAATTTGATATTATGCAGCAAATCAGTAGCCAGAGAGTTTAATGGATAGCCATGCGTTCTACATGTCTTATTCTGAACGTGTTAATCACCTCTAAAATGGTAAGAGTGTTCAGATATTTGTGAATTTCACAATTTCGAGTGAACCACGGTGCACTGACAATGATTCCCAGGATGGCCTTTTGAACTCTTTGAAGACACATTATGTTGCTTTTGCTGCACATGCCCCACAGCTGAATGCCATACGTCCATATTGGCTTGAGGAGAGAGTAATAAAGGTAATAGTAGTTTATTATCTACCAATAGTATCAAGTCACAACTCATCAGCCACTACATATTTTTGTACCTGATATTTAGTTGGTCACATTTCTGCGTGATGTGAGTTTTTCAGATAAGCCTTCTATCTAGTTGAAAGCCTAGATATTTAATGTTGTCTATGTGTCAAATTTTTTATGGTTCCTACTTTCACTTCAGGACAATTGCCTCTCCTCAATGTGATGGAGGATGTGCTATTTTTGCATGCATGTGCTATTTTTGCAACCAGGTATTCATTTCGTCCAGAATACTTGGAACTTGTTGCTGACAGAATCTGGATATTTTGGTTCTTGCCAGATAAGCAAGATCATCATCGTAGTTGCTACAATTTCATCTGCTGAAGTGGGGAGACCAGATG
Source organism: Druceiella hillmani (assembly GCA_039881145.1). NCBI lineage: Eukaryota > Metazoa > Arthropoda > Insecta > Lepidoptera > Hepialidae > Druceiella > Druceiella hillmani. The sequence goes on from JAYKKI010000029.1 coordinate 19,322,084, forward strand.
TAAAAGTATTGTATAAGACTGGTCCCAGAACTGAACCGTGTGGGGCTCCAGATTTGATCTTGTGCAGATTAGATCTTATGTCCTCTTGCTTTACCTGGTAATTTCTGAGTTAAATGGGATACTATAATTGGGAACAATGAGTGTGGAAGTTTTTTCTCGACTTTACAGAGTAGGGCTTTAAGCCAGACGCGATTAAAAGCTTGTTGGACATCTACAAAACCTGCCGACATTTTCTCGAAGCCCTGGAGAATATTGTGGTATATGCGGTGAGCCTGCTCAATTGTTGAATGAGACTTTCTGAAGCCAAATTCATGTGTTGGGATAAAGTCACAATAGTTCATAAAAACTTTTCACATGATAAAAAGATTTTTTCCCAAAGTTTTGAAAATGATAAGGTTAAAAGGTTGTACAGTGAAGCTTCATGTACACGTTTGCCAGGTTTAAGAATTAGGATTATCTGAGATATTCCATAGAGCAGGCACACATCCCATTATGAATACTGCATTGAAAAGATAAGCTAGAAAAGTTCAGAATCTTTCTTAGTGATTCCTTTATAACTTTGGGAATGAAGTCAAATCCAGGGGCTTTCTTTCCATTTAGTGATCTTATTTCCCTGGCAATTTCTTTTGTGAATGTGCTCTTGGCCTTAGTCTAAGTTTTTCGAGGCTTTCCACAAAGAGTGTTCACCCTGGCCTGAAGCCGACAGTATAGAAATTGTTTGTTCAATCTTATTATGTCCAATGACACCCGGAGCAAACTTCCTTTTATCTGAAGGGTGTCGAGACAAGTGCCATCAGGGTTGGGAGTAGTATAGATGTTGTAGCCCTTGAAACGGAAGCAACTTCTCGCCGTAGCATGAGATTCAGTTATAAGTACAATGTATAATCTATATTTATGAAGGATTTCTTAAAATTTTAATATATTGGCTATAGTCTGTTTATGTTCTATGTTGCAATGTCATTTTGAGTCCATATTGGAGATTACCATTGTCAATAGGTTTAATAATGTTCCTAATAATCTAGAAGTAAATCTATCTTTTTAGACCGTTTGATCAGGATTTTCCCCATTGTGGTCTGTTGAGGTAAAGGATCTGGGTTATCTGTTCTCTTAATGACGGAAGCTATGTCTGCATATGTTCTTTTATTTAGCTAATTATCTCGAGACTGCATAGATCTGGTGTTCAACTTGGGCCTTCTGTTATTAAAATTGTTAACCATCATCAGTCTTAGTACCTAGTCTGTTGGTTTTTCCAGCCAGAACCTCTTTATAGACCTAGCCTTTGTAATTGACAGAAAGGTCGCATGAACTTAGCAGAAGTGTTCAGTCTTTCTTTGGGCAGTTTGATGTTTTATATCTTTTGCCGCATTTAACACATTTTTATGGCCTCATATTTTTTGAGTGAGTATTATATATATACATACAGCTTCCTACAAATTTCAAGATATAATTTTGATATTATTGAAAGAAACCATATAACAAGAAGAAAGCACTTTTCACATCTGATGCTTTATGTCAAAACATGAAAGAAAATTTGTGCTTTGTGAATTTATGAGCAGAAAGAAATTAGTTCAGCATCAAAAAGTTTTGTTTCAAATCTGTACGTTTCCACGCACAACATTCTTATCGTTTCTCATTATCTCATTCACCAATGTAAATTCTCTAATGTAATGGAAACATTTTGTCAAATATGTTTAAGTTTTGACAAAATGTTTCCATTACATTCATTCAGGTATAAAAGGGCTTAACAGAGAAAGGTTTAAGACTAAAAAGACTTATCAATAAAACTAACATAATTTTATTAAAGAATCCTAATTAAGTCACAAATGACAAAAGGCTACTTACCACAAAGCCATAATATTTTAATATGTCCATTTTACACATTGGACATGTTCTATGTTCCAAAAGCCAAGGATCTATGCAGGACTTGTGGAAGTCATGTCTGCGAACAAATTAAATATGGTTTACACACTGATATTAAAAATTAATAAAACGTTATATCTTAAAATTTATCACTGTGCTCTTAGTGTTTGTTAATTCGCACAATTAATATCTGCTTGTTTAAATCACAGAGTGAACTTTTCTATAGTTATTAACCATAATTTTTATGAGTCACTCATTTAAGTACCAATGCTATGTAACGCTCATTAAGTTTTGATAATTACCTCATAAAGAGTTACTAAAGGGTCATAAAGATACTAAAGGTCTAAGAGATATTAAAGGGTCATTTTTTGTGTTCTTTCTGAAAACTGCAGTCTAGTGGTGAGTGGATTACATTGAAAAATGTAGATAATATTAAAATAGAAATTACTTAATACAGAAATTTATCAGAAATGTCACTTTTCATTTTGCATCATTAATTACACATTGATATCTGCAAGTATGATCAAAATTGTTTAGTCTGGCAACAGTAAGTTTTGCGTAAATTCTACCACCTGTCGCCAGTGCCTTCAAGAGATTGTAAAATATCTTTCTATTAAAACATATACTTCAAATAGTTTTTTATTAATTCCCCATTTTTACTAACACTTAATGATACATGTAAGTAAATGTAACTAAAATGATACATTTAATTTTTATTATTACAAGATGTTATCGACATTTTTTTGATAGCTTTTAAATAACATCAACGCAGTATCACCAACAACACAGTATTAATACACTATGTAAGACTAATGTCAAAATAACACGTGTTTTCAAGATTATACTACAAAAATATCTAACCTGCACGGTAGTGTCCTCAACAAATCCGATATCTTGTAAGGTTCAATGCACACGGCGCAGCACTCACCATCTCCTTGAACTTCCTAAAAATAAAAAAAAATTTACATTTAATTCAATTTGCTAATCAATTAATCAAATTTAATATAATTCTTCTTTTATCACTGTCTCATTTTAATTAGCATCAAATATGTGAGTTTATATATGACTAAGGTGAGGTTTCTGGAAAAGATAAACGTCATTCGTCATAGGTGTCTTGTCGTGAACTGAAAAAAATTAATTAAATAAGCTGACAAACATTTCCTTGACTGAGTAAAATATTATCATGGTGTCTACTTTAAGGGGCTAATGCTTTGTTTCAATTATTACCATTCTGACAATAACATTTATTTGTACTATAAAAAATTGGTCAAAGTTTATCTTTGCAGGTCTAAATATTATATTGCATTGATAAAATCAATACTACTCAAAAAATAATTCTAAAATTAATTATGTTTATAGAATGTAACTCTGGAAAACTCTGGAATTCTAGAATGAGATAGAGTTTATGCCCATCTGTCAAAATTTTAAGTAGGAAAAGCATAAGCAGAGATATATAACCCGAATTTAGGAAAGGGAGTCTTTTATAATTTAAAAGGATAAAAGTAAATTGCACGCAATTGAAATGAGATCATTATGAAGTCTATTTTTAGGACCTGAGGACCCATTTATAACTAAGTATGAAGTAGGCATCGTATTCTCTTTTTCTTAATTATACAGTTTTTCGAAAGCAGGCATAATGATTTCATTTTCAACTTTTTCAATTGTACCGCTTTTCTAAAGCACACATAATGATTGCTTTTTCTTGATCTTGTCTAAGATTTCAGTCATTTTACATTATGAGAAATATTATATTTCGTTCACCCATCGTGCACAGCTAATTTACCAAAATAGCAGGGAAACCTGTTGAAATGTATGCTTACATAGAGAGAGTAACAAGTAAAGCAAAAGTAGTCGTCAATCGTACGAGTTATTCGCTGTATATCATTGCATGTGACGAGCGACTTGAACGTTCAGTAAAATACTAAGTGTAAATGGACCCTGTGGTCTTTTGTGTATTATATATATATATATATATATATATATATATATATATATATATATATACACACATATATTTTATATATATATATAAGACTGAGAAAATGTGACTATGAAGATGAATTATTTTGGAAAGATAAAATAAAGAAAGAACATGAAAGACGCAGGAATTTGACATACTATTAGAATATTGTTTGTGAAAATTTGCAAAAAATGAGTAAAATTAACGAATGTAACATATTAGTATTGCAAGATTCTTTGACTTCAAAATATGATTGATTCTTTGACAAATTCAATCCAATGCAAGTTTGGCAATATTCAAAATATCCATTATAAAATAGATTTTTGATAGCACTTGTTTCTATGTATTTATTGTAGCAACTTTTAAAAGTATTAAAAATGGGTACAAGTAGAAATCTGGTAAAGTAAAAGTGGTACAAGTAGAAATCTGGTAGGTGAATAATACGTAATATTAGGAAAATATTAAAATACCATAAAAGTAAACCTTCATATACAAAACATCTTTTAATCTTAAGTGTTTTTGTTAAAAATGGAACCACATGAAAAACTTGGAACTACATGAAAAAGTCCATTTAAATTTATTTACAAACACAGAAACAAAAACTTCAAATATATAACAAACTTTTTATTTTATTTTAATGTACCAATTTTTTAAGGAATTCCTTAATTTTAATTTTGTTTCTACTGCGTTCCGTGTATTGAAATTTTGTACATTAAACTTCTTTCATTTAAATCGGCACACAAACATTGAGTTTCTTTGCAGAATTAGCTTTATGCATAAGATTGAAAATTGTTGATTTATGCTTCAACATCTCTTCTAAACTCTTTCTTCATAGACTTTTTGAGTAACTATGTCTCCATAAACAGCATCAATGTCTTTACAAGCTTGCGTACTGTTTTTGTCTTTATTAAAACGAGTCTGGCGAAAACTCAATATTCATCAAAACGAAGCAATCTGAATTATACTATACAAAAATGTGACACAGTCACAATTTAATACAAATTAACTTGTTTTCATGATAGTACAAATCCTAAAATGCACCTTTATTCACTTCCAATTAAATGACTTTCATCTTAATGCCCAATTAATGGAATTTTGGTTACAAATATTTCATTAAAATTTACTCAGTCAAATATTTCACCACCAACATAACATTTGCGATTAGTATTAATTAATATCAGTCAAAAATATTTATTATTAAACCCATCTATTGAAAAAATATCGTAAAACTTTATGACTACCAGATATTTCTCACTGTCTTTGCTTATAATGGACCCACAATGGCAATTCATTCAAAACTTACCCCATTTTATTAAATAACTAGACATAAATGTATCAATTAATTGTGACAGCCAATGAAAAACTAGGTTTAACAGTTCATGTCAAAATGGAATGAAACCACAGCGTCTTTTAAAACACAATGTTAAATATATAATTCAGAGCAGTGATGAAAAGTAATCAACGCATATCCTCCACAAAAAAGTTACATAATTTGAGCAGCATCTTCTTTTCGAAATTGATAATAAGTGAGACGGTTTTTGATTAACCTCGACTTTTGTTTGGATGTTAGATAAAGATGATAAAAGACAAATATTTGCTATAAAGAGATTTAAAACCTAGCTAACACGGAATAATTTTGAATGTTATTTATTCCACAATACATTCAAATTCGTGTAAGAAATGATTACATACAAGCTCTAGAATTTTTAACCAGCAAAAACAAAATGTTTTTTGCTATGAATCAGTTTAGTCTTAAGAGAAAATGCTAACTAAACATTCTCCGTAACCTTTTTAGATAAAATGAGTTAATTAAATATTTAGTAACACCTTACAAGAGATATGATAAGATATGGCAATTTAAATGTGAAACACGGTGGCCCAATTAGCGGCAAAATAAATATGTGGAAGAACATACAAGAAGAATGGTAAATATTGACGAAAAACCATAAGTGCTTTCAAGCAAAACATAAAGTCGCTGACAGTTTACTTCTGTTGCATTTATGGTAATTGTACATAACAGTTGAATAGAAAGTTATATGTGTATATGTCTGTAATACATAGTTTTAATTAAAAAATAAAACATTAAAATTATATAGTAATAGTACAAAATCACATTTTTAATCTTTGCTATTCCAGCTGTATGGTACTTCATAATTTCATGAATGATGTGAATTTACAAACAATACACACTGGTGTGCAAGTAAGTGCAAGGCAGATAATCGCATGAGCACAGTGTTGCCAGAGCCCTCTTGAATAAAAAAGTTAATTTAAAATTTCTCCCTGAAAAATTAGCTTAGTTCATTGTAGCAATACTGATTCAAGGTAAAACATAAAAACCATAGATCTGACAGATTTAATTTTACACAAAATTATTATTAATTATTGAAATAGCAAGTATTTCAATGCAGTGGATATATAGACAATGTATATAGATATTTCTAGGCAGTAAAAAGCAAGAATCAAGAAGTGATTAAGGAGGTGAAATATAAAGTGAAAAATTTAAATAAATGTGTATAGGAATTTTAATTAAATGAATTATTTTGTCAAAAAATATTTTATTAGCAGCTAAATTTAGAAGATACTTTTTTCACAAGTGAAAAAAAAATTCTAGGTCCGTTAAAGAGATGTTCACCACTTGGGTCATATTACGAAGAAAGTAAAAGTCGACAAAGCTAAGATTTGAATATCTATATGTAAATGTCCTCTATCTGATATACCCACGTTTTTCGTGATCTACAATGCTTTTGCTATCTATATTCTTGCATCTACTCTATGATATAAAGTGAGTGTAGAATCTTACTATGCTATTAGAACTTATTGCCAATAAACCAGGTTTATCGAAAATTAATTGCTAATCACAATAATTTAAGAAAAATACAGCCTGTATGGGTTTTATTTTACTAAACGCAAGTTGAGACGAATATCAATAGCACATCCATATGGCGTAATGTAGCGGGGACGGCCCGCTCCGGGTGGCACTTTTAGGGGGTGGCAAAATTTCACAATATATAATAATAATATCTTGTAGAAATTTTAACCATTTCATTTCATGGATGGAACTTTTAATTACTAATTCTTTGTCGAAACTGGGGAATCCCCTTTCCTTAAATGAATGTAGTCATCTTGCTCGTTGACTGTACTCACTTACAGTGTTTCCCTGTGTTTTATTTTGTGTTCGAATTGTTTACAAGAAATATTCAGCGAGAATGAATGCTTTCCTATAAAGAATAGTGTTCAATATTGAATGTATTATTAATAACAACTGCAAATTAGGTTACAGTACGGGTAAGTCCCTTCAGGGAAATCTGTGAATGATGCTTTGACAATTCAAAGAAAGATTTATTCATTGTTCGATCATCAGTGGTCGTCCAAGTCACATTGACTTAATTGTATATGTGTACACTCCTTGAAACCTATGATTTTAGTGCTCATAAGTACGTGTTGTACAACAATGTGGTTACAATCTCGAACGACTCTGACTGCGAACTTTCATTGCTACCACAGGCAATGAAAATAATGAACACAGACTCGCTTGAATTATTAAAATGTATTGTGAAGTTCAAACTGGTAGGTAGATATTCCACCCAATATTATAATAATGCTCCGAATATTTCTCACAATTGCCATAAGCAATGTCAGCTGTGAGAGAAGTTTTCAAAATTGAAATTGATTAAAAACTATTTAAGATCAACAATGAATACTTTACGGCTAACTAACAGCTATCTTGTCTATTGATCAAGAGGTATGTGATGCTATGTGATTATTATATTGAAAACATGCCTTTTTATTTGTAGCCTGAACAATACACAATAATGATGATTGTTCTTGAAGAAAAGTTCTTTAGAATTACTTTATATTTTAGAGTCCTTTGAATTTAAATACGGAAATAATGGGGTGGGGAAATTTGCTAGCGCTCCTGGCGGCTGAAACCCATGCTACGCCGCAGAGCATGTGTATATTCAATTCAGAACTATTAGACTCAAAAAATATTCTTTCATTTTGGACGAATATTGAATGGTTTATAACAGACACCCTGAGTCTCTCAATATTTAAAGATAAAGATTAATTTAAGATAGCATTGTAGTTACTCTTAACCTTATTTCTGGCTATAATTGTTCATAGCTCGCCTCTCTTGGTGGGCGTGCTGCCACAGAAAGCAAAGCACAAAAGAGGATACGAATACAACTTATCATCGCATTAACAGTCAAAATAATTCTCTTGTATCAACATTTACAAAATCTATAAAACTATCTACAATACAATAACTAATACCAAAAGGATGCAAAAGTACTTAAAAATTATACTCACTCTATCATCAGACTTCAAATTCTTAACAGGAATCTTAGATAAAGCTTTCTTTGCAGCACAGCACAACCGTTTCTGAAAAATAAACGTGAGTCAGCAAAACAGTCCGATAACAACACATGCTACGGTAGGTAGTGCATTAATTGATGAATGAAGAGATAAACCCTTTTTTCTGAAAAAAACAGGCTATAGTTTTCCAAATGTTAAAATTAAGGGTTAAAATGAATGGAACAAAAAATTTTGTAAATTTATTGATGCTATAGAGCAAGACAAATTTCTAACATTTTGGCATAGTCAATATATGTTACTTTTTTGAAACAGAAATGATTTTGTTTTCAATCTAATCTTCATTGAAAACATTTTAAATTGAATGGAAATAAGTCATGCAAATGCATTTCATACAAATTTCAATAATCTGTTAAGCTAATTGGCATTCACAAATCTTGAAAGGTAAATTAGAATGTTAAAATATTCACTGAAGAAAACTTTAGATTTGAATTTGGAGCACCAAATTGGTAAGTTAAAACCATGCATAAATACATATTTACTTTATAGTATATTCAATGAAATTATGTGGATATCATTAAAAACTTTAAATGCTTAAATTTTTTTTTTTTTACATGTAAAATGCATGAAAAAAGACAAGGTTCTTAAAATACTTTTAACTTTGTAAACAAAGCAGTTCTATAATTATAAAATGTATAGCCGACATAAATACATACTCGAATTACAAAATGAATGATGATATGAGAATGTATAATGTGAGAATGATATCTTACCGACAATCTATCCTTGGCATGGATATACCTGAACCTCTGGATGTAATAGAAGACGAGCCAAGCCAACGATATTATCATTAGAACTATGAAAGATATAGATACGAATAACACAGAGGCCCTGCAACAATAGAAATTTTAATTATGAAATAGTAATATGTGTAATTATCATTCTATTAAGTCCAAAGATTCAATATAAATTTTGAGATATATATATATATATATATATATATATATATATATATATATACATATATATGTACATATATATATATATATATATATATATATATATATATATATATATATATATGTATATATATATATTTATATATATGAGACAATATGGTAATAAAATCACTAACAAATACAAATATCTGTAGATTTTCCAAAAATTTTGAAGCAGTGAAGAGTGGTACAGAATGTGAAAGGCCATATAAGATAGAATTTAATAACAGAATTTAAAAATGTTGAAAGATTCAATATTGAATTTCCCAACTTACTCACCTGCTTGGTTTTGATATAAGTTTTAGAGAGTTATTTTGATATGGTATTTAGAAAAAAATTCTTTTATTTATGTGATTAAAAGGTCACATAAAATCACTAACATTTCAAAGATGTTTAGTGAAGAAATTTCAGACGAACAAAAATTTCAGTACCTATTCTTGAAAATTCATGTTCATATGCAACATAGAGGTGTAACAGTAGGAATAAATATATTACTATAGGCTTGCATTTATTTATTAATATGGACCCCACTATGACGTGACAATTAAAATTTAATAAGTGAAGACTATATATAATATGGTGATTGACAGAGTATAAGTTAACTTGGTTAGAATATTACTTAAATTAGATGCTTTCTATACCTTGCTGCAATAATAAATGATTATAGAAATCTATATATTTTTATTCTAATCCATATTATTTTTTTAATAAAAGAAAACAATAAAAATTTCATAAAGCAATTGAATGTTAGAAGTTAGGGCAGGTAGTTATAAAGACAAGAAAGGTTAAATAAAATAGCAGTAAAAAAATAATGTGAAAATAATAAAAACAATTATGTTGTGTATAAAAAGATTTAACAAGGAACTTTGAATTTTTTAAAAATAACTGATATTTTATTATTACATAAATAGAAGACATAGAATATCTTGACATAAGAAAACATTTTAAAACAAATAAAAATACAGAAAAATGCACAGAAATAAATTTCTTTTTTATACACATGCTCTTCATTGACCAGCAATCATTAATTATGCAATTTATGCATAACTGATGATTACTCACTTTGAATTTTGTATTCATGGCACTGTTTTATTATATATCATTTGCTGTTATTGACATGGTTTTGTACATTCAATTTGTTAATGGAATGTGAAGATGAATTTAAGTTTTTAAATTTTATAATCAAATGAATAAAAGCCCACGCCTTGAGATGAGATATGTTTCTTAATTTTTATTCCTATTATTATGGAAATATTCCATAATGATATCTTAATATAGTTATAATGGCTAGAACAAAAATAACCTAAAATAACATTACCTCCGATTCATTAAGAAGGCTGTCTTATAGAGTTCTAAATTTGAAAATCTTTCACACTACTAATAGATGGAGAATGCTGATGAACATACATTAAATACTAACATGCAAAAGGCGAAAAAATAACTGGATGGCCTCTACGCCATCAACATGTGATCTTTATATGTGATCTATATTAAATTCTTATATTATTCCTTAAAAAATTGGCTTATCCCTTCTTTTTCTTTGTTACATGATAGCTATTCACTAAATTCATAATCACATAATGTCAAGAAACATTAAAAAAACTATTTTGTAATCATTTTCAAATTTAGATATCTCAATGGAATTTTTCTAAAACAAATTATTGAAAGTTTAGCAAGAACTGGTATACAATTAACAGTGTAATAATAATTATAACTGTTGGCACAATTGCACATTGAAGGTTACTTAGGATATAAAGGTAAGTAGCAATTAAATGTTGCCATTATGCAAAATGCTGCTTGTTAATTACTAATTACATAATTTATACATCTGTGTTGTTAATTGGGCCTAACGAACTAAGTTTTATCATAAAACCCAAAAACAAGCCGCATGCTGATAAATAGAGGTACATCATAAAAATAAAAAACAATTTGTGGGTACCAATTATACCGGCACGACTTTTTTTATCGCATAGAACTTTATTACATATAATTTTATATTTCTTAATTTTATTGTTCACTCTACTGTAATTTTATTGTTCACTTAGTTTAGTGCTGTTATTTCGTTCAGTACTCTTAAAAGTATTATTATGAATCTTAAATATAATTCAAACGAATGAAGTGCAATGTCTTATTCAATGGAGTATCATTGCATGTTTCCTTTATTTGTAAAAATTACACACTCTTCGAACAAGATTTCAGACATCTCTGATCATATTAAGCCACATATCACGAGGTACTCGTAGTATCAATATAATTTTAAAATAGTACAGAAATTTTAAAGTTCTTTTTTATATCATGGGCAGAACACTATTTTAACAAATTTTTGTAAAATGTGTTACTAAAATTGTTGGTTGGTAAAGCTATCAATACAAGATTATGGATACAACCTATACGTCGGTTTAGAGAAATTAATATAATTTTCTTCTATTTTTAATATTATGTTTTGTAACATTGTTTATATATTTAACCTTGCAATTTTCTAATATAAAGAGGGAAATTTTCAAAATTGCAAAATCATATTCAAATTTGACAATAAAACCACTTTTACATACAATTTAAATCAATTTTTAAATACAATTTAAATCCGTACAAATATTTTGATACTAAAATTTCAAGTTTAGTTGTAATAAAAAAAATGAGAATGTTAAAGTGAGACAAATTCTCACTGGACTAATCCGAAATGTTTTATTTATCAGACTATTTTACAGATTCCCACTAAAATGCATAACCCATAACCCACTATATTGTCTTATCTGCGAAAAAATAATAATTATACAGTGTTCTATAATATAATTCCAAGTCCAGAAATAAAGGAACCAAAAAAGTATATGTATCAAAGGTTATTATCATGTATATGACAAAATGGTGACGTTAATCTTGTTTTTGCCTATGTCAATTATATCACAGACAAACATGACCCTTATCATAGAGATAACATGAAAAACATTCATAAGCAAACATAGATGAGATAGCAAAAGAAAATTACTAAGAACAAATCTGCAATGAACCACAGTCTAAGCTGTGTTCCACTAAAATTTATCATGTAAATTCTATGTCATGTCTATTTATTGTTATCATTTGCGGATGCCATCTTTGGGAGTAAATAGCATGAAGGCATATCTATCTGAGTTTATTAAAAGTTCACAATATGCTATATATTATATTTTGAATCTTATTACAGTATCTGTAAGGGTGGATTACTTTATTACGATTAGGAAAAAAATTAAAAACTATTTTATCACAAAGTCTCCAAATGGAAAAGGGCAAAAAATGGTAAAGGGGAGATATCTTGCTTGGTTCTTTCAGTCACATACATCTTCACACACAGGTTGTTTTGTTACAAGGTAGAAAATAATTATTAATTTATAACTCATCCTCATTGCTTCTGTATGTCTACACAATCTGAAGAAACCTTTTTTAATTCATTTTGATTTAATGAATTCCAAAAGCCATTATAAATACAAAAAAGTATCTTTTCACACTTTCATCTATTGAAATATTTAAAGTTGGTCTCTTATTTTTTTCATAAACATAATTACAATTTATTTGAATACTCCATTGTTGCATTAACTCTTTATCAATATGTCATCTCGTATTTTCTTTCTTAAATTGTTATTGAGTTACACGTGGAGCGTGTGCTTTGTAATGAAGCCTATTATAAACTTCTAACCGTAATTATCTTATAACTATAAATCATCCAAGCAAATACGTTTCAAACTTCATAAAAATTTATCGAGATTAGCAGTTTTAAAACAAACAGGCACAACAATCTTATTGAAAATAATAAAAAATTTCAAAATTATAAAATTTATTCAAACACTTAAATAAGATACGTTTAAATACGTTTCATAAACATTCATTTTGGAAAAAAGATTTTGGTTTCTTTTTAGTGTGGGTTATATTAACAATTTAATATAATGAATGATATATAAATGACAAACTTAAATGGCATACAATGTGGCATGAAAAGAAATATGTGTGCATATTTAAACATGGATTAACAATAAAAAAGGTTTCTTCAATAATATATAGAGATATTTAATTGTAACTCTCCATTCTTGCTTGCAAATGCAGCTTATACACAAGAGGCTGTATTAAATAAGTATTTATCAAACATAGACCTATCCGACAAATTTTGTGTTACAATTCATTTACAAATAATTCTTGAGCAGTCTAGTCGACTGCTTACCTAATTATCATCTTAATACTTTGAGCAGGCACTCGCAACAGTTGACCCTATTTTGGCATGCGTTTACTTAGTCATAATGTAACTTCTTTAAATCTTGCTTGCAAATGCAGCTTATACACAAGAGGCTGTATTAAATAAGTATATATAAAATATAGACCTTTCCGACAAATTTTGTGTTACAATTCATTTACAAATAATTCTTGAGCACTGTCTAGTCGACTACTTACCTAATTATCATCTTAATACTTTGAGCAGGCACTCACAACAGTTGAACCTATTTTGGCATGCGTTTACTTAGTCATAATGTAACTTCTTTAAATCTTGCTTGCAAATGCAGCTTATACACAAGAGGCTGTATTAAATAAGTATTTATAAAATATAGACCTTTCTGACAAATTTTGTGTTACAATTAATTTACAAATAATTCTTGAGCACTGCCTAGTCGACTGCTTACCTAATTATCATCTTAATACTTTGAGCAGGCACTCGCAACAGTTGACCCTATTTTGGCATGCATTTACTTAGTCATAATGTAACTTCTTTAAATCTTGCTTGCAAATGCAGCTTATACACAAGAGGCTGTATTAAATAAGTATTTATAAAATATAGACCTTTCTGACAAATTTTGTGTTACAATTAATTTACAAATAATTCTTGAGCACTGCCTAGTCGACTGCTTACCTAATTATCATCTTAATACTTTGAGCAGGCACTCGCAACAGTTGACCCTATTTTGGCATGCATTTACTTAGTCATAATGTAACTTCTTTAAATCTAGCTTGCAAATGCAGCTTATACACAACAGGCTGTATTAAATAAGTATTTATAAAATATAGACCTTTCCGACAAATTTTGTGTTACAATTCATTTACAAATAATTCTTGAGCACTGTCTAGTCGACTGCTTACCTAATTATCATCTTAATACTTTGAGCAGGCACTCACAACAGTTGACCCTATTTTGGCATGCGTTTACTTAGTCATAAAATAACTTCCTTAAATCTCATAAAAAAAGGTTTACAGCCCGAGAAACATCTAAAATAAGTGTTGAAATAAGAAGTTAAGCTTAAAGATTATAGAAATATTTAAACTTGTAATTAGCAACAAGTGTTAGAAAAAGAATTGTAATTGTGTGTGCCTTAAAAAATAACTGTGATGACTCTACAGCTTATGTTTACAATTGTTATGCCCATTTCAAAGCTTGGGCGGAGCTTATAATAACTAAGCTAATAATATGTGGAGAAATATGAACATGTTTATAAACGACAAAGAAATCTCAAAGAGTTTATATCATTAATTCCTGAAATGTTTATCAGATTTATTTAAAATTTTTTTGATTTTGATATTTGCTATTTAGCAAATATCAAAATTGAAAGCATACTTCAACAAAATGAAAAGTGTTAATAGTTAAAGTCAAAAACACAAGGAGAAAGTTAACATTACTTTGGACAAACGTATGTTTGCGAACACAATACAGAAAATATAAAACCCTGATAAAAGAAAAAAAAATTTAAATAAAAACAGTTACGTTGTTAATTTTAATTTAGGTCTTTAAGTACATGGTTCACCATTGCCATAGTTTTGAGCTGCTACTTAATCAAAATAAATGTTGCATTTACTTACAATATAAACCTAGCTCTTAGTTTTAAAAGGGTTTAAGAAAGCAGCTACTTCAAGTATTAAATATTCAGAAAATTATATAAATGGATCTGATTTATACTGTAACCCTGAATAATACAGATAAAAATAAGAATACGGAAATACCATGTAAATTTGAATACAGCTTGAATAATAAAAAAGGTTTCTTGATATAATTTACCTATACTGAATTAATAGCTAAGCAGTAGCGCAAACAATAAGAATATATAAACAAATTAGGTTGGCAAACATGATATAAACCCAAGAAATTTATATAATTTTCCAAAATTTACACCATGTGATAATGAAAATTAAATTACAAATTTTTTCATTTGTTTTAGATCATTTGAATAAAATTGCAAGTTTTGTCACGCAATTGAAAATATATATTTTAGATCTAATTATTTTCATTTAGTAATAGAGTCAAATTTTTTGTAAGCTATTTAATTTTTTTTTCTGTACAGACCATAGACTTAAAATATGATCTAATCTGATCTCCATAAATTAGTCAAATAGATCATCAGACAGGTTTATAAAGTTGCCATGTTTTTCTAAATTTATATATGTAAATAAACAAAAACTTATGCTTAATTTGAATCCCTTTACAGCACATAACACGCCCATGCTTCGTTACACCATAATGCTCCCCATGCCAACCCAAAAATTAGTCAGATCATGGAAACAAAAACATAACAATGAACAAAAAAAATATTACAATAAAATAATAATATATTAAATATGAAGCATAATTACTCCAACCCTAACCTTTTTCCATTTGAGAGATTTCTTGTGCTTACAGAAGCGTCCCTTGCTGGTGCCCTGGTTAAAAGCCAACCCATTAAAAACCAAATTAAAATGTGTTTATAAGCAAAAGAATCATTTTATGAATAAATAACAAAATAAAATACAAATTATAAAGTTAAAACATAGACAACACTAAACTACGCTGTATGTGAAAGTGTGTGTGGTTTATATTTCAATACAATAGGCTACATATGTATACATATAAATATATATATATAAATGCTGATTTTAAAAACCTTTCACATAAATGTTTATAGAGAAGAGCATCTAAGAGTTGTAGTTTTATTTAAGAATTTAAATGCATGTCAAACACAACGGCTCATATAAAATATTTATACAAGAAAAATTTTGAATGCCGTTTTCTACAAATGGCCATTTAAAAGGAATTGAACTCATATTATGTAAAAGGCTTTTACTTTTAAAATGATGAACAAATTTGTTATTTTTTTATAATTGTTAATTCAATGGTGTTTGCTATTTTAGCTTGATGATTTGGATTTTGTGACATAATTGGTCACATTAAGTAATCAAAGAAGATTTAAACAACAATAATCAACTGCTGCCCATGACCGTTCCAAATAATTCTATCTAAGAAGCACTGAAAATTCCCACCTCAGTTAATTTTTTTAAGTATATCAAACTTCTTCTACACTACTGCGTATGTATCTAATGTATCTAAAAATTAATTCAACAAAGTTCCCACACAAATTGTAAAAACGTGACTTTTATAATTCTTGAATTGTTTGGAGGAGACCATATAGTAAATGGAAATCCCAAAAAAATATTTTTTAGGATTGCCTCCTCATTGTGTCCTCCTCAAGGAATATAATGAAGGAGTGTCATATTATCACATCGTAATGATGTGGTGCCAAATATGTAAATGTTACTTAAATCCTATTAAATATTTCTTAAGAACTAAAACATAAAACTTAGGTTTATAACAAATAGCTTCGAACACAAAATATCACAACATTATTTGTATTTCAATCCATATATCCATTTTTTTAAAAACACCTGAAATGTCAAAAAATTTAATTGGAACTTTACACATATAAATAACATATATCAAACGAAAAGTAAATAAATCATTTACCAAACAAAAATTACAACAAAAAAGCAATTACAACAAAAAACAACATAAATAAATAAAATTATAAACTTAGCTACTATATGCAAAAATTAATGTAATTAACCTACAGGATGCAGTGTTGAATATAAAAATAAAAGTAATTAAGACTCTAAAAGTTTTAATATTGATAAATTGCTTTGAATATATCACAATGGCGATGCAATGAGAATTAAAGTCATTGAAGGAGTGGGGGTTCTATGTGTCAGTTATTCACATTTTAAGTGACCAGAGTTCATATAAAAAGTAAAAAAATAACATTTTATCAGACTCTTTTTAAGGCAAGGGAGAAAAATAAATCAAATCACACAGCATCGTGATAGCTCTTACGTAATAACTCACCACTTGATACTCGCTGTTAAAAATAATTAACACTAATGTTTCCATTAAAATTATTAATGTTTGTTTTGTGTGTAAGCGAGTTATAAAAAAATTTGACTGATATGAAATTTTTTGTCCTCCAATGTCTACTTAATTGCAAAAAAATGTCACTTCACAGGAATATTCTGTGTCACAGGAATCGAAAATTTATATATAACATGAAAACTTGAAAAATTTTTTATACTTAATTCAATTCCAAGTCAGACACTAAACTACTGGCCTAATTTAAATTTATAAATCGTTCACAAAAGCATTCATTTTCACATAATGATATAAATTAAGACACTATAAGTTAGTAATAATAATACTTTTTACTGACAAATATATCTAACTAACCAAGTGATGTTATGTTTTTAGTATCATATATTTATATATCATCATTATGTGAAAATTAATATATATATATATATATATATATATATATACATACTAAAAATGTCAACCACAATTACCCGCTAGAAAACCATGAAACCAAAGAAAACAATATTAATCTTAGCCAAAATTGGTCAAAAGGACCGACACTCATTGCTCTTTGATTAGATTTACACAATACAGGAATAAGGCAGGGGACAAGAAAACCAGACAGAAAAATATATTCCACAAACAATGACAATGACGAAAAAGTTTCACCTCAAACCTGAACCTTTTAAATAAATCTTTAACAAAATTAATCAAAAGCTAGCGGAGAAAAAATTAGATTAATTTAAAGATTTCTCTTATATTTGTCATAGTAATAAGATAATGCATATTAATAGTTAAAAAGATTACTCTTGCTCAGAAATAGTTAATTGAAAAGTTAGTGTTGACAGAAAATCATCAATATTGTTCTAAATACCACTTAACACATTCTTCCATTTCTCTGTACTCTTTCACACGTACGTACTTACATACAGCTTATCAACGGAACGAAGAATATCAGTATTATGATTAAATATTTTCTAGTATTTAAAAGAGGCATTATTTATATTTTAGATGAAAAATATATATGAATAATTTTATTAATTACAAATATTACATTGTCTGTATATACAATATGCATTCACTCTTTAACACTATCAATGCGTATGGTATAATTATAGGTGTTTATGGCTTCCTCCCGACTGATCACCTAGATGAAAGCCTTCACAAACTTGCGTGCTTGTGCTTTCTATTACATATTCTATTATAGTTTTTATGTAAATTATGTACAATTAATTAAATTTTATATGGAACTAAGTACTTATGTCACAAAATAACATTAAAATAGAAAAAAATTTGTTGAATTAGGAATGATTCTTAGAAAATTACAGTTAGTAAATGTATGAAGTTCAATTAAAGAATAAAAAAAAATTATTATATTTTTATATAAATGCTACACATGATTTTTTGGACGCACATAAAACAACTTTCTCATTTTGGGTACTAATCATCACCATCCCAATTTTACAACCCAATACATATCTAAATACCAAAGAGGTAAGAATTTTCAAATGTTAAATACATGACAGAAATTTCTCCTATGCCAATCTTCAAAATTAAAAATATGACTAGGTCTATGCCGATGTTCGAAATCAAAAATATGGCTAGGTTACTAACAAACATAAGAAAAAGTACTTTCACAGATTACTAAAATATCTTTACCTTTAATATGGTGTTTTAAATTATTTGTTATGTGTTGCAACGTAACACTTTTTTATAATAAAACTTATACCTGATTTTGAATTTACTTTAATGCTTCTTTCTTGTCCTTTATCAACAAAACACGTCATACGTAAAATTCATCCATTAAATTGTAATCATTCATTTCAATCGACTAAAACACTACCACAATGCCTTTCATCAGTCTTGTAACTATCTCTTTAGGCAAATTTGATATTAGAGATAACATTTCAATTAAAACAAGCAACACACTGCTTTAATTGCGTCTTCAAAGTAATTTAAAAAATAATACCATCGAGGTAGAAGTTAAGACATTGCACGTAATACACATAAAACAACACAGCCAAAAATATACACACAAAAGACTTATTATAAAACAATTTTCACCAATGTCAACTACATCCCAACAGATCAATATCTGCGTACGTCATAACCAGGGCCATGATGTTACATTTTAATTTAGAACAAGACCCACCAATGTATTTATCCCATTAATGCTTAGGCGATATTGTTACAATAACCCCAGACACATAACGACACAACATTTACTTGTATGTTTTCAACTTTGCGACTACTTACTTATGCCTCTCTTGGCGGTCGCGAAGCATTGCCGTTGTGCATAATCTGGAATTAAATACAATGACGTGCAAGAGAGTCAAGTATAACTGTTATTTTAGGAATCCTAGCCAAAAGTAGAAATAACTATCTATGATCTACCAAAAGAGTGAATGAGAAAAATTATATACATACGTAAGGTAGAACATTACCTGTTAATGTTATAAGGCCTAGAGCAGTTTCTTGCCTTTGAAATGGTCACATAGACCCTGGTCCCGTTATCCACTAATCGGGCTATTTCTTCACCCTTCCATTTGTATGTGAAAACTGCACTCATATTTCCTGCAGATAAAATAATGTCATTTTTTATTTTCTTATTCTACTAAATCACATGTTATGCTTTTGGTTTTTCTTGCTAGTTTTAGAAAATTTAAACTATTTAGTGTTTTTTTGGTCATGCTCTTCCTGATAGTTTGCTGAAATATAAGATTCAATTACAGAAAAATTTATAATATGGCTAGACGTTTGATGCATTATACAACTAATAGAAGAAGTACATTACACATTTCAAATGTGAAATAGAAAACTGTTTCTTGAATGATGAATGGACTCGCTTAATTTTATTTGGCGACAATTTTTGCTGAATGAGGGTATGTCAAAAAATAAAATAAAAAACTAGATGAATAATTCCTTATATAACATTTTAATGTACTTAAAAAAAGCGCATTATATATATATATATATATATATATATATATATATATATATATATATATATATATATATATATATATCTACCTACGAAGGTGCTTAATTGTATCATTAACCTCTGAATTATCGTCGATCAAACCTTTCATTCTGAAAGAAATCACCGACTATGGAGAAAATCGAATTTCGAGCTGTCATCTAATTCTTGACAAAGCAAGGAAAACATAAGTCATATTAAATGAAATGTCATCGGAATAAACCATGACTTACAAGTGGCATAATCTCTTCGGACAAGGCAGAGATTCGATCCAAGACGACCTGCGTTCAGGACGGTCGCTCAAGGCCACCTCATCACATATTGTTGAAAATATTAAAAAAGTACTGAAAGATTGTATTGGAAGATGCCCGATTAAATAAGAAACAATTGGGAGAAATGAGCGGAGTGTGCCAAGATGCAGAGAGGAAGGATAAGGATGAAATTTTAATCCAAATGTCGTCACGTAAATGTGTCGTCATTTTCGTCACCCGTAAAGGGTGACGAAACTTGTGTTCATTATTACGAGCCTGCATCTAAGCCAGAATACATGCAGTGTTTTAAAAAGAGTATCCCATCTCCTAACAAGTTCGAGGTATCGCTATCGGCTGGAAAAGTCATGACGACGGTTTTCTGGGACGTAGAGGGTATCCTGCTCATTGACCTCAAAGGGTATTTCTACAACGGGAGAGTACCCGCTGATCTACTTGGAGCAGTTGAAAGAAAAATTGAAGAAGAAAAGGCGAGGGAATTTAGCGAAAGGCGTTCTGCTATTGCACGACAATGCACCTATACACAAGGGCAATATAGCGATGAATGCCCTTCACAACTGCGACTTTCCGACATTACAACAGCCTCTCAGCCCAGAGTTCACCTCCTGCCAGTATTATTTGTTCCCAAAAATGAAAAAAAAGCTTCACGGAAAAAACACAGCGATGATGAAGAGGTCAACTCTGCAATTTCATCTTATTTTCAAGATAAAGAGGAAAACAAATGTTTGGAGGTATATATAAATTAATCGGTAGATCTGAGAAATGTATAAGCTAAGGGAGAATATAATGAAAAGGAAAAAGAGCACCACGTTTTTTTATCTTCCTTCCACTCTATTCCGCGAACTATTTAACCTCCACTCGTAGATAATGACAATTGGATGGATTGGTTGGTACATTTCCATTCTTCGAACCTAAGCTGACTTGGCGAGAATATATCATCAGAGTGTGATAAATTTCCAATACGTGTTGATCCGTATGTATAAATATGAGTGTGTATGTGTGCGTGTGTGTATACAAACATATATATATTTATAAATGGTCATCTAATATTCCGGCCAACGAGGTCGCCACCCTTAATCTTACTCTAGCAATTCCTTAATATTAGCGACACATAAGGCTTCATCAGCAGTTAAAACCAATAACCAAATATTTCTAACCGTATCAATCTTGTAAAACGGGTTTAAGGTACCTAGAATTACAAATCGATTTTAAAGCATTTTTCATGTGTCTATTGACAATATTTTAATATGAATTTAAGTTCAGAGTAATTTTTGTGAAAATATTCTATATTACCTATATTAAATAAAAAATAGACTGTCGCATTCCACTACTTCATTGTTTTGCGATCTTTCTCCCGATCAAGTCGAAGCATGCTGCATACGAGTCTTTTAATCTGCTAAACGCGCCGTGAAACCCTTCAACCGATCGCAACTATTTGGCACGCGACACAATCACGCGGGCCATAAGCCGGCAGGTGAATCCAACGCGCGGGGCTTCGACGTCCTCGCCCCTGAATTACCGACAAACTACCCGCAAGCGCGCCCCACTGCCGATACCGCCATTTTTCCTGAGTGCGGCGCCATTTTATGATCCTGTTAACGGCTTTGCTTGGAATGTCAATGAGACATATTTATGCCGGTTTCGTTTCGCTTCACGCACGTGACATGGCGAAAGTGGATTTAAGATTGTTACGTCAATCGGATTCTTGTAAGCCTAGCTGATTCTCCAATTTTTGGCCAGATTTATACAGTTTGTTTTTTTTTTCAACCAATTAGCGTAGTTAACTTTTTAATAATAGACTCTATCTAATGAAAATATTGATAAACTAAGAGCTATTTTAAGGTCCCAGTTATCATCGAGGGTCAATATTTTAACAAATTAAATATATGTATAAACGAAACGATCCTCGAAAGGAAGAAAAAAACAAAAAAAACCTGTTTAAAAACGACCCGACATGTTGAAGTTTTTACGAATGAATTTTAAAAAATGTATTAAAATCAGAAAAAACTTTGAAGGTTAACCACATAATTTAAATTCTGTCTGGAATAAAGTCGTTAATTTCCAATAATAAAATATTATACAATATAAAATTGGATAAGTTCATCCAAAACTAGTAAGAAAGATAAAACCAAGGAAGAAGGAGTTAAGATGCAAATGCAATATTTGGGAAAATTTTAAGTCGGAAGCATCTCTGGAATCGGGGAGAAAAAACCACTTGATTTTAAATGTTTGTTAGAGCAGTACGCCATAAGTACTGAAGCAATTTGAATGAGTCTGTTTTAATAGATAGGAGCTTCAAGAGAACATTACAAAATCTCTCCCGCTCAGTTGTCGCTGAAGGATGGCAGAGACGCAGGCGCATTAACTTTGTGAGCTTGAAATTAATTATGTGATTTCAATTTGTATAAAAATTATGATTTTTAATCAAATTCACTATTTCGAAATTCAAAACATGAATTGTTTTTAGTTAATTTAAAAAAGCCATTTTTAAATTAACCAAAAACACCAACAACAAAAACAACAATTTGTTTTAATACGACGTTTTAGAAAATTACTGCCACATAATGTTTAATTGGAGTAGTAGGATTATATTTTGATTAAAAACTTCCATTAATATGTGCGAAAAAAAGGATAAGGTAAAATCTCGATATAAATTGAGTATTATTCTTTAGAAGATCTACTTTGAATCTCAATTTAGGTACGATAAGACACCGAGTCTTAATTTAGGTACCATGAGGAATTTCAAGTTTCAATTTAAGTACTTTGATTAATTAAAAACTACATATTGGTATATATAGTACTCGCTCAATTAGGTACCATAAGGTTCGAGTAATTTTATATTTTAATGTTCCGTATCAAAGGTCAAACCAGACCCTTATGATCTCACCTCGGTAGCCAGCGGTAAATTCGGTATCGTCCGACAGTGTCCTAGGCCTTTTAAATCTAAACCGTGTAAATTAGGCAGCTGAAATGTGACAATTGTAAAATTGAATGATCCAAATCTATTTCAGGAAAAGAAATTAAAATATTGTATTGTCATAAGAGTCATCAAAATAAAAACAAATTAATTATTGGAAGATGATGTTATGTGGAGCTTATTCATGTGTAAAAAAAGAAAAAGAAATATTTCACAAAAAGCAACGAATATAAATGCAATTTAAATTTCTCCTCTTATCCCCTTATATAAAACACGACTCGCCGCAAATTTTTGGAAAACTTTAAAATGCACCTTCCAAAATTCAACAATTTTATTATTTAAATCGAGTTTATAAATAATGACGAATACAAATTCCTCAAACTAAAACACATATACAAAATATTTTTCTAATTTAAGTATTTATTAAATCATTACAATGTTAATAACAGAGCATAAGTTGTACAAGCACTGTAGATTCAAAAATTACGCACGTACCCACACGCGACTGGTAGGCGTATGAAGTTTGCCTACTTTGCTTGTGAAAGTTGAATAACCAAAAGTAATAATAAGACAATAATGTTAAGACATCTTATGCATTTTGGTAATAAATAATCATCGACTCCTATTTCACTGATTTTTGTTAATTAACAAACTTCGAAACAACAGTTCATTTGACGAATTGGCATTTGAAGTTGATCACAATGGGCGATCAAAAAAGAAGTCGCCGACAGTTGTCTATTGTTTACATATTCACTTCACGTGTTCTTCGAGTTTAACTCACTACCCACTACATAATCTTTCCCATGAGTGACGTCATTTTTAAATCTCGTTAACGGTTTCGCTTGTCGGAACGTCAACCGACAACTCCTCCACCTCCAGAAGTCTCGTGTCACTTAACGAAACGTGATTCGGTGAAAGCCGAACCTAAACTTTGGCGTTAAATATAATCTGATTGTCGTTCCGTCACCGCGACGAAAACGAAAGTATCCAATTTCGTCGCAGCTAGTATCCTTTCTAGCTGCGACGGGTCATCGGTCACTTTAAAGCGGTAGCTTAGAAATCTTTCAAGCATTCACTATAGAAGTACACACTACATACACTACTAGATTCGTCGCGCACGTAAAGATGCGCCCGTCACGTTATTATGACAAGAAACAGTTATTGTGTAATGTATACTATACAGTGCATTCAATACTGACTAAATAAGAAGTGAAAAGTTGAAATAAAACGTAAAACACGATATTTTTCTAATCGAATGCAAAAGAAAATTACGCATAACCCTTTTTAACACATCTAATACCACTAACGCACGCACGCAAGTTCACACTAGCCGTACGCAACCGCTATATTACCCGAGCAGTGCTGATGATACACGCGCGCAAGTATCGTGTGTATGAAAAAAATGACATTTATGAATATTATTTTGAATTTTCCGAAAAAAGCCATCTTTTAAATTTTACTTTGACGACAATCAATTTTTCAGTCAACGAATAACGTCTTTCCTTGTATATATATATATATATATATATATATATATATATATATATATATATATATATATATATGTATATATATATATATATACATATTTTTTTTTCGTTCAATAATTTTTTTATTGATTCGTGAGAAACAAACTTTCGATTAGTGAAGAATAGCTGCCTAAAGTTCACTTGTGTACACAGACACTGCGTTGACAGTATTATAGAACAATAGATAACATTTTTGATGTAGACAATAACATTATTGAGGTAGACAGTATTATAAAACAATAACATGTTTGATGTAGACAATAACATTTTTGAGGTTGACAGTATTATAAAACAATAGCATTTTTGAGGTAGACAATAACATTTTTGAGGTTGACAGTATTATAAAACAATAACATTTTTGAGGTAGACAATAACATTTTTGAGGTTGACAGTATTATAAAACAATAACATTTTTGAGGTTGACAGTATTAAAAAAACAATAATATTTTTGAGGTAGAAGTACGTCTCAACCGGCATTAAACGAAGGTCTTTCCCAAGGTAAAATGTGACAAATTATGTCGACCGTTTTATATTTCCGAAATGAATTGTGGTAGAAAAATAAAAGAGTCTGGAGTAAAGCATATCGATAAGTAAAGGCAGACAAAACTTGAAAATGAGGTAGTGTGTGAATTAAACTGATAATAGTATAACACAGTCAAAATAGGGTATTTGACTAAACTGTTTTATTACTAAAATTACAAAAAATAAAATACGCAATTTAAGTTGTAAATTGCGCATTGTAATTTTATCACTTTTTGTGTGGAAACTAAATTCATAATAACTTTTCCTATTATGAACCAATACGAATAGTCTGCATTTTGCCCAGTTCAATCCAATTAGTTTTTCTTTACTTTTTGTAACACATAAGTTTAAATTTGTTGGTGGAATAACGTAAGATCAGAACTAATTTAGAACTCCTAAACTTATAAGTTTTGTTCATTTTGCTGTATACTATGAAAAAAAGTCCGTTGTCAATCGTATGCTCCTCTCGTATTTTACGAGTCTTTGAAAATATATATAAGTACTTACTAACGTACGTACGTACACATATACATACACACAAGCTCTGACGTGATTCGTGCTTACCCTAAGTGGATCCATTTCCATTGAAAACACCCTTTTTCACTTACTTTCATTGCCATTTTTGTGACAGTACAAATATCATTAATGAGACTGCACTCCAATTTATAAGTTCAATATAAAATTTCAACTCTGGCGTCCTTATAGCATTGCAATATTTAGTTAAATTTCATACTATTTTAAAGGAATCAAGTCGTAAGACACTAACACCGTCTATCCTGTATTTTTAGTATTATATTTTATTATAAAAAGAAAATTAACGCCATCTGTTCCTAAATTCACAAACTTTATCAAAAGAGATACAGTAGTGGTGTAGTTCTACGTTTGAAAGCTGCAGTACAGTTGCTACTGTGGCGCTCCAATTTTTTTTCTTAAACCAATGAATACTTACTGCTGATAACAATTTTATTACTACAATTGTAAAACAATCGAAACGAATTTTAATTGAGTAATAACACCTTATCTGTATACCCGATATTTTCTGTCCGTTTGCATTGTACGTATACGTAAGTATTGCGTTAGTGAACGTGGCCAGATCAGCGAGACGTGCTTCAATGTTCGGCTATCCGCTCGTGCCGCCTCTATTGCACACTTCCTCTGCCTTTGCTTTTGTTTAAGAGAAAGTGTATTTATTTACCGATCAAGCAGTCTTAGAACGCAGCCAGTCAAGTTTGCGATCGCTCTTGCGTATTTGAACTGTCATCTAGTATATTATTTTTTTGAATTATAGTAACTTCGATGCGGAACGTTAGATTTCAAGCGGCCATATATAATTAAATAATAAAGCGAACAAAATGTAATTAAATCTTTACTTTTTTTTAGGCCAATGTCTGATAATTATTTGATTGCAAACTCTGCTTCGGTTACAACCAAATACTTCGATAAACTCCAGTTGGACCAAAATGGGTCTACCATTTTCTCTGCAGAGAGTAGTTTGAAAACAGCTTTTGCACCGGTTGCAAACAGCTCTAGAAATTGTAGCAGAATTAATTAAATCTTAGCTTGAACTTTAAGTCGAATAGCTATTTTCTCGACAATTGTTATTCATCAGTTCTAAAATCCCGCGTGCTTGGTATTACTGCCCGAGCACTAATAACTTAATTTAAAGTTCCTTGGGGAACATTTGATAAAAGGAAACAATTATTTATTTGTACTTTAGTTCTTAATCTGTACCTTAAGCATTATCTCAGTGCAAATTTAATTCGAAACGGATAAGAACTTTTTACGTGTTGCTTAAACATATAACCGTACCTCAGGGAACATTTGAAATTGGTAAAATTTGGCCTAAATATTATTTTTCCTAAATAAAATAATTCTGGTGAAAGTTTCATAAAATAGGTCCAGTATTTTGGGTGATACTCGAGCAAACGGAAAAGTGGCACAAAAGAAACCTTTGACAATTCTAAAACATTAATTTTAGGCTTTGATAAGTCTAAATAGAATATTTCACAAATTGTTTCCAAAATATATTCAATATTATATAAAAATATATTAGATATCCAGTTTTATTTATTGTTCCATCCATTATATTAAAAAAAATTAATGCAACGATATATTTTTTTGGCCTTACTATGTAGATGGACCGAACTATTTTTGAAAGAGGACACATAAAAAGTCCGAAAAGTAATTAAACCATTTAAAGGAAATGAAGGAAAGTATGGGATTGTACGGAGACGAGACTATCATATTCGCATATACTCAGAATAGCATAAGATGCTCTATTCCATTTGTTTAATTTATTTTTGGAATTTCAGCAAAATTTGAAAGATAAAGTAATTTTGTGCGCCGTTTCTCTTATAACGAAATTATCAAGCACATTGAGCTTAAAATTTTAAATAAAAATTTAGCAAACGCCGCATCAGTAGACGGAGTGATCGAACAAATAAACGCTTTTTTTTTCTATTGTACCTTGCCTTTATTTGACTTAATACGGACTGTGCCAACTGTGAAACTACTGTAAGACTAATAACGACTGTAAAACTAAATAACAGCGCGTCACACGATCAGATAAACGACGGTCAGACGCCAAGCCAATTGGGTATTTGACTATTTTTTTTTAATTTCATTAATCATAATTTCAAGGTACAAGCTGATGAAGAGCGAAAAAGTTTTTTAATAATCTTAAAAATTGACCGATTTATAAAAGCTTAAAGTTAAGCTTTAGAGAAGGACGGCAATACTGTGTTGTGAGGTCATTTTTAATATTGCACATTATATTCTACGAGAGGAAAAGAGACAGGGATATACCCAACTCTATCGGTATCTTCAAATTTAGAACCTTACAACTGGCTTATTTTTCAATAAATTTTTGAATTTGTTTTAAAA
Source organism: Druceiella hillmani (assembly GCA_039881145.1). NCBI lineage: Eukaryota > Metazoa > Arthropoda > Insecta > Lepidoptera > Hepialidae > Druceiella > Druceiella hillmani. The sequence goes on from JAYKKI010000029.1 coordinate 19,350,408, forward strand.
ATTAGTTTTTAATTAACTTATATTTCACAGTATTGTACGAAAAATATCAAAATTTAGAATGAGTCAAGTACCGTATTCCATTTCGCTCTTACATTTGTCAAGTTTCAGCACAGAACTCAAATTAATTCGACGCTGTTAAGTCGGTTTCCCTGCCGCCAAACGGAGCCTTAGGGAGAGCGGTGATTCGAGACGTGCAAAAAGTCATCTCGCAACAGCGGGCGCACAAGGCGCACATCATCCCGCGTTAGTTCCGCACGTAGCCGCGGTCGACGACTGGTCAATGCCACGGCCGCGGAGGATGAACGCGATAAGCGCAACGATCGTGCAATCGCAGCCAGTGTGCAAATCCTGGCGCTGAAATTCACCGTGTGCACGATTGCTGCCGTGTCGACATGGCGCAATGGCAGAACGTCTTTAGATGCGCTTTTAGATATATAACAAAGACTGCTAAGCTCAGCCATCATTGAGAATAGAATATCTGGGCCCAATACTATATGGAGTTTCGTCAGCCTCTTTCTCAAGGAGGTTTCCTTACTACGAGGGGTCAGTACACACCAAGTCACGTATAAAAATATTTTCTATTAAACTATTTGGCATACAAAACTGTTTACAAAAAAACAACATTTGTCAAAATTCTCCCACCGGAGTTGAAGACTTCCCTCCGCATGACCCGGGCTTCCAAAATTAGTGAATTAATGAATTAATATACATTTTGAAGTAAAAAAAAATTTCAGTTTATTTAAGTCGTTCGTATGAACTTTTTACAGACCCAACTACACGTAATAAGTTGGCCGCTACTACTCGCGAACTAGTAGAGCCTGCTTAACTGTGATAATTTTTCTTTTAATCTCGTTATATATTTATTATTTATATTACTATTGTAAATATTCTTCAAATATCTGATATATATATATATATATATATATATATATATATATATATATATATATATATATATATATATACCTACGCACACACACATACACGCGTAAATGCCAAATTTAAGCTTTATCGCACTAAAAGATTGTGAGTAACATGACCGCGACATACAGACAGATATGGCGGAACTATAAGATTGGTTACGGACCCCTAAACACGCTTCTATAGAGAAAATGAAAAAAATAAGCTCCCTAAGCTTTATTTAACCATCAATCCGGCAAACGAAAAAGTTTATACTTGTTTATGAAGACAAAATAGTTTGTAAAAATAATATTTCTACGGAACTCTTTGAATCAGCGAGATGAAATAAAGCCTAGTCCTTTTATACCCTCTATCCTCCACTAGCCACTAGCTCTAAATCCGGGGTAATATATAGAGAATCGGAGCAAATTATTAACCATGTAGCAACTCATCTTTATCTACAGGATCTGTATCACGTCAAAATGGATTTGTATGACACGAGTAATAAAATGTTTATCTATTTAACATTCACAATATTTTCTTTGAAAAAAATGCTACATTCATAATATAATGTTGCTTTCACTATTACAAGGCGTATATTCTCGTCTCTAGAATCTAATAAAAATCTAGCATTCTTAGCAAGTCATGCGTCTGATTAATAAAACTTTACGGTATCCTCTTCAAGTATTTTCGGTTCTGCTGAGTATTTTCTCACCGTCTATTCCATTTTCGTGTCTAATTAACACAACAAATTAATTAATTGTCTTAACCTAACATAATTTCTAGTTCGTTCATCCTCACATGTGCTTAGATAAACGAATTTATATTTAGACTTTTCCTAATCAATAACCAGATCCAGAAACATCTAAGAATTGGCGGACGATCAGCGGCGCCCCAGTTTTCAAATACTATCCACTTCATATACGCATCAGCTCCCATAAAACAACGGAATGAATTAGCTGTTTTATGCGAATCAATAATCAGTATTCATAGCATTTGGAACCAGAGCATACTGTCTACTTCAGACCGTTGGCTAGATATGTGTAGACCCTAAAAAGGCAGTGTGACCTCCATATATAACATTTTTATTTTATGTATGGTGGACATTATACCTTCTTTAAATTATTTCAACTCAGTCCGCACATCATAAACTTGCGCGCCTACTTATCACATCGTGATTGTGGTTCTGGTGGTTCAGTACTGAATTATAAATCAGAACATCGTATCGTGATGTGTTGGTGTGTTGAGTACCGAATTATAAATCAAAATAAAAGATCGCGCTCCGTTGCTAAGTCTTAGAGAAGATTTTAAAAATAGCAAATAAAATCTCAAACGATTCAAAATTTAACGTGTTAATCCTATAATCTATCCTTCAAATATATGAACTATTAATGGGTAATTCTTTTTTAAAATTAGTCCGCAATTTCCGCGATGGATGTGGGTAATTATGGATATTAGGGGTTTCGGATTTAACTTACTTATTCTTTAACGTAATTTTAATATCCCAAAAGGGACAACACTTTCCAGGAAAATACTTACAAGACTGATTACGACTTAAAACGACTTACTGAATAAATTTTTGAAACCATATTCAAATTATCGCCTGAACATTTTAACAAAATGAGCAATCGTATGACCTACATATACCTTTCGGTACTTTAAGACAGCTCGGACTATTTTGGATATCAAACACAGGGCGCGCCGACCGCCAGGAATACTAGGCGTGACAAAGGGTCACACGAGGGACTCAAACGCACAGGAGGGAGTGTCACGTGTCGCGTCAGTAGCTGACGCACGCAACGGCGCGAAACGTTTTGTTAAACTACTTTCTAGGTCTCAATTTTGTAAAGATCAGTGGTCCAAAACATTTGGATTAAAATCCCGCTTAGAGAAAGAAAATATTTTCTTTGTTCAAATAGATTTCAATCTCCATACAATATTGAAATAGCAAACTGAAACCTCCCCCCCCCCCTTTCCGCTATATTAAAATTTCTTAGCCTTCAAATCTGTGTAATAGGTACAGATAGAAAATTTGTCGTGTCTGTGATAAAACCAAAGTAGTTTTATTTGTAATACTAACGCAGCCACAAAGCCTTAGGAATAAGTTCCGATTTTCGGCATAACATAAAAAAAACAAATGGACCAGTGGAACGGACGATATATAAAACAAACCTAGAAATTTTATCGTACGCACTCAGATATGTTTCGAGTTCGTGTTCAAAAATTGGAAGACTACTTGAATAAACATTATCGTATGTAATCAACGTTTACATTCGTTTTGACAAGATCTTTGGAAAGGAGCCAGAATTGTGTTTATCACCGTACAACAACATTCACTTCTTATTTTCATTCAAACCGGAAGGGAAATTAAAAATGTTGTTTCGCCAACCGCCCATTTTTACCGCCCTCGATAACAACATTCTTGTTTTTACAAATATAAACATCGTGTGTAAACATTGAGAAAGGCAAACAGTCTTAAAATTTAGTTTAATAACACCGATTAAAATAATTAAAAGAAGCAGTGGCCAGGTTTGGGGGGACGGGGGAATTTTTTAAGTACCTAATTTTTATTATAGTTATGAGGTTATAGGGACACATTTTTTCCTATAAACACACAAACAATTTTGTTTTCTCCATGTACACTAGCGGTGGGTTGCTGCAGTCACTAGCCAACGCCATATTGCAGACATGTATGAGTAAATGTATGTATACATATACACGCGTTGGTTCAGTTGGCACGTTTACTAATGGTTTTATCACTTAACGACTCCCTCGTCCGATATATTCACTTAATACCTCGTTTGGACTTGCAGACATGTTATACCAATGACATTGACACATTTTTTAGGTTATACACCAGAGAAATCTTTTATTATGGGCTCGGTATCTCCACTGCCCCAATGAACATCGATAAACTTTCATTATCACTACCATTACGTGTAAACGAGCTGTCAATTTGATATTTAGATTAACAAAACTATTTCACTATTTTAAACTTGTACATTATTTGAATCAATGTGCTTTATGGTAAGAGTGAATATTAAATAATATTCATTGCTAATTCTGTCTGCCTTGATATTTCTGCAAATCCAAAAAAAATCAGCCACCCTAAACAATATTTACAATAAGATTAAACAAAGAGAGCATGACACATTCATAGACTAATTCGGTATTACAAAGAAGTGTTTTATCACAATTAAAAAAAAAAACAAGGGAACAAATGCGATATTTGATGTTCAATTTACGATCTATGGACATTTCTACTAATTTAACTACATAACTACTTGAGTAGTTATGAAATGGTAGGGATTTTAGAGGCCTATCTATAAAATCCCTACCATTTCATAACTACTCAAGTAGTTTCGAAAATAAAGGACAGCCATATTCTTTTTCATATTTTTCAGTATATCTCTGAAGATCCACGTTTTTCGAGTATTTAATTGCCCCCCCCCCTCAAATTTTAATATAAGTATCTTAAGTGTTTGACCTGCACATATTGAAATATGTTGTTTTATTACTATGCTAAATTTTAAGTTTTTACGTCAAGCGGTTTCTAGCGGTTGTAATCTACAGGCAGACAGATGGCCACTCCGAGTGATTTTATAAGGGTTCAGTTTCCCTTTTGAGGCACGGAACCCTACCTTTTAACACTTCTTTTTAGAGCCTCTAAACTACTGAGCAAATAGTAAAAAAAAATATTTCCACCGACACATGTTACACTTTTCCATATACGTTTACTAGGTAAACATTTTTACTGCAGTATTTTCTCCGTTGGAGGATTAATCTTATTTATTTTTTCCATTAACCATAGCCACATTCGCGAACCCGCCGGCACAATTACATCTTCGATACGGGTTAAATCTAGAGGCATTACCGAAACCCTCGGTCCCTTCAACAGTCGCACGGAGCCTAATTTATAGGTCAACCCACGCGACCGATTACGTCCGAACTTAATCCGACCGCAGTTCGTTAAATCCAGATGGGACACCCATATAAATAATATCCCCCTGCCGTCTCTCGACGCGCGGCGTGCAGGGTCTTATCTAGAGGGCCGGGATAAATACCTACTATCAACGAGATCGCTCTCTGCCACCGCCAGTTGTAAGTGTGATGCGAAGTGGGAGTAAAGCTTAGTTCACAGCATGTACGTACGTCGTTTAGGAAAATGGAATCTTACCATAAAAGTGTTAAGAAAAAAATATAATTAAATTTATAAGTCTAGGATTTCGTATCTCAAAAAGGAAAAATGGAATTTTTATACAATTACTCACATTCCTATCTGTCGGTCATGTTAGTTTTTTGCAGAAACCATTTGATGCAGAAGCTTGAAATTTGGCATAGTAATAAACTACCCCACATATATTCACATAAACATACTACCCCACATATTTTTTTTTAATTCCATACATAGTGTGGGGTACAGTTTGAAAGGGCCTATAATAAGGGCTTCAAAGAATTTTTTTGTCATAATTTTAATTACATCTTTAGAGATTTATTGAAAAATACGTAAAAAAATGTATGTTATCTTCCTTCCTTATTTACGGAAATATCCAACGCAAAATTACGAAAAAATAGAGTTTTAGAAGACTAGGTAAAGGTTGTAGGAAAAGAATAGCAATTATCCTAGATATTATAATTTTTGAAATATTCTCCATGTTTTTTACGCTTGTACAAAAAACAGTAATTATATATATGTGTGTGTGTATGTGTGTGTGTGTGTTGCGAAAAATTAATATTTGTAACTAGCTTAACAGAAATATTAAGTGCCATTAAATATTTATAAGTGCCTAAAAGGTGTATGAAACCATAAAAATTCGAGTTCCACTCGTACTCGACGGGTTTTTATATTGGTTTTGCTTTTTCAATTATGCGATTGTGTAGATTTCTCATCTTTTTACGTCTCGATGGGTATTTTTGACAATTAAAATCGTTCACTGCCTGCCATATATTTCACAGGTGTTAAAATATGGTTTAAAAAATTAAGACATCTGTCAAGTCACTACTATAGTTTTCCTACAATCTCTGTGTTGTTACTTTCTTATGATTTTATGTTTTGGTCAAGTCTAGGTCGGATCAATTCAAATCTCGGAAATGGGGCGTAGTACATATTTTTTTGCATATTTTTCAATATATCTCTAAAGTTATAATACCTAACATTATGAAAAAAAACGAGTGTGCTATAGACCACACGACTGAAGTAAAACTTCAAATTCACAAAACATGAACTTTAAAATGAGTTTACAATTTTATTCACTTTAAACGTAGAATATTTAATGTATTGAATAAAATAATAATTTATAAAATTGTTCAAGAACGAAATGAAATTACAAAATAATAAAAAAATCACCGTTCGCGTAACGCTAGCAAACTCGCATATATATATATATCTCACTTCTCTTCGCACTGCTCTTTCTTGCTCCTACAGTGTGATAGAGACAATAGGCTTGCACTGTGTCTTAGATATACGAAACATAACAGGCTATGAGAGAAAGAGAGAAAGAAAATGTGTGCTCGCACCTCTCTCTCTCTTGTCCCTATAGTAATATACGAAACGTAACTCTCTCTCTTTCCGTCTTCACTAACTTATATCTCCCTCTCAACTTCCGTTCGCCTCGCCCGATCACACTTTTCGTAAAGCTCTCGTCACGCATTCACCAGCTTACTCCCCAAGTCAAGCGTGCGTAAAGAAGTTTTACTTCAAATTTTTTCGAAACTATATATATATATATATATATATTTATAATTAGCCTTTTGAAACGATACCTCACACTAGATGTGTACAGAATTTTAAGACGTTTTTCCGAGTATTTCATTTTTCCGTTTTAAAATTTCCATATAGATATTTTGGAGTATAACGTGCGATGATTTATTTAACATGTGCGGGTGAATATACTTTATTACTATGCCAACATTTCGGGTTTCTACGTCAAGTCGTTTCTGAGAAAATTGACATTATAAGGGTTCCGCTTATTCTTTTGAGACAAGGAACCTTAAAAAGATAGAAAGAATATTAAAACAAAACTAAAGGGAGTTTACAATGTAAGAAATTATCTCTACCAACTTGCCAAATGTTTAATTATTGGATTTTCAAGAAATATATAAGATACTGGATTTTTAAGACAAATACGAGTAATTATATCTCCACTCAATATGTTTGTGTTCCTTAAAAATTTGAGTTACGTTAACTGTTATCGTAACAGTATAATTTCAATTATTCTGTTTAAACCGTACTTAAGAAAACACTTGCCCGTACATCCGTCCGCAGTATACCTACTCGTAAATAGAAACTGTATCATTTGGCCAAGACGAAATTTGGAATGTATTACCTAAGAACCCGGCGTTATTCGGTTTGACTTGAATGAAGGTATATGGTAGAGCCGACCCTTTAATTTGCCTAAATTAAAATTGAATATTAGATTTTATAAAAACATATCCGAATACAAGTTGACAAAATCACTAACCTTTTTAAGTTGATCAATGTTAAATTACTCGCTTAATCCAAATACCATTCTAGGTAGCACGAAACCACAATCGCGATTTACACAAGTCAAGATAAGAATGTGGTACTCGTACGAACCGCTGATAAAGCCCTGAACGGCTTTGCGTTTATCTCAATTTCACACAGATTAAGGTCACAAGTAGATGAATTTTAGTAATGTTTTCTGTAGTCGTCACAGACGTAAACGGACGCATCTATAGATATAATAAAATTGTAACAGTGTGAATTCTGAACATTGAATATATTAAAAAAAAGTGATTGATTTAGCGTATAGAATGATAATAGAAGCCATCATTTCTTTAAATTTTTTGTCTGTTTACATGTTAATTTGAGCCGGTATTACGCAAACTCTACTGGACGGATTTTTATTAAATTTGGTACGGTAACAATATATACCCGTAATACGTAAGAGAAAAAAAAACAAAATTTTTTCCCTAATTACACGCAAACAAAGTCGTAAGCACAGTTGTATATATTTGATTCCAAAATCATATTTGTTTGTTCAAAAATAAACAAATACCACTCAAAGTTTCTGTAACTTATAATTTATTTCAAGAAGAAACGTGTAAATGAAAATCACGTATACTATTGAATTAATTATATTCATGTCTCTAACGAGTACATTAATAAATCAAAGAAAACTGGAAATAGTTAAGAGTATGAAGACATGCAAACACAAAATATTTTTATCCATATTTACCGAACAGTTATATCCTTATAATCATATATATTTAACAGTATTTTTCTTTGGCTTTAAAGAAAAATTTAAAAAAACAATAAATAGGCTATTTGACTTAAATGTTTAAATTGTTTGAAATTGTTCTATTTTACATTATAAGCACACTACATTTATATTTCCAGTATATTTGCCGTATTTTTTATATAAATCACTTTTAAAGTTTGAATTTTCGAACTCGCGCTAAAAACGCAATTTCTGTAATGGCAGCTAATGTGACATCACACGCAATGTAAACAAACAGTCCTGCCCGCTGAAGGAGATTATTATTTATTTTCATATTAAAATGGTGTATAAATAATATGTAGTGACACAATGTACAAATACGTCTACAAAAAGTATACACAAAGTGTTCGTTACAGTGCCAACGAATGTTAAAAAACAAAAAAAGTGGCTGCAATTAGCCCAAAGAGATTCAAACAGCATTGTAGCTCACTCAAATATTTTTATGTGTGAAAATCATTTCGATATAAACTTATGGTAAATATATGCGGTAAGATATAAGGGGAAGATATAAACCTATGATATAAATATTTGTGTTTTAAACATTATTATCGATATCAATGCCTATAAACCAAAAGAATAACAATATTAAATGTCGGTATGAATGCGTTTTAGTACCAATTATATTTTTACAATTGTTAGTATTTGTATAAATTTTAATTTTTGATATGATATGAAAGAATATACATTAAAAACTATATGTTTAAAAAAATTCTGCAGCAGACAATTATTTATCATAAAAAAATCAATTTAAAAAATTTAATTCGTGATGACTTGTTCGCGAGGGAATATATTTTAACATTTTCTTTCCAGTTAGTTCACTTTATCTCTTATCGCTAAGCACTTTTTTTTAGTTAGTTCATTTTATCTCTTATCGCTAAGCACTTTTTTTTAGTTAGTTCATTTTATCTCTTATCGCTAAGCACTTTTTTTTAGTTAGTTCATTTTATCTCTTATCGCTAAGCACTTTTTTTTAGTTAGTTCATTTTATCTCTTATCGCTAAGCACTTTTTTTTAGTTAGTTCATTTTATCTCTTATCGCTAAGCACTTTTTTTTAGTTAGTTCATTTTATCTCTTATCGCTAAGCACTTTTTTTTAGTTAGTTCATTTTATCTCTTATCGCTAAGCACTTTTTTTTAGTTAGTTCATTTTATCTCTTATCGCTAAGCACTTTTTTTTAGTTAGTTCATTTTATCTCTTATCGCTAAGCACTTTTTTTTAGTTAGTTCATTTTATCTCTTATCGCTAAGCAATTTCTAAAATATATTGTTATTTCTATACGTTTTTTTATATAATATAAACTTATTCTTCCACAAATTAAAAGCAATACGCTTATTTACGTTATAATCTAACAGGATGACCCCGAATTGTGGTATATTTTCGATGTTGTCAAATAGCCTATTGTAAAGATACCTGTCAAGGAAATAATAAGTATACTAACAGCATAATTCTTAAAAATAAATCAAATTGCTAATAAATAATTTCGGGAAAAATAACTATTCCCATCAGTTTATTCTCAAAATTCGGTGGCTTGAGAGAAAAGAATAGTATCATGTAACTTTACGAGTAGAAAGAAAAGGACGGAGCTATTTAGTCGACGATGACAGTTGTATACTTTGCCTAGGTGAGATGCATTTTTGAGGTTATTTTGAGAGAGGAGATGCATTTTTGTATATTACATTGTTTTGTTGCGCGTCAAGTAAGATTTATTCGTCGTGTCACTTTAAAAACGTCAGCCGTTGAAAAAAAAATTGTCGAAGTTCGATAGACGAAAGTATTTTACAAAAGTAATATTTGGCACCGTAAATGGATCCGAGACGTCCCTCAATTATCGAGTAAGCATTTTAAAAGCGTTTCTGCAAATGCAAAATATTTTACAATTAATGAAACTACGTGATGTATAGTATTATTTCTACTTTCTTTAAGTTCTTTACCACGACCTAGGTTTCGTTGTATTGCAACATCTTCAGGTGGACTATTAGCAAAGATATAAGCAAAATATTTTCTATGAGATGAAGTATACTATATAATGACGTTTGTTGGTATCTAATTTAAAACATAACATAATTGTTGTACGGCAACTAACTATAAAATTAGTCACAATTAAATTAAACTACGTGATGTAGTATTATTTCTACTTCCTTTAAGTTCTTTACCACGACCTAGGTTTCGTTGTATTGCAACATCTTCAGGTGGACTATTAGCAAAGATATAAGCAAAATATTTTCTATGAGATGAAGTATACTATATAATGACGTTTGTTGGTATCTAATTTAAAACATAACATAATTGTTGTAAGGCAACTAACTATAAAATTAGTCACAATTAAATGAAACTACGTGATGTAGTATTATTTCTACTTTCTTTAAGTTCTTTACCACGACCTAGGTTTCGTTGTATTGCAACATCTTCAGGTGGACTATTAGCAAAGATATAAGCAAAATATTTTCTATGAGATGAAGTATACTATATAATGACGTTTGTTGGTATCTAATTTAAAACATAACATAATTGTTGTACGGCAACTAACTATAAAATTAGTCACAATTAAATGAAACTACGTGATGTAGTATTATTTCTCCTTTCTTTAAGTTCTTTATCACGACCTAGGTTTCGTTGTATTGCAACATCTTCAGGTGGACTATTAGCAAAGATATAAGCAAAATATTTTCTATGAGATGAAGTATACTATATAATGACGTTTGTTGGTATCTAATTTAAAACATAACATAATTGCTGTACGGCAACTAACTATAAAATTAGTCACAATTAAATGAAACTACGTGATGTAGTATTATTTCTACTTCCTTTAAGTTCTTTACCACGACCTAGGTTTCGTTGTATTGCAACATCTTCAGGTGGACTATTAGCAAAGATATAAGCAAAATATTTTCTATGAGATGAAGTATACTATATAATGACGTTTGTTGGTGTCTAATTTAAAACATAACATAATTTTTGTAAGGCAACTAACTATAAAATTATTCACAATTAAATGAAACTACGTGATGTAGTATTATTTCTACTTTCTTTAAGTTCTTTATCACTACCTAGGTTTCTTTGTATTACAACATCTTCAGGTGGGCTATTAGCAAAGATATAAGCAAAATACTTTCTATGAGATGAAGTATACTATATAATGACGTTTGTTCGTATCTAATTTAAAACATAACATAATTTTTGCAAGGCAACTAACTATAAAATTATTCACAATTAAATGAAACTACGTGATGTAGTATTATTTATACTTCTTATTTTACTTATATATTTGCTAATATCCCACCTGAAGATGTTGTAATACAACGAAACCTAGGTCATGGTAAAGAAATTAAAGAAAGTGGAAATAATACTACATCACGTAGTTTCATTTAATTGTAAATAATGAATTTCTACAAAATTAACGACAAACATATTCAATATAAAATTAGTCATTTTACCTTTCAGTTTACTCGTTTAATTATACCAATAAGGCTAAATTAACTATTTTAGCTACCTTTACGCAAAGCGAAATAAGGCACCATTTTAAAGTACATAGCTTTCAAAATAAAAACTTCACTTATTATACAACATGCAGACGTCTGCTTAAAGGCTAATAATTATGTGACGTTTACGTTATTCATAAAGAAACACGATAAAACATAGGGCTATTTATCTACAAATTGGGTACTGCTTATGCTTTACAAAATTTACTTACTTAACCGAACCAATGCCCATTTATTATATTGCATGCGTACATCTATTACTGATAATGATTGCATTAATTAGAATCAAGTTTATTAAAAGCTCATCGCAGCATTGTCTTCTAGAAGACTTCTCAGGCCGCTGTACCATTTCAACATAAAGCGACTTCAGTAGTTTTTTTTATTATCACCGTTGAAATTGCACTTATCCAATGAAAAGTACCTAATAACATATCTAATAAAACACCTGTAGACTACTTACGATAAGAACAAAAGATAAAATCTTTCTAAAGCTAAAATTATAACCAGATAAAGAAAGCACTTTATTTAGTGCAATTGTATTACGTTTTCTATAAACATTTCCGTCATAATCACCTGATAGATCAATAAGATAAACGTATTCAAATATAGAAACAAATTATATTTGAGAGCTGCGACAAAAGACTGAAAATATATTTCTGTTCATATTCAAGTTAAATATTGTCCATAGTCATAAACTAGAAAGCTTCTGTGAAACATCGTGAAATTAATTGACCGATATAATTTCTCACTGAACTTTTACCTACTAAAGGCCATAATTGTCATACGTATGACTTTTGACATACATATGTAAAGAACGTTTTATGGTGGGGGGATGGTCTGTCACCTTTTGGAGTCTCGTATCTCGCGAAGAAATCAAGCTATTATAAAATATTATCAGACATTTTCGACTGCATTTTAAGACATTTTCAATGACACCGCATTCAATTGGGTCCGCGAGAAAAAATTATAAAAGTTCTATATATACACAGACATACATTAAAAAATCCTCACAATCGCTATTAAATTGATAAATCTCCTTACACTTCTGTTTTAAACCATTAGAAAAGACACCAAAGTTGGCCGGAGCAAACTTGAAGGAGGACTGCTACCCATGTGGACTTGAGAAAGGACTGCTTCTCACGCGTCACTTTTACGTAGTTTGGTCGAAGGAGATCACCTATGAAATATGAGAAGATAATAGGCGAAATTTTGGTTTAGTACCTTCGATATTTTGAAATCCACGCGGGCAATATTCAAAGCATAAAACAAAGTTATAATGGTAAACGATAAAAATAAAAAGACGCCTGTAGAGGTCTATTTAGTTTTAGAACCAGGTATTTTATTTAGAGAAAACGAAAATGAAAAAAATTGTATATACAAAAAAAGAAAACAACCTTTCTTTAAATATTCGATCAGACATACTGGAAACTTTGTATATTCAAAGTGAAACTTTGTATATCATAAATGAGGATACGTTTCGTATGTGTCTTCGACGTGTCTTCAATGTGTCTTCGACGTGTTATCGAAACAAAAGTTTCGATACACACACGAACGTCGAAAACATATTGAGATACAAAGTGCACTTTGTATCTCAATGTTACACAGATGTAACACACTTGTCCATGAAACTCGTAGGCTCGTCGGGAAAAAAGCCGCTTGCTAGGCTCAACGAAAAAAAAACTCGAAACGAGCGGAGAACACATTCAGTTGCAGAAAAACAAAACGAATGTCACTGTCAATCAAAGGTTTATTATTAATTCATTTAGGCAATGGCTACACATTTAAAAACTTGATTATTTTTTGTAACCGTTTCTAAAAATTTATTATATATAATTCATTTAGGCAATGGCTACACATTTAAAAAGCTTGATTATTTTTTGTAACCGTTTCTAAAAATGTATTATATATAATTCATTTAGGCAATGGCTACACATTTAAAAAGCTTGATTATTTTTTGTAACCGTTTCTTAAAATTTGTTACATATAATTCATTTAGGCAATGGCTACACATTTAAAAAGTTTGTTTATTTTTTGTAACCGTTTCTTAAAATTTATTATATATAATTCATTTAGGCAATGGCTACACATTTAAAAAGTTTGTTTATTTTTTGTAACCGTTTCTTAAAATTTATTATTTATAATTCATTTAGGCATGGCTACACATTTAAAAAGATTGTTTATTTTTTGTAATCGCTTCTAAAAAATTAATATATCATTTGTCCAGTTTGTATTGCTATTCTTATTTCTTATTAACAATTTTCGATATATTATTATCGTATGCTTTGTATCACGATCACTACTGTATTTTATCTTTTGTTCTTTTCTTATTTTAATTTCCTGAATTGTTCAGTTCGTTATAATCTAAAAAATACCATCTTTTTACTAAATTTCATTCTAATCTTTAAAGCCAGTCCACTATGAAACAATAAATAGGTAACACCCCAGCCGCAAGTCAATCCCCTGACATGTGTAAGTGCGATTCCGTAAACTAACGTAACTAACGTTTTATACTCTATTACTTCTACGGGCTTTATAATATATTGTACATTTATAATGTACATAGATTGCAAGTGAAACTTTCACAAAAAGGAAAAGAAAATTAAACGTAGTTTCAATTACGTGATACATTTAAAAGAAACACTGGTGTATACTTATGACCACGCTATAAAATGAAAACTAAACTAAAAAATACAATAACATACACATATTATATTAAACTACTCTCAAACAAAATATTAAACACTAACTGTATACACTTGAAATATTACACTGATTATATATAATAACATACGCGTATTATACTAAATTATACTCAAATAAAATATTAATAAAAAATAAAACGTAATTCGTGAAACGATGCATTCCAGGTTCAACAGTGTATTTGCTCGGCCGGTGCTGAAGGAAGCCGAGTTTATCCGAACAGTTAACTTGCTCGACAGATGCCGAATGAAGCGAGTTTATCTGAACAGTGAACTCGCTTGGCCGATGCCGAAGGAAGTCGAATTTACCCGATTCAGTGTCACCGACCCGAGTGTGACGGCTTAGTTTCGTTCACTGCTCAGAAGTTTTCACTTCAATAATATTCAATAAATCTTTCGTCGTATGTACTTTGTCGTCACCGCCTACTCTGACGACACCAAATTATTGCATGTCACGGAACTAATAAAAATAATTTTAAACGAATATAAAATGTACATACAATTATTAATAGTGCATGGCCTTGTTCACGAAAAACTTGAAAATTAAATTTTCTTTACAATTTTAATAATATCCAAGAGACAAGGAAATAATTTGGTTTTCTTAATACATTTACCAAAAATTAACTTTTTAAAAATTGTTAACTTAAAGAAGTTTAGGACATTTTTAGAGGGAGAAAAAAAGCAATTTTCAAGAAGCCATAACTTTTTACTCGTCATATATTTCTTGCGGTCTATTTACATATAAATTATTGACCTGTCTACTCATAACACTAGATAAAATAAAACCTCAAGCCACATGATAACCTCAGATTACACCGTTGTCAAACGTAGTACATACTAAGCCAGAATCTCCAATAGTGAACTCATCCTAACACCATACTCGAGAAGTTTGGCAACTTCGACTCCCGATAAAGGAGCTCGGAGTCTCTGTTCTCGCGTTATCTCGCCGGTCGTACGCGCAGCTTAATGCTCCGATAAGGTTGTTTGCAAAGTCAAGCCGGTCAGGTCGTTTTCCCTGTTCGATTTTATCGTCTAATTAGCTTGCTATCATAATACGCATTAGTTGACTTCTAATAATCCGTCAGCGCTAAAACGTTTTGTTGACTTTCGACTCGATATTTTGGTACTCTCTTTATTTTCTTAGTTTTCTCTCTTTTTAAAACCCGATATAAGCCATGTCAAGCCGAGTTAAATAATCTATAAGAAATACTTGTATTTTATATTACATCAGGATATTAACGACACATTCTCGGGCTGCGATCATATATGAGCACACAATAGCTGATTCCAATTCAGGATATCAGACACAATTTTGTACGTCGTCCCGAACCTCTGTTTAGTTACGAATAACTGGTTCTTATTTCATGATCATATCATTGATATTAGTAAAACGGCAATTTGAATAATGCAAGGAAACGTTATAGTTTACTGTAAGAAAACAAAACGATGACGTCTACTCACGTCCAGGTATGGAGAACAGCTTCATTTTGTCCAGCGAGGTGGCGTCGCGATCGTTGTACACAAGGATAGCGCTCGCGTTCGCCTCGAACGCGTTCGCCACCTGCAAACAAACAAACATAACTCAATTCTGAAGTTCACTGTTTATAACATTATACGTCACGAGACTTTGATGCTGGCATGTATTTAACACATATATGTAAAGACCTGCATTCTATCGAATATAGTTACAATCTGGTGGAAGAAATTTTTACATAAAAAGGAATAGAAAAAGAAGTTTTCATAAAAAAAAATAATGGATCGTGTAATGCTAAATATTATACTAATAAAAACACTAGAACAACCATGCTACTAACAAGTACCCTAACTTAATTAGAATGGTAACCCGATTAATGTGCAATGGTTGCAGACATTCGAAGACGCGAATGGAAGAAGGGGATAACTTGCATTTTTTTTGTTTTTGGCATAAATAAATTTTTCTTAACCCGAAATGAAAAAAATATGTCAATATTTGGCACATTAAAAATAATTAAATGAAACTACGTGACGCAGTATTATTTCTACTTTCTTTAAATTCTTTACTACGACCTAGGTTACCGACAAAATTAACGTCAAATATATTCAACATTAAAAATACTTATTTTTAATATTAGTGTATTTTACATAATGTGTATGAATAACGAATATAAAATTTTTACTAAGTATTTTTTTTGTTTTTGTCATAAATAAAACCTTCCTATCCTAAATAAAATATTAAAAATGATTATTTTTAGCATATTAAAAATTATTAATTTTAATATCCGAGTGTATTTTACATAATGCGTAGTAATGAATATGATATTCTTTCTTAGTGTTTTTACAATTTTCTATCTAAACAAAACTATTAAAATAAAATCCACCATAAACAATTGCGAAAGCACTATTGAAAATACAGGCCAACTACACGTTATTTAAGATGCAATATCATTTTAAAAAAAACTCAACACGGAAATATGTTGTATTTATGTCTAGAGTCTTCGAAAACTATCATTTCCTTTCTTTTTACGGAAACAAATGATAGGGTGGGGTTTCTAAACGAATTGGGCTAGTATGGCGAACAAAAGATATAAGCAGTAAGATTATTTAATCATAGTAGCCGGTACTACACTCCACTTTATAGTCTATTGCACTTATGTAGAGGTATATAGGTTAAATGAGAGCTTTATAAAAATGTAAAACATTTTAAACATACTCTCAATTAATTCACACTTTTTAAAAAATATTCAATAAATATTTCGTCGTAAGTATTTTTTCGTCACCGTATACTAAGTCGACACCGAGTTATTGCATATGTTTTAAAAATACTGGAAATAGTAACAAACTAATATTAAAAATACATCGCATTTAATAGAGTATCTGGACTTGTCTATGAAACACTGTCGAGATTAATGCTTTTCAAAACTCGGTGCTCTTTACAACTTCTTCGCTCTTGAGTACTAGTAATATTCAAGAAAGTATTTTAGTTTTTTGAATTCATTCACCTAACATTTACTTTTTTGGTGCTAAAAATTAAGGAAGTCTAAGGTCACATTCGTAAGGAAAAAAATGAACAAGTTTCAAGTGGCCTCACTTTTTACTTGTTATATATTTCAGGCTAACTTTTTACAGTTTTAATTGACTATTAGGTAAGCATAACAAAAAAAAATAAAGTTTAGTTTTGTTACAAAATTTTCGTTTTTGTTTAAAAAATTAAATATCACCCCGTCAATTCAAAATGTTACGAGAAACTCCAAAAGTTTCAACATTTTAAAATATACTTGTCCTAATATATTTAATTTTTTTTCTCTTCATTTGGGTTACACTGAATCTTTTTATTCTCCTTCTCCATCCCCAAAAGAGTCATAATCAAAATTACAAAATAATTTGCATTACTAAAAATTTACCTACGTACAAATTTATCGGAAATCTATAGAAATTATTCCAAACCACTTAGCTTTCGAGACAGTCACTATATTGTTTTTACGCTCGCTATATTTTTTTATCTTGGACGAGTTGCTAATTTTAGCCAATTTAGCAACTCGTCCAAGGTAAAAAATCATATTAATAATATAAATCCTTAAATGTTTATTCGTGTTCAAGTGTGTACGAAACTTCCACAGCGCCAGTTCTACGCGTACTAAAAGTTTTTATTACAATGAAATCATTAACTTTTGCACCATATCAAAATAAATAGTCATACTTCATCAAAACAAATAGCCATAAAAAAAGATGGCTCATGCAAATACCATATTTTTATTACATTAATATAGATAACAATAACTCCAGACAGAAATACATAAATTAAATCTATATAGAATACTATAACTCCTCATACATACGATAAACTTTGAGTATATGACGTCGAGGAGTTGAACGCACGGCAATGCCCAGCCGGCGACTGCGGGTCACGCAGCTTCGCTACGCGATCATAATATAGTCCAACTACCTCTATTGTACTTCATCCATTATCCAAAGTAATATTGATTTCGGAACATTGTGCAATTTATACAGATCGTGAATCACGATCGATCTCTAGATAAGTACACTCAATAAAGTTCGAAATAAGAATCTTACAGCAAATAATTAAAACTTTTCATTTAGGATATAAACTTTATTTGGTTAGTGGGCATTAGAAAGTGTTTTAACTAAAACAACGATGATCCGCTACCTAAGTATATATACAAGTGTAACAAAGAGCGTATCTATTATTTATACAAATTGCATTAAAGAAAAGACATTTTTTTATTAAAGAGATTATTGAGGTGGAGTAAACACCGATATTGGAATATCAAATCTCCATTTATCAATATATATGTACATCAGAACGCCATCTCAACTACGGAAGCAATGATTACTTACCAAATCGAATGGTTTTGGGAAACTTATTATACATTCACCCATTAACAATTTTCAATACGTGGTTTTCTGTATGTACGTCATTAACAATTTTGTGCGTGTTCCAAGTCACCTTTCTTAACACTTTGATATCCGCACATGTAACCAAGATTCATTCATCCCTTACGTTCTGCTTGTTGTTATCTTAGTAAAACATGAAACTCTCAATATGTTTTTAACAATACCTCCCCATCTTCGGGAAAGTTCGAGGATTTATGTACATTAATATGAGAATTCTTTATTAGCATGTGATGTCATTGACATTGCCTTATAGTTTCCAAGTGTCATGAACGTACACGACCTTATAATGTTACCAATTTTATAAATGCATTCTCTTTCAATTTATAATATTTTAAGAGCGGGCGTACATTAGAATCTTTCCTCTGAAGCTTAGTCTTAATAAACAATGGCACCAAAATATATGGAAGGGCACGCGTTATACGGCACGACAATATTTATTTTAGCCCAATAGTTCTGTCTTTTACGAGTATCAGGATTAGCTGGCAGCCTGCGACATCGTTGCCCGCTGTCTGTTCTCCAGACTCCTTTTGAAATATGTACCACAAAACTGTTTGCGGGCAATCCACTGGCAAACTCAAATCAGTTCTTTACATTGCGTCGACCCAGAAGCACGTTGATATATAATAAAATTTACTATTTAAATTGATGGGAAATGTCCATCAGTACGACATTTTCGACACTGTTAGGAAAAGATGCAATGTTAGTTAGCACTAGCGATTTTTCTATATGGGTATATATTCGCATTCATTTATATACTACAAAGGTTTATAAAAAAAGACTTTTCAATTAAAAAATCTCTTTATTGTATTCAGAAAATACACTCGTAAATAAAAGTCAAATAATTTTTCATCATGTTACAAGTAAATCTTACGTACACAGTGGAAATAAAATATTTCTATTACTTATTGTGGAAATTTTTCTGAGATAATCTCTTAAATCGTCAAAAAGAGTTTAAAATTTTCTTTCACTAAGCTACCGCTATTAACAGGGCGGGCCCAATAATGTTTTGTTCTTTTTCTTTTCAATCGAGTAATATGTATGCACAGAGCTATAATCTATTTGAATTCCAATTTGCGTAATATTTTAGGAAGTGTGAAATTACTGTAATAATGAGTTAAACGATATATATCTTATTTATTTATTCTTTATAGCTCAAAATAAATAGTGTACAAAAGACGGATTTGCTTGTATCGTTACTGCCATTGGTGGAATTTTCTGCGCGGGACTCTTATGTTTTTTGCTCTGAATTTCATTTTCAATCGATCTTCGATTCTTGATGGGTTTCCGGGATTTTCGAGGTTTGTTACAGAATTGTGTAAAGGGGTTAACATATTATGCCCTTCTGCTGTGTTGCTCACATTTAACATCACACGGACATGACAAAAATCCTTGCCAGTGCTCTGTTTGCTGACGTGCGCCCGCCCTAATAGTAATTTTCAGTCTTTTTTCTCGCAAGCATAACTGAACGTAATATAAATGAAACAACATAAAACAGAAAATATTTTCAAGTCTTACTGGATCAAATTTTTATCATTCCGTTAGATTTTCTTGTATTCCATTATCGTTTGTCGCCTTTATTCTAGTGCATTGATGACTTACCATGTAAGTGAATAGTAAATAAATAAATATTATAATTTGCATATAACTGACAAATGACAAGTTGGCTGACCGGAGGATGACAATATAGTGTTTAGTGTAGCCACCGTCTGTATATTTCTGACATACCATCACCACTTTTCACTACACAATACATACTTACGATAAATACACAATACATACTTTTGTTCTCCCTACCGTACTCTAAGTTATACAAAACTATTTATACACATAATACATACTTTTGTTCTCCCTAACGTACTCTAAGTTATACAAAATTACATTCACACGGTGAACAGCTTTTTAAAAAACTACTATGTATAAATCGCGGGTCCACCACAACAATAAAACAAGCTCTACCTACAGACTCACGATTTTTAATTGATTTTTTTTTCAATCTTCCTGAGCCAATTAATATCAAGTTATTTCAACTTCAATCTTCCAGCTTTGCTTGCCACAAATGCAAATTCTATCAGACGAACTTGAAGTTCTCATGGATTCCCAATATTTATAGAAGTTTCTAGACATCGTATGAATCAACAACCGACTTATTATTTTCTTTCATTCTTATGCAAAAATAAAATCAATTCTATATCATGTTATGCATTATGTGTGAATGATGTCAAATTTTCCATAATGTCTACACACTTTTGTTTACATGAATTATTTAAATGTATTACGATCATTTCTATAGATAAACCTAAATACTTAAATAAATATTATGTATATTAATCATAAGAGACAAGGCTGTTAGCAATTAGGACAACGGGAAGCACTGACAGTATTGGCGTACAAGATTCATGGAGAACTATAAATCCATCAGTAAGTAACAATCAGTTAAATACATTTTATACAATTATAATTTATTAAATTTATAATAAGATACTATTTAAATATTTATATACAGTATTACACAATATAGGGAAAGCTTCTACGGGAAAATTTGTTTAAGATTTATCCGTCTACCCGCAAGTATGGTCAAGATAATGTTAATGATGATTCTCGGTTAAGGTGATCGCCAACATGACGATAACGGTCCCCACTCAAGTCCTTGAAAAAGATAAATACCGGAGGGAAAAATGTCTTAAATTTAAATGTATAAATCCACCAGGTCCAATGATACAAACACTTTGTTGGCTTGATATCATCAAACATTAAAATCTTCAATTTTCCCTACAGCATCCAAGGGACCTTCAGTTTTATCTCAACAACGCGCTACACAATTTATTATTTTTAAATAAAAATTGTGACAAAGAAATAAAAACATATTTTTCTGGGTAGCTTTTGAATTCAAGCTTCAATTTGAGTGCCATTATTAATATTTTAGAAAAAGGTCGCAACATTCGCACGTCATTTCTAATGCATACAATTTTTACGTCCAAGACGATACTATCAAATCGATAGGTATTCCAGAAATAATTTTTAAGTAATACACTTGTAACATTTCAAACCATACTATATCCGTAAATGAAAAATAGTAGCATTTTGGGGGAAATTCTATTTACCCACAAGAATCGAACAAAGTATATATACTTGGCGTAAGAAAATTACATTTGGCATATTAATACTAAAAAATTACAACTTTTAGAAAAAGCGTGCAAAGTCTTAATATTTAGCGTGTTCTGTAAATAATTGATGTAGGAAGCAGATAGTATAATATACCAAGATGAGATATCTCATGTATTAACTATTATTTTATAGCCTGCAGGTAGACCCATCAGGAATGCTTTCTTGCGTCTTTGAATTCCATTAACTCAATTTCTCATTTTCAGTTACGACTGTTTCATTCTACTATTTACATTTTACTGCGATTTTTCACCAAAAATTCTACAGTTACATTTTATTGCGATTTTTCACCAAAAATTCTACAGTTACATTTTACTGCGATTTTTCACCAAAAATTCTACAGTTACAATTTACTGCGATTTTTCACCAAAAATTCTACAGTTACATTTTACTGCGATTTTTCACCAAAAATTCTAGTTACAATTTACTGCGATTTTTCACCAAAAATTCTACAGTTACATTTTACTGCGATTTTTCACCAAAAATTCTACATTTACATTTTACTGCGATTTTTCACCAAAAATTCTACAGTTACATTTTATTGCGATTTTTAACCAAAAATTCTACAGTTACATTTTACTGCGATTTTTCACCAAAAATTCTATAGTTACATTTTACTGCGATTTTTCACCAAAAATTCTACAGTTACATTTTACTGCGATTTTTCACCAAAAATTCTACAGTTACATTTTACTGCGATTTTTCACCAAAAATTCTACAGTTACATTTTACTGCGATTTTTCACCGATTATATTTTAATAATAAAAAAATAGTGAAAAATATCCATCTTTAAATCGCCGCTTCGAACCACTGAAAAAAATATTCAAACTTAACAAAAGGTAAAATCTACTTTTTTTTTATTTTGTAACGATCTGATACAATCATTCTAACATACTGAACTATTTAAAAACTCATTAAGTTTGGAGCGAAATAAAGAACCGCGAAGAACATGAAATAAAATTGTTATTTGCATATCGTCGGGTTTCTTCAATGTTGTTTATTTTCCTTATTATTTTTTTAGCTCTTTTTCCTCAACTTGTTGCCAGCTCATCATCCAAATCTATAACCATCTCCCTAGGAAACCCATTCTGCACGATCCAACGAAACAAGTTTTATGCCAAAGTTCTACTAGTATTTATTCGAACAGCCAAGGAGAGATGAAGTTCGAAATTACAATAACAAAGGAAATCTAAGATCATAAATTGTTACAAATACTTTGTGTCTGCTAACTTTACCCACGTTTACATTGCATAATAGGACCGTATGAGTCATTGTCCAAGGTCGTTCACATCTATCGCGTTCAGCAACTTATAAATCTAATAAAACCTTATGAAACGTTGCGTAATCTAATTCGTTATGATAATTTAATCGTTATGATACCTTTTTAATTTATTTATTTATTAAACATATTCCTAGTGTAATTGCGGCTAAATATTGGAACAACTGAATATCGTGAGAATGTAAGTCAACAATATAATTCTATTTCAATCATAGAACGACCATCTCTCACCGGCGCGCACGGCGGGCTTACTGGAGGCTCTATTATAATTTATATAGGTACCACGTCAGCGGCTCAGAAAAGAGATGAACTTAGAAGGGAGCGCAAAAGATAATCGTCTGTTTCGTTACTGTACTTGCGTTAGTAAAAGAAAACAAACTTACGCAAGAATTATTTGCATTTCGAAATATTTGAATTTCATATAAAGAAGTGAAAAAAGTATAATTTTCACTACCCATTGTGAAAGTCACTTTCGCTTTTCATTGGCTGAGGTTCGTAGCCCCATGATACCAGCAGAAAGACGACTATGTAAAACACATGAAGTTTCAGTTTTTTGGACATATGTATTGAAAGAAACTTTCCGCTTTAACAATCAAATAACACTATTTTACAAGACTGCCGAAACGATATCGTTCGCGCAATGCACTAAAAGTGGAAGCTTCGATTATTTACAAATAACTGAACAACTGAATATCGTGAAAAAGTAGGGTTAAGATATAATTTTATTTCAGGCAGTAATATTACCACACATTTTTCAGGCTATAGTTTTTAACTATAATTTGTAATTTACAAAAATAAATTTCAACTTTTCATTTTTTACACTCATATTAATTAGAAAAGAGGGGTTCTCTTTAAAGATAAAACAATAGAATATATGTAAGAAACATTTATCAACAGAAAATAGTAAACGTCATTCAATATGAAGAGATTATATTAAGAATGAATATGAGACTCGATATTTTGAATAACTAAACATTGAATTGCTTTTATAGAATATGCTGACCATATTTAGGAGTTATAAATTATTTATCAAATTTTGATTGATTACAATATGTACACTATGGGGAGTTCAAGCGAAAAATGTAATTAACAATAATGTAATTAAAATGTTATCACTATATGGCAGTGATAATATCTCGCACTGCCGCTTTACAACTCTATATATAATATTGCGGAAACGATGCCATCGAAGTTGCGCAAAAGCTAAAAATCTATTACGCTCAAGAACTCAATACAAGGAAACAAGATTACAGTCCTTAAGCACGAGGGCATATTTAAAAACAATTTAAAATCCCTGACGGCAAGGAAATACTTGAAACAAGATTATTTAAAATTAATTATGAAACACAGTCATTATCAAACCGATATATTCTCTGCAAGAATATGGCCATTACTGGCTTTTTAAAGTGCTTTAAATATTATCTAACTTCAACAAACAACTGCATCGAAATTCATTTTACGGTTATGAAGAAACAAGCAAACAGACCAACGTGACATGTGCAAGTAATAACCATAAACATAAGATAATTTGTAGATAATATAATCTGATATTGAACCAGAGTACGCTAAACACAGTGCGCCAACTCCACGTTCCCCAGCGTCAATACCTCTGTTGTTATCTAATTATTCATAAATCCAATTATTTATTCTATTATATAGATACACATGTGAGCCGGCTACATGTTACCCAGTCACTTGTTGCTGTGACGTGAAACAACAAATTACTATAACATTTGTCTCAAACTCAAAACATTTCGGTCAATAAACTGATTTGCGAGACTGCATACAAATACAAAACAACAAAACAAGCCTACGTGACCGTGTATACAAATTGAATACGCACATAAAATCGCGAAATTCCCTCACATTCCAGTTTTGTATCTAGACAATCATCTTACGCGCAGGGCACTTATCACGGGTATTACCTAATGTATTAATTTCTACGAAACCGTCACATGTTTCACTTTATATCTCGTAAAAAACAACAATTAACAATCACCGTTCACGCTTTATATCAGTAATTAACTCCCAACTTCACGATTACGCTACTTGTTTTTTGAATTAGAAATAATTTGACGGTTTACGATAAGATAAACTATATTCAAATAACGTCGTCACCCTGCGGAAATGTGTTCTTTTACACGGTACATTTTTTAGTACTCAGGCGTCAAATGAATTATTGCTATCACTGACCACCAGCGAATAAATCAGAAAGAAACTATCTAACCACGTTTTGTATCGATGAACTAATCTAAAACGTGTGAAATATCTGACGTCAGAACATTAATTTTTACAACGCGAATAAAAATAAATACGTATTTTTGAAGTTACCAATAGACAAAATCAAAAATACGTATTTATTTTTATTCTGACGGGAACATGAATTCTATATACATACCTTAAATATGCAGTTACATTTTCCTACAAAAAAATCATTGGATCGATTCAAGTTGATTAGTGTAATAGTTTTTAGGCAATTGATTAAAAACATACAATTTTTTATATAAATTAAACGTATATCGACGCCATCGAAATGAATGGAAAAGCGTATACGAGCCGGTCGTAAGGCAGAATAACCTTCTGACATGTTTAAAACCGCAATATTTGGACTTCATGTTATTTTCTTTCACAACGTTTCACGAGCTCATTTCGCTCCAGTTTCATTGCGTACATCTTCTATTTCCGAGGCGATCTCTGTATAATAAGAAAAAAACAAAATAAAAGCTGAATAGTTATTAGTTTTTGTTGGTCACTTTACTTGACTTCAATTTGACACAAATATAAGAAACGTGCTATAATAAGTCTAAACTTGTTATTACTGTGGAGTCTGAACAACAAGCTAAATACAAAATCAAAATACCCACCTTGACCTCGAAGTTGCACTTGCCGCGGCGCACTATTGCGATCCAGGGTTCGGAGGGCACGTCGGACACGAGCGGACGCGTGCAGCCCGAGTGGTCGTCCGGATCGTCGGCGGCGCGCGCGTGCTTCGCCACGCCGGCGGCCGAGCCGACGAAGCCCTCTCCGTACTTGCCGACCTGCAGCGACCGACGTCAATAAATTAATATATTTTGTATTAAAATAAGAATATACTTTTTTTGCTATCACTTGAAATCTTAAAGGCTAAACCAATTAACATGTAGGAACTATAAGAAAATAAAAACCTTGATAATGAATGATACCAAATTGTAGATTTAATCACGCTAACTTGCTATGTATGTATTTATAAATTACAGAATAATACGTAATTATACGGCGAAAAAAAATGATCAAGACGCTTAAAAGTTCTTCACTTATTTCGAACCTGCTTCATTTCAACTTATTTCATTCTACTGTAATCGAATGATCTCCTAAGCCCTACTATAACTCGTTAAATTAATGAGAAGAGACTATAAGCAATATTATTAATATAAATGTACTTTGAATATATTGCAGTATTTATTATTTATTTCACACAATATAATTATTTAAATTATTTCATATAAAGAGTATCAAAATAAACATAAACAAAAATGATGTATCAAAACGATACTAAAAATTGAAAAAAAGTATATGAACGTGACAAATAAGAATAAAAATTGAAGCGAGCACTTGAAAATGTTTTCAATATTCAATCGAATCGGTTACAGTCACGTGTCACGCGATACGGCTAAATTTAGATATGTAAATTATACGAGTTTCACTGCACAAATGCACTAATTTCAGCGACTCAGTTATGTAACGTATTGATAAAATATCATCACAACGTCATGACATCGTCATTTTTAGATATCACATTCATACATATTATGCTTGTCATGTACTTTTTCCACCGATGACACAATTTAATAAAATCACTAATCAGACCAAAACGTAGAATAAGTCGTTTAGCTTCAATTGCTTAACATCTTCGGTGTGTTTGAAAAGAAAATGAAATCTAAAACGGTAGATGACTCATTCTAAATTTTGATATATTTCGTACAATATTGTGAAATATAAGTTAATTAAAAACCAGTCTTGAGAAAAATTCAAAAATTGATAGAAAAGTAAGCCAGTTGTGGATTTCTAAATTTGAAGATACGGATAGAGTTGGGTATATCCCTGTCTCTTTTCCTCTCATAGAATATAATGTACAATATTAAAAATGACTTCACAACACAGTATTGATGTCCTTCTCTAAAGATTAAAAAAAGTTTAAAACTTTTATAACTCGGTAAATTTTTAAGATTATTAAAAAATTTTTTCACTCTTCATCAGCTTGTACCTTGAAATTATGATGAATGAAATAAAAAAAAATTAGTCAAATACCCAATTGTTTAAGAGCAATATGTATCTCGGAACGGACGAAATAGCGTCCACACAAGGGATGCGAGTTGAAATAATGCGTGTTTTTAGAATATTATCACCACAACAAAAGCTTAATTCGAAAACAGTGTACGCGAACGACGTGCGACTAGTAAAATCATACTAAGTTTGTATGTTTTTAGCGGTTGGCTAAAACCATAGTTTATGTACCCGATTGAAATTAAACTTTCGCCAACGTATAATCTGTAGTGTCCAGATGGACATATCGTATATCATAACATCCTTTTAGAACGTATAAATAATGAGCGATAATGATGTACGTGAAGCCAGTTACAGATCAAAGGTGAACAGGTCATAACCAGTGCATTTGTGCAAACTAATCCATAAGAGCGAGATATGAAATCTAATACTTCACAAAAAAAAACATGGCCAAATAATTTATGATCCCTATTGAGTACTAACCATCATGCTTATTTTTCCATGAAAAAAGTACAAAATAAACAATCATATTAGAAAAATAAAATTAATACTTGACATGGCCAAATAAAGTCAGATCACTTCCTTTATGCTTCCAATCGTCCCCTCTTGAAAAAAAAGAATAAAACTAACAAAACCGTATTATAGTCAATTGAAAAAAATTAAAACACCATTGGATAGATAGCCAACTTTCGTTTCATTCTATGTGATTTTAGAGGTAAGTAGAACTTTAGGCGACCTAGTCTTACCCAGTACGACCACCAACCGATGATACAAAGGTTGTCTCCATCGTATAAAGTACGAGAGGCGCACCCAATACGGTAAATAATCTCAAATTATTTCTTTATAATAATAACCAACCTGTTTAAAAAAAAAAGATATCATATTCATATTCTAATCATTAGAATCTTTATTCTCTGTACTCATAGAATTTCCTTTCTCTTCTGCTTCGATCTTATCTTTCAATCAATAAAAGTACTGCACTGGACAAAAAACATTCAGAAGCGAAACAACAGAACAGATATATGTAATCAAATGTTACGCGTACCTATTTTCTCATTTAATTTGGTTAATTAAGTACTATCGCTATCGCTCTCATAAATAGAAAGTTTACGGAGACAATAAACATCAAAATGATGAAATAATTACTAAACATCTACCTTCAATTTAAACATGCCAACTTTTAAGATGTAAGATCTCCACAAGCCACATCACCACATGTATTCCCAAAAACCAGTCTAATTTCTCATCAATCGACAGGCGTATGCCCCAGCCATCACGTACACCGCTACGCGTAACAACGCAAATCAATGCGAAACTGGAAAAGACGGACAAGACTCTACAAACCGGATCGAGGTCGGGTAGAACCCGCATCTAAAGGGAAAAGTGACCGTAGCACAAGCGCAGAGGCACGTATACCATAGTGTGGTACAGGTTGCTTTCTCACTTTTGGGGTTATCTGAGAGCACCTACGACTGGGGGAATTACCCGGAAAAGTGAAGACAAAAAAATAAGTTATGTGAAAAGCACCTTACGATTATTTGAATTAATTTGAAATGTAATGTGTGAAAATGGAGAAAAATAGGACACATATGAAATCATCTTGGTGTCTCTACTTACGTTTGTATATCACTATTGATCTATCCCAGAAACAGCTTTGGCTTAAAGAGTAGATTTTGATCTAAACACAAAAAAAAATTATTTTCATTTCTAAACTCATTTCCCAGGTTATGAAATAAAAACCAGTGACTTTATAATAAAATATTGGATAAATCACAGTTTCAAAAAAGTCGTAAAATCTGTGCTGTCTCGTAAAATAACAGAATAAATGTTGAAAACAATCTAGGATATGTGTAAAGTCTACGTTAAGAACAATGTCGGAAGTCAGCGTTACACACAAATAAACAGTTTTGAATAAACACAAAAAATTGACAGCACAGAATTAATTATTATGTGAGTTTGACTTGCCACTACTTAGTAAATTTTTAAGGTTAAATAAGTCCTTTTGACTTAGGTGTTAGTTACTTTAACACTATTTTAGAGTTGTAACTCATATTTAATATAATTTATTGATAAATGCTTGAATTTAACCGCGTTACATGTCACAGTTCAGTTATACGTGAATGTTTCCAATAACTTTCTGCTTGTAAATTTTATTTGCTGAGCTCTTGCCTATATAATATTACTGGCTTTATCCTGAAGCTCCTCTCGCGTAATATTTGTAACGGTTCCCAACCTCCTCGATTGACGATTGACTTTGAATATATCTCTGATAAAAA
This sequence comes from Druceiella hillmani, assembly GCA_039881145.1. Taxonomy (NCBI): domain Eukaryota; kingdom Metazoa; phylum Arthropoda; class Insecta; order Lepidoptera; family Hepialidae; genus Druceiella; species Druceiella hillmani. Next base: position 19,380,100 of record JAYKKI010000029.1, read on the forward strand.
GAACTTCATCCGCTCCTGAATATCGTACGTATCTCCGCGTATCGTATTCAAGAACATACCTCCCAAATGTTAACATAAATCTTATAATCAACGCTAATATTTTATACCTTAAAAACCTTCGTAGATAAATGCTCTTCGTGACAGTGCAAACCGCATCAAAATACATCTAGTGGAACTCAAGTTAGAAGCGAATAGACAAACAAATAGACAGACAGACATTGAATGGTATGTATAGATAATAGGTACTATATTTATTACTCTGAGCATTGAGTTAAATATCTACCTATAGTAGCTCTGTTAAATCGACGAATTTAAATGTCACCAACGTCTCTTAACTTGATGAATCGAGAAACCTGTTCATCGTTCTGTAAAATAATATAAACCGATATATATATATATATATATATATATATATATATATATATATATATATATATATACACATATACATACAGAGTACATATTATATCGTTATATTAGCAAAAGCTGGTCAAAACTTTTAAGGCCAGAAAATTATTACCGTCAAACGGCATGCTATCTATTGAAATAACATTTTTTATTATTTCGAACTTAGTATCTTTTAATCTAATTTTTCACATCGGAATATTTATAGTTTATGAACATTCTTTAGGTTCTTAGAGCTTTATAAGCTCTCTATTTCTACCTGTAAATTGGCTTAAATTCAGAGTCCGCAATAGGGCGTACCGAGCAGTGGGCAGATCGACCGTAACGCGGATGCTGCGGCAGCGACATTTACAGAAGATTTATTTCCAATAACGCGCAACCCAGACGCGACCAGCAATAATCGGAGAAAATAGAACATATAATATTTACCACAAACATCCCACAAAAATCGGTCTTAAAAATACGAGCGAGTTTGGCCGACCCTTGTCGCTCTGGACGTTTCGAGTTAAAACGTGCTAACGGAGAAAATTATAGAACATACGATTGAATACGCGCTAACGGATACGGCACACATTTAGTCGGCGGCGCACGCGCCTTGATTCATGCGATAAGCTGGTAGAAATTCAGCTACCGATCTTCTCCCAAAAAATCGACCTTTTTCGGCCGCCAATTCACACCTACAAAAGTCGTTCGTTTGCGTTGCGCGTAAAATTAACAGCTAACGCAATTTAATCAAATTTCCTTATTCGAGTCCACTTTCCTTCATCTGCCACTGCTCTAAATTAGAATCACGCTGTACACACGCAACAGAGCAATGTTACAACAAATTATATAGCCATCAATTAAACTGCTAACATCATTACCGTCTCGTATCATAGACAACGCGGTCAGTGAGTTACTTCTAAGTCGGACGAGAGAATGTATTACGTTCTTATGCAAGCGTTTTCTAGGGCGATATTGTCTATACTCTTGGAGGGAAAGTTGAATGTTGCCGATACAAACAAACAGACTGAATAGAGGAACATCATACAAATTATGATTAAAGAGCGTACTCGTTTTAGAAATTGACCTCATTGCAGGCAACGGGATTCTAACCTGTAATGAACATTTAGTACGATACTATATTTATTTTTAACTTCTCATCTAATCTAACGGTTTTCCGTAGCAGGATAAAAAAACTAAATGTGCAAAATAGGTGAGAATGCGAGACGCAAGTGTTTAGTAGCGAAAATATCGAAGCACATACTAGGACAATTGAGTTATTCACGAAAATGACTAAGTCACTTCATAACAAGCACCCCCCACTTTCATAACAAGCACCCCACACTTTCATAATAAGCACCCCACACTTTCATAACAAGCACCCCACACTTTCATAACAAGCACCCCACACTTTCATAACAAGCACCCCACACTTTAAAGTTTATTTCTTTTGTTAATTACTTTATTCTTATTATAAGTTTGTCAAAAAAAAAATAAGCCACACCGAGTTGTGATTCATCCTTTCGCTCTTGACCAAAATCTTTATATCTAAAGATATTTTTTAATTTTTTATTTCATACTGCTACAAAGGCGTGTTTTTTAATTTTTTTAAACTATAATTTTGTTTTGTATATTTTTAGTTATGAAATTATTGTATTTTCATCGGTATGTGTGAAAAATCTTGGTACGTGTGCAAAATTTCAAATAATTCGGACGTCTGGAATTGGGTGAAAATTTAATTGAAAGATTCCGTTAGATTCATAGAAACATTCAGACGTACATACAAATAAAGCTAATACAAAGCGTGTTAAAAGCAAAAAAACTTTTGGTTTAGTCGAATAATACATAACTTACAATCCAAGAATTTCATCACAAACTATATTTGAAATAGTCATTCTTTAAGAGTCTTCGAGGATTCTTTAATCTTTAGATTACTTTATAAATATCTTTGCACCTCCAAAAGTCGGATTCATAGATACCTCGAGTCGCTCATGAGAAAATAACGGCTTTGGAAGATAAATTGCAACTTATCTACATAATACTCGTCTCTCTCTCTCTCTCTCTCTCTCTCTCACTCTCTCTTTCTCTGGGTCCTATTTATTATCATTGCACAAGCAAGGATGTCCGGAATTCAGAATCGAAATTGTTTTAAACTGAAGAGCGAATTTGACAGAATAAATTTCATGTTCGTGATGAGAACTGTATTGCTTGTGCTTGCACCGGTTAAAACCTGGTAGTCTATTGAATTCATATATTGGTTTATCATCTGAAGGAGAGGTTCCATTGATCAATTCTTTATAAGTATTTAGATTTCGCATAAGCATCATTATGGAGTCCTTTTTAAAATTTAATTCGTGCCTTAGAATGCTAATTATATAAATACTGCCCCAAACATGTTATCAAAAGGAATTTCAAATCACAATCACGCGAACTGTTATTCTAAACTCCCATACCCACCTTCCGTACGTTTCCGTTCCGAAAAACACATTAATCCATTCAAACATTGCAATTTAGCAACGCTTTTTGAACGATCCATTGATATTTATTTTAGGTTTTATTCGCGAAATTTTCACAATAGGAACAAATCAGATACGGTTATGACAGTAAAACAAGTAAATACCAAATTCGATGACAAAATATTACCATATATATATATTTCCTTTTTTTATCTTACAACTTGGGAGAAACAAAGCTTTATGCAACATTATTACAGTGTTTGACGAATCGACCGATGTATTTCATCAAACTAGATTTCTTTTGAATCGATGAGGTACGTAAAGTTCTACTTTCGTGTATTTTTATCTTACAACTTGGGAGAAACAAAGCTTTAGGCAACATTATTACAGTATTTGACGAATCGACTGATGTATTTCATCAAACTAGATTTCTTTTGAATCGATGAGGTACGTAAAGTTCTACTTTCGCGTATTTTTATCTTACAACTTGGGAGAAACAAAGCTTTATGCAACATTATTACAGTGTTTGACGAATCGACTGATGTATTTCATCAAACTAGATTTCTTTTGAATCGATGAGGTACGTAAAGTTCTACTTTCGCGTATTTTTATCTTACAACTTGGGAGAAACAAAGCTTTAGGCAACATTATTACAGTGTTTGACGAATCGACTGATATATTTCATCAAACTAGATTTCTTTTGAATCGATGAGGTACGTAAAGTTCTACTTTCGCGTATTTTTATCTTACAACTTGGGAGAAACATAGCTTTAGGCAACATTATTACAGTGTTTGACGAATCGACTTATGTATTTCATCAAACTGGATTCCTATTGAATCGACGAACTTCGTATATTTGTACTTTCGCGTATTTTTATCTTACAACTTCGGAGAAACAAAGCTTTATGCAACATTATTACAATGTATGACGTTTGAGTTTTCTTATAAATATGTTTACACGGGTGAATACGTATCATAAAATTAAAATTTGCATTAATATCTTGTGCATTTTTCGAACTTTGAAACGACGAATTGACGTAAGGTATAAAGGTTTTTTCCCTGACGTCAATCCTACGTAATAAATGTTGATAACTGTGCTTCATCTTAGAAAAAATCGTGAGTAAAAAAGTCGTCGATAGCTCCATCAGCTTATCGACAGTTTTTTTCCTAATTGAACGTTTACTACGTATTACGTATTTTAATAAACACTTAAATCGTGAGTTAAATGAAATAATTAACAACTTTATTAAAGTATTATTCAGCTTTGGAATATTTATATTTAATTTATCATGTTTCTTCAAATTTCTATTACGATAGAAAATAACGAACCGGTTCCTGTAAATTGTATTGCAAGGCTAAAAGTGGGCTCAATGTGTGCACTCCCAGCGCTCGCTTTCTGTATATTGAACAAAAATCTCTCGCTATATTTATTTACGCAAGGAGATTAAATCATTTTCATAAAGTAGTTATGTTGTGACACGCTGTAACGTAAAAATACAAATACAAAATAACAAAAAAACATACTCAAATATCGAAGGGTTAATATTTTGAAGTGTGCATCCAAGGTTTTTTCATCAGAAGTATGACCTTCCTGCAGTCAATTTCTAATTATTAAACGTGACATATTCACCTGTACAATTGCCTGTACTCTATTCCTTACTTGTCTGGTTATCTAGGGACCATAATCAGATATAACGGTCCCGATTCTGAGTTGTGAGCCCTGGTCTCCCAAGACCTAGAATCTATTTAAACCTCCGACAATTTTTTGGCGTTATGCCTTAAAGCAACATTAAGCAAGATTGGCCGCGCAAAATAATCCTTCTCATTCGACCAAAACAAGAAGTTGTTTTTCTACTGAAAAAACGTAAAAGTTGTAATTGTAATTTAAAAACAGAATTTTAACAGCACGAAATGCAGATTCATTATGTATCGAGAGAAAGAAATGTTTTAAACCGTCAATTTTATGAGAGTAGAAAAAACACATTTGAAATATGAGCTAAAGACATTTGAGTGATCAATGAAATTGTTCTATTTCGATGTTTACTTTAAAATAGTTATACAATAGGTGATGCAACACTGTTTTGATCGGTGTATAACACTTACGTTGTAATTAAATTAACTTAAACGAAACCTTGGTCTAGTATTGAAACTAACGAATGCATATAGAAAAACAAACCAATGGATGGATTACTTACGCTAACACCAAAATGAAGTGAAACTTCTATACCAAACGATGCAATTTTTTAAAAATTTTAAATAAATTTTTGAACATATGGTTCCTAATACATATGCCTACATACATTTAAAGTATTCAGGCTGTCTTAAAAAAGAAGGGCATTGCTCCTGCACATTCCTCGTCCGCTTCAGGAACCTGTATTACCCAAGTTAAATGACAATTATAAAACATTAAAATGTATTCGTGTTTCCGACACAACGCTGCAATTTAATTCACGTGAAAAAGGGTGACTAGACACTCTTTCAAGCTGGAACACATAATTTACATCATATGCATATACACACATGTCCTGCGGTTGCGACTGTAGCGGATGTGTTTCTTAAACACTGATAAAATGATTGGATCCGTACTCGGATTCGCGCCAATACGACAACATCAATGTGTGCCTACACACATTGCCTACATACAGCCTTTTCGAAATTCGCAACAGTTTTAATGAACCGTTTTGTCATCATTCTATTTTCACCCAAAAATTTTCAAAACCAAAAAACAGGTTTTACCAAAACTCTATGCATGACGGTGTTCGTCACAGGCGAAATGAACATGCTTTACGTCAAGCGTTAGAATACGTGATACTATCTATATCAAGTTATTAAAAAAGATAATTTCCTAGTGCCGTTAATATTGGACGAAATTTAACGGGATTTAAACGTACAAGCTCGGCTAAATAAATATATACACCTAATAACGCGAATTTACTCTAAGTCGATTGTATGTCATTAAAGAGTATAAAAATAAATAAACCTCGTCACGTTCTATTAAAGGCATCATTATAAAAACGACAACAACTTAGGATGTCGTTCAATAGTTACTCTTACAAAACAAGCCATCTTCACACAGCTGACGACCGACGTTCAAACCGCACTTCGACCGGTGTCTTAGCTAGCAAAAAACCCGGCAGAGCTCGTTGCGTTTTTATCTCGCCTTGATCGGGCCTGCGAGTCGTTTTTGCGGAGCGCCGTAACCGCGGACGAGGCCGCCAACGCGTCACCGCGCCCCCACGATCCCTGCTTGCTGGCGCTAATTATAATATTTCGTGACCCCGAAGGAGCACCTATGTCCTGCATAAAGTTACAGCAGTCTATCTATTGATAGTTAGATTATCATAATAAATCTATATGTTATTGACCAATGCCCAAAGATCCTTAACCTATGATCATTAAAAAGGTTCAAGAACTACAGTAATTGTAGTAGGATGTAAGCTTTAATAAGTATTAATTACAAACTAGTTACAGCCGGTTTTCAAAAATTCCAATTATAAATCAAACTAAGGCACATAAATTTGAACGTGTGTTTGTTTTTTTTTTTTTAACTGCTTTGGTTAATTGTCAACATTATAAAAGTGTGTGGTTTAAAAGCATTAATTTTCTTTAGTTTAATAATGAGATTCAATTGCTTATTAAACTAGAGTATTCCGATTTAAGAAATTAACGTTTACAAAGACTTTTTTTGGAAGACACGAAGATTAGGTATTGTTTTTTAATTGTGTTTGTTTTAATTTTTGATTTTCTATTATACACATATTTATGAAACAGAAAGGACGCTTTGCGTTTATGTTTTCTTTCATGAAGCTACGTAAAAAAATTCCAGACATGTTTTATACTATGGATCAAATATGTAGCCATTATAAAAAATGTGATGAAAAGTAAGTTTCAACTCCTGAGAGGAAAGTCATTAGAAGTATCCTTGATGAGGCAGACGAGAATGACCAATACGCAATAACGATTCGAACATCAGAAATATATAAAATAACAAATTGGATGGTAAATGCCATATGAACGAACGAACCATAAAATACATTTAAGAAATTTACATCAAGTGGCTATAAGACGAGACGAGACAATAAGACGATGTAGATTCAGACTACATTCGAATGATTCGGAGGAAAAAACATATATTCACTACTTTTGCTTCACTGGAACGCTTCATTAGAAAGCTCTGGATTATCTGCCCAATATAATAATGATGATGATGAAAATGTCTTTATCGATGATAAACATTAATGAGACTATACAGAATAACATGAGAAAATCCATGTCTGCTTTAATAGAATTAAAGCCTTATGCCAACGAGGCATCGAACACGAAGTTATTGAATATATACTTTGTTAATATCAGCTGAATTAATACAATGTCTCCAGCAGTAATTAGTGCAGCGTCTCTGAAAATAACACCAAAAACAAATAGTCCAGTCGAAAACAAAATTCGAAGCCGTTTTTATATGAAATAATGCACACACTAATTTATAACGAATGATATTCACAATTAATTGTATCAAAAATAAGATTGAGAACTAAGAACCAAAGCGAGAATCATAATCCCAGGAATTAGGAGAAATTTGCTTCACGTATAAAATTGGCTTTGTAATTGGTATTATTTAAAAGGGTATTTGATTAATTTATTATTTAATTTATCCTAGATAATATTAAAAGTGTGTTTGTTTGTACTTCATGCACGTCGCAACGGAGCAACGGATTGACGTAATTTTTGCACAGAGGACCGGCAAATAACATAGACTACTTTTTATTCCGGGAAATGTCATTACTTCGGGAAAATACTTATCTGCAACTGGAAAAGTACACAAACGGAATAACGAAGCAACGTCACAATGGGGAACAACGAACCGAGGTGATTTTCTGAAACACAATATTTAGGAGCATCAGGATGCCTAAATTAGACGAAAATATTTTCCTTTATATTATAAAGTCACGAAAATAAAGAGTGCATTTCATTTCCACCAATCATTCTAGGAGACACTGCGTGTTATAATTTCTCTCTCTAAGTTTTAAATACAACCATGCAAGCGAAGCTGCAGGTAAAAGTTTGTAAATCATAATTTAAGTTTTTCTGACGAGGTGTGAATTATTTTGACAAATCTTAGAAATTTGTCGAGTTATAAAAGTTTAACTTAACATTTAAAAAGGATGGAAATACTGAAATACAACGTCATTTTTAATAATGGTCATTATATTGTACAAGAGCGAATAAAACAGGAAGACATCACCAATCCATCTCAACCAATAAATTTAGGACTTCGTAATTGGTAGTTTAAAAAAAAATATAATTTTTTTAACATTTAATTAATCTATATTCTCATAATATTTTACCAAAAACAGCAAATTTAGGGTCATCCAATATCCAATTGGTTAAAAAGCTAAGAGACAAGGACTTAAATCACATTTTAACTTGATTTAATCGCGATGAAAGTTAAATTCAATCTATTAAGTTATCGTAAAGTTTGTGTGCATAAGGATAATTAATTAATTGAAGTAATTTAATCTTAGATATCGTATTTAATCTTAGGTATGTATTTTAAGGTGAAATTCTTGGTTATTAAGTCGATATAAGCTTACACACACGGAAATACCATGCAAATTGTTTCAACCGTTTGTTTGAAATACCAATTTGCTGACGCATAAGCCACGGAGGCGACAATACCCTTAGCCGACCCTACAGCGCACGACGCGCTGGTATCAAGGAAATACGTTTTCAAAATAATCGAAAAATTTTGACATTTAATTTACTCATCTATATATTATACGCACTCTTTAATTGCTTCTATCTCTGATATAGTTTCACACCGGCAAATTTCCTTCCTAAGCCCTTAAATGTACTATGCACGTATCTGCTAAATTATTTTAAATCCATATTTCAGGTTTGTAGCTCTTCAAACCTTTGACATATTTACATTCTATCAAATATAAAATCGTAAATAAAAACTTTTTGTTGTATTTTTTGTAAAAAAATCATATATCTAACGGTTAATATTAAATATTTACCTTATTCGACCATTGTCAATTAAAATTAAATTAAATCTTTACAAAATTTATACGTAAATTTTAATTTCTGCATCCACCATCATTTGCATCACCCGATTCATACACTGAAGAGAGAGCAGATTACAAGTATTGTAAGAAATAAAGACTTACGCTAAGAATTGTCCCAATTTACATAAACAATTTCTTCATGACTATTGACGATCACAAAATCTGTTAAAGTCCATAGGTTACCCGAATGAATCTCAAGTGGAAGTCGCATTGTCTAGACGGAGGGGTTATCACCTCTTCGTTACCACTAATCTCAGATGAAAATGATGTCTCTAATTCCCGATCACAGTTCGAGGCTTTACCAATTACTGTATGCATGTAATGGTAAAAATATCCTTACATGTGGGCTATAGACGTCATTAACAACACACAAGTGAGATCCATACATTTACTATTTAATATTAATAACTGGGATCTATTTATTTTTTTTATATTAATCAGTGGAATATAATAATTAATCATTGCAAGAGCGCTACACTTGAGCTTCTACCCCTAGAAGCCCCATCCCATCGTCTTGCATGACCCCGTTTTTACAAATCTCGATACGAAAGGTGGTTTTCCTTTACTTCTCCAATATTCATATACCTTTTCCTTCTTATCCCGGTATCCAATTCGTAAAGATAAACGATGGATCAGTATTGTATATCCCACTTAGTCACTAACGAGACAAACAGCTCGGAAGCAATAGCGTTTTCTGCCCACACGCTGGTTTACATCTAATAGGTCCAATCTCCTAATCTGGTACAAAAGTAATAATTTCAGTATAATAGTGAGTGGTTTTGTAATTCCGAAGATGTAAATTTTGTTAACCTATAAAATTTACCCTCCTTCCTACATCCATTGCCGCAATGATATTAATCACTCAACCCGATGTAGAATGATTAAGTCTTATAGAATGAGAAGGGTGCCCCATTGCCCTTAATATCTAAAAACTTTTCTGAAAATATGTAAAAAGTTTGCAGATAACTACTCTAAAATAGATAATAATAGCCTTGAAACTCTCCAAAGCTCAGAAACAATTTGGACGCGCTATCTGTCAATATCCGGTATCTTAGAAAAATAGAATCTAAATGCATACACCCCTTGCGACAATAATAAAGTCGATCCAATAATAGCTAAAAAGACTAAGCTAAAAGAAACCCAAGTACTATCAATTTATTATATTACACTTCAAAGTAGGACAAAAACTCGTCCAATAAAATACACTTGTCCGTCAAACTCGTCAATAAACAAACAACGTCGCTAATTAAAATTATATGAATAACAATAAGATTCGCGGATGTTGTTTGGGCACCTGGAACAAGTGACTAATTTAATATGTAAACATAAGCAGGAAGTGGCGGCTAAAACACGTAGAACACAGCCTATGGAAGTGTGTGGCCGTTGTAGCTTAGTAGTAAAATGCTTGAACCTACGGGTTAGACTAAATCGCACGTATATACAGTTCCGGCCATGTAATTAGGAACGATTATGTCGGAGGCACTTTTTTGTAAACAAGTAAATATTAATTCGGTATTAACTTTCTGATAATAGTTGTAATGACATCAAAATATTGGTAATTTAGAAGGTTTTTACACTTCATTCTAGGCGTCGCAAAAAAATTAAACTTCCAGAATTATTTCATTTATTTTATATCAAGGTCGCATACCAGAGTTACTGGCCATTGGACAAATAATTAGGAACGCATAAAAAATTACGAAATTTTAAATTTCGAATACAATTTACACTGAATTTGATCCCCGTGTATTCTGTTGTTTTTTATTTGAGTTTTCTTAATATTAAAAAATATTTGAATACTTAATTATTTCAAAAAGTATGGACTATCATAAGAGTTGTAACTCGTCTACCAGAAAAAATAACATGGAACTTTACGAACATGATTAGTCCTATAAAAATATTGCTGATTATTCGGAATGCTCTGAAATTAAAGTTTTGAACTCTTCAAAAGGTTTAGTAGAACAATCACTTCAAAAGATTAAATACTACTGATACGTCATTCAAAAGAATAGAACACAAAATTTCATCATCGGTTTAGCGAAGGCTGTGCAGTATAAAGGGATCTGAAAACATATGAAGGGAAGTTTTTGGCAACAAAGGTGTATCTGGAAGTACATTACGGAAACGGCTTGCACATGCGAAACTATTTGGAAGAATTGCCAGAAGAGTTCCTATTGGCGAAGGAACACTAGAAAACTCATTTAGTTTTTTTGAGAAAATATGGCAATTTGACAAGAAGGCAGTGGAAAAACATCTTATTTTCGGACGAAACCAAAATTAATCGATTAGGTGTGGATGGAAAACAATACCTATACAAAAAAAGTGAAGCATCGAGGAGAAGACATTAAAGTTTCGGGAAGTTTCTCGTGGCACGGTTTTGGAGCAGTAAAAAAATCAAAAGCAAGTTAGATCAATTTAAATACTAATTAATATTAGAGGACATTACGATTCCTTATGCTGAAAAGACGTTGCCAGTTGTATGGAAGTTTTAGCATCATAACGACCTTAAGTATACTGAACACTTAAGTACACTTAAGTGTCTGAACAACAAATCCCTGTATAGATTGGCCGACCTAGATTTAAATCCTATAGAAAATATTTGGAACGAAGTTAAGAAGAGTGTAGCCTATGATGCTTTTGTCGAATCTTGAAAAGCTATTTCTAAATTTAAAAATGCCATGACGGTTATTGCAAACAAAGGCAATCCTACGAAATATTAATCAGCACTATTGTAAGCAGTATAAACGTATTTTAATTATAAATAATAATGTTATTATAGCATATTATAATAAATTGATTTTAATTAATCGTCCTTCATTATTTATCAAACGACAATGTGTTTGAAATACAACGCCTAGTAAAATAGTGTTAATGATCAATAGAGGTTTCGTGTTTTGCATTATCTAGAACAATGTACTGAAATCTACAAAAATAAATACAATAGTTTGACGTTCGTTAAATGTTAAAATGAGAAAGCTAAATGTAAAGTGTCACCTACCTGTTTACCCAATAGTGACTCCGATATCAGTCATCCTTAATTATATATAGTATCAATTATTTTTACTACCACAACTGTATGTACATCAAAAATATATTTTTATATCATTATAGACAGGCATTATTGTTACACTCTGTACGATATATTCCGATTCATCAGTTTACAGTCGCTGTTAAACGTGAGAATTTGTAAATGAAGAAAAGTAAGATTCATTCAGATGAAGATTCAGATTTTCTTTCACGGTGGATTGTAATAACTAATACTGGTAATTACCATTCATACATGTTAGATGCCGATCGTTCAAAAACAGTGAAACAGTTGTTGTTCTTTCTTTTTGCGAATGACATAATTTACTTAGTAAGTCCAGTCGTTGCCAATCTCACATTTAATTTAATTCTTCAAGATGTATACTTGTTAGTTGATACACAAATACAAATTGACTACCCAAAAATCCAGAAATCGAACGAAAAATATCAATTTAGAAAGAGGAATTACTTGTGTAATGTACGGGAACTGAGATGCAACATTAGCAATAACTTAAAGAGCTTTGATAAACCATCTCTGACGACCGATGGATGATCCGTTGGAATAGCGATTATATAGATGCGTCATTGATGTACTAAAAGATATGACGAGTCTCACCATTCGTTTGTCGATTGTATGAAAGGATTCAAGCTGACAAACATGGGCGATATTTGATTAGTTTGCCCATGTCTACACTTCATAAACCGAATTGCCATAATACCATAGGCACAGTTGTTTCGCAAATATCTAATCATGTGATAGGAGTCTGTTTGCCTTTGAATTTAATCTCAAACATACAATGGATTGGACAGCGTCAAGTGTTGTGATTTTAGGAGGAATAATTGGCAATACAATTGGAGAATTTATCAAATAGTTTAGTAATCATTTCTATGTAATGCATCAGCGTGCAAAGTGACTTTCAAAGCGAGTTAAATGACGAACTGCAAAGTGCGCCGATGATGACATCACCTCGAGGACAAATGCTTGTCTGCCAGACGGACAACTCACCAATTTCGAGCTAATTCTACAAATATATTCAAGCATCGCCTGTTTGATAATTCTCGCGTGATCGGTAATGAGTAAAAGAAACAATGCATTAAATTAAAAATAACGTCCACCAATGTGTGATTAAATTGTAATTATGACATTTAACCCAATTTACCCAATTTTACAGTCATTAATAGATTACTGCGCCAAATACCTACTTATGTTTTAACCAGCAAAACTTCAACAGTTTGATAAATACCCGTCATCACATCATTTGCATTCGAAATATCGAAATAAACTTCAGAAGTATATAACATACACCTTCCCATTATTTGGACAATTGTTATTACTGGAAAATAAACGCAAGTAAATAGGAGGGGAGATAAAACTACACGGAGTCATTGAGGTAGATTCCAGAAAACAATACAGCAAGACGGCAGCCCACGTGAGCAGTTAGTTCTACATCGGTGGGGAAAGACAATGTTTGTTGAAAGAGCATAGTGTGGTACTTCGTATTGTTCATGGATCATAACAATAAGAACCATAATTAATATAATACCTACTAGTATTCACAGATTTGAAACTTGAGTAACTAGTGTATGTTAATAACGATGAATATTTAAGAAATGAGTGATCGCATTTCACTGTGCTAGGATATAAGATTAGAAATATTTTTAACTTTTATAAATGTGTTAAAAAATCACAGCAAGCAAAAATTAAAAAATCAAAGCCCGTTGCTGAAATGCGTTCGTTCATCTCCATGCGCGAGATGAACGAACGAACGTTACTAATAATGCTGTATCAGTTAGGGTAAAAATTGGGAACTTTATGTAAAATGAGACTAACGATAAAAAAATCATATCGAAAAAAAGCCAAAAAACGTAATGTCAAAATATTACTTTTTCACAAAAAATCCGTTGATTACGCAAACACACATTCTTCTATCAATAAAGACTACTGTGATGTAAAAACCCCAAAAATTGGGTAAATTAAAAAATATTCCTCTTTATCGATGAAAAACTGTAGACAAAATTACGAATACACGTAACGTTGAACTAAAAAGGTATGAAACGATTTTCATTCTTTTCGTATTTGAAAGTCAGAACATTAAACACAGGACACCAGCGAAAACCGATCCACTTTTTACATCAGAACGAACAGAATTGATTCTTATACCAAAAATACTTATTTTCTATCATATTAATACTATTTTTGACATGTCTGAGATCCATAGAATACTGAAAACGACTACAAATATAACTTCTTAAAAGTAACATTTCATACAATAACTACGTGTTGAATGGATTGAAAACATTTCCTATGCACTCCATGATTGCCATGTGGCAAATAATATTTGTCCTTAATTGATTTTTAGCCAATAAAAAATATTTTGTTCCTTATAATAACCATTACTTGAAATACGACTACGTACATTTTGAAATACTAACATTGTTTAGCCAATAAATAATGTTTATTTTTGTGTATTGTACTCGTAATTGATTTTCCATAAACCTAACCTAACCTAACCCATAGATTAATGGTTACGTATGTACGTAACCATTAATCTATAGGTTACAAGATTAAAAAATATTGAGATCCCTTATCTAATGATCTTCCACTTAAGGCGAATGTCAAATCATTATTCCATTTGCACTCGTTTGTACGCTGTGCTTTATTGTTAAAGTTATTTAATCTCTTAACCAGCAAGGTTCTCAATGTGTTCACGGTATAAAACGTTGTGCTTTTTTCTTGTTGTCCTTTGATTTCCAGTCTCCTTGTGTCATTGCACATGTCGACAATTTGAATATGCATAAAAACAATATCAGTACTATTTATTTATGTAATCGAGTCATCGACTCCCATATCAGCAATGTAACCAATCATAATGACACCTCATCTTACATATGTGACAGCTCATCATCACAATTCTTGACTTCGTCGCTTATACGCATTTCTGAACGAATCCCTGACAAGACCGTTCTTTGACGGGAGAACGCGACAATTTGTTGACACAAGAAGGTCGTGAAGAATGCCACGCGCATAAATCTCCATGCTAATACGGATGATGACCAATGCGTGAGTGAATCGTTTGTACGCAGTTTATTAGTCAATGTGCCTCAGTGGTGAATCGCTTCGAATGATGTGGATTTGGTGCTGAATACAATGGGTATCTTGCAGAGGACAAAGAATTAAACAATCAAATTGTTCATAACAATTAATTCCACTAGAATTTTTAATCCCTATTTTGATTCAATCCACATCTAATTCTCAATCTTCATGTTTTTTTTTTCAAATATTTCTGAATGATTGTTTTGGTGATGGTGGCGGGGGTAACTTTTAAGCGTTTTTCCTTACTTGAAACGAGGAAAATGTCTTTCAGTTTACCCTGGAAATTAACCTACAGAATCTAAATTGAAGTTATCGTACTTCACGTCTATAATTGGGCCATCACACTCTATTTCTGTTCTGAATTTCGTTTTTTTTATATCCAATAGTTTTTGAGAAAATAGCCGTCACAGACGGACGGACGAATACCGAACTGATTGCATTAGTGTTCTGTTTTGGCAATCTTGCTACGAAACACTAATAGCTTTAGAATATAAATCTTTGAAATAAATCTTGCTCTTTTGATATGCAGAACCAATTTTTTAAAATACCCTTGCTACTAGCAACAATACTGTCCCACAAACCTGTCCCGTAAAGCTCGTCACACACACACGATGCCTCACTCCATACTTCGTCCACTCACCCGTCAGCCGTCCATCAGCGGACGCTCGCACGCGGCGTCTATATTTACACTCGAAGCGACTTATTAATAAAGCGCACTGCGACCTCCCCGCGCGTGTGCGTTGAACTTTATAGCGACTTCCAACTACGTGAAAGCGTACCAAACTCTAGTATTTTGAATCTTTTGATTGGAATTCGATGGCACAATGCGACAGATATAAAGCAAACCCCTTTTTTTTGTGCAAACGATTTTTGCAATCAGAGATCTGTATAACCAGTTACCATTATCGATGTTATCAATTTGTCGACAATTCTTTCTGCTTCAACCACCATTGAAGACATCTAGACTTATGGAATTAAGATTTTGAGACACGTAGTCTATTGTAGTCTACAGTTCATCTCGTGATATTGAGTTTATTTGAAGACGTATGTGTCTCAAAATCTTAATTCCATAAGTCTAGATGTCTTCAATGATGGTTATTAAAATTAAAATGTTTAATTTCAATGTTACGTTAAAATTAGAAATATGTTACATTTCAGAAGACATTTTTTTTGTTTCAATACAATTTAAAATAGCATCTTCTTGGTTTATATTGATTACTTAAGTATATTAAACAAATTATAACTTTATAATGTTTAGTTGTGTACTAAACATTACAAAGGCATAATTTGTTATGTTCTAAACATTATAAAGGTATAATTTGTTATGTAACAAACATTATAAGTGTATAATTTGTCGTGTAATAAACATTATCATGATTTAATCTGTTGTGTTCTAAACATTACAAAGGTTTAATTTGTTGTGTACTGAACATTATAAAGTATAATTTGAATATATTTGGCATTAATTTTGTAGAAATTCATTATTCATAATTAAATGAAATTATATGATATAGTATTATTTCTACTTTCTTTAACGTCTTTACCACGACCTAGGTTTCGTTGTATTAAACATTTTCAGGTGGGCTATTAGCAAAGATCTTTGCTAATAGCCCACCCACATTTGTGAAAGTATAATTTTTTGTATACTAAACAGTATAAAGGTATAATTTGTCGTGTAATAAACATTATAATGGTTTAATTTGTTGTGTTCTAAAGATTACAAAGGTATAATTTGTTGTGTACTAAACATTATAATAGTTTAATTTGTTGTGTTTTAAACATAGTAAAGGTATAATTTAATTGTGTTTTAAATATTATAAAGGTATAATTTTTTGTGTAACAAACATTATAAAGGTATCATTTTTAATTTGTTTTGTTCTAAAATTGTAATGGTTTGTTCTAAACATTACAAAGGTATAATTTGTTGTATACTAAACATTATAAAAGTATAATTTGTTGTGTACTAAATATTATAAAGGTATAATTTGTTGTGAATTAAACATTATAAAGGTATAATTTGTTGTGCTCTAAACATTATAAAGTATAATTTGGTGCGAACAGAGTGCCTACAGTAGGCACTCTACAGGCACAGGACGCGAAAAATATCCGATATAAAATAATACAATACGTACGAGCAGAGGATCTTTTACCCTACAAGCAAAAAGGAGCTGTCGTGGTACGACGGAGTTTAATGTGACCATGTCAGGACCGGCTGTTAAATTATCACTACATGCTAACTTAGAGTTACGATGACGAAATAATGGCGCATCGCTGCACTCTTCGCTCGTGCCTCTAATTTTCTCATCACTTCCTCCATATTTTTTCAAAAATCATAATAATAAAACACTAAAATTTATGCTCAGAATTTAAAAAAATTTCCAATTCACAGCTACTCTGACACTGATTTAGTCAATTTATTACTCGTTTCCATTAAAAATGCTACACTTTAAAAAATCCCTTTATTTTTCATAAGATATAAACAATTTTTCTTATTCAATATTATCAACCAAAAACAATTACCTCTAGCAACTGCTGTACTGAAGAATGACAGAAAAATAATCAACATTACTGAACAAAATTAAATGAAACTACGTGATGTAGTATTATTTCTACTTTCTTTAAATTCTTTACCACGACCTAGGTTTCGTTGTATTACAACGTCTTCAGGTGGGATATTAGCAAAGAATCTAATACAACGAAACCTAGGTCGTGGTAAAGAAATTAAAGAAAGTAGAAATAATACTACAACACGTAGTTTTATTTAATTGTGAATAATGAATTTCTACAAAATTAACGCCAAATATATTCAACATTACTGAAGTTTGTTTGGAATTGCAAAACGCCTAAGAGCTCTATTGAATTCCTGACAAATGACAACTCTAGTACATACTTTATCACCATTTATTAGCCTCCGACACAAACTGCGAGCAAAAATAGCCACTTAATCTACTAAACGCGCGCATAATACCGCCGCAGCCGGAACACCCAATACACGCGCACACGCACATGCGTAAGCGTACACAATAAAACAAACCGAGACATATAAAAAACGCCATAAAAACTAAAACAAAACATAGGCCGGGGTGCGGTGCCAACGACCCGAATCTGGAACGGCCAACGCGCTCATCTACCGCGCTCTCTCGCGATCAAACTACCGCCACTTAGTTTAGAGTTCAAAACCCACTAATCGCAAGTATCAACTCGTCGAAACTAGATTTAAAAAAAAGCAAAGTTGTTAAGATAAATTTAATAGTACAATAAAATAAAAAAAAAAGTTTAAAAAACAACTTCCTCAAAGCAACAAAATTGCACAAAAATAACTAAAAAAGGAACTTAAATTACACCGCCATTCCCTTTCCGAAATACTAAGCTTTTAAAAAGTGTTGCAACTTTATAAACCGACGGACAACGACTTATATCTTTCTTTAAAATAGAAGCGACGAGTTGGACAAAAAAATCCATATTAGGATATCCGCAATGTTTGCTAACCGACGATCTTATTCCACAAAATCTTTCACAAATAGTCAAAACAGCGGTCTTCCAGAGGACAGCATTTTACATACCGATAAAACTAATAACGGCTAAAATAATAAAGGACTTACAAAAATGCTACCATACTGACCATACTTACAAAAATGCTACCATAAATATTTACTAGTTAACTTAGAACCAAAGTGATCAATAGTTAAGGTGCATTATAAAACTTTATAAAAGTTTTCTTTAATTGCATTTTAAAAAGCAGCTTAGCCGTGACTCAATTTTTTAGTTCTTACATACACTAGACCTATGCCGCAGACTTTAAATCCAGTGTTGCAACGTAACGCATGTTGTAATGGATGTACTGTTTAGTGAACTACGAGTAAAGAAATACTCGTAGTTAGTGAAGATGAAAAAATGCTATTAAACTGAATAATAAATATAATACTGGTTAACATAGCATCGAACGGCTCAATAGTTAAGAATGAGTGTTGTAAGAAGTTTTAAGAATTTTCTTTAATTGCATTTTAAAAAGCGGCTGAGCCGTGCCTCAATTTTTTAATTTCTTACGCTAAATCTAAGCCACCGGCTTGTAATGTTAGTGGGACAATGTAACGGTTGTACTATAAGTGAAGATGAAAAAAATGCTACTAAACTGAATTGTAAATCTAATATTAGTTAACGTATCACCAAAGGGCTCAATAGCTAAGATTGAGCGTAGTTTTAACTGCATTCTAAAGAGCAGCTCATCGTCTCTATAATATTTAGTACTCGTACATACGCTAAAAATACGCCACAGACCTTAATACCTGTATTGCAATATAACGCACGCTGTAAGGCATGTATTATTCTTTCAAGTCATTCTGACTTGCAATATTATCGATATTTTGTTATTGAATATTTTTGGCGTTAATTTTGTAGAAGTTCATTATTGACAATTAAATGAAACTACGTGATGTAGTATTATTTCTACTTTCTTTAAATTCTTTACCACGACTTAGGTTTCGTTGTATAACATCTTCATTTTTGCTAATTGCCCACCTGAAGATGTTGTTATACAACGAAACATAGGTCGACGTAAAGAATTTAAGTAAAGTAGAAATAATACTACATCTCCTAGTTTCATTTAATTGCGACATTTTGTTAATATATATTCTTATATCAACTTTTCGTTCTCAATACAAATAATGTTAGAAAATCGAGCTCATTATGTAAATAGAAACGGCTAATTAATGACGTCACAAACTAAACTTGAGAATCTTATCTATAATGCGAATAATCAATTATCGTGTGATCGTCGGCTACAGGTACTACGCATTTACTTAAATATCGCAAGTTGTCACACAACAAACAACAGAGCAAAGTCACACAGTAGTTAGTCAAACATTATTATGAATAATAACATGGTCGATGTCTCTAATTTGAAGGGCTTTCATTGTCTGCGCTTCTCTATTCATCTTTCAAATAGTATATTGCTAGTTACTATTGTAATATCATATATGAATGTGTATATGTATGTAGATAGTACATCAAATAAAAGATCAACGTCAAACTTTATCACACTGATTTTTTTAAAATAATAGTATTTTTGTGACGTGCCGAGCATTGGTAAGACAGGGCTCGCCAGTTAACGTATTGTTTCAGTAACCTCTACAAAATGAATAAAACAAATGCGTATCGGCAGACTCAAAGTTTGGTTCCGAAGTTGTCTACAAATCTTGAAACTGTTTATGCAAGTTAAATGAAATTTTAAATGAAAGCTCTAATAAAGGGCGAATATTTAAAATTTAAAAAGAATTAAAATACTCGGTTAAAAAATCATATTGAAAGAGGACGGGATGCACGTCATATATATTAATATACTGCGGCGGTATATTCTTTTGAAATCACAATGTAGCAAATATATATGGATTCCGTTGAGGAGTAGCCCTGGTCAACGTTAAAAATAAGCATATTTATGCATGAAATACACAAAAGTTGCCGTCGCGCTGTGGTGTGTTGGACTGATCACAGACTTACGCCCTTTTACGGCGATGTGTACCGAGTTCGATTCCCCGCCACTAGTCGAACGGGGCTAAGCAAATACGCGATTAGAAACGTCAACCGGGGTTTGATGTTTGTAATCGCGTAGCTAAAATGCCTCAGGCCATTGACAAGTAATAGCGTCACTGGTGTGAGAAAATAAAAAGATACGCACTGCGATTGTTAAGTGGCCAGCCGATTTATGGACCTCCAACGACATGCACATGGGGGAGACCTAAGTTCCAGAATTCGAAACCATTTCTGTCTATTCAGATTTATCCGCAAATCAGGGCGACTGTTTTCGATATTGTCAGTACCGTTGCTATATTTAAGATTATGTTGAGTAAAAATTATGTTAAATTTAGTTTGCGTAGCCCTAAATAGAGAAATTTAGTAGAAAAGACACCAAAACGGTACGGATAAATTATAAGATCTGCTGACTACGATGATTATGCGTACCATTTTTTCGCCATTATTTTGTACAGCAAAACAATCGCACTAAAAATGTTTCTTAAACTCGATAAATTATCGAAATGCAACGGGCCTGTCAGGGCGGGCGATAAGACGGCGAATGTTGAATCACTTAAATGAATGCATCTAGCGACATTGACATTTGCACAGATTATCTCTACCGATTAGTTATAAATATAAAATATTTACAATGAATGAATCGTTACAAATGAACGCGACAGAGCTCGCTACTGACTACAAAATATTCGATAAGTTTGGCAATTGAAAACGATATACTTGGCACTTTCCTATTAAGCCAGTAAAATTAAACCAGTGCTAATGTTGGCATATATCAAATAAGCCATAATACTCAAATATTCATATACTAATCCTGTCGGCTAACAATAGCGATTCAGAATGGGTACCACTTCGTCTACACCACTATTTAATCTTTCTTCTCCAAATAGTGGCAGTCTAGTAAAGGCAGGCAGTTTTTAATAACTTTAATAAAAACAATAAAAATTAAAGAGTGTTTGAAGAAAAAAAGGGTGTGTGTACTTATGTATGCGCGTGAGAAGTTATACTTCTTTGGCAACATTAAATAATACATACGGATAGATAACCTCAATTATATTGGAGCACTTGAAAAAGTCTATAAACACAATTTTTTCACTAATATTTACGAATAGTAAATATATTAATCAAAATATTGAATTTAAATCACTAGTAAATATAATTTATCAGCACATATATAAATCGCACTTATATGAAACTAAAACACGTGTGTGAATGTAGACACTAGAAACATGTGGATAAATACTATGAATATGAAAACAGTGAACAGAAGCGACGATGGTGCCAATAGCTTTTGTTTCGAGACTGCAACCGCTGCAACTTCATACTGTAACTTTTGTGTGACGAATCTTAAAATTTCACTCTCATCATTTTTTCATAACGCGCCTAAAGAAGTATAACTTCAAAAAAAAAATATTTTACAACCGCTTATTACAGTTTATATATTCATCTGTGTAATATTTTGTAAAAAACTAAGGTAATTAATACACAACGATACTAATCATGTTAACTATTTCATAAAAATTGTACAAGCACATTTGATACAATACACCTCTAGAGCACGAATCTATTAAATATTTCAATAATTCAATCAACGTTTCTAACAGTACCGGAGCAGTGGTGAAATATTTTAGAATGCGCAACGTACACATCATATAATTGCATACATAATACAAAATTATAAGTCATTATTATTATACCGCTTTGGCTGTGTAGGAACTATTATAAAACAAAGGCCGCGTTTTGTGCTCCGAATAAAAGTTAATTTTGACCATTAATCATTACAGGTTTAAAGTTAACAATCTTTAATTAATGGTACATATTCAGCCCCATATTTCTGTGAAAGCTTTCTTCTGATCAATAAAAAAAAATAGAGTGTTATGTTCGAAATTTAGAAAAAAACAGCAGATAAGCTGGAAAAAATAATCAATATACATATGAACGGGTAAAAATAAAGTTTTTATTTATATTTTCGTAAAAAAATCTTTATGTAAAACCTCAATAATGTCAATTATCAGTCAGTCTCGCGTCCAAGATTAGATATACATAAATTTTTGTAGAAACTTTACGGAGGTACTTCGTATTTGATTGTTCTTATTAGTACAATATATTGTCGACTCGAAGATAAAAAAAAACAAGTTTACTCTCGTACAGAGCTCATTGAGAAGCAATTTTTTTACTCCTAATTCACGACTGATTTTATCTCTTTCTAATATTCTTCTCACTCTAAACTTCTGGCATTCGCCTCAATTCGTGTCATTATGTAGCTTTTCCTCTTTCTCAAGTTTTATTTTAACGAAGTTTGTGAAGAACGTTCATTGTTTATTCCGCCCAATTTCCATTGATATACTTTTTCAAACGACATTCGTTTCTAATGACACATTTTTCACACTTTTTTATAGTACAGTCTAGCCAAATAATTTTTGTGCAAATGTCATTTCCAGAAATAGATATTATTTCACAACAACAATGCAACAACATACTAAATTTGTTTTGAAAGTTTTCCTCAAACAGTGTTTTCCTTGGGTTTTATATTAAGTATTTTTATCGCTCCACGCCATCTCTTATCGAACCAGGATAGCTAGCGATAAAAAAAGTACATTAAACTTGAGCTTCGATACGGTAATACATCGTTTCACGATATATCCGCTGTCACAGTACATTAACGATCATGGAAACAAGAGATATTCAAAATTATTTTTCCGGAATCATTTCAATTCAAATATGTATTAAACTGATTGATACATATTCAAATATGTATCAAAATGTTGAAAAACACTGCAATTATACAACGTAAGCTGACCATTCATGAAAGCGTCTTTTAGTTACAAAGGAAAAATAACTCTAAGCGCTCAAAAAAAAGCTTTTTAAACTATCTTAACCAAGAGGCACGTTGAATTTTAACGACAACCACGTTTGCGTTTCCCTCTAAAGCTTGAACGTTCCACGAAACAAATTAACAATATACAACCAATATTATTTCCTTAACTAATTAAAAAAAAACATAACTATAAATAATAAAAACCATATAAAAGAGAAAAACATCTCACATTTCACTTTCAGCATACTAGTCCTAATTCAAAATTTGGTTATTATGACTTTTTGGCTTCAAAGCCTAATTAGCGACTTAAGCAGCTTTGTTTCAAAGACTCCGCTTTTTACAGAATCTCTGCATCGCAGTAAGAGAGAAAACTCCATATTTATAAGAATTCACGGTAACAATTTCTCTCATAGTTCACCATCATAGATTTTACCATTTTCAGATTCCGTACCCAACAGGTAAAAATAGAACTTTTATGTTGAGACTTCGAGCTCTTCCTGTATGTCACAGCCGTTTTCCTCGGAAACTACTGTTCTGTCCACTTGAAAGCTGGTATAATAAAGAAATTGCTTGACCGTATTTATTACAGATTGAAATAAAGTTTTGAATTTCTATACAAAATGGGATAAGAAATGGGCCTTAAAATTTGAAAGCGAAGCAACAAAGTCAAGTGGGATATCATATGAAAGGGATTACTTTATACATTCCGAAACTTATGTGATTCCTTCATCTCCGAATTTTGCAGGTCGAAACTTAGGTTGACTTTAAATAAGTCAGACTGATGGAAGATCGTCAATGTATTACAGGAAAAATAAAACAAAATTTAAGACATTTGTAGTTTTAGAGAAACTAGAACTGTTGATTCATTTTTGATCCTGACATCTCAAGTTCTGGACCATCATCTTGTAGATATGTACGACTATATATCCACAAAGTATTGTAATTTTATAATTGCGATTCTAAATATCCTGGGTACGGAACCGGCACGCGAGTTCTACTCTCATTTATCCAGTTTTTTCGTAACAGTTTATAACAATTCTCATGAGCTCATTTAGAATAAACATTCAGCGTCCCAGCGGTTTGACCAGATGTGCGTACTGTTTAAAGGAATCGTATGCGTACTGAATCGTAAAACGCATTGAAATACACTGACCTATTTCAATTTATAGAAAGAAGTATAATGATATCAAAACAGCGTCTCATTTATTGTTTTCACATAGCCCGAAGTTCCTTCTACTATCGACTTCATTATTTGCTCCGCTTAATTAATCATCACCGAAACAAAGGACAGTCATTTGCGTTACACCTGTATCACTTTATCGATGTATGTTGTTGTATTTCGTGGAAATTTCATCGATATATCACCTCCGCCACACGCGATATGCACATATTGGGTCGAAATGGTTTTAATGTGAAAATATATATGTTTTTTTCCCAAAATTGTGTTTCCAACCACTCGAATCAATAGAATATAGGTGTTAAAATAAAAATTGTTTTCATAAAACTTTGTGGTATTTGAGGATTTTTTATTTTATTATGGACAAACATATTTATAAGATGTTTTGATCAATCTCGCTTTACGATCGCTTACATTTTATTATATGGATGTTCCTCAATTACTCGGTTCGAACAGTTCGCTCTCCTATCTACAGCCTTCCCGCTAAATGGATTTATTTATAAATTGAAAGAAAATGTGATTTAAAAAATCTCTCTATTTCCTATCTTTCAATGAGGAAAACCGATTATAATATTCATTTTTATTTTCAAAAGTTATAAAATTTGTTAGGCTTGCATTAACAGAGTACAATATAATTATATTCCACTCTTTTAATGGTTTTCCCTTCCAGATTTGTTGACTGATTTTGATAGATTTTGGGGCGCTGATTACAGGAAAATGGTAAAAAAAATCCCTTACGTCAGGATTTCTAGTTATTTAGCATAGTTTTTTTAACAAAGTACCTAGACCTACCTAGTCAAGAACTGATATTTTATTTTAATGAATAAGTTCTCATAAATAGTTAAATATAACTTAATTATCTAAGTGGCATACCCTTATTATTGGAGAAAAGGTGGATTTTTAGATTATTTGCTTAAGACCTAAAATTAATTAACTTAAATCGTTAGAAGAGGTTTCATGAGAGTAGATTAATAGATTTTTGTATAAATAGCAACATCATTGTTTTTGCAAAATCAGTATTTCCGTGCAATTTGTAACGCTCACTTAAAATGTGTCATCGCGAAAGTGTTTAATCTCATCGGACCATTTTTGTTATATTTGTGAGCTGTTTATGCTGACAAAACAGCAGTGTAATGTTACCGAATTCATGTCACGTTTATAACATGTACTTCGGCCTAGCAATCGCCAACCAAGAGAAACAGTGGTTCCCACATAAAGTTTGTGCCACGCGTTCGTGAACTTCGAAAGTGGTCAAAAGGGCCGAACAATACCTTTGATTTACAATCGTATATGTTATGGAGAGAATCTCCAAAGATTCATCATGATCAGATCAGAAGACTGTTATTTTTGCTGTTGCCAGACTACAGGCTTACAATTCTAAAACAAAAAAACATTTTGTATATCCAACCGTGCAAACGGTAACGTGCGCGTTGCATCGCGACCGGAACGTTACACCGCTTACACCTCCATATTTGGAATCAGTGCAAGCTGAAGACATGAGCAATGATGTCGAAGAGGTATCTCAACCTGAAGCTCAATTTGAGCCAAGTGCAAGTGGAACACAATTATTTTCACAGTCAGAAGTAAACGACTTAACGAGAGATCTAAGCCTGCCAAAAGATGTAGCTGAAAGATACGCTTGCTCCTGTTACCTCATTTTCTTGGTATCGTAACAGAGAAAAAGACTTTGTACCACATTTTGCAAGATCGTGGTCTACTGTATTACAAAGACATTCCTGGCTTAGTGAAAATGTTTAATATCGAATATGACGCAAGCGAATGAAGATTGTTCATAGACTCATCAAAGCGAAGTTTGAAAGCAATCCTTTTGCATAATGGCAATAAGTACGCTTCACTGCCAGTGCATATTTGTACATTTATAAGGATGCTACAACACTTTGAAAAATGTGTTGGATAAAATAAAGTACGTACAACACGGTTGGATGAACTGAAAGTTATAAATATGCTGCTCGGTCAACAAGGTGGCTACACAAAATACCTTTGCTTTCTCTGCGAGTGGAATAGTCGAGACAGAGAACAACATTGGACGAAGAAAGAGTGGTCACTGAGAACTGAACTAATTCTTGGAACTAAAAATGTTGTAAGATAAAATTTAGTCCCCCGGGAAAAAGTTTTGATATCCCGTTTACATATAAAACTGGGAACGATGAAACAATTTGCGAAGGCGCTATGATAAAGGAGAAGGTTTCATCCCTATCTGAAGCTAAAGTGAAAGAAGGTATTTTATTTGGCCCGGACATAAGAAAATTGATGAAAGACAAAACCTTCGAAGAAAAATTAAATTAGAAGTCAGGAAATCTTTTAAGGAACAATTTCCTAGAAAACCCTAAAAGTCCAAATTATGAAAAAATTGGGAAGAAAATGATTCAAAATTTCGGAAAAATGAAATGTTCGAAGAGCATTAAACATCACTTCCTTAATTCGCACTTGGACTACTTTCCTGATAACTTGGAAGCTTAAGAATCTTTGCTAATAGCCCGCCTGAAGATGTTGTAATACAACGAAACCTAGGTCGTGGTAAAGAATTTAAAGAAAGTAGAAATAATACTACATTACGTAGGTTCATTTAATTGTGAACTTGGAAGCTGTAAGTGAAGAGTAAGGTAAAAGATTTCATCAGGATTTGAAGAGATAGAATGTCGCTATCAAGGAAGGTGGAATAAAAAAATGATGGCAGACTATTGTTGGCTGCTAAAGCGAGATGATCCAAGTCGGATTTTTAAGCAAAAATCTCACAATAGGAGCTTCCGTGAAAAAAAAAACTAGATGCCATAAAAGTGTTTAATATTTCTAATTTATTTATTAACGTTGTTTAACTGAATTTATAATACTTTAAAGTCATGTAATTGTTTTTTTATTGTAATATAAATGTTTAAAGTTAAGTTTAGTAAAGTTGTTTTTTTTTGCAATTTCATACATAGGGCTTTTCTAAAAAAAACTGAGGGTGACGAGGAAAATCTAAGTACATCAGGTCATCAGGTGATCAGCTATCAAATCCAAAAATGGAAAATAAAAGTTAAAACTTGCAGACATGTGACAAATACTTATTTACCAGCGAAGTTCTTTAAACTGTAATCATAATTAATACTCAGATTTTAATAAATGGGATATTAATTATTACTAATTATAATTAATTTAATATTAACAATTACTTAAAAAGACCATATTGTAAACAAGGATATGGTCTTTTAAGTAATTGCTAATAGTAGTTTTAAATTTCTTGTATTGTAAGAAATTTACCGTTATCGCCACTATGATTGCAATTTTCATTTAACCGTCATTACTTTTCTTTTATTGATTATCGATTTCTGTGAATTTTAAAACGACTTATCATGAACAAAGCTATAATTCTTAATATCACGTTCATTACAGTACGTTAAAAAAATACGAGGCATATGTGAGTTTAAAAGAAAGTGATGCAAAATAATTGAAAGCGTTAATGAAAAAAGTTAGAAAGTCGTTTTAAGGTGGTCCGGGTACTTTGGCTTCCGAGTGAATGGACAAACCAGGTTTGATAAAACGTTGTTCATACACAGTCGTACTATTCCTTATAAAATATTTTCATAGGGGGCGTTCCGTCCATTATTCTGAATAATGAAAGATAGAAAAAAAATAAATATTAAAAAAAATCTCCCAATTAAACTCATATTTAGGTTTCCGTAGCCAAATGGCAAAAACGGAACCATTATGACTTTGTCCTGTCCCTCTGTCTGTCAGTATGTCACAGCCATTTCACTTGGAGACTATTGGAAGTATATAGATGAAATTAGAATGGTAGGTGCCAATATACAATGAAAAAGTGGTATTATGAAAAAAATAATATTACTGAGGAATGAATAAAAAATCCAGTGCACATAGGCGTGTGGGGTATCGTTAGATAGGTCTTAAAAATAATATAGGAGTTCCAAAATAACTTTTTTATTTAAGTCAATAATTGGTGAGATATGCGCTTTTCAAGTCTTAAAAATACCCTCTAATTTTTCAACCAACCTGTATAAAATTCTGAAAAAAATTAAGGTATTAAACTTAAACTTTTAAATTAATAAAATATGTTGTGTGGTTTTTGAGATATAGGATATTTTTGGTACAAACTGCAGCCATAACTTTGTGTGCGCGAGTCCAACTGGCACTTGGTCGGTTTATTTAATTTTTCCCTGTTTAAAAGAATGTGTCAAATCGTATGTATAAAATAAATTTATTTATGACTAATAATAATTCATAAAAATAATAAACAGCATCATATCTATATATATGATTATCTTCACTAAATATCAAAGCGCTACAGAGATAATGATTAAGAATATTACATATCGCCGCTAACGATATATTGATGTCGATTAGCACATATACAACTCGCAAGTACTGTCAACTTTATTTGATTCATAATTACGTTTGTTAACAATCAGAACGATACGGAACTTAGTATTACGACTAAGTAACGAACACGCAAAATCGCGCATCGTCACTTAGTCGTAACGCTGAATTCTGTATAGTAATTCTAAAATGTGTTACACTGTATGTAAAAGATGTATTTTGATGAATATATGCTCTAATAACGCTCGACTGTAACGTTCGCTTGTTATAGCTCGAAAAAATAAACTATAATTTGGATATTATTCAAAGTATACAAAATTACATCACGCCCGCCATCCTGACATAGGTTAACCAAAAAATATACTCTACCGTCTTGTCCGGTCTTATTAGTCCTCATTAAAAAAAATTAACAGACTTTAAATAACCACCGAATAAGAAGCACGCTGAAAATTGGTGCACCCTTCGCCACTTCTTGAACCACGACTATTAAATTTTGAGTTATACATTAATGTTTTATATACTTGAAAATTCTCTTAAATTAATTCCCTTCATTAAAAAGCTTATACGCGTAAAAGAACCAACAAAATAGGTACAATCATTAAAAAATAATAGTTGGATAAAAAGGTTACCAGAGCACTCTAAAAATAGTCCTCGAAAGATGGGTTAATTGTCTTCTTTTTCAGTATGACTATCATTTTCTATACGTGTTTTCTTTGACACTATCCCATCCCTTTCATCATAGTTCGCACGTGGCGCTATTCGTGTCTACATTTTTTGTTGATTTCATATGAATATAACTTATAAAGGTACGATCGTCTCGTCGGCGCATGGCGGACTTACTGGAGACGCCACAGATACCAATTTACATGGGTACCACGACGGAAGTTCAGAGAGAAGGTAAATCCAGCGAGGAGGGAGATAATAGTCGTCCGTTTCACTCTCGATCCTTCTATTTGTACATGCGTGAATAAAAGAAAAATTGACACAAGAACTATTTGTATTTCGAATAGCGAAGTGATAAAAGTATCACTTTCTCTATCCACCGTGAAAGTCTCTTTAGCTTCTCCATTGAGGGAATTCATAGCTCAACGGTATAAAACTGTCTAACTAATATAACGCCATTGATATCAATATATTTCATTTTATACTTCTGTAATAAAAACATTCATTGCATCAAAACTCGCAATTTACCAGTTACCACCCGAAGCTCGATGCGAACGGTGACTAAGCAACTAACTCAGTACACTCATATCTGAACCACCAAATAACCATTGGAAAATGGCTGGTGATTTATGGGCCGGCTTATTTGCAAATTCTCTCGACCACTCCATCATATCTCGTGGGCGATAACAGATAGGGCGCTCGTATTTATCTATGTATATATACATATGTGTTTACGTAGATTGAGATTCGTCTGGGTTTGATACAAACAAGCTAATCAATACGCGGCGGAAACACTCGCTAAAAATACATTCTAAATGTGAGTAGATAACTAATTCTGATACCTAAATATAAAGAAGACACATTTTTTCAGAGTTTCGACGTACTAATTAGTCGTTTCCTTGTAATGAGGTAACCATCGTTACATTTGAAATTACTGTAGTCCGTGAAGAAAAAAAAAACTTCTTTTTTCTACATCACTAATGAAGTGTGAAAATGCTAATGGTCATATTGTCATATTTAACGTTAAACAAAATTATTTAAGGAAAAAATAACTGATAGGTTTTGGTGAATTGTTAACAAGTGAAACCATGAAATATTTATACATACAATGTAACAAGAAAAAGAAAAATCAGTTATAAAACTGATATTTGATTCCCAAACTCTATATATAAATATAGTCGTTTTCTAATAATTTCTTTTTAATTTCCATAATGGCAGTTCAAGATGGTGAAATTTCATCAAAATTGAACTTGAATCGATGAAGGCCATAGAGAACGCCCTTGTCAAATTTGTTAAATTTCAGTTGACTTTTCCGGAAGTTATAGTTCCACACATATATATTGACACACAGCCGATCGGCCATTTTTCAATTATTTACGATCGTTTGACTATTTTGTACATCATGTAATATTAATAACATCACTAATTTACTCAGATTTTATAATGAATATACGTATAATAAAATCAGTTATAAATAAATTATTCCCAATATAGAAGTTTCACTTCCAAAGCAACTGCTTCCAAGCATAATGCTGCTTCCGCGTTATATTTTTTTTAAATATACAACAGTGCTGTAAGACTGTCCAGTTTCACATGATCTTCTATCTTTACAGACTTGAAATCTGTGCAATGTATTTATAATTCATTTTTGAATGTGTATCTTGTTACAGTTGTACATATCACATTATTTTCAGTTAATTCTACCATCGATAATCGTAAGTTTTACTTCTCAGCAAACTTATAAAATTATGCGTTTCGAGATTTTATACATACACCAATATATATGAATTGTTATATAATTTTCAAACCACATAACTTTATCCGACATACTTCACATAACCAGTATTCGATGTTACCTTAAACGATATTTTTAAGATACCTTAAAAAGCAACCTTAAGATTCAATAGATATTTTGCCTCTCGTTACTGGAATAAAGCACAGCTGATAAGATTTAATATGACATTGAAGAGATTAAATATTAAAGAACATTTACTTTTTCGTCCATACTTCACATTCAGATGCCGTAACCAAATCATAATCTTTTATTTATCTCCAACATCAATTCAGTTTCTCCTCTTATCTTAACTGGTGATTTTTTCTTCTATAATTTTAATGTTAGTATAAACAAAAATAATACTAAAATACAAAACAATATTTTAACTCAAAAAATAACATTTAAAAAACGATAGACCATGATAAGCCTATCATTTACTCAATTTTTAGTTTATTTATACGAATCCTTAATATTTTCGGATGCTTTTAGTGTCCACTAAAGCACCCTCTTGAGATTGAGATGTGATGCTGGAGAAAAAGCTACGTATATTCCGAACAAGTTATAAGACCAAGATATCAATTTAAAAATTACAACAAGCCTATCTGCCTATAAAATATATATCTAATATATATTTTTAACATATTGCTTGAAAAATCGGTGACAACCTAGAAAGATTGATGAACACTGTCAAAGGGGAAGAATAAAGGGTACGAAGACGAAACCCAACATATTGGTTCAACAAGACTGGCGCCACTCTCGACACCATTCCTACGAAGCTATGTAGACTAAGGCGCATCATGATAAAATGTATTTCGTGAATGAGGTCCCGACCTCAGCGAGACGATCCGCAGCGTAGAGGAATTCGACTGGAGAAGGATTCTAAATACACTAAGGTTATATCTAAATTATTTAAATCACACCAACCGACTAAGGATAAGAACCACAGATCTAGATTAGTATAAAATTAAAGTACACGTAAGATACACTAACGTAGTAAAAATATTAAAGTTTGTATTGAGAATTTAAAAAAATATTTAAGTTTGTATTGAGAATTTCATCTTTAATAAACATAGACCCTATGTTTGCTTGACTGTACTTACCCTGAAACTTATTGAAATGTTAAAAGATTTTGTTGTAATGTTGTGTGAGTTGACTTAAAAATCCAGAAAATTAAAACTGAAAATAGTCCAAAGGCAGCAAAATTTTAAATTCATTTAAAATACTTATATTCTTTCAAATTATTACTTTTTATGTTTCGGACTTAAATTGACTTTCATGTAGGTTTTTGTCTACACAGCTGCTTCTTTAAGTTTTATTTCTTGTTATTAAATCGGTTAAAAACTTATAAGACTAGTACCGACTCGTAATAGCGTTTCCGGCTCGTAATAAAAATGTAACTGTCTTACGGCTACTAACCCGGCTAACATTGACAACGATGTCTACAATTTAGAAGAATACATTAGATTGTCAAATCTCAAGCATGGAAACAGTGCTGGCTTTGTTTTTATCTCGACGATAAAACTGAACAATAGCACAGTTTAATGCTCTTATCTCAGTTTAAAACAGACGCTGAGGAGTTGAGGGGGTATACAAATTTACATTAAGCGATAGTAGCACTGATGATTATGGGAGTGAATTGTAGATTATAATTATATATATAAAAAAAAACAAATCGGTGTCAACAGGCAGAGTTACAAAGAACTGGATCATTTTTGGAATTTTCCTTTGCCTGTTTTTTTTATTTGTCGCATTATATATTCACTGATTCAGTTATATAATTTTGCCAGAATATTATAGATTTTGAAAGCATAGATGCGGCTTCTCGGACCCAGATCCGGCATTTAACGTAGGAACGTTATAGATAAATATCTGAAATGAAAATGTACTAATTTCTTGAATTGTTTTATAGAATTATTTTTTGTTATTTTTAGCTATGTTCAACAACAGAATTTACAATAAAACATTTTTATTTTATTTTAGTGTAAAGAAGAAAATAAACAAGATTAATTGCCAATTTGTAACCAAAAACTTCTAAGTTTAGACTCTAGTACTTTACCGCTGCGCCAAAAACTCGCATAGAGAACCGACGAAATATAACTGTACTTACTATGTACTTTTTTACTTGTACTACGTTTTTTGTAAAAACGTTTTTGTAATGCCTGATTTTCCGATTGTACTATTCTATGTATATTAAAATGACTAAGTAAATATAGATGGAGTTTCCACTGTCGTATTTATTATAATAAGGAAAGAAAGTGAAACCTCATAATACGAAACTAGAAAGTTGAAAAATAAAGAAAAAAAGTATCGATTTACTGACAATCAGGACAAAATTAACTAATGGACTATACAGCAATCTCCTTGTCATTAACACTTTGACGAACCGGGTACTCTACGCAAGCAAAGCTTTGATGCAAAGGTTACTTGCATATAAGAGGTGGAAATATTGAAATAGTGCAGCTCTTAAAGCTGTTAAAAATGGACTGAATAATCCTTATATGACACAACACAAAGTGAAGGGAAAATTATTTGTTTTTTTTTAAATTATCTCGTCGTCGTCGTCTAGTCGAATGATGTCTATTTACAAGTTACAAAAAAATTAAAAGAGAATGGGCAAGCCTATAAAGTACTAGATAAACAAGATATAGACTCAAGATAGAACAAACGAAAATATATGCTGGCGATACGAATTGTGGTACATAGCTAACATGACATGGAAAAATTGCTAAAAAACAAAAAAATGTGACAAAAGATATACAGACATTATTTTCAATCTATGTTACAAAAAACCTATTTGAAAAAATATTTAAAGAAAACGGCTGAGAAGTCTGTTAAAGTGCGAAAACGCTCTGACTACTTTTTTTTAAATACTTCAAAAATCTAAAATTTTTCTGAAGTATTATGCAACGGACAGTGCTACAAGAAACTATAGTTACTACTATATATGTTATTTTAAATTAATTTATTAACTCTTCAATCAATAAAAAATAAATTGAATAAAAAATACAAATTATTTTATAAAAACTGACAATAAACGGTGGAACGTTTCCCCCTCGTTTGATTTAACAATATCTTAATAAATTTGATATTTTCGTTCATTATAAAAATGTGGTATTTGAATAGGGTATTTGACTATATTTTTTTATTACTAGAATAGAATAAATAATAACATTAAAACCGGTTAAAATAAATATGTCGTACCTACGACTTCTCAATACAAAGTTGTAACGAATTAAAAAAAAACTTGAGAGGTGTCAAGGGACACCCGGATGGAACGAAGTTCTTTTCGATTAATTAGTGAAGGAATTGTAATAAAATTTTATTTCTTTTAAGTTATAATAATAATTATTGTTATTATTTGTTATTATTTATTATGTACAAAAAACCTGTATACACTCAACAAAAATAATCGTCGCGAGACCACACTGTTGACCACACAATGCGAAATAGAAAGACGAAACGAAAATAACTGGCTTGCTTTCTATGAGAGAGAGAGACAGACAGAGAAACAGAGTTACAACTTTTGGTCTTAATTTTTTCCGTCTAGCCCCCTTTCGCAACGCGCGATAAGGAACTTAGTTCCAAATTTGACGAACATACCTGGCGTATGACGTCACTGGCCATTTATTTAGCAATCATTATAACGGACTTTATTCAATATTTTTAGTATCTCATTAAATATTGCGTTTAAGTTATATATTGTATATAATAATTTTCTCGTTTTTTTGTGTGGAAACTAAATTCATAATAACTTTTTCAATGTAATGAACAAAAAATTGACACTTTTCCCTAGTAAGACGTTTCGATTAATTGTTTGTTATATGCATTTTTTTATCACAAGGTTTTTAAACCTAATCTACAGTTTTAAAACATTTCTACAAAATATATTGACATCAGTCAAATACCCTATTGGTAGCGAATGTTCCTAGCTGTGCAAGTCTAATTACAGCATTAGGCCTTAGCTTTTAAATGGTAAATCAGTTGTTGTAATACATTTTTTTTCCTAGTCGAATTATATCCTAACTTACGATTATTCAAAACGAGACATCGCAACATCTTCTATGGAATTGACCTAAACCTGCTCTCAGCAGACACTTCATAGCAAAGTTTCATTAAATTTCTAAGTACATTAAAGGTGCATGACTCAGTAGAAGGTGAACGCCTCTAAAACAAATCGACGAGCGGAACGACTCGGCTGCGGTTACGAACGCCCCTTTGTTCGTTTTTCCTGCAGCGAGACTTCGCTCCTATTCGCATCGCGTTCAAATACATGTTGCATTCTTTCCTCGTGTCACCGTTAGTATGTATCGCGGTCAGCCTTTGGTTATTTAACTGACGTAACGACTCGCCTATCATACGAATAAATTAGTTTTGACGTTTTGTTTACCGATAAACGTTTATATTATCTTTCCTAATTGAGATATATCGCCGTTAATCAACTTACGATAAACAATAATGCTGTGTGTGATATCCTTAGAGACTATGACGTTGGACGACACGTTACACTCGTATAAAACAAATAAAAAAAGTTACGCCAACTATCGCCACGCGCAAACAGTGATGAATGAGGTAGTGTCAGAAAGTTCGTATGTCAAAGATATAATTGTATTACAGATGAACTAATTACCTCGACTTTAAATAACTTTTAGAGTGGTAATGTCATGCCTATATATATTAGCACAATGTCATTACTTAAATGTGCGTTTCATATTTAAAATTACTAAGAGCCCAGCCTTGCCAGACCTATCTTGACTAACGCGGTAATTAAAATTTGTTACTAGGAGGTAAAAAGTGAGGGAAGCCCTTTAAAGAGTATACACACATATACGCGTCGGTACATTGAGTTTTTAGATACATACAATTGTTTAACATCACTAATAAGTACATAATTGCCAGTTTTCTATATTCAGATGTCGGTAACACAGGCTTCAAGGAACCACAACTGTTTCTTTTTCACAATTTACATTTAGAGCAGTTTTGTGTTTGGAATTTGTAATGAAGTCTTAACATTTTTGCGGCCATATTTTACCCTTTGTCCATAAGTGAGCAACTTGAATGTTGCTTCCTTTTTTTGGTACTTGTACTAAAGGATATATTTTGTACTGAAGGATATTATAGTCTGTATGATTATACTATATAGTCTAAAATATATTTAAAGTCGTTTTTGAAAACAATATACAAAACGTCATAGAAGTGTGAGGATTATGGAGAAAATTTAGCATTGTACAGACTACAATCCAACGAGATTACAACATTTTTAAGTGGTCAGAAGTACCAGTACATTAGGAGGGTCCGATCCAGAATAGAACAGCCAGCCAAGTCCTAAGTCTTGTCTTGGAAATGTTGCATCTTCTAATCAAATATTTAGAGTTCATTTAAATTTTTGAAATCAAAATTAGAGACAGGTGTAGATTGCTCATAAACTCAAAGCTTAATATTTCGCAAAACAGAGCTCAAAAATTAAAACCTGTCAAACACGAGGGGAACTCGCACTACGAGGGTTCCGTATGCATTTACGCGCATTTACATAGTATTTCTATTAAACTATATACAAGTATTATTTTTTTCACAACCTTAATAAAATGATTACGCAGACAGGCGTAAAACAGGTTGAATATTTAAGAAAATTATAAGATCTAGGATAATCGGTATAGTTTTCCTACGACCTTTGCGTAGGCTTCTCAAAATTTTAATATTATTGGGCTCCTTATTATTAACCCTTTCAACGATCACACAATACATGAAATTAAGGGAAAAAATCGAATAGTTAATCTGCCCGCGCCTAAAATTTCCATACAAATATTTTTTAATGTTAACTATTGAGGTATGTGTGGGTTAGTATGTTTTATTACTATCTAAATTAGTTTCTACGTCAATCGGTTTCTGAGAAAAGTGGCGAAAGACAAACACGTGACTGTTCTTATAAGGGTTCCGTTTTTCCTTTTGAGTTTCGGAATCCTAATAAATGGTAAATGGAAAATAATTTCAATTTTTAAAGGCCTATATAATGAGGTGTGTCGAAAAAATCGCATATTATTAGTATTAATTTAAATCTCCGTCTGAATCATATACCTACAAAATTTCATACGAATAAATTAAAAATGGATGGGCCGACGAACGGACATACCAAGTTAAAAGTGTTAAATGCGAAACCCTAAAAAAGTGGAGGTTTCAGCTTCCAATTTTTCGTCTGAATATATAATAAAAATGTAAAATTTGCGTGTCTGTACATTGAAAATATATGTGTAAAACAAATAATTCTAGGTTTATGTCTCGAATTATTATCGAAGGATAAGGCATAGAAGGCATTAAGATCATTTTCGGAATTTATGTACGTTTGTCTCTTATATATTTGTGCATGCATCACATAAAACAACTGACCTAATTTTGTTGGAGTCCATAAGGAAAATTTAGGTGTCATGTAAATCTCATTAGGGGCACGACAAATAAATGCCTAGCTACTCGACGCGTAGTAATTAAAACATTCGTATAGTGGTACCTATGTACATCTATAGATAGCGCTACGTGTATTTTATATCGCACAATAAAGTTTTCCGCACGGACATACATTATCGCAATGGACATGTAAGAAATGCGGTGCGAAGTAATACACAGCTAGTATTAAACAAAAACCAAGCTAAACAAGTTAGACCAATTGAAATAAAATTCCCTTGCATTATTAAAGATCTTTGGAGTGTTTTGTTTCAAGAATTCCATAATCGTATTTTCTAAAGATCAGCAGAAGGAAGCGTTGCAATTATTTTCTCTCTTTTACCTTTTGCCCTTTTATTTGACACACAGTAATTTTATATATTTTTAATCGGTTATTTTATGCTCTCTTTAATTTGATCACTTGATTGTGTAGTAATATAATTATTTTTATGGTAATAAGATTCATTTTACATCCCCTAATTTTACAAATTATTTCGATTTATTTACTAAAACCGTATCGATAAACTCTTCATGTACAGTGTGCATGGCTCTAAAAAAATGTAATCATCAAATATATTTTATGTCGCAGCTAGCGTTCGCCATTTTTATTCCGAATTTATATAATGTCACGAAGCCTTGTTAAAACTGTGAAGTTGGAAAATGGACCGAAAGAGCATAAAACAAAATGTCGCACGTGATACACATTGACATACGTTCAAAAAGGAATCTGTTTATAAACCTAAAGATCTTTTGGATGCTAACTTTCAAAAAAGGAAGTTTGACCGTTCGAAACAAATTTGACGCTGGTGAAATTGAAGGGAATTTTGATAGCTTGGAGTCAAAAGTACGGAGAATTGGAGAATTGAATAGTTTAATAATATTTTATCAAGTAATGCAGCATAGTAAAAATAATTAATTATTTTACTCTTGTTTTTAAATTAGCTTCAATTCTCTAATAACATGTCCTGAGGTGATTTGTACACAACGTTCATTTTTTTTAACTGCATTTGTTTTATAATATATTTGATTCTCTAATAATACTATATTCAATAACGCAGTGTTGTCACAATATTTTAATTATTTTGCTATCAATCTTCTAACAATTATACATAGTGTCAGAATACCTTTTTTAATTACTTTGTTTGGTAATATTTTTAAATCTCTTATGATATTACGTCAAGTAATTCAGTGTGGTTACAATGTTTAATTCTTTTACTTTATCTGTTTTTAAAATAGCTTTGATTCTCTATAAATACTGTGTTAAGTAACGCAATGTGGTCACAATGTTTAAATTATTTTGCGCTCTTCATAAAATACTTTTGATTCTCCAATTCTCCAACGAAACGTGATGCCTAACATAGACTGGTATTGCCAAGTACTATGCCTTGTGCCATTAAAGTTATAAAATACAAAAAAAACACATGCGTAGGTGTGTTTTTTTTTGTATTTTATTTACTATTCTTTCAATATTAGGTACTGTATATTAGTATTTTTTCAATATTACCGTAGACGGATCAAAATAGAAGATATCCTTTAACCATTGCGTAAAAAATGAAGATATAAAACGATAGCAAATACTGACCCGATATTATATCGGCGTAATCACGACGATATAACTCAATAAAACGGCACGGTCAAGAGCATTGCCCAAGAAGACAATGACAGGCGGCCGTGACCAAGATAAAATCAGTAGGAAATTGATAACAATAGCGCTCATACATTTTGACGTATTCTTCAAATATGACGCTTTATCTCATAAACATCTTAATGTTTTTACATATCGAGACCTTTACAAACATCGAATTATCTGCTTACCTTTATGAAATGAATATTAAATAAAAACAGGATAAATTCTTGTAATATCCGTATTACGCAATGCCTCTATTGAAAACATTTTCACGATCGACCTCCAAGGGTGATGTTTTTCAAGTTAATGAACGTAAACGGAATCCCGCGAAGTTGAAGGCCAAACGCAATCTACCCTTAGCAATTGGCCTTTGGGATCAGCTTATCTGTCTCCATCAAGATTTACCTATTATATTTTTAGCTTCAAGTGAAATTAAGGTCTCTATCCGAAGTATCTACTAGCAAAATTTAAAGCTTATAAGTCTGAAACTTTAGAAACTCTCTGCGACACAGACGCAAAAAAGATTGCGTAGAGACGTTTGAAAGAATTACGTTGATAATTATGAACAGCAAATTGTTTCGTTCCTTGTTTTTCTTTATTTCTACTATTTTATTTAAAGAAAGAATAAAAGCGAAATTCTCTTTGTCGATAAAAAAATTTTTACCAACCAACATTCATTCTGCTTTAGAGAAAAGTCACTGTAACAGCAGCCTTTTAAGGCGCCGGTCACGTAAATAAGGAAAACATTTAAAATAAAAAGTCTTACCTCTAAAGTCTCCGAGTATATTTCTCCGTGCTCATCCTCGTAAGTCACGTTGATGTATGCCGTCGTATAAGTGTCACTGACCGTGCGCTCCTCCGCGCCGTAGTTGTACGACGTCACCGAGTTGGTCCACTCGCCCTGAGGCGTGTGCCCCTTGACGGTGAGCGCGCCCGCCATCAGCAGCACGCACGATACACAGATACCCCCAGCCGCCATTTTATCCATATGTCACATAAAATTAAAATGGCGTCCAATATTTTCTGTCAAACTATAAACTTCGAACACCGACTATCGCGCGTTTTTATCTTTTTTTATATTTTTGACACTGCCACTTATGATTTTGCACAAACCATAAACAATATTTGATGCCTGTTTAGACAAATCATTTGATTTACTTTCAATTTTATAAAATCACTTCTTTTTATATAAGTTCACA
This sequence comes from Druceiella hillmani, assembly GCA_039881145.1. Lineage (NCBI taxonomy): Eukaryota > Metazoa > Arthropoda > Insecta > Lepidoptera > Hepialidae > Druceiella > Druceiella hillmani. Next base: position 19,420,671 of record JAYKKI010000029.1, read on the forward strand.
CACGATTATTATATTAAAATTGAATACTTTTTTATTACTCGTAGTTGTACCCACTGCATAGACGTCTCGGCGTGATCTATTCCTTCCTTTGTTTGCGATGACTGCTGCGACAAAATTATGTACTGTTAATTGTTGTATAGCGACATTAAGTGCTTTCGTAATTATTACATCGTTAACAATAAATAATTACATGCAACATTTTTGTAGCGACAAGCGGAAACCATGGAATTATGCTAATTTGTTTTTATTTTCCTTTTTTGCAATGGAAATTGTATAAAAGAGGTTTTGATTTATTGATTGACAGCGACGCCTAGGTGGGCCAACAAGCTCGCTGGAAATTGTAACGTAGTACTAGGTATTTCTAATACGTAATCCAAGCATAACTTTCATAAATTTTCGTTCATAAAAACGTGCTGTACCTTAAAAGGAAATAGAGGGCACTTGTAACGTCACTTACGAGTCTGTCAGTGTTTCTTTCTGTCTGTTATAGTTGTTTTGTTCAGAAATTGTTTTATCTAAGAACGTTAAATTTCGCAGAGTATATTAATTAACCCGAATATTATAATAATTAACATTTAAATATATTGAAATGGAAATTTTACAGATTTAAAAAAAAATATATTTAAGATAGTCTTAAATATATTATTGAAAATGATCAAAAAACACGAATTCTGAAACAGACAATGAAAATTATGGGAAAAAAGAATATTACTCGAAGTTTAGTTAAAGTTTACCGAATTCACGAAATTTCCTATCTATTCATGTGCTATTAGCTATTTCGAATATTCTTGCTATTAGCTGATTCGAATAATGGAAGTTTGCGTTTTAGAAATTATGTTGCCAAAAAGTCAAACAAAACGGTACTAACATGCAGCACACACACATTGCATACACATGGGTGTGCGGCGCGCCTCACAAGTGTGCATATTCTGTTAAAGGAAATAATGAAACTGGCCTATTAGCGTGGAAGTATTGGCCATCAAACTGCCTTGCTAACGTAAAGGAAGATACTGAAGGATTACAGCCAGCATCAAATCGAAGTGACTCGAAGAAATTATAGACTGAAAACTTCCCCTTTTCGCCCTTTACAATGCGGTAGCCTTAACGTTAATCTTATAATAGAAAATGGCAGATGTTTAACATAAGCTGGAACAATTAATATCATCCTACGAGTAAATTAAACAGGAATTTAAAAAAATTAAAAAGTTATGCAAAATTTAAATTTTTTGTTATCAAAAAGAACCAGTAACAAAAGTAATTTACGTACATAAATGTTGTCATATTTTTACATTATCAAAATAATTTAGTTTCTTTTTTAAACCATACTTTATCTTTAGTATTGTTAGTGTTTGTATTAAAAATAGTGAAAATGGTCAGTTCTTAAAAAGATTTTAGTTTTAATTGATACTATACAATCTATACGAATGCTTTATTATTACTAAAGAAAAATAATGACTTCCAAATTTTCATTTACATAGGTTTAAAATTTGTAATGAAATTTCTTTTCTAAATTTCTTAATTTTTCTTCTTAGCTTTACTTGGTTTGCCACTTTTCTATTTAAATGCCAATATCGTTATTTATTTCGAATTATGCTTGAAATGACTAAGTATTTGTTAGAACTCCATTTTGGGTTCATTGGTTATAAATTCTAATTGTTATTAAATTTAATATAAATCGAAAATTTAAAAGGTCTTAATAATGTATAATGTTTTAACAAAAATTTTTTTTCACGATATATATCACAAGATAAAAACATATCAGTTTACAAATTTCTTTCTTTCTAATGGCTGCTTTCATTAAGCAATTTGTTACTGGTACTTATATATTTTTCTACTAAACATTATTTATATTGCCTTATTTATATTATTGAATATTTATATAAAAATATATCTTTTCTGTGTCAGATGTAAAAAAAAATTAAAGAAACGATACGTTTCACTTAAATAAAATCACCCTTTTTAAAACGATATCATAAAGTAAACAACTAAATAGGCAGTTTCAAAAGTTTTTAAAATTAAGATATAGAAATTAAAATTTTTGAGGTTAAAATGACTGACGTTTAGGTTTTACTTGTCTTATCGCCTGCTATTTTAGATACTTTTATGCCAGTGTCAATTGCTGAAGTATTTATTAATATATAATATATTTTTCTCTTAGTGATATTAACAGAAATAAATGGATAATATTATGGACATTAGAAAATCCTGTTAAACTGATCTGAATCTTGTTACTGAAATTATTTTATAATCCAGAGTTGTAACAGTAAATATTTGAGTGTGTATTTTTTTATATAATTAACTTGGATTTTAATTTTTCTTTTTTTATCTTTTTACTTTTATTTGTTTTCCACACACATCAAAAATGCCTTAAAATTATTAGAATTCTATAAAAAAAATTAATTAACGAGGATCAAAAAGTAACAAATTTGGATAATCGCGCCTAATATAAAAATATATATAACGTATGATCTATCGAGACACATTTCATCGACATAAAAAAATAACGTAAAACTTTAAATAATTCACACACAAAAATAAATTCTATAGTTTCCACAAAAGTCAAATAATAAACACAAATAAACAAAAAAAAAACAAAAATCTTAAAGTTGCATGTAACCATTTATTTCAAAATCAACTCAATTTAACTCACGTCGGAACTGGAACTAAATCGATATAATTTGTAGTATTTAAGACATATATTATTATTCCACATCACTAGCCATCAAAGGCTACATCGTAACTGCTGCGCCTTGTCCCGAATGTTCGCAATTTCGCTCATTTATTCCATCGATATCAGTCCGATATGGATAAATCGACCGATGCTATCATAACGAATTATGCGATTACGATACAGATACAGTCTTATCATGTACCGTCATGTGATCTAATCGCAGCACTGCGATTTGTGACATAAATAAACTATGCCTTTTGACATTTACGTAAACAGGCGCTAATTTTTTGTCTATGTCTGATGCCTGCCAGGTTTGGTTTGTGAGATTGATTTTGTTTCTGGTTTTATAAGGTTTTTTTTCATGTCACGGCCAACTGTGTCTGCTGAGGTAATCTGAAACAAAAATAAAGGAAAATTGTTAACCTTATATTACCGCTTAAGATACATACTCCATAAAATGATTAATTTTTTTTTAATTGTGATTGTTAACGATATTTGAATTATGATTTTAATAATATACATTTAGAAAAATTAACGTCATTACAAATTGACAAATCGACCTATATAATAAAATTATTGCATAAAATTGCATACACAATTATCAATTAAAAATACAGTTGCGTTGCCAGTACCAGAACACGGCTAAATGCGGCTTATAGAAATCGGGATGCATTTTTCCTGTTGTAAATTATATTTATGACAACTATATGTGCAGGTCCATTGCGGATTTGTAAACAAATTAAGTACATATGTCGTTAGTCTTTTAAAGGATGAAGTACATGCATAATTAGTAATAAATCATCATAAATAGATAAATAAATCGACAAAATTTCAACAGTTTACTTTTGACACACAAGTAAAAACAGCTGATAGCAGTAGTGAACGCCATTTTTGTTTGTTATCGCGCAACATTTTGACAGTTTACTTTTGACATACATAAAGTACAAAACATCTGATAGTAGTAGTGAACGTCATTTTTGTTTGTTATCGCGCAACATTTTGACAGTTTACTTTTGACACACATAAAGTACGAAACAGCTGATAGCAGTAGTAAGCGCCATTTTTTGTTTATTTCCGCGCATGCGTACACTTCTCGTCTTTTTCTATCGTGTTCATCTGTCTCTCTTGGTCGTTGTCTAAATAACCAGTTTCCGTTCTTCTTACGATAGATTAATTACATTCCGACGTTACAAAAACGTTGCATGAAAAACGTTGGTTGTTTTTGAAAATTTAACTCTCGTCGAGCCCAAAGAAGTTCCACTACAAAAAATCAAAATATATGCTCTTACACCATGAATTCTATTTAGGATGAATAATAAGTGAAAGGACTAGCAATATCTGCACAAAATCACTAAAAATCTACGCTCTTATGATCAGCCACGTATTGGTTCCAAACATTCAAAAAAGGAACTTTGATCTTCGATAATCCTCAAACAGGATTGGAGCAGAGCTCTGGTTATGTTCTCGTTATTTGGCAGAGCTACTCTCTTGGTCTCACACTGTAATAGAAAAACACTTCATGAGCAACGAACTAATATGACGAGTTTATTAGTTGCTAATCTAATATTTAGCGAATAAATCAATTTTGGAGACATTCTGATTAGTCGATTTCACCTTTAGACGACATTCAACAGATCACATGAGTGTGATATATGTGTGATGGGTAAAAACGAATTTCATGAAATGTGTCATTGTTATGTCTTATGGTGCTATAGAATTTATAGACGTTCTGTGTATCATATAATCAGTTCTCTTATCGTTATTGATACACATAGATGCACTATAGTAAGGTTTTCTTACTGCATTCGAATAAATAAAATAATATACTCCGTAACATATTGATTTAGACTTCTTGCGTCTAGACCGCTAATTTCATAGAAAAATGAATATAATGTATTGAATAAAATCTTGGCCTGCTTTAAAATAAAATAAGCAAATATAAGGTATTTATACTTGCAACGTCTGCAGTGTCATATTGGTAAGCCCTTAAGACCCCTCTTATTGGTTATTTGACTAAATTTTTTTTATTTCATTAATCATAATTTCAAGGTACAACCTGATGAAGAGTGAAAATTTTTTATAATAATCTTAAAAATTTACCGAATTATAAAAGTTTAAATTTAATCTTTAGACAAGGACGGGGATACTGCGTTGTGAGGTCACCCAACCGTCACCCAACCCAACAACTCACCCAACAACTCAACCCAACCCTATTTGTATCTTCAAATTTAGAAGCTTATAACTGGCTTAGTTTTCAATCAATTTTTGAATTTTTTTCATGACTGGTTTTTAACTAACTTATATTTCACAATATTGTACGAAAAATATAAAAATTAAGAAAGAGTCAACTACCGTATTGTAACAGACACACTGCAGACCACAAAAACTTGCCATTATGTTACAAAACGAAAAAAATTACGATTGCAAACATCGATGACCGTAATCTTAATCAACAGCATCCGACAAAAATCCACTCCTTTTGTTCAATGAGAAATGGAATGTCGGAGCATCTTGCACAGGTTCATTGACTTGTGTATAGCCAGAAATGCAACACAATGTTGCCAATATTGCGAACCAAATGTTTCCCAGTACTCGTTCCAAATAATATGATCGTATAATTCAATCCCGATGTAGCGATAACAGACCTTTTCAAGTCGCGAGCCGAAAAACTGTAAGGTCTATTTTAAACACAGAGATTAATTTTTAGATAAAGTAGGTTATAGACGTTAAAAAAAGGAATGAACATAAGGATGTAATACCAATTAGTAAATCTATTATTTAAATTAAGTAGTAAATATAAAAATACTAAAATAACTGTTAGGTTAAAAGGCTTTAAGATGTGCTGTTAGAAATGTTAAGATACGAAAGCCTTGTAGTGCGAACTCTCTAATTTATTAAAGCCAGTCAAACAAAATAAGTATGCATTGAAGTATTTACTAAATGTCGTTATTCTGATTTTATACAAGTTTTGTTTAACAATTAAGGGAATGTACACCACAAAACGTTTTAGAGTCTCATACATATTCAGTCAAGTTAGTTTCATTTCAGCAGAGAATCTTTTGATGATAAACCCTGCCCAAAATGGTCAACAGACGCGTCAATAAGGAAAACATGAAGCTAATGGAAAAAGGTTTATATTACATTTTTTTAGAGAAAACAACTTAATGCATCAGCTCCTACATCGCTCTTTTTGAACAGCCGAAAGGAGAGTCAGAATTCAGCAAAGGTTAAATTCTGACTCTTCTTGGCTCTTCAAAAAGAGCGATGTATGACGTGATGCATTAAGTTTCTGTTTCTCCGTAAAGGTCGACAGGAAGAAAATGTTAACTCCATTGTTAGTGAAGATAAAAATATGCTTCTAAATCATGATCTATGTAAAACATAATCAATGGAGTAGCGTCATCTCGTCGCGCCCCAAGAACGCAAAAATGGTACAATCTTGAAAAAAATCTTATCAACTTTTTTTCGAGATACGGAATGAATGTTATTTGTGGATTTTAAAGAGCCTAGCACTAAAATTACGAGCAGCTATGACAAGCACTTCGCTACTGCGCCAGTTGAGGCATGCTATCAGAAAAAGCGTCGACAAAACCCTCTCGCGGCGAATTGTTGCAGCAAAGTTGTTATGCAGGAATGTGGATTTACAGAACTAGATCAGCAGTTCTGTTATTTGTCTACAAATTGAAATACGATTTGAGAAGAAAGAAATATAAAACGGATTACATACAGTTATAGTGCGTTTTGGAGACAGCATTTCACTGTATTACAAGAACACAAGCACTTTTTATGCTATTATTGCTTCATTGTAAACACTATTTATATTGTCCGTTAAAGTTAGCCAATATAAAAGATAGTTTGCAGTAGATTTAACATGCATTAATTATCGTTAAAGGTCATTGATAAATTGGTAGAAAAAAAGTTTCCATGGTTTCCCAAGTACAAAATAAAACAATTACAAAACATTTTCCTGAATCCATTTTCAAAATTATCATTTTCAAAATTTCCCTGAATCCTTTCCCGTTCTCCAGATGTACTAATTCAATCCTATAGTACATTGTCCTGTAGTATGAAATATTCAATAGTACACCGCATATCGAGTGATGCACGGCACCATCAAAGCGATACGATGCGACGCAGTGGACGTCTTTTTTAGATTTGAATAATGGATGATATGAGTATTATTTCACAGTAAAGAAAATATCGATTATAGCAGTAATTAAGTACTTTTATTTCTACGGAAGTTTTATTTATAATAACGTAACATTCAAATGAACAATTAAGAATATTTTTAAAATAATAAGTAGTTTTTGAAAAATGAACTACTCTGCAATAAAGAAGCAAATAAAAAAATAGTATAGATTATTTTCATTTGATATTTTGGAGAAGAATCAGAGAAAGTCTTCCTATGCCAATTGAACAATATCTGTACATACATATGTATGAAGAGAATCGAAGAGAAATATTTTTTACTTTAAACTTCTATGGACTTTAGGGTTCAAAACTCTTTCAAACCTTCTTCAAACATTTCCTCAAGGAAATGTTACTTATAGATTTGAAGCGGTAATGTATCTTTTATAAATGTTTAGATAAATAACAACACTAATATTTCACTGTTTTATTGGGACTAATTAAATTTAATTTCATTAAAATGCAGTAGAATTTTATAGTTAGAAAATAGTATAATTTAGATAATTAGGTATAAGCTGTGTAGTGACAGCAGTCAAGTATTACAAATATATCTTGTTTGAGAGATCAAATCTCACTTAAAAAGATATGCAAAATATCTTTCGTGTTATAATTCTTCTAATATTATAACGAGAAAACTTTTGTTTGTTTGTTCGTTTTTCCGGGACTCACGCAGAAACTACCAATTATATTGCCATATAAGTTTCACAATATGATAGCTTATAGTTTCCAGATTGCCATAGACTAATAGGTACTACATATATTAATGTCAAGGTAGTTGGATAAAACGTCAATGGTGTGGGTGGGTTTATGACGAACGCTGGCAACACTTTTTATAAATATATTAAAAATATTTATGGGGGATTTGCAGATCTTTAAAAAGTTGGGAAAAAATTCCGCGACGGTATTTATATATCTCTTATAAATAAGCCACGGTAACTGTCTTCGAGACAAAAAAGTGCGCGTGACAAGTGACTAAGCTTAAGTCAATTTATTAATCTTCTTTAAAATAAATATCATACTAGGAAGGACTAATATTAATATAAATTAATATTAGTCCTTCATGCTTTATAAATAGGATTAGTAATTTAAGAGAACTGAAAAGGTTTTAGAAAGCAAATAAAAGTAATTTTATTCAAATTAAATGTAATCAAGTATCTTAAGTGTAACCATACGAAGTTTTCGTACGGATCATTTTGGGACCTGGGGGTTCGTACGTATGTGTGTGTGTGCTACATAGTTTTAGATGTGATTTAATAAATATTTAATAAAAATCCAAAAGAATATTATATATAGATATTTGGAAAATGTTAATTATACAAATTATTTAATGTGCCCTACATTCTTGGCTATCGTAATCGTAAGGGTGATTCTCAAATAGCCGGTAAATGTTTGACTGGCCGATATGCTATGTATACAAAGTTACAATTTTGGTAAAAGCAGTTAATTTTTTGTTTCTATAGTTTAAGGATTTTGTTTAATAAACCAAAACAACTTTAAAAAAAATGTCTACAATCTGATTGAACAGATAATAAATTTTAAACAATGATTTGGTAATTACCGTAGCTAACCCTTGCTGGCTTTGAAGATTTAAGCCACTTTAATAACAAAAACTCTTGAATGGAGCAAATGCAATTCTTTAATTACGAGTAAATCAACAGCACAATAATTCAGTAATATGGAAGAAAAGCTCATTAATATTTAAAAAATTATTAGAATTTCATAAATAATACTCAGAAATACAATTATATAAACAAGATTTTATTTATAAAAACGTATAATTCAAATATATGTTTTGCATTAATATTAAGTTGAAAACTAAAAAATAGTTTCCACATCTCCGCCAGAACATAAAGTCTATTGCAGTATGAGATCATTAGAGTAGCTTTGCAAGAAAATGAGAACTTAACTTGGAAACTGTTTCAACTACTTTTAATTTTTATCTAAATTTATTGTATGAGGGATGGGATTAACAGAGATCAAAATTACCTTTTTTGAATCTTTGGAACCAATGCTTTGCTGTAGCATAGGAGAATGAGCCTTCACCCCAAAACGGAATATGTAATGTAAAAGTAGCTCATTTCGTAAAATTTCTATTAATGCAAAAGTAGCTCATTTCGCAAAATTTCTATTAATGCAGAAGTAGCTCATTTCGTAAAATTTCTATTAATGCAAAAGTAGCTCATTTTGTAAAATTTCTATTAATGCAAAAATAGCTCATTTCGTAAAATTTCTATTAATGCGAAAGCAGTTCATTTCGTAAAATTTCCATTAATGCGAAAGCAGCTCAGTTCGTAAAATTTCTATTAATGCAAAAGTAGCTCATTTCGTAAAATTTCACGCGAAACATAAATTACTCCCTTATTAACTTCGCAGTATTCAAGTACGAACTTTACACATATAACTTTACACATATTACTCGTATGAATAATATTAAATGAGGCGACATTAGCAATCTACAAACAATTCTAGATATTATCATTATGATTACCTGAACAATGCAGGAAATGGATTGACGTTTTAATCGTTATTTATCCATTTACAGTGCTAACTTATCTTAACAGCTGTAAAACTATTTCTTTTGCTTATTGCACATTAATTCAAGTTGATAATCTCTATCTTATCTTAATCTTACTCAAGCTTATTTTAGGCTTATATAGTCCTCGCAGAGCGCGTGCAATAAGCTAGAAATGGTAATTGTTTTAAGATGAAAATGCGAACACAGTATGAATATTTAAATTCGTTGCATCACTACGTATTGATGACGCAAGAATCTCTAATTGCTACCATTTTTATATTGGAAATCGTAGATGAGGTATTTGGTTTCCCTTCTCGTAGTTCAAAGGACTCAAGGTGAACTGAGGGAGTGTTACATCTTATCGGTCAGTTTGTCTCCGTATTCATACAATTTGTTTCTCACTTTTCAATAAAATGTTTAGAATAAAATATAATTTTTAAAGTTTTCAACGAAAGGGCTAGTATTCAGGATTCCGAAATTACTTTTTTATTGGAACTGTATATCAGACAGTTACAGACATTGTCCAGATAATGTTACAAAAACTCATCCTCTCCCACCTCATATCCCTGAAACTGTTAAAATAAAATTATGACCAAAAGAGTGAGAGAGTTTAGTTAGAGTGTGTAGAAAACTATAGTATTATTTCTCACTCATAGTTCTTGAGAAATTCTTGGCAATTTTACGCCTGTGGAAGATATACTAGGCAATATATGTATTTACGTGATGAAAAATAGTTTTCATATTTGTTAATAGTTGAATAAAAATACTAAATTCCTTTATGTTTTAAGTATCTAAGTAAATACGGAACTCGGGTAGTGGTGGTCCTCCTCGCATTTTAATTTCGTTTTACATTAATTTTCTGTTATTTTCAAATGATGAAAAATGATAGGTCAAAAACTTGATAGAAGTCTTAAAACCTTTCAGCGAAAAAAAACGCATTGTAAAAATGCGCGGTGTCACTATGCCATCCTGTCTTTGTGTTCGTTTTAATCTTGGAGAACGCTAGATTGATTTTGGAAATACGATTTTTAACATTCAACTAGCGATTATTGTTCGAAAAAATGTCGCGCATAAATATACGGTGATATTGCTGATTTTGTACGACAAACTGAATGCGCTCTCAATATTTTAGAGATATATGGAATTATTTGGAAAAGTCATTTTTCACATTTCGATAGTTTTAGAAAAAAAAATCTACAGTGAGTACTTACTTTTCGTATTACCTCTTAATATTTGATATGAACTTGAAATTAATGGCGCAGGTATAATCAAGCACGTAACTTCTACCTAACAGTAACTTAATGTTTATTTAATCGGTTCAGTGCAATGATGGTACTAAACGTTTATGGCGCGATATACAACTCACACTACTGTTTTTTTGTTTATACATACATTAAAATCAATTTATACATATAAATTGATTTTTTAATTACACATTTTATAAGTACAGGAAAAAGTGGAGAAAAAATACAAACGCTCCCAGCTGATTTATCGCGCATGGCAACTTCCACCAATATTTGTCAGATGTAATTTAAATACTTTAGACGAATAAAATTACCAAACTGTACCATAGAGGAAAAAAGAAAGAGTAAAAAATAAAACGTAAAAAATACAACATTCATATTTTAGTTTTACGACGATAAAAACCAGCTCACTGAATTATTTGTCTCAATATCAGTTCGTGCGTGGTACGTGATCGGAGTGGTATATAATTACGTGATCGGAGTGATACATTTTACAATAAAATACGTAAATAATAAAATACTGTATAGGTACCTGTTATAAGTTAATATGTTAATAAGCACCTACACAGCATGCGATTATAAAATATTATTTGACATCTCGTGCTACCCCGAAATCCAAACTGAGGAGTTTCTATGTTATCGCTTTGCGCTCCTAAACGAAGTATCTCTATGTATATAAATTGGTTATTTTCCTTGTAAGTTATATTTCTTGTCACTTTGAATTGATATATTTCAGATATCAGTGATATATTTTTATTTTTAGGTTTGTATATATAACGCGTAATCATTAGTCATATAAGTTTAGAGAAAAAACAACTATAATATTTTTTTTGTTAGATAGCAAAAAAAAACAACTCGAGGAGCGTACCGAGCGTTTTTATCAATTATGAATTTTCTGCAATAAAAATAGATAAAAACAACGATCATTGAACATATGAATGACTTAATTTAACATTTGAATTTAACATTTTAGAAGGCAAATATAGCTTCTAAGAAGCTATATTTGCCTTCTAAATCCTTAATGAAATGAGCGGAGACCATGACAGTCACGAGGTTTAACTTTTTTCATTCATCGAAAAAATTAATGGAAAGTTGTTTTCCTGTAATGGTTTGTGCACGATAATTGCATTTTTTTACTGGGATATACCTAAAAATCGTTAGAAAAAAAAATAAGTCCTTGGATCTAAGTGAATTGAAAATATGGGGATGGCAAATGTAACTTAAAAATGAAAATGAGCCAAATATCTTTTCTCTTCAAAATTTGTAAAGAATTCACGTTAAATATATGTTAAGCAGTAGCGAAGAAAAGATTCACGTGTAAAAGGAACGAGTGTTTTCAGAACGACGATGTTTACCTAAGTTATAAATAAAGTTGTCAAGTAGAATCAGAACTTCCAGTAAGAGGCGCATATAAACATTCAAGAGAACATAGTATTTCCATTAAAATATTTAGAAACATCATCACTGTTTCTCTCCACGTGAATGTATACAGCCTAGTACACCATTGAAGGGCATTATAAACAGAAATTTTAAAGCACAAAGTTACTTTTGAAGTTGATTTAAGTCACTTGTATGAAGTTTGTTTCACTTTTTTTTATAGAGCTCACTACATGTTATAAAGTTGGTCGCATATTAATAAAATAGTAGAGCCGACTTAATTGTGATAATTTTGCTTTTACATTCGTATGGATTTTTGCATTCATATGATCGTTATAAAGTGTAATATTTTGTAAACGGATCCTCGTATCGAAAAAGTGTTTATGTCATATTTTTGAAAGACCTTTTCGACGATACCCTAGGGATTAAAAGAAATACGGTAGTTGACTCATTCTAAATTTTGATATTTTTCGTACAATATTGTGAAATATAAGTTAATTAAAAACCAGTCTTGAAAAAAATTCAAAAATTGATTGAAAAATAAGCCAGTTGTAGGCAAATTTGAAGATACGGATAGAGTTGGGTATATCCCTGTCTCTTTTCCTCTCGTAGAATATAATGTGCAATATTAAAAATGACCTCACAACACAGTATTGCCGTCCTTCTCTAAAGGTTAAATTTAAACTTTTATAACTCGGTCAATTTTTAAGATTATTAAAAAAAATGTTCACTCTTGGTCAGCTTCTACCTTGAAATTATGATTAATTTAATAAAAAAAAATTAGTCAATTACCCAATTCACTACTACATTAAATGGTGGGGAGATGGTACCTCATATTTTGTTTTAAAGATTTTATTTCAAAACTTGGTGGGCGTTATAAATGTGTATAGCCATGCCGTATTTCAGCTTTATAGCAGTAATTGACAGAAGAAATTGGCAAAACTATAAGGGTTCCTAGTTTAGCTACGGAACCTGAAAAAATATCTGCACTGAATATTGTCGTTAGCCGGCCTGTTACTGGTGTAAGTGGGCTCAGAATCGATTATTCTTTTACCTAGATGTAATTAATTCAAATATTTTTAACATATTTTGCGAGAATTGTTTACCTTATTTACTGTATAAATCGAAATGTTTGGCGTACACTGTTGTTTTATTAGAGTATCATACACATTACCATATCTCGCTGCATCACGATGATGTTTAAAATAATAATTGGAATATCACTTTTAACAGTTTACTACCAGTTATAATTAGACGGACATGGTTTTTTTCTCATTTATCTAAATAAACAAGCGAAACAAGTTTCGAATATAAGATCTTGTCTGATATACATACAGTATGTACTATTACTAAATAGCACCACTTCAATCCGTCAATCTTCAGTCAATCAGTGCAAATTGTAATACACATATATTTTTTAAATCATACGACTTTTTTTGTACTTAAAAATTGTAATAAGTCATTAACATGGAAATACATCAACTTATATCTTCTATTTCGATGGTGAAATTGACTTTTCTACTTATTCTTTCATATATATAGCATAGTTTATATAGCATAGTTTACATAGTTACATATAGCATAGTTTTACAAAAAAGTTTAAAAAAAGAAAATGATAAATGATAACAAAATTAAATTTCGAGGTTAAAATTGTTTACAATTCGTAAATAAAAATTATTGCCATTTGAAAATCTTTAACATCCATAATTATTCGCCCAAATATCTAAGATTATAAAAACCACTATCATTGATTTTTAAACTTATTTGAATAACTATTAATAAGATGTTGTTTAATTTACCATTCATATAAAATTATTATTTGCTTCTTACTATTAATATTAGTCTAATTTTAATTACGATTTCAAAATAAATCTACACGGTTTATTTATTATTTAATATGGCAATATTCACAAATGTCATTTAAACCAATCAGAACGTTTCAATGTTTTTGAGGAAATAATTATTACTTTTAAAATGTCGATTTGTGCGTTTCAGTGCTTTTTATTTAATCTTTGTAATACGTTCTGGAGTGAGTGGAATTAGTGAATATGTCGTTTTTTTAGTGGGAGCCCATATTTGGACTTAATTTTAGTGTATGCCGAATGTAATCATAATACTTGCGAAACACTTAGGATGTACGTTGTGCGATAGTCGAATCGCACTTAAAATTTAGGTAAGTACAATAGTTTAAAACAAAATAATTTGAATGTTAATTATTATGTACGCGTGCACAAATTATTGTTCAATGAATGTCACAAAACATCTTAGACGAGCGTAGGTATTTAGTAAATTAATAAATTATAAAAGGGAGCGATTGCATCGAATTAAGCACATTAATTTACTAGTCTGTAATATTTAAGTGAAGTATACCAAGTTAATTACGAACGAAACCTACGCTTTGTTTTCTAGTTTTTTTTTTTCAAACAGATAAATGACAATTCATTTTGACACTTGGCAATACGTTGCCAAACTTATAATTGGCGCTATTTTCACAGGATGCTAATTTACACATAATTATGATTTCGCGATTATAAAAATAAGTCTCGCGACTTATTTTCAAGTAATAACATTTTGTCGGATTACACAGAATTAATTACACAAGTGGCAAAGTGGCACTATTTAATTATGGTACATACTGTGTATTTATTTCATCACGCAAAGGCGATCTTCAACAATATGTTCGCGCATGTCATATACACTTGTAGTGCTTTTTTTGATCACAAAAAATGCAACAAGTGTTTTATATAATATAATGATATCGATATTTTATTATAGCAGCTATTGCTGCTACTACGCGGTCTAATCAAAATTATCGCATCGAGCTACTGGTTTTTTAAGAATGGGGAAAATGCGACAAAGCGTAGTTATGAATATGACATTGTGTCTTTTAGGGTACTGTAGTGAAACAAAGAACCCTTATAAATTCGCCACATCTTTCGTACGTCTGTCACAGCCTCACAGTTTCTATAATTTTAGATCTAAGCACATGAAATTTTGTAAGTATTCATATCGCGATTTCAATTAATACATAGCAAAACATTCAGCAAAATTAAAATATCTCCCATAATATTTGTAAAATATGGACGATAATTGAATTTCGCGCCTCACATTCTATTCGGTTTCTTCTCGGATATGTTTTTAATATGATATTAAACTTCAATTGTTAATTTATATACCTCGTTTACTAAATCTTTTACTTCAAAATGACGTCCCGATTGCTCTACTACCCCCTCCCCCTCCTTTAATTTACAAGCAAATATTTTAAAAATCTGAAAATAATTCAGACACTAGCATTTGCTTACAATTTTCAAATTAAATTATGTTGTTTAATTTTTGTCAAAAATTTCAGGAGATATAGAGAAGAGCGAAATATTGCTTTGTAAATGTTCCGACACGGGTTTGATTTTTAAATTAGATATTGAGACTAATTTTTTCCTATGTTTCCGCCCGAATTAATGAATTTATTTTTTAACGCAATTTCCTGCCGTGCCCTTGTATACACACACTTACGTATACTAGGGTGGAATGATTTTTTTTCTAATCAAAACGTGTAATATTTTCTAATCAAAAAGAGTATAGGGATTGTGATACTAGGGGGAATATCTAAGCATTGTAAATGTATTTGAAAAATTATACAATTTTATAAATAAACTGATTCATTTATAAATGAACTGATTCGTTTTTCTTCTTTCAAACGTTGACGTTATATTAAAAAGGTACGTTATACTAACACCTACTATTATCTATTGATTATACACCCGAATAAAAGGAACGGAAGACACGGTTCCATCAAATGTTTATATAAATACCATGAAGTTTAGTACACACCTTCAAATCTTGAATAACTCGAACAGAAAAATGAGGTGCCGAGTCGAAAAAGTTCCTAAATTATATAAAGTGAGCGAGCACGACATAGTTGTGAACGGGATAGCGTTGCTGTAAGGCGCATTCCCCTTAAGTATTGGCGAATATCATCCTAATACATAAACAAAATATGAATTTAATTTGTTTTTGTTACATATGTTGACAAAGTACAAGTATAATTAGAACCACTAAATATTACTATTTCAATAATGGTATCTTAGTCTTGCTTTTTAGACAATTGAAATAGATTAAAAATAAATACCAGTAAAGAATTTATTATATTTATTTTTATAAATTTCGAATATTACTAGCATATGCTTACAAATGAAATTATGGTGCCAGCCTTTGGCTGGCGATAGCCGTGTAATTTAAACAATTTTTCCTAACGCAGGAAGGCATTTTAATATATATTTCTTTAAAATAAAAGAGCGACAACACAACCACACACTATGAGTCGCAAATTACACTAATACCAGTTAAATAAAGTTGTGACAGATTATCTTATCTTTTGAGAACCGCTCTTAGTTATCTATATAATATAACGTCACGTCACTCCTGCTAAACCAGGAGTAAACTTTTTTTTTTTAAATATTCCGCCAGAGCAACAAATAAAGTGTCAAGGGAACTTAACATATCAACAATTAATAAATACGCCTGTTGTTTATATATGACAAAGTGTACTAGTACTGTTATCAGAACAATCTTTTTCTTAGATTTACAATCGTGACAGACGGAAGCTGACTTACATTCTCGGGAGGACATTTTGAAAGATAACGAGATGTATAAAAAGTAGACATAATATAACATGCTACAACTACAATAGTTACAATTGCCAGTGACTCTGCAAGCGTGAATTCTAATTTACTTGATAATGACATAGCGGCCATAATATGACATGGAAGAAATGATGATTTTAAACTATATGTAGGTTATATATTAGAATGCCCTATAACAGTTCCACATTCACTTATCTAGTCTTCGTTACCGTTCTATTTTTTTCGTCGGTAACAAAGAATAGTTTTTTTTCGGTTAACTATTTCAACCTGAAATTCAGTAATAGACACGGGATGATTAATAAATCTTAATCACGACAGTTATCACTCATTCGTGTATTGAGTGTATTAAAGATAAAACTTGGATCATCTACTTACGGCCCTTATATTAGATTAATGTCTATGACACTCCATTGTATAATCCACGACTGCCTTGGAAATTTAATTAAAAAAATTACCTATTTGAGCATAATGTGTTATGCTTGGTAATTTGGACCACTCTGCTAACAGACGGACCTCCGAGACACTCAATCAGAAATAACGAATTTAACTGATCAGTACGATAGGATATGATTAAGATTTGAGAGAAATCTACAATTAGGATTCTTCATTAGTCAAGTCTATTGTACCTCTTTACTTTTATTCCTGTTCAGTTCAATTTATTTCACGCAGTCACGATTAGATTTTCTTTATTTTTTCTTTTCCCGACTAGCTATAAATCTTAAGATTTCATTTTTATGGCTTTCCTCTATAACGAATACACAGAAAAAAAAAGTTTGTACGATTTCACGGAAATGGAAAAAAATATGTAATAAATTCCTCGTGAATTTTTTTTTATTGTGGGATTCATATTTGACTTTCTTTGATAAAAACATATTTGCTTTTAATAAGAGTTGTCTACATAATCAGCTATCCAAATTCACAAAAGCAAAACGAGAATCCTATTAATGTAAAACCAGTTATATTAATGTCTATAATTAAGCTTTTTAAACACAACCTTGCCGTTCAAGCTTTACTAAAATAATATAGAAAATCCCAAAGTAAAAAAACCTATGAAAATACGGTTTCTAGGTATGCGTCGTCACTCAGCAAAAACATAAGTACGCGTATAAAGATATTAATCTCTCCATCTCTTTCACACTCAGGACATATCTTATTATGTTCTATTTCCCTATCATTATTCGTTTCTCTCACAGGAGATTCATGTATTGTTTCTACCCCTTATTGGCGACGTCATTTTGTAAACATTAAAAGCAAGCAATTCTTTTTAAATAATTACGATTTATTTAATATGTTGAACTTACATATGGAATATTACTCCTATGATCTTATTAATGTTATTAGTGTTTTTGTTTTTTTCCAGAATGAGCACGAATTCATGTTGTCACGACCGCTTGCAACGATTAACGTAAGCAACTGAAACTGTTATAGACTTGTATATGATCTATTTCTAGGTGTGCGTTTAATGTATGAGTAGGAGACCTCATTTATCTTTACATTCACATGTATACCCATTCGGGAAACTCACTCATTGAGGTGCCCTTCGACCTCCCCGCGTGCGGAGGCACCTGATTGCTCCGCTCTCTAATAAACTTGTGCGTGACCGATCGTCTGAGCTGTTGGTAAGTAGTGGCGAACTGTTATTATTTATTGTTATCGTTAGAATAATTTGTCAAAGCATATTTTGTTTAAAATCGCAAATTCCCACACGGAAAACCTCAAAAGGTTATTTATTGTTCCTTATCTATATTACAATATATTTTTGGAATTATCTAAACAAATTCTTAACAACGTACTCGATAGGTTTTGCTACGATTATTTATTTTTAGACCGCAAATATTCAAATTACGAGCGCCATTCTGTTAAAACAAAAGTTTTAACGTCATATAACCTTTGTTACTCGTGATAATATACCGATTTTAGCAGTAAATCATTTATTAAAATTGGTTGACTAATTTGGTACGAGGTAATAAAGAAACACGCATACTTGCATATGTAAATCTTAATTACATAACACAATCTTATAAAAATAGAGTGCACGATGTCAAACTGTCTGTCAAAATCGGTTATACATTAAATTATTATACCTTTTATAGTTTGGACAACATGTAATGATTTATGTGCATTGAACACGGTCTGCTGTCCGCATTTTTCACACTGCTGATCACTGCTCATCTACATCTTGACATATTGCCATTGCTTACAATACCATTCTCGGAGAACCAAATAATAAATGTGTAATTGTTTCATCGGAAACGGTATAGTAATTTTTCACACTGCTAATAATGTGTAATTTTTCACACTGCTGATCACTGCTCAACTACATCTTGTCATATTGCCATTGCTTACAGGCAATAACATTCTCGGAGAACCAAATAATAAATGTGTAATTGTTTCATCGGAAACGGTATAGTAATTTTTCACACTGCTAATAATGTGTAATTTTTCACACTGCTGATCACTGCTCAACTACATCTTGTCATATTGCCATTGCTTACAGGCAATAACATTCTCGGAGAACCAAATAATAAATGTGTAATTGTTTCATCGGAAACGGTATAGTAATTTTTCACACTGCTAATAATGTGTAATTTTTCACACTGCTGATCACTGCTCAACTACATCTTGTCATATTGCCATTGCTTACAGGCAATAACATTCTCGGAGAACCAAATAATAAATGTGTAATTGTTTCATCGGAAACGGTATAGTAATTTTTCACACTGCTAATAATGTGTAATTTTTCACACTGCTGATCACTGCTCAACTACATCTTGTCATATTGCCATTGCTTACAGGCAATAACATTCTCGGAGAACCAAATAATAAATGTGTAATTGTTTCATCGGAAACGGTATAGTAATTTTTCACACTGCTAATAATGTGTAATTTTTCACACTGCTGATCACTGCTCAACTACATCTTGTCATATTGCCATTGCTTACAGGCAATAACATTCTCGGAGAACCAAATAATAAATGTGTAATTGTTTCATCGGAAACGGTATAGTAATTTTTCACACTGCTAATAATGTGTAATTTTTCACACTGCTGATCACTGCTCAACTACATCTTGTCATATTGCCATTGCTTACAGGCAATAACATTCTCGGAGAACCAAATAATAAATGTGTAATTGTTTCATCGGAAACGGTATAGTAATTTTTCACACTGCTAATAATGTGTAATTTTTCACACTGCTGATCACTGCTCAACTACATCTTGTCATATTGCCATTGCTTACAGGCAATAACATTCTCGGAGAACCAAATAATAAATGTGTAATTGTTTCATCGGAAACGGTATAGTAATTTTTCACACTGCTAATAATGTGTAATTTTTCACACTGCTGATCACTGCTCAACTACATCTTGTCATATTGCCATTGCTTACAGGCAATAACATTCTCGGAGAACCAAATAATAAATGTGTAATTGTTTCAGCGGAAATGGTATAGTATTAGTTGGCAAAAAATCAACCCGTAATTTTAGTTCAAGAGTGTCAGTTCATTTGGTAGTCAAATAGAATATTTCCACTTCCTCTCCAAAGTATGAAGTTGTTTTTCAATTGCAGTATGAGAGCTTGACAGTAGCTCTGAACTAGAGGATCTGTTAATCTAATCTAAATTTAATGCATGTGGCCGCCTTGTTATGGTATTATACATTTCCTTCTTTGGATTTTGAATGCGTGGCTACGTCATATGAGAGTATATCAATTTGCTGTTGTGCATATATCGCGTGTTGCTCCGCTAGCTTTACGCCCTAACGGAATTCACGAAGCGAGAGCACTCTAAATTTTCTTCGGTCGATTGTTTTCCATACGCCGAATGAAATTTACTAACTGAATAGAAAACCTACACACAACACCCAAACCTACGTTCTATAATATTAAAAAAACGCTTGGAAAAATTTGCGGCTTAATAGCTGCCAATATGATAGTTTTGCGTCAATATACAAACAATTAACAGCTACCCTCTTTATCCACACATATAGTCAGATATGTCAGCATAAATTACATATAAAAGAACCACAATCCCCTATGAACTTGATGCGATAATGTGTTCGACGTGTAATAAAGCTGGCAAAACAGAACGTTGCCTCGCTCTAAGCCCTGTCCGATGTCGCTCAATGCCGCCGCTTCGTCTTCCGGCTCCGCGGGCCACTTCCGGCTCTGGACGAACAGACGGCGCGGCCTCGTGGTGCTCTGTGCCCAACGGCGCGCCGCGATCAACGCCTACTCTTCATAAGTACAAACACGGGACGTTGCCAAGAAAACGTATACCAATATTATTAATAAAAAAAATTGTGTGCTTATTTGCAACGAGTGACGTCAGAAAATCTAAGGGGGTAACCCTTTGGAAAATATACTATATTTTCCACCACCACCACAAGTTTTTTACAATACTGCATTATTTGAAGCATTTGTGTACCTAAGTTATATGGCAAGTGACACGTATAATTAAGCAATATCTGCACGTGTCGTAAATGGCACGTCTTGATCCACTCGACGTCCATGTAGAGTGCAGGATGGGCAATTTGTATGCAATATAACGTCTCGTTAGAATCAAGATGCGTTAACCTCGTAACAAATATTAAATAATCAAGTGACAGGCATCTTGGAATACATGAATATGAATAGTTAAAAGGAATTTTTTTATTTGAGATATTTTAAAACTTTTACTAGTGCGATTAGTGCAAGTTAAGTGGCATTGGAAATAGAATGCATTTCAAATTATCAACCGTGGTTTGGAGTGTTTGTCGATTGGAATCAACATAAAATTCATTTCCACTTGGGCAAGATTGAAATTTCGGTGAAATTAATACTATTACTACTTGTTAACACCAATTAACTTTCATTAGATTATTGATAAAATTAGATAAATATTTATGTTATATTTATATTAATATCTTAACAACTATTGCTGATAAATTCGCAGGATTGATTGCAGAGTGTAAAAAGTAATTTCGGACCAAGAAAATCGACAAAAAGAAATAAAGAAATTTTTTCAAGCGAAAATATCGTAAGACTCTATTGAGTTTCTTTTAAAACAATTTAATCTTTTAAGCCTTATTGAGTAACAAATATTTAAACAAGCATACATTCGAACTTTCGAATTTATAATTACAATATATGAAATCCCAAAAAACAGAATTATTTTGGTAAAGATCAGACATCAATTCAATAATTTGTTTCTTTACACACTGACAAAAATATATCAGGCTGACTAAAAAGTAATGACCGTTTAAAAAAACACTTTTTTTTGAGAAACTTCAAAAATATTTTAAGGTCGACTATTTAAAAAGTGAGCACCACCTTCCCCAACGTCATTTATAGTTTGATATTTATGAGCAAACATCGAGAAAATATAGACGACGTTAAAACCCACGTGCGTCATTGCTTGCTTTATAAATTTCAAACTGGTTATTCTAGGTCAGAAGTCAAACACAGATTATGTCAGACAGTAGCTCCCGATGTTGTCTCTGAAGCTACTGCAAGACGAAGACGACATTAAATGATCAGGTCTGACTCAGGTCTGACCGACCGATTGATTTTACTACTTGACCTTTGGGCTTTGACTACTCGACCTGAATGCATTCACGGTACAGCAGAGAAACATTTACACCAGTTAGGCAAAAGTCCACACCCATAGTGTTTGAATACCCCATGAATTACATTACATGAGTTACATCATTTCAGCATACGTTCAACTTGTTGATCTTATCATTGGAGATGAACAGTGAATTGTGTATAGTAAGTTCGCCAGTAGTTAGATAAAAAAAATAATTGGACAAACTAGTGCCGAAAATATACCCAATCACAAAAAGATAACGTGTGTTTAGTGTGATATTCATGAAATCTTATATTGAGAAATACATCCTAGTAATATAACAGTGCACTGCGGTCAGCTTTCAAATTTGGGATCTGAACTCCTTTGGAAACGTCCAAAACACGGCAAAGTTTTCTTTCTGCCTGATAATGAGCGTCAATACATTGCAAATATTACTCGATTAAATTTATTGAAACTGGAATGGGAAATGATTCCACATTCTCCTTTTTCGCCAGACCTAACGCCGCACTATGGTAAATCGAAGACTGTTTCGGATCAAAAATCGATAACTCTTTTATTCCTAAAGATTATGTTGTGAAATTTTGCACAAATATAAATTAGCGTGTATAATTAATTTTAATATAATTAATAATATAATTAAAATACTTTTATTTCTTTTTGAGCTATTAGAACTATTTAAAATGTGTGCAAAAACTTATTATCAAATCCCAAAACACAAATGAATATAAAAAAAAATAAAAAATAAAGTGCTACTAATTAAATGATTACTTAATTAATAAACAAATAATTGTAAGAAATATTTAAAAAAGTAATGAATATTATATAAACTAGTATAATCGTTTGTCTTGCATATTTGTATATTTAAATAGATTAATAATTATATACGCTATTATTATACTTGGAGAACTTCGGCATCTGTTATTAGTTTGTTCACTTTCAGTAGGTCTCGACTCGAGAATAAGGTCTTATTTTCATTGTCAGCAATCCTTAATATTTCCATAAGATTTGCTTCTGTTCCTTCTCCTATGGAGTGTAATCCTTGTATATATGCATTGTGGATGTGCTCAAATCCGTATGCATGAAGTAACATAGCATTTTTCTCCTTTTGTTCGATTCTGATGAGTCACCATAAGATTCGCACGGTCTTCCACGTTTTCCAGAAGAAATAGATGGTGTGGAGTCGGTTGTGACGTCTTCCGATTTAGGTAAAGTTACTAAATATTCTGTTTCCAACCAATTACTGTTCTTCTTTAAAAATGTATCTTTTTTCGGTGAAACTTTCCCTCCGACGTTTATTAAAAGCAGGAATAATATGTCTTTGAATATCACTGATGATAAAATATATGTTGCCTTCAGATACTTGATAACTCTCTTTCAAAACTGTTGATAATTCCTGAAACGTTTTTCCTTCCTCGATATAGGAAAGTATTATTTTACGCTTAGAACACTTGAACGTAGACATTTTATGGAGTTAACAAAAAACGTAAGTATATTATATTTGTTACAATTAAACATCTGTTTAATTACCACTATAAATTTGTAATGAATAAATAAATGCATTTACTCTTTATATACTCATGTAAAGAGTTAACTATTTGAAGAATTTCGGGAACCGCAAGAATCTGCAGCTTTTTTAATATAAATTACTCCTATGAATAACTAGGCTACAAATCACCATTGAATGTAAAACATGGGGAGACGTGGGTAACTGTCAAAAATCTCGATGAACTTGAAAAAATTCTTTTTTTCACCTCCTTATTTCAACACATGTTAACATAAAGTTATAAATATATTAATTGTTACAAAATCTACAGAAGATAAAGCTTTTCACAAATATATAATACTCTATATATATTCTTATTTAACATTAAAATTACTTTGAAAACGATGAAGTGAACGGGCTTGACATGACGTCCGTAGAAACAATAAAGATTGTCGCATGACCAAAAATATATTTTAGATAACACACGTAAAATTTCCACACAATAGTTTAGTTTAACCCTTAAACTATTAAATGAAATAAAAAAGTATGACAATAACGACATTGGTAAAAACCATTTTTCATTTGCAGTTGTTCTACCATTTTCCATAGTGCGCCGTTCGACTTTTGTATGTTTCGGTCATTACTCTGTAAGCATTTGATTTTTATTATTTTTATTTTCAAGCTTTGCTTGAAAAAAAGTTTGATGATGAGAATTGAGAGAATTCATTGATGATTTTTTTAATTCAGTGACCTGTGAGTTTCCGCTTTGATTCCTTGCCAAATAGAGGGAGATGGATGCTCAATAATGACGGTATATGTGTTTACAATAATATATATAGTTATAAATATTTCTCTTTCATTGTTTTTAGCCAACATGATACACACATAGCACAAACAACAACACAACTTCCTTCGGACTGTCGCTTAAGAACGACTACTAAACTTGGTTCCGTACAGCGAACACTCCAGACAATGGTTACACGTGATTTGAATCCGTTATGTTGTATTAAATTAAAAAATACTGGTTATTATTTCATAAAATTAAACCAATCTATTCCAAAAAACCAACTGGACGAGATCGTTCTATATGTATATGCACGAATAAGAGGAAAACTGGTACAAAAATTCTTCGTCTTTCAAATTATTTGTATTTCACAAAGCGAAGTGACAAAATTATCATTTGCAATGCTGATTGTAAAAGTCACTTTGGCTTCTCCATTACAGGATGTTTCGTATCTCTATGACTAATTTGCAATAAATTGTTCATACGATTGTAATATAGTAGCAAATATTTGCTAACATTATAATAAATAAAGAAAACAAATCAAATAAGACGATGTATATGTATATACGTGACATAGAAAAAAAATTATTAAAATCCTCGCAATATACACATACACACACACACACACACAGACACGCGCACGCACGCACGCACGCACACACACACACACACGGGCGTCCCCGCGTGCATGTGTGTATGTATGTAAAATTATACTAAACACATTTTATCTGTATTTTTTCTTAATACTCATATTATGTGCTGTAAAATTGGTGACTGTTCATTCAAGTCGTTTCGCTTTATTGAAAGCTGTTTGTTAATGACATTCAATAGCATTTTATCGTAATGTTCGTGACATTCTGCATATTCTTACTTTGCACATTTATCTAATTTCATTAATTTTAATGTTATGGAATTGCTAAACCAACGCATTCATTTCCTTGTCTGTCGATTTGAATATGGATTCTAGTAACATAACATAATTTCGAGATAGCTTAAAAATATTTAATACAAAAAATATAATTTAAAAAAACTCTCCAAACCCGATCTTTTCAACGCTTTAAGGAGGCGCTCCGTCCACTTTTCATCTCCATCATGAGATGCTGGTTCCATTATTATCATGACATGTTGTCACTGAACACAAGAATGTGTGCCATATTTCAATATAATTGGAAAGTGGCAGATATATCGATTACAAAATTTACAGTAGACAGACATGAATGGCCTTGGCCTTTAAAATAAAAGCTATTCTTATCTACATGAGCCGTTATATTTCGTCGTAAACTCAATAAGAAAAATTTATCTCCGTAACTGTCTGATTACCCAGTTCTACACATTGCTATTAGAGTAAATTAATAAAAAACATATAACAAACATTTATGCCAACGTCGATATTATCCCAATTCATATAAAAAAGAAATTGTAGTGGCGGAAACTTGCCTAGTTATTTTCAAGAAAATGTCACTGATACATTTTATATTTGGTACTTTTTCAATTTTTTCGACACTTATTCTTTCAGAATTACGTTTTACAATCGTTCTTAAACTTAACTGATGCTGTAACACACAACGGACAACCGGACGTGACCATGGTGCTACTAATCCCCTTTATGGAGAAGCCTCAGCGACCTTTACGGTGGGCAGCGAAAGTGATACTTTTTATGACTTCGCTAAGTACAATGTCAATTTCCATCTCATTCACGCATGTGTCACTAGAAATATCGAGAGCATAACAGACGATTATATTTTACACTCCATGCTAACTTCACCTCTTTATAAGTTAAAGATGCGTACTGAACAACCCATATAAACTGTTATCGATAGCTTCGCCAGTAAACTCGCTGTGCGTTGACGTGATGGTCGCAAAATGACCCTATTATTTATTATTCAGCTAGGAAAACTGAAAATATTTATGAAATCTGATGTAGAAAACTAACTCAAGGTTTATAGAAAATCTTTCGCCAAAGCTTTTTCGTTTAACTTTTAGTCTAAACCTGGAAACCTCTTGATACATCACGAAACACAACATACCCTTATTTATCTGGAAAATTGGCCTTTCGGTCCAAATTAACTATACAATACAAATATAACTTATATTATCTCCAATTAAATAATAGATCGATTTAACGATTGACCTCCTGACTCTTCAGATTTTTATCCGAATTTTACAACACGGTCACCTTTACTTCCGACTGTGTCTAGGATACTGGACAGCAGTAGGAAGTGCTCATAGGTCGCATACCATAATGCCGCCTGCCTTGTACTAAGACGATGACCTAGTTATGATAGGTTATGGCCCCGCTGCTAATGCGGAATTCAATCTAATATTGTCTTAAGAAACTTGTTTCGACTGGTATTGAATAAGGTTTGGATCGAAAGCTAAGACTGACCTCGTCAGGCGTCATGTTGGGACGCTAGTCTTGTATGGTTTAATATTGCACATATCGTTATGTAACTTAAACTTTCACCGAATAGCTTTTATTTCATTACAATTTGTTTATCTCCTATTAAATTCAAAATTTGTGAATTAAAGATTAAAAATAAAGTTTCTTTGTTCCACTCGGATTTTTGTGAATAATTAAAAAAATTTAAAAATTCTTTAAAGGCTAAAATTTTTCTAGTAATGTTCCAGAATTTTTCTCGGAATTCCCGGTATTTTATAAATAGTCAAAATAATACAGCCATTTTACCTTAAGTGCAGCCCTTTTGTTGCCGATTTATGATTATTCCAACCATAATGTTTGTACCAGTTAAATAAGATTGCAATTCGAATCTTTCGAGGTTAGTTTGCGACTCGTTAGAAAATTAAAGAAAAACCCAGCATTGAGAAAAACTTGCAAGTTTGCATGCACACAAAACAATTCTTCGCATATGGGTATGACACTGTATTGTAAGAAAGACAAACAGACACAATGACGTGCATTTTGATAGTTTAAATAACAAAAAGTAAATTCATAGATGCCATCTGGTAGAATATCTTCTGGTATGGCTACAAATGAAATATTTTTTATACTCTGCAATATTCCAAGAGGGGCATTGAACCTATTAATGGAGCCATCTCTAGAGTTTAATAAAGATTCTCACAAACTGTCATATTAAAGTAAGGCGTATCTAGGTTTTCCAATTGAAATCCCCGTCTCTCACCCGTATATGATTTTTCATTGCCATCTGTCGTTCTTTTCAAGATTAAGACACGGGAGTACTGAAGCATAAAAGTCGATATGGGAGAAAATGCCCATAAATGACAACAAACACTTTTGCTCCCAAAAAAAAAATTAACAATTATTCCAAAAACCAACGTAGCCAACCTTGACACTACGACCGCAGGTGGTTTACCAACGAATAAGGCACAATTAGCATATCTAGCTCGTGCACAGTTCCTTATTATATATCCTTACAAGGCGCGACGGCGGATACAGCGGCGCATGCAAATCGTTCCACTTCCGGTTAAACACGACGACCGTTTCCGTCCGCTAACGTATTTAACGATTTGACACACGGATCTGAATGGGAATTTTGAAATTACAATATGTTTCTGTGTTATTGCGGTGTTTACTTTAAATTTAATCCAAGTACAGTAATTATAGTAGGTAGAATTTAAAGATCTAAAATAGATGCATATCCTCCGTTTTCTATACGAATCGATAGTGCGAAACTGTGGAGTCTAAATAAATAGATGATAGCGAGTGCGAAAGAAACGTTTTGCGACCTTTGTACGTCCTGGTCTCAAATTCAACCCAATTCATTTCATTTCAGTACAATCATGATACTCTGTAATAAACTTCCAGTTTATGTTATGCCGGCAAGAAAAAAATAAGGATAGAATAATTAAAGGATCAACACCTACTGACAAATCTGAAAGAAGAATAACACTCTTTTAATATGCGTACCGAATTGCTGAAATTGGTTAAATCGTGGAGATGGGGAACAAGAAAACTATTTATAGTAATTTTTCTCGAAAAATGACGGCAGGATATTTAGGTTATTTCCCGTCTGAGCTACGGGTTGATTTGAAAAATATTAAGTAAAAGTTTTGCCTTTTTTCAGATAGAAATTCATGATCACAATCGCCTGGTAGACAACTTATAAAAACACGTTCATTCAAAGGTTCTACTAAACACTAAATATACTGGTTAAATCTTGGACGATGGGAAACATGAAAACGATTTCTAGTAATTTTTCCCGAAATATGGAGGCAGGAAAAAAGGCCATAGGTTGACCGAAAAAAAACAAAAAACTACTAATACAAAACTTGGATAGCGCGTTCGTTTAAAGGTTCTACTAAATACTACTACTCTATAAACTACTGATCTCGCGTTTGAAAGTATACTGCAAGTATACTGGAAGTATACTGCAAATTGCAAATCTATATACATAAGTGTCAATCTCTTGTAAAGAGGAAAAGTTGGTTTGAAAAACCTAAGAAAAGTGTTTTTTTCCATCATAAAAGCAATTTTTAATTAAAAGAAAACGCTTATTACGCAAATCTTACCTTTCTTACAAATAATAGACTGCCGATTCCAAATATTCAAATATCGAATTCGACGACATTTGAAAAAGTACAAAAATACTATTGCCCTTTTATAATTTTTTCCTTTAATTGGTAACCTTTAGTAAAACAATCTAATTGCCTTATTTATATCATCTGCAGATTTGTATAAAACAATTTTCACTCGGGAAAACCGGATGTTACTACTGAATTTGTTTACATAATAGATATCCATAACTTAACATTTGTAACTATTGACAAAATAATTATATTTCTAAAAAAAATAATAGGACCAACTTTCTGCATGAGCGGATAATAAAAGCCAAAAAGTGTACTCATGATATAACTGGCGTGAAATAATCTATACCTTTTTGTTTTAAATTTAATATCCTATTGTATTATGGGATTTGTCCTCGAAACCAAACTGCTTTCCATATACTCAGAACAACATTCACTTTACTATCTGAACAGCTGGTTTAGTAACAATGTATTTGTTTTTATTAAATATTTGTAGTTTTGAAAATGAAAAAAAAATATATATTTTTTGAACTACATTTGATGAAATAATTAAGGAATGATCAAATAAAAAATGATTTTTTAAAATTTTATTCCAATTATTTTTATACTGGACGTTGTTCTTCAATTTAAATTTATTGACGTTTATAATCATTTGAAAAGTAATGCAATTTTTTTAAATATAAGTAACACCTTATTTTTTATCAATGTCATTTTTTTGTAAAACCATTAATCCATTTAATATGTACTATAATTCAAATATAAATACTGCACGTTCAAAATTTGTATCTTTTTATATCTATCAACCACAAGTTAACAAAATCTGTTAAAAAGTTAACAAAATCTGTTTTAGACGTAAATTTAAAAAAAATCAAAATGGATTTGTTTCACTATGATACACTATACAATGAATTGGCAAGGATCAGTTGCTTTTCCAATGGTGAAGTAAATATCAATAACTCTAGCTTGTAAATATCACTTTTGAACAATTTTTAAAGGAATTTATGTGACTTATTAGTAATGCGACAGCTCCAACAAATTCTATCGTTCATTAGTAATGCGACAGCTCCAACAAATTCTATCAGTTATTAAAATAAACGACGAATCTGCGATTGACTTTGGCATAGTTCACTAAACCCCCTCAAGAAACTATGACCTGAATCCCTAAATTTTTAGAATGCTCTAAAGCGACTTACAAACTTGCTGCCAGTTAGACGTATCGACTGATTAATGATGCCGTTTTTTAATACGAAACATGCGTTTGAATAGAACACAGTACGTGTATGTTAAAAAATATTGCAGTGACATTTAACCATACAACTCTGTTGTAACGCAGCTTTCGCCACATCCATCCTCATGCACAGCATAATATTTCTGTCGTCCCATTATTACCTTCTTTTTACCTTATAGTCTCATTCATAAATATTGATGTTTTGTTCATTTTCCACGCGTCAATTAGTTTTTCTTCTTTTCATTCGACAATTCAAAAATGAGGGTAACATGCTAGTCTTCTGTTTTCTTCTTTCTATATTTTTACCCTCTTCTCTCAATACTGGTTTTTAAATGTCTGTAGTAATAAGGACCATTTTTACCCTCTTCTCTCAATACTGGCTTTTAAATGTCTGGAGTAATAATTAAGTGTTCAGCCGCATTTTTTCCTTAATTTTAATAAATTTAAAAATCTAACTTTACTGCAGTTCAAAATTTGTACGAAAACCATCGAAATCCGTAAAAAGTAAACGGAGCTTAAAATAAAATATTTACGTTATAACTATATAGAGATAAAGTTTTTAAATACGAGTATAACTAACGCAAAGAGAGTTGTGTACGCACTTTGGCTCATATTAAAAGGAGTTTATTACAAACATGTACACAGTACTTCTATTGAATTATGTACAAGTATTAATATTATTTATTATTTAGTGTATCTTTCATAGACATAATAAACATACATTTTTTAATATAAAGTTATACAAATTTTAAGTTGATTAAATATTGTAAACTAGTGGAGCCCACTAACTGTCATAATTTTCCTTTTAATTTCGTTATATACACTACTATTGTCAATACTTTTAAGATGTTGGAAAATAGCGGTTTAAATTTTGGGGGTGGGACATACGACTGTAACGAAAATAACCACTTCGAAGCTTAATATTTCGTGAACGAATACTTTTATCGAAAAGTGTCCAGGACATACCCACAGTATTTATACCTTAAGATTTCCTTCTAAATACTTTCCACTTTCACGTAAAGTCTTTATCCGAAGGAATGGTGCGAGTATCTAAATAGAAAATTTGTTTTAAAATATTTTGTTTTACACACGTCACCTTTTAAATTTAATTGTTGCTGCTTTAATTGTTTTCTCTTACTTTTCTCATATCTTCCAGGTGACTTTTGCGACATTATCTTCGTAATTTTATGCAATATCAATGCTTTCTCAATGAATTGTCTTGATTCGCTGTCAGCGCACATTGTTAATGTTTCTCAACCGATCACAATTGAGTCTTTCATAAGTTCCCTTCCGCTGCCGTATCGGCAGCCATCGAGCCGCTTCCAAGCTGCAATCAAATCACAATAAACACCACTACGCGGTCGTGGTAATTAACTCGGTAGAACAATTTCAGTATACTTAATCAGGTAGTATGCGATACGACAGTGCACGTAAACGATGGACAAAAGTTGAGAGTAGATCTCCATCAGGAAACTCTCAGTACGGTACTTCGCCATCTTTCGAGGATTCGGCTATTCCACTAACATTATACATCAAAAATTTGGATGTTTGTTATACAATCGTGCCCAAACGGCTAGGCAGATTTCTATGAAATTTTGTATATACTCAAATTAGTATACGTATTTTTATTTAATAATTATTTATGAATAACGATTTTTCAAAAACACGGAGATTTTACTTTATTGAGATACCTGAGAGCCTAAATACAAATTTCGCACCTTTAACTATTTCGAAATTCTCATGCAATTTTCCACTCCCATTTTCAGAGCTTTGGGGATAGAGTTTCGAAAAATCCTTTCTTAGGAAACATCTAGACGCCAAGAAAAACATTTCAAATTCGTAGACAGTTCAAATATGTATTATGTAGCTCATATAGGTATTAAGCTTATATATATATATATATATATATATATATATATATACACATATGATTCAAAACATGTTTAGTATTTTACATTTATTATATCTTCAGTGTGACTATATGGGAGTGGGAAACATATAGGACTAGCGCAAAAGAGCTTTTAAGTTTGTGATCTTAAAAAGCTACTAGGGCAGTCATGCTTGGTACGTTAAAGATACTTAATATACTTCTAGATATCTACCATATAAGTATATAAAATCGTACTACCTGCCTAACCCTTTCACTGGGTGCTATAAATATTTTAACTTAACATTATCGACCTATTTTTCACATTTATTTTTAATCAATCTACATATGTATATATTTCAGAGTATATTAAAAACAATACGTTATCACTTCATATATAACAGAATATATATATATATATATATATATATATATATATATATATACACACACACAGACACGCGCGTACGCACGCACGCACACACGCACGCTTGTATTACATTTGAATCGAGAATTCCACTTTACAATATAAATTCAATGGACCTAATAGGTAATGATAAAATATTTCCTGCCCCTTGAGCAATACGAATGTAAAAATTTATAAAAAGTTTAATAATAGTACTGTCAAATACCTATATCACCTCTCATTTCCAAAAGCATTTAATATGAAATTAGGAAAATAAACAAACACCTTTACAAGGCAAGACTAAAATTGTTTAATATTTTTATTAATATATATTGTGACACTAGTAACACAATAGGTTAAGGTTAACCAAATTAACACATTTAACGCGACAGGTTATTTTGGATATGTTACGCCACATCGACTGTAGAGTTAACTGAATGTTTGTCTCTTCAACTGTTTTATTTTTTAACTAATACAAGTTTTGTTTCTACTACATATATTTGTATATGTATTTAGATGTGTTCGTATAACGTGATCGATTACAACTAGTCGTAATAGGCTTTAGAACGTATCGCAGGCTATTACAAATGGCGCCATTCTATTCGTTGAAATAAGACATCAAACACCACGTAAAATTTGATCAGCTTGCCTTAAAAAAAAACTCCCGCTTAATTAATAGTGAATAACAAATCGACAGTACTCCACAGCGGGCGTGCTCGGCTGTAGGAGAGCGCACTCAAGGTCGCGACGCAAGTCCGATTGACCAAGTGCCTTGAAGAGGTTGCGTCGCCCTCATGGCGATGATATGGAAGCAATACATAATGAGTTAATTTTGCCAGCATAGTGTCAAACCTCGCTAAGGAAAGGTCGTTTGTGTCGCGGACGTCGGTATATATTTCTACATATTTTCAACTGCATTTTCCAAGAGTTATCAATAGTACACTCGATAGGATCCGCAAGAAAAAACAATTCCATTCCCAAATGTGAGATACGAAAAAGAACTTAAAGGAAATAATTTTTTTTTCTGTATGTCACATAATTCATTAAAATTACCCGGAACGGATAAAAAAAACCCTAAAAACGTTGCATTTAGCTATTCTTTCTACTTTATCGCTGGTCACAAAGAGTAAAACCAATATAGCAGCCTTAAGAGAAAGTAAAAATGGCCAGATTTCGAGAGTTGCATACTCAAAAAAAATGGTTTTAAGTCATGAACAGAAGTATCACATCATGCATTTACGAGTGGTTAAAAACGTTCGTTGTAAACCTTTCAATTACTTAAAACTAAAAATACAACACAGAAAATAATTAGACATTAAAACTTTTTAACTTTTACTTTCCGAAGGCGTAAATCATTTAAAAGAAAAGGAATAAACTTTTGCGTTTGAAAATGATTCGAAGTAATGGTAAAAATAATTAAGTCCAAGAATGCCACGGAGCTGTCATTGCGGTCTAGAGAATGATCTTAATGTGCAGAAGTCTAATTTTCTCAACCCGACCGTCGGAAGGTGATACCTTTGTATTAATCAACCAGCAACGGCCAAAGTAATGAAGTTGGTTCTCTTAGCGATCCCTCGCGGACTTATCAGGTATGTATACAATACTTCAAAGGCAACTCAAGGCTTCGTCTACTTTAATGTATACATATGGCGGACGTATTGCTGTGAGAGCAATATCTTACAGCCAACCAGTACACAAGTTCAGTTCCGCTCGACGAACGGCCAGGAATCGAACCCGGATCCCCGCGATGCGCCACGCAGTCATAGACTTATACCTTGTGATCAATCCGACATATTACAGCAACGACGACGTATTTTATGAGAACATCATCTATTTTATATTTGCATTAAAAAGTCTGTCAGTCTGTGCTAAGGATCCGATTGTAGTTAAGTGCGGCGATCATATTTCAAGTGGATAACATGCCCATTGAGAGTTATCGCCTAGCCTTGTCGCAGGTGATCTCGAATGAAAACAGTGCTAAAAGGTTTTATGCGTGTCGAATCGTAATCAGTTTGCTAGCATATGTGTGCACAGCGATAAATATGTACAAAAAGGCAATGTGCCAAAAACTCGCCAATAATTATAACAAAAGATTATAGGTATTTATATGATTGTTTCGTTAGAGTTGGTTTAAAAAAAATTTTATCTCTGCATTATCAACGAATCT
The DNA here is from genome assembly GCA_039881145.1 of Druceiella hillmani. NCBI lineage: Eukaryota > Metazoa > Arthropoda > Insecta > Lepidoptera > Hepialidae > Druceiella > Druceiella hillmani. Next base: position 19,455,309 of record JAYKKI010000029.1, read on the forward strand.
TTGGCGCGTAGCTAAAATTTTGCTGTCAAGAAACTGACAAGTTTTGAATGTGGGCAACTCCGATGTAGGTATTTGTACGTATGTGCATATATTTATGTATCAAGCGTATGTTTTTGAAGAAATACATATAAAATAGCTACATGTTACCAGCTACTAAAGACTTATCCGTGAGTAAATATTTATTTATGGCCGAATTTAATACTCTTTAGGTGGCATTTTGCATGAATTAAGTATATTTTAAACTGCAAGCAAAACGACAAAGAAAATTAATTTATGATGTAATGAAGGAGTTGTTTCTCAAGCCAAGCAGCAGTACTGTCATCCACCACCCTGCAGCAGCACCTCGAGAAAGACGATCTGTTATTACGGAAGAAAAAGTGTCTGCTTATGTCGGATGAAACCTATCCAATGTAACATCCGGTAATGCACTCTAGCAATGGGAAAAACGTCAAATTTCGAAAAAATCGATTCATTTCCTATAGAGCTATCACCTAACATACAAACAAAACACTTTCACAATTATAATGTTAGTTAAGGTTTCATTTAATTTAACCGGCAATTGACGTAAACGAGCGGATACCAAGACCGTACATACAAAACCAAGATTATATCTGATGTTCGTTATGGTAGTTGCATCTCAAAAGCACAGGTGGGCACTATGAATAACAAGGTTTTAAATTAAATTCTTCATTACAGTGCCAGAAAACTAGCACGATTGTAGTTTGATTATTCGACTGTCGTCTACCAATTTTATTAATTCAGGGTCGATCAGTTGCTAATGCAGGCCTTAGACAGAATATAAATAGTGACAAAATATCGACGTAACCACAATATGACCAAACTTATTGGCTTGGCTCTTATATTTTGTTCTTACAAAAAGTCATTAAAACCTGAACATCACAAAGATATCAAACTATGTATGCATTATATATATCTTATACAAGCGCAATCTGGTAGGCAATGAAAATATAATTTATGCTTCAAAATGTAGTGGCTTATAATAAAGAAAAACTTGTCAAGGTATTTTTGAAGGTCTTCCATTTTTTTTATTCTGTAAACGGCTACTTACAGCTTTGAACAAGTGGTAATCATACAGCGGAATATCGAGCGAACACGGTGGATGTACTAGCAAAACTCGGTCCAACTCCTGTAATTTTGACGAGAATATTTTGCGATATATGATTCTAACATTATTCTGGTATTCATTATTTTATTCCCTACATCTTGATACCATACTCGAACGTATCTCGTAATTTTTAATCGGCTTCAAACAAGGAATTCGACTGTGTTTTTTTGTATGTAAACACATATATCCGATATTTTCAATCATTATGAACGATTTTTTTTATTCAGAAGAGTATAACTCAAAACTGGTCCCATATAAATTTAGTCAAGATATAATGAGTACACCCTCGATAGAACTACTCAACTGTAGATCATCCGTGAGTGTAGACGTTTGTTTCGTTAAGCACTTGTTGAAAAAGCAATCACAGAATCAAATGAACCAGGGTCTAATGATAATGTAGAGGCTTATGCTAGTGGAACTCATCATTTGTTTTAATAATTAAACAAATATTTGTGTATTAAGCTGAGGCTGTGACCACGATCTCGTGCGCTTTCATTAGTTAGCGCTTTATTCGTCTATATGCAGGTTGCCCAGAATTAAAACAAAAATGAAGGGAAGAACGAGAGAGAAATCAAACGAATTTTGCGTTATATGTATTAATATTTGTTTCAACTTTGCACAGAGTCCAAAAAGAACGAATAACGATGTCAGTGCTATTTGTTATAACAGTACTTAGAATAAAAAGTTAAAAATAATTAAAATTATTTTTAACTTTTCAATGCGTCAAAAAAAGGTTCGTTTTGAAGTGGCTTTTTCCTTTTTTTTAAAGTTTATCTTATTTTTGTTCTAAAATCCAGTGGTGCACACAATACTGAGACGAACCTGTCAACAAAATATCCAGTTGTTTATATCCAAAATATTCACACGTTTATGTTAGACGCCTACAACAAAAAAAACTCATATTCTACGATTTTCTCTTGCACTATTCAGTTCTGTGACGAGTGCTGCTCCAGATTTTGACATTTTCACAGGAATGCGAAAGTAGAGATTCTTGGTGGGTTTCTTGTAATACCTTTAACTATGTCATATTGCAACCTATATTTTAATTATATTATGGGTTTGTGTAAAGTTATTCACTTGGTACTTGTTTTGGTTTGCGTTGTAAGTTGGTCAAGGGCACAGGAAATTGATGGTTAAAAATTATGTTTGTTTTAACGTTTTCACGCAGTAACCGTTTATTTGACTGACATTAAACTTTCGCCATCGTATTTCCTATAGTTTTCTGATAAAGATAGAGTGTTGAATATATTTGGCGTTAATTTTGAAGAAATTCATTATTCACAATTAAATTAAACTACGTGATGTAGTATTATTTCTATTTTCTTTAAGTTCTTTACCACGACCTAGGATTCGTTGTATTACAACATCCTCAGGTGGGTTATTAGCAAAGATACTTTGCTAATAAAGACTCTTTGCTAATATGTTGTAATACAACTGAAGATGTTGTAATACAACGAAACCTAGGTCGTGATAAAGAACTTAAAGAAAGTAGAAATAATACTACATCACGTAGTTTCATTCAATTGTGAAGATAGAGTGTATAATATCGTTATACGTCGTGTGAGTAATGAACAATATAGATTTAAGTGAAGATAGTTGAAGCGAGTCCAATTAATGGTATAGTTATAATGTTTGCATCATTATAGCAACATTAAAATGATTTTTGAAGAGAAGAAGAAGAAAAAATCAAGGATATAAATAATTATTTTAGATTTGTTTATTCTATTTGTCTCAAAATTAGTATTTAGTCAAGATAATAATAACTGTCGACAATAAACAAGCAATCGTAAGCAATTTATTACTAATCAATTTCTTACGATTGTTAGTGAAAAAAAAACCGGAACCAAAGGTTCGAGAATGGATCACTTTTTGCCCTGATGAAGCCGTGTACACATCTAGGAAGTAATTAAATAAAACCTTATGACTTCGCCGTAGTTAGGTAAGAATTACAGAGCCATATATAATACGATTTGACTGTTTTCATAATACTTCCCTGCTTTGTCAGGTTTCCTTAATCGCCTTCAACGTTAGAAAAAATAAACAAATTAGTCAGAGGAGGAGCTAAAAGATAAGTGAATTAGTCAGATGCCTTACATCAACATATCAGTTTTCGGAAGTGTAAGTAGATAGCATTGGTTGAAGAGTCAGGTCTCAGCTGCAATCTTGACCGACTAATGCAAAAAGAAAATAAAAACCTTAAAATACTTACAGAATATTTGAAATTTGGTAAAATTCCAGAGTATATTAAGCTAGATACATTTCAATAGACAACACTCAAAAATATTTGTATGAAAAGGTTTATTTTTTTTTATTTTACGTGTCGTATGCAATATTGGCTAAACGATGCGATTATAGGGGTTCCAGAACTATTTTTTTCAGAGTTTTATGTAAAATCGTTTCAGAAATATTGCTGTAAATATCCATAAAAATAATTCCTCTCTCCATCTTCGAAATTACTAAACTGCTAAAGAGAAAACAGCGTTAATCCTGGTTTCCCGAAGATATACTAGGCAATATTTTTTTTAAAATTTTTTATTTCCATGGTAAAAAATAACATTAATATTTAAAAATAGCTTTAAACATATTACGTACCCTTGAGCATTTATACATGCTTAATATGTACGGACCCTCGTAGTGCTCGCAATCTACTCGACTTAAAAGTTAGTATTTATTTCTATTATTTCATTATAGATATATATATATATATATATATATATATATATATATATATATATATATATATATAGATAATGTGGTATATCTAAAAAAAATTAATTTGATAAAGATATGCTTTTCTAACACACGTAAGGCCCATTATTAAATGATAGAACATATATATCCTGAAACTTATTTATTACTGCTTCGATGAATCTAATTCCATTAAAATCTAAAATGATATAAATATAAAAAATATATATACGTATAATACAATACATTATTAATCAACTAAGATCTATTTACGACTGGTCTGTTCACACAGAACATTTGAAAATATGCAGCGATTTGAAAGCATTTTTAAGAAATTTTTATCTATAGCTTCGTAATGGAAGGTAGGTCGAAATGATAAAAAAGAAATAAGACTGCTTCATTAAATAAATTTATACTTTCACCCGAGCTTGTCTATATGAAATATGAAAAAAAATAACGGAGTATGCGCTACGTAAACCAAAAGCCAAAAATGAAACTTCTTACTTTGTTATATTTAATTAAAATCATTAAATTTATTAAATTAAATTGTATACGCAGTGATAATGGTCACATATTTATGCGATTGAAATAATGATACTGCAATAACAATAAATTACAATTTTATTAATTGCGGATACTCATTTAAATATATTAGTTATGCATATTTTGTTTCTGTATAATATAAGAATATAATATAATATATACAACACATGATATACTATATGACGTTTTTCTACTATGTCTTATTCTATTGCTGTATTAAATAATGGTTGCCATTTAAGGTCACGTCAAATAATAATCTCGAAATATTGTTGAAATTGACTTGAAATATTATCTTGAAAATATTATTGTTAATACTTATATAATATAACCAGCAGATGGCGTTAGAATGGTGTTTTATGTCGGTGAAACTTTATGGAATTAATCCTCAAGGTACTCTCAGGAAAGTATAACTTGAAATAAAATTACTTTTAGGAAGTTGCGAGTTTCTCCCTATTTCTTTCGACATACAAAAACTAAGTATCGAGAATTAAAACGACTTCTTCATTTAAATGTGGACCTTGGAATTCTTTCAAAAATAGCACTTATTTTTCTCTGATTTCTGGGCGGGCAAAATTACTTTTACAATGAAATTTATTAAGAAAATCGAATTGGAGACAATCTATGAGTTATAGAAATAACTGCATAACCGAGATTGGTAAAAATGGGCCCAGTATTACAGAAATAGAATGCAATTTAGAATAAAATGATAATTTCTTAGAATGTAAAAAACCAAACAGTTCAGCGATTTACAATCAAGAAAGAGCAAAAAATATCTTCGTAAATATACATACATTACATTCTGAATGTATCAAGAAATGATACATTCAGAATATACAATAAAAACCTAAGAAAGTACATAACATTTTTTTAAGGAGCAACTACAAAGTTAGGGTTACAAACAATATAAACATTGTTTATATAATTGTTAACTGACAGTGAAATTCGTTTTCTTTTTCGTTTTTTTTTCTTTTTTTGTTTTCCACTCTTTTCGAGTTTTACGCGACTTTCTTTGCCGATGCTGCCAAATCTGGAAGTTTCATAGATAAAGTATGTTACATCTGTGTATAGAGGATAAGATGAGCACAATCTGCACTGTGTTTGCTATTGGTAGCTCAGAGAGTTCAGTAGAAATTAACAATATATATACTATAACTTTTTACGAGGTTTATTTGTTTGATTATAATTTTTATTCTCGTAACATCTGGGCGCAACACTATATGAACTTTTGGCCGTCAGCCTCCTTTGTGTTTAGAAAGTTTTTGTTCCACAGGTCAGCTCCTTGACACCGCGGCGTGATAGTCGTGTCGCACGTCAGCCAGGAGACAGACTATTTGTACATAACAGTGAAAGTTCCGCTCTATCCAAACACCGGATAGACACGAATTTTAAAAACTCTTGTTTTGATATTTTTTTCATTACAAATATACGTATAAAAAAATTGCAAAGTCTAAAATGTTACACGATTTTCAATCAAAAAATCTATATAGATTATTACAAACGATGACGATTCGAATATAAACAAATATCTTGACCTCTCAATACAAAATTAATAATTTTTTCAATTCAATCAATTACACGAACGTCACGATTATTTTCTCTCTATACTCATAATCATACTATTTTAAAAATTGATGTTTGAAAACAAATTCTAAATTTGATTTTAAAGTCGCCATTTTCGTTATTTTTTTTAATATCGTATCTACCCACATTGTCGATACTTCATTTATTAAAATAAATTTAAAGCTTAGGTTACAACCGGGGGAAATGAATATAATTATGCATATACATACATTTGAAAAGCATTATTTTCTCTTTGGCTTTATCGCAGTCTAGTAAAAAAATATTTTTATTATAATTCGAATTTGTCAATTTGTATCAACGTCATTTTCGCCATTGTAAGTCTTTCAGCATTCCCGATAAGACGCCAATTTGAATTAACTTTTTGTGGTTTCGAAATCATATATGTCGTTAAATTAGTAAAGCAACCCACTCTTTAATCCGTCAACCCATAGCCTTACTTTGTACTCGCGAACACAGAAATTTTATCACATCTCATCCCATTGTCGCGCTTCGCTACTTCAATGTTAACTAAAGGGTTAAATATATAGTGCACGCACACCGCACACCGGGTGTCAGCGTTGCACAATCAAAGCGATACGACCACGCATCAATTTAGAAACCCCTTATTAAGATTTGAATATCGAGGGATACTTGTATTATAATTACAGAAACAAATATCGTAATACGGGTAATTCATTTGTTTACGTTCATGGAGCATTAATCTATTATTATAGAATTTAAACGTAAATATGATTGAGAAGATTTTGACGATAATTTTTTTTGTTTACTGAGAAATAAATAACGTTTTTGTAATAAATGTTCAAACAAGAAAATGTTATACTTAAATTATTTCCATCTTATATTTTCGAGACGAATCCCTAAAAAGTCTTGCTATATCAATTAACTAACATTGATTTAATAACGAAATGAATGAAACGATCACATTTAAAACACCGGTTCGTATATTTTTTTTATCTAAATTTTTATTACCTAAGTTTTATTAATTATTCGTTAACAAGTATGATTAGAGACTGTTAAACATAACAGCTTCTTATCAAATCTAACACTATCCTGTTATACCTAATCATTGTGTATAGACAAAAACATAAATATGACAGTATAAATAATAAGTATTACCATCTCTATAAACGTAAAATTAAACATTTCATGAAACCGCTGACTCCTAGAATATTTAAATTTTAAAAATATGGTTTCTATCAATTTTATAAAATCAAATTGGCCGTAACTTTCATCAAGATAGTATAAGTTCTGAAGAACTTATAAATTAATGAAAAATTAAAGACATCTTTAGCTATGTCTCAAATTAACAAGAAATTGGGAAGCCCGTTTAAAAGATATGGGATAACAGCCACACACACACACAAAAACGGTCTCTTATCCCAAACGTATGTATCCTTCTCAGCCACAAATAAAAAATATATTTAAATACCGAATATGCTAAAACCAAACAGTCTACATTCATAGACAAGTAGATATTACGATTTTCCAAGGTCCATAAACAAAAGCATAGCTATCCACAGACAAACTACGTAATGCACAAACAACTATTAGAATTTTTTACCACGCCTAATGCTGTACGGCTTTCTACTAACGAACAATACAGTAATAATACTTAGAACGATTCCTTGCGTAAAACAGATTACACAAACTTGCGTCGAAAAAGTGTCTCAGTGTAAAGTCGTTCCGTAAACAAGGTCGTATTTCCGATTATAATATGTACACAGCCTGATAGGGAGCTAGAAAACGAGGAAATCGATTAGACGTCGAATATATAACGTGATTATTCCTCTTTTCTCTTACATGATTTTATTATTCAAATGGTAAAATTTCATTTTACCATGTTACCATGTATTTCATTATCAAGTTACATATTATTTACCCCAATAATAAAAATTTAAGAGCTCATCAACTGAAATGACTCGACCTACTTCAGTCCTGAACTAATCTGTATCGAAATATACATTATGTGATATGGATCTCGCAAATTGTATCCTAACGAGAATGCGATGCATTTATAGCAGCATTAGAGGTAGGTAATCAAAACAATTTCTTAGGAAGCAAACTCTGCTAATAGCCTTTATAAAGTTAGTCATAGATTGATTATTGAATACAGGCGATTACGAAAATGTGTCTAAAATTGTCTTTTTTGTACTTATGCAAGTTATCTTCATTGAACGTATTTATTGCTAGAAAAGCTATCACTTTTAGGCGAACAAAGTATTATAAATTTGAACAATATAATTTGTAATGCAAAATTATAATAGTTTTCACAATGAAGAAACATAACAGATCAAATGGTGATTCTTATCTGTCAAATAAACTATGAAAATACATGTTTAGTGAGCAACTTCATGGCGTCGATTTTTGTTGCATCGTGCCAACTTCATCCGGTATTTTTAAAATTTCACTCTCCTCATTTTTTCATAGGGCGCCTCAAGAAGCATAACTCCAAAAATCAAAAAAATTAACATAATATCAATCTATAGAAACAAATGAGAAGGGCAATCAAGAAAAGCTATGATGCGTTCACCAGCGAGTAGAAAGCAGTCAGTTTTACGAGTAAGTAAAATTGATTGAAAATTTGAATGTAAGTTGAAGTACATCACCTGAATACTCTAGTACACGAAAAAAAAGGAAAGAAGTTGTCAGCACCGAAATACCAAACAGTTGACGCCGAAAATAAATCAACGAAAAAAATTTTAAATGGCTTTATTTAAGTGATTTTCAATAATTTTATAAGAAATAAAAACATTCTAAGCTTATATTTACACCATATTTCACTATATTATCGCTGGGAACAGTTACAATAACGGATGCAAGCCCAATGGGTCACAATGCAAGTTTAGACTATACAAGGATGCGTACGTGAAGAGAAACACGCTATTCCATCTGTTCCGAGAAGCGTGACACACTATTGCAATCTGGTTGCCACATTCTGTTGAGCCTTGGCCCGGCTAAATGTAAGACAAAAATCCCCTTTAGTCTTTTTCTGTGACGTTTGCACAGATATATGTTTAGAAAGACCTCCGAGTTGACGGATTACGGTAATGAAAGTTTATTGTCCTGTTATTAGTCAGACTTCTGAGATATTACGATTTTTTTGCATTTATGTTAACGATAATATCCACAAGCCGTTATTGTAGACATCTGATTGTATGACCTAATTTATGTAAACATTATCTAAATGACTACTATAACAAGAGACAAAAGAATTATTCCGGGCTTTAATTTACGTAATATCAACATTATTTAACTGATTTTCGTTAAATCTAATTTTTGTAGCTGTTTAAGGGTGAAAGTTAAAAAAAATATAATTTTTAACAAATTTGGAAAGTAGAAAAATGGAAACGCAGCTAAAAAAGTAGAAGTAAGAAAGCATTTGCGCTTAGTGGAAATTACAAGCTGACCTCTTCAGACAATTGTATAGATTCGATAAAATTTGCCTAAACCAAAACGTTATCAGCAAGGACATTTTGTACTTCAAGGTGAAATTTCATTAAAAGGTTCTTCAATCCCTTGGCGCAAGCTAAGGATGTGGAAGAGGTGTTTGTAAATTAGAATGTGTAACAAAAAAATGTGCAGATCCCAAAGAAATACTATTAAATTGTGCCAACCAATCACTAAATTGTACCAAGAACAAACAGCACGCGTTTGTTGTTAAGATACTCTTTTATTAATTTTTTCTTTATTTACTTTTGACATACTTTCAACTAAAAAACGAACCAATAGTTCCACAAATATATCTCGTTTTTCTTAGTTCGTTTGATTTCTTGCAAATTAAAATTTTGCTTTTGTGTTCAGTTTTTACTTAACCTTAAGTTAAGTACTCTGGGGTCGAAATTTCTACAAAATGCTTAGTTAATTAGTTTATAATTATCAAATTTGATGTCGAAACTAGGTAATAATGTGACGTTCTGCATAATTCTGATATTAACTGAAGAGGAGGTTTTTATATGAATTTTAAATTTAGCTACCAGTATACACAGCTGTTCCGTAACGAGTGGAGCAACGAAATGTCGGTGAGAGAGGGGGTCATTACACATACGAAACAATAAATTTTATTATTCTAGATGTAATAGTTTTAGAGATATAATTTTTTTATTTTGTTAATGTTTTGTTACTGCGCATTAAAAAAAATTTTATTCCTAATTAAAATTTTATTAATTCGTTATTATTGGAAACATAAAAATTAAACGCTGAAACACGTGCATTTTTTCAATTACAAAACATGAAAAGTGATTTTTGAACAAAGTTAGTGTAAAAAAATGTACGGCAACCTTGCGGAACTTTATTTCAAAAACATTTCCAATTCATACAGATTCCAAAAAGGTACCATTGTTACAATTAATTCTGTAAATATTCGAAACCCGCTTTATTGAAATAACTCCGCATTCGCAGCAATGCTTACGATCAAAACAACCGCTTATAAGAATTGTTTCGCTATCTCTTTCCCACTCGTATGGCCTTTTTATTGTTCTCGGCCCTCAAGCGATCTCCTCTACTTCTATTCTCAACAACTTCGCTTCTTTAGTGACTTGCTTATCGCTCGGAGTTAACGTGTTGTTTGCTGTTTTTTCCCTACCACTGTTTTTATTTGTTGACTTACGCTTGAATTAGGCCTTGTTTGTGCTTGTGATTTGGCTATTGTTTGACCGGTTTGGTGAATATGCAGAAACGTATTTCATTTACGGGCTATGTGATTGGAATGCTCGGCAAGCTGCATGTACGTATCGCGAGCGCGAACGCTATCCCGATTACAGAGTCTTTTTTTGTGTCAATAACGCATATTTAGAGGGTCGAATTCCTGGCAATGTAGTTCCTGAAGAAAGACCTAGAAATGTTGATGAGCGTCAAGTGCTGGCCGACGTGGAAGAACCTCCTTCTACTAGTATTCGGCGGATTTATCGAAGTACTGGTGTCGCAAGAAGTACAGTACACCGCATTTTAAGAAGGAATAATTTGTACCCGTACCAGGTACAACGTGTGCAAGCACTGCTACCTGCTGACTATCAACGATGAATAGATTTCTGTCGGAAGATGCTGCGTCGATGCAGGCAAGATCCGCTTTTTTTAATTAAATTTTATGGAGCGATGAATCATGTTTTAAAATAATGGGCGTATTTAATATAATCAATGGGCCGTCGAGAATACCCGCATAGTAAGGTGAGACAGATTTCAACATCAATTCGGAGTCAATTTGTGGGCTGCAATCCAGGATGGTAAAATTATCGGTCCATTTGAACTCACACCGAGGCTTAAAGGAGTTCGTTATCTACGATTTTTAAGAGACGAACTTGAAAATCTGTTTAATTAAATATCACAAGATCTACGTGACAGTTTCACTTTTCGCGACAACTAACTGAATACTTAAATGCAACTTACCCAAATCAATGGGTAGGACGGGACGGTACAATTGTATGGCCACCACGTTCACCAGACCTGAATCCATTCGACTATTTTCTATAGGGATATTTCAAGGAGGCGGTCTATGTGACTACAAATGATAATGAACAACATTTAAGACAAAAATGTCACCATGTGTATAAAGTGGTAAAAAACAACGAAAGGGCCTTACGAAGTTTAAGAAGAAATTTGTAATAAGATGATGGCTATGCATAAGAGCTAGGGGAAGACATTTTGAGTATTTAGTGTAATAAAAAAACACAATAAATGCGGTATGATCATAAATGCTACATTTGTAGTATTTTACCATAACCGAAAAAATGACCAATGGTATGAGTTTAGGAATAAAAAACATGTTATGGAATGACTTCGTACCAGACAATTATACCTTTTTCGAATCTGTGTGAATTGTAGATGTTTTTGAAATAAAATTTCACAAAATTGCCATACATTTTTTTACACTAGCATTGATCAAAAATCACTTTTCATGTTTTGTAATTTAAAAATGCACGTGTTTTAACGTTCAATATTAATGTTGCCAATAATAACGAATGAATAACATTTTAATTAGAAAGACGAATATGATCTTGGATAATAAAAAAGCAGAAATAGTAATAATATCTTACAAAAAATTTCTTTCGTGCGCAATAAAATTTAAAAAAAATGTTATCTCTAAAAGTATTAGGCCTAGAGTAATAAAATTTATTGTTTCGTATGTGTAATAATCCCCTCTTTCACCGATATTTTGTTGGTCTACTCCTTATGGGACATACTCTGCTAGTACAGCTATACTCTGCTATGTATAACTGTACACAGCAGAGTATTGATAAGTAAATGGAAGATATTGGACTATTCCACACTAGATGATATTGGATGTTCTACGTTCGGTTATGTAGACAGGTCATTATTTATTATTTTTTTACAATTTATGTCCAAACGATTGCAAAATCAAATAACACAAATTATCAAGAAATAAATAGAAAACTAACAGCAAAGTTAAGTCAACAATGTTAGATTGTAACTAAATTATTCTTAAAATATCATAGGATCGCATGTCATATCCGATGAATTACATGAATGCACAGGATTATTAAAATGTGAAGAAAAAACATTACGAGAAAACTTTACATTTCTGGAAAACCATAAAAACACTACCACGATAACTTTGCTACAGTGCAAATCCCTAATTTCATTAGAAATTTTCTGTCATTTTTTAAATAAAGGGGCATAATGTTCAAACTTTTCCTCACGTTTAATATTTTTTGTACACATCAATATTTATTAGTAGCAATACATACATGTCTAAAATCAACTCATCGACATTTTGTTTGACACTTCACAATTTTTTTGGAAAAATAATATGAGCATAGTAAGCAAAACATCTAAGAAGACAGCCAACGTCAAGAGGTGTGTCAATGCATTTTGTTCCCTATCCAAATACTGACCACGCTTTGATCATAACTTCGGTGATCGAACAATAAACTATCTAAACTTCCTTAATCGAATAACTGTGTCACTTGATCGATAACAAATGTGTCTGTGTTGCTTTACCAGGCTTTTTTCATGCCTAAAACACGAAAAGAAGTTAACTTCCAAAAACTTTCATAACCACTATTTTTTCCACATGACAGCAATTCAAGGGCTTTCTATACATTATCTTCCTTCTTTCCATATAAATTGGTCATTATCATAGAATATACTTTGGAGACGCGACGCATGCCTGTCTTTGTCCCAATATTGTTTAGCACCAGTCGATGCCGGCACGGTTACGCAACAACGAAATTCTTCAAGGCGCTAATTGATTGTGGACGGGTGACCCGAAAAGCGTTGTCAATATTTGTATTGCGATTGTACTCGACTCGGGTTCATGTAAGACACCGGTTCATATAAGACCAACATTTCTAAACAACAACAAATAGACCATGGAGTAATTTAAATTTTAACGTATTCATAAATTAAAAGATTTATTGTTCTAAGGTAAAGAATAACTTACGTCCACGTTAGGCATATTTACTTATGACAGCAGGTAATTTTTGCCGGCTCGACTGACAAATACTTTGTTGTGAATATAATATAAATGAATAAAACCAAGGATGATCGTAAGTCTTCAAAAAATATTTTCATTTTTAGAGCGCTGTAATGAAATAAAGAATGTTTATAATTTCACCATGTCCGTCTGCTCATCAGAACCTCTAGTTTTCTACAGTACAATACTGTAGAAACCTCTTGCAATTAATTTGTAGGAAAATATTGAAAAAAACAAATGTGTGGGTAGGTACACTACACATCTAAGAGTCAGAGCGAATTTTTATCGTCCATCACAGTGATAACTGTACCATTTATACGATCACTAATGTGTCCATCTGACACAACCCTTTTCCTCAGAAACCCTAAAACCTAGAAAATTAAAATTTGACATCGTTATAAAGCTGATTAATACGCATACAATTTTAACAGGTAACATAAAAAATATCCATAGAAAAAATTTAAAGCAGGTAACTTAAACATATGAAAATCAGTTTTCAAATTTAATTTATTGTGTGCGGTATATGTTGAAGGAGTAAATTATGTAAGATATACTAAGCAAAATTTTACATAGTGAAAAATAATGATTAACCTTTGTAAATAGATAGAATAGAAACATGATGTACCCTTAAATGTTTATACGGCTCTAAGTGGGTGCCGATGCTCGTAGTGCGAGCTCTTCTTGCAAAATGAAATAAAACTTGCTAGGTAAGAGGTTTTATTCATTAGCAGCCCCATTTTAGCAACATTAGGTTTCAAAATAACGTGCAACGCCCGCTCCTATTTTTCAAACTTATTTTTTTATTTAAAAAATAAAAAAAATTCAGGTACTCGCAATGTTTTCCTAATTTTAAATTAAAATAATTTAAAATGAATCAACAATTTCAAGAGTGGAATCCTACTTTACGCGTGTTTCAACACGCGGTTTGTCGGTTTTTATTACGAATAATATTTCATTACCAAGTTTTACAGGCAGATAACCATGTTCTCTTTATTTAGTCGGGTTTACCCAATGAACTCATCTATAGTCCTTTGTCAGAAATTCGCAGCAATTACCATCGTTTCCAAAGAGATCTTTCAACTAAAAAGCTAAACGTTAAAAATGTAGCACAAGATAGTATGCACCACAGATAAATTAGTATCGATAGGCATGGCGATCCGCTGTGCTCGCTATGTTCGTGAGCACTTCGAACGTAGTTCACTACGATGACACGGGACCCCCGCGATTACGAGTCTTTAGAGAAAACACGCGTGAATATAAAACCGCGGATAACGATATCATTACTTATAAGGATCTTCCGCCTTTCTTGTTTAAGAATAATAATTCCAATTAACAACGACACCATTTTATGACCATATATTAATCTTAAAACCGGTCGAGTACTCATGCACATAGCAATGTCATTTCCTGATATCTTTTAGTCTTTTATCTTTATGAAGTTCTGTCATTGGTGTGGAGACTTGGACAGGTCTATTAATAATATTGACATAAACAATAGATTTACACACGTTTATAAATACTGTTAACCCTTCCGTTCATTTTGTGTTTATAAACTTTGTATATAGGAACAAAACCAAAGCAATATTGAAAAATTATAAAAATCTCACTGAATTATAGGGGTGCACTTAGCGGTAGTAAATGGAACAGAGAGAAATTAATACGTGAAGGTGCACTTAACGGTGGTAAAGGGAACAGAGGGGTTAATTATACGGGTGCGCTTAACGGTGGTAAAGGGAACAGAGGGGTTAATTATAGGGGTGCACTTAACGGTGGTAAAGGGAACAGAGAGAAATTAATACGTGAAGAACAGACAATATAACGAAAGGATCTAATGATTGCTTGACAAATATTTACTTCTAAAGATTAAATAGGATGATGATGTTATGGGGTGATGAAACCAAGTAGTAAACTTTCCAGATATTTTGAGAAAAATTTAGAGAATTACATTGTTTTCAACAACAATATGTGTGCAATTTACGTTTTACTGAAAATATCTGTGCAATAGTTTTTTCAAATTATCTGCCTAATATATTTTTGTCAACGAAAGGCATCTTTTTAACAAAAATATGCTTGTAATTATCTTTTTCAATTAAAAATCACATATTCATACATATACCTCACGAATTGCCTGTCACTCGCTTGGAAACATCATTCTCCCATTAACCTATTTAAAGGGACAATTTGCTTGAAATATCTGGCTAAACCAGCTGAGCTCCGACCATCTGGCGACCTTAGTACCATTGGTTGCATCAACAAAAGCTACTCTCCGTTGATGACAGACTCTGTAATACGTAATATACGATAATCACTAACGGACAAAATAGATCTCAATTTTGGCGATCACGGCACTGAACGCCACTTTTAATATTTCTTTATAAGCAATGTGCGTTCAAATATATATAAGGACACAAAAGCGAGCAATAAATACGTGTAATTGAATTAAGAAGTGACACCTTTGCGTAATGCATGTAACATATTTTATCATTCATAGCAATTATTAGCTATTTTTCCATACTGTACATAACACTCTGACGAGCGTAATATGTCAACGGGATGTTTAGTTAAAATTAGTATTACTTTAAAGTTATGCTGTATCTTCTTTATTTTTTCTTCTTTATCAAAATCTACGTCCTTGTTGAATTAACATAAATGAAACATTTATTCGGCTTATATGTCGATCCTACATACAATGGTGTAATAAATAACTGAACAATAGTTTATGGTTAAAACGACATTTCTAATCTGAGATCACCAACTTTTCCAATCAGGGTTTTTCAATCCAAGATTTTTTCCTTTCCTGTCTATACTACAAAGATCAAATCTGGAAAAAACGACAGAACCTAGTTACATCAGTTCCAGATAATACTCGTTACACGATATTGCTGTATGAGTTTACCATTCACGACAATCAAACCTTTTGTTTAATTTTTTTTCATGGATAGCAATCCTATGGAACACACTGTCTGAAAACAGATTTTCAGCTTCATATCTCATGATTATCGTCCAAGTATTTTGATTTTTAATTCCGCTTCAACGTTCTAGGAGATGAGTGCAATAGCTTCTGGGAATATGTCCTAAAGCGTTAACACGTAGAAATATTAGCCATATTGAGGAATAGGTAAACTTATCGAATGACAGTTTAGTACCAAAAACTATCAAAGGGAGAAATATGTAGAACTCCTGGTAAAGCGACCCTTAGCGATAATAATTGCAAAGTAATAATGTAATAAAACTTAATTTTAACCGAAGCACATTCAAAATAATGATCGTAACATTTGGCTCACATACTTCTTTACACTGCCACATTGTAAATGTGTACCTTTTGTGACTAAAGTATAAGATAAAGGTCACGGTTGACCTTTTACACTTAATGGCTCTTTATTGTCAGTGAACACAACAATTACATTGACATGGTCAAAAATCGATATTTACACGAGCTTTATGTAAACGTGTATGAACTAAGTTGTAAGTTTGTCTCTTTAAAATCTGTCTTTAACTGGTGGCGTTGTGTCAATTGCGGCGCGGATGCTCACTAAGACCGGAATAATGTTATCTGCTGTATTAATTTAAAGCAATAGTTTCTAATTTTATTAAAATAATGATTATAATTAACAAAATACTGCTAAGGCTACAATTTCAGTCGACGTCAGAAGTCGGCGTGAAAATATAGTTCACTGAATGGTGTTTTTAGAGAATGGTGCTACCAACAGATAGGAGATGGGGAACACGTAAAAATATGTATTATTAATACAGGTAATGAAAATATAAATTCGAATCTATCGACCTGCTTTTAGCCCATGAAGACCTGGTTGAGATTCACTTGATATTGGCGATATTGGTGTAAAAACGATGTCTTTAATTCAACTTAAAGATTACGGTCATTTCTTTGATATATATTTTCTAAATAATATTAATTACCCTCAAAAATTGACGTAGCTAAGATATAAACAAATCAAATTATTCTAGTAAAAATAAAATGACGAAAACGTCGAATCAATAACAATAAGATTGATAAAAGATAATGTTCAGGACTGTAAAATCTTTGATTCAATGGAAAACACTTTAAACAAATGCTTTATAACTTAATATCAATACTAGCATAATAAGAGAATAATGAGCTTGCGAATATTAAATTTATATAAATAGTATTTATATTTTATATTATATTTTTATTTAGATAATAATGATGCATTAAGTAACATTTTAATTAATATTAAATAAACGTGCCTTTCTACTGTATCCTAAATATTAGAGATACTCATAAATTTTTCTCTTTCTGTTTCAGAATTTCCTAAGATTCTAATCAATTTCTCGCTCGGGACTTGCAGTGACATCTAAATCTGTAACACAACGGTGTCTCGCCATAGCTTATCATTAATGAAAAAAATTTCAGGCATAAAAGCCCAGAAAATCAGTCTGCATCCAAGACTGAGCAAGGAAAGGGTTAAATTAAACGAGTACGCGTGTGTATTTGTAATAAATTGGAACTACATTCACCGAGCCCGTCGTTTTATTTCCACCAGATACGAGAACAAAGGCCAAACGGTGTGCGTGGGTCGTGCGACTGCGATACGCCGAGACGCGTCCGAGGCGAGTAGCGGAACAGTTGAGCGCCTATAGCGTCCACTCTTATACGAGAAACTGAAGTGATCATGTTAAAGTTATAGCAATTATCTAACGCGAATGGTTTCAGAAATATCCTTAATAAAATGCCTAAATCAACAGGTATTCAAACACCGTGGGTCTTAGAAGGATTCATTAAATGCAGAGGTTTCGATTATACACTCTTATTGTAAAGCTTTTTTCCGCCGTTTAAATGTTGGTGATAATGATAATTATGGGGTTAGCAGAGCGGTCAATGCACATAGAGACAAAGAATGATGATGCGCTTATAGCAAGAAAGAGTAGAATATTTACTCTAGATTATTCAGAATAGAATTATATAAAATACTGAATGGCTTTACTGTAAAGTAGTTGGTAATAAAAGATATCACCAATGCCGGCGCGATAAGCGGCTATTATCGATAAACTAGCCATTAATTTGAAGAAATGCTTATTCGAACTATGTGAAGTATATCCGAGGCATAATTTGACATGCATTAATATGCTTTTACACGATAAGCTCTAGAAAAATAAATTGAGAAATTATGTCTTTTGATACAGTAAAACGTATATTATGGATTTAATGTAATCCACTATGGCGGATTTTATTGCAGAATTTTCCGAGAACAATGTTGCCGTATACGTTGTTTCCACCTATCTCTAACGATTCAAGCAGCGCAACCCAAGATATTCCTTGGGCAAAAGCGTTTTTTCCTACTTAACCACATTCATCGTCACAAAATATTTATAAATTATACATTTAAACCTTCTTCGTTTAAATATATGCATTAATGAATTACTGATAAAATCGCGTACAGACGTGGCGTGGAACTTTGGTCTATTTTTGAATTAATATAATGAATACTACGGCTAAACAAAAAGCTCGCAAATATAACCAGTACATCCAACCAGTGGAGTACATCCAACCTATGGAGCTGAAACCTGGGTGTTTACAAAAGAAATTCTCACCAAGCTCAGAGAGCAATTGAAAGGAAAATAGTAGAAGTCACGCTTAGAAAGCGAAAGGGGAACGAGTGGCTTAGAGAGAAGGCTGGCCATGTTGCCAGAAAGCAGAAGTCGTGATGCAAAGCGCTCATCGAAAAACCCCCAAAAGGAAGGCCAAATATGTGTTGGTGTTCTTTTAAATATCTTCCTTCAGTTTGATCTTTGGCACGGGGCACTTTTGAAGATAAGAATCTCCGATGATACCATATGCTAGAGTGACTAGTAATGATAATCTAGGATTTTGCAAATTTAGGGATCAAAACCAATGTTGCTACTATTTCAATGCAATCTGGGCTGACTTTAAACATCCGTGCAAAATTTTTTCCATTATTTATTTTAGAGTTGGCGCTACTCGTATGAAGCGGTATGTCTTGTAATAATACTTCACATTATTCCATGTCCACAGTCATATTAAACACAGATGAGAATAATGATGGAGGCATTTTCATCGCGAAGCTGAATTTTGCTTATAAGTAAGCTGCAAATTTGAGATATATATTAGTTTTATTGTCTACGGTCCTTAGATCGTTTGGTCTGTAAGATATTTTACAAGATAATTATCTTCACTCTTCAAAGGAAATGGAGAGCTTGGTTTTACTAATATGAAATTATCGGTCGTTGAGGCGAAATTTTGTACTAAGCATCTTACACCTAACCCGTAATTTAATCATAAGTAGTAGTCGACAGTTTTTCTTTGACATTTCATTATATAAAGATGATATCAAACTCAAACAAGTGTATATCGATGTCGATATCAAATTAATGCTTACGTGGATTAGTGAATCATGTCATGAGTCACTTCACCGTCACAGTAATCAGAGAAGGCGCTGGCGAAGACGATGAACACTATAGGCGAGGCAGCTGTTGCAAACAACCGGTCGTCTCAGACGATTGAATATCGTGAACATTTTAAGGTGTGGCATTTAAAGGTAAGTCTCTACTTACTGAACAATTAATGAACAATTAAACAATTTCCAATGTTTATGGCACACGTAAGGATATATTGATCGAGTAGAAAGCTATGTAGAAATAAAAACAAAAAAGCACGAACTTATGATATTGATAACTTTATCCTTTTCAAAATTAATAAAACAAATCGAGAATATGACAACGGTAATAAATATAGCGTGAAATATCTGCAATGAGTGTGTCATTCAATTTTTGTGATCCGAAACCTAAAATGAACTAATTAAAAAACTTGTTCACCATTCGATTTGTGAGCCCAACGATGAGTGTTTCATTTAACTTTTATGATTTGAAACCTAAAATGAACTAATTAAAAAACCTATTCACCATTCGATTTGTGAGTCCAATGCCATCACCATAACTTTAAAACTCACCTCAAAATGATTTTTTTCGTAATTTTTGGTAGTGTATCTCCAGATATACCGAAAAATATATATCGACAAGCTCTTTTTCCAAAACTACTCAACCTCAATTTACGAAATGATAGGGTTTTAGAAGCCTACATAAAGGTTGTAGGAAAACTATACCAATTATCCTAGATCTTGTAATCTTTTAATTAAGCACCATGTTTTAACATCTGGGAAAGATATAGTAGGCGTTGATTAAGAGTACGTAGTACGTTTTTACGTACTATG
Organism: Druceiella hillmani; assembly: GCA_039881145.1. Taxonomy (NCBI): domain Eukaryota; kingdom Metazoa; phylum Arthropoda; class Insecta; order Lepidoptera; family Hepialidae; genus Druceiella; species Druceiella hillmani. The sequence continues at coordinate 19,475,884 of JAYKKI010000029.1, forward strand.
TACTCTTAATTGTTTATCAGTAACTAAATATGTACGAAATCCTCGTAGTGTGAGTTCTACTTGTGTTTGCCAGGCTTTTAAAGAAAGATCTCCCTTACCAAATAGTTTTGTTAAAATTTGATTATTTGTAAAATTACCAGAGTTATTAATAACTCCTACCGTCAAAATTCGAGGTTGGTGTGTTAGTCGATAATAAGGCAAACACTCGCAGAGTTTCCAATATATGCTTTTGCTCGACTTAGAGATTCACATAAGAAATATGATCTAGCTTGAGATCGACATAAGAGTGATCAGGTTTAAATTTCGGTGTACTCATGCCCTCAGAACTTCGGTCTGGTTTTTAAATTAATTATTAATAAATTAAAAAATGTTTATTGCATCATCGATTGAGAGACATTCGGAAATGAATATTAAAAAAAGTTAGGTATCTTTTCTCTTGCATGTACCAAACGCTTTAACTGTATGATCTACTTTAGAAAAGATAATACATTATGTCAGGTCATCTTCTACTCCCGTACTTCTTAATTCTGTTTCGTATTTACCCACTTGCATCCATTATGTTGAGTGGTAATACTAACCATAGTAATTTAACCAATTTATTTAAAAGGACATCAACTTATTGTTTCCAAATAAATTGGCTTTAATGTAATTTACTTATGTAGACACGGTTTCATAGAATATTAATGTACAATAAAGAAAAATATAATTAAGTCAATAGTTACTAGAACGAGCCAGGGAAATCATTATGATTAACTTTCGTTATTTATTTATTTAGAATCTTTATCAAGGAAAAGTCGACTTGAATAGTCGACTTGACTGATCAAGGAAAAGGGAAATCATTATGATTAGCTTTCGTTTATTTATTTAGCATCTTTATCATGGAAAAGTCGACTTAAAACATTCTTACGAGAAACTTAAAAAAAAACAAATCGGCGAATATCAATCGAAAACGGATTTCTTTGTTCGACATTTACATATTATTCACATTATTGGTTTATTATTTCGCAATCTAAGTTTTGACTCATTCGGACAGATACCAGTACACAACATACGAAAAAATTACATCATTAAGGCATATATATGGAAATAATTTTTGTGTCGGAATTAAATATGAAGATGAGATGAAACGAGGAAAAGAATATTGAGACGGCTTGGCCATGTCTAAAGTAAAGACAGCGAAAGATTGACAATGAATGTGTGCGTGTAAACACATCCGTTAAATGAAACTTCTATCTTGAATAATACGTTTAAAACTAATTTTGTTAACACATTCATATATTTGTTGTAATATCATGTAAGATAATGATTATTATTAACATTATATAAACTTTAGCCATAAAAAATTGTAGCGAAATATGAAGGTTATTTATAATAAACAAAAATTAATATTAATTCCTTAAGCCATAAAAACAATAACCAGCATCATTTATTCTCTATAGTTCAAGTTCCAATATTTAAACGAATATAATACATATTATAGAAATATGTACAGAAATTGATCAATAGATGATCTTAATATGATGTTATAATAGCATTATGTCAGGCAAACGCTTTTGAGTTATATCTAGCAATATAAAGTTTCATTTAAAAGATATATATATATATATATATATATATATATATATATATATGTGTGTGTGTGTGTGTGTGTGTGTGTATATATATATATATATATATATATATATATATGTATATGTATGTATATATATAATGACTAGGTAAAGGAAACGTTAAATATGACGAAACACATAAAATATTTCGAGAAGGGTGATTCATATAAAAAGAAATAAACATAAACGAATGAGCGAGTGAATATTTACTTTGCTCAGGTGAAAAACGCCGTTAATTTATAAATATATATAGTTGAATGTGTATTCGGGTGAAACGAAAAACTAATAGTTTTCTGACCAAAACGTGATAGATAGCGTGGGAATGGTGACACTAATGGAGAAAAATAATAATATTTCATCTGTCAATTTTAACGTTTACAATTTTATAGATGAACTTGTATATTTTCACTTTAATTTTTTTTTGAGCAGTTTCTGACTCACGTACTGGCAACATTGACAAGATGCGAGGCTGTAGAGGAGGAATTTGCTGTAGAACTTGAAGTTGTTGAAGCAGGAAACTTTGAAAATAACAAAATCAACATTGCAATTTTTAACTATTATTTAAAAAAAAAAACAAAGATAAAAATTAACTAGTTTATTTATAAATTAGTATGATTGAAGGCAGCTAGAAATATTATTTCTTCAAAAAATTTATAAGATTACAATATATCTTCCTCGATGATATTATTTCCATAGTATTACTTTAGAATTATTATTGCCATAATAGTACTAAAAATTATTTTTCGTTCAGTCATAAAACGTACATAATAAAAAAATACATTAATAGAGCACTGTAAAACGTATGTAAACCAATAGAAACATTATTCTGCCGATGCATAGTGCAATTTATAGAATCATAAGTCACCTTATAACGACCCACTTTTGTGTTTGTATGTTTTTGTCGGTTGTACCATTATTTCTGGCGCTCTGTTGAAAATAAACTTCTCAAGGTGGGCGGCATTGCTTGTTTATAAAGGTATGGCATATAAGGTTATGTATCGCGGCAAGTTTTAGGTTGGTGACTCGCAATGCCCTGTTTTACGCAATTCGTAGTCCGTTTGAACGTTCACCTTCTTTGACCGCGACTGTGATTTGTTCAACGAGCATATTTAAGGAGAATTTCGATTTGGACGGTATGGATTATTTTATGTATGTTTCTGAAACAAATAGATACGCCTTTGAAATGTGGTTCTGGGGGAAAATACCTCGAATCCCATAGATCCCTCGAATCTCATGGATTCGCATCGACGACTTTATGTTATTCGATTCACACCTATGTCTTCATAAAATCTTCTATAACTTTAGTGCATTGCCATGAATAGAGGTGACAATTTGAGAAAACTGTTTGTGACTAGCAAACTGGAGAGAAAGAGGCCCAAAGAAGCCGTCGAATTCCTTGGTACGATCAGATTCGTTCCGCATTTGAGATCAATGTCTGCGATGCCATCAACGTCGCTGAGGACAGAGTCAAAAGGTGGAATATCGTCTACAAAGAAATTAATTCTGAATTTATGAATAATTATTTAAAGGCCTATTTTAAAATATATTTTGCATTTTTTACAAGAAACGTCATTCATCATTTCACATTGGCGCCGTCATGGTCACCAGCAGGCGTAAAAAAACAAAAATCATACTTTAAATAATGTGCGAAAAAAGATGTAAAAGACATGTTCATGCATACGTAAGTAATGAGAAACTATTTGTGCTCCTCACAAAGTTATTCATGTTTACTTACTATCAGAAAACAATAAAAGGTAAACTTTCAAAATTGTAAGATTTTCCATTCTATACGCGTAATAAATTTAAATCAATAATATGGAACCGATAATACGAAATTGGGAATCAGTTTTCTCCAGTACTACACTAATTCGTTTTTGTAGAGTGTATTCGGTGCAATTTACAAAAACTAATTTTGAAAAAGAAAATAACTCTATTTCTTTTTTTAAAACTCATTTATAAATTTGAAAACGTCATTAGTCTTCAATATAGATCTGATATTAGAGATAGACGCATCGTTGAACACTGCTATTAGAGCTTTCTTCGTCGCATTATATTCAAGAAATTATTAGATTTCTTTTATTCCTTGTCAAAAAGTACAAATAGGAAGAAAGTAAATAACCCAATTTAAAAAACTTCAATTTCATTTCAAAGAATGTGTGTGAAGTGACGAGAACGTGTGAGAGGAGGTACATTAAACAATTTATTTATCTCGTTGCATATTAATTGACATTCCCGTTTGAAGTGTGAATCTGTAAAATATTAGGTAAGCTTAACATTTAAACACCATGATGATCTGACAGAGGGATACCAGGAAATTACAGAGGCTCGTACTTTGATTAAAGGATCCTAAACAGTTTCTTTTTTATTTTTTTTCTCTCATTTTCACGTATTTACTCAATCTCATAGAATGAAACATGTCTCATAGAGATGAATATAGGCATTTATTCCGGAATATATATTTTTTTGGCAATTCTACAGCTCCTTTTAGTAGGGTGCAGTCTTCTTTATTTTAATGCCATTCCTTCAATCTGCATCAAATGCACCTCAAACTACACAGTTAGGGAAAGTGATAATTTTATCACATCGTTATGCGAAATACAAATATTTCTAAAGGCCAAAAATGTTTGTGTCTGTTTTTCTTTTATTCATGTATGTACATATAGAAATATCTTGTCCGCTCCCCGCTAACTGTATGTGTATATATATATATATATATATATATATATATATATATATATATATATATATATATATATATATATATATTAATGTGCTAAGTAAAAAATATGTAAATGTTATATAAAAGTTCCCAATGTCCATTCACGTTTCGAAACATGACTTTAGGTTTTACGTGAAAATCGGTACAAATTTGCGGATTGTATTAACTAAAAATAAATGTTTTATCAAAGTTTACGCCGTGAAGTTCGGAATTAAAAATTGAAAATAATATCAAATGTTTACGTAACGTTTAAGCGTATTATTACTTTTCGTATTGCGTAGTTTCGAATATAGGATGAAGCAGAGGAAATATGAGAAACATTAAATCAGTGTTAGGTTAAATTGGATTGATATATAAAAATGTAATTATATTGGGATTCGTGAGACCTTTCATTTGAGACACTTGTGAGCTGTAAATCCAATCTCACTTTTATATACTTATGGAACTGTCTGCACCTGAACAAAACACAACCCTCAAACAATTAATCGATTCAAAAAACTGTAGCTAGCGGTTCACACATTCCGACCTAATGGAAGGCTGACGTACGAACGCATAAAACATATCTTACATCATTTCTATCTTTTACTTACATTTCAACATTCAAAACCTTAAAAAGAGTTGCATAAAATAGTTAAATTACACATTTCACATAAAATCTGAGGTTTCGATGCCCCCAAATTCCTCCAACGTTTTCAATACAGCTGCCAATTTAGCTACTAGTATCTACCAAACCACGAAGAAAACATGTTCTCCTACAAAATACTTTTTATTGTAACGTAATAAAACAATGAATCCGCTTCATATTACTAGCATATTATTTCAGTGACAATATTTTTTGGGACATAATAAATCATTTAACAAAAGAATTGAGAACGGTTTTAAAATGCGTCGCATTGGACAAGTGATATTACGGTCACAACATTTGTTCACGTAGCGACATGAGTGTGAATTCTGTGGTGACTCACGTCGAACTTGATAATGAAGCAATGAATGCTTCAACCGCAATCACATGATTAAAATCTTATTTCATACATAAAAATTAACGTTCGTATTTTATGTGTTTGCGCATCGTTTATTCAATTGCGATGAAACTTTGGTGCGTAGTTGTGTGAACGCCGGGGAATGTTTCTGAAAAAAAAGTTCATACGAACAAGTGCCCGGCGGGTCGTCAACATCCGGTTGAGTTGAAATTTTATACTAAACTTTTTAGTGGTACAAATAAGTAATATCAGTTAGCTACATTCTGAAAAAAGTACGCGAGAACGAAGCGGATCGATCGCAATCGTTCGAGCACTCTTTATCTGATTGAGTTGGAAATTTGTAGTAAACTTATTGTGATACAAATAAATTTAAAAAAAAATTGAAAGAGGCATTGCAACGCATGCCGTGCGTTAGCTAGTTAACTATAAAAAGAGTATGCTTCATTAAATAACGCTACATAGCGTAAGGTTCCGAAACTCGAAAAGAAAATATACTGCAGGAGTTCCGCCCTTTTAGAATCACTCACGCGTCTGTACGTCAGCCTGTCACAGCCATTTTTCCAAGAAACATATGATCCGTATATTTTGTAATAGTGAGAAATTAAAAATATTGTCCAAGAATGTTGAAGAAGGTGGACTTGATACAAAAAAGAAGCTTTATTTTCGGTCGTATGAATGTTGAAGAAGTTTTTATTTCGGACTTTTTTTAGAATTTTATATAAGATATTTCTTCTTTCCTTTATTCACTCTACTAAATTAAAGTTGGGAAAAACAAACAGGCTTACTAACAGTTTTAAGGTCGATTGATTTATCAAAACATTTTATAGATCACACAGATTCTCAAAGAGAAATCTATATTTCGTTCTTACACCCATGAAAGATAATCTAAAGAATGTATTTACATAGCGCTAAATAATATTTATATTTGTAAATAGTTAAAAAAAATATGCATTTATAAATACTGTACTAAAAAGCAAAAAGCATTTATCGAACCTGTTTTCCTTGTCTACTCTGTAAGGATTTTACTGTACGCCATGTTTGTAAGTGAATATAATATTAAAGTGTAAAAACTTGGGGCACCATGTCTTGAAATCTAACTGAAAGGTTAATCACAATATTAGTTTGAGAAGCAAAATGATTTATTTTTGAGAAAACATTTCCATTAAATTCCGTACAGAGTATACAGAGAAAACAGGTCCGAAAAATTATTTTTTGCTTTTTAGTGCAGTATTTACAAAAGCGTGTATTATTAGTTTTTTAAACTAATAATTTATTTTTACTATATATTAAAGGAGAAAATATTGTTTAAAAACTTGCTTTATATTATAGTTAGAACTACTTTCACAAATATTAATATTTTATTAAAAATATAGAATACATAGTTAGGCTGAGGTGTCTCTTCTTGATTTCGTGTCTATGAACGGCTGAGCGCGCATCCTCTCCATCACTGCCAGTGCATCAGTATTGCAAAGTGTCTTTCCGGTAAACTTGGAAAATCTAATTTTTCGATCTGACTTCCAGTTCTATTTCATTTCATCAGTCCAATGATACCATTTCATTGTGTTGTCATCAGCACTACACACAACTGCTAAGTATCATGATGATAAAACCATTAAAAGCCCAAACACAATTAGGGTACATGGTTCCGTTATCGAGTTCAGTACCTAACTTCCAGTTCTATTTCATTAAATTAGTCCGATGATGTCATTTTATTGTTTATCATCACAACTACACACACCAAGTTTCATAATGATATACCAATTGGAAACGCATGAAATTCAGTTACGTAGATTCCGTAACGTAGTTAGTTACAGGTTGACCTAATAAACGCGTGTTAATAAAGAAGATGCGTTGAAAACGTTTCAGTGTGTAGAACGTATGCAAGAAATTAGAGGTGCTCGTCAACTTTTCCAAAATAAACCTCAGAGGCTACGAAGCGCAGGTCAGCCAAGACAGAAAGGGCTAGAACGCATAGAGGAGAATCCAAGGGAATCGGTGATCTGAAACCGGGCTTTTTGTTTTCTGGATCAGGTCATTGCTCTCCACGGTGATGTGAACCAGATCAAAGTTCTCCATGGACCCTAGCGTCATTTTTTTTAGATTTCAGATTTCTTTAACAGCATATTTGAGAGAATTCATATTGATTCAAATTTCCATATGAAGCCTATACCTGCAAAATTTCATTCATATAGATCTAAAACACGTAGACACTTTGACAGTAGACATAGACGGATAGACGACGGATAGACACGGACGGACGGGCAAACAAGATGAAATTGTAAGGGTTCTTTGTATCACTACGAAACACTAAAAATCTTCCACAATCAAACATGATTCAAATATTTCCTAATCAACCTCAGATATCAGTGAACCTTCAAGAAGAACCTTGCACCAAATATATCCTTCAAAGCCAAGGTGATCACAACAAAGCTCTGCAAAGTTTCCTACCAACATGACCCAAGGTCACGGTCGCCATGACCGAGAGCGCTGCCATGGGGTGGAAGTGGAGATTTATTAGAGGCAAGGGCGAGGGAGACCTTTCACGTCTACCCGACATTCGTAACGGACGCGTCGCGTTTAGTTAATCGGTTCGGAGCGATGTCAATGTGGCTGAATGACTAGCTACTAATCGCTGGACCTAGTTTTGGCCACAATCGCATTATTGGATAAGTTGTAAGATATACTAAATTCAAAACATTCTTATTATATTTTTCATACTAGGAAAACCTACGTAAGACCTATGGGACTGAAAAGTGGATACACAGGGTCGGCCTGATCCATATATTTAAAGTCGAATTTACAAAGTGTATCTGAAGGATAAAATCTGAGTTGAGGAAGTCCGACGGAAAACCAAAGTATAGTGATATAGCGGTTAACATCAGAAATTTTAGCAAATTTTATACTCATCGAATTCTAAGAGAAAAAAGAAAAAAAATTGTAATAACTTTTCCTACTCTTAATTCTAATTATAGGAATAAACATAAGATTTCCGCAATCACGTGAAATCTAGAAAGACAAAATTAAGCATGTTACTTCAATAAGGATCTAACACTGACACGGTATCTGTGTGAGAAGTAAAAATATATTCGTCAAAAAGTGCCCGGTTTAATGCGCACTGACGATAGAGAGAATAGAAGAAGACTTGAAATGCAATTATTAAGCACATGTCCCAGGTGTTACCATTAAGCACAATTCACAACGCCACCAATTGCAGCACAAAATTCTGCATATTAAGTTTTTGCAGTTTTTAACCGGAAGCAAAAACTTGGACGTTATATGTCAATGATTTTACCTTTCCCTTAAAATACATTATGACAGCATCTTTCATTCCATCTTTTATTTAATTTAGGTTTCCAAAGATCATTTCAAAAGTATATAATGTTTTCTATGAATATATTGTGTGCTGATAACAAAAATTTTAATGAAATTTATATATAAATTATTGATTTCTGATAAGATATTGCATTCGAAACTTTTGGTTATTGAAATTTTTATCCTGATCATAAATTAATGATTTTTTTCTTAGTAAAAACTTTCTACTCGCAGTATTTCGAATATAAACTTGACACTGTTTTTTATTTAACTATAATAAATTTAAAAAAAAATAAGAGCCATACAGTAGACAAGTAGATAAAAAAAACTCCATTCCATATAATTCTTCAGTCAATTAATTAAATTGGCATTGAAGAAAAGCACACTTTGCATTAAAAAGTAGACCCCTATATTTTAATGGCCCAAGGCCCCTGTTCGTGACCGAACTTTGTTCAGCGATAGGGTAATCATAACGAAGGGCAAGACTTGAGCTTGTGTTGCCCTTCGGCGGAGACATTCGTGACTTGCTGATATTTGCCCTCGGATAATCGGTTTAGTTCAGTGTCTTTTTGATGTTATGTTGAGCATTGTAGCTAGCTATTGAGATAAGAATGATTAATAAGTCATTAGATGTTTCCAGGGAAAGGTCTGTTTATATTAAGTCACCAAGTCTTATGCTTCAAGCCAACAAGTTTGTTTTTGTTTTTTTAAATTTTTTAGCTCTACTTTGGTAAATTCCAGGCTCCGATGCCATGTTTTATGTAAAGAAATCTTAGTAACCTCTTTGTTCTTGAGTTTACTTGATTAAATTTTTGGAACATTACAGCCAAAATAGACTTTGTTTATGTTAACCATTAATCCCAGTTCACACTGCAGCGGAGTAAGCAGCAACAATATCCTGGCCTAGAAATTTCGTTTCCTTTTAGAAACCTATGCTTTTTTTATAGATGGCCTTATATTTTTAAAACCTAGCGTAGCCTTCTCTAACATCTCCTCATTATAATTCACTTATGCTATACGCATTCCCTAAGCGTGTTTCCATCTAACAAATTTTATACGTATCGTCTATCACATTTTACCAGAGTTTAATAGTTAAAATTATCGTAACTTCAATTTTTTTTCATAACGTCTTGCTATAAAAGAAGATCTTTTTGCAATTTATATCATTTATATATTACTATAAATAACGATAATGTAAAAACGAAATTAATATTCAGCTCAAATATATTTTTTCATAGTACAACACTCGCCGCCCTAAATAGCACCCAACGATTCGACGTGAAACAACTTGGAGATAATTGAATGTGAGAGCAACCAAGAGTCGATAGAATTAATTTAAAATCTTAAGTGACTTCTACAGGACTAAACTAGTTAAAAAGTGTTAACTTCGTCACACAGCCGTCACATTTGTTTATATGCTTCTAACACGACCATAAGTCACCGTGGTGTGTTGGCTTGATCGCCAGACATACGGCCGTCGAGTGCGCGGCGCACCGCGAGTTTCCATTACCCGGGTTCCATTCCCGGCCGCCTATCTAGCAGGATTGGAGAAGTCTAACCTTTCGAGGCTCTGTCAAACATATTCCACATGAGATCTTCTTCATCTCATGAGGACACAACAACAACGACCATGAATAAAAATAAGAGTGTGATTGAAATACTCCAATCTCAACCGCAAGTAACAATAATAACAAATGACAGCGGTATGCCAGTTCAGATAAATGACATATCACTTGCAAACAGGCTAAAAATGTATATTTAAAATACCAACCTCAACGATAACGGAAATGTCGAAAAACCCTTCTTTTGTTTTATTCCATTCAGCGAAAGATAAACAAAAACGCTTTATGTTTGCAAAACAGTACTAATTTATTTATCTCTTCTCAATATTTTATTACAATAATTATAATTATTACAATAATTAATAATTATTAATCAATAAGTCACTGACGTGGTCGGTGATTGCTCTCAGGCTAGTACGCTGTTCCAGCACAGCGTGAAAATGTGCTTGCTACTTTTCTGGTTTAATTTAATTCTATATGGCAGAATGGCAAAAATAATAGAATAAAAATAGTAGATGAGAACAGATGTAAAATATCTTTGACTTCACAATTTGTTCCGCATCCGAGTGCAACCGGATTCTTTGATAAATATGAATATTATATTAAGTAATGTTGCTGATAATAAACAAATTTAAGAAACAAAAACTGACCAAAATTTGATATTATGCCAAAACTTTAGTTAACTTTGGATAGGCAAACTTTACAAACCATACGAAGGATTAAAAAAATTGATTTGCATCTTTACAAATTTCCGTACATATTTAGGCACTTGTAAACGATTTAAGAGTACATGTAAATATTATTAAACCATTTCAAATATTAATTTTTCAAATTGTAAACATATTGCTTACCATATCCTTCCTAGGCGAAAAAACAAACTAATTATAAAGATGTATAAATACACATAGAATTAGGTACCATTGCTTTTTTATTTTTCCCTTTACTTGTGCTATAAGACCTCCTATTACGCCGACTTTCAAGATAGTAAGTCGACCGGCAGTACCCTATAGCTTTTGATGATTAGTTAAAAATACTATCTTTTTGTTGCGCGAACCAAAAAACTGACATTTTTACAGCAATGTAAGGCCACAAGCTTCAGTATAAAATATTAATTTCAATTCAATATCTCAAGCCGTTTCTGAGAAAATGGGATTTGACAGACAGATGGACGGACGGACGAAAAAGTGATCCTATAATGGTTTCGTTTTTTTCTTCATTTTGAGAAACGAGATCCTAAAAAGTAGGAGTTTCTTAGATACATTTATATTTAATATTAATAATGAAAGCGAAATCAAAATTTTTGGGCAAAATTAATGGTAGCTGAAAAACCATTTGTAAAATACTTCAAAAAGGGCGCAAAATGTCGTACAAAATGCCATAATGGCAGTTGAACCGCTTTGATTATATAGAAATCATGAATATCAAAAACTGACAAAAATAGTTTTTAATAAAGAAAACAGAAAAGTAAATTGCCAAAAAGACCTAGAATAACATTGATCAAGCAGAGTGAGGATAATATTGAAAGAAGTCATAAAAGCAAGCATTTTTTTAAACCGGTAGAAATAGGGCATTTTAATAACCAGAGAAATGAAACATGTTTCAGAAAAAACTATTTTTAATTTTTGAAGCAAGACGCTGTTAGACGTATTTTCGGAATGAAATGAAACACTTCTATGAATGAAATTGGATCACGAGGCGTTCGGATGGTGTGTCACCTTTTGCTCGTTTTTAGTGTCTTTTCTTATATTTTTGGCCTATTTTTCTTGAGTTTTTTTACAATCCTTAGTGTAATTTCGCACAAATAGTGGACAGGGTGAGTGCAAACACCATGACTTGGTTGAATCCGGTGGATATCCAGATTTGTTATATGATTTAATGAACATTCTTCCAGATTTTTGCAGGTGTGTGTCAACCCTGATGGATAAATGTTAATAAAACATTTCTATGTTTCCAGATGAAGTATTTCATTGGAATTTTGTTGTGCGACCATCTGATCCGAAAACATTGTCTAAATACAAATGTAATTACTCGGTTTTATACAAATAAATCTAAAACAACATTACAATACGCCTATCTACTCCTTCGAAATGAAGGTTACGTGAGTTCAACCTTCACACAGCTAACAATAGTTTACGAGATTACGCATTCACCCACCCCAAGGCCGTGGTGGTTCTCACCCTCGGCCTTCACGAGGCAGTGGGGCGGCAATGGAGTCGCCTTATCGATCTCCGACCTTGGACTGACTGAAGGACTGCTTTGTTGTGGAGTTGCTTATCAGGATTGTGAAGTTGTTTTAGGCACTCGAGTCGAGTTTTGTTTCGAGGTTTGTTTGTAAATGTTGCGTTACAGCAAATGATTTAGTAGTCCCTTCAGGCAAAATAAGAAATCAATTTGTAAAACTTGCGTGTTCATTTTAAGGTATAATATGTTTCTGGATATTTAAATATCTTCCAAGATGGCGAGAATAAAGGAAAACGTAAATTTTATTTTCTTATTCTATCTCATGAAAGCCATTTTTAGTTAAACATATAAAATATTATCGAAATATATAGAGTCGGATTTAAGCAAGCGAGTAGCTGACTGAGTGATTGATCGAAATGTTTGAGTACTTTCGCTATGGCTAGCGACCTGTGGATTTTTAGGTAAAAAAAATAAAATGACCAGAATTGCAAAAAAAGGCTTAAAGGTTACGTGTAGTTTAAAATGGGCCAAAGTCTTCTAGACGGCGCCAGTGGCACGAATGCATTGTGCAAGCAGATATAGCGGCTAGTTTTATAAATAATAGTTTTGTTGAGGATATGCAGGTATAGAAAATCATGTAAATAATTAATAATATAGGAAATAATTTTTGATAGAAGAAAATATTTATTCACTAATAATTCCCTATTTTATAGAATTATTTTCTTTAACCAAGAACTGTTCAAAACAGACGATGATAAACACTGTCTTGCAATTTTATTGATTTCAAAACAATTATTTGTTATCCCTTTCCTTGAATGTTGTGAGGTTTTTCTAAGTCCTTAAAATCGCAATAGGTTTTCATGTACCTCTCCATAAGGGCGCATATAATGAACCGATGGAAACAGTCTTATCCACGCAGTACCTGCCTAAGCTATATGGGTGCGCATTGATATATAAATAATTTTACACATACGAAGACATACCTACTCTCACAACTTTCTCCGCAGTTGTAAAAAAAACACCCATAATCAAATACGTGCAGACATACTCCACATTTAACTAGCAAAATAAATGTTAACGTACCTAGGTGCCAAAGTCCCAAGGCCTACTTCGAGTGATTCATGCAAAACGAGCATACATAATGCCGGAGTCCGCTAGGGTCGCCTCTGTTCGACGACCTGATATGGGAACACAAACATCGGCGCGATGTTAAATTGGAACCGAGCACGCTTTTGACCTAGACCCCGACACTGCGCGACCGTAGAAAAGTTAATGAATGTATTCGTCCACTGATGAGAGGACTACCGTCCTACAAACTGCACGACTTAGAGGAAATAGAAGAGTCGCCATCTATCACTGTCCATAGGAAGCGATCAATGAATAGTTCTGAATCGATGTCGAATTTTATTAATGAAGTGGGAAAAACTTTGCTATTGTAGCGCATAAACTTAATGCCGTTTCAAAACTTGGTGCATCATAGAGATTATTATGATTATTATCTTATTGGCAAATTCGTCTTTTCGTGACCACCTGTATTTTTGTGTTGATGTACATAGTTTTTAGTGTGTTGACAACTATTTTATTTAATTACAACAATTGTTTCGTGTATGTACAATAGTATAACCGGTAATAAATAGGTAAAGTTCAAACAAATAAAACGGGGTTTATTCCTTTTCCCGTCACTAAGAAAAACAACTCAAAAACAAAACTCAGACCGATCCTTATTTTGCCTTATTAGTTTCAGGTAAGATGTTGTTATTGTTTTTGATCAATTTAAAATATTCTTTCTTGCGTAATGCATTAAACATTCGGCAATACTAGCGGCACATAAGCATCCGACACCTACCATCCGTATACTGGAAATATATCCATCCTTTTTATTGGATATCGCGTCAGGTTTCGAGTATAGCTACAAAGAGCGCTTTTATAAAAGTTGCTGATGCACATGTTGCATTCATTGCTCTACCCCACTAACAAAGTTTTTAAAGAATCTTTTGTCTGAAATAAAAGAGGGAAAGCTACCTCATGAACGGCATTTTGAAAAAAGCTTATTCCATTAACAGCCCACCATAGTCAACTGATACATATCGAAGCCGATTGTTGGGCTGCGGTATGTACTTCGCACACACTAAACTGCATTTTCAGTATAATTTATATCTCCTTATCTCCATAGGTGAGCACGCCCGCACTTTAATAAATAGCTTGCGCCGCGATGTGACTGCACTATCTAAGGATTTCTAGCGGCCGATGTGCTTACCGAATTCGGAGCTTACATATAGTCACTGGGTTTGCTAAATATTAACCGTTAAGGGTTTAAAAGTAAAATGGAATAATGCAATGGCGGAAGTGGTAGATATAGAGATACAAACAGTAAATTTGAACGAAAGGATCGAGCAGAGTAGAACAGAACAGCTAGTTCAAATTAAAAACCCTATTTCTCTAAAACTTCCGATTTTGGGAACATACGTTTTTACATTCATTCCGCTTAAATTTCTCAGACTTTCCTGACGTACAATTTGAAAGTTTCTTGGAGAGAAATGACGGCAATTTTCCTTTTCGACTTAGGTCTTGAATATTCTATTTGCTTAATATATACACAACGGAAAACTTTTTAGATTAGCACCACCAGGTGTATTATTTAAAACACGACTTCAGTTAATATTAATTTGTTTATACTCATAATTTTATAAAATAATTACCAATAATAGGTTTTCACATTAGTAACTCGCGTAAATTAATTAGTCATAAAATAATTAACATTTTGGAGATTCACATTTCGCAAAGACGCCGTACCAGAAAAGATTTTTGCATATCTGTGAAGATATATGTGAGATATTTGCATATCTGTGAAGATATACCACCTAAAATAAAGAACACAAATATTTTTGAGGTACTTAATATTAGCCCTTCCAAACAATACCCGCAATATATACAGAATTAAAAAAATATTTTCGAGCAAGTACTTAACTTGCCCTCTCATAAAATTTTCATTAAATATATTTAAGTGAACTGTTGTTTTCAAGTTAATTTGTTTTATTACTATGCCAAATTTCAAGTCTCTACATCAAGAAATTTCTGAGAAAAACGATTGTGATAGATGGACTGACAGATACGTGAGTGATCTTATAAGGGTTGAATTTTTCCCTTTCAGATAGGGAAGTTTAAAAATTCAAATGTACTAAATTTGTTTAGGAATATGTACTTGAATTACATGAATTCAATAAAGAGATTTTTTCTCTCACATCATTCCCAGGTTTTCGACAATTTTCCGAGGGCAGAAAAAATGAAGAAATTTTAAGGGTTCTATTTTCGCCATTTAGCTACAGACCCCTAAAAGTCCGGCATCTTTTCATTCTCTTTAATTTAAATTTATTTTAGTAACAAATCTGAATTGTACTATAGTATAAATATGGTCATACAGTCGCCATTTTGGGGTCTCTCGACTCAACAAAATTTATTTAGCGATTGTCAAGTTTCACGTATACTTATTTGCATACATGCGATAATCATAATATTCTCACTGGTATATCCATAATGAGATTATATTAAAAGATTGACAACTCCATCTCCTTTCTTTAACTCTCATTGCGTATCGTGCTCGAGCTTGTCACACATGCAGGCGGCGTCTTCGCGCAGTCGGAAGTGACTGGCGCAGTGCACAGATCCTTGAAACAACAATGGACGATTCGCGTCGAAGGTGAACTTTTGTCAACAGCAACTACTTTATATCCATCTTAAAAACAAGTTTGCCAAATTCGAATCTTAAATTAAATCTGACGTCAACAGTTATATTCTACATTACGGTCAAACTATCTTAATGAAAAATAAATTTGGTGTAGCAATTTAAGTTTTCCGTGCCAATACGAAATATGAACCATATTTTCATAAGAAAATTAACTTAAAGTGAAACGTGTTTTTCTTTATTAAACATTTTATTTATGAAACGTTCATATTATAACTAGTTGTTTTAGTCAATATCAAAATGTTTACATAAATCAAAATAAATTTCCTTAAATTTAAATTATTTGTTACAATCGGTGTGAAAGGGAGGAAGGGGTGATTAATTGTCGAATTTTCAAAGACCCTACGTGCATGGCTCGACTGGTTACCAACTGAAACTGTCTTTTGAATTGCAAACCGATTTGAAATTTTCAAATCGACACTTTAACATTTCAAATTGAAGGCTCCATGTATCAGGCGTACGTGACCCTGTATTATTCTGGGTATTTTCTGCATTACAAACTAAATTTTAACCATTGTACTAAATCTCATCGCCGTTATATCAAGTGCAGAACTTGGTGGGAAAATATTCTGTTATTTTTATTATTAAGCCTATGGAGGAGAAGGCAAAGAATGTTTTGGATAATTCCATATATAAAATAGAAATTTTTGAAAGCAACCAGAGAATTACAAGGGTCTAACCTATAAGTTTTTAGCATTTAGCATTCTTTTTAGCATGTAATTTTCTTTCCTATATCTCCACATACTTCGTGAATTTATACGGTTATTTATTATCTCTAGATATTCGAAATTTAATTTCTTTATTTTATAACTTTGAAACAAAGAAAGAAATTGGTATCAAATGCACATACCACATAACCCAAGCCATTAGCCGATAATTATAATCAAAAGAAAACAATATCTAAACAGAAAATAGACCTCATATTATGAATATATGCAAAAATCCAACGCTGCAAAAGGCAATAAGTTTATTTGTCGTAGAATATTTCCATATATATACATGTATATAAAAATAATTAATCTCTCACAGATTTAATGAATATTATAAAGAAAGTAGAGACGGTAGTTTGTAATGTAGATATATTTTTCTATATTAATAAAAGAAAAGCTGTATTTCTTTTTTTTTCTTCCCTCTTAGCCAGATGCCCGTTTCGAAAGCACGTTACCAGACTCAGAAAACAGTTTTTTTAATAAATGCTGCTTCAGGTGTGGATACATTACAATATTCTACTAGACATTGTGCAAAACTGCACTTAGTTTACTGCACCCCAAGCAAGTGCATTTTTTCCCCTTTTTATATGTTGTTATGTTTGCGTGAAGTAAGAGTACTATCAAACAAATTCGATCATTATGGTGCTCTTCGACTTGATTTTCTAGTATTTCATCTATCTCTTCACAGCAATGCTAGAAAGACCTGCGAGTTTCCTTGGATTCTTCGTTCATGTTTCGTTTATTTCAAACAGGGCCTAACTATTGTTAACCTGCATCCATTATCATTTTAATCAAATCAGGATGACGATGAATGTATTACGAACTTTTTGTTCGCGATATCGTCCGTGTGGATTTCGATTAAGGTGGTGGATTTTTCTCTAACCCAATGACACGATCTCAACATCTTCATAACTATAAATAATGTTTAATTCTTAACAGGTATTAGGTAACCAACGTCCAAAGTTCTGCAATTACAATACTAGTGATATGCAACATCGGGGACACGACATCACATCATGGTCACCTCTAAATGTAGAGTTAGAACATATAAACAAATTCAGTTTTTCTTTTATCAAATGAGTTTATAAAACACCTTTTCTCAAGCATTACGTCACGATAATAGAAAAAAACTGTTTTTCACTCCACCCTAACGAATACAATTAACAATGGTTGTTCCATCGTGTACGCGCACAAAATCGCATATTATTTACAAAAGCTGTTTCTCCTTATTCAACTCCATATATGTTACAGAAAGACTGTATTATGAACATCTGTTCATGGTTGAGTCTTTAAATAAACCTACAGGTAGTATAAATTATAGATAATTATCATGAGAATAAAACACCACGTCTTTACCGTAATACTTAGAATACAGCGATGGAAGAATACATTTTATAACAAAATTATTACGTTTTAATAACTTTCGATACATATACGAGTGGAGACAAAAAGTTTTCGGAAAGGGGTGGGAGGATGATCAAAAATAGGGGTGACTTTTTTACGATCCTCCAGTTGAACAGGGTAGTACTCTCTCGTTATAGAAACATCCTTATCTTTGAAGTCAATGAGCTGGATACACTCTGTGTCCTAGAAAACCGTTTAATTCTTATCTTCTCTACAGAGATCCAAAAACTCGCTTGGACAAAAGATACGTTGTTGTTTTTGCGCCGGTGAGAGCATTCTCGGCATCCATCTTGCGCTGACTTTTGACATATCAAGATGGTCATGAAGAATATTCAAAATGGTGTATTTCAACAATTTCTCTCAACTGTTTCTTCTGTAATCGGGCGTCCAATAAACGTTTGTCGACTGTTTCAACAATGTCTGAGGAGGTGCCCTTGATCGGCCATCCTGAACGTGGGTTGTCTTCGATCTAATCTCTGCCTAGTTTGAAGAGATTATGCCACTTGTAAATCATGGTTTTATCGACCGATGATGTCTCATTCAATATGACTTGTGATATTTTTCCTTGCTTTGTCAGGAACTTGATGATAGCTCGAAATTAGATTTTCTCCGGAGTCGGTGATCTTTTTCAGAATTAGTTGCTTGAACAATGATAGCTTAAAGGTTAATGACACAATTAAATAGAAACTTGGTATTTATATTCGTAATAAGTTTTTCATTAACGACTATTTGAGTAACTCAACCCCACGCCTTCCCCTCCATTTCACGAACTTTTTAACCCACCCTCGTATACCATAATCTAGAGATGTGAAACATATATTCAGCAACAATCAGCACCTGATTGTCACAGAGCTATAGTAGGAGAAAAGGCCGTAACGATCCAAATGCGTAGTGAGATCCAAGTGCGTCTTCGTAGACACCCCGCCTCTTAACTACGAGTACTGCCCGCAGTGTAAATATTTAGGACATTTTTTTTTTCAAGCTGATATTCGAACAAATCAAAAATTGGTCCACACTCAATAAAAGGCATACATCCAAACGTGACACTTTATGTTTGCTGTGATTATATTTTTATAGGTCCACGTCTTTCTAGTGGTTTAATGAATTAACGATCAGCTCTTCTTTATCAGGAACATTTAACGTCTGGAACATTAAAATATTCCGAGTAGCCATTAGGAAGAAAAAGCACGAACGTTACGGAACCTTGGAAAATGACACCGGGAATCTGGTCTCGTTTTCGCAAAACACTAAACATTGTGCCCTTATAACTTCTATTTAATGTGTCTTATGTCCCATTACGGGAGAAATTTGGTAAGAGTATGTTTGGAGGCAAATCTTTATTTTTTTTTCGTTGATATCGCAATTATTGAAACGGTTTTGTTGGGATTTTCACGACAATAAATAATATTTGTTCCCACAGGTCTAATATACCCTTATACTACTATACTACTAGACGATTTATTGGGACTAAAAATTGGAACAATACATTGAGAAGAGCACGTTTAAATATTAATTTAAATAGATAACAATGTTTTTATTTCCAAACAGCGACCCACACACTAGCCATAAATTGTTTAGGAATCTAATTTTTTTACTATACTGTATAAAATGAATATGCTTCAGAAATATATGTTATAGAGTATAGTTAAATGCAAAAATTAAAAAAAAACCTTGTGCAGATTATTAGGAAGCATAGAAAATATTTAAAATTAATATATACATATTTTTTATCAATTTATCACCACCATTTCTTCCTAATAATTGCTTAACTACTTTAAGTCTTATATTTTATTCAAAATATTAGACGTAATAAAGTAGTTTAAGAAAAAGAAATTTTTTTTTTTACTGGATGGCTACAGTTTTATATATATTAACACCGGAAGTTAAAGTAAATAAAGGCCTTTCGGCGCCAAAGGTACCCAAGGTATCTTCACCATCGAAATCTGATAATGCTCTTGTCGACTGTTGAAAATAATATAACCCTAAAGTTGATAAATCAATTTATATACTATAGACAGCTTAGAAACAAGAAACTTATTCTCAATCGAAAATTACGGTTGACAATTTAAGTATGAGAAGAACAACTCCACCAGCAACTGTAGTTGTGTTCAGATGTACCGAATGCAACCCGTTGCAACGCCCACTAGAGCCGAGTTCCAAATCTGGCACGAAATGCGGACGCTGTGCCGGTTAAGCTCCGTATCATACCGTTAATTTATTAAACAAGCTGTTCTTTATTGTTGCCGCGAGCATTTAAATATATCAAGTAGTCTTTACAAGGAAACATAACTATAGATATAATCGCCGCCAACGTAACACGAGAAAAAGTGTTCCGACTTTAAACAGGGGCGTATTTGTAAATGTACTGTGGCTTGTTCGATTTACGACGATCGAAAAACTATTTCTGTTATAATAGCTTCAGCAACTTAAAAAAATAAATTAAGGTATTCTTAATAATAACTTGGAAAGACAAAAATGTCTACTCAATTGACTTATTTATGGTTCCTTACTAAAAAAAAAACAAAAAAGGTCCAATAAGAGTGGAACTAATGTGATAAGTGTTTGGTGACATTAATTCACTCATAGATTTACTTATAGACGACGACTGCCAACATCTGCTCATGGTCGGGTCTATAAATAAATGTATAGGAAATTAAGTTGTTAATAATTATCATGAGAATAAAGCTAAGAATAAAAATAAAAATAAGAATAACTTTTATAATGATACTATTATGTATTAATAGCCTTCTATACATATAGGTGGGGAGGTGAAAAAGTTCGTGGAATGGGGTGGAAGAAAGTCAAAAAAAAAGATGATGGCTCCTTTAAGCTGCTCCAGTATACCACCAGGCATGCACAAGGTGTGCTAATTTTTCGTAACATAATTATGATAATTTAATTACACTTATTCTATGAAATATAGGTTTGTCACAACAATTAACACAACGGCTTGACACAACAATAAAAGCTATATTTAATTAAAATTAAATTATGACAAAAAACGTTTTAATTTTGAATTATTTAATACTCTATACAGCGGCCTAGGGAAGAAAAGTTTTTTAGATCCTCTTATAGACCTACCTTACCTACCTACCCTTAAACTCCTAAAATACTCCCTATTGCAATCCATTACTTCTTAAATAGGGGAAACAGTCTTTGTACTAATCTAATCTACGTCTCTGTCATGTCTATTAGTGGCACTTTCTGTTGCAAATATAAGTTATTCACACAAACGGTCTCTGAGAAAGAAGACTGAGCTGACATACAGATGGACATCAAGTTTATATCCTAAGTTTTGCATTTTTTGAACTTTGGAATGAAATTATAGGTTTTGAAACCTTTATAGTTTCTAAACAAAGGCATTTAAGTTTCTCACTTTATCTAACGTCACTGATTGATAATTTCGCAAAAGCCTTAAATAAATAATGAAAAAAAATGGCCTTAAAATATTATTTATATTGAAACAGAATTATCGGCCTAATGGGGAACACTTACGCACGACATGCCTAAGTCTTCTTCGTAGCATTGTGCAGTTATCCATTTATTATCCATGATATTTCAGGGATGAATGCTATTCCATTGTATTTTTCAATTGTCTGGTAACCATATTTTCTAAGATCCCAAGTGTGTGCCACCCCCGTTTGAATTATACAAATTATATAATAGACAATTGGCTAGGTTTTGTTTCTTATAATAAAAAGCTGATACGAAACCTTCGAAGCGAAAACCCTTAATTGACCAAAGTAAGGACTATGCTTCCTTTGATGATGACAATCAAATTACTGCCTAGAACGTATAGACAACTATTAAATACTGTCCAAGTGGTTGGATAAGAAGAAACCATGTACTATTAGGATTGCAGTACACACCACAAGCTCAGTCTTTATGGGGATTGCTATCTAATGATGGACAGATATAAGTTTTGAATTAGATGCAATCAAAATGGCACATTATAAAAGAAAGGAATCTTTTTCCTAATTCGAACCTGTTTTTCTTATATCGCTTAATTAAAGATATATTGTCACAGGCATATTTAACAATATGATTTATGCAATTCGGAATAAGAATCGTTATTAGTACAGAGTATTTTTAATCTCTGAAACTTTGTTAATTAATTATTTCATCATTTTAAAACTTAAATATCTTTTGTGACCATTACTTTTTCTATGCTAGATAAGTTTGATTTAAAAACACAATTGTTTTACGAAAATAAATAAAATTCGAACATTAAGATTATATAAAAATAGTGTATGTAATTATAAATTATGACTAAGATAAAAACTAACTGGTAATTTTTTTGATAAATCGTATATGAGTTATTCCATATAAAATCATTACAATTTTGGTACATATTTTACCTCAACATCTTTAATTTTAATAAAATGTTGGTATAATAAATAATTCCATATATATAAAGAAAATTCCTAAATGTTTTTTTCATATGATACTTGGTTTTGATATTAGTAAATTTCAAAGCTGTTAGATTTGTCCTAAAAATTTCCCAACGGATTTTTTAAAATTTTGCTACTCACCTAACTAAACTAGCGAACTGCGGAAGGTCTCATTTTAAGTTTTTTTATAACAAAATTTAATTTAAATTTTACAAAAACCACGCCTTTAAAATTTTTGAAAAAAAATTCAAAACCTATTTGTACTGTTTTTAATTAATACTTAAAATTCCTTTTTAGGATGCGATTATTTGGTACGAAAAGTTTAAATGTTTCATGATGTTAATATACGTCTGGGAAAATCAACAAAACAATAGTTTTCGAGTTTGTA
Source organism: Druceiella hillmani (assembly GCA_039881145.1). NCBI lineage: Eukaryota > Metazoa > Arthropoda > Insecta > Lepidoptera > Hepialidae > Druceiella > Druceiella hillmani. The sequence goes on from JAYKKI010000029.1 coordinate 19,498,883, forward strand.
TATGCTTGAACATGCACCATGCACCAGGTCAGGGCACCAGACATTGAATCGAGCAGAGTACTCTCATACGTCTTACTTGTAAAAGCTCTTTAAATTAATTGCTATGCAATTTAAACAAAATGCAATTTCAAACGGTGTCGATAACACATTTTTGGACAAATATGGCAACAACCTTTGCTTGCAGTCTTGTAGCTTCAAAACTGATTATCACACAAACTTAAATACTTGGGAATTTTCATTATACCTATGAGGTTATTTAATATAACTATTACAATTCGAAAGTCTGTATGAAACGTTTTGTCAATTTAGTGTGGATTGATTTCATATTTAAATATGATTACTTCAATTTGTATACAGCCGATTTGTTGCCATTAAAAAAAATCAAAGAAGTCGAATTATATTTTGAAAGTCGTATTAACTGCGTTCTTATTTTATTTTTTAATCCTAAACATGCTGCTTCAATCGTGATTTACTCAAACGTAGCTGGGCAAAATGACGTCCCTTTAAAAGAAATACAATATGAAATTGACCTCTGTAACATCCCCCGAGCTTGTTGCCCTCGAGCACAGTAGCTATATATATATATATACAATTTGCGCAAATCCCGAATAGACTCGTACCATAAATAATTCTTCGGAGATTTCGCACGTCTCCAAGTGTATCCTACGCTCCGTATACCGGCAGTGAATCCTTGAGGGCTCCCACAAGAATGAAAGCGACTGGGCGCGCTAAGACGGCGGAAATCTCGCGCGGGTCGTAAAACGGAACAGCAGGGAAGAACCGGTCTTGATACTCGTCCGGCCGCTCTAAAACTGCCGCCGCTATTTGCCGTACAAAGCAAACATTGCGATATTGTAACGTATTTGCCAACGTTACGTGCCTCTGTGCGATCTCCGAGCCGTTACGCAACATTAATGTATCGCCAGAATGTGAATTTTAGCGGATTAATGTTTTGAAGTGATTTAGATATCTGGGTAACATCGAAATATAATGACAGGTAGGAACAGTAAACCTTGGAAGGAAAATACCGAAGTTTTTATGATTATGAGTTATTATCGATTTCAATTTGACAGTCGCTTTGTTGAAATGTTATAAACAGCAAAATATCTTATTAATCAGTAGAAAAACTGCACAGCACTATTTATCAGTAGAAAATTTGCACAGTTGAAATATCAACTCCATACCCGAAATTTACATAGGAAACCGCTGCCTAAAAGACCGACACATTAAGCATAATGATGTCGTACAAAGACATACGGTACGAATTATGCACAGAATGTATTCGCACCGATTTTTATTGCATTCTTCATGAAAGAATCTCGCCTTGATCTAGGTTCATGCTGCGAAAAATAATGAGTTATATGTCAATAAGTTGAGCACACTAACGAAAATTACCCGCATACGCTGTGATATAATGTGTTAAGATATTGAATTCATTTGTCAAGACTTCTTCAATGTTGTAAATTTTTTAAAATATTTTTTTCTATTTGTTCAAACAGCTTAAAAGTCTCATTAAGACATTTCCGTTTGTATATCTCACATACCACATTATATTTATTGTGTGGTTACAACATCAAACAGTTAAGCTCCATCTTTACGAGTGCAGTAATATCCATTGATCAATTCCTTGTCTTTAATATTTCATTTAACTAAGATATAAACGTGACTGTAATCTAGCTTTAAAAACAATTAATTATTCCCAATGGGAATTAAAATCTAACAGTGGTGAAATCCGTTCAAACTTCGAACCGGAATATGAACTCTAATAACACTTGGTTTGATTTATTGTATATATTTTCAAGGGTTTTAGACAAGTATCTCGTTCCGTCGGAATCGGGAAATCGGATGTCCATTCGTTGCTAAAGGGAACAAACAAATCCAACCTGAATTGTTCTTTTCTCTTTTTTCTCAAAGACTATTTTTACACTTATTTCTGACGACACGAATTGTAATATTTATTGAGCATCTGCAAGATCTAAAACTGCTTGTGTCTTGCGATAGCGTTTCTTAAGCCATGTTTTTAAAGTTTTCTTCTAGTATAAAGTCAGAAGACATATCTATGTGTAAGATAACGCATTCAGGTGAGATCTATAAAATCTCGATATTATTAAGGTACATACTCCGCCCTTCAAAACCAATTTCCATAATTTTGTTCATCTCATTTATGGTCCGCAGAAATTTTATTTCAATTTATACTAAATATACGGACATTTTCATTCCATTGCTTTATTATGTACATATACTAATAGACATGATTTTCAATCCTAAAAGACTTTAAACTTTACAAATAAATATGTGAATTCTGCGTAATTACTAGCTTCCTTACCGATCTTATGAATAACGAAGTTTTATCATCATTTTCTGCTAATCTGTGTCATCGAAATAAAAATGAATTAAACATCCTGTTTTCGTTAGGGAAATTAATAATTGGTTACTGTATGTACTATTATGCGTAGATTGGTGGGAAATCTATCAAAACATGCAAATCAACCAAACAAAAGGATAAAAATAAAATTGTAATAAAAATATTTAAGGACATACCGTATACTTCAATCCGTTTATACCTCTCCTTTAGTATAGAATCTTCAACCTGAAACAATAAAAGGTTATTTAATTAAAACAATATAATTTATGTCGTAAGTTGGTATGTTAAAATGTAGGTAATGTAGTTTATTACATTAGAACTTAAGTTTTTTTAACTCATTATTGATTATATATTTTATACGAAACTGGCAACTTTGTTAGCTTTTAGCGAAGGATACTTTTTATATATTACATATTTGTATGTCTTTAAATCACCCACCTATCACTAAGGAGGGGGCTGTAGATTAATGATACTATATCGTCTATATGAAAGACAATAATGATACTGTACTCAATAATATGTTAATATAAATGCGTTATTAAATTATTGAAATAAAACCGCCACCATCTAGAAACTAATTACAAAATTTCACAATATGACACTTTATTAAAAAAAAATGATGTCGTTATCAATTAATTAAGTTGGTAGATAATTAGTTAATTAGCAGTAGAGTTGGGTAATTATCATTATGATTTCTATTACAGATATTGAACAAGTCTCTATGGTACAAAACTATAAAGTTTTATTAATATCAGTTTATTGGTTTTTACGTGATAAGCACAGAGAAACACACTATCTGTATAAACATTCATCTATCTCGTACTGACTTAAAATATGATACCTATTTTTATGTCAATTGGATAATAAGACAATGTCTCAATCGTTCACATTTTACACGTAGCATTATTCGTTAAGCACTCGTAATTATTAACACACTATCGAATATTACGGCAAATAATTAATATTATGTAAATACAATCTTACACAATCAATAATGCTAAAGCGCGTACATCGTTTGAAGCTTTAGTAATTACACAATTCGATGCATACACAACTATGTTTCAACAACCTTTGTGTATGAATGTGTAAGTTTACTCAATCTATAAACAATGTTTAAAACAATAAGCAAGCAAAGTTATGCAGGAGATGAAAGCCGACTATTAATAACATAGCAATCGACGAAGGAAGCACGATCTATCGACTCTCGAACGGCGCATTCGTCTCGCATTATGCTTCAATATTTTGTAACTTGGACGAAAATCACCAATGGGACATTTTGACAGTTTCCCAAACGAGGCAAATCACGTTCTTCAAACACATTCAAGAATTTCAAAACGTATACCCGATGACACCCCAATCGATGAGCGAACGAAACAGGAATTCACCTTCACTTCACACATGTGACAAAGTATATTAAAACAAGTTATTTACCTCGCTGCATATTAATTGACATAATCTGAAGCATTTAAGTTACCTATATAAATAATCTGAATTTTCTATGAATAGCTTATAATATGCAAAAAATGAGCTGTGACAAAAGAAAGGATTACGGACGAACACGAAATTGTAAAGATACCCAATAATGTTTGACCAAAGGTCAATTTGCCAGCCAAAGCCGTAAGTGTAACCAAACTTAGAGAAATTGTTATCCAAACTTAAACTACAGTTTAAATATTATTTTATCAAAGATAAACTTTACTATATATTTATTTATTGAAATCAATTAACATTAATAATGGGTACAGAGCAGTAAACCTTTTCTTTGTGTAACCTAAATACTAATATTTAACAGTAAATAAAAATAAAATATACTTCACATTTACTTGCGGTCTAAGCAAGATTCAGCCTCATATGTGAAATTACAATCATTTGAATGGATCATTCGGTTGCTCTCGGTTCCGACTAAATCCTCGATCTTTTTCCACAAAAGCTAAATCGGCCAAAGTTACTTTTTGTATTCGAAGTCGAAGTCACATCCTCAGTCGAATATTATCAGTTCTAATAAATCCATTGAGAATACCCTAGTCCGTTAAGATTAAAAATGCGTTTTTCTTGATCTGTTTTACTTCAGAATCATTTTTTAAAACTAAATTAGTAGGAATCATTAACTTTCCTTAACTTAATTAACTTAAATTAACTATAGTACATCTTAACTTAAATTAACTGTAGTATATTTTGACTTAAATTAACTATAGTATATTTACTTTACTTGGAAATGAATACGACAAGACTGCAATAAATGTTAATGTCAATGAAAGGATGTAAATCACACTAAGAGATAATGAAGTTGAAACAAAGACAAGATTGTACTTTAATATGCATATGATTTATAATGTATATTATGTACGCAATAAATTATACTAGCATAAATACGAAGGCAAGCCACTATAAGGGGAACCACCATTGAGTAAAATACTAAAAATACTCTGTTTTTCATTATATAACGGTGTTTTTTCAGAGGTATACAACTTTGAAATGAAAAAAAAAATAAAAATCTTAATGACGGTCATGGTATTGATTTTATTGAAAAGGTAATTTTATGCCATTTGTGTTTATATACAATTTCAGATATATGAGCGCCGCGTCTGGCTCAAATGAAGCGCTATCTGGATTATCAGCAATTTTTCAAGCAGTTCCTATATTAGCAATAACGCAGCGAATGTTGTCTTCCAAGTGGTCCAACATTTGTGGTTTTTGCGGCATAGACTAGCGACTTCACATATCCCCACAGAAAATAATCCGCAAGTGTGGTATTACATGATTATGGGGCCAATTCACAAGGGTATTACGCGAAATTATGCGCTCATCGAATGTTTCCTGCAATAAATTGATTATGTCACGTGCTGTATGGCATGTTCCACCGTCTTTTTGAAACCAACGCTCTTCAAAATTAATGCCATTCAATTGGGAAATGAAAGTCAGTAATAATGGATGTAATGTGCACCCATTGACTGTAACATACTCGCCGGCATCATCTTTGAAGAAATACGGGTCAATTATTCCACTAGTCCTTAAAGCACACCAAACAGTGACTTTTTGTGAACATAACGACGCCTCAATAATGGTATTAGGATATTCTTTACTTGAAATCCGGTAATTTTGTTTATCGACGTAGTCATTAAACCAATAATGAGCTTCATTGCTGAACACATTATTGCTTGAAAAAGTGGTTGAGAATTGGACTTCCAGATTGCGTTTCATTTACGTCAGCCGCAGCAGTGTAGCCAATTTAGCATTTTATATGCTAAATTTGGCATATTTTTTTCTTCTTTAACATACGTTTTTGACGTTTAGCATAAAGCATATTTTTATAAGATAAACATGATGTAAACAAAGTTTGCAATGTGTCTTGTTATTACTACATTCACACGCGGATATTACGCGCGCATTTAGCCAAGTAAATTTGGCTAAAAGAAAACTGCTCAATCTTTTGGCGGTGAGAACCCTAAATGTCCTTCTGTATAGGTCTATATAGTCTTCAGATTTGGCCTGAGGAGGGCAGAACAGTGTTATTATTCTTATACGCTTCCAGGTAAAGTACTGTGATGTACAGGTAGCAAGAGAGTTACGACTCTGGTAGTCAGATTTTCACATCGAAAGCTGTTGTTGATGAAGGTCAAGATACTGAAATTTTATTTCAAAACATAAGTTGATGCAAAGCTGAATATATCGTTACTTCTTCATCTACATTTTGTAGACTTTTTGTTTTTGTTTTTTAGTTTTCATTATTCAGTAATAAATACAGCACTTTAAATTATGTTGGCATTTTAATAATAAAGTTGGCATATTTTTAGTATTTTGTAGTAGCCGAGTTGGCAACACTGAGCTGCAGCGCCCATACACCTGAAATTATATTTAAACACAAATGGCATATAATTATCTTTTCAATAAAGCCAATACCGTGGCCATTATCATAATTTTTATCTTTTGTTTTCATTTTAAAGTTGTATACCGCTTAAAAAAACACCCGTCATATTAAATACCAACAAACGTGTTACATGTAAAAGTTTAAAGGAATAAGGGTACATAATATTCCTATTAAACTATTACACATAATAATATTACCTTTCACTATGTAAATAGTCACTCAGTTTTCTTACACCGGTGAAATATACACAGCCCAGTATATATTTCACTTGTCTAAGAAAACTAATTTTATTGCCTCTTTATGAACTTTTATTGCCTCTTTATGATCTTTATTTTTTATTGCCTCTTTATAATTACTCACGTAAGTTGATTGAAACATTTTCTCTTGGTAGGTTTGAGACTCATATATCGCGAAGGAGACACCGTAACAAAAAATGCCAACGATATTTTCGATTGCATTTTGAAATAGCTTTTCTTTGACACCCCACTCGATGGGGTGGGCGAAAAAAATTTCGTCAAGTACAAGTACAAGTTTGATGACCATAAAAATAAATAATAATAGAGTTTCCTTCTTTTTATGTAAAGGGGTAATTAATCTGTATGTTCCTGTAACTTTACGACTTAATGGAGACCGCCCAAAGGTCAAACCAAAGTCCAGATTGTGTCTCGTTATACTCGTATCCTCCATCCACAGATGTATCATATTAATCTATGATACTCACAAGCACGACAGGATCGTCGAAAAAATTCACGTAAACCTCGATAATTGAGAAAAAGCTATTCATTTTGACAACAATAGAACCATTGTCAATGGTTGTTAACAATTTATTTTTAATTAAATTAGGCAATGGCTACACGTTAAAGAAAGTAAGAGGGATTGATTATTTGTTGTAATAAGTTCTAAAAAGTTTTTACGTATTCTGTTCAATTTTTTTTTGTTTCTAATTAATAATTCTTTATATTTTAAAAATATAATATATGCACATTTATGCAGATAGCTTTTTTGTTTCGTATTGTGGTTACAAATAAATTAAATATGTAATTCTATTTTTTCCTCCTTCTTGATTGTCAAATAGCGAATAGTTTGATTTTTATATTCTAAAAAATACCAGCTTTTTTAAAAATTACGTTTTATCTCTGTCACGCCTGGGCCCATTTTTGCCAGTCTCCTTTGGATAGTTACAATCAGTGACAAACAGGCGGACAGACCGAAAGATGGACCTGACAAAATTGTAAGGGTTCCGATTTCCAACATTCAACTGCGGAAGCCTAATAAAGGTCAGCCATTCATTAGATCATCACCTCCTGACAGGATTAAGTTACACTGCTTACCTTGGAAGAATATATTTCTGACCAGTTTGCAATTACTTACTTAAAATATAGTGTAAATAAATAATCTTGTGTCCATACCACATGGTATCAAACGATGTCTGACTTTAATAATGTAGAGACGTAACCTTGTAGCATGAGCACGACCCACGCTATGCCAATTTTAGTTTTGGAATATATCAAAAATTGTTTTCTATCAAATCCTTTAAAAATTATAAGGAAAGAAGGAATATTGCGGATTTATTAAAAAAATAATGCATTATAATCAGCGTGATTTCGCTCTAGCACTCAATGTGATAATAACTTTGAATACTAACTCACTAAAACATGTATAATATCGTATTCATTTTAAAAAGACAAATATTTTATAATTTTATGAAGATCCAGATAATATCTAATTATCATAGAGGTACGACCGTCTCGCCAAACACGGCGGTCTCATTGGAGAAGCCATCAATATTAATTTATAAGGCTAGCGGGGAGGTGAATTTAAAGGTGAGGGAAAAGGTATTCTGTTTCGCTCTACATAGTTCTATTTGTACTTACGTAAAGAAGAGAAAAACTGGCACAAGAACTATTTGCATTTCACATAACGAAGAGATAAAAGTATCACTTTCGCTACCTACCGTAAAAGTCGCTTCGGCTTTATCCCTTAGCGGATTTGTAGTTCCATGCTGATTATACATATTCAATAGTAAAACCGTAAAAATAGTCAAATAACGAATAAGTGACATGATGTCAAAGTATGCAGGGTGCATTGTTAATTAAACTTTTAAACCGCTATAGTCCCAATAAAACAACATACGAAGTTATTGTAGACAACATAAAAATCTATAAGAAAGTTGCTGCTAATTATTATCCATTGTTGCAAATTCAAACCGTAAAAATCTTTTAAGTTAAAAAATAAACTTAGCTACATCAAAATTATGTGCATAAAAACTAAAGACTAAAATGAAATCTATGTTGAACTATTATCTATATATACTCGCCTAATTAAATGAATAAATAAACCGTTAAGAATACCGGTAATAACCGTAAATATTTATTAATCAATAAAGCGATAAGAACCATTGTAATTAGTCACGGCTCCTTTTTGTCCGGGTAAAACCCAGACAGCTAGTACGTGTACCTGTATGTAATTAATATAAGTTTCAAGCAAGTTATAATGAGACGCTCTAAGCTCTTATTACTACACAAGCCAGGTAACTACATTATTGTCATGTGTTGTATTATGTCAAACTAAGTAAAGAAAACATCTGTTGCAGACCCAGGTATGGTTACAAATAAATTTGTAAATAAGCCACAACTCCATATTCGAGCAACATCCAATCCATTTACGGCCAGCGTTAACCCGGCAACACCACATATTCATATACGTATATGTACGTACAGAAATTCAACATTCCACATTTACTGGCACCGCCTTCTTGGAATATTGAGATAATCTTCCATATGGCAAATAAATACTTAAGTACTGTAGATAGAAAGCGCTATATATTATTGGGGCTAAAAATAACAGGCATAATTTACAAAAAAAATGCCTTTCATTAAAGCAGTATTTTTTTCCTAAGGGAATATTTTTTCTCTTAATATAAAATTCTGATGGATATCAATTTAATTTAACGTACGCACGTATATATTAGGTATACAATCTACAGATGGCAATTCTTGTCAACTTCACTCGATTCCACTTCTCTTGTCAACTTCACTGGCACATGACGCTATCGTAACGCCATCTAGCCGAATATTTATATAAGCAACTAGTAACCCCGCTTGCCGGGACGGCTTTAAACGGGTACAATTAAGTTGTTTGATTAAGATTTTTTATATGTATTTTTTCTGTCATGAACGTAGTCCTGTATAATTATCCTAATAAAGCGTTATTTTAATTAACATGATGCCCTTGTAGTTGTGACATGCCTCCATTCCCCCTATTTATGGACGGATACATCGCACCTAATCCTATACTATTAAACGAGCAATTCTTCTGTACATGTATATATATATATATATATATATATATATATATATATATATATATATATATATAACTTTTTAAATCCTACAATCCCTCATACATATTACTAGTGTATCTACAATAGTATTGCCAGCGTTCGTCACGAAAGCACCCTGACGAGAGAATTTTTCTCCAAATATTTTGACTCTATTTCAAAAGTTGTACAATATATGTACACACTATGGCGATTTACGCCCTTGGCCATCTGGAATCTATTAATATTGCGAAACTTGTATATCCGAGTAGTTTTCACGTTAATCCCTAAAGCAAACAAACGAAACATTCTTCTTTATTGTAGGATGACGTTTTCAAAGAACGAACTTCATCGCATACGACACATTTTTGAGATCATCGTATCATGTTAACACTTTAAAGGACAACATTAATTTGTGGCTTTTTTTTTAAATCATGCGGAAACAAAGTACGTACCACAATCACTAAACAGTAATATTTAAATTTACATCCGTTATTATTAAAATTGTAGTCTTTTTTATTTCATTATAATTATTTAAATTAATCTGAATTATTGAATATATTTGGCGTTAATTTTGTAGAAATTCATTATTTACAATTAAATGCAACTACGTGGTGTAGTATTATTTCTACTTTCTTTAAGTTCTTTACCACGACCTAGGTTTCGTTGTATTACAACATCTTCAGGTGGGCTATAAAAAGATAAAGATATCAATCTAGTAGATATCTTTGCTAATGTTTTAATACAACGACACCTAGGTCGTGGTAAAGAACTTAAAGAAAGTAGAAATAATACTACATCACGTAGTTTCATTTAATTGTGGTTAATATCAATGTTATTGGTACAATGTTAAGATAATCCTGCAATAACGATTATGGAAAAATGCGACCGTCATCACTGTACGATGTTACCTTAATTTATTGCAATGTTTTAATTACGTTCAATAAAGCGAATTTTCACCTGTGACCCAATATCTTATACAAATGAATATTTTTTTTCGTGTGCTTGTATAATCAAATTATATTTATAAATATATAGTGCGTCCATTCGTATTCTGATGCTGACGAAATACGACATTTTTTGAAAAAGTATTTAAAATTATTCCTAATGTATCTGATAAACCCATTATTGTGATATTTCTTTCGAAAAACGTGTTTTAAGCTGAAAAAATAGACTTTTATTGCAGTTATGCAAAACTTCGCATTGAAACACGATCAGTCACGATGCCTCGATGCCCCACACTTATAATTATGTAAATATTTAGAATAGTTTTACCGAGATATATAAATATTTTTATGGAAATCAATTTTAGGGATAGCGTTATCTTGCTCACACAATTACTTAATGTTGGTCATCTATGAGTATATGATATAATGATCTATGTGGTGCATTTCGACGTCACGCATTCTGTTTGGAGGACAATTTATGTTTCAGTACTTATCCGTAAATTTTAATCTATTCTTATTAATATATTAAATTTTAATTTATTCGAATCATTAAATGAAAATATTTATACCCAACTAAAACATCGTTTATCATTAAACCCCTTTAAACATCGTTTATCATTATTCTTAAACCGAAAATGTGAAATACATTAATTAGATATCTTTTTTACAAATCACTTAGGTGTTTCAGTTGTAATCTGGAACCTAACATGAAAAACATTCACCATTTATTAACGGCGGCGGTATTTTTACATAATGACTTTTAATATACTTCATAATATCGAGGTTAATTTTTCCTTTACCCATTCATTAAATAAACATACATATCATACATCCACACCATATGAACAAACATTACACACAATCGATTCGTTTCAGGTATGTTCGCTATTGTTTACCGCTTATTACCTCGCCTGTCTGTGCTTGCTTGCATATTCAGATATATCAGAACTATATATATATATATATATATATATATATATATATATATATATATATTAATACATCTTTAACAGCATTATATTATTATTTTATTAAATTTTAAGACGGAGAGTAATCTAATTTCGATTACGTATTTTATTACAAAATTCAAGATGATCTTCGTTGTAGTATTTATTAATTATAATCTGTAAGTATGGAGATGTAGTTAGGGACACTTAATAATCCCACGCATATGTATATATCTTGTACGATATATTTCTACGTAATGATTCTAATGGAATTACTACGATATCTTTGATTATACTCTAAGGACAAATTTAATTAATCATTGGTAGTTCTCGAACTGCGTGTTATCATTTACCTGAAATTAATTTTTTTAATTCTTTGATCGAGGATTTTATTTGAGGAAAATCCTGACAATAAAAATAATTATTGGCATTGTTACAAATAAAAATAGCAAAAGCGTGTAACTTCCCGGAATGGTATCAACTTTATACTTCAGTTACAAAAACGTTTAAAATCATAACCGGTTGTTGACCAGCGATAACCGGCAGCGTTATCCGCATCAAATCAACCGATTTATTATTCAAACGTCTTCCTGCATTTAAATTAACTTATTATCTATGCATACGGACGTTAATAATATAATTAACATGGTTTAATTAGTGTCAACAATGGGTGTTTATTAAAAAAGCACATGTTATGGCGAATGCATGAAACATTATATATTTATATAATTGATTTTGTATGGAGTTAAATTATACAGGTATAAAAAAAAAGGTTAGGAACAAAATATGCAGTGAAGTCTAGGCCACTGAGCGTTAAGAATGAATGAAGTTTTGTTCCACCTTTTAGATACAAAAGTGTAACGGTTCCAGAATAAATTGAGAAACAAAAGGAGGTTTAAAAAAAATTGTTATCGGTGATTAACGTTACATAAATATTTATTTTTTTATCCATAATTGTTTTTAAACTATTAAATAATAAGCGTTATGATAATTGAAGTTTTATTCATTTATTTTTTCAATAAAATTCTTTTCCAAAATACAGGGTTGAGCAATTTGGAATAAAAGAAGCAAAAATGCAATCTTCTCTATTAGTTAGTTTATCTTTCTTTCAAGCTTAAACAGCTCAACGGTTTTCAACGAAATTTCGCATATACATTTTAAATAATAAACATTAAAACATAATTATATACAGTCTATCTAAAAGATAGACTGTATATAATTATGTTTTAGAGAGAGAGAGAGAGAGAGAGAGAGATATGCTTAAAGTAGCATACTGGGCTGATAATGCCAAGTGGTTGTCTACATTTTCCTAATACCACGCGAGCGGAGCCACAGACAAAACCTCGTTTAAAATAAAACCAACAGCATACAATAGAAATAAACAATGGTCCTGATACATACAACGAGTGTATATTATCACAATCAATAATGTGTGGGCGACAGTGGACCACCAAAATCCTCCACGATATTTCTTGTAAAGGCCGTGAATCGAATAGCAGTACAAGCATGAATGAGTTCGTTTTCAATTTACTACGAAACGGAGCCTTAATCATAGAAGTACGGCTGTCTTACTATTGACGCAATCGATAATAATTTTCATGAACGGGGAGCAGAAAAGATAATCATCCGTTTCGCTGTCGCTTGTTCTATTTAAACATGCATGAAAAACGACACAAGAATTACTTGTTTTTCGAATTACTTGAACTTCGCATAGGGAAGTGATAAAAAGTATCACTTTAGATTCACCGTGAAAGTTTCATTCGCTTCTCCGCTAGAGGGATGTTCATAGCTCAATGGCCTTAACCAACTTTTGGTTTGGTGAACTTCCCAGGAGTGAAGGTTTTGGTGAACTTCCCAGGAATATGCAATCTTAAAAAATACCATTTATGCTATCGTGAAATGAGAGGGAGTTATCCATAATTTAAAAATAATAGTGGTCAATAATCTTATGGACTGTGGGTAATGTTTTCCGATCCAAATGAAACTTTCATTTTCACATTTTTCCGAATAGCATGAGGTATTAGAGTGAAGAAAATTGAGAAAAATAATGTAGATGATCATAAATACGACACTAAACCATAACAAATATATTGAATTAACATATAGAAGCATTGCTATACAGTGCAGTGAAAAGACTAAAAAAAATTAGTTGTAACAGATAGTGTACAATAAGTGTTTTAATTATAGTTTTAAGTAGAACGAAATTACCTTATTGTGAACGAAGTCTGCAATAAGTGCACCCCTCGTATGTAAATAATTTATGTATTTACCGCACACATCACGAAGATAACAAAATATTTTATAGCGTGTGTTTTGCGTCAATATTTATTACTCGTGAGAAACAATTTTGCGTCAATATTTATTACTCGTGAGAAACAAGGGCAATAGCAAGCATCGCGGAGTTAAAAATAAAATAGTTTCACGATTAAACTGCTACTAGATAATTATTGTTGTTTGTAAAATTTGATCCTACATTCAATTCTAAGAGTTACAACCTGTCTCTTTGGCAAAGGTTGTGACTTGTAAAATTGAAATAGATTGTAATAAAGAAGGTTTTCCCTTAGCACTCACAGAGTTGTGTTTCTTTGACAATGGTTATACTGCGAAGAATTGACAGAAATTGTAATAGAGAAGGTTCAAACTTGTAGTATTTATAGCGGTGTGTCTCTTTGACAGATGTTTTAACCCGCAGAATCGAAAGATATTGTAATAGAGAAGGTTTAAACTTGTAGCATTTATAGCGGTGTGCCTCTTTGACAGATGTTTTAACTCGCAGAATTGAAAGAGATTGTAATAGAGAAGGTTGAAACTTGTAGCATTGATAGCGGTGTGTCTCTTTGACAGATGTTTTAACTCGCAGAATTGAAAGATATTGTAATAGAGAAGGTTTAAACTTGTAGCATTTATAGCGGTGTGCCTCTTTGACAGATGTTTTAACTCGCAGAATTGAAAGAGATTGTAATAGAGAAGGTTGAAACTTGTAGCATTGATAGCGGTGTGTCTCTTTGACAGATGTTTTAACTCGCAGAATTGAAAGAGATTGTAATAGAGAAGGTTTAAACTTGTAGTATTGATAACAGTGTGTCTCTTTGACAGATGTTTTAACTCGCAGAATTGAAAGAGATTGTAATAGATAAGGTTTAAACTTGTAGCATTGATAGCCGTCTGTCTCTTTGACAGATGTTTTAACTCGCAGAATTGAAAATATTGTAATAGAGAAGGTTTAAACTTGTAGTATTGATAGCGGAATGTCATTCTGACAGATGTAACTTGCAGAATTGAAAATATTGTAATAGATATGATTTAGACTTGTAGCATTGATAGCAAGAGATACAGATAGCGGTAATGTCTCTTTGACAGGTGTTGTACGTAAACTTGAAAAATATTGTAATAGAGAAGGTTAAACTTGTAGCATTGACAGTATTGTGCCACTTTGAGACAGGTTGTAACCTCTGCCTCTTTGTTCTGTAAACTGTATCAATTTAAAATTTTCACATTTTCGCTTGAGGTCATCTACAAATTTGTGTATAAAATAATTTTTCATACACATTGAGATTGATAAAGGGTAATTTTAAAACAATTGTTTACACTCTTAAACAAAAGTGTGTTGTTTAGACTCCGCTGATATACATTTCTGGAATATGTCTTATTCATTTGAGCACGCTATACTTTTGAGTACCTTTATCTTATCGAATACTTACACTACTATTAAACAATTAACCCCTAAACTAAACGCGTGAATAAGAGTAGCACACTAAAATATAATGGTCACCTTAGTCTAAAGCACATAAATAGAGAGAGAGAGGGCGAGAATCGTATGTAATTCTAAAACTATCCATGGCCACAAAAAATCGCAACAGCCGCCAAGTAAAGCATTGAAAGAAACAAGAAGAATTTTTCAATATCTAGATGTAGATCAAACATCCTGGATATAGCTACAGCTCCATTAACTCATCAGCAGCACTAACATACCTATTTTCTTTACTTTTAATTTATAAAACCGACAACACGTTTCATTATATCTTTGTGGGGAGTTCAAGCTGCTACACATTCGCAAACGTAAAATTCACTATCAGAGGTCGGTCATTGACTAATCGGCGAAACTATGTCACAGCCATAAACTTGGCAACCCGCACTGCGCGTGCGACGCGCACGCACTTAGTGTGTGGGCACGCCCAGGTCCCCAGGCCGGGATACTTTGGCACGACATCCTAGTAAATAATGCATGCGTAAGCTGCCCGTGCGGCAAATACAATAGAATCGATAAATAATAGAAATGTCATTGACGCCTCCGTTTGCGTTGCTCGTTTACAATAAATCGACTCTTTTTATTTTATTCTATAAGTTAATATACACAAAGAAGAAATGGGACCAATTGCAAGTCAATTTTCAGCTCTAAGATCTCTCTGGAGAGATGATCTCTAAGAAATGTCTCTAAGCAACAGACATCAATACATATTGGAGGTGAATTTAAAACATCGGTGTACATATAAAAATAAAAATATTTCAAACACGCTGTGAGGTTTTCATACACATTTACGAGGTTATAAACATTTAAGGGTACATAATGTTTCTAGTTAATTTATTTACAAATATTAATTATTCGGAACTTAAATACACTACTATATTTTAACAGACGTAAAAGATTGTGTGTATTAAAAAAATATAAGATCCAGGATAATCACTAAAATTTTCCTAAAATCTTTGGGTAGGCTCCTAAAAACACTATTTTTCAAAATTTTAGACTGAGTAATTTCGGAAATAAAAAGAGTGAACATAATTTTTGCACACTATATACCGAATTTTAAAAAAAATCTGTGACTGACAGACACACATGAGTGACCGTATAATGGTTCCGTTTCATTTTGAAGCAGGGAACTCTAAAATCCTAAAACCCCAGTAATCTCATATCACCGCAAAAACAAAAAGGTAGAAAAGAGAGGGAGGGAGAAAGAAGTTGAGAGTGGAGAGTTCAGAGTACGAAAAAAAAATGAAATGACAAATATTTTTACTCCTGTTTTTTCATATTACTGTACTCCTGTTTTTTCATGTTCCTGTGACGAAAAACGTAAGACTTATGAAAATGATTGATTTGGCTCCTGGTCAATTTAAGCAAATAAATCCTAAATAAATAGATATTTTTACCTCCACGTTGAAGCCAATTTGATGTCACATGAAAATAAAAAAACGCTGGTGACATCTCGTCTGTGTCGCGTAAATTACACTATTCGATATTTAATAAACAAACATAAGAAAAATTTGAATTACTTATCAAAAGTTCATTAAAATAGGGAACAGGAGAAATCTATTGAGATTTTTATGTTTTTTTTTTTTAAAAGCCGTCGACAGGATCTACTTGAAAACGGCCTGTGCAACTAAAGAATCTGGGTAACACGTGTGGACTTCAAAGTGTTAATAGTCTTAGTGTAGTTACGAGTTTACTCATTTCATTTGGATCTTTTTTCATCGTCTAGAGAAAAAAAACAAGTGCCTGTGGTGTGCCTTATTATCTTTAGCTTCAGAATAACAGAAGCAGTGTTCCTTAGCTCCCGTGCACGCACGAACCATATTTTAATGGAGAAACAAAGGTGATATTCACAGTGGCAGCGAAAGTGATATTTTTATCACTTCTCCATATGAAATACAAATAAGTTGAAATTCAAATAATGGTGTCTTCACCACGCCCGCCGTGTGCTGACCATACTTCTCGCCTCTATGTTAGCTTTTCATAAACCGAGACAAGATAAATGTCTTAAGTTAATGCCTTCTATTTTACAACACTTGGCTCATGAATTTGCCCAATCAACATTGGTTCGCGCTTAGACGGGATAGTTTATGTCAGCAACACACGTACACGGAGTATATCATACAAATTTACTAAAGTACCAGACAGCGTCGTCGCTCGAGACCAATATTTTCGTGTTTATTATATTACCACCCGCCGTATAATATACGCCGAGCATAAACTTAACGGAAGGTTATTCTCTGTCTGCCCATTCTCAAGTTGGAAAGGCAACGCATCACTCGGTGAGTTTGCCAGTTTCCGAGTTGTGAGGAATTTAAAAAATCTCATTTCATAGCAGTAACGCTTACATGCGTTACAGATTAATTAAACATATGAAAGAGGATTCCGTAGTTAGTACAGATATATGCGTATATATAGTCTAAGACATATAAAGAGGATTCCGTAGTTAGTACAGATATATGCGTATATATAGTCTAAGACATATAAAGAGGATTCCGTAGTTAGTACAGATATATGCTTATATATAGTCTAAGACATATACAGAGGATCTCGTAGTTAGTACAGATATATGTACATATAGTATAAGATAGTCTTGATTTAAAACACGCCCATATAGGACGATGATAACTAAAGACAGAATGATACAATTCAATTTCAAAACGAAAATTTGAATTACGATCGAATCAAAGTCCAACATCTAAAGTGCTGTTGATCAGTGTACTAAATTACTGTTATTTTTTTCTTTATTTCAGGCATGTGTATAAAATTAGCCTAATATATGGAACACTGTCCTCTTCGTATTAAAATATTTTAAAATATAAAGTTATTTTTGCAGTTAATATAAGTCATTTCTATGGAGTTCCTGTGAACTCATTACACACCTAAGTACGTAAGTTGATCACCTATTGTTCGTACAATAGTAGAACCTACTTAACTGTTATAATTTTCCTTTTAATTTCGTGATATATGCCACTGTTGTAAATACTTTTCAGATATTCAACGATAATGGCTTAGCTAGTAGTGGGTGGTACACGTAACTCTAACAAAAATGACAACATTAAAGCTTAATATTCGGCAAGCAGATTGCTGTATCAAAAAAGTGTTCAAGACTTACCCCAATATTTAGGAAAGACCTATTTAACGATACCCTACTAAAAAGGGTGGAACTCGCACGTCCGTACAAATTTAGGCATTTATAACCATTTAATGCTACGTGATATTCCGATTAGATTATTTACAAAATTGTAATTTTTTAGAACGAAAATATATTGTCTACTATGTCTTTCACATCCGCAAATTTAAAAAAAAAGATATATTTTTATGTGATATAGATACAAATTAACAATTTTCGGTGATATAGCTACAATTTTCAATTTTTTTCCTTTACTCGTGCTGTGAGACCTAGCTTCTTGCAAAATTTCATGATGCTACGACAACGGGAAGTACCCTATGGGTTTTGATTTATTTGCGAGTGTAAAAATATGCGACATAAATGGTCGTATTTTTATAGCTCCAAAGGATCGTAGACCTAAGTATTTGATATTAATTTCTTGACACCTCCACGCGTTCCTGAAAAAAAGGATCTTGAGAGACAGACGGACGAACAACGAAGTAATTCTATATGGCTTCTCTTTTTCCTTTTGAAGTACAAATCCCCAAAAATGACCCTCTTTACATACAAGAAAGGTACCCAAAACATTTATTTAAAATATTTTATTTCCGAGCTTTGTAGGCTATATCTTAACTCCGCGTCATATTCAATTATTTGAAATGATATTATAATAATAATATATTATTTTATTTGAAAGTTCTAGTGAAATGTCAGATTCAGAATCTTTTTATTTTTTTTAAATACATGGTTGAAAATTAGAAGGGGAGTATCACATCACACGTCACTTTGAAACCTAATTATAAATTTCGGTAACGTAGTTCAAAAATTTTTGAAAATCTTTTCAACCGTATCCCACGCAAATAGAGAGATAGGTCCCTTAAAAAACAAGAGAAAACTACATATTTATTGAGATTAAAGATCCCCAATCATTAAAGCACACTATTGCAAAATTTCTTGCACCGAAGTCTAAAACTGGAGAAACTGGGAGAAGGTGTGACAGACGGATGGACACACAGACGTGATTAGGAAAGCGGCCATGTGCGAGTACTCGCACACGAAGGGTTCCCGGTACCACCGCACGATATTAACACTAATTCTTTGGTAAATAATAAGATAGATGCCATATCAACACGTGATTCGTAATAAATTTGATATTATAGAGGCCATAGTAACATGTATTCTGTAAACATTTCAAGTGTCCATTTATTACGGTTCAAAAGATACAGCCCTATGACAGAAAGACGAACGGAGGAACAGACGAACTGCGGAAGCTTAGTGACAGGCTATTCTTTGGGTACGAAAAGCTAAGAAAGAGTATTTTTCTCATATTTTGAAGAGAAAAGATATGAAATTAACATACTTAGTTTTGTAATAGATTTACCTAATACCAAATGATTTAATTACCCTTAGAAACATAGAAACTAACGATAAACAAACGTACAATAAACAAATATAAATAATGATCTATGTAATTTACCTAGTTTCCGTGTACATTAAATAAAATTTTATAACATTCCTACAGATTGTCTCTCCTCGAATAGAGTGAACGTGGCCCTATAGAAAGTTGGTAATACTACAATAGAGAAAGTAGGTAGATAAGATATTACTCTCGAAAGGCGGACGACGAATGGCACACTACAAAGGGTATAAAGTGGTAGAGGAAGTTGTTGTGTTTGTTATATTCATTTAATAACAAAACAATAATTATATTAAAGTAAAGGCTGTTTCACACTACAGGATATTACATATGTACAGGTACTCGTTGAAACACCACTTTCCGTAGAGATATCTATTTACATGGAAATATCCTAATTAACTTACATTTGTCAATTTGTTTCAGTGTTGGCACCAGCGGTAAGTACGAGAAATACTTCATAGATCCAATCTCGCACTTACTACAATTTTGGCTTTCGGCGAGGTATGTACATGAAGAGTTTTTTTTAAACTTTATTTGAAAATGTGCTTATAAGGCGTGTGATGTGTAAACAAGCAACTATTAAAACTACTGCTGTGTTAGTACTTTTATTTAAAAGTAGATATTTTTGAAAGGGGGCCGACAAAAAACCATATAGTATTGAGCCAAAATCAAACAGATCAAAATGTCTCTTAAATAGTGAAAATGATTTTTAATTAAATCGTCGATCGGGCAAATTAATTTTTTTATGAAAATTCAAGTTATTTTTCATAATAGTTTGTAAATGGTATTTCTACAAAACTCTTTGAGCCCGGAAGATGAAACAAAGGGTAGATAATGTCTCGTTGTATCCTCCATACACAGATATAATATGCTAATTAATGAAACTCATAAGCCCGACATGGTCGCCGAAAAAATCACGTAGAATTCAAAAAGAACGAAAACGACATTCATTATGACAATAGAATGAGTGCCAATGTCGCTAAACAGTTTATTTTTAATTAATTTAGGGAATGGCTAAAAATAATAAAGCATCCGGTATTGATTATTTTTGTAAACGTTTCTTATAAGTTATTATGTACTTCGTTAGATTTTTATATTATTTTCATTTGTTACTTAACAATACTTGATATACAGTGTCCCGTAAGGGGTGGACCAACGAAATGTCGGTGATATAAGGGGTTATCATACATATGAAACAATAACTTTTATTATCTTAGGAGTAACAGTTTTGGATATGATTTTTTAAATTTTGTTACTGCGCATGAAAAAAAATATTCGGTATTATTACTATTTCTGCTTTTTTATTGTCCAAGATCTTCAAGAGAACATTCGTCTTGCTAATTGAAATGTTATTCATTCGTTATTGTTGGCAACATAAAAATTAAACGCTGAAACACGTGTATTTTTTTAAATTACAAAACACGAAAGGTGGTTTTTGAACAACGCTAGTGTAAAAAAATGTACGGCAACCTTGTGGAACTTTATTTCATGCGCAATAACAAAAATTTAAAATAAAATTAAAAAAATCATATCTCGAAAACTATTAGGCCTAGGATAATAAAATTTATTGTTTCGTATGGGCAATAACCCCTCTATCACTGACATTTCGTTGGTCCACTCCTTATGGTATAAACATGTAGCAGGTTTTCACTCCTCTAACCCTCCCCCTCCCCCATACATGCTTTCACAGCTGGCTAAGTGCAACATGTTACATGCATGTAGCATGTAGCATGTTGGTGAAGCGAACCCATAAGATTTTCCCCTACCAAAAATCGCTAACGCGCCTAAAGAAGTTTTCACTTCAAAAATCTATAAAATAAAAAATTTATATCTATCTCCCTGTATAAAAAATCTATACATAAAATAAAATTGTAACAGAGTGAATTCTGTACATGGAAAATATTTTAAAAAGACCGATTGATTTAGCATAAATAATTATAATAGAAGCCAGAACAACTGTTTTCAGAATTTTTGTCTTTCTCTCTGTATGTTAATTTGTGAGTCAATCACGCGCAATCCTACTGAACAGATTTTGATGAAATTTGGTATGGTAATGTATTAGTTTATCCCCAAAAGTAACATACGAGAAAAAATAAATTCTAATAACTTTTCTTATTATAATATAAGCATATAGTATATAATATAATATAAGCACGTTTAAGAAGATTACTATTTTTGTTTTGTATTATGGTTACAAATTGTATTTTATTTTTGTTCTTTCCCGATTGTCAATCGCTGAATTCTTTGCTTTTCCATTTTCTAAAAATAGCAGTTCGTTTTTAAAATTTAGTCTATTTTTGTAACATCAGGTCCATTTTCGACGTTCTCCTTTTCGTCATTATAATAGTTATAACTTTATATACTCAATTAATGTTCAGAACAGTATTTGGCGCTTTTTCTGAATTAACATTGATATATTTCTACTCATAAATGTACCATCTTTAACTGACGATTCCAAATTTTACGAAATATATTGCTTCCACGACGGGGAGATAAAATATATTTCGTTTCGAGTTATTTTGAAAAGATTTTCTAGTTAGAAAAGCTAACAATTATATAATATTCAGATCAATTTAACGATTATAATAAATAGCTATTCATAGCTAGCGCTGTTTAGTTCCTTGCTATATGCAGCTAATGCTCTTTACTTTCGAACATTCCCGATTCGTTGGTCTCGTACGTCGCCTCGGCATATCCGCCGCCCGGGCCACGGGCGGCGGAGAGCGCACGCGCGCCTAAATTAAAATGAGACGACTCGTAAGAATGTTTACGAGATTCCGCTTAATCGTAAACAAGACACTGGCCGAGGAGCCATTGTCGACCGTTAGCTATATATAAAATGTATTCATATTTTTATCTAAGCAAATAACAATAGCCGAAACGTTTAATACTCTGCACGAGTCTAAGAGTATTTTAGCGAAAAACAAAGATGAAAGTAAAATTTAATGATGTGGAAAAGAGATCGCTACGGAATATTTAAGGAAAACATTTTAGAAACGCGTAGAGTGATAACAATATATTTCTACAAATATAACCTGTGTCACGACGCAACATAATCAAATAGTTTGCGTAAAACTTTACTTGGTATTAAATAAAAAATATTAGGTACGAATTAAACTGTAATATTTCAGAAAGTTTCGGGAAGTTTTAATAAGCGATATAAATGAGACTGGCGAAAATGGGCATGACATTATTTAAATATATTAAAAAAAAGAATAAAAAAGTAAATAAAGTAAAATTAGGAAAATAATAAGAATCAGGAAATAGCAAAAAATAAAATAAAATATTTGACCATGACACAATATAAAAAAACTTATCTTCATAAACACGCATACATTATATTTTTAATATATCAAGCATTTTTGATAACTAATAAAAATAACAATAAAAAGCAAAGGAAGTAGATACAGAATTACTTTTCAGAAACGATTACAGAAAATAACCAAAATCGATAGCTTTTTTTAACATGTAGTCACTGCATAAATTAATTAAAAATATACGCCTAACTATTTCTGTAACGCCAGGCCCATTTACGCCGGTCTTCTTTTGGAATCCATCATTATTACAGCCTACTGGTTACAACCATACAGTATTTACCATCAAAACTAATTACATCTCGAGTGATGTAAAGCAACGAATACTAAAGTCGCAAAACAAATATTACGCACGCAAAGACAAATACTATAAAAATAACTGTTAAGAGTCATCCATACCCAATTATACTGCTAATTATTTAAAATATTTCTTGGAATTAAACAAAAAAAATAAAGATATTAATTAATTTTATCGCGAAATGACTTATGCACAATGAATGAATGCAATCTAGAGGCGAGCGCAGTCGATAAAAAAAGTCATGCAGTTGTGACCACAACTTCGTTATCAAGCGCCGACGACGCTATAATTGGTAGTAAGAATTATGCGAGCTGATTACAATTATAAACCTGCCTTTTTCATGAATATTCCTTTGGCAATATGAGGTAAACGATTATGGACAAGTATAAGCGCGAAAAGTTACTATTATAAACTTAACATGAAACACTCACACAATTACTCCTTCTGACATGTTCATCCTACATGACAAATATTATAAGGACATAAGATTCCCGCTTTACAAAAATGTTTACCAAGGTTTCAGTCTACTGAAATAGTAAATCAATTGTCATTAATACTGTTAGTTTTCTTTATTAGTAAGTCCTATTATAAAATGTATTATTTTGACTAGTTTTTTGTCATAGAGTTACTCCCGTTATCTATCGAAACGGTTGCTTCAATACATGGATATATGTGTTCAATACATGTATATATATATTAGTTTGATATGTATCACAACTAATTAATAAAAAATATGTCACAACCGTTTTTCTGAGAAGTTTTTTGAACATAGAAAGTTGAAAATATTCGTTTAGCAGGAACCTTAAAAATATTAGTTTAACAATTTTAGACGGAGCAAGTTTTATATATAAAAGTTTTTGCTTTCCATAGTAGGGGGCATCTGAAAATTCTAAAGATATTTTTAGAGATACAGTCGAAAATGTACAAAAAAAATTTATCAACCCTTCTATCTTCGAAACTGATAAAGTTAAAAAAGGAAAAAGGTTTATTTACTAAAATCGTACTGGAAAACTGAAGCGATAATTCTAATCTGACAGTTTTTCTTGAGAAATTCACGATATTTTTACGCCTGTGAATGATATACTACGGAAATATTTATAAGCTGAAAAATTTTAAGTCATATGGTGAAAATAAGTGTCCCACAGTAGACACTTCTTTCCCGCTACCTTCCTAATGTGAACGTCTTATGATCTGAGGAACAACGCCCTTGTTTTCGTTTAGCGGTCTCTACGCCAAAACTTTCCTGCTCCATCTGCCATCAATTTCACAGCTGACATGACCAGCCCAACGCCATTTTCTTCGTGTAATAACGCGCATTAACGTCGAATAGTTTGGAATATTTCCGAATTTTGGTACTTCAAATCACGTTACGAAGTGTAGTCATTAATATTTTTGTCGCCATTCTTTGGGCTACTCTCAGATGTCAATGTACTGGGGGGTATGTAGTCATGCACCGTTCCATTGGCAAGTCAGGTAGAAAGCATTGTCCTTAGGTTAGACGATTGAGGTCGATTGGTATCTTTATACTCTTAAAGATTTCAGAACAGTTTATTGAAGGCACCCCCAACCCAAATTGAAGTGGCGGTCTATTTCACATTTTTGGTTTCAAGAGCAGTAGGCTGGTCAAGGTAAACGTGCCGGTCTATATTCTTACCGTCGACTAAAATCTACGGTCTGGTCTTCGCACGCATGGTAATGCTACGCCATGTACAAGAGCTACGCCATGTACAAGAGCTACGCATCGTAGAGCCCTCGTACCATTGCATAGAAATACAATGTATATTTAAACTTTTCTATGTATTTGAGTAAGTACAGAAATTTCGCAATGGGAATTCTAGTCGTACTGAATAAGTTTTGTTATGACTATCGCTTATTTAAATTTTATTGTTAACTCATTAATAACCTCTGTTTTTTTACAAACATTACAATACAAATATTAAAATGTGTTTTTAAACAACTTTTCGAACATTTAAACTATTGTAATCCGATAAAGCCCGTCAACTAAATTATACATATTTAGAAAAAGAACTATATAATCTCATATAATATGTAAAAACTAAGTTTAGATCAATATTTAATATAATTCATATTCATCTGTGCAACGAAATAAAACAAACCAGTAAACTTTTCTTTGGCCACTTAAATAATATCATTAGGTTTCAAATACACACTTTTTTAATCTTTCAGTTTATTATTGATAATTACATTATTATTGATAATTACTTAAATAATATTATTATTGATAATTACTTAAATAATATCATTTTGTTTCAAATACACACTTTTTTAATCTTTCAGTTTATTATTGATAATTACATTATTATTGATAATTACTTAAATAATATCATTTTGTTTCAAATACACACTTTTTTAATCTTTCAGTTTATTATTGATAATTACATTATTATTGATAATTACTTAAATAATATCATTTTGTTTCAAATACACACTTTTTTAATATTTTGCTTTATTATTGATAATTTATAATGGAGGCAAAAGTTCATAAGTCTTGGACCCTGATGTTACAAGAGTAAAAAGTGATATTCTTAAAAAGTAAAAATTAAAAAAAAAAACTCATTAAAAGTTTTATTTAAATCATCAGACAAATGTAAAATCTTGTATTTTATATATTTCATAATGGTTTTTAAATGCTGTTTCTACAGAACTATCTGAACCAGACAAAATGAAATTAAGTGCATGTTGTGTCTGCTTGTATTCTCCATATTACTAATTCATGAAATTCACAGAGCCGACAGGGTCGAACAAAGTCGCGTAAAAATAGAAAGAACGAAAAACATCCATTTTGACAACAACAGAACGAATGTCAATATCTATTAACAATTTATTTTTAATTACTTTAGGCAATGACTACGAATGAAAAAAAAAACATTAAGAAATTTTAATAGTCTAAGAAGACCACCAATCTCAAATTCACTTGTCTTTATTAGTCCTAAAGCCTTCGAAAATAAATCTTTACAACACTAAAATATATCTTGCTTATTAAAATAATATTCAAATATTATTAAGAAGAAATAAGTGGCGAAAAAAAGGCACTAAGTAAAATTTACGATCGATTATAAAAACACTGATAAAACAGCTGCCGCGAAGAGGCACAGAAGGTGAGCGCGGTGTCACCTACTAGCTGCGAGCGAGATGTTACCAGCGACATGCTTCGCGCTTTGCCAGCAGTATAGTGACTCATTTCTATGAGTGTGAAATATTAAACGAATAAAATTATTTAAATTTCGGCCTACTCCTGGATTAGGTGTAGACAAGCAAGTTTTGTAGCTACGCCAAAACTGCTCCCAGGAAAGACAAGTTTCGTCAGAAAAGATTCGACAGAAAAGTTTCGTTACAATGCGAAACGCAGACCCGTTATGAATTAGTCCGACGATAATCGAAGGAAATAGAGCGCATGTTTTTTAATACATCAACGCACGCATCCTACAATAGCAAATCAGAAAGACACAGACCGACTTTCGCTCATCCGACGTTAAGGTAGAAAAACATAAAATATAGGAATGAACACGCCAAAGATGTTGTAAAGCGAGTGTGAGCGCATCTTCCAACATCTTTGAAACACGCACTAAACGGTGACGGCCGACATTTACTCGGCGGCGCTCCGGTCTTCACTTTTGCGGTAAGTCGGTAAAAATTCGGCCACCAACCCTTGCTCTCTACAAAAGTCGTTTGTCTGCGTTGATTTCTAGGGTACTTCAAAAGCAAAAAAGAAAACCTTATAGGAACCCTTCGTTCTTTGTCTTTCAAAATGTTAAGAACCTTTTTCTCAAAAAAGCGTGGAGGTATCAAGTTGAAATTAATATCAAATACTTAGGTCCACAGTTCCTTAGAACTGTAAAAAATTAAGCTTCCAAGTCAACGCAATTAAGAAGAATATGGTCTATTGATGCCAGATATTTTGACACTTGCAATTAAATCAAAATTTACTGGGTACTTCCCGTTGACCATCATGAAATTTGACAAGAAGCAAAGTCTCCCAGCACAATTGTAGTTAATTGTAGTTATATAACATAAAAAATATTTCTTTTAAATATAGGGTTGTAAAAGATATAGTAGATATTACATTTTCATTCTAAAAAATTAAAATTTTATAAATAGTTTAATAGGAATATTATGTAACCTTAAATGTTTATAAATAACTCGCACTACGAGGTTCCGTACACATTAGACATTTATAAACATTACGTAAACGTGGTTCCATTCGTACTGACGGGTTTTTTTTGTAATTTCTTAATACGGATGGCACGAAACTGTGAAAAAAAGTTATTTAAAGAACAGTAGCCAAATCTTGAAAATTTAGAAAATATTCTGTTGGTCGCCAAACAGAATATTTCTACTTGTTCCCCAAACCATGAAGGTATCCTTATTTTATTATTGCAGCATGAGAGCATGAGCACGAGAATTCTGCCACTTACCTTCAAGTACATTGACTTCTAATTTTTAAAATGTTATGTAGTAAGTGGCCCTGGATATGCGTTATAGGAGATCAAAATAACTCTTTACATAACCTTCCAAAATCGCTAGACAAAAGTGGGTTATTTATTAGTTTCCTTTCTAACAAATCAACATAATTAAATGAAACTACGTGATGTAGTATTATTTCTACTTTCTTTAAGTTCTTTACCGCGACCTAGGTTCCGTTGTATTACAACAGGTGGCCTATTAGCAGAGATTGAAGAAAGTGCTCATGCTCTCATGCTGCAACAATAAAATAAGGATAACATCATGGTTTGGGGAACAAGTAGAAATATTCTGTTTGGCGACCACATGAACATGTACTTGGATAAAGTTTCAAGACTTGTACTCGGATAAAGTTTCAAGATATCTTTGCTAATAGCCCACCTGAAGGTGTAATACAACGAAACCTAGGTTGTGGTAAAGAACTTAAAGAAAGTAGAAATAATACTACATCACGTAGTTTCATTTAATTGTGAATAAAGATACATTATTAAAATCATATTGTATTTAGTAATAAATTAAATGATAAGTATAGTTCAGAATACATCTGATGCCTTTATCTAATTATCGGTAACAATTATTTTTCTACAGAAATTGCATTGTATATTTCATATCCAAGTACAAAAGATTGAACAAGGCGAATCGTTGATTAAAAAAATATTTGTTTCCACAATCGTAATAATAAGGAAGCAATTATTGTAATCACAGTTACAACGTAATTATTTAACTAGTTGAGACCAATGTCAAAGCTTATTGTACTCTACATACAGAGCTGTAATGGAGTGCCTTCCTATTTATGAATGTGTCATATCCTACATATTAATTCATTTGAAATCTTCGCTTAATACACGAAGTTAGTTTTATTCGTTTTAATAAAAATTTAACAGTTACCTCCAAT
This sequence comes from Druceiella hillmani, assembly GCA_039881145.1. Lineage (NCBI taxonomy): Eukaryota > Metazoa > Arthropoda > Insecta > Lepidoptera > Hepialidae > Druceiella > Druceiella hillmani. The sequence goes on from JAYKKI010000029.1 coordinate 19,527,592, forward strand.
TTCACTTTTGTAACATAAACACACACAATGCTTTAAAACTATTTAAAGGACCTTTGGTTTTTTTTAATGATTGCGGAAAATGTTGGAAACACAATATATAGTGGAGATAAATGAGAAAGGCATTTATTTTAATTTGAAGAACGGAAGCCGTATTTCGTTTTTCAATGTTTGTGTATGCAATGCGACTAAAGCCCATATGCACCACAAACGGTCAGACCTATCACTTGGAGTTACTGACAGTTAAAAACATATTTTTGTGTCTCGTTAACCGCCAGTCGAGTCGAAACAAAAGACTGCTTTACCGACCGTACCCTATTGTATCTAACTCCTAAAGTATCGATAAAAATGACGTTTTTAACTGTCAGTAAATCCGATTGCGAGTCTGATGTGTGTTGCATACAGGCGTAAGATGTGATCGGTCACACATGTAAAAGGTAAGTTAATGCCGAGGTTGGGCGTTTAGAGAAATAGGTTAAAATAAAAATATAATTGCACATATTTTGAAATTAAAGTTTTATAACAATTCGTATTCTCGAATATTGATCCATGAAACATTGACTGCCTATTTTCATACCGTTTCAGCCGCATATAAAGTTAATTTCATCTATCCATCAATTTGTATAAACATGAATATTTTCAAGAAATGGAAAATAATTTTACATAAAATATGAAATCGTTAAAAACGGATCTAGCGTTGTAGAAATAGAATAAAATAAAAAAACCTGTCTTTTTTAGATTATAATTAACCAAATAATTCATTGATTGAGAATCAGGGAGGGACAAAAAATGAAATATTATTTATAATCATAATGCAAAACAAAAAAGCTATCATCATAAACGTGCATATATTACGTATATTTTTAATATATCAATAATTATTAGAAGAAGCACAAATAACGATACCGTTCGTTTTTTAAATGTGTAGCCATTGTCTAAAGGAATTAAAAACAAACTGTTAACTGACATTAACTGGGTTTTCGATTTGTCGCATTGTTCTCAGGCCAAAATTTTCGTTTATTAATTTTACGTGGCTTTTCCGATAATCCTGTCGCACCTGCGTGTCTCATGAATTAGTGTGTTACATCTATAGAACATAACAGGTCACGATCAGCACTAATATTTCTTATCATGTTGTTCCAAAGACTTTCATAAAAATATCATTTATAAACTGTTCCTAAAATAAACTGACTTTCATAAAAAAATCTATTAAACGTGAGTAAAACTTCGTACTACGAGGGTTCCGTACAAATTGCAGGCATTCGATACATAGTATTTCTATAAGACCATTTACAAAATTTTAATTTTTCAGTACTTAAATGTATTGCCTGCTACATCTTTCACAGACGCATATTTGAAAAAAAAGTATAATTCTGCATAGAATAAGAAATCATTGGTTTTTGGATTTTTCCCTTTACTCGTGTACTAAGAACTCTCATCATGTAGACTCTCAATATTGTAGTCTGACCGGAAGTATCTTACATATTTTGATGATAAATATTGTCATTAAGAATAAAAATTAATTATGAATAAATATTATCTGCTATATCTTCCATAGGCGCATATTTAAAATTATGTATAATTCCATACATAATTATAAATAATAGATTTTCCCCTTTACTTGTGCACTAAAACTCTCAGTTCAAGATTTTAGCTCGACCGGAAGGACCCTACAGGTTTCCATGATCAGTGCGTAGTCAGATCAGAGAGTAAGACTACGGCAAAAATAAGAAAAAAGACTCTTTAAAGGGCCATAACCTTTTGTTACATTAACCAAAAAAAGAAATTTTACAGCAATGTAAGGTTACAGGATATTAATTTCCATTTGAACCGTTTCTGAGAAAAAGGGCTTTAACAAACAAATGAACAATTAAGTGATTCTGTAAGGATTCCGTTTTTTATTTTGAGGGACAGAACCGTAAAAACGAACATACATGTTGTATATCTTGAAAATGACATGTAAGAAAAACATAATTTGAGGACACTTCGATATGCATATGTCTAAAAAGAACCATGACTTTCGATGATGCAAAATTCTTCTAATTGGACAGTGTCAAATATTCCTGTCTATAAAAAACTAAGAAAAGAAATTAGAGAAAAAAAAATGAAAAATCTTTGACAACTTTAGAGATCTACGAAAGTGTACAATGAACAAGATTGCGAAACTTCGTAATCAATTAAAATAAGACGCTCCATCCTCGTGTTTTATAGAGTTTATTTTTGTCGGGTTGTCATAGACGTCATTGAGTGCGACACCGGAAACGCATAGAGGAAGTGAATATCCCATTTTTTCAGCCCCCGCCAGAAAAAAGTGTAAAAACAACTGTGGCAGTAGCCTATCTGAAGCGAATAGAGGCAAAACTGCCACCGGATCAAATTGCTGGCAGCGATGAACCAAAACTTGCATTTTTTAAGTCAAACTTTGTTTGTTGCCGAAACGTCATCAATGCCGTCGTACGCACTGATGACTTTTCAAAAATAAGCATACCATGTTTAACTCATGCCTACCAAATAGAGACTTCGCTCTGACATATTGTTTTACGTATTAAAAAAAATTAAATGACGCATAATATTCGATAATTCTAATCAAATTATGCGCGAGCACATTTACATTCGGGTCAGGAAAAGTCAATGTATGCTGTTAGTATGCGATATTATTATTATTGAACTAATTATGTACGGTAGATTAAAGTTTGTAAATAATAATGACAACATCCAAAATTATTATTTACAAGCTCTAATTTACCGTTCTGATAGGTATTTTATAATTAACAAGAGCTAATACCCTTATTGTATCAATAGAATAAATAGTACTGTCGTTAGTGACGGATTTAGATCTGGGCCTAGGGCAGCAATATTTGGAAGGCGGAAAAATTATTAATACGTGTAATTAGACGTTACAAGAAAGGTGGCATATCAGCACGGGTCTAAAACGCAATCGCAGATAATCCACCACTGACTGTCGTAGTCGACTGTGAAAACTAAGGTAACAGTGACGATAATACAAAAATATACGGCCAATTTGAATTTTTATGAAGCTACATATAAATAAATATCTGCATAAAAAGTAACAAAACATTATAACAGAAACACATACATACACACAAAATTACATAAACAAACGCACGTGAAATCACATCCAAGCACAAGCTTATGTGATCCAAAGGAAGTTTAACGAATGTAATCGTTTCCATAACAATGGCCAAGGTTGATATGGAACATTATTCATGTGAGATTCGAAGTATTTCCTAAAATAATTTTAATGGCCTTTACATAAATTTGTACTAAACGACGAAAAGAAATAAATGAATCCGTTTAAATAGGCCATTCCATTTATTTATCACTTTGTTTGTATATTCCTAATATATGATATTAAAATGAAGGTATCTATGGTGAATAGTTGAAAGTAGCTCTCAAATTTCCAAGTTCTATATGAAGTTATATCAAGGAAACCTCATTCTATAAAAACATACATAAATGCACAAAAAGCATGGAACTACGAACCCCCCTCTAATAAGAATCCAAAGCAACTTTCACGGTGGATAACGAAAGTGATACTTATATCACTTCCCCGTACGAAGTACATATAATTCGAAATTCAAATAATTCTTGTCTTAGTTTTTCTCTTATTCATGAACTTGCAAATAGAAAAATCGAGAACGAAAAAGACTATTATCGTTTCGCCCCGACTAACCTTATCTCCTTCTATTTTTGATGGCGTCTCTAGTATGTCCACCGTGTGCTAACGAGGCAGTTCCTCTATGGGACAAGGGGGCCAAATTCGGTAACAAAAACAAATAGGTTTGTTGGTATTGCCGATAAAAGAAATAAGATTTAAATTAATGCCAAATTCTATTAAAGTTGCTTAAAACATAGAGAAATATAATATTGTTTGAAAAGAATAAAAATATTTGATTACGACTACGACTTAATCTTTAAATACACAGGTTTTAATTTTTTATATACTGTAAATATATAAACCATAACTTAAAAACTTCATGCCAGAGTTTAAAATTCCTATGTCGATTGAAAGCGTTCTAGGTCTTTGATGAGTGAGCCACTGTTGAAAGTAGGGATTTTCGAATACCAATATCCTAAGAACTATTGGAACTACGTACAAAAATCAAGATTGTAGACAAATAAAATTACAAGTCTGTAAATTAAATGAAGTTTGAACTGTAGTAAGGTTGAAAAATTAAGTCAAAATGGTTTGTGTGACTTGTTACACGGTCAGTGTCAGTCTTTTTAGGGTTCAGTATCCAAAGGCTGCCAATGGGATCCTATTACTAAGCCTCTGCCGTCCGTCTGTCTATCACAGGACTATATCTTTTGAACACTTGAAATTTTCACAGAATACGTATTACTATGGCCTCTATCACCACAACATTCCCGGGGAGGGGAGTGGGGAGCGGATTCCATACAAGAAATCTTAAATAAATGCATTTTTACAAAATATAAGTAAATAATTCAAAACTCCAATTGTGAAAAGGATGTATTATAGGATGAAACAAAATATGATATAATAATAGAAGTAATTAGCCATTTTCCTATAGATTTTTATGGATCGCCTGTTGCTATAGCATCTATCTTGTTATGTACCAAAGAATTGTGTTAATATTGTGTTGTGGTACGGAACCCTTCGGGTGCGAGTGCGACTCGCACTTAGCCGCTTTTATTTCTTTTCATATAGAAGTGTCCAGTAAGTCATGAACCAACCGAAAAAGGGAGGCAGGCCAAGCTATGAAAAGGTTACTGACGAAATTTGACCTTAATAAAAATCTCTTAGTTTTCGAGATATAGACACTTTTTTCAAATTGGTAAAAAACATTACTCTGCCTCGATCTTTTGGACGCCACGGCTACAAATTAAGTCTGATTGTTAATTTTTTGTAATTAAATATAGCTGAGTAATATGTCTTTTGAATAAATTAAAATATTTTACGACAACTAATACAGTTCTCTCAAGAAAAATTCAAGAACGTACGTTTTAAGATTTTGTAATTTTCATAACCTCATTTTCGACTGTTTGTGGTGAAAAAATGTACTACATAGAACTGGCAAATCGTTTGGAAAATTGGCGCATGTAATACAGAAATTACAGTGATCAAATATTATCGATTTTAACTACAAAAAAAAGATTTTCATATTTAACCATAGAAGGCGCCCATCATGAGGTAACTACACTGTGTTTAAATTTTCACGTAAATATTTTCTTTAATTTTTTTGGTGGAAGCTATTAAATACTCCTTAGAAACAATAAAAGTAATTTAAGGTCAAAAAAAATAAACATTTCTTCAAAAAATTAAGTTTTTATATTTTATTAACAACAAATCTGTTTGAAGATTACCTGCAATTGGCTCTAATATAAGTGGGACAACAAAGCAATAGAAGTAAATTAAGGTAAAAACAATTTTAATTGTGGTTAAAAATATTCAAAGCAATTTCAAGTGCACTAACAAAAGTCACTGTGCACTTAGTGCACTTAGCAAAAGTTTCAAGTGCACTTAGCAAAAGTTACTGACCTTTTATAAATTTTTTTTAATGGTGCCACGTCAGGAGTAAATGCACGAGTACGAGGAATGATACAGATGTGTTGTTCTTTTGGATGTAATTTAAGAAATAATTCGAATTTTGTAATTTTTCGAAAAAAGCTGATAAAATAATCAACGAGGTTGAAATCCGGCGAACGTGGTGGCCAATGGATGGTTCTTCCTCGACAGCCTTTAATTTTCAAACTTCCTTGTCAGCCCGGTGGTTGGTCCCTCCGTCATCAGCTTGGTGAACGGTTTCTCCTCCTCAGTCTCTACTTTTCATCAGCCTTATACGTTCAAGAATAAAAGTGGCCGCAAAAATTATAATATTGTTTATGAAGCATGAAGGCAAGAGCCATAAAACAATTCCACGACAGACTTTGCATAACAGAATTTCGAACTAAACGATTTATAAATTTAAAAAAATGTTAAGTAATCTTATCAGCTTTCTCGTAAAATTAAATAATTTGAAAAAAATTTAAACAACACATAAATGAATAACACGTACGTATCTTTTCTCGTACTCGTACATTTGCTTCTAACAGTGCAACATTTAAAAAAAATATGATAAAAATGGCAGCAACTTACCAAAACTTGAAATGAAGTTTTAACTTTGAATATTTTTAACATAATTACAATTGTTTCTAAATTTTTTCTTGAGAACTAATACGTTGTTGCAAAATGTTTCAATTTATTCAAAAGACTTATTACTCAGCTGTACTTAACTACAAAAAATTACCATTCACACTTAATTTGTAATCATGGCACCCAAAAGATCACGGCAGAGTAGTGATTTTTAAAAAGTATCTATATCTCGAGAATTAAGAGATTTTTATTAAGGTCAAATTTTGTCAGTAACCTAGTCATAGCCTGGCCTACCTTCCTTTTTCAGTTGGCCCATGACTAGCGGGACATCTATATAAAATGAAACATGAAATCATGCTGTGTATTACCGTTTTCTTAACTCGCATAAGCCAAATATTGTTTTTCGTAGTATCCAAAAGGACATTATTGCATTCCAGTACTAAAAAAGAAATAGATTATAGCAATCAGAAAAGACGAATACAAATCAACTAAACTTATACTCTCACGAAGATTTTTCATGTCTAGAAGGCAATCATAAATAATAAGTGGTTTTTTTGTGGATCGCGTAACAGGTAACAACTATTAAGAGCAGTTAAAACATTTGTTATAATTGACGTAACAGGTAAGTATACCACACTCAAATGTACTCTGTATGCACGAACTTATTCCTGAGGTTTGTCTTCGTGAGGTTTGTCTTCGTACCTATCGTCAACGGATTCAGCCCGGGAAAATTTCTTAGATATAGGTAAAAGCTAGAAGCCCCATCATTCATATGACAGTGTGAACTGATTCGGGAATATGCTAATGGTGACGTATTTCCACAAGAACTTTATTTTAAAAAAGGGCAGTCAAACAGAAGTAGCTGTGAAAAACTAATATATAATAATTTGATACAAACACGAAATACAAACAAGCTACTTATTTAAGCTAATAGTACAATGAGTAAAACTATGCTTAAAAGCTTGATAAAAATTGAAAAAGTTATCCGCAGTGCAAAAACTAATAAATAATCATTTAATACAAAGACTGAATAAAAACAAGCTAGGTTAAATAAGTAACCTAGTAATATAATATGTAAAAAAGTACTATACTAGTACCATTGCTATAAAAGTAAAAACATATATAAAATATTTCCACTTTACTCATTTACTGTTATTAGTTTACGTGACTTTCCATTTTTCCTTCAAATAGAGTCCCTTTTTTGTCACGCTCTTCACTTTTCTTTTATTACCTCGTCTCTTAACTCTTACTATCGTAACACTGCATGCTTTACTGATTTTTTTTAATTACTATGGATATAAATCACGTAATTTAGTAGAAAAAATCATACTACTGATCTACTTACTGTGGCGCCTCCTCGCAAGATAAAATTCACACTACTCCACTCCCCATTACGTCCTGCAAACAAAACAGAAAACCGACACTTTACAAAAAGTACATTGAATTTATTGCGCATTTTTTTTGTTTTTCGATAGAATGATTTATTGTCCTGTCACATGACATAATCTGTACTATAATCTTTAAACATTTTATCGTACGATTTCAAAAATATTCTTTATCTTAAAAACGTCCATAGAATTCAATGGTCATATTTTTACACAGAAAATGGCAGCGCAATAGCTACTGAGCCCCTTTTGAATGTTTATCGGTATAATTTTATTGTTTTGCAATGCTACATATATACATATCGAATAAATTTAAAAAATCTTAGCATACATGTTTTTGCGATAATGTTGTTTTATAACATTTTCCCTGTAAACTCCGCGTATGCAACCATGTACACGTAATCGATCAAAAATAGTCGATTATATATAAGAAGTTCACATCCCGATATAGCCAAATAGCACTTGAGATATATGATGTTTTCCTTCTTTTGTTTTTTTACCACAAAAACACATATTATCCTGTTATAATACAATAAAAACATAAATATTCTCTCAGTCTACACTAACTATGAAATAAACGTTTAGTTTTTATTGATTGTTTTTACTGATTATACTATTTTTGTTATTATGGTTCTTTTCCAAGAATTTTATCTTGTTTAATGTGTAATGACTTGAGCGTAATTTATTCAATGACGAAGTTTGTGCTCAACGGAAAGAACTATATTTTTAATAAATATTATCCCCGTATGCAATAATTTGTTGAGGAAAAAAATTACGTAATGCGCGAAGAAAGTAAAAAACGGAAGTCGGTTAAACTTTGACATACGTAATCGAATATATTCTGTTAAAGAATATACAATAAAAAGTAACTTTGCAATTACTATTGGCAATTTAATAACGTTTCTGGCCAAATAGTGCAAAAAAGGCAAATTTAAGAAAGTATGAAATACTTTTAACGTTCTAAGATTGCGTTGAATGTTACTATTTAATAAAAAAAACAACAACGCGTCGTCAACGCAAATAATGTAGGGTTCCGTACCCATTGTTAGATTAATATGAGGCACGTATTTAACAAGTATTTAGATTATAACTTACAGCATTAACAAATAATTTTGAAGCTTTATAACTCGGGAATGAAGCGTGATGTATTAAGACACTTGTAGATATTTAAGGCTATATAAAATTTCCATTAAACAATTTAGAAATATTATTTTTTCCCAACGTAAAGATATTTTCTACTATAACTTTCACAGACGTAAAGACATAGTGCATATTTCAAAAATTGTAAGATCTAGGCTAATCGCTACAATTTTCCTATAATAAAGTAGTATGACTTTACCAACACTGTTATTTTTTTTTTATTTTTGGTTCAGTAGTTTGGGAAATAAATGCAGGGAATGCTCGAATTTCGCATATTTTTTAGAAAATCTTCAAATATGCAATTTAAAATGATTTTTTTGTATTCCTTATAACAAGCTCTTTCAAATGATACCCCACACGGTATATAAAATGTAAAAAAATTAGAACCTTATTAAAGAGGCGGGAGGGGTCTCTTTAATACTTACGTGAATTTTTCCAAAGTTAACTAGCGTGAAAAATATATAGATTAATAAGATGTATTACTATGGCAAATTTAAAGTTGCTACGTCGCAATGTTTCTGAGAAAGAGGGAGAGACAAATAGACACGTGGGTAATCTTATAAAGGTTCCGTTTATCAGTTTGAGGTACGGAACCCTGAAGTTACATCACATGTTTGATAGTATTTTGAAATATATACTCAACGATATCCGTTTTAATGGTGAAGACGACAAAAGATCGAAATGTCCACTTTTCTTACTTATAAGGAGGTAGGGGGAAGGGAATACGACATTCTCGCTGATTTAAAAAACATTTTCCTGTCAAATTTCCAATCAAAATATTGTGAAATGTGCGAGTCACAAATCGGCAATGAAACTAAGTGTCTAAGGACTCCTAATGATGACAGAATCCTAGATGAGATGTTACTTGCGAATTTAGGAATCCTGGTGATTTTTACATTTTCGTATAAATGACTTAGTACTTATAGTAACTTGGACAATCATTTTTTTTAAAACTCTATGAAATTTTGCTAATCGTAAATCGCTAATGATTCACACACGGTATTTCTGTCTTTCATAAAAAGTATTTAGGGATTCCGATCAAAGCACATATTGAGGGCAAGCCACATCTCTTTGTAATTATTTTAATATTTTTCTAGATACTTTTTTTAGAAATGTAAATTCCAATACATTCATTTCAGTCACGTCCTTCTAATACACAAAACCTGCATAATATAAGCATTCCCGCTCCCCTTTAGGCACCAGCAACCGCCTGGGACAAGATCTGCAGACGTAGCGCGGTGGAGGTCTCGCGGGTGGCGACCTATTTCTATTCTCAGCTTGGGTCCGTGGGACACCATACGGCATGAAGTACGTCTAACATATGGTGCGGGTAATTACTTCCCTCAGTCTCTTTATGAATTTACAATGTGTTATGAATAACAATTGCAAAATTAATAACAACTTAAAAATGGTCGTCGGTTGACATGTACACGGTTGGCGTTGTACAGGTTGTCGGGGTATAAGTGTAGGAAAAGGTGAATTTTATTTTTGCAGAGGATTCAGCAGTCAAGGCTATGAGGTACTTTAGGAAAGTGGTAGTTAATTTGTTTTGTTACTCTTAATCTATAAGTACATATTAAATAATAAATTAATGAGGAAGAATTTTCGTTTAGTGGTTGATGTTTGCTGACATAATTCATGGTGTCTGAGAGTCTTACCGATGCTCCACTGTACAGATTTGCTTGGTTTAGGCTCAAGCAGGTAAAGTCTAAATTAAAACAAATTAAACTAATAATTAAGAAAATAATTTGAAAATATGGTACCCAATTATACCTTTTACTGTCTGCTTCACGCCACACACATTAACGATTTGTGAAAAAAAAGTTAATCTGATATCAAAATAATCAGATGAATCAGGTTAGATGAATACCGAGAGGATTAAAACGTCAAATGTAACGTTAAAATGTCGTGAAAATAGGAAGTCACGCCTAACATTATACGTGCTATTGAATGAGGCGAAATTCACCATACGACAGCGACTGACAGAACAATGGACTTCTACATGTTCTCTTGCAGATTTTCCTCTCACGACGTTCGTAAAGATAAAGATTGTTCACGTAGCATCTACATCGACCGCTTCATAAATCACCGATTACGAAAAGAGAAATTAGTATAATTTTATGATTATAACGATTTAATATAGAGAAAGTTGTGTCGACATCCGCAACTTTGCTATAGCACCGTGTCATTTTCAATGCGAGGATGGGTAAGAAATGCTATTACACTTGAGCGGAGGTCAGACTGTCATTATTTTTACAGATATTTTTTTTAATTTCAAAATTTTTTTGTGGTTGGATCGATCTTTATTCTCAAATTCTATATATGGACTGCTATATGCGCCAATATTGATTCAAGGTTTGTGATTATTTAAAATTTAAAAAATCATTACGTAAGAAGTTTTTATTAATTTAGTTTTGTTATGGAGAAAAAAATATTATCAAATTTGCCCATTCAAAAAGAGACAAAATCACACGTGATGTTCTGATATAGAATATGGCTTAAAAAGTAAACTTTAGATCGATCTTCTGGTATAAAGAGACGATAGCGTAAATTTGGATCTCTAATATTTTTTGCAACGCGTCGGATAAGCAGAGGTGAGTTGACATTCCCAGAAAATATTGAGATGAACTGACAATATTTTCAACATTCTGTTTTCAAATTTTCGAAAGATTTCGATTTTCAAACTATATTTTGTTTTACAGAATTGTGCTAATTTTATAATAAAAAAATTCGTGTCTTTGCTTTTTAGAGTTTGGCACAATGGTTTGTTTGTTTATCATGAAACTTTTACAATGGTATAGCTTTCGGAAAAAATATATTTTTTAAATGTCGTAGTTTGCCGGGCGCATTTTGAAGTTAAATAAGACGGAATCGTCATAGCGATATCGACATGATATTTGGAAAACTTGTACATGAAACAATGAAACGTACAATTCTGCGTCCGACCAAATCACCGAATAGATCAGTAAATCGTAGAGAACACCAATTATATATTAAACGTAAATAATACATCTGTATTGGTTATTTATGGTTAATAAATTAAATTGATGTATCTGTCTGTGCTTTTTTCAGCTTTTAAACACTTTTTTCGGGTGCGCGCGCATACCATTATTAAAACGAATTAAATTAAAAAGAAAACTCTCTACCTATTTGTATAAATGGATTTAACTCGAAAACTGCTTAAGCTATCGAATTTTACACAGGCTATAGATAGTAAATTTGGAACCAGTTTCGATTATGTTTCATTGTGATATATCAAACGATTATACGGAATATATCCGCCACACAGATGGTGGGCAGCGGTGGGCCATAGAAAGGAGCGGAAGCGGGCGGGGGAACGGCGGAAGGGGACGCAAACCGACCCGCACAGGAATTAAACTAAAATAATTATTTGTGACGAATATAGGAGCCATAAAACGAACGCATTACTGCATTGCACTGGCATTTCAAAATCGCAGAATGCGCACACGGTTGACAGGTACCGTAGTTATTATATAAAAATGCTATCAAAAATAAATGCAGTCATAAATGCAAACCGTCTAAGGAAATGCAGTGATAAATGCAAACCATCTAAGAAACACAGCCGTCGCTCGAAAACAATAGAAACTTTGATTATATGTTTGTCAATACCAGTGCAGTATTTTGTCGACAGAAAATAGTAAACGCTATTGAATGTAAAGAGGTTTTGTTACAAGTGAATATGAGATTAGATTTTTGAAAAACCAAACACTGTACTGCTTAGGACGTGAAACATCTAATGGCGCGTTTGAAAGGAAGTTAAAACATTCTGATAGAACGTCCCGTCTTGCCATTCGGCCAGCCTCGTTTCTTGTCGGTTCTTTCCGACTTAATTCGGCTAGTTTCGCATCTTGTCTGTTATTCGGCCAGCTTCGTGTCTTGTCAGCTCTTTCCGACTTAACGTTTCTCTTTCTACTACACTACACGCTGCTTTACGTATGCGTTAGTGTATCACCGTTGTTTCGTATTTACTAACGTTGACAACTTGACTCGATTATATCGGTGTATTGCATTAAACTGTCTTAAAACGTTAAAAGCGTTTATTAATTGAAAATATGAGTTACAGTGATATCGAAAGTGACAGTGAAAAAAAATTATACGTTTCACATCAGCCAGACATCCCATGACGGCTCGATTTTTTTTATGAATTATTAATATTGAATATATTTGGCGTTCATTTTGTAGAAATTCATTATTTACAATTAAAATAATTACGTGATGTAGTATTATTTCTACTTTCTTTAAGTTCTTTACCACGACCTAGGTTTCGTTGTATTACAACATCTTCAAGTGGGCTGCAATTAGCTGAATCTTTGAAATAATAATACATCACGTAGTTTCATTTAATTGTGATGAATTATTAAAATGGTTTGATATAACACATTACACCATATTAAGGCATTGTAAATAAATTTGATCGACTGCAATACGTACGCTATGGTGACTTCGGAAAAATGAGAACAGTGTAACCAGCTATTTATTAATTTACCACCAGATGGCACTTGCGACGTCTTGCACGATCCCCGTAATCGGTTAGTTCCGCTAAATTAATATCGTCAGACGGGTTTTGGCGCAGTGCGAAATGTAGCCGTCGCCGCACCGCTCCCCGGCCGAGCGCGCCGACGAGACACGGCGGCGGCATCAAAAATATTCCCGTTACGACTGCCCAACCTACTCGCCATGTCTAAATGCGATGTTTACGTATGTCAAAGTGGATCGTTTTTATTTTGGAGACGCTCCCAAACCTTTTCGTCTTGCAGATAGACTTCTCAAGGCTGTGGTTTTATACCAAGAGTTCAAGCAATAAAAATGATTGCTTTAAGTATCTCAGATGAAAAATAGAAGAAGAAAGAATGAAAGCACTAAGCAAAGAGAAAATGGCATTGTGAAGTGGAGGACTGCCAATACAGAAGATTAATATTAAATTGAGAAAACAATATGCATATATTTTCCCAAAACTAACGAACTAACGTCAAAAAAATTGCTGAAACGTCTTTCCTATTAATTACGTCAACGATTGTTTTTTTTTGTAATTTTCCTGGCAATTTTTTTTTTTTTTATTTATTTTATAGAATCAGCACCTATTAAGTCTAATCTCATAGTAAATACTATGAGATTAGATTTAATAGGTGCTGATTCTATAAAATAAATCTTTATGGTACTTCGTTGTTGAACAAAAAGGTTAAAAATATTAAAAAAAATAATATTTACTTTAGTTAATACAAGCTATCATTGTTACGAAGGAGATTTTCAATATATATTAACATCTCTCAGATCTGTCGATTAATTTATTCATACACTAAAAATGTTTTCTCTTTGTCCTGAAAATAAGTTGAAATTGCAGATTTAATAACCACTTAATCATTGCCAATTTTTTTTCCCACGAAACTCCTTTTTCATTTTTGGGAAAAAATATATTCGTAATGGATCAAGTCGGGTGAAAATAGGCTATTGCGATATTTGAAAGTCGTGCTGGTGGAGACCAGCCATCGCTACATTGCTCTTCTCTACAAATGCATTGTTGGTCAAAAGCAGCACACTTTTCGCTAATTTCCCCCGCCTTTTCTCCTTCAATGCTGCTCCAATAGACTAGCGTACTACTATCCTGTTATAGAAATACCCTTGCCCTTGGACTCAATGAGCAGGATACTCTCTGTGTTCCAGTAATTCGTCGCCATGGCTTTTCCGGTCGATTGCGACACCTTGAACTTCTTAGGGGGTGGAGTATGTTTTTCATGCCACGCTTGGATTCAAGCTCATACTGATGAATCCAAGTTTCGTCACCCGTTACAATTCGGCTCAAAACTTCGCCCTTATTTTCTCTAGAGAGATTCAAAATGTCGTGTGAATACTGGACACGTGGTTGCTTTTGCGGTGGTGTGAGAATTCTCGGCGCCCATCTAGCGCTGACTTTTGACATACCAAGATGGTCATGAAAATTATTCAAAATGGTTGTAGAAGATACTCCAACCGTTTCTCCCAGGTGTTTTTTTTTTTGGCATCTTCCAATATAAGTTTTTCTATTTTGTCTTTAAACCCGCCGTACTAAATGAGGGTCGTCTTCGATCTAAACTCTGTCCTGTTTGAAAAGATTACGCCATGGTCCCTGTAAATCGATGATATCTTTATTCACTATGACTTGTGGTGGTTTTTCCCATTTTATCAGGTACTTGATGACAGCTCGAAATGCAATTTTCTCCATAGACTGACATGATTTGTTCCAGAACGAGTTGCTTGAAGGATGATCGCTGAGGTTAATAACACATTTAAGCTGAAACTTAGTGTGTATACTCGTAATCGAGTCTCTCATTGGCGGCTATGTAAATAAGCAACCCCATCCTTCGCCGTTTTCCGTTCTACGGTCTTTTTGACACATCCTCGTAGTTGGCTAAGACTTGTTTCAAGAATAAACCTAACTACTTTGCTTTAACTCGCTTAATAGTACAGTTATCCCACATATGTCACTATTAAAGACTTCGATCTACTATACGATCAAAATCTTAGTAGGCATTCTAAAGTAAATGATGTTAGTCGTCATGTTTTCAGCAGGATACACTCTCTCAAGATCTTCAAAATCGACTTCTCCGAATTTCTTCCGGCTGAAATGAAAATCTATATTTGTGTTTTCAATGAGGAATATTTAAATAAGTTAGTTTTAAAATTTACTCCTCACAAATTACGTCTTTGACCTCAGGAAATATGATCATATTTCTGAACAAAGATCAGGTCTCAAATGGTTAAATATCCGCGATTGATACCAATTTCACTGCTTATCCTTGTCTTTAATATATTAAAAAAGTCTCGAGAGTCCAAATTATTTTATTGGCAGATTCAAAGACTTGTCTATTCACAGACTTGGGTTACGATCTGAAAGCTTACTCAGAGTGAGTATTCCCAAACTTCCTCTGACAAAAAATTTACTCTCCAAGCAAATATAACTTTGGAATCAAATAGATCCTGACAACAGAAAAATATGCCCGATAAATATTTCCAAGGATCGTGTGAATAATTATACCTCTCCTAAATGACTAGAATTTTTAGGATTTATATAGATTTTAAGCGCTTTATTTTTTTTAAGCGCTTTTGTCCTTTCCTTCTTAACATACATCTTAAACCATGTCAATATTTATACTTTTTTTAAGGGAACTGTTATTATTTTATATTGTAACATCTTTTACAGTCTACCAAGAAATTTCTTTAAACTTACTATTATGGTTGACATGTGTGTTTATCGCCAAATATAAAATTTAACCAAAAATTAAAAAATAAATTAAGGATTAAAGAAAAAAATCTATGCGTTATTTTCCTGCGAAAGTGCGTTTATCTATACGTATACAATGTTATTGAACTTGGATTATAATTAGGATAAATCGAAGTGGAAGGCTTGTTAAAAGCCATTCCATTCTTTTTATAAAGAGTCACAAATGTTGTGACCTCGAAGCGAGTTACAATTTTAATAGGTCTCAGATTGGACTCGGGAGATTGGGATTAATTATAATCGGACACCTTAATTGTTGAAATTAGGTCAACCGTTTGGGCACTAATGGCACTTGAGAATCATTTCTATTTACACAGAGAACAAATATGTACGCAATGAACAAAGTGCGATTTTTACATTCCACGAAAGGACTGAAATCAATTATACACCACATCAAATACAGAAATTGGTTATTTATCAGGTAGATTTTGTAGTTTCGAACAGTGGCTCCGTTCTGTGGAGAAGGGCAAAAAATGTGTAATAGTTACTCCAGGATAAAAAATAGCCTATTTTCATTTTCATGATGTAGAATACATGTTTGCGACCTCACGGAGATCGGTCGAGTAGTTGAGATTCAAAGCCAAACAAACAAGCTCACTATCGTATTTGCAATGTAAGATAGGATACCTATTTTAGTATTATAAATGTTATGACAATTTCAATACATCTACGGAAATCGTGGTCTCCACGCCTCTAAAACCCCCTCAGTCCACAATTGTATATAAATAGTTTCAAAATGCCGCCGCTTCAAAAATATCCTGATTTTTGCTTATAATGCATATTTTTGATGTATTGCATAATAAGCAAGGGGTATGTCGGTGGTAATATAAGAGCTCATTTAGATATCTAGTTTAACTGACTAAATTTTTCTAGAAATGTTTCTTACCTGTCGAAAATATTTTTGCCCACAGAAATAGAAAAAAATATAAAACCCTCACTTTATTAGTCTTTTTATGAAAACCTCCTTGAAACTTTTCGCCGTACGTACAAAATGTAATTTTACTCATTTCTTATTCCATGCATCTTCAATAATATTGTGAGGAGACCATATGGTGCCGTTAGGTTCAACGTGTAAAATTTCGCATCAGAACCTGTCCGTCATTTCATAAGTTATGCGTGAACAAAAAATGAGAACATTCACCCATCAAAATCGAGAAAAAACTCCACATTAAAACGTTGAAAGGCTCACCATTAACCTCGATTTTTATAACCATAAATATCTATTTATTATTTTAACATAAAATATTTGAGGTGGACTCGAAAATATAACTGGTTGAAGTTTTATTACGAATGTAACTTTCGAACCAGATTCTGTAAACACCCGGTTACAAACATATGTTTGGAGCAAGTGGCCAGCTGAAATGATAAAAGTGAAAGAGTAAACACGCTATGAAACCAGCTGCATGATGCTTTACAAGTAAAACAATATATTAGCTCGCGATACATACTTTATTAATTTAATAATAACAGTTCTCAAACTTTATTTAAAAATGTTATTTTTTAAGCGCTGTCGTTATGAAATATAATACTAGTGCTGTTGACAACTGTTCAAGCAGTGAGCAGTAAAAAATGAAAATTCAATCGATAAATTCCAAAGCCTTCAACTCAATTAGTAACCACTCATAAATTAATACCCATTATCAAAAGCTATACTTTTCTTCATCTCCGCTACATTATTTATGGCCTTTTAAGTTTATGGACACAATACAAAATAATTAATAAATATTATTACAAATAAAGCAATCATAATTGGAAATTAATAAAATTATAACAGGGCATTTGAGCGAGAACAATAAAAGCATTGACGTTAAAGAGATCAAGATCAGATAGAAGGCTTATACACGTATTTTAGAGAATTTTTGAAAGTGCCGACGAAGAATTCTTAATGATCAGGCCTAATTTATTCTATTAATTGACGGCACAGATAATGTACAATTAATAAAAATGTAGGTTCGGAAACTTTAGCACATGTAGGATCTTCCAGCGCAGATACAGGCCTTTAATAAGTAAAGACGCCGTATAATTTGATCGAGATTGATCTTAGAACTACGATAATATTTTTTAAATGCAAAAATACTACATATACAAACAAAAATTAAAACCTTTCTCACTTATTTACCATTAGTTTGTTTAAGATCAAGATAACATATACACACGATCGAATAATAATGATAAAATATTCCACAAAGGCGGGTTTTGGGTTTTAAGCGTATAAATTCTAAACACCTCCGAGTGTATATTCTGCGTTTGCTGTTGACGTCGCCGAGGATAACAATTAAGATATTATTTGACCAATATACTTAGGCCGATTTTTAAAATTTGTAGATAAAGAGCCGATAGTGCCGTTTAATACTCCAAATGTATATTCTGCGTTTACTGTTGACGTCGTTTGCCCGAGGCTAACAATTAAGATATTATTTGACCAATATACTTAGGCCGATTTTTAAAATTTGTAGATAAAGAGCCGATAGTGCCGTTTAATAGTCCAAATGTATATTCTGCGTTTACTGTTGACGTCGTTTGCCCGAGGCTAACAATTAAGATATTATTTGACCAATATACCTAGGCCGATTTTTAAAATTTGTATATAAAGAGCCGATAGTGCCGTTTAATTCTCCAAGTGTATATTCTGCGTTTACTGTTGACCTCGTTTACCCGAGGCTAACAATTAAGATATTATTTGATACCTAGGCCGATGTTTATAATTTTTAGATAAAGAGCCGATAGTGCAGTGTAATGACAATTGTAGATCTATATTACACAAGTTTGTAATGACCCTTTTGGATCTATGGAAATATTCGTAGAGTTCTATAATATTTGAGGGAGTTTCTCTGCCTCTCATTTAAAAAAATTGTTGTGACGGTGAAAGGCATAGAGTAAAAACACTAAAAAATAAATCAATCAGATTCGGGGTACGTTGGAGAACAATAACGCGATAGGAATAAACAAATTATAACCTTAATACCAAAAAAAAAAATTAAGATAACAAAGAAGTTTCGCAAATAAATTCGAAACAAAATTGATTAGCCGTAATAATTCAATATATTTAAAAACGTGTTAAATATACGTAAATATTTGTTAATTTTCCTTTTAGAACTTTTCCCTTCAGATAAATTATTCCACATTAACTTTTGTTATTACTATCCAACATTGTCACACAATGTCAATTTTCCAAACGGTTTTTCAAAATATATGCGTCTTATCAATTTGAGTCTCATCGTGATGAGTTTTAAGGTAAAAAATCAGCCCTTAACGTACAACTTCCCATGGCAGTCATATTAAATGCTTATAACCTATGTTAACCAGTCTACTGATACGAACCAAGCGATACTTTGAAAGAAGTTTCAAAGTTATAAAGGTATATACGGTACGCACGGAGTATGTACATAAAACTTAATTTATAATAGTTTCTTTTAGCTTCGCCACAGGCGACTAATAACAAGCGAACATTAATATGCATAATATAGTAATTTTTTATCTTAATCTTTTACACACAAACAGAAGAACGTGTATATTTTCACATGCAGCACCACGTACAAATCAACACGTAGGTATTCGATTTCGATCTCCAATAATTCAAGCATTGGTATTGTTTTATTCTATCTGCTTCTACAGCTATATTCATGACGTGCTTGTTTCTGAGCTACATTCATGGTATTGCTTTACTCTGCTTGATTCTCAGCTACATTCACGACTTTGATATTTCTAATACGTATTTATTCTTGATAGTTTATTTAACATCATTTTTTTTGTTAAAAACATGTTGACTTTATTGAAAAATAAGTGCATACATAATACAAATCGGTTCGATATAAATATCGATACTATCTCAAATACATAATTTTCGATACTGCTAAAAGGCATATTTAATTACAATATAACCACCATCACGCTAACCTTTCACGCACATGCCTCTAAAACCTTCACAACCATAGACGGAAGCTTCGACGATAAACGGAAGCAAAAGAGAATTACGTGATTAAGCAAGAAATAAATGCGGTTATATAACAACACCTGGTATGCGGCCTGAATCCAAATGGACATAGACACAGGTCCACGCGCGGCCGAGACCGAGAATGACTAGCGATGTCGATATTGAAAAATGGACGAAGTTGATATCGATTAAAATTGCCAGCTAAGCATAGATTTTTTTTATTATAATTCAACTTAAAATATTAACGTTCATTAATATTCATGATTTTGTTGTGTAATGAAAAAAAACTGTGAACTATAAAGACTGCTATTGTGGTAGCAGTTAAAAAGAGAAGGCAAGATCAAACAAACGTCATTCCTTTAACTTTTGACATTTTATAAATTGCTAAAAATCACATATGACGTTTATTTGTATCCACAGACGCTGAAGGTATCCAAACGTGTTTTCGTATTTGTAAATTATTCATTCGATATTTGAATTATGTCGTAAATTAATATCATCGAAAGTTTTAATTATATCGTGGATATTTAGATTTGTCATATATTTCACTATCGATGTTACTGAGTGTCGACGAATGTCGATCATCCCTAACAGCGAACGTGCCCAGTGCGGAGAAAGTACATTTCAAAGCGCGGTCAGTAGAATAAAATCTACATCCGTATTCGACGCCATTGCATAAATTGTGTATGGCCAGCCGAAAGTAAACATTCAGAATTCCTTCAAATCGAGAAGCCAGTTTCACTTTTAATGTTCCGTTTCGACTTAAACGAAAATGGAACTCTTATGGGCCCACAATGTAATCCGTCCGCTGGCCTGTTACGGCATTTTAAAACTGAAACGGTCTGTCTTCAAATTCGACACTAACATGGTAATAAATAATTCTGGAAATAAATTAAAATATTTGGTTTTAAAGCCCATTTCTTCTTGGTGAACTTGATCAGGAGGAAAAATTCCAACTCTCACGATAGAGTAATCGAATGAATGTTTGTAAGTAGGATTGAAATATATAAACAATGCATTAAACAAATTATCTTCGAAAAATGCTAAACCCACGCATTTCCCGAAAGTAGTTATAGAAAGAATATGAAAAAATCGTAACACGATGCCAACAGAGAAAATGTTAACAGTTAGCTGGCACGGGACACTCATTTACGCCTACAAGAACAAACAAAAAAAAAACAAATATATTTTTTTAATTTCTTTGAATTAGATCGTAGTGGATCTACTATAGAAATATAAATTTATAATTTCATTTATAAAAGGCAAAATATTGCATCTAAATCCTTGGATCCGTTCAAAACGTATTGTGAGAAAATATATAAAAAATAATTAGATAAAGATACAAAATTGCATTTCATGTATTCTTTCTGGAGTGCATAAGTAACAAATCTTCAAATTTCCAATTGAGAACCACCTCCTTTTTGTAGTCTATTAATAGACACAAACAACCAGAACATAGAATATTTGAATAACATTAACCAATAAGCTATGATTCCCAATATTGAAATCTTTAATTACAGGAATGCGACCCAATATTACATCATTTATCGCCAAAGCGGCACTCTGTAATAACGTAATTGAAACTTAGCGAAAATCTAAATTCAGAAGTGTTTCTGATTACAAATCTTACATCTCATGAAGATGTTTATGTAAATATAGTGCTTTTGTCGATCATGTAAATATATGACAAATATTCTAAACACACATTATATTTACGTGATCTACAAGGACTTACAATATGCGCGGCATGCACACACGACTAGAACTTGCAGAACCGGTCCGGTTCCTACAATTTTGATTCCCGGTGCTTGGCTCAACTCGGTACCAGTACTCCCGGTCTTCCCGGTACTTCCTGAAAAGCCTAAGACCAGTTAGTTTTATCCGGGTTTTTCGTACCTATTCAATTCTTTAAGCAATAATACCATAAATAATAAAGAAAAACTTCATTCTCTAATATCTAAAGGTTTATTATTCAAAATATCTATTTTAATTATACAGACAAACAGATAAATACTATTTTAATAAGTTTTTCTTCACATAGGTTTTAGAACTTTAAATTTTAAACATACAATACCATCAGCATTTTTTGATCAAATAAGTACTATTCTAAGACAATGTAACAAGTTTCAATACGTAAGATTTGTTTTTTAATTGTGAAAATAACACAATATCACAATTTAATTAAGTAAAAAGTTTAAGTAGCATTATAATAACATTAATAATTATTACCTTCAGAAGATTATATTGACAGTCTTCAAAATTATTCTAATAAGTTTTTATTCACATAGGGTTTAGCACTTTAAATTTTAAACAATACAATCAACATTTCTTGATCAAATAATTACTATTCTAAGACAATGTAACAAGTGTCAATTCACTATTCTAAGACAATGTAACAATGTAACAGATTTGTTTTTTAATTGTGAAAATAACACAGTATCACAATTTAGTTAAATAAAAATTGTAAGTAGTATTATAATGGCATTAATTATTATTATCATCACAACATAACAATATAAAAAAGAAATGAAATGAAAATAGTTTTCAAAATATAAACGGTAAAATAATATTTTATTGTTTTAAATTAGTCTTATTTCTTTTTCAGAGGTAGTATGAACCTAGAAATCGAATTGCATCGAAGCTTTGGTCACTCAATGAGCTGAGAAAATGATTACAGATTCGTCCCAAGTTCGGGTATTCTGACATAATGTGCGTGTGCGCTGCAAAAATTGGACAATATCAATGGCATAATGTACAAAAGTTGGACAATTTCCTTGGATATTTCTATGCAATCAAGACGCGGAAAAACAGACAAATCGTTGTCTTCCTTGTCAGTAAAGTACTTACTTCGATTTATTAAATAACTCAGAGTCGCCGCTTGTTTGAGTCGTCGTTTGAATAACGTTTTTTGTGTTACCATTTTCTGGCTCATATACGAGTTCGTGTCCGTCAATTTCTGCAGCGGTTATTTCACTGCAACTATTACTGTGAAACATGATACACCCCGATGACACAAAGTTTCAACAACGGTTTTACAATGTCCAAAATCTCATAGAGTTCCTGAAAATTCTCCCACTCTTCTTGACTAAAAGCAATACCATATTTCAGATCCAAATCTAAGAGTGCTCTGATCACACATAATTTGAATTTAGAAAATCGGCCGAACGTACCTGCAATGCTGCTCTATCTCGTTTTTTTTGCTAGGTGTGTTTTTAAACAATTTTGATTACTTTCCTAACTTTTGTCAACAAATCATGATATTTTAACATATTTTCTTTGTCACTTCCGAAATTTCTCGTCTCTTCATAAAAACGTGACGCCATCACCATCATCTTCTTCTTCTTCATCAGGGCATTCGTTGTTGTCTCGAAAGTTCTCATTGGTTTGATCAATGAGCAGGGTCAGTCCCAGTTTAGATAAAGGGACGTCGTCTTCGTCAATTTGCAATAGATTTTCCGCATCACTATCTTCTGTTTCTGGAGATTTTTTAATAAAAAACATCTGATATAGCCAACTTAATAGCATGAGCAATACGTATTGGTGGTATGGTTTCAATTGTTCATTTATCTTAGTTACCATGCTACAGCCATCGGTAGTCTCCACGACGAAGTTCTTATCTAGTGAGGTCCCATAGCTAGCCAGTCTTTTTCATTACAGGTAGAAAGCCATGGGGACTCTAATAAGCCCCAAACTTTTAATTTGTAGTCACTGCTAAAGTTGGGAAAATATGCAATTTAACTAATGTACCTGCGGTTTCGGATTGATGTTCATTCATCAAAAGACATAAAACATTTTTCATTTTCAGACAAAAGTTTTATTGATTTAGTCTTTCAGCTCTTTCTCTATTCGGCTGTAATGTTTAAATATTATTTCTCGTAAGGTATTCTCAAAGTTAGGTATTTTGGGTCCAGCTTTTTGGAGAAGTAACCTCAGGTCATCTAACTTTGACAGCGTGTGTGTATTCCGTTTAGTGCCACCAAGCGAGAAACTATTTTTTTTCCATAGTAGGGTTTTAATCCGCTTCGTAATAGTCGGTTAATTTGCCCCTTTTGCTTGAAGTTGGAGCCAAGAACTCCGATATCTCAGGACGATTTTTCTGCTGCGAAGTATTTGAAGTTAAAGTAACATTTTTATAAATACTTTTTATTTGTCTGTGTAGTCTGCTAGTGCTTCCGCTTACTAATTTTAATATCTTGTTGCATAATTTACATTTCGCAATCATTGGCGCGCAGAAAGTGTCGCCAAATGGATGATCTGTCATCGGAGCCAACGCTAACCTCTTCGAAATTAATTTTGTTATTGGCGCGAAGAGTGTCGCTAAACGGATGATCTCTCATCAGAACCTCTTCAAAATCCATTGCAAACTCAAACCTGTAATGGAAGAAGTAAAGCAATCTTTACAATCACCATTTACAACAAAGTACATTTCGTCACACATTGTTGATTTACCTGGTATTATTGTGTGAATTGCATTTAACAATACTTATCCAAGTTATGCAGTAGCGAAATGAATACAATTTAGAGAATCCACATTGGTACTTACTTTTTTATTATTATTTGTAGCCTCGTATGATATGATCACTAGCAATCCAACCATGAGGCACCTTTTACATTATAAAACCATGATTCACCATACGCACGTACAAATTATCCGTCACACAAGTTTTCACGCGAGTGAAACCATCGCACGGATTCACGCGCAGAGCACTGAACAGGTGGGGGCGGGTTGTTGTTTTGCGGGCCAACCGCCAAAGGATTCGGCGAGCGAGCCAAACAACGCTCGCGACATTGTGAGTTTGTCCGTGTGAACATGAGATTGTTGTAGCCCGTTAGGGAGGTTTTTTACTATAACTAAGAGTAGCGGGAATCTATAATCGCGGTACCGGGACTGACTACACCTCGCCAGTACCGAGATTTCCCGGGTATTCTGATACCAGGAATTCCCGGAGACAAGCCCTACACACGACATGCGCCAAAATATTGTTAGCAATCGTCTTATATAGAATGAAAAATTTGTACTTATATAGTAGTGTTCGTTGTTATACGATATTGGCTCAACTTTGAGCTCTCATGAATCACAGCGTTGGTAAGTAGATTGAGATACACGAAATCGAAGAAATGGCGTGAAAAGCAAAAAGGTTTTGAATTTATTATTTTATTAAATAAACATTTAAGTAACAGTTTTCCTGAAAAAAAAATCAAAATCAAGACGATTATTTGTAAGATAAAGGCAATATTATTTATAGTGCTTCTTCAGTTGGGTATTTGACTAAATTTTTTTTAGTTTATTAATCATAATTTCAAGGTACAATCTGATGAAGAGTGAAAATTTTTTTTAATAATCTTACAAATTTACCGAGTTATAAAAGTTTAAATTTAATCTTTAGACAAGGACCGGAATACTGTGTTGTGGGGTTATTTTTAATATTGCACATTATATTTTACAACAGGAAAAGAGACAGGGATATGTCCAACCCTATCCGTATCTTCAAATTGAGAAGCCTATAACTGGCTTATTTTTCTATCAATTTTTGTATTTTTTTTCAAGATTGAATTTTAATTTACTTATATTTCACAATATTGTACGAAAAATATAAAAATTTAGAATGAGTCAACTACCGTATTCAAAGGCAATATTACTATAACACTGTTCTTGGTAACTATACAAAACATTCGTTTTCTCTCGATGAAATAAAGGAAACCAGTGGGAAATTTACTTTTCCTAAAGTGCATTTGTTCTGAAAATTTGACACGAACGTACATCAAATACATATATCATTACGACAAATACATCTAACAATATAAAAGTGAAGTCAGCACACAGCTGTATGAATGGTTGAAAGAGGCGGCGCACGCTAGCTGCCCGGACGCGGCAGCACGAGCAAGTAAACATTTACTAAATACATATAGACATTAGTGTATGGAATATTCACATATTTTTAACTTATTCGCATTATTATAATACGAATTGCATTCGCATTCGTATTCGCCATAATAATGCGATTATTTTGCGAATATAATTGCAATCAGAAAAATACTATAACTTGAATTTCAAAAACTATTGCAAAAAATGTGGTATGGCATGGAAGCTGTAAGAAATTAAGTTTTTTTTTATCAGAAACACAAACTTTCTATTTACTAAAATGTACCTTACGTATAAACAATTTAAAAAAAAACTACATAGTTTTTTCCTTAAAATAAAAAAGACTGCTGCAAACTCTTCATAATTTAACGCTAATCAAAGATTTAAAATTATCAAGTTCTTACGACAACAGCAAACAGTATTTTAAAAACAAATGCATTTTTTCTTCTAATAAAGTAAATAAAAGCTCTTTTAAAATATTACTTCTTTTATTAATTAGAATAAAAATAAAATATTTAGTAGCTAGTAATCTAATTGGAGCAGCGGAATACGTGATTTAAAAACAAAAAGGCCTAAGGGTCAGGTAAAAAAAACAAAAGGAATACGTGATTTAAAAACAAAAGGACCTAAGGGTCAGGTAAAAAAACAAAAGGAATACGTGATTTAAAAACAAAAGGGCATCAGCCTATTCCCTTTGCAATCTGTTTCGCTGAGGTGAGTTAAAAAAGACCAAGCTCCGCTGAACATTCGAACGCTGAGGAGAATACTCGTGTTGTGACTGTCAAACAACGTCTGTGTTGCAAAGGTGTTATTCGCGCTCGCGAATACCGGTGCCTATTCGTATTCGCGAATGTATAAAAATCTAAATTCATTACATCAATTATAATTTTTCTTTGGATAATTCTCACTCAATTTAAAAAAAACTTGCTCGAATAGAACTTCCATCAAAATGCGAATACCGCCTTTACGATATTGGCGTGTGAGAAAACCGGTGCCGTATATTTGTATTCGCAAATATGTAAAAATCTATATTCGTTACACCAATTATAATTTTTCTTTGGATAATTCTCACTCAATTTAAAAAAAAACTTGTTCGAATAGAACTTCCATCAAAATGCGAATACCGCCTTTACGATATTGGCGTTCGCGAATACCGGTGCCGTATTTTTGTATTCGCAAATATGTAAAAATCTATATTCGTTACACCAATTATAATTTTTCTTTGGATAATTTTCACTCAATTTAAAAAAAAACTTGTTCGAATAGAACTTCCATCAAAATGCGAATACCGCCTTTACGATATTGGCGTTCGCGAATACCGGTGCCGTATTTTTGTATTCGCAAATATGTAAAAATCTATATTCGTTACACCAATTATAATTTTTCTTTGGATAATTCTCACTCAATTTAAAAAAAAACTTGTTCGAATAGAACTTCCATCAAAATGCGAATACCGCCTTTACGATATTGGCGTTCGCGAATACCGGTGCCGTATTTTTGTATTCGCAAATATGTAAAAATCTATATTCGTTACACCAATTATAATTTTTCTTTGGATAAATCTCACTTAATTTAAAAAAAATTGCTCTATTGAACTTCGCATCACGATGATTCCGTAAACCCTTCGGTAAATTTAAAAGTATGTGTCCACATAGTCGAGTTTTCGAAATAATTAGAATATATATTTTTTTTCGAATAATTTAGACAAAATATTTCAATAATTTAGACAACATATTTAACTGTTAGACATTTGACATAGCTATGATATTATATATTCTGAAGTCGTTGGCCGAGTCTGTCTGTTTATCCGATCTAATCTCGGTCTAATACTGAAATTTTGATGCTTTTTTCACACTTAATTAGAACCGTTTTTATTGGAAGGCTTTGATACATTACACAATGTTACACAATTTAACGTATCTGAATAATAAATTATTACATCTTATTCAATCGTTTACTCCATCCACACATCCAACAAAGACAGAGACGCCTTTATAAGAAAGTATAAACGCTGAGTTTACCCCGCTGTCTGATATAGTGGCATCTCTTTCTCTCTGCTGATCGTACAAGATGGATGGCACATAAACCGCTTATACGTAGAAATTAAAATAAACTAACCAAAAATTGATTTGAATAAAATATGTTGCGTAAGTTTTTGAGATATAGGATATTTTATGTACCGACTGCGGTAGTAACTTTGTTTTCACAGTGTCTTTGAGAATTAAAAACTTATAAGTTTAATATAATTTGGTGCTCCGGAATCCTTTGTGAGCGAGTTTGACTCGCACTGGAGCGGTTTATGAGATTGAGAACGGATAAAAATGAATCAAATTTATTCAATAGAAAACAAATTTTGTTGGAAGATAAATATATTGTAGCGTGGAATATTCACGTACGAATAAAAATATTTACCTTGTATTATTTATTTAAATTACTTTGTAGGAGTACTTACTCACATCGAACAATCGATACATACAGGATAATATGTTTTTTTCTTTATTTTTGTTGGTAAAAATAGACACGTAAAAACTAATAGTTTTATAGCATATTATTAAGCTAATTTTGCTCAGAGGCTAGACCATGTTCGTTTAATGTCCAAATAATTGTATTGTTAGTAAATACAAATAAAAAAAACTACACAGCCATACTCGGGAAATAAATACAAATACAATTTTCCTTTACGACCTCTAATGTTGTCAAGTTTTTAGGATATTCGTTTAATTATTAATTTCATACAATTTTAAAACTCACTAATTTGATACTGTAAAGCCATTTTTTTCATATACTTGATATTATTTTGATTCATAATGGTTATCAAGCAATTTTAACATAAGAGATAATATTTAATAAAAATAAGAATACAAAACAAAAAAACGCCTATCGCAATATAGATACTGTCAAGTAAGGTAGACAGTGAACATAATCTGATATCAATGAAAGCTATTTTCTCATCGAAACATAGTTTTTATTTCGATAACAGCCTTCATTTGATAAATCATGTAAATATAGAAATAAATCTTAACTAAAAATAAAATATAGAAAGCAACAAAAGGGATATATTTTTGCCCAATTTACTCAAAAAAATTTCCAAACAACCTATGACTAAATACTTATATTATCTGTCCACATTATCGTATCGCCGTTCTTTCTTTTAGTAATACTCGGAATCGTTTCATTCAACATATTATTCTTAATTGTAACAACCGATTATCCTAAAACATATATATATTCATAGCGCTATCATCTTATTATAAGGATGATTTTCATTGGGCCTTCCCCAGTGAACAATTGATCTTAAAATAATATATGCATCTACTTTTCCGAGATCGGGCTTAAAAACTTGTTGGGATATGCATGAAATAAGATTCTGCTGTTTGCATGTTTTGTAGTGTAGAATTTTATGTCTTATTTTAGCCGATTTTATATCTTGTTATATTAAGGGAAATAATTTTATTTCAACGCTCTAATCAAATATAATTTTTCCAAATTTTTCAAACCGATGGTTTAAAAATTAGAGAGAACGGGACGCATTACATGCCATTTGGAAAATATTTAGAAACGGAGCTTAAAAATGAAAAGTGGTAACATTTCAGAAACGGAGCTTAAAATGAAAGATGGTAACATTTCAGAAACGGAGCTTAAAAATAAAAGATGGCTACATTTCTGAAATGGAACATTAAAAAGAAAGATGGTAAACTGAATCAATCATTCGAAAAAAAAATCGATCCCACTTTAGAAGTGCGATAGAGGTTTAAAAAATCTTTTATGATTTTACCTTTTATGAAAAATTGGTACAGCACGTTCGTGTGCGCAAATCACTTTGAAACGACTCACAATCAAATTGCTTTCCCGAGAACAGTTTCAAGATATCGGCAAACAGAAGGCAACGAGCAGTGCTGACAACTGAAGGCGAATCATTAATCATAATGAGAAACAAAAGAAGACCTAAATTACTACCTTGGCTGACTCCAGACTGAGTAGTATAAGGTCGTGATTTGAAATTTCTACATTTTTCCAAAGTGGACATATTGTTTCCGACTCCGAAAGTGATAGGTACACATTTTTCGCTGCCACTTGATGAACAGACAGAGGGACTTAACGAAATAGGCTAGTTTCCACTAAGAATAAATCGGATGGGTTGTAGTTTCTAATGATTAATCATTATATGGAGATACCAAAAACAAAATTATTTATTATTCTTAATTTTTAGAATTACTTTTAAGTTTTAGAAAATAAATTTGGCAAAATTATGAATTTAGTCACGTGACTATGAACACCAATCAGAAAGTGTTACATAACACCATTGTGTGTATACATTTTCGTATACAGATTTTGTTTAATTTTTCGTTTTTAACATTTTTTGCCAAGTCGGTGCAATCGTCCAAAATTACACCTTAAAAGAAAAGTAAAATTTGCAGTGGAATCAGGTTTCAGCTAAGCAAACGGTAGTAATTTGTCCAACATTGAAGCTTTGTAGATTTTTAGCGTCAAACAGTCACTTCTGTTCATCAGAATTTTGGAATGATAACACTTCAATACAAGTATACACAAGTGTAAAGTATGTATAAAAAAGCTGAAATAGTATTATTTCAATTTCGTAGTTAGTAAGCATTTGTTTTTACACACGTATTATAAGGTAATTGATACTGGTTTTGAGGTCCGATTTGCGAAGTATAAACAACTTAAACTCAACTCGTACATTATTCATTTATCAATAAACTTTTAAAACTAGTGACTGCAAAATTAATCAGTATTTCTTTAGATTTAGAAATAGATTGCGTGCAAGTCATATTAATTTGTTCCTTTGTAATCAACTGTACTAATTCAGAGCGTCGATATTTTAATATTTTTCTATAGAAAACACAATCGCAAGTCAGTCTTTAAGACAGGATCACTATCACAACGATTTTGTAGTGAAAACACAGTTTATCGAATAAGTACTTAAACTACAAATAAATACATCAAAATGATTTTCACAAAAATATATTCTTGAATCTGTAAATAAACTACGTGCCCACTGCTTTTAACAACCTTTTCAGTATTTGTTTATTGTTTGAAACATATATAAATAATTTATGTGGCCTTTTAGTAGTGATTTTACACTGGGCACTCACAGTACTTGTAACAAGACGAATTAATTTTTAGTTAAACAAAAGAAGCAACTGTCATAGACAAACACGATTGTTTTGACTTGTTTCATGAGTAGGGATGTCATTCAAGACGCCACGATAATCTTGAGCGTTTTCTAGATGAATGTAAATTGTTTTTTTAAAACGCAAAATATATAATAAAATGGTTGATTTTTGGAAAAATATATTTTTTTTGGGTTAAATAGATATTAAGGTAACTTGTTCCATATATCATATATCAGTAACATATTGTTTCATATATAACACTTTCCAAAATTTAGTTAACTAACCTATTGTAAAGGTTCCTTGCGGAACCTTAAAAATTAGCGGCTGGCACATAAAAGAAATAATGATAATTCTGAAAAAAATATTTTTAAACTTTCAGAAAACACACCTTTTGGTCAAATACAAAATAGTTATTAAATATAATTACATATCTGTTTCTCTTTCCATCTTTATATTCACGACACTTCCACTCTAGACATAATTCTCATCTTTTAATTTATTTCGGTTTTAAATAACCCATAAACTAACACATTTATATTTTTATTAGTCTTCTACGCTTTCTTTCATTAACATCTATGTAGCTAGTTTTATTGAGTGACTATTTAGCGACCTCTGATATATTGTCACGTTAAAATTCTGTAACACACGAGAAAACAAACGCCGAACGCATCCAACTAGAGGCGAAAGCGACCGAATGCTAACACGATGGCAGTCGAGAAATAGGGTGTCAAAAAGGTTCAAACTCTAAACTGTTGATAAATCGTCAGGTCCTAAGAGTATTTTGCTGTTAATACCATTGAGTTGACTCCTGTCTGTGACGTTGTATTACAAATATATTTGCCTTTAGCAGTCGACTTTAATCTGCCATGATAATATATAAGACTTGTTGCTAAAACTGTTCTTTCGTATTAATGGTCGCCTCGGGTGTACGTAATTTCCCCACTTAGCAATACAATTTTGCAAAGAAAAAATAATTAAAAATTACAGTATTCGTACGTTAGACCAAGCCATGTTTAAAGAACATTTGTCTTTCTTTTTCTTTATAGTAACAAGGTTTCCATTGATAATCAGCATATGATTTCCACATCATACTTACCTTGTTATATTTATAATGTACAAGGAGACAGCTGCTCGTTATAGAAATAACATATGGCTATCGTTCTTATAATATAATCGATACGAAGACGATATTGATTCAACCGGGTGTTTACAAATAAAACGTCGTGCATTTATTAACTACGGTCGTAATGTTATTTGACCTATACGATAATAATCAATCATGGATGCTTCTTGTTATGACGCACGTAGTACACTAATTCTATAAATAATAAACTAAAAACACTCTTCCCTAAGTTAATATTGTTCATATATGTTTAAATCGTATCTCGAATTTTCGTGTCTTAATTATAATTGAAGAGATTACTCTTGCAAGATAAAGGAGTGAGTTTGTACATAATACACACGTGTTGCAAAAAGTCACTACTCAAAAAAAATTAAAATTCAGTTGTTCATTCATTCATTCAAAAACATCTTAGTTCAAAAACCGAAAAAAAATATTCAAAAATATTCAACGGTGTATCAATTTTTAAGTCTCTGTAAATATGTAATCTAAAAATGTTATAATGGGTATTAAGATAAGAAGACACTCAAACTTTAAAAAAATCAATGGTTATTAATATTACTCGTAGATATAGGGCCACAGTTAACTAATACGATACCTAAGGTACGCAAGTAAGACGATGAATTGCGAACCGCCATACACAAGTGGTCGAGGAAGGATCCGATCAAATTTCTTGCTGTATCTCCCATTAGATATAACGAGATCATCTTTTGTGAGCATCTCGTACCTCTCTGGTCCGTAAATAAATAGCGAGAACAGCCTAGAACGAGCGACCGCCAGTGACGCGGCGTCACATGAATCGGGCCGGTGACGTGCAAAAAGCGACTGCCCGCATGACTTCGCCTCGGCGTCCGCTACTTCCGCTAGTTCAGATTACACCTATTATCCCGGCTCAAGGTCCGTCTGCCTCGTCTATTGATTACCTATAAAAACCTCACTAAGAGCATCCGCGACATTTCGCGGAGCTGCAACGTCAGCGGCGCATAATGTTACTATCTTGTCACGAGATGATAATATGAAATCCAGTACTAAAATTTGCTTCAATTGCTTGCGGCTACTGCGACCTTTATTCGTTATATAGTTTGAAAAAAAATGTGCTAGATTGTTAATAATTTAATTTATTTATTGGAGACGTCTTTACTAAACGGCCGTCGACAGTGAAGTGTCCATAGGAAATTACATATGCCTTAATTCCCTTTCTTAAATGCTAAAAGGCTTAATTTATATCTATTTAATAGTACACGTTGATATTATAAACGTCATCGATATTGCGAGTTCTATAAGATTTTAATTATTTTTTATATAATATGAACCAAATAATTCTTCTAAACTCCATACGACATTAATAACTTTTTTCTTTTACAAAACAAAATATTGAACCGTTTATAATTTTGTTTACAAACCTTAAATAAAATATTGACTTCAAACCTTGATTTTTTGTTTCTTTCATCTGACCATAATCTTCAGCGTTTTACTGAATAATTTGACTAATTCTGACTGCCTCGACTGAATTGTCTCAGTATACTGACTCGACTGAGTCTACTGATTCGACTAACTGATTGAGCTGACTGAGTGATTGAGCCGACTTACTGTATGAAAGCTTTAGAATCTGGCTTTAACTTGATATAGTAGATAGAAAAAAAAACGTCAGATATTTTTTCACTGTAGATAACGAGTCGCCATGTTAACACTGTATTTCAACACGAAAGGAGCTGATGATGAAGATGAGAAGTTGATTGTTGTTTTATGACTAGTTTACTTGCATTGAGATAGTACAGTTTCAGCAACGACGAATTAGAATGTTTGAAAATTGCATTTCGACTGCCTGGCTTCTGAAATTTAAGGCTGTGTTTCAAGACTGCTGTTATCATGTTATATTTTTATAACTAAGATGTGCCTGATTTTTATCAATTTAATTTATTTCGTTTAACGCCTTAATTGGCTGGTGGATGGTAGAGCGGCCACATAGGTATCTAACAATAATAATTTCCATTTAGACCAAAATACTTATTTAAAGTCAAAATACTTAAAAAGTAAACTTATGAAGTATACAAAACAAATGTTTGTATGATATTTCTTTCGTATTGACAGATTAAACAATGAGTTGGTAACGGCATAGCCGCTTCACCGACACGTAACGCTATCTTAGCGCCATCTATCGGTCGATTTATATAATATTGACAACAATATTTTCAAAGAACGAACATTTGTATATGACAAAATTAAAACGCTATCGCTTTGAATAACGATTATTTGTGGAATGTATACGCCGCGGGCGTGTTCTTTTATTATCGACCAGCGCGCCAGTCCCCCGAGCTTTGAAAATAAAATTAATTATTTTAACTTTACATGTAATCAACTTTTAGTACAGCTTTTTGGAAAAATGTTTTTCTAAACAAAGATGCCATTTTTTAACTTTTTAAAATATTTATTATGACCTAAATTTGCCTTTAAAAAATTGTGTGCATCTCCGTCCTTTGGCTTGCGCACGCATGAGGACACGCATATAGCTCGTGTATATACGATATAGATCGTAACTTTGGGTGATTTTGACTATCGGATTACAAACATCGATTTTAACAATGATTTACGAAATACTTAATTTTTATAATCTATTTTCCTACAAAAACGCCTTTTTCGGGGAGGACGACTCTTGTGCTCTTTTTAAATTTTTCTTCCAATGAAATATTTAATAATAATAAATTCTGGATGTGTTCTTTAGGTTTTTCCAAATATTTTTTTGTTAAATTAGCATACCGAAACAAAATAACCCCTAATATTTAAATAACAATCTATAATTAATGAAAGTATATCCACTAGTTGTTACAATGAATTATATAAATAAGATGATAAAGTCAACCACGTATGACTATAAAAGATACATTACAACAGTGTCACATAAAGACGTGACCGTTGTTATTACTACAACAGCAACTTATTTTATTACTCCTAATGTTTTCAAGTAAAATAATAGTAGAAGTTTATTTCCGGTGTGTAGTCTACGAAAAACAATTTCCTATTTTTTTATAAATGCCTCATCCTATAACCAATAATGAATTAAAGTTATATATCAAACGTGTAGGTTTGCAGAAGCTGCCCGTGGTTGGCCGTACCATCGTCTTTAACGAACGCTTTTGTCAGTTTTACCAACGCGAAGGCAATTTTTTTAAAAGCAATTCTTAATTTTCAATATTCAGTTGAAATGGTGAAAACATTTTTTCTATGAGTGGGATTTAGTCACACCTCGGGTAACAACCTCGTAGTATTTTAAACGAAGATTCGTCACAGTCAAATGTTTTTTATTGTTTTACATTTAGTGATATCACACAAGCTACAAAATATGATAATGAAAAAAAAATATTTACAATTTTAATACCCCTGAATATTAATTATTGGTTTGATAATTTGCGTTTATTTAAAATTTTGCCTCTCCAACTTTAAGATTTCCGACAGACGCCGCAAAACTGTTCATTGAAAGCATCCAGCTAATACCTGCGGTGCTACATTTTCATCTAACATATGTTAGTTATTTACACAGGTGCTGTCTGCAAATAGGTTTCGTCAATGAAGACTGTAGAAAACTAAACAAGCCGAGCTAATATCACTTTTAATATTATGTATCAATAATTTTATTTAAAATTTATTTGTTTCTTCCTTGTGTCTATTTTTTGTCTTGTATTATTATCACTATTATTATATTT
The DNA here is from genome assembly GCA_039881145.1 of Druceiella hillmani. Lineage (NCBI taxonomy): Eukaryota > Metazoa > Arthropoda > Insecta > Lepidoptera > Hepialidae > Druceiella > Druceiella hillmani. The sequence continues at coordinate 19,563,258 of JAYKKI010000029.1, forward strand.
ATACAGTAAAAACCGTAATTTGTGCAATTGTGAAATTCGGAACGTGTCATTTAAATCGACTAATTGAGGCAGACATAAAGGTTATTTTATATAAGTAGGAAACAAGATTAATTTTCACACATAGGTAAGAAAGAAAGGAAGACATAAAGGTTAATGTACATATACATAAGAAAAGAAGGAAGACATAAAGGTTAATTTGCATACATACGTCGGAAAGGAAGGAGAACACAAATATTCATTTTCATATATATGTATGTAGGAAAGAGATGAAGATAGAAAGTTACTTTGCACACCTGCAAACAAATAAATAGGAAAGAACGGAAGCTAAAACACATAAATATCTCACGTGTGTCTGCGTCTAAAAATCCCATGATAATATCAGTGACGTCCGAAAGTGATCCTAGTAATGTGAGTGTAATTAAAAAGAGAAAATGAGCTAGTAATTACTTATCTGTAATTGACTGTCTGATGTCTTATAGTTTAAACGCAAAATTTAAATAAAATAACAATTGTGTTTCTAGAGAAACAACTCAGAAATATATGTAGTTGAAATAATATTTGACACTCTTGTGTCTAGGCTATACCTATGTAACTGCCCCACCAAACCACGGAAATATAAGTGCACTTTAGGAAAAATAAATCTTTCACAGTTTTCAAAAATAAATCTTTCACAGGTGTACCTGTAACTACTAATAAATACTTAAGAGACAAGTTTTACGTATTATCAATGTAATAGGCAAAATTAAGAAAATTATATAAACAAACACCGTCATTGGGTATGTATCCATTTATAGTGTAAATAGCTCTACTGTCATAACTTTCAAATAAAAGCAATGAAGGTTTTTTCATGTTTTTATCAAGATTTTTTTCATGTTTTTATCGGTTCCAAAATGACAGGAGAGTGCAAATCACAAATAACCATGAAGCTAAATAATTCGCAAACCAGGCTTCAAAATCTACTGGATGCAAAATTATAGACACAGCAGAAGAGCAAAAACATTAAAATTAGGCAAGAGGAAAACGTATTAAAACAAACGAATCAGACTCTTTATCATACTATACATATATTATTTATATTATATTATACATTATACTATACAGATGTTGGTTTTTCGGGATTTCTCTCAAAAAGATAAAAATAATTTATGTCTTTTCATCTGCGCCTTTATTACGGAGAAATAATTGGATGAAATTTATTTTATTTCCTCATTCATTACATATATTTAAACGTTACTTTATCATAAACAGAATCTCCGCTAAAAAATAAAGTAATAAAATTATACAACAACAAAATTAAAAACATTCAGTATCGTCAGACTAAGAAGTTAAAATTAAAAAGGGTTTTTTAATTTTGTAGAACACACCAAATATTCACATGTAATGACATTTAACGATTACATCTTGATATAAGTAAACGATAGTAAACTATATTTGTCACACTCCGTCATTGCGATTAGGCCATGAGAAAATGTCAAATAAACATATCTCGCTCTAAAGATACGCGGAGAAACCACCTAACGGTTACACGTTTTTAACGCTCTGAACTTCCGATTTTACTCCTCATAAAACTTCATACCGGGCGCTATATATAAAAATAGATTATTAAGGAGTAAATGGCAAAAAAACATTAAGTACTAATATAATCGATATTTCTTTCTGTGAGATAATACTCGTATCAATGACCATTGAAATCCAAATAAAGTGTTGATTAACCGCCATGTAGCGTCGTATCGATTTGATGATACCGCGCGGTGCCTGGTGTGCGGACAATGAACGTAATTAACTCTTTAGTAACGCTAAAATATGTAGTGTAATTACGAGAGTGGGACTAAGATACGAGGAAATTTGATTGAATATAATCGTTTTATTTTGTACGCAAGAATCCATAGAAGCCTTGCTGTACCCATTTAACGACACCTGTAACTACAGGTGTACCTGTAACTACTAATAAATACTTAAGAGACAAGTTTTACGTATTATCAATGTAATCGGCAAAATTAAGAAAATTGTATATATAAACACCGTCATTGGGTATGTATCCAATCATATTGTAAATAGCTCTACTGTCATAACTTTCGAATAGAAGCAATGAAGGTGTCAGGATGGGGGTCAACTCTCAATAAATTGGGCAAGGTCGCGGCACGCACGCTGGGGTCACCATAAGCAAATTGGTGCGACTCGAGGTAACGCCATCCTTTATACTCGTTACTCGGGAGTTTGTTATTAGCGACTGAGCAATACTTGCTGTCTATGTGACAACAAAAAGCTTCACTACGAGACGTAGATGAGAGAAACTAGTCACTAAATTTTGGTAGGAGAAAGAACCAATAAATTTACTGTAAACATACTATGGTATTTTTATTGCTATGTTGGTATTGTTTTTTAGGTGTGATTAGACGTAACAACAATCGTAACATATCAGAAAAAGTCATTATACAAATTAAATTGGGTTTTGTTGCCATATTATGCAGGATTCTTTCTCTGAACTCTGTTTCGGTATTCGCGGCCATTAGTAGTAACCTAACCCCCGCGAATAGTGAGGGACCTACTGTATGTAAGGAGCTAGCTTACACGAAGCCAACGCTAGTGAAAATAACAGGGGTTTTTAAAAAATTATTGCCGTTTCACTACTTTTTTTTATATTTGAAGTATCGAAAACACAAGTTCTCCTCTCTCTAAGTCCTTACGCATAATTAGGGAATGCAATACCAGGATATAATGATCCCAAAATACCGGGATCCCGCAAGCAATATGCGGGACTAATCTCATTAGTAAATTGTGCGAGATCCAGTGCGGGATTTGCGAGACTAAGTATATACAACGGTCACACGTGTTACCCGGTGCGCGGGCACGCGCCGACTGATAATAGTTGATTTGTGCATGTTGCTAGTATTGGACTGGAACTGCGTATAGGCGTGGGGGAGAACTTTCTCAGCCGAATTTGTTTACTATTTGTCAGTTATTTGCTGTTATTATTACGTTATGCATCAAATTACTTTTATTTCTGTTATTGATTGACTAAATTTAACTTTTTGAATATCCAAGTCTAAATAGCGTTAGTTATGTCGAAAACTATTTATAAAGACTTTTCTAGTACTATTGCTGTGTCGACTTTCTGAAGGCGGAAATTTTCAAACTGCAAAGTGTAAAATGTGAAAATCGACAATTAAAACGACAGGACGTTCCACTAAAGGTTTGTATGTGCATTTAAAGGTAAAAGATCCGATAGATCCTTCAAAGTTTCTACATACTCTCGCTGTCGCTGCCGCTTCGACATCTGAATCTGAGTGTCGAGGTCGGGTACTTTATCAACCTTGGTGAAGAAACGTAATATCACTGACTACTTTCCAAAAGTCGACAATACTGTAAAAAAGATGATATCGCACATGGTGTCAAAGGATGGTTTACCATTCCGAGTTTTCTGTACTTCATCGGATTTGCGAGATTTATTTAATGCCGGAGGTTATAACTTACTAGCTCCTCCTAATTCTGATGACCATGAACTATATATATATATATATATATATATATATATATATATATATATATATATATATATATATATATATATATACATATATATATATATATATATATATATATATATATATATATATATAAGTATACGTGTATGAATATTCACGCATTTGCTCAAAATAAAAATATTTTCCGGGATTTAGGGTTAATACGAGTTTCTGGAACTTTGCCTGCAGAAACTTGTGTCAAAATTTTTAATGATAAATTGTCCTAATATGACTTAAATCTAGATAACGACACAACTGTATAACCACAAACGGTGCCAAATTCATAATAAAGTATCAGATCAGCAGCTTTGTTACGCCCATGGCATCCAACTGGCTGTTATAGATGGAATTTGTAAACAATATTTTATCGGAAATATTCGATGAAGAAATATCTGTGCAAAATGAAGCATCCGACGAAGGTACGGATGAGAATCTTAAGACTGACTTACTCAATGACAAACTCGATAATGACGAAGACGGCAACTTTGATTTAACAATACCTGTAAGCGAAAGAAACTTGGCTCCGGAGTACGCAGAAGTTACAAAGAAAGTAAGAAAGGTTGTTAAACTATTCAAAAACGATCTGTTTCAGACTTATATGTTGCAAGATATGGGATATAATCTAGCTCTGTTGCTAGGTTGTAAGACAAAGTGGGCTAGGCTGTCCAATATAATAACAACTTTCAATAAAGCAAGATTATGCGTTTCTAAAGCTCTGGTTGATTTAGCACTCGGTGCAAATCAGGATTATTTACCCCCTGCACAGGAATATGTTGTGCTAACGGACCTAGATCAAATATTAGAGTCATTGAAATTAGCTGTGCAAATTGTATGTAGACGAGACTCTAATTTAATTACTGCTGAAACTACTTTGAGGTTTATTATTAGAAAATTGCAAATTCTTAATAAACCATTAGCCCAAAAACTTATTATCTCACTGCGGAAACGAATTGAAAAGTGGCGAACTAACTTGACTTTATTATATTTACATGATCCGTTTAAGAACGAAGAAGATAAAAGTACATTTATGAACCATGAAACATTTAACCCACCTTCAAAGATTGTCATACGCAAGGAAATTAAAACTGTAACAACTGCTCTTGATTCTGAAGATGATATACATTTAGCCAATCTAGAGTCAGAATCAACAGCAGTATCGATATCACTTCAAGAGGAACTCGAACTGACAGTGACCAGTTTAAGTACTTCTGGAACACCCCAATCTAGATCTGGCAATAGCACTCTTGAAGTTTTGGTAAGAAAGGAGATGAATTGTTTTGAGTCAGGTAGATTAAAAGGCACGTACCTCCTGTTTGCTTTTAACACATGAATGGTGGTTGTTCCTACTAGTGTAGAAGCAGAAAGAGCTTTTTCCGCTGCTGGCTACTTGGTTTGAAGATTAGGAGCCGTTTAGCCGATAACATTATTAATAATTTGACTTTTTTACGCAGCTATTTTCAAAATAATGATTAAAACTCTTAAGAAGCTCAATTTCTTTAAATAATTATTATAATTGTTAATATTCTTTGAAAAGTTAAAATAAATAGTTCGATTATTTAACATTTGTTTCATTTCTGTGATTTCTTTCACCTACTCCTTTCAATTTGGAAGTTTTTTGTGATATATCTACAAAGTATTGCAGCACCATGCGGGATTCCGCAAATGCCTGGATTCAGCGGAATTGAGAATATCAGTCCCACAAATACCAGAATTGAAATTATCTCACGCAGGATTGCGTTCTCTACGCATGGAATATTGCAACAAATTATAATACACAACGTTCCTGATTAGCACAGACCGATGGAAATATTAACCAATTTTATCACACCTACAACAGGATGACAAAAAAATCGGATACAGTCTCTGCCAAAAATATAGTTTGATTTGTCGAACTTAATAACAATTTAACAATCTCTTAACTATACATATCATTATGGATAAGTTAACCATCATGGATAAGTAACCAGTGGTTAATTTATCCATGCATATCATACATCGATATAATATAATGGATAATGAGGCCGTGCCCATGCGCATATCAAAAACACGGAACGGATATTAATGAAACTTTACGTAAAGAATTGGTAGGCAGTCATTATTACATAACTTTACTAACAATTAATTAACATATTACTACTTAATTAATAAACAGCAACATCTTTTTTTCATCTTTGTAACTAATCGATAAGATGTAAATATAGTAGAAAATTATTACACTATGAATAGAAATTCGTTGAAAACAGTTACGCGTACACGATCCATTCGCACGTACCAATTCATGCAAAGCACAGTTCCGCCAATCAGACACAAATATCGACAAACATAGCGGTCGCTCTCGATAATTTCGCGGTCCAATTGTGGAAGCGCGGTGCGATAAGTGACTAATGGACGACAATAATTGTAGCGGCCGATACAGCTGCCGCGCCGCGCTCGGCAGCGCGAGAAACGGAGTATAATACGACCGACTAGATTGTTTCGCTTTCATCCTCGATGGCGTGACGATAGGGCTACCAAAACACGTTCACCTATTTAAGCTTCCTATATTCAGCCCTCATTTTAAATTAACTTCATCCAAATAAGTATGAGCATCGTCACCTATTTAAGCCTCCTAAACTCAGCCCTCATTTTAAATTAGCTTCATACAAATAAGTATGGGCATTGTCATCTATTTAAGCTTCCTATGTTCAGCCCTTATTTTAAATTAACTTCATCCAGTTAAATATGAGAATCGTCACCTATTTAAGGCTGCTAAACTCAGGCCTCATTTTAAATTAACTTCATCCAAATAAGTATGAGCATCGTCACCTATTTAAGCCTCCTAAACTCAGCCCTCATTTTAAATTAGCTTCATACAAATAAGTATGAGCATTGTCATCTATTTAAGCTTCCTATATTCAGCCCTTATTTTAAATTAACTTCATCCACTTAAATATGAGAATCGTCACCTATTTAAGGCTCCTAAAACTCAGGCCTCATTTTAAATTAAATTCACCCAAATAAATGAGATACGTCACCTATTTAAGCCTCATAAAGACAGCACTCATTTTAAATTAGCTTCATTCAAATAAGTATGAGCATCGTCATCTATTATATTCAGCCCTCATTTTAAATTAACTTCATCCAAATAAATGTGAGAATCGTCACCTATTTTAGCCTCCTAAACTCAGGCCTCATTTTAAATTAACTTCATCTAAATAAATGAGATACGTCACCTATTTAAGCCTCATAAAGACAACACTCATTTTAAATTAGTTTCACCCAAATAAATATGAGAATCGTCAGCTATCAAGGGCTCCTCTTACACTCAATCGTCATTTCAAATTAGCTTCATCAAAATAAGTATGAAAATCGTAACCCATTTAAGCCTCCTAAACTCAGGCCTCATTTTAAATCAGCTTCAGTTTCATCATCCTCCTTTCAAAGTTAGTTTTTAAAATCCTACTCACGTTCTTGTGGGCAAGTTTTACTTACTCTTGCAATTTTTCTGTAAATTAAAATTAACTGTATTGTAAAATTTCGTAATCCTCATCACGAATTCGAGTGGGAGATTCATCGTGCAATTAGACGGATGTGTCCACTAGTCTCGTTACCAGTGCTCTTTGGTGAAAATGATGGTAAACATTTTTTTCAACTTCCGATCGCAGTTGTAGTTTTGTCAGTTGAAGTGTGATCAGTATAAGTTGACGTCTTATTCCTCTATCATCTTCCATAGTTTCGTAAATCGTGGTCTGTGTATACTCTTTAATTCTTTTTTACCGATGGAAATACTAAATTTGTCAAATAAAAAAATCATGGTATTTTGTTTTGTTGGTACATAAAACGGAATAAGTTTTATATGAATTCAGAAGTGTGTACAATCACCTTCTGACTTAAAAAATTGAAGAAGTAATTTGTTTATTTCTTCAATGTTTTAACTAAAAAGGGGCAAAAATTAAAATGATCAAAAGAGCCGACCAAATATCAAGAATTCAGTTTTCTAATATATTATTGTAGATATGGAAGTCTAGTTTCATAAAGTTAATTTTTGTCAGTGACATTATACACAATAAACAAGTTATACCTGTATTAAACGACCAAAAATGTTGCCCAGGTAGCGCCAATCGCGAACTGTGATGAACTAGAATCAAAGAAGTCCGTAGATACACAAAAGAGAAAGATATAATGAAAACGAGACAAAGTACCTCAAGTTTTGGGAACTGCTTTTAGAGCGCTAATACCTTTTCTACTTAATACATCCATTGATTTTTGCCCTTAATTGCATTTTCTTTTGTGCTTTTCAAATATTGAAACTTTTTAAAATTTATTATGTACTATTTAAGGCATAGACAAAATATCTTTTTCTTTTTATAATTATTGAATCTTAAATTAAAATGTGATATATTTTGTTAAATTAAATGAAAACAAATACAGCAGTAGATACCGAGTTTTAAGTGTTACAGACGGTCAGATGGCCACCGGAACTGGGTCGTACATGTCGCTTGACTCCTTGCAAGGATAGTTTTCAACGCACACTATTAACTTTCCTAACTAATACTTAATAAAAACGTTATCAAACTCTCTAACAGAAAAAAGTTCTAGCGCATAAATCGAATAGAAGAAAAAGTACGAAACTTATTTTTCTCGGCTTACAGATTTACCTTAACAATTTTCTTCAACAGCCTCTTACCCGGCAAACAGCGAATTCTCCGTGTAAAGCTGAGCACGCTTAGTGGTAAAATCAGGAGAACACAACGATAATTCGACAAGCGATTCGGCAATGTTAGGCATTTGTTCAGTGTACCGTGTAATTTTTACATAAACGCAAGCGACAGTCACAACTTGTATATTGATTTTGTTAGAGCAAACATTCCATTACTAAAGTAATTTAAATTTCAAAGCCACACGGCTATTCAAATGGCGTTAAAATGTTAATAAAGTTCTCTCTGGAGAGAACGAACGTCATATAATCAAAGATAAAAATAAATGTTAATAAAGATTGGTTATAATTCATTCAAACTTTAATTAGATGGTGCAACGAATCGGTAGTCTTTGCGCGGTTTGTAAACGCGAACCGCGCCATTTTATCCACGCTTTGACAGTGTGGCCAGTTGAGTAGTGACCATGCGTGAAGTTTTTTTACGCGATTCATAGTTTTCAATCGTTTTATTTTACTCGATTATTAGAATCATTAAAAAGGCGCGAGACGTCAACAGAACATAATATACAAATAGATGGCCAACATCAAATTATTGTATGAGCAAGATATTGAATGTATTAAATATGTCAATGTCTCGTTATCTATGAGCTAATGATGTTACCCAGAATACGCAGAACTTGACTTGTACCTATTATAAGGTATGAATATTCGCAAACAAAACAATGATTTTTAAATAGCATTGATTTGTACTTGTCATTGGCAGGCATATTGTTTAACAATCACTAAATAGACACAAATACATAATTACATACACTATATATTATGTGCGTGAAGGAGACGGAATCTCAATTTTTTATTGAATTGTTTGGGGCATCGTGACGTCATTGAATTTACATATCACACGACTAAGTCTTTTGACGCCAAGCTTTGCGTGACTGTAATAAAAGTCGATATGCTCTGCTTAAAACACGTTTCTCGGGTAAGAAATATCACAATTGTAGGTTTATGAAACATAAGGTAATTGATACAAATAAATTCACGAGAGCTCGAGCGCGTGTGCGAAGTATTTTCGAAGCTGGGTTTATTCTTCTTAATTTTTAGGTGTATAAACCTTATTAAAACATAGGCCTTATTTGTATCAAGTATCTTATTTTGAATAATTTTAAACACTTTTTCAAAAATTGTGAAACACCCCCAATTTTCACTTTATAAAATAGAAAAAAATCCCATAATGAAATTCGTCGGGTATATTTCAGCAGTCGAAACTGATATTTTTCGACTTTACAAGTACGCGTTTTCCATAGACACCGTAAATATTTCATTATTCCGAACTTTTCTTTGAAACAAGTTCTTCTGTATTGATAAAACGGTGAGTACTAATACCATAGCGTTTCATCGACATATAACGCTATTCAACACCATCTATCGGCAATTGATATCAGTATTGACAACCGTACTTTCAAAATAATTAAAATTAAATGTGTGTGGGCCATCGGGCTCTCAGCATAAATGATTAGATTAGATTATAAATAAAGATTATTCAGATTATTATAATATGATTATAAATAAAGATTATTAAGAATATATATAAAGATTATTAAGATTATTAATTTCGGATTTTTTTAGATAATGTGAAAAATAAAGTGTGGAAACAAAGAACAGTAATATTTATTAAACATTAGTTAATAATAAACTTATACATTATTGCTGTTAAAATATAATTATTTATGTTAATAAACTCTACTTACGGTTCTAAAGGTAGAACAGTAAAAATGTGATCGTGTTCAGTTTATTTTATTACATCTTATGTTTTTATTTATGTTTAATGAAGCAAAGTTAAACTACCTTAGAAGTTTCACTTCCACTGTGTGGCCCATAGAGCACACACTGGTATTTTTTTTTTGTTATGGAATGCATTTTCATATATTGTTTATATCTATACTAAATAATATTAAAAATAAGTTATGAAATGTTTGTCTGTTTATTTGTTTCTTTGTGCATGCATGAAATTAAAATTACTGATTTCATTCGGATGGAGTTTTTGGAAATTCTTTCCCTTGCTTTTAAATATTAATTTACGTTATAGTAGTACAACAAAAGGAATGCTACTCAACGCGTAGTAATTACATAAACATATAATACATCTATGTACATCAGTAGACAGTCCTACATGTATTCTAAATCGCGCAATGAAGTCTTCTACCTGGACATATATTGGCAAAATATGCTTGGCTAGAGGTGTAGTATAAAAATACACTTAATAATTTAATAATACGGTCTACGGTTCCTTTTCAGTGGTAAACAAATTTCGTTTATTTGAATATTTTTGGTATCAATGTATATGTAATTTCACGTTTTAATACTGAGATGAAATATTTTACCATTTAAATGCTTTATTCATTGTCATACGTCGGTAAGTTAAGATATTGTTCAAATGTTTTTCCCGACTAGGAAATTTTATACTTAACTCGTCTATTTAAATGTTATAATGAGTGGAATATAGGATCATCTCTGTATAAACTTCTTTGACTAATCTCCAAAATTAATAAGACAACTTTGATCAGATAGTACTTTATTAAGCTTCAAGCGAAAAGGTAAATTTCAACAAAAACAATTACAACGATATTTCAGCAAATTCAAAAGTAAGTAAAAAAATTGGGTGTGGCTGTGTCATGGACACGGCCGAGTGTTGTACATGAATACGTCTATGTAACGGGTTATATTTTTTAAATAAAATATTTTTATTTATGTATTTAGGATAAAAGCAAGGAAACAAATAATTATTGTGTTACAATAGCGTATAGGCCGACATTAGATATTTTTGATAATATTTTTTTATCCTAACACCTTATTATATTCACTGTCACTACTTTAAACTAATGTTTTATATACAATCCATAGATTTTGACGACAGCTGACGATTAAAACTTAAACATCGTAGCTTTTCCGAATCAAAAGTTATACTAATTGCAAATCTCGATACGCAGCAAAATAACCTCAAAATGGCGGCGCTTCCCCCTCCACCGCGCGCGATGCGTCACTGTTCTCGCTTATCGTAATGAATTCTTTGATCCTTTAGCTATCTAGTGGTATAATTTAATTTTGGTTGTAGAGGATAGATTCGAAACTGCAACGCCAAAGTGTATCCCCCGATTTGGGATGCCTCCGTATGGTAGCAAATTTAAAGACGTATTCACGTCAAAAACCATTTATTTGGTACCAGCAGTCCGAAATAGTCAAATACACATATAAAAGTAAAAAAGAATACAGTAATATCAAACAAAATAGGCAGCGGTCAGCCCTAACCGACTGTTATATTGTCGCCGTAATGAGCCGGACATACGACAAAAGAACGGTCGAATTGCACCACCGTTATGCCGATTGTAACCGTCGTGTGTAACGTTATTATCATTTCGCAAACAACTCAATCATATCTCCAGATTACATCTGTGTCAGCCTACGTAGCTATTTTGGTACTCGTTCAGTGACCAAGCTCAAATTCAAAAGGGAATTTGTTTTATTATTACCCGTTAAGTAGTTTTTAAACTTAGCCTAATAAAAGGGAGAAATAATGTTTTTAAATATTTTTGAGAACACTTACTAAAATTATTCTTAATTTCCAATGATTTCATTGTATTATACACGTATATAATTACAGGAAAGCTGTTAATGTTACGATACAGCGGCGTACAGGTTAACGGCCTTTGACGACGCGGCTTACTATGGCGTCCCCTGTTCGATTCCCGCTTATTGAACGAAGCTGGAGTGGTGTTTGTAATCGTGTAGTTAATAGACACAGATCCTTACAACTTAATAGTAATTATTACATCTCACAGTTTTGACGCAACATTGCAACTTCCCCTCGACTCTACATCGATTTGCATTAAGACATAGCCCGGCGTGCTACGTCTTAATGCAGTTTTGCTACGCAGGACGCGAATCTTATCTTGTTCGATTCTATATTGATGCACGTAGAGTTTTGTAGGAAAGTATGCGTCAATACAATAATTAAGTACAAACAAGCGAATCATTAGAACGGGGGATTCTTATTCATCGTGACTTGGTTGAATATGGACCGATCTTTGGGCATTTAGAGTATTCGCCAAAAGCGTTCTAGAAAAAAAATGGAGTAACTCATTGAGTAGGGAAAACATTTATTCCTGTTGGGTGGAAGCTTTTGATAGTAGATATGAGACACTATAAGGGGGCTTTCAAAAACTCTCACTTTGGTATGAGACGGGTCGTTACAGATCCCAGGAGTATCTCCGACACAACTCAAGTGGTGACTTGAAAACATACCAGTACAACAGACCCGGCAAAAGCACCACAGTGCAAGAAATTACGAGGTTATGAGTGTTACCTCCAACGGTATGCCCATTAGGAAAGGCATATGTCCAGCAGTGGACTGAGATAGGCTGTTGATGATTTTACATTTAATTATTTTTAAAACATCAGGAGATTAGATAATTTTTGGAATACATTAATTAAGTAAGGCCACCTATGTGACGTAGCTAGTATATGCCCATTACACGGAGTATATTGGTTAATATGTTTCGCTATGGGTTATTGTTATTTTTTTACTTATTTAACAACACTACCTATTTAGTGACAGATGCATAGAAAATGGTGGACCACTACCCCTACTTCTCTTGAGCGATAATGGTTTTATCTAATTTCCAATGTCAATACCAGAGTTTGCCAATTCTAATAGTGGTTGAATTCCAGTAATTATATCGAACTTTCAGCAATCTTTTAGAAGCTTCTTTGGGCCAGATATATATTGCGAGCATTAAAGAATTACGAAGGTATATGTACTCTATGTTACTATGCTGAAACTTAATATATATGGACCATAAACCAGTTTTCCAGTCTGCCGTTGACCATCACACAATGCTGAAGTTGATGTGCTAGTGCTATCATCGAAAATAGAAGAGCATTGCTATATATAACATTGCTATAGTTTGACATTTTGCGAAATCGTCAAACAGCGATAGTTTCACATTTTGCGAAATCGTCAAACGCAGAAGTTTCAGGCTACTCTCATTTGGTCGGTGTAATGTTACTACTAATAGTTCTTACTTCTTTTCAACTTCACCTTCGAACTTTATGAAAAAAATTTAAAGAAGAAAGAAATTGCAAAGTCACAGATACTTGCATTACCTTATTAGACATGTGGAAGGGAAAATGATAGTCGACTTATCGTGAAGAAGCCAAGTGCAGGACGCGGAACTGTCATTCACAAGGATCAATAAACACAAGCAAGGTTGCCATCGATCGTTCTCTGCACTCACATCACGTAGCCGCCGCGTCGGGACAATACGAGACTCGATATCAATTTTTCATCAGGTTCACGATTGCATGCGTCTAACACGGCAGCTCACAATGCGGACGGCGCAGTTAGACATTTATAGAATGCGAACCGTTTACGGACTGACTCGCAGTTTGAAATTTAGGGAACGTGAACTTTCTATACAGCGGCAGATTGAATGGCAGATTGCGATTTAAAGGATATAAATTTCCTATAGATTAAAAGATTTAATCGCATTGTGATTTCTGTTGAATACGAACGTTGAATACGATACGGCCTGAATTGCAGTATGACATTAACAGAAGGTTGAAGGTGAAGGTTTTGTAAAATAAGAGATTTAACCATAATTTGATCATTACAAAACGTGTACGGTTCATTAAATTGAGATAAACAGATTCCTAACTCGTGATTCGGCAGTACAATTTCATAGTACTGCCGAATCACGAGTTAGGAATCTCAATTCCGTTAAAATTAAAAACTTGATAACGAAGCACGCTTGAAAACTGTTGTGCGAATTACATTTTAATTTAGGCTGCTTACATAAATCGACACTGGCAAAAAAAAAATTTTTTTTTAAGACCAGCAAGACATTCTTTGTCGATTACATCGATTCAATGACGCCTATTATTGAATCGACTTTAGATATAAAGTGCATACTTTAAAAATTACAACAGTACGAGAAATACGGCAAAAGCAGGCAAATTTATAAAAGAAATATTATCCTCAATTTTGCCGCTTCTGTAATGGATATAATATCCAAAATTGAAGAATTAGGCTATAAAAATCACGTTACAAAACAAGGATAGAAAAAAAATGCTATAACCAATTAAAAAGACCTGCTATTTAGTTCAAACGGATCAATTTCCTATGACGAAAATAAAATTATTTCAAATATTAGCTTATTCACAGCAGCAATATTTGCCTTCACCGACCTGCGTGAATATCATTCAAAAGATAAAAAACTAACATTTTCAAATCATAAAGAATATTATGTTATACACATATAAAGAATAAAAGAATGCTGGTTATCAAATGCCATATAGGAAGTTTAGTCAGCAAAGTTAATGATGTGTACCAGTAGAGTGTGCTCGAAAATTCACTCTTATGAGAAAATGATAATTACGAAAGTGTAATAAAATATTTTTAGGTATTTTTTCATCGCTGTAAGTCGCTTAATAAGGCTAGATTTATAAACAAAAAGGACGTGCTCTTAATACTGAACATAGCCCCTTTTCCTTGTACTTAATTTTTTGTTCACAACTTAACAAGCTCTTAAGAGACGTGACATTATATTCATTGAGTAAGAAATCAGCAGCAACATGAGAGATTGTATGGCTTAATAAATATAATGCTCCAATTAATGGGAACGAGATGTATATGCTTTGTTGAAAATTTTAAATATGCAAAATGCCATGCGTTTTTGTATGAAATTCTGAATGAAAGCAGAGAAATTTTCTAAATATTCTTATCGAGGTAAAATAAGTGTAAAGTATATAGTGGTAGTTTTTCTTCTATTAATTCAATGAATAATTCTTTGTATATTCTTCTTTCGTTTAATTGGTTCGTCTTAACATATCACCTCGAAGCAACAGATAGCATGTCACGTTGGTATGTTAATATCAACACCCCAGTGTGTCGTGAAAGCGACGCCACACTACGTAACTAAGCACACTGCATTTGTTTACATACAATGTTACGATAAGTGGCAACTAGACCACTTGCCAGATGTCGCGGACGGTCAATTCAATAAGCCTAAAGACGACCAGTTTTCCCCCACAGAATGTCTTCAGGAAACATCTAACTAAAGATAAGTAATGACAAACATTATATTAATGATCGACCTTTAGTTTTTTTAAAGATAAGTTCTAACTTAAATAACGGCAAGAAGAACAGAAACGTTCGGTGTATATAATGCCAATAGCCATGTCTTCAAACTAGCAGCGATGTACTTCAATAGACGTATAAAAACATAATGACAAGATAAGAAAGTGCCAGGGGGCAACAGGTCATAGTTTGATTGGCGTGCCGTAGTCGTGTGCCGTGACGCGACGTAGCAACCGATACTTTCGCAAGCATAAATCCACATAATCCCACCGAGACTCGTTAAATATGTCACCATCGATAACACAAAGAAATTGGGGACAGTGTGCTAGAAAATTCACTCTTTTTGGAGTTTACCCCTTAAGAATCAGTTTTCATATATAGCGCCCGGTATGAAGTTTTACAATGAGTAAAATCAGAGCGTTAAAAAGTAAAGTAACCGTTAGGTGGCCTCTCTGCGCAATATTTCTGCGTGTCTTTAGAGTGACACACATATTGGCATTTTCTTATGGCATAATCACAATGACGGAATATGACAAACATAGTTTACTAAAGTTTGCTTAGGTATATCACGATGTAATCATTAAATGTCATTATGTGTAAATATTTGATGTCTTCTATCCTACAAAATTAAAGTGTCTTTTAATTTTAATTTCTTAGTTTGACGTAAATAATTGTTTTTAATTTTGTTGTTGTATAAATTTGATCTTGTTCATTTGTGTTTTACTTGAAAATAATTATACTGTCAGCATTCTTTTATTAAAGAATTGCCCATTTACATTTTACGATATTTATATTTATATACAGTGTTACCTATTTTATATATTCCAAGATAATCGTACTTAAGGAGTAAACTCCAGTCACGCGTCAGAGCTGACACGCACAATTTTTTTTTCTTCCAAAACAGTTATCTCGTTTACGTTATGTATTTGAGTATTTTTAACCTAAAAGCGACAAAAAATATTTTTTAAATTTATATTACCACAAAAGATAACGGTGTCTTTTACCGGGTCACAAGCTATTGGCAGAAAACATTCCAAATTTCGTGCGGCGATAAGTTTTACTAATCTGCATTTAAAGTTTGCGTTGCAACAAATAGCAATACTTACATACATACACAGCAAAATTGTCTCTTCTTGTTGACTTCCTATTGAACATTCCAACATCCCATTCCTATTTCGGACATTTTCGCATAAATATTTAATTATTTAAAGTCGACTGATGCTTTTAGCTTGATATTACGTTTGATTGACTTCTTTGACATTCCAAGACGGAAAACTTTTTGAAAACCTATTGAGAAATCTGGGTGATTATCTACAGTAGTAAGAACAAGAGAAAACTTTTGAATTCATAAGATGTCTACAAAGAAAACCTAGCGTGTTTTCATTAAATACTGGCTTTCGACCACATCGTTATTAGTTTCGTGGTTGATTGATTAATAACAATTTGTAAAAAGCGTGAAACGAAATGATTTTTAACACAATTATTTTCTACATAAATAAGATAGCAGTATATAGACATTTTATCCAAGAATAAGAGTCATTGTGTCCAAGGATTTTCATACATATGATCATTGATATTCTAAAACAAAATTTGAAAAATAATTTAAATATTTTTATGATTGCTAGATAAAAATATCGGGGAAAAATAGACAACTGATCAGATTCAGGACTACTACAGGAAATTTGCTATTACGTTTTGATTACGAAGAATTCGTGGGGAAACCTAGACGCGCCAGATATAGAAATTCACCTGAGAGGTTTTCCTTATGAATAATTATGAATTCGTTTTAGAACTTGCGCAAATGTGGACAAAAATATTATCCAAGAGGAATATAAAACTCCATAGGGGTACGACCGTTTCGCTAGCGTACGGCGGGCTTCTGGAGATGCCATCGATGGGGAATACTACGTTCGAATATCAAATGGGAGGTGAATTAGCGGGTAGCGGAAAAGATAATCGTCTGCCTCGCTATCAATCCTTCTTGTATATACATATATATATGTGTGTGTGTGTGTGTGTGTGTGTATGTACGTGCGCGCGTACGTACGTGCGTGCGTGCGTGTGTGTTACATTCACGACATAGGCGAATAAAAAAAACTGATACAAGAATTAATGGAATTTTGAATTATTTGCATTTTGTAAAGAGAAGTGATAAAAGTATCACTTTCGCTGTCCACCGTGAAAATCACTTTGGCTCCCCCATTAGAGGGGAATCCGTAGCTCCATGTGAAACTCGGTAGCCACTATACTAACACGCCGTATCTTTACCGGTCTGGGCTTGGCGTCAAACGACTCGCCATTTTACGAAACGAAAACCTGTTTTATTTGACGCAAATATTTATGAAGTTGTATGCGCTCAATAGTGAGCCTTATTCACTAGCCCGGCAGCCTCGCCAGCTGTCAATACGGATTTTTATGGCCGATGTGTTCGAATACGAAGTTACGTTTCCGCCTTGTGTTTTGTACATTTTACACTTATAAAAATGCATTTTATTCGATATCCGGTATGTTCTTAGTATTTATTTCGGCATTTTACCTTATGCTGAACACTAATATACATATCATAATAAACACAATATATATGTTTGATTTAATTTCCGCTTTCACAAGTACCTAGATACTGAAACTTTATATTGTGCACATCTATCCGTCTTGCATTACAGGTATTATTAGAACTTGAAAATGCTGTATTTCTCGCATAAATGCTAATTAAGATTCATAAATGCTGTTTAATTTTATATCAATATATATAGGCATACACTTTCCCTGGACACAAAAGTTTGTCATACATTTTCATAGAACTCATATACATTTGTTCATAATGAGGGTTGTCAGATTGTTTCATGTGCAAGGAACAGATGGTAAAAATGAAATAAATACAGAATTCCATAACTGAATAAAAGGCAAAAAGAAAAATCCCTTTCTTTCATTCAAACAGTATTTGCAATGTAATTTATATTATAATAATTTTTTTATAGTTTAATTAAAATTGCGTTTATTTTGGGGAGACTCAGGCAGAGAGTCGAAACTAACGAATTACTTGCCACTTTCCTAAACTCATAATTAATATAAAACGCTACCGGCTTACTCTATATATATATATATATATATATATATATATATATATATATATATATATACGGTCTTTTTTCTATAAATTTCAGAAATATGGGACAGTTATTGTCCCGGCATGACATGTAAAAAATGACTAAAAAGGCAGGACGTTCTGGGGAGTGCGGAATGTCTGGCAGCGGGAGTATTCAAAGTATCAAATACTATGCTAAATTAAATTTTATATTTTGTACAAAGTTTTGGATCAGGAGATACAAATGTAAACTTTAAAACATTTTTAGCAATAAGCATTTTTACAGTTCCATCGAATTGAAAAAATATGTGGAGAACCCATGGATATTTAACACGTTCAGTGTAAGTATAATTCTAATGATAAAGCGTCTCGAGTTTGTGAAGTATTGGCGAAGCTGCTGGTGACACTGCTTCTGGAGCTATGGGTATCGAACTAAATACATATTTACAAAACTGTAATGTCTTTTATTATTTTAAACACTGACATATCAATGTAGTCTATATGGTTTGATAAGAAAATAATTGCTCTAAAAGGTTTTGCAGGATAGTCCTATGAAGTATTCTCGAAACTAGGAAATTATCAAATGTTGTAGTTTAGCGAAGAAAGTCACTGAATTAAGTTTGAAATCTGTGGAGATTTTGATATTTTTGCTATCTAGATATTTTGCATAAATATTAATAATACTTAAATCTAATGTCGTAAAAATCGAAAAATTCTTAGGCCCTTCTCATTTCGATAAAATATTTTTTTACTTCACTCCCTCCTTAACCCCTTCAGACATCATGGAGTGTATACTACCCAGAAATTCTCAAGCAGATTTAAAACGATTGCAATAAATGCAATGCAAAATTGTCCCATTGCCACCTAGATCGAGGTAAGATTTTTTATAAAGAAAAAGGTTACATTATTCTGTTTGTGGTTAAATAAAAGAGGTAAGAGCCGTTTGTAGCCGTTGCAATTAATTGACCGCCGTAAACGATACAGGTAAGACATTAGAATTAAATCAGGGCTGAAGGGTTTAAGAGCGGTTACCCAAATATATAAAACGAACTTATAATAATATATTGACAACAAAATAATGACAACACGATACAAAAGTAACGAGAGGGCGACTACTAACAAATCTTTCGACGTGAAACTCACTCGGATATCCAAGTCGTCGCAAGAATAAAATTTCTTGCGCGATCGTTATTTGATCAATGTTTGTTTGACAATATTTTACTTAATAATGCCAAAAAGTGAACTAAGTGAAAGTCGACGCTTGAAAATTCAGGTTCTCTTTTATTTATGCGTCTGTTCCTTCTCAACATGTCAGTCAATGAGGTCTACTGAAAGGTCAACCGGACCGAGCATATTTTCTTCATGATAACGTTAGACTACAATACCGCAAAATATATCCGTCAAAAATTAAAGGAATTAGTCTGGCTTCTTCTGATATATCCACCTTATTCATCCGACATCGTTAGTTATGGAATTATTATGTTATGGAAGACCTTCAAAATTAGGTACCTTGCCATTTTTTTTCAATCTAGTAGCCAGATTTTAAGCAGAATATATATTTTTACTGCTTACCAGGTACTACCAAGTCATAAGAGTATTTTTTGATTTTATGACATTTAGAAGTAAGAGTTAAAAACTTGTTAACCAATCCAATACATATTTTTTATTCTGAAAGAAAAAAGAGAAATATTAAGGTAGCCGTCTTATAACAACATGAAAATGTTATTAACAAAGAAGTCTCCCCCTTCCTCTGTGTCTTCTTCTCTATTTTTGTCATAGTAGTGCAAATTCGTATGTTGAGAAATTAAACCCGTAATGATAACTGAAAAAAGCTAAGTTTATATTACTTGTGCTTCACTTTTCGTTACGATACATTTCTCAATATACGAACTATATTATAGTGGCAAAAGAAATTTCTCTTCGATAATGAGTCTCGTCATATTTTACGCCATATATCCCGTCAGAAACAGCAAGATTAAAAAACTTAAGTTCAATCAAAAACATACGCACAAAAACACATAAAACATAAACAAACACATAAACAACTGTCTTATAATCAAAGGTCAGATGACGGGCAAAGAACGATTAGCTGCTGCCGTGACAATGCTTTCTTTGATAAGAACATTTTTTTATTTATTAAAAGTAATGCGTACATATAATTATCATGTTATTAGCATAATCTAACATAAAGTTGTATAATTGTATTGTAAATTGTAACTAACCAAATTCTTTACATCTCAAGCTACTAACCAGATTTTTAGTCATATTTTTGTACATCAATCAAATTCAAAGAGGTTTACGGAAAACACTATAACTAAATATATGGCCAATTGTTTGTTTAATCGATATATTTTGTTTAAATTTCGAAACTAAATCCAGCGAATGCCCGAACACTGAGGTTGGCTACGAGGACTGATAAAAATAACATGAGAAAATGTAAATGAGCCAAGAGCAGAAGTTCTCAAATTGACAAAACAAAGAAACTTGACAATTGTGTTTTATTGAGCCGAATTAACAGCATAGAGAAACGTGCGTAGAGCTGTGCATAGCTATGTAAAACCCTGATAGAAACTGAGAAATTTGTGCATCGCTATGTATATCGCTGATTGAAATTGAGAAATCTATACGTAAGTATAACAAAATTGTAAAACTTGTCTGCCTGTACATTATTTTTAAGTTAAAAGAAGCGGTCTTCGCGTAATAAAGTGAAAACTAAACTTCACTCTTCTTAAACGAAAACTGAATTCTTAGTAATAATTTACGTGTAAAAAACTTTGTATCGAACGTGTTACAAAACATTTACAGAAATTTGTATTACGTGCAATTCAAAACTTACGTCGATTTACTTACTTACAATACGTTCCAGTTAAGTTCCCTTGTTTGATCTGTAGTTAAAATAACTAATTGTCAAATTTCGTTGGTAGCAACAGCTGATTCAAGTCAATGTCAATTTGACATTTTAAATATCTTTCAAACAAGAGATTGTACACATGTAAGTATTATAAGATATTTCGATATTAATAAAATTGATGTGACGATGACAAAGAAATAGTAAACAATATTTTATGTGAACCAAAAACTCCAAATACTATTACGAGTATCGCAAATAGTATTTGGAGATGATTTTATTAATTGTTCTCAAACGGTAAAAGAAAGCGCCTTCTGGTAATTTTACAAAAGGTTTAATTATACTATTCTTGTGTAGATTACGTTATCTGTGAAATAAACGCAATTAATTTTGAGGTTTTTCTACAAATTGAAATACGCAACAATGACTAAGGGATCTATTTCGTATACACAGATTATTTTTTATTTAGAATTATTCATACAGACGCAAGAAACTTTAAAGTTCAAACATTTCACAAGCATGGTACAGAGAGCAAAGATACTATACAGACTACTTAAATAGAACATTACAGAAAGTGATAAAGTTTATAGCATTGCAAAATTTCCAAGTATTGTAGGTGCGATAGATCGCATATATCTTCCAATACAATAGCACCATTATTAATGCTACCATTACAGAAAATTGGCGATAAAGGGCCCGTTTTGAAATTTTAATTATTGCTGACATTATAGAAATAAACAATTACCAACGACAAAAGTAAATAAATTTTTGTTAATTTTTATGGCAACACTATTCACTACTGTTTCTTTTAACAATAGTTAAAACATTAATCAAACAATCTATCTATAAGATAACAATTAAATAAACCTCTATACTTCGTTGGGGGCGATGAGAGTAAAATGTGAATGTCACAACGTCATTCATACAGCGTTTTTGCAATGTCTTTGTAACGTCAGAATATTACGAATCTATCGCAAGAAGAACGGAAAATGGGTACTTAGCTGACAACATGGAAAGATCGATGAACACGATAGAATAAGAAGTGTATGCTCAAAAACAAACACAAATGGTGCTTACTATATTGCAGTATCAGCTGTTTTGTACGTCGTGTGCCAAAAGTAAACTGTCAAAATTTAGCGCGAAAAGAAACAAAAATGGCGCTCACTAATGCTGTCAGCTCTTTCGTACGTTCGTTTGTCAAAAGTAAACTCTCAATATTTGGTCGAGTTATTTGTCTATTTATGATTGATTTGCGGGTATTTCATCCGTATAAAACCAACACATATGTACTTTAATTTATTTATAAATCCGCAATAAGCACGCACATATAGTTGTAAATATAATTGACAACAGAAGAAATACAACTGTATTTAGTCGTGTTTTGTTATTTTTCTTTTTTTAATGGCTTCCTTTTTTAACTGACAATTACATATATATATATATATATATATATATATATATATATATATATATATACACACATATATATATATACATATATATATATATATATACATATATATATATATATATATATATATATATATACTCTTTTTCTTTCTCTCTCTCGACGTTTTACCCCTTCTCTTACTTACAAATCGATGTTTAGATCGCCAAAGAAGTTTCATTTCTGTTACATGTACTGAGTTGCACGCAATCAATTTTTTTTTAAATTACCCGTTGTTCTGTGTGCGGACACTGAAGTAACTTAAGTGCTTCATAGTAAGGTTTCACGATCCGATCTGATACTATCAAGTATCGATACAACTTCATAAGATATTTAGATATTTTGGACAAACAAGTGCGATACAGATTTGGATCGATACAAAATTACTAATATCGGATCGAATCATTTGATTCGATTGGATCGCATCAACAATTTAATCAAGTCGCACAGTCAATTGAACAAATTTGTTTATAATAAAGTATTTGATATGTTTACTTGGCGGTTGGCGGCTGGCGCCAGCAAACTTGGTTTTGTTTGTATACCTCCGCGGCAACTTGAAGTGTGGACAATTGGTATTTATCCAATGTAGTTTTACGGTGGATAGGTAAAAATAATAAATAACAGAGAAAGCAGTTAAATGATCTGTCCAAATATCGTTTTATTTTTTTTCATTACTTAGTTACTGCATCTATAACATTCACTTTTTCATATGTTTTATCTATATACGTCATTTCATCTTAACTAAATTATAAATGAACTATTGAATAAAGTCAACAAGTTTTTTATTCCATAATCGGTCGATAATTACGATATCGGATGTGACTATTTCATGTGATTCCAGTATTTTTATAATATAATTATGATCCGGATCGATCCAGCACATCGATATTAACGAAGATATCGTGCATCCCTACTTCGTAGACTGGTAACCTAATTGTATAAACCGAGACCCGCTTTAAGGTTCTGTTTTGACTTTTGAAGGAAAGGAAAAAAAATCCTTAATATCTCCGTTAATTAAATAAGTAATTCAGAATGACGAAGTGATAATTTTACGCCACAATACGAACTAGTTCCAAATAATACGACACGGTTACGCGAACAAACAATGCAGTGTTTACATTTCACGACTGAAGGCGCGCCACACGCGCCGAGCGTCATTCCAAATAATTGTTCAACACACTGCCATGAATATTTAAAGGCCGATACGGGTAAAATCGCCGATTTTGCTGGCGGCAACTGTTTCTACGTCAGCTATTGTTTTTCTACCGCCTAGTTTCATTTAACTTATACGTTATTTACGTCACACAACGTTAATTTATCTATACTGTTATTAAGAGCTATAAAAGTAAAAAAAAATTAGTTTGTTTGTTGCGCTTCCACAGTTCAATACTTAAGCAATTTTTATGCATACAGATAGTCTGTAACATGGAGATGAATATATGATTTACCCCAGAGTATCCCAGAAAAAATTATTTCATATTATAAGGATTAATTCTCGGTTTAACTGTTTTGCTTTGCGACTTGGTTTTGTCGTTTTGGTATTAAAGTTTAGGTTTATTTATTTTTTTTTACAAACTTGGTATAGTTGTAAAGTATATTGCCCACATACATCTCAAAAACACCTTACAATCAAACATATTCATATGTACATATTACAGAGTCCAAATTAAGTATAAAAAAGACATGAGGTGTCGTGCGACAATCGACAGAAGCGAAGCTTCTTACGCATTGTATATAAAACACGTGTCGCTTTCACATCTTCGAAACTGCCGAGGTCAAAGTTAGCAATGGCCTTCATGAATGATTCCCATAATTTAATGATGTACGAATACGTTATTCCGATAGTCTTTTTCTTCTTGTATGTATATAAAAATAAATGTTTCTAGGTTTGTCCTACGTGCTTTCCTATTACCTTTCATTCGATTTCGATGAAACTTTGGTGAGATATTGGGCGCACGCCCGCGAAGGGTTCCGAATAATACAAACATTTTACAATAGGTGGCGAGCGAGTTCGTATAAGCGCGCACGCTTGACGTTCGTGCCAGATGACAAAAATATTACGTATCCAAAGCAATAAACGGAATTAAAAACAATCACTTTCTTTTAATGGCATTGCGGTGCATGTTGGGTACTCGAAATCAAAATATATTATCGCATTAAATTGAAGAACTCCAAACGAAATTGCAGGCAACAGCTAGTCGATTATAAAATTTGTAATTTAATGATTCTAATAATGGTATGATTAGGAATATTAATTACCAATTCCGACATTCCGTTTCAAGTTTAAGTCAAATATTATTCATTTCATTTGATTACATTCATTCAAGAGTGTAATATTTCAAGGCCGTAAAGCAACGTCTACGCGCTTATGGAGATCATAATAAAATATCATTCGTTCTTACCTCACATACTTATTCAGTATTGCTCTATTTAGTTCACTTACCTTGGTAACATGTGTTCTATCGATCGTTCCCTCTCATTCATTCGTTCGTGTGTGTGTAAGTTACTAATTAGTAATTGTTGATTGTCATAATCGAGATATCTCGATATTTTTTCCAGAATCGCCCACCGCTAGACAAATTCGTTCTTATCTCACACACTCATTCAGTATTGCTCTGTTTAGTTCACTTACGTTGGTAACATTGTTCTATCAATCCTTTCCTTTCATTCATTCGTTTTTGTGTGTGTAAGTTACTAATTCGTAATTGTTGATTGTCATAATCGATACATCTCGATATTTTTTCCAGAATCGCCCACCGCTAGACAAATTCGTTCTTATCTCACACACTCATTCAGTATTGCTCTATTTAGTTCACTTACGTTGGTAATATGTCTTCTATCAATCGTTTCCTCTGAATCATTCGTTTGTGTGTGTGTGTGTAAGTTACTAATTAGTAATTGTTGATTGTCATAATCGAGATATCTCGATATTTTTTCCAGAATCGCCCACCGCTAGACAAATTCGTTCTTATCTCACGCATTCATTCGGTATTGCTCTATTTAGTTCACTTATGTTGGTAACATGTGTTCTATCAATCGTTTCATCTCATTCATTCGTTTGTGTGTGTGTAATTACTAATTAGTAATTGTTGATTGTCATAATCGAGATACCTCGATATTTTTTCCACAATCGCCCACCGCTAGATAAATTCGTTCTTATCTCACACATTCATTCAGTATTGCTCTATTTAGTTCACTGACGTTGGTAACATGTTTTCTATCAATCGTTTCCCCTGAGTCATTCGTTTGTGTGTGTGTGTGTATGTGTGTATGTGTGTAAGTTACTAATTAGTAATTGTTGATTGTGATAATCGAGATATCTCGATATTTTTCCAGAATCGCCCACCGCTAGACAAATTCGTTCATATCTCACACATTCTTCAATATTGCTCTATTTAGTTCACTTACATTGGTAACATGTGTTCTATCGATCGTTTGTGTGTGTGTAAGTTACTAATTAGTACTGATAATCGAGATATCTCGATATTTTTTCCAGAATCGCCCACAGCTAAACAAATTTATAAAAAAAAAATAGAAGTTCACCTAAAGTTTACCGGCCAACTGAAACGATAATTCAACGTCTAATAGTTTTTGAGAGAATCATTATATTCTACGCCTGTGAAAGATGTAGGTACTAGGCAATACATTTGCATGGTGAAAAATAAAAAAAAATTAATAGAAATCCTATACGTCCAATCCTAAAAACCGAAATCCCGAAATCCTATATTCCTATATAACCCGAAATCCTATACTAAAATGTTAATAGGTATCTACGGAAACCTTGTAATTCGAGTAATATACGTATTTGATAGGTAATTTTTTTGTTTTTAATATCATCGATATCAAATATAACGTTAATGTCGTTAATGGTGAACACTTTGTAGAATTAAATTTTCAAATAAAAATTGTCACATTCCTCTGTCTCTTGAAAAGGAAAAGTTACGTGGTGGGGGTCCACAGTTTGAAGAAAAAAGTCCTCAAAATATTTATTCAAATAGTTAAATATAGTTGGGCCCGTGACTACGTGCATGTGGACATTATTATTATAAAATAATTGTTTTCAAGTGGACCTTTTCTTGAAATTTCAAATTACCACATCTTTTTTACAGAGTTTATTGAAATGAAACGAAGCATGAAATTTACCTCAAATTCTAGAGTCTATACCAGTTATAACTCCATTGGAATATCTTCAGTGGTTCTTGCGTTTTGCGCGAAAAAATAAACATACAAACATTAATTCCAAAAGCAATATGTTTGTGTTCTTTTATTTTTTTAGCTGCTCGTAAATAATTTTTTCCTAAATATCTTAAATGTGCAGACCAATTCTACGATTTTATTATAAGTAAAGATTGTGATTATCGGTAGATTCGGTAAACATTTATCTCAAGATCCAACAAGATATTGTAATTAAAATATTAGAACCAGAATAACGATACAGGTTAAACATTTACTGTAAAAATAGTCCATAATTGATTTATTTTTAGAAATTAGTAACTCAATATAATATTTTAAAATATTTCATGAGGTTTTACTGACGGATTGCATGTTATAGTGTTATATTTCATGAGGTTTTACTGACGGATTGCGTGTTATAGTGTTATATTTCATGAGGTTATACTGACGGATTGCGTGTTATATGTATTTAATTGTAGTGTTCATTTAGTTTACATTTTATAAGCAAATGAAAATAATATTTAAGAACAAACCTCCTAACAATGAAGTTTTTTTTAATCAGTCTGTCGCACATTCAACTTTTATATAAAAGAGCAATAACATTTTAAACAAATAGTAGTACATCAGTTTTATTGCTACTATTTATTATGTTTGCTATTATCAGTTTCATTGCTACACATTAATTACAATCTTCATATGTAGCAACTACTTGCAAAATTGCATGCATCCAGGTCCAAAATAGTACGACAGACAGATATAACGAAATTCAGACAGATATAAATAAATTAGGGGAATTATAATTAAAACTAGGGAAGATACACCATAGTAATAATTGATCACACAAAACTATTTTATTCAGGAAAACGGCAATTTAAGTTTAGACGATGACTGAGCGGGCTTTTTGTGTTGTATAAAGTGAATATGGGATAAAAAAGCGTTTTTTTGTAAACATTAAGTTAGAACAACTATTTATTATAATGAAATTAAAATAAAACCGGTTTTTAAATAACGGACACGGTGGAGACGAATTGAGGAAAAAAACGGTTATTTAAATAGAGAGAGAGTTATCGAATGTGGGCGTATCCTTGAAAACGTTGTTTATGGTAATTCTATTGAAATTATTGGGATTTCAACGTTAGTTACAAAAAGAAAAAAAAACAGTATTTTTTGTAGTTATTGCAAACCAATTAATATTCGAAGATATTAATATTCACTAAAGTATAAATCTTATTTATGGTTATGTTGGTATTTATAAATAACCCTTTCTCTATCAAATTGTTTGCTTTCAAACTTTTCTTTATCTTTAATCAAATATGATTCGTCGTTTGTCAAACATATACGAGTAGATTGTGAATATGCTCGATAACGAAGTGTCTTACAGTCATTGCTGTTTTTCGCATCTCAATGCGATTGTCGTGAAGGCGAAAACAGTAAGTGTACAGGTATGATTTTTTTCTAAAAAATGTGTAGTGTAATTTCTGACGGCTCCACTTCAAAAATAAATAATTACATCTGCATCTTAAGGAAATAATACTTAAAAAATATTTTTAAAGTTATAAGTAAAC
Organism: Druceiella hillmani; assembly: GCA_039881145.1. Classification (NCBI taxonomy): domain Eukaryota; kingdom Metazoa; phylum Arthropoda; class Insecta; order Lepidoptera; family Hepialidae; genus Druceiella; species Druceiella hillmani. The sequence goes on from JAYKKI010000029.1 coordinate 19,591,668, forward strand.
AAAATTATGTTAATCACTGTGTAAGTACACAATCACTTTAGAACACGATATTTTTTTTACGGAATTAAAAAAATTTCCATTATAAAGAGAATTCTGGAACGACCCATGTCCCAGAATATTGTTTATAATTTATAATATGCTCATAGTAATTTGCTTCAATACATTCGAATCTAATGAAATGTTTAAACCTGTTCCCGATGTTTAATCGACTTGACAGTAAATATTCACGTAATCTTTACAATTTTTATTAAATTTGGGTTTACATGCGGCCCTTTTCTTCAACTATTTCTCTTACAACCCTGCATTTTCATAATTAACTCCAGATTTTTATAAACTTTTCTTTCTTTTCTTAATATAAAAGTTCTAAGTTCGTATTTAACTATCGCAGTTTTGTGGGTTAATAGATATAGGCGACTCGGCGAGAAAATTTTGAATCGATTGTGCATTGAAAAATGTTGTCTATAAAGCTGAAACGTATGTTATGAAAATATTTAACACCACCTTTTTTCCGTATCCGCATTGATTTTGAATTGAACCCTTGCGCTCATACTTCCGCTTAGAACGGAGATTCATAAAGCGTACCCTTAAGTGGTTAGCCATTGCTCACCGACTTACCAACCAGGTCGTACCTCAGCTTACAGCCAAGAAATTTAAATTATTTAATTTGATAGCAGTTCATCTCACAGTCTAGTCGATTTGTGTTTTCTATTTTCATTAACAAAACGTGATGGTTTTATGAAATATGACGCCATTGTTTGAAAATAGACGCAGAACATTGTTTGGACCAATAGGATTAGTATTTTTTTATAGCTAACGGTAGCATCCTGTTTATTCTAACTAGGCATCACGTCTCACTCATATCTTATCTTTCATTGCGACACTTAGCTTGATTTTATTAAAGTGTGTATTTTGATTTAATTTAATTTTAATTATAGGTATTTTCTATGTATTATATAGTTACAGTTAAACACGTCTAAATATAAAATCGATTGTACTGAGCTATTACTATCCTGATAATAGGCCGTGTTATGTCTGAAACAATAAATACTTTTTGATAAGCTTAAGAGCAATGGAAAATTAGTTATTAAAAAAAAATACAAGGGTGTATCAAAAAGATACTCATTTCTATTTTTTTAGCAGCAACTCAAAATCGGCGAGTTCAAAATATAGTAAAATAATTTAGTTTAAAGATGAAGGACACGGTAGATTCCATAGGAATAAGGTTGCGGAGTTTACATGTTAATTTTAGATACTCAAGACACGTTAGTGCGATTTAATATACTTACAGGTTGCGCCATCTATCGACGAGTTGTAGTATTTTTATTAACGAGTAAAAAACAATTTGAAAAAATATATAAAAAAATCATAAATAAAAATTCAAATTGCTGTGTTGTTTTGCCTAGCTGTCTTTTAGGCAATTTCACTGCATTTCAAGATATTTTAATTTTGGCTTCAGTACATCCTTAATTATATAAAATTAATATCTTTCAGATATCCATATGACACAAAATTTACTATATAATTAACCATATAAAATGGACCAAAATATGACTATCAAAAAGAATAATTTCGATTTAAAAATGGAAAAATATTTTCAAATAATGTAACGCTTGCCTATCCGCTTTAAGAATCTGGCAGTTAACCATAGACTATGGGTAGCAGCAAACGCTTGTGGGACGCATACAAACAATCGATAACTGTAGCCGGCCTATTGTTAGGTAACTGTTACTAATAATGTTTGTAACAGGTTATACCGGCAGTAAGAATGTGATAAAGAAGTGAGCACAGGCCTTTATTAAGTAAGGGCGTTGATTTGCAACTTTCGTCCAATCAAGATCGAAATAAGTTATACCAGGAAACCGGCAGTAAGAGTGAGATAAAGAAGTCAGCACAGGTCTTTACTAAACTCTTTGATTTGCAACTTTCGTGAAGATCGAAATAAAAGCGACCAAATATCGTGTTTGGTCGTTTCACTTTAATTCCAGTTGTTTTTTAAATGTTTCACACTCGTATTTGTTTCGATCATTTTTGCTTTGAAATGTCTTTTGTTTGGTACGTTAGCTTGCTCAAAGCATTAGCACCTAGCTTCTAGTTCGGCAAAATATTTACTGGAATAAAGTGATTTATCAGAATAAATAAATACTTTCTTTCAAAATGGAAAGGAAATTCTCCTCACACTTTTTACACTCACGATAATGTAAGCGAGAAAATGTTAGCACTTAAGGGAAGAAATTTTCTGTAAACAAATTTATGAAGTGTACATCACTGCCCTTATAAATTTGAACCTCACATCACCAAAATGTTTATGTCACATTCATTAATGGAATGCATAGTAATATTTAATGACGTTATATTTTATATAAACTCAAAAAGAAGTAAGTCTCCGGTTGTTACACTTGAAAATTTATTTAAAATCTTTGAAGCATTTGTTATTCCAAGCCAATTTCTTGTTTAACCTAAGTATTATAAAGACCCATTCGAATATGTTAGTGTAAATATCCATATCAAAATCTCTGATGCATATAAGAAACAATAAAATTATAGTTTTAAAAACCAAAAAAAAACACACTTATGTAGGAATATGAGCGAAAAAGTAAAAAATACTTTTTAAATATAAAGATTTGTTGACATAAAATATAAAGATACATAAGAAAAAAATATAAACATTATATTGGTCAATAGCGAAAGGATGTCTCTGGTGACAAAAAATTAAATGTAAAAAAAACGTGGCGTGCTCTCGACTTCCATTTTTATAATGACTCTACATTTACAAATAGCTAACGACAATAAAAACTACGACAAGTGATATCAAGCACACCACGCTCCTTTTTACATTAATGTTAATTGTTTTGTAATGTATTATTGTTATCGCTTCTTAATACGTGTGCAAAATTTTAAATAATTCGGACGTCTGGAAGTGGTTCAGAATTTAATTAAAACTCTCCCTTATATTGTTATAGACATACAAGTGAAATTAATAAAAGCGTATTAAAACATTTTTTTTCTTACAATGATGCAGTTCTCCAAACTTCTAATTGTTTTTTTACAATCTAATTAGAAACAGTTCAAATTATCGACAATAATTTTATCAACGAACGTTTAAAACAATTTTCATTAAAAGAACGGGCATTACCAAACAGTAAGAGCGCTTTTAAAATCGAATCTGAACTTTCTGTTTCTCTATAAAATTGCGATAAAACCTGTGTACCGAAACAGTAATCAATCATCGTTTAGATAGTAATAGTTTACACCATTACGATAGGACAAATCGTTACCTAACCGACCGAATAATAGCTTTTTGTAATTAATCGTAATTATTACATCATTCTCAGCAATAAATTCACAAGTTGCACTAATCCAACAACTAATACCTAAGTTTCACTGATCCAACAACTAATACCTAAGTTTCACTGATCCAACAACTAATACCTAAGTTGCTTCAACTTTTAATGGAGACAATACAAAATAATACTAATTTTGAATTATTTTCATTTTTTAAAAACTTGTATTCCGTGGAACCAGCCCATTACAGGGAAAAAAACGAATGAAGTTTGGCTTCCTATAGATGAATATTCAATTGCATTTACCGACTCGTTAATTTCAGGGTTATACATTTACATGATGACGACATTTGAAACTTCGCGAAGTTCACTAGAACGGTTAATCGGTCTAATAAATAACGCGGATTTTGTAACCATAATAGGAAACAAAAATGTTGTCTTTCATAAACGCACGTTTATTATATTTTCAACATATGAAGTATCTATATTTCTCCGTATAAAAACAATTAATAAAGCCTAATAACTTTTAAAATAATGTACTAGTAGAAAATGTTTATAAGGCATAAAATGTTCGTATTAACTAGTAGAACATATCTACAGTAATAATTTTCCAAAATATAATTGCCATAATTTAGTACCGCCAAGTCCACGAAACAATTTCGAACAACCGTTCATTTAGATTGTACAGCTACACGCACATACGTATGACATGGAAACCTAATATTTTAACGCTATACCTAGAATTATCAGCACGTAAGTGCACATTTTCTATATATATACATGCCTTGGACATCAAAGGACCTACAGTTTCTTCTGTCATATATTCATCTGCACTTCAGCTATTTTGAGGGGAAACTTCTTCAGACAGCATCACGTAAATTTGAGACAGGAGTCAGGCCAGGAGAGTGGAAATAGCGTATTGCGCTACGGCTGAGCGGTAAAAAATTAGGTTCGATCCAGACTATGCTCTTAAAATCGAGACTATATTCTTCTTTTATTCATCTCATATCCACATTGCAGTTCAAGTCCCGATCTTTCATCAATCTTTTTTCGTCAATATTGCACGTTAGATGCGAACAATGTTACATCTAAGTTGCACGTCGATTTACTTTTTGACTGAAGTCTAAAAAACAAAAATTTCAATTTGTTGATTCGCCTTAATTAAAATGCAGTTGATAGTAGTCTAGTGCACCACTAAGGAACATTACAGTGAAGTGGAATCAAAAACGTATTCGCACCGTTATGACAATTCCAATTTCGCTCTGATAAAATATTCTTTGTGTTATATTTGTATTGGAGCGTCATGTTATCAAGACCTCCGTGATAACGATAGGGTGAATACGCTCTTTGCTCCTTCTGTAAAAATATTTTATCGAACCGAGGGATTTTTTCTCTACGTTGACTACTCGTATTTCGATATAGAGACGAAAATGTTTGCACCAACTTTACGTGAACGAGAAAATACATTACAAATATATTAATTCATATCCCCATCTAAAGCAGGTGTTAGTAAAATCTCGTGCACAAAGAACTAAAAGTGTAGAAACTGTGCCATGTGGATGGACGGACGGAGATGACGAAGTGATAAGGGTTCGTTCTTTCATTATAATAAGTATATTTGCAACCTTAAAATGAAGTTCCACTTATCTGGCTGCTGAATGGTCACCAGCTTCAGTTTTATTTAAAAATGTAAAATTTATATGTCTGCATTTGCATTTCGATACCAAAAGCTACAGTATTGTTAGATACGTAAATCTGTAGTGCACCTAAATATAAGGAAGGTCACATCAAATGATTATGTTGGAATCATTTGATGTGACCTTCCTTATTTACATGCGAAAACGCAGACTCAAGGAATATTTAAAAATATCATTGATTAGAGGGTTTCTAGCGATCCAATCAACTATGTATGTAAAAAGTTTTTATACGTTTTCTAGGAGGGATAGGAGATTTCTATTATCGACGTTACAGGAAACTTCCTCTTCCTTTAACAATAATAAATGTGTAACGGTCTCCTACCCTTACAACTGATAATTGCCAAAATCCTGGATAATAAACCTGAGAAAAAGGTAAGGACTCTGAAAAGACTCCGTCTGACTTAGCCGTGCTTCGAGAAGAAAAATACTATCAACAAATTATAACCGTATATTTGAACATATATACCTCAATATATATATATATATATATATATATATATATATATATATATATATATATATATATATATATATATTTCCTCAAAATTTAGTAACAGTTACGTAATTACGTAAACAAATTTTTAAAATAAGTTTACACACGTATTAAAACAAAAATTTAAAATAAAAAAACTGGTACTAAAATTAAAATGTCTATTTTTATTAGTACCATAAATCCCAGAAAATAAGCATTTGACAAAAACAATGCACTGGTATAAACAGGAAGTAGCTGGCAAGAGCAATGTTTATCCTGTAAAGTATCGTTCGGTCAAATTTAGGAATCGACGTAAAAAGCAAACGTGAGAAATATTAAGACTTACTACTTCAGTTACGGACGACAGTTTGTTTACAATGATCTCACGGTTTTACACGCAACTGAAACGTGCAAAAATTGTTGATATGGCACTTCAATACTATTTGCCTACCCGCATGATTTGGAGATATACATATATAGATAAACTAAATACATCTGTTAGTTTAACAAATATGAATAACAAATTCCTGTCACGAAATTCTGTTGTATTTTAAATACCGTTAGGTAGTGGTGGGCACATTGCCAGCTTCACTCCTGTTTTCAAGAAGCCACTCAGGCAAATACAACGGAACTGACTCATAGCTCTTCTTAAATTTGGACGTTACGAATCGCATTCATTTCGGAAGAAAAATGCCGAGGTGATGTTTATTAAGTGTATATTACGAATCAAGACGAAGGCCAAAATTTGGGCTGCCGTAGGTTCGTTGACGCGTTGGTTATTAAAAATGTTTTATAACAAGAATCGCTTGTCAAATGATTTTCCGACGAGTCACATTACAACTTCTGTTTTTTCATCTGACCCGCCTCTAATCGACTTGTTTTTTTTTCTGTAGCTCATATGCGGCATTATAACATAGGTCCAAAGACACCCCTTAAATTTAATAGCGAAATTCCTTTTAGCCACTGACATCTCACAAAGAAATCTTATAATACAAAAAATTATTATAACGATATAGCTAGGACCCTGCCTCTAACGGAGAAACCAACGCGACTTTTACGGTGGGCAGCGGAAGTGATACTTTTTATCACTTCTCAATATGAAAAACAAATAGTTCTTGTCTCTTATTCACGTATGAACAATCAGAACGATCAAAAGCGAAACACAATTATCTTTTCCGCTCCACGCTAAATTCACCCCCCTCTCCTTCCCCCTTTAAGCTGCTCGTATGATACCATATAAATTACTTTCGAGTATCGATAGCGCCTCCAGAGTAAGCCCGCCAGGCGCTGGCGAGACGATCGCAAGTCTATAAGTATAATAAAACTGTTATTTACCTTAGCTATGTTACGTTATTCTTGAAGTGTCTTCAAAAATAGAATAAATGGCCCAAAAACTAAAAACGATGATCTACCGAGTATAACACGGCGATATACTGTCACACTACACGAAATGGTATTGATATTCGTCACTTAAAACTAATAGATGATGAAATTTAAGAAAAACGGTCAAGATAGCAGCTAATAGCATGTGTAAAATCTATCTGAGTAAGACTGAGGAGTTATCAAAAAAGTTAATACTAAAAGATTGAAAAATAAGTAAAAGCGAACTTCAGCAGAGTAGAAAACATGCAATGTTTTTGTCCGACCATTGTACGACGTGGCATATTCCGTCCTTGCTCTTTACACAGCTGCGTTGCAAGGCAAAGTGGCAGTATGTGCTGGTAGATTAAAAACGCATCTTATTAAGCGCTAATTTTACAAGTCAAAATAGCAACCGGTACCCTGTGTTACAAAGACTCATATCAGACTGTAATGTGTAATTCAATGTAGGTGGTAAGCAGTAAATAAATTAATTAGTGGGAGTAAGGTTAATGTTTCCCGCTGGTGGCATAAACTAATGTATTCTATAAGTTGTTATACAGTAACTTCATGATTTTACTATGGTTATAGGTAAAAGAAATAAAACTTTCATTTTATCTGCAAGTATCACTACCGCTACATTATACATCACACTAAATTAGTACTTCCAGATAAACAATGTCGCTCGTTCATTTCAAGTTTGGTAAAAGAATCGGTGTTCCTAGCAATACCCGTTCCATAAATTCACTCAATAATTTCCTGGACATCATACGTTCCTAAACCAGATAGTTCCCATGAATCGACCTTTTTATTAGTAACAAAATTCTGTTATACTTTGTTTTGATGTGTCTTTTACAGGTTTTTTATATATGCTTTTCAGCTGAAGCCATTTTCCTTTCTTACATTTATAGTTAATACAATTCCCTTTAGATGTATATTATAATAAATTGCTGAACCATCTTGAAAGGCCCAAACTACAAATCAGCGAAAGCTTCATTAAAATCGATGCTATTGTTTCGAATATCAAAGTCTATACGTATATTAATGGATATAAACAAACGAATGTCCATCTTTACATAACACTGTAGAACATTGGTGAAAAGTCCTGCTGATATCCGTGGTATAAAATAAGATTTCAAGAAAATTTTAGGGAATGAAAATTTTTTCGCCGATTTTTTCAATATCTTTACATAACACTGTAGAACATTGGTGAAAAGTCCTGCTGATATGCGTGGTGTAAAATAAGATTTCAAGAAAATTTTAGGGAATGAAAATTTTTTCGCCGATTTTTTCAATATCTTTACATAACACTGTAGAACATTGGTGAAAAGTCCTGCTGATATGCGTGGTGTAAAATAAGATTTCAAGAAAATTTTAGGGAATGGAAATTATTCTCTTGCTAGTACTCTGTTTATTTAAAGATTGTATAATCTACATGCCAAACCAAATTCCTTACCGTCGCAGTTCCAGTTAAAATAACTTTCGGGATTCTAGACTTGGAATGTGTTAAATGTTTAGCGTACAAACCGTGTATATCTAATAAACAGATAAAAATAGACTTACAGAAACAGGTTGACAGACAGGCAAACACGGAATAGATTGTTTGTTTTAATTAAGAACGGAAAGCACAACATTAAAATTTTAGATGGATTCTCCTAAATGTTTTTTTGTTTGTTTTCAAAACCATTAAATTTGCTTCCATCTTGTTTGGGTATATTTATTTGCATTCCTTTTATATTTTGTGGAGCGCCTTTCAGAGGAAGACCAAATAATTAACTGAAAAATAAAATTTAATGTAGGGAAAGGTAGAAGGATTGGACAGATATTTAAAAAGTATGACGAATTATTGAAAAAAAAATTATCATATACCACTGTATCTACACGAATAATGTTCAGATATTTATTTATCTATTTTAAAAATACACAAAATTTTTTAAATTTTCTGGTGTCTATTTGTGAAGTTTTATCTTATGCATGGCGATACTATGTCAATTTACTTACCTATCTTCTGGACTAAGATAGTCCAGACTAATTTTAAATAATAATAACCAATTTTATCCCTTTTTAAACGAAATCCAAATTCCATAGAGTTTTACTGACATATGATGCTCTACTATCGCCATCTACCGATCAATTTGTATAAGATTTTCTATGTTTTCTGTGATAGCTATCAAAATTAATCTTGGAAATTATTCTTAAAACAGCGCCATCTATAGTCTACAATTGACTATAGATGGCGCTGTTCACCTTTTTTTATAAATTAAAATAAATAATATTTTAAACTCCCATCCTGGAATTATATTATTTTCGCATATCTACCATTAATGACCTTTATATCTAATTAAAAGGCCGCATGAGCGAAGCTTAGTTACATACTATTAATAATAGTTATTATTTTACAATGAATACAAATGTAATTAAATTATATATAAATACACACACAATAAAAAAGTATCCCTTTCGAAGCATTTGGTCCTATGGTTATATTTGTTTCTCTTTTATTCTACGTAGACCACCATTTCTGTCAACTGAAGATGCTTGTATCCACATTTTTTTTTTCTAAATTTATAACAGGACCATGTAGAATTAACAGTTGAAATAACAGCTCCGTATTTTCTGTCCGTATATATGTTTGGATAAATGTGTGTATAATAACGAGTAATACATACGATACGCACAATTTAAAAGGCGTTGACCTTGTGGCGGTTGGATCTAAAGTGCACGTAGTCCGAGAGTCGAAGTTAAACCCGGATCAAGCGTGATCGTGGGTACAATTTCGGTACATTTCGGCGTTGGTCGACCGAAGTATCGGTCCGAAACCGTTGATTTAACTTCGCTTTATATGTAGAGAAACTTTGAATTAAATGTACGATTTAGTATTAATATTCACCACTTCTAGTATTGTAAAATCTAGTACGGTTACCCTAAGTATTGATTCCTCCCAATAATAGATTTTGTAAAAATAAATTTAATTCATTAGTGCTATGACCTTCAATATATGGATCCTATGGTGGTATTGGTGATGCATATATTATCTAGTTCAATTTTTAAGGAGGAGAATGCCAAAAATTTGTAGTTTCCTTCGCTTCCAAACGCCTTATAAAATAATGAGGTTACATTATATACTAGACATGTCATTACATAACGTTCTAAAAAAACTATCACATCTTTGATGCGACTATCTCTTTTACATACGTGCTTTCTTAGAAGGGATAGACCCTTTCATCATAGTCGGTGCGCTACTTGGGACCACGTTTTTGTTCATTTTATATGAGTCTAACGTGTCTATTAAGTTAATGTCGTTGTTATAAGCTATTATTTCAATTCTAACTATTTTGAACATTTTAAAGCAAAACGGAAATACCGTACAAGTTTCTGGGTTCCAGTCTTATTCATTTTATAACCAAGCTGTCTTAATATACTTTATTATTTACGATAACAGCTGCGAGTAAACTTAATTATTTATTTAGATGTTTGATACCATAAATAAATAATGCATGTATACCATTCATGTAGCTGGCAATAATTATATATGTGGAAGTACAATGAGTCTATGTGTGTACGGAAACGACATGTTAAAGTGGTTTTAATGTTTATGCATGCATATAAAATATACAGCATATACACATATAGTATACAACTGAATGTAACTATTTATAGTACAACTGGTTGTACCGACCAAAGTGAGAGATTGTTTATTTGACCGGTCATTCATTCGTTTGCACTGTTATAACTTTTTAACCCTTTAAGTATTTTTATGTATTTTTATACGATTGAAATTTATAGAAGATGCTCATATAATACGTTAGATTTGTCTTAGTGAAAGTAATGAAAATAATCTCGTAATGAAAGAGTGAAAGAAACTTTATTTTCGAATTAATTTTCAATTCAAAATACAATTTTGTAGAAAAATAAGTTTTAAAATTCTGGAACATTCTCGCCTTGATTTTTACGTGGAGTTCACATTGCAATGCGAGGTATTGTCCCCACCCCAATTTGAGCGCGCTTCTTCGTCACTGGGTAATAAACCAACAGAGAACCGCTATGTTATAAATATTTTTTTGGGCTTTAAAAATATAAACTCGAGTGTTATTTTCTTTATTCTATTGTTTCTTCATTCTTTTATTTCCGTTGCATTCAAACGCTCGAATCACAAAATTCCATCGGAATCGGTACTTACAATTCTTGCATTTTCGGGATTGAAATATTGACACCCAGCTAGGGGAAGATAGCTGATAAATAGTGAAAAAGAACTAAAAGCTGACTGCGAGTAGTTAAATATAAATAATATACTGGTGACAATGAAAATTATGTTTAATAATAAATATACGCATGAATATATAAAAACAGTTATTACCGGACCTTAGCTTCCCTATAATAATTATTTATTTTACTCAGTTGTTGGTGTTAATAACGTGTGCAGTGAATGGTTGATCACATTTTCGTCAGTAAGTCGACACTATCTTCTATACATACGTCAAGTTTATGACATCGCATCAAGGCGTTTCAGTTTTTTTCTCTAAGCCCTAGTTAATACAACAGTGACACAACTCTATCTAAACTTTCTTTTAAGTTTTCCAGTGATGCAAGCACAAATAAACATAACGGTTGGCAGACCGACAGATACAAATTCAAAAAAGCTCTACATTCTTCTGTTTTAGAAAAGCTTTAGAAAGGGGACAACAATTTTTTGCAAAAAAGGCTTTAGAAAAGCGACAACAAAATCCCCGCTCAAATACGTCTAGTATTTATTAAGGTATATCAAGCGACGTACTTAAAATATAATTGTCTATAATCTGATTGAGTGGTTAAAAATATGGTTAAAATATTTCAAGTTTGATTTTGAAACTACCGAAGAGACTACACCTCACTAAGTTGGTAGAAAGTCGCTCCATACCCCACAACAAAGTAAGGAGACCATAAGTTGCTGTATTTAAATAAAAAGTAAGGAGACCAAAGTTTCTGGATTTAATAAAATATTTTTTATATAATGAGGATATTTTGCCTCAACCTTTTTATTTTATGTCATTTGTTGCACATACTGGCGATCGGACCGGGAGTGTTACTCATGTTTACTAAACTAATTAATAGGGTCATTCCTTTTTTATTCCTTTACGACAATATCTACTCATATTCTCATAAAATACTGTGAAATAATTTTTATCGACAGTACATGGCGACTTAAATAAATACTTTATTTTTATAAGAATATTGTACACCGCCTATTGTAACTATAAATACACTATACGTACTGTAGCAGAGTTTTTTGGCAGACCTTTCTATTGATAAAAAATCTTTTTTTTATATATATCTGGATTTAAAAGCCTTAATTTTACAATTGAATTTTACCCATCACTAGTCAGCCAGTTTTTTTCGTAAATTGTAATTACACATTGACTATGTCGTTCAAGAGAACATACATAACAGATCAGTAGAAGTTTTATCTCGGTCAGATAAATAGATTTTTCAGTGAAAGTGTTATAAATCAACAAACCGACTATTCATCTTTACGATATCGATATCATTACAGAGATGAGTATATAAGATAAGAATTCAAACGATATAAGCGACGTTGCCCAAATAAAACGTCGATTAAAAACAAACACAACCATCTAGGCTTGAAAAAAATCGCAAACGTTTTAAAGAAAACATCCTCATATCCCCGCCGAGAGGCGGCCGCATAGTGAGAAAGACGAAGCCGGCACACGTGCTGCCGAGTACCTGCTACCATTTGGCCGAATTCCAGTTCCAAATCTGATCCTTGCGAAATGTCGCTGGTTATGCATTCAGTTCCGGTGTGAGTTAGCATCGCAGTCTTCTCGCGTAAAATTATGTCGAAAATAGCTTGGTCGTGAGCAAATTTCGTGAAATGCGAATAAAGTTAGACTCTGATGCCAGGCGGCAAATTGTTACCGTTGACGTGTAGCTACTAACCACGTCTAATGTAGAAACAAAAGCTACTTCCACAATGGGCAACGAATGTGATACTTTTATCACTTCTCTATACGGAATACATGTAATTATAAGTTCAGATAATTATTGTCTATTACTCACGCATAAACAAATAGAACGATCGAAAGCAAACAGACAATTATTTTCTTTTCCGTTCCACACTAGCTCCATCTCCTCTTTAAGCTGACCTCTTAATATACAAGTAAATTATTTCATGAATAATTTGGGAAATTATATTCCAAATGAAATACACGCTTGCGATACATTTATTCGATAAGGTTTATCTATCCTCATTCATTTTTTTTATGTAATAAAAATATTTTCCGGTATTAGACCAGATCATTTCTAGGCTACAATGCAAGGAATGTCTATATTATAAAATAAGTCTCAACTATTATATATATATTTTTAGCTCTTGAATAAGATAGCATTACCAAATTTTGTCATAGCCTCTGATATCAAGGAATTCGCTTTTTCGCGTCTTGGTTGTCATTATAGTCATTCGTTTTCATTTCGAACCTTTAAACTTGTTCACCAAATTTATTTATTTGTCCGACATGGGCAAATTCGAATTTATGTTAGTTTGTTATAGCAAATATACAAACAGGCTGCGGCCGTATCTTACCGGTAAATCGGTTTGATATAAATTTAACTAATACAGTTTTATCAGATTCAAGGCACAATTAGCGGGATTATAATAAACCTTAAATATTTATAAGTGTTTAAATGTGTACGGACTACTCGAAGTGCAAGTTCTGCTCTTGCTTCACAGTTTTTTTTTTTAATATAATGTTATACTTGACGCGTCTAAGTTCTCCATTTTAATAACTCTATGGTCACATAAGCTTACCGGAAGTAACGAAGAATGAATTTCCTCCTCGCCATTGTTGACGGCTCAAGAAAGGTGGGCCGTTCGTTTAACTCGCATATAGATGCTATTCTATAAGATTTTTACAATAGACTGATACTATACAAATGTATAAAAGGTCCGTGGTGGCATTATAACTTTACAATTGTTAAATAAAATGTTCAGTTTTTTAACTTGATTGTTTATTATTGTATTATTGCTTGACGTCTCAGAGTAGAAAGTTAAGTGTAAATCCACAGTTTATTCAATCCACGTTTATTCTTTACTCTTAGCATACGGCTGGGTCAGAATGAGGCTTACTTATTGAATGCATACAATATGCCAGTAATATAAAACCGTAACCGAACATTTACAATTAATTTTGCCCATCATTAGGCTAGCAACTGATGTAAAATCCTAACTAATATTATAATTGCAGGTGTGTTTTCTGTCCTTGTTTCATGCCACAATGGATTGACGTGATTTGTTTGCACAGAGACAGTTGGCGAGTCAGGAAATGACATAGGCTACTTTCTATCCCGAGAAATCTCCGTCCTTCGGGAAAATTGTTATTTCAAAGCGAAAACGGACAAACGAAGCGAAGTCGCAACGGGGCAAAGGATTGACGTAATTTTTTTAAAACGCTCAAATCAATTATATAAAAAGACATTACAATAGCTCCCTCTAATCCCTCATTTAGAGGGAAATATTTTAGTTTTGTGTAGTGTTATTATAAAGTGACGAAAATAAAGATTTAGTATTTAATTTCCTTTAATCATTCTAGATGGCGCTGCATTTTCCAATTTTTCTCTGTAAATAATGCTGTTAAGTACATATAAAACCTGCACTACGAGAATTTATTAAAGTCATTAAAAATAATATTATTTTTCACCATGTAAATAAATATATTACCTAATATATCTTTCGCATGTGTAAAACAAATAACTTTGTTATGTACAGCGCTTGAATAAAAGAATGCATGTTGACTGCATTTAGGGGTCATCCATAAACCACGTAACGTTTTTTCTCAGGTTTTTACCCTCCCCCTCCATATAACACCTTGTTAACATTCAGTTTTACCCCTGCCTCCATCCATGACGTAACTTTTTGTAAATTTCATTTACAAAATTCAAATATTTTTCTCGTAACACTATTATAAAAATTTCTGGTTTTATAATATGTATTGATTTTTGACATACGTGTTTAAAAAGTTAAGGACAGGTGGAGATGACACCCGAACAACACTTTAGGTAAGCACAGCTTACGAAAGAAACGCTTTATGGAAATTGCCTATTTATTACTAAACATTTTCATTTTAGAAAACCTCTTCATTTAGATAAATATTTTCATCTCCGTATTCGACGTATGGGGAGGTATCTATTTTAAGACAAATGAATTAATATTTCTACATATTCACGTACGGCAACTAAGTAAGTCTTTCTGTAAAATCGATCTTACAACTGACGGGGTTATAACATTATAACACACGAAGGTGGGAATGAATATGACGAAATTGTATTAGTTCCGTTTTTGTCATTAATACGGAACCCTAAAAAGAAGACAGATTTTATATATTATAGACATTATTTTTAAAAATTAAATTATTTTAATGCAACATAAGGAAAAAAACCGGTTAATTTAATGTTTTCAAATAATCTATGCCGACACAAAAGAGGTGTATGTTTAAAAAGAGTAAATAAATTTAAAAAAAGAATGTGTGAGCACAGAAATATTCCAGGAAGAAACGCCTTTTTAATTTTTGTCTCTCTTCCACATTTCATATAGTAATATGACTACATAAAATTACACCCATATAATCATGTATTAAATAAAACTTATACGTAAGCAAATATAAAAAAATCATTTCAGTTAATTATATGTTATTTAATGAATTACCAATATCATTATAAATTCGGTTAGTTTAAAATCGGAGAGTTTTGTGAAGTGGAATGTAAAGCGAAAAGAAAACGATTCTGAAAATTACACACAATCTTTTTCAGATTTTTGAATATACGATACGAACCAACTTGACTGAAAATACGCATAGAAAACCGCACAAGGACTTTGCTCGACTTTATTCAGGGCCAGCTGAAATGTCTTTAAAACAAGCGAACTTGTCTGAGTTTTTAAATCAGACATTTTACATAGATATAGCAAAGCATCGCTCTGTCATTGGGTTGCCCAATTTTTTTTCGTTTGCGAGGGACAGATGGTGAAAAAATTAAATAAATACAGGATTTCTTAATTTAATACGGAACAAAAAGAAAAGATGGCATTTTTTTAATTCAGACAGCATTATTAAGTTCCATAATTCATTCATGTTATAATTTACACTTAAATGAATGTTGAGTTTATTTCGAGGAGGAAACCAAGCGAAGAGGAAGACAGCATCTAGCTACGACGCGGACGCTTGCTGCTTTCGTTCACTCATCATTAACACATACACTTACTTTCTAAATAATCCAGGTATTACTGACTATAACCTATAATCGTGATTACAGATGTGTCCCATTATTAAGAAGTGTCATGTCTCTGCAAAATACAATACCAATTTTCATAGACTTCTTTCTGGCCCCATTTATGCTCTCTAACGGTTTAAGATAATCTTAATTAAAAGATATCAGTATACCGATTATATTGCTATAAGTAATATTTAAAACTATAAAACGGGAAAATACATATAAACATTTATAACGAATCGTGGAATAAAACGTACTAACTTTTTTAAACTTATATAAAACGTATTTAATTAATTTACACATTTAAGCTGTTCTTAGGCAGTGTGCCTAGTAATCGTGTTTCTTTGTCTTGTAATTTTATGTATTGTCAAAAACTAGTCAATATACGCATTTACTCAGAACTGAAATGGCCTCAGAATAAACTTGTTTACACTCCGAGACCACATTTATCGGTGAGAGTAATTTTCATACACAGATTTCATGTTTAATCAAATTTTAAACTTCATTGATTCCAAAATAACTGGTTACAAAATATCAGCTTTAGCTTTGAAGGCTGGCTGACAACTTTTTACGTTAAAAATAAACTCGCTATTGAAATGTTTACGATTAACATGATAAAAAAATTGTTTTATTAAATTATACTTGTCTTTTCGCAATTCGTCATTCGGCCGTATAATTGAAAATAATCATGACAATTCCACGTACTAAAACGTTATGTACGTAAGAACAGGTGCGTCGTTTTAAACTTTTAAAAATAATATATGATGGAAGTCGACGAACATCTTGAAAGCAACTTTCAAGACCTCACAGTCTGCACTGTCCTATTAGTAACTGAACCTAAATTAAATTCTAAAGATAAATAGCAATACCTATACGAATAGAATTAATATATTTTAAATACTTAATACATAACTGTTTATTGGGACAGCTGCGTTGTTTACAAATAAAAACAGCAGTTTTGGCAACCACTAGCAGACAATCTTCTAACCGATGAGCCATCAAAACGCGCTTATTGTTGCTTTTACATACCTATTTTATCTTAATTTAATCGATTCACTGCTAAAACTGCCATGACCATATTGCAGTTTTTCATCTTCAGATTATAAACTAAATTGCTAGCCGAATATTTTATGTGTCTACTGAGTATATTATAGCTCTGTCTTCGGTTTCCAAACTGTTAGTCGACTCGTTGTGCTGGAAAGTTATCGATGGGATAAATAGGTGTTTGACAGTAAGAGAACGAGAATAGTACATATGTAATATAACCGGTTCAAGCACACACGTGGTACAGACACGGTGAGGTAATTTAAAGCATTTTTTTAAATTTTCTATCAAGGATTTTAGCGTTGATTTTCACACAATCTTTTACTATATTTATCGGATTATAAGTCATAATACTATCTTAATCAATCACAAACTAGTCACATTATGTATTAAAAAAATGTATTCGTGTGTTGTTTAGTTATTTTTGATAAAATATCGATCATCGTTTGCAAATTTTAACAAACTTATTAATTCCATTTTCTTTTAAATGTGAATATATTCAAATAATTACATAATAAAGTAATATCAGTAAACGAGATATTAACGAGTTTGTACAATTGGTCTGGTTCCATTTAAATTTTATGGCTTTGCTGACGTCAGAAATAAAATACAGTTTGATATAAGGTGTATTATTTGCAT
This sequence comes from Druceiella hillmani, assembly GCA_039881145.1. Classification (NCBI taxonomy): domain Eukaryota; kingdom Metazoa; phylum Arthropoda; class Insecta; order Lepidoptera; family Hepialidae; genus Druceiella; species Druceiella hillmani. Next base: position 19,609,418 of record JAYKKI010000029.1, read on the forward strand.
AAACGTTAATAACCGTAATTCATACGGAATGAATTAAAAGAGAGTGGAGTAAGCTGCTTACAAATAAGCCTGTCGAGAGATAAGGTACCAGTTAGCGAGAAAATTACTAAATAATATAAAAAGAAGCTCATGCAAGTGTCAAATAATAGCTAACTCTTATACAATTACAGTGATATATATTATAAACAAATTTATCTTGGCAATAATTATAACATGGTACTTACTAATCCTTTAATATAGCATGCACTGTAGTGACACAAAATTACATTAAACCAGTAATTATATCTCAGCTTCACTTCAGCACCGCACCTTTTTTAAAACATTACTGGAATTAAAGTCACGTATACACAATATTCTGGCTGCCTTTAATAATATATGCATATCATTTTCAAAACAAAGCTGTTTATAAACACAATAATCAACTCACAAACGGTTTAGAATCGATATTATGACATAACAGTCATACACGATGCCAATAAATTTTGTAAATAAGTCAAAATATTATTTTACGCTCGGTATTTACTGAAATACAAAACATACGGTAAACACGATTGCGAACGCACTTCGCCAACGATGTGACGTCTGTCTCGTTCGCTTTCTCAAAAGTGACTGAAGTTGTCACTGAATTGTGTCAGTGAAGTTGTCCCGCATTCAAAACAACGCTTTCCGCATCGCAGCTGTGTGTGACAGAAGCTGTGGTTTAAAGGTGGATATACAAACATTAAATGTCATTCACTTCCGTCATTGTAATACAGAGTGAATCATAGATTAAGCAATGAATATCTAGCTGAAAAATAGAGATTATTTACAATTTGTTTACACGTACTCAAAAATAAAAAAGTATGGAAAGTACTCAAAAATATTACTGAATGTATAGTGAGCATTATTAAGCATTTGATTATAAATGTAATTTGTAACATTAGACAAACTAAAAACCTCATCTAGATTTTATATCGCAGTATAAATTATTTATACGTAATATTATTGAAATAAAACAATTACAAAAATTTAATTTCTTTATTAGAAGATATACCATTGGGTCCGATAATGTAATAGCACCTAACTAGCATAATGATTATTTATATGTTGCTTTCCAAATCAAGACATAGGTATTTTAATTAATTAAACATGTGGATCATTCTGAAAATAAAATACAATAAATTAAATTATTTTGTTCATAAAATGAAATTAACACATTAGTTATTATAACTACCTAATCAAAATTTAATATCTCAAATCACATTAAAATGTTATATTACTAATACTTTGCAGTCCAAAAAGTTAATAAATTGTATATTCAATTAATACTTATTAAACTAAACATTTTATAGAATATTTACTGTTTTACTTTTTATAAATTTGATTTGTTGAATTTAAAGAAAATTATATCAGTTTTAGTACTGGTTGGGAAAGTCGTTATTGTCTATGAATAATTTTATCTTTTGTAGTCTATTAACCGCTATTTCTGTGCTTTAAAAAAAAACATAAAAAAACGACAACGAAAGAAGGATCCACACATTACATACATTCTACGCCTATTGTCGGTTAATAATACAGTTAAATGTCGTAGGCATGTGAACTAATTCTTTTTACTTCTCAATATTGGAAATTTAAATCCTCTTAAATTAGGGCATCTCTTTAGAGAAAAAAATCGGTATGTATGTGACATTTGTCCATTAATGTCTTGTTCTGTTTATTAGAGAATTGCTTAAGTAAGTCAACCGCTTATTCCAAATAAGGAATATGATTCATTAGTTTACGTTCATTAAAAATTATATCGCTGTACTCTTGGTGAATATGCCAGTTATTTTGTACGCCTTGTAAATACAGTAATTAATACGTCGCATCAAAGTAATAAGGAGGTAGGTTTTATAAATACCTACCTACTGTAATCTATAAATTAAAATACGTTACCAGCTTGATTATGTATAACAATGATGTTTTCATAACTTGTTTTTGTTTCAGCATAACAAATGCGTGAATAAATGCCTGTTATTTGATTTTCAGAATTTTATTTTGGAGGTGTTTTGGTGAAGAAGGTGGACAAAGATCTAAATAATTATACTAGAATATTGCATATTAAATTAAAATGGGTGACGATAATGAGTTTATGAAATTGTCTACTGAAGATAAATGTGTTCATAAGTTGTGGAAGGCACGTGTGGCCGGTTACGAGGAAGCTATAAAGTTGTTTAACCAAATTGATGATGAAAAGTCACCCGAGTGGAGCAAATATTTAGGTCACATCAAAAAATTTGTCACAGACAGCAATGCAGTCGCCCAAGAAAAAGGTTAGAATCTAAATATTTATTTTAATTAATCTGATATTTATATACGTGGAAAATTTTTATTTATTTTTATAAAGAGTACATTTCATGGTTGTATAGCCATGTTACCAATTAATTATTAAGACTCTTCATGTTATTAACGTAATACGTTGATTGATAAGTTTATAAAAATATTATTTAGATTTTCTTAGTGAAGTTTTGGATGCTATTAACTAGCAGCAACATTATGTAGCTTTTTAATATGAAATTGTCGAAAGTAATATGAATTTATACTAATTAGCACCGTCATTCTAATCTGTGCGGGTAAAAATGGGTATTTAAAACAATAATTTTATTTTTTTTCAGTCAAATAAAAAATGTTTGTTTTATATTCACGTTTTATCACATTACTATTAATAAGGGTTTAAAGTTTGTTGTATTTTGTACTAAACACATTACTGATGTAATAATAGTTTATTCTCTGGCTCCTTGGGGTGTACTGCGTCCTTCATTTTAAGGCATTGTGTAATTTGTTATGCAGACCAATTATATAATTATAAATTTATAATAACATGCGGGTGGGTATCGGTATTTATAAAAAAATTGGTCACATTGGTTATCTTGTAATTGCTTGCTGCGTAAAACTGAAATCTGGATTGAACCTTTTATGAGCTTACATGATGTGCTCTTACTAGGGTAATAAATTGATTGATCAGAGAAATATATAAAACTGTAACAGAGATGGGTTTGTATATTGAAGATATTTTTGGAGTAAAATAGCGGAATAATCTGTTTAAGCTTTTCTGAATCCAAAACACATTTTTTTATAATTGTCGTATGTCTTGTGTATGCTTGTTTAAGTATCCCTCAAAAACTACTGGACAGATTGGAATAGAACTTAAACTGTAATAATCCTCAGAATTCAGATTGAATTTAAGGCCTTAATCTTTTTCCTTTCTGAAATTTGCCTATGTTTGTTTGTTTGTTTGTTTGTTTGTTTAAGCATCACCTAAAAACTATTTGACCAATTTGTATTAAACTTTCATTTACATAATGCTTAAGTTACAGATTAATATTTTTGATTAAAAGTAATATTTTTGATCAAATACTCCCCAAGGAACTTGAAATTCCATTATTACTCCTTGGGCAGTAAGAACAACTGTGCGGGTTTGAAACTGATGAATAGAAATCGTTGAGACTATTATAGCAGTTTAGGTTAAAATTCAAGCTAAGATATAAGCTATTTTTTATCTTGGCCAAGGATACTTATAAGGTGCAAATGTGATTCAAGCTAAGGTAAAGTTATTTTTATTCTAATCAATACTATTTTGGGATAAAAACATTATTACTGGAGGAAAACTATTGTGAAAATACAAAATATATGTGAACGAAACTGCGGAAAGAGCTTGTATAAAAGTAAATCTAGAAAATAAGGCTAGAATGAAGCCTTATTTTCTAGATTTAAATTTCTTTTGCGGTTTAAATAATAAACATTATCTTTAACAAAATTAGTAGATTTTGTTTGTAGTGCATAATGTATGTGGTCCATAAAATAAATGAAAATAATTTAAATTTTCATTAATATCATCTTTTTCTGAACGAATCAAACAATTAAAATTATTAAAAAAATATAGTTGCAAATACTGAGTAAGTCTGATTCATGTCAAGTGATAATAAATGGCGTATTCAAAGGTGACTAAGCTTGCAAAATTAAGTAACCACTTTATTGTCATTCAAAATCTTAATTCCTTTACATTGTTTTTATCTCTTGTAGAGAAAATTTTTTTTATATTTTAGTGTGTTTCTAAATTTGTTTTTAAAAAGGAAAATGAAAACCACATTTTTAGTTATGTCAAACTTTGAGATTGTAAAGATAAAATAATAATAGGTTATTTCTTTTGTGCATTTTTTTCACCATTAAACAATTAATAATATTTCATTATGATTGTCCATAAAATTTCATATGCACACTTAATATTAACTCATTAACAAGGTTATTTTAATAAATATTTTGTTATTGTGAAGTAATTTGCATGTAGTGTAATTTTTTTGTTACATAATAAGAGAAAAGAGCATAGCTCTTCAACGCTGAACTTGTGTTCTGCATTGAATGTGTACATTTTTATACATGACATACATTGAGATTTTTTGGCTTAGTAGTAGAGGTTGAACTTTTCTAATAGATTTTAGGCAAACTTATTTTACTGAAATTCATCATAATTGTAACCTAGACTAAATAATGTTACCGTAATAAATGATTTCATGAAAGTTTTTTTATTAAGTAACGCTGTTGAGTCTCAACAGTTAAAAATAGAAAAATGTGGAATGCAAACTCGCTTCTTTTTGTACAGAAAATATTCAGATGCAATGATGTTATATTGGATAGACATTAGTGCTCTAAAAATGGTCTTCAAAAGATAAGTAATTGTCTAGCCTTCAATATAACTATATCATTCATATAAGTGTCTTTTTTGTCTATCTCTTTTAGCATCGTTCGTACGTGACCTCTTTTTGAGGCCACATTTCTTGTTTGTTTTATATGGAAATGACAGAAAGGTTTACTCAAGATGAAACAAATACAATATTGTGAAATTGTTTGAAGAAAGCTCATTCAAGTTGTGACCCTGATATTTTTTAGTGACTTAAATATTATTTTGAACTCTGTCATTTTTACAATTTAACTAGTAAATCAGTTTGAAGTGGATATATCATCTATCTCAATCGGTAGTATTTTGGTCAAGTATTGTAATGGATGGAGAATAAAATTACTTTGTCTTCTGCAAAGAAATTTTTCTAAACCCATTGTATTCTTTACGTAGCTCATACACAGAAAATATTCAGATACAATGATGTTATATTTGGAAATGGAAATTTTTCTAAACCCATTGTATTCTTTACGTACCTCATTTCAACAATTCTGTATGAATCTCATCTCTCCAGTCTTTAATAGGTGATTAAATTTTCAATTGTGTCTTTGAGTTCTTGCTTTTAAAGTCACGGAAAAAGGAATGATGCTTTACTATAAATAGTATGTATTTTATAACCAAAGTTATGAAACCTTTAATTAATATAACCTCACGTTTTTTACTCTTTGTGTATGTTAGAAAATGATTAGCGACATATGTAGTATTCAGGACAGCAATTTTCGGCATCGATATTAATCCAAAATTGTATTTACAGTAACTGTTGGTTTCAAGTAGGATAGCTAATTTAATTCAATACAAGTAATTTAAATTTTTTGATGATTGATTAAGTAACTTCGCAATATCTTTTGCTGAGATAGGTTGTGGAGTGAACATAGAGTACCATATCATATTCGTGTAACTATAAAGAATGTTATCAATATGTGAGAGTGCTGCATTCAATGAATATACCAAGAGGAGTGGTGTCCTTCAGTGTAGTCAATGTTGAATTACAGCAGTTTTCTATTAAAGAAATGATTTCTCAACTTTATCGTTACAGTTTTATTAGCAAAAATTAATTAGCACTGGAGAGATTTCTTATTATTTGTTCTTTAAGTAAGGGTTTCAAATTGAATATTTTATAAAGGAAATATTTATAAAACAATTAGTCCCTCCCGTCTTACGAGTAAATTACGTTAAGAAACCTACAAACGGTGCAATTTAATTATTCTTTCCGACCCGATAACTCTTTACATTAAATGTTATATTATTAAATGCCTCTAAAACAATCTCCTTGGTCATTCATTAAATATTAATTAGCTACGGAGGCGGCCAGGCCAATGACCGAGCATTCATATCCCCAGCTTACCAAATGCATAGTTTCTGTTGACCTTTTGGGGAAGGTACTTTTTCATTTTGTTTGTTCATCAGGCTGGAATGGACTTGTATTATGTTACATTTTAAGAATATTTTAGCTATTGAGCATAGGGATTACGAAGAATTATTACTGTTTTTTATTTTTCGTAAGTTAAACGAAGTTTCGTAAGTTAAAGTACTATTTTAGTTAATGTAAGATTTAAATAGTAAGAACTTTTTGTAAAGGAATTATGGTTAGTCTGTAGGCATAAAAATGAAATACTAATATGTTCAAATAATAAGTTATGTACAACCAAGTTCTACATTATGTATTTATGCTCAGACTCAGCAGACTCATTTTGTTTAGTATTTTTATATTCATGTAACTCTTGTTACCGATACTCATACATGACAATATTGAAGAAAAAGGGAAGCACTATCAGTTTATGGAAAGATCTTAAACACTGATAAGAAATAATCCAATCAAGTCACTTCCAACATTGTAAATATCCTGGTGAGATATGTACCAATGGAAAATGAATGATTCCAAGTAAAAAAGTACTAAAGGAAAACGAATGATACCAAAAAAAAAGGAAACGAACAAATATCTGAAATCAATCAAAGCTACATTATTACAGCATTTATTATAAGTTTAATGACCCAACATTACAAAGGACAAAAATCTACAGTGATGGATCGAGAGCTTATATAACCACTTATTATTACCTTGTGACTGAACTGGATTTACATGTCCATCTATTCTAATGTTACCTACTCCAAATAATTGACCATGTGGTTACATGTATGTAAAAGATACTATACTCTTGGAATGCAGTACAGGTGGCCAAAAGAGTCATATTCATCATCTGAACTATCTAATTCAACAGACTTTACGTCAACCATCACTTTTACGTCACTAATTATTGAAAAATAGCTGTTAAAGATTCTCTAAATCTGATGTTTTGATTTTTCATTTATTTCAAATCTTTGGAAATTACTTTACAGTTTCAGTTTCCGACTTCTTTTGCAGCATACATGCAAGTGCATAATATGTGATACCGGTGTACAGTGTGCGTTAGATATGATTGAAAGATTTTATTGAGCTATCTTTTAACTCATTATTTCATTTCAAATGTTTGTCCAGAAGCTGCTTCTATTATATCTCCATTATTCCGATCACTTAGATATTCATTCCGAGTGATTCTCCAATCGTGATCCTCTCAGTAGACAGCTCAATGTGTTCTACAGAGGTAATTTTAGCGACGTTCTAAATTTGTGCACTGTTGTGAATAATCTTCGATAACTATGTCATTGATCATACAAAAGATGTGCAATAACAAAAGAGCCTATGTGAATTTACTTCTAATTGAGCAGTAATAGGGTTTAGCACTTATTCTTGAAAGCCTGACATTAGTATGTCTCTACTAATGTAATAATTATCATTACTTAGCATCAAATAAATTAAAAAAAGAACATTGACTGTCAGCTCCAAAAGCATTAAACAAGATTATGTACCGTGGATATAGTTAATATGTTTACCATAATGGAGAAATTATACTAAACATTTATTATGTTAATTTGAAATTGCATTTTATATCAACATTGCTTTTAATATGTTCATGAAATTCTGATTATGTCCTCAGATACTGCTCACATTATAGTATTGTCAGTACCAAAATAAGCTAATTGGTATATTATTAATATAATATAATTTATTTGGAATAAGTAGTAATATAACCAGTTGATCATTGCATAAACATTATTTATTAGAGTCTTTATATAGATTACATTCAAAACTTGACAGATAGTTTTAAAGGAAAAGCAGAATTGATCCTTTTTTCAGTTTGGTTAATAAAATGCTGCTGAAACTTAAGGCTATAGTAAACAAATTTTTTAATTAAACCTTTATTATAATAATCTTAATAAGTTTTATGTGTTGCCTATATTGAGTATGGAAAACTAATGATTATAGTTAATAAAACTGGAATGTGGTTACGCAGTTTAGCTAAGCTCAACATATTAAGAAGAAGAGTCTGGCAAGAAAAATGATTGCAAAATATATATATGTTGGAAATCTGTCAGTAATAGATGGTGTTAAAAGACTTGAGTAAAGTAAGGAATACTGCATTGCCTTACCCGTGTAAAAATATTTATTAATATGGTTAATACTCGCTGATGTATTTAATCGAAAATGACATCAGCGAGTCCTTTTAAAATTTTTTTGTTATGGTGAATTTATCATTTTATTGATTTAAATCTTGCATGTAACTAAATAGTTCAACTTAAGCAAAACATGAATGTTTGTCAAGAAAAAGAGTGATTATAAGCATATTTTCAATAATAAAATATTTTTCAATGTACAGATAATTCTTGTATTTATATTAAATTGTGTACCTGTAAATGAGTGACATATACGACACATTTTCTATACATTTATATGTAAAATCCTACATTCTTAAGTTCTAGAACTTAGCATTAAGATTTTACAGCTAGGTTAGGTTCTCAGACATAAAAATGAAACATTTGGCTGTTTTATTTATGAAAATGACATATGCAAGAAAAAAATAATGAATACTATTATACAATAGTTAAATATTAACCCATTTGCTTCACATCCGTCTTTATTTTCATGAATTTCCCTGCAATATGTATAGGCAAGAGAAATGTTTTTGTTTAAAAAGTTTGAAGTTATGATCATTATTTAATTCAGATGCAATATGTACATTGTAGTAGGGATGTGCTTAAAAGCTTTAATTTTTTTATTTGTAGTCTGATTCAGTTCTGATGTTAAAAGAACCTGATACTTCTTGAATCGTCATTTTGTCTTTTTTATTTCAGTTCAACTAAGTCCGTATTAGATAAACCTGGAGTGTGCGCTTATAATTCCATAATACCATTACTCTCGATTTAAGTCCCCAGGAAGTTGTTTCCTATGTTCTCATTATTTTCAGTAAATCACTGTAAAATCGAAGGTAGACTTTCTCCCAGATACTTCTTCAGTTGTGTGATTACTGTTTGTCCCGCACAATGCTAACTTGTCATCTCATGGTCATATAGTAATTTATGTATATATTGATGCATGATTATGATAACATAAAACTAATCATTGACATTAAATCTGAAAAATGGTATCAAAATTTTCTCAGACATATAACAAAACACTGTAAATAAAGCTGGGACTGGCTGTATATACCTTATATAAATGTAGAGAAAAATGTATGGTTTAGGGTTTAAACTCTATTCTATAAAATTGTTTTGCAACTCTTGTGATTGAAATATAAAGCCGAAAGTCTTGTGAACGTTCAGTACCTGATAAATAAAAAATGGGTAATGATATTTGACAATGTAAACGCAATTACTTTTAGTGCCTGCTATGAATTTCTGTCTGATATAAAAATTTAAAAAAATAACTGGTTGAAGTGGACACTAACCATAGAGTTAGCGTACCAATTTTAGCATTCAAATCGAATCAGTGTATTATTTCAATATTACTATATCTAATATTCATCGATGATTTGACAGGGTTGCTACTTGTACTTAACTGCTTCAAAATCAGAAAATATGCATGTACTTGCATTCATACTTTAAATATCCTGGAAAATTCATTAAACTCTAATGAACTTTTTGAAAATAATTTATGAACTATAAAAATAATATTTGGGTATGTATAAATACCCAATAATTATTATTATATTTCGTTCTAATGGTAAAAACTTTGATGGTTCTAATGGTAACAATTAGTGCTACTTTTAAATAGTCTGCATGTTGTATCATTATGATATGTGACTATTAAATAGTGAAGTAAAGTTTTAGACTTCACTGTCACCAATTCTGTTCAGACATAAACAATAATCAAAAATGAGGTCATGCTTCTATAAGTTATTTAATATTCTTAGAATAATTTTGTCACTTTTGGTGCACAGAAAGAGAGTATCAAAAATTGTCCTATAAATTTCACTTAATTTGATAAAGAGTTAGTTTTATTTGGGAAATTCTGGAAAGTTGAATTTAATTATTAAACCATGTGACAAGCCTGTCCACGTAATAAAACAGTAAAGGGCATGATAATCATCATACTTCAGTTACAGATGATATCTCCCTATAAAGAAATCACATCGTAATATAAAAAGTTGTTTGCCCATTTTCATGTGCTTGGTAATATAGGCTTGTTTTAATTGATTAGTTTGCCTTACCACTTCTGCAATTGAATAACCTTGCTAAGTCTTTTCAACCATAAACATTGAAGGATATTGGTGATCGAACGAGAATGACTCAATTGCAATGAGATGTACCATTAAAAAGATTATATGAAGCGTGACCATATTTTTTAGGTGTGACATGTCAATTGTTTGAGAAAATAGACTGACGGAATACATTTGAAAATAGATGTGTAATTTAAGACATTCACTTGTTGGAATAATTTGTTGCTATTCGTTTAATAGTTTTTTTGTAAGTTTCTGGTTCCAAAAAATCTGACTTAGGATGTGAATAGATTTCGCGGGCGAAGACTAGATTCTTGCATAAATATATTTTTCATATAACACTAATGCCCTGCCTTGTCTTTTTCTGTCTCACTTAAGCGTCGAGCCAGAAAGACAATAGAATATCATATTTGTCAAGTTGGAATTTATGAATGGTGATAATGAAGAGCGTATACGGATATAGACTTCATACATGTGGGAATATCAAATATTTTTCCAAAATGTTTTATACCTGAGTTTTGTGTGATTGACAGCTAGGTGGTCCATTTTTCTCCTCTAAATTTTACAATTCTTAGTAAAATATCCGTGTAATATTGATATTTCTAACTTTATTTATTGTGAAAATTCATTACATTAATATAGTGATTGTAGTATATGTTTTATAATTTCATAGGTAAAATACATTGAGTTTTACCAATAGTCGTGTCCCCTGATTGAATATAATAATTATAATAATATATTTGTGCCGACCATATTTTAGCTGTCAAATTGGTTTATTTACAAACATTCTCTTTTGGAAGGGGAAGGAGTATAGGTAGATTGTAATAACGTTTTGCGTTTTACAATTCAATGCGTAGAAACAGGGTCTACACTAAAACTAAAACTCCATTGTCGAACTTAATTTCTATTTTATCGCCCCAGTAGCCATTGTAATCCAAAATGCTAGATATTTTGTTAAATGTATTAATATGGTGCTTTATACGGTCTATAAATAGTCTAGGCTGCTGCTAAGATAGTTGTCGTGTAAATGAAGTTTTATTAAAATTTTGAAAAAAAAATTTATCGTTTCATTTTTTTTAAGTATCTTTAAAAAATTGTACTATTAACTTTGCAGAAAAAGTAGGTATTTCATGACACTTCATTTTATTTAAAGTGTGTCAGGTTACTTTTTTAAAAAACTAAGTTAATGTAAAATGATGGTATGATGTTATATTAACATTTTGACAAAATAAATAATTTTCAAAAAAAAATCTTATAATAATTTGTGGACTTCACGCGACAACTACCTTAAGCAATCGACCTTCGTTATTAATATTAGATGTTAGCCTTCTTATAAAGACTAATTTTGCTTGTTAAAGATAGGTGAAATTAGAACTTTTGTATTTAACTTATGTGATAATAAAGATAGGTGAAATTAGAACTTTTGTATTTAAGTTATGTGATAATAATGATAGGTGAAATTATAACTTTTGAATTTAACTTATGTGATAATAAAGATAGGTGAAATTAGAACTTTTGTGTTTAACTTATGTGATAATAAAGATAGGTGAAATTAGAACTTTTGTATTTAACTTATGTGATAATAAAGATAGGTGAAATTAGAACTTTTGTATTTAACTTATGACAATAAAAATAGGTGAAATTAGAACTTATGTATTTAACTTATATGATCATTCTCGTTAAGTCTTTTTATGATGGCTTACAAATAACTTAACATGTATACTCTGGTATTAATTGAGATTGACACTAAAGTTGTAATACATGTCATGATAAGGATAAACACGTTTGATATATTGATGTGATAATGACTTATTATTTCAATATTACTCTTCTATATATCACATTATTTTGCCCTTGTTAAAACGGTTTAAGCTGCAATGATGAAACGATATAAAAGCCAAACTAATTTTATTTTTTCATTAATATTATTTGGTCATTATTTTTTAACAGAGCTTTTCATATTGCACTCATGAAATATTTTAATTTACCTGTTTTGTTTCACAACTTTTTTGTAACTTTATAAGGTTCCTTACTTTGAAAGATAAAAGAATAGAACCCTTACAAATTGATCACATTTTCGTATATCTGTCTGCATTTTACCAGAAGTAATCAATCAGTAATGCTTATTCAACTTTCTTGTATTAATTAAACGAGCAAGTTTCTCAATTTTTTTATTTTAAGGATTGTAAAGTTTTAAGAATTTTATCTAAAATTACAGTCATCAGACATATTCAGTTCTATGTTGTGTTATTAACTTAACATATATGTTAACTGACACATGACGATAACGGTTACCTTAATGTTTGCTTTAAATATCTATATGTTTTATCACACTGGAATTGTCATTGCCTTTATTCTTCATTAACATTCAGTGGCTTGAGAGAAAAGAATACCATTATACAATTTTCTGAGCAGAAAGAAAAGGATGAAGTATTTCATGGAGGATGTCTATTCTGTACTTTACCCATGTATGACAGGAGATGCATTTTAAAGGTTATTGTGTTTTGTTTCATGTCAAGTAAGGTGTATTCGTCGTGTTACTTTCAACATGGTCAAAATTTTGTTGATATCTTTAGATGGTCAAAAATTTCCGTGAATGGTATGTTTGGCAACGTAAATGGATCCGAGACATCCCTCAATTCTCAAATACGGATTTTATAAGCATTTCTGCAAATGTTTGTTGCTATCATCATCATCATTCATATATATTAATACGCTAAGGTTAAGATGTTACTCTCCCTTTTTAGAAAAAACCTCACAACTAATCCACATAAATTATATATCATTTTATAGATAATTGCTTGCTCTACCGGCATCCACAACTAAAAAATTTATTATTGCTATTGTTTTTGCAAATTAATTAATTATTAAAATTATATACACAAAACAGCAATGCTGCCATCTAACGGCTCAACGTCAATATGATTGACGGTCAGTAAAATTTTTGTTTAATTTCAAATCCACTCACGTATAAATAAAGTGGTGCTTTAGCTCAATGCTTTTGATACTTGCGCCTCTATATATCAATTTTAGTAAAATATTTGTTTGATCTGTCATCTGAGCTTCATAATGGAATAAAAACGTAATAAGCAGTGTGCAAAATTAGAAATGAATTGAATACCTGCGAAGACTTCGCACGGGTCACGCTAGTCTAATTTAATACTCTAAAAATTAGTCATTTTACCTTTGAGTTTACTAAATTAATTATACTAGTAATGCTAAATTTACTAAATTACCGAAAGAAATATTTCAGTAACCTATTAAGTCAGAAGTAACGTCCTAAGTTTTGGCTATCTTTATGTAAAGTGATTATTTCACTTTACCAGCACCATTTTAACCATTTTAAAGTACGTCGCTTACAAAATAAAGATTGCATTTATGATACAACATGCAGACGTCTGCTTAAAGGCTAATAATTCCGTAATGTTTCCGTTATTCAAATAGCAACATGATACAACATAGGGCTTATTACTGAGTATGGTTGCTACAACATAGGGCTCATTACTGAGAATGTCCACGCCAGTTTTTTAAGAAACAGTATGACATAGAAATTTGGCATTGTGATAAAGCATATTAACTCATATGTTTCAATTATTAACATTTAAAAATATTCATATAGAAATTTTAGAGGGAGTAAATGAACTAATTGACGCTTTAAGGATTATCATCTCTTACAAGAAATCTTGTAAGATCACTTGGTTGTTTGACCGTCTGATAATTTCTCTGCTTGTCTATCACGCCTCTTTTTTCAGACACCGCTTGAGCTATCAAGTTGAAATTAATATCAAATACAGTGACCTAAAAATTTTTTGGTTCAGCATATAAAAAGATATGTTGTCTTCATTTTATATATAAAACTTATAAGTTACTTCCAATTGATCTATAATTTTGAAAGTCGACGTAATGGGTGATCCTAAGTAAAGGGAAATATCCAAAAATCAATGATTTATAATTCTATATGTTATTATACACTTTTTAAATATGCACCTGAGAATGTATAGTAGACAATATATTTATATAGTATAAAATTTAAATTTTGTAAATAGTTTAATAGAAATGCTATGTACCATGTATCATAAGTTTGTAAATGCCTAAATGTGTATGGAAGTATCGTAGTGTGAGTTCTACTCGTGATTGACAGGTTTTTTTCAGTTTTATGTCATTAGGCCCAGAGGTTGGATGTAGAGTCAGGAAAAAACCTATGTACTATAAACAAGAAAATTGCATTAAAAATGGATATGTGTTTAAATTTCCAAATAAATAATAAAATGTAAATAAAGAATATGAAAATCACACAATTATAATCACATTACATATAATTATTTCTTAATTTTAAAATTGCAGATTTTATATGGTGTTCAAGTGCGATTAGAATTAAAACATTACGCAATTATGAGTTTAGTGGAAATTACCCGAGTCCCGTTATTTATTCAATATTTAGGGTTATGACTAAACCATATAAAATGTTAACTATCTTAGTGATCTACATAGGAAATTAACTTTCTAGACCATTTTGGGTTGATTTATGACTGCATCTATGAACAATATTTAATCTGTTAGTGTCGTGTGTGTGTTTTTAATTTTATGTGAGGGGAATTATTTAAAAATAATGATTGTTTCAGGACTGGAGGCAGCCCTGGTTTTCGTTGAAAACTGCGGTCATGCTGGGAAAACCACCGGAGAAGTTATGTCCGGTATTGTCACAAAATGCATAGCAGCACCAAGAACAAAAACAAAAGATTTGGCCTTGCAGGTAAGATCGTACTTTTTAAAAAATTGGGGTCTATATTTTTGTCTTCTTTTTCTTTTTATTTATTTTAATATTTATAAACCTCTTTGGGTCTTAGGAGTCGTTAATTTACAGTAAGCAAAACTGATATTATTTCTTTCTTGAATAAAACATAGTTTTCAAATTTAATTGTTGTTTTCTCTAGAAATGGGTTAAGTATGGTTGACTGAACACCACATTATAATCTTGCATATAGTGTAGTAAAATTGCACTTTTTTGCATGATTAAGCTAAAGAACCATTTTGACAATATTAACACTTCAACGCATGCACTTGTGCCATTCAAAAATATATATTTCAGTTAAAATGAGATAAACAAACGCAGTTAAATATATCATAAGAAAGAGGATAAGGTAATAAATCAAGTCATGATACATCCGCCTACGGTGCCGTGTAAGGTTTGACGCTGTGATTTCTCTCCGTGAGACACGGGACAGAATTGAGATGACTCTTAAAAACTCAATGATAGAAAAATTTTTGTGAAATGATTTTTTTATTTATGTTTACGTTTAATTATTGTTTATTTTTACGGTAATATCAAAAATTGCCTTTTATAATGATATTTCGCCGTCATTATTTGTTACACATGTAACTACTTATGTAATGTAGAAAGGTTTAAAAAAGTTGTAACTACATTTCTTTTCTATCTATGTAAAGAAATTCCTTACAACAAAATAAATCCAGACAATCCTTCCAAATTATTTTATCAATATGGAGTGAGCGCCAATGTTACGTAAAAGTGTTCCAAGTATTAAGGATCATGTCAATTAAGTTTTAGAATTAATTATAAGCTAAGTTGGAATGGCCTGAGAGATTTTTATCAAAAAGCCTTCTTTAATAACGATGAATTTTCTACAATGTCCTTCATGAGACTATCTACTTAAAAGAGATAAAAGTTTAAATAATTCATGCTGTCCAATTTTAGCTAATTCAGTCTTATCTAAAGCAGTATATAATTTTCTGTAAAAGGATGTTTATAAAAATATTTCCTTATAACTAGCTTGTACACATATCGTCCTTATTCATTGATTCATTAAATTTTGCATTGAATTACAATGTGTTTATCACCTCTTTCCGCCCGTTGAGAAATGTCTACTTTGACCATATTTTTTGGCATGATTAAATTGTAGTTACTTTTGATAATTAAGAGGATTTAGTTACTGTAAGAGATAAATAGTTTTCTTTTGCTCTATGAAAAAGAAAGCTATTTTTTTAAGAAATTAAAATTCAGGAATATATTCATAAATTCAGGAATATATTTATGTTATAAGGAGTTAATTTTTTTTTGGGGCCACCTCAAAGCGTGCAGAAATCAAATATACCTTACAAAAAGGTCTTAATATATAAGCAATATCCGTAATAAAATAATAATTAATTTTAACCGGAATCATATAATCATAAAAAAAGTAGATAAAATGTTTTAAGATTATCCTGTTGACCATATGTTGATTATTAAAAAACTCCGAGTTCATTAGGTTTATTCCGTTTTTTTTCTTTCACTACGTTTTCACCAATGTCGTTCGAATGGTTACTGGCTTGATAGTTAACAACTATATTGTAAAAAATGTGAAAAAATTACGTTTCCTTAATTATTATGTTGCTTCACACTAGTTTTTGCTTGAACAATCTTGAAACAATTTTGTTATTCACTCAGGAATAATCAATGGCTAAATCGTATTACGCCTTTGACTTGTAAAAACACCAGACTTAACTCGTATGAGAGCTTCTTTAAAAGCCGAATTAGTGTCGCGATCAAGAAAAAAAATCTTATTGCTAGCGAACTATTTCTTGAAGGCATTTCGAATTGATCATAATCACAACCCTTGGTGGTCAGATTATAATTCTATGCAATACTCACAATTGGCAATGTTTGCTGGAGTTTATCTATCAGTACCTGGCACTAGTGTTTAAAGTGAAAGACTGTTTTCTGAAGCTGGTCTGGTTTACGAATCCAAGGGGAGTCGCTTGTTACCATCAAACGCTGAAAATTTCGTCTTTATTCACCAAAATTTATCACATGTTAATTTTTAGCACAAATCAATGATTTTGACAATTGATTAATGTCAGTAATCAAACTTTGTACCCCTAATTATAAATAAATGGCTTTTATAAGCTACTGTGGTATGATTTATCTAGTGTTAATGAGAAATTATAGATAAATGACAAAAATACAAATTCACAATGTGCATAAAAATAAAAAAAGCTACACTGAAGGCACAAATGTCATAAAGTGCATGCATTTATAAATTTGGTTAATGACATTTTAAAGCAAGCCCGTAGTAGTAATAAAAATGATACATTGTCTAAAGTGTATACTTGTAGGTTATTTATAGAAAATAAAAATATTTGTACGTTTTCATTTAATCCACAATAGTTGAGACAAAAACATAACCTCTAATACTCACGTACGGTCTTTTTTCCTTCACCACCGTGAGAAATTTGAATCCGACACAATAAATATACTGCAAACTTGTTATTCTCACTGTTTAAATCAAAATATTGCCAAATAGGCGGTTGTTTTTTTACTGATGACATTTTTTGTCAATCAAACAATAAGTTAAAAAGCAACCAAACTAATTACGTAAACAACTAACTTCGCTAGCCGCTTACATGCGATGACACCTGAACGCGCCCAAATTTTTCTGTGCTTGTTCACAGGACTTGTGCGGCGGCGTAATTAAAATCAAACTTATCATAACATCTAACACAACAAAGGGCCAAATATCCGGCTTCGGCCTCGAAGCTTGCCGAATATCTGGTATCTGGTATCCGGCCAAACTACTATCCGTTTCATCTCTACATTTTGCTATATGTATTCCTGAAATACCTTCAACCTTCTAATAATACTGTATCAAGCAATACAGTGTTTAAATGATTTTACTATCCTCTTCAAAAACTTTGATTCTCCAATAATAATATATCAAGCAAAGAATTATAATAAAATTCACAATATGGTATTGTTGGAATGAAATTAGAAAAGTTAATTCTTGTAAGCCCTTTTTGTGTTATTAAGATGCTTAAATTTACGTTTTTTCCAATACAAACATATTAAATTATCATGGCAAATTGTAAACGTAATAAGAAATGAGGTAATAACGAACATTGTTTATAATGTAGTAAAA
The DNA here is from genome assembly GCA_039881145.1 of Druceiella hillmani. Lineage (NCBI taxonomy): Eukaryota > Metazoa > Arthropoda > Insecta > Lepidoptera > Hepialidae > Druceiella > Druceiella hillmani. The sequence continues at coordinate 19,627,555 of JAYKKI010000029.1, forward strand.
TTAAAGTGTAACGCAATTAAAATACAATTAAATATTTGTTTAGTTATAATCCATTAGGGTTTGTCGGTTTTCTGAATGGTCTTTTTTGAACCAGCGGATTTATTTAATGTAATAAAGTATTTCAAATTCGAAATTGTTCTTTCTGAACGCCTGAAACGGCACCACAATCATCCCAGCAACTAAATTTGCCATTTAATTAGAGATGCCCAAGATTTTCCTTTGTATCGATATACCACGTTGATGCATATCTCAATTCATTGTATCAATACACAATAATATAGTATTGTTTTTTATTGACGCTTCTAATTTTTTCCATTATCTTGTTAATCTTATACCCCATAAATGAAACAGAAAAAATTTGCCTGTTACGATTTTTATTTGTATAAAAAAAAACGTTACAACTGCCTCTAGGTGTCAAAATGGAAAATTATTTTGTTTTCACATCTTGACCGAGAATAATATTCTCGCAAATGACTGTAACTAAGTCAATGACAAGTTACAGTATATGATGAATTACTTATCTGGTATTGTGATTGACACACAATCATTCTGAATTTTCTGCTCTGCTGACTGCTTTAGTGATATGGTTTTGGAGTTTCTTAATGGTTTGCAATTTATCACAGTTTAACACATAATTTATTAGACAATTGTAATTGAAGTTATTACGGTTTTTTGGTAACCTGTTTGGAGTTTAATATCGAATCAACATGTTCAAATGACCATTATTTTACATTTACATGTATTAGTTTTACTTATGCAGTTAACTCGTAAATAAATGGCGCACATAAATTTTTTTAAATATGTGTGATATAATAAAGTAATAAAAAAGTTTTTATTGCATAATAAATTTCTAGAATGAATTACTTCATTTACGTGACAGGTAAAGATATAATTTAATGCGATTTCACATTCTCAACTATAAGGTAATGCATAGCATATGCACTTACGGATTTGCTTTTGCTCATGTATTGTCTGTACCACCAATCTTAATATTTTAGCGAACGACCCCTGATGTTTATCACTTACTTTCCTATCTGTTTCATTTTAAAAGGCACATGTGAAACGAGAGCTGCTTGTTACTTTACTGATACATATGTTTAAAATTTTTTTAAATTATTATGTTGCTCGAGTTCACTGCTTTCCAAATTGGCTACAGTTTGATGTTATATAACCTTCAGCTATCTTGAAATATGTCCAATTATATTAGTGGAGGTTGCATATATTATTGCTTAATTTCTAACGGAGCCCAAATCGAAATGGTCAACTGTTCTTTACGGCAAGAATGTATGTAAGCTGTGTCATCTTTTTTTTAAAGTCACGCGTTTTTAGAAACAAGTCAAAATTTTTCTGTTTGCTCAAACGACACATTTTTTAGTTCTATATCTTATGATATTATAATGTTATAAGCTTATTTTTCGGTGTTGACAATATTTAGATTGTAATCTACAATCAGTTTGAATGAAAAGCATAATCTTTTATTTTGTGAAATGTGGAGATGATAAGAAGTTTATGAGAGTTTCTCCCTGAAACTTCCAGGTCACTTTAATGTATGTGGAAATAGAGAAACAAGATATTGTTCAAGAGGAGTTGATGAAGGGCATGGAGCACAAAAATCCTAAGATTGTGGCGGCTTGTATTTCAGCCACGACCACTGCCTTGAGACAGTTTGGAAACAAAGTGTTTAGTATCAAACCGTTGGTGAAGAAAATTCCTATCACCCTCGCTGACAGGGATAAGGATGTGAGAGCTGAAGGCAAAGCGCTTGTTGTGGAGATGCACAGGTTTGTTATCCATTTTTGTGTCACACCACCTACTAGCTAAGAAGAGGGGCAGGCAACAGTTCTTTCAGTTTAGTTAGTAATATTAAACTGAGTTTGCACATTATCGGCTTTAGTAATTCCATCTTATAAAGTATACTATAGGTATAAAAAATTGGCTAAATTTGTGTCAGAACACCCATAAAGTGACCGTACTTATAGTCGTCTATATTTCTTGAAATTGTTGATACATTTTGATAGAAACAATTTTATATGAAAATTCTAAAAAAAATTAAAATTGATAGTTGTCAGAATATTTCCGATTTTTCCAATCCATAGATCAAAAATTAGAGGCGAGGATATGTTGGACACCATTTTGAAGCTTAATATTTTTTGACAGATGGTGTGAATGGAAAACAAATTTTGCTCTCTAAATCTAAAACATATGCCTATATAATGTCATGAATATGGTTATGGTAAGTCTATAATCTGTGAGGATGTGTTAGACGGGACGGATGAATGGGTGAATATGATGACATTATTATGGTTCCTTTTTGACTACGACGGGATGCCAATGAAAAAGGAATATGTTATTGCTTAATTTTTCTCACTTATGCGTATAAATATAGTAAGCTCTTATATAAAACCTGTCCAAGTACGAGTATAACTTGCATTACGAGGATTTCATACACATTTATGCACTTATAGATATTTAAGGGTACACAATTTTTACACTTACAATTTACAATTTACAATTTTACAATTTTTATAAAGGTACACAATATTTCTATTAAACTATTTATAAATATTAATTTTTCAAAACATAAAAGTATTACCTGTTATATTTTCACAGGTTTAAAAACATGGTGTGAATTTAAAAAATTATAAAATCTAGGATTATTGCTAAGAGTTTTCCTGTAATGTTCTACTTAGATTTTACCATCCCTGTTTTTTTCATGATTTTGGTTTAGTAGTTTCGGAAATAAGAGATGGGCCGGTGTTTTACAATATTTTTTAAAATATCTGTTTAACAAGCAATTTAAAATTATGAAAAATGTATTGTTTATTTATACCTAATAAGCCATTTGAAATGATACCCCACATGATATATAAAAGGTAAAAAAGAAATATTTACCCCCTCATTAATGTATACGTGAATATTTTGGAAAGTTAGCCTGTGCAAAATATGTGGGTTAATAAGATGTATTACTGTCCACATTTCAAGTTTCTACCCCAAGTAGCTTCTGATAAAATTGGTTGTAACAGATGGACAGGCAGACATATTAGTGATTGTATAAGAGTTCAGTTTGAGGTACAGAATTTCAAAATTCTAGCAGCAAAGTAATTGTAGTAATGACAAAATGAAATAGAAAATGACATACAGTTGTTATAATCTTTACGTCAACTTTTAATCTATTGTATCTGCGTACATTTAAAACATGGAAAAATTATCACATGTATAATTTTTTTTTAATATTGTCATTATTAGATTTAAATTTGGTGTTGAATTTGTTTCTAGGTATTAAGCCTTGAAAATAAATTAAACAAAGTATGAAAAGTCTGTATTGTTATGACTATATTAGGACGAATTCAATGAATAGTAGTAAGACGGTTGTGGAGACAATGAAGGTTTTTAACACTTTGAATACTGTACGCCTATGGCGCTGGGCTCTTTTGTTATGGAATATCGGTCGTCGGTGACTCAATATGCGAAAGTAGTTTCAATGCCATTATTTGTGGTAAAGAAAATCAATTGGCCAGTCGGCTGTTATTGTTTCAACAATGCGTCGACGTTTCTTCCACCTTTGTACTGACATATTTAGAAACATTACCTCATGAGGGTCTGAGGAATTCAGGCTATTAATACTCTTCATTGTTGAATGCTTAAATTTTGCAATATTTTTAAAATTTTATATCATAAATCGTTGAATTTCCTATGATTACATTCAGAAAAGTATAACTTCTTTTTTCCTGTCTATGCTCAATCAATTTAATATAATTTTAATTATATGTTAATCTATGTAATAGGGTTGTGTTTCTATGGTAGTTTAATGGACTTGTTGATGTATATTTTGTCTACAACACGGTATGTCTATTCATAAAGTTGCATTTGTGTGTAATTTTATATTGAAGGGTGGTAGCCCTGTTGGCGTGTCAAGTAAGTTTATATTGAAGAGTTTTACAGTAGGTAGTCCTGTGGATGTATTAAGTTGGCCCAGTTTAAAAGTAGACTCGCTGTCTGATTTTTGTCTGTGGTTTGAATTATTATCGAGTTTAATCATATTAGTGCAAAATATTATTTGTGTGTGACTTATTTATAAAGTAAAAACATAAAAGTGCCTACGATGCTTTGCCTGTCGAGGGGAACATTTTATGGCAGATGGTATGGTGGACAGCTACTATATTAATTGTCAGCTTGTTAGGGTTTTGTAGTGGAACAAATAATACTTATAATTTTGTTATGTCTGCCAATCCGTCTGTCACGGCTACACAGATTTTAGAATTTTGGACTTGTATACAAATTTATATAACTTTTGTACCATCATTTAGCAGTGAAGTAGAAAATATTTTTGAGTAAACGGGATAACTTTGCTTAGGTTTTTTATGAGGTGAATGTAATGTAATTGAGGCACTATTTACCATTTTTTATTTTAAGCCAGTTTACAAAATAGCAAGCTTCGACGAAACATGCAATGTTCGTGCCGCTTGTGATGTGTATAACGAAAAGTATTCACATTTTTATTTCTTACATCTACTCTATTAATTATATTTTAAAACTCTAAGAAACAAATTAGAAAAGAATTGAAGGTCGAATTCAGATTATGTTACCCTAGGGTTATTTTGTGTTTTTTTTTAATATGTTGTATGACTGACAAATATATTTTAATAGATTTTACCAAAATCTTTTATTTTCATCCTAAATAAAATTAAAGTATTTGTCATCAGATATGAGTGACTGGTACACTTTACTGTACTAATGATAGGCCTTCTTTAACTGGAACACTTTGCTGTACTAGCGATAGGCCTTTTTTAATAAATTTTATGAGAAAATAACTGGAAGTCTGAAGATTGTCATAAGTGTAAAAGAGACCCATTATTAATTATGATAATCCTTTTTATAGTGTAAAATGGGATCATACTTTCTATAAGTCTGTTTTGAATAATTTGGTGTTATACCATACACACCTTCTGATCTCCTGTAAGATGGGCACAACCTAATAGCTTTGGGTGGAGGATACATGAGCGATACAATGTTGTAATGAGGTCTTTCTGAAATATCTACAGGAAGAGTTCATGGACCGGGATTAGAAATACAAAAAGGTGATTTTAAAAATAAAGAATATTGAATTTGGAGAGGGACACTTAGAAAAGAAGTTATGGTTAGTGGGAAAAGAAAAATGGAAGGACAAAAAAGATATAGCTAAACTGAATTTTTGTTTTGTGTTGAACCTGGTCTGTGAGCTGTAAGTTAGAAAATTATTTTTATAATGGCATAATGAAAACTGTTATTAGGTGGATCGGTCCAGCCATAGAGCCGCATATTGCAACACTACAAGCTGTAGTGCAGCAGGAACTGCGAGATGCCTTCTCTGCAGTAGGCTCAGCGCAGCCCACACGGTGGCTCAAGTCCCAGCAAGCTCGGCAAGCTGAAATAGCCGCCCAAGTGGACGACGACTGTGATGGTCTGTGTGGAGTTTGAACCTTGACTGCTTTTTAAATAGTTTGTCAAATCATAATTTACAGCTTCAATAATATTAACTTTTCATATAACTTATAGTCTTATATTACTTGTTATTTGTTTTTGTTTAAAAGGAGATTTAGGAACTCGTTTAGGAGGGATTTAGAAAAAAGGGATTTTACATAAATATACAAAGTTCATTGATTTTTTTATTTCGAAGAAATAAAGTTTTCCCTCGAGGATATCAAACACGAAATGATTTCTGTATTGTATTTTTTAAACAAAAAAAATAAGACATATTGTTGTATATAACACTGATTTAGGAATCTCTGCGAGTCATTAGATTTTAATATTCATCCAACTTTATGCTAAAAAATTGAGGAGTATTTTAGAAAATGTTGTGTATATATACTTCATGTAAACAGGGAGACTCTGCCTAGTCGGGATAAGATTGTATTGTCTGGGAATTTTTTTGATTTTTCATTAACAAATATGGCCATTAATAAACAGGAGGTGTAGAAGAAGACGACAGCACAGCTGGTGCTGGAGATTCGGCAGATGTGGATCCTTACGACTTAATGGAGCCTGTAGAAATACTCTCAAAGCTACCTAAGGACTTTTATGATAAACTGGAGGCCAAGAAATGGCAGGAGAGGAAAGAAGCTTTGGACTCTCTTGAAAATCTCCTTAAGAACGCCATGCGCTTGGAGACTGGAGATTATGCAGATTTAGTGCGGGCTTTGAAGAAGGTATGCTTTGTTAATCATTGTCGATTTTCTTATTATTATTTGAGATGGAATCTAAAGGAGAGTGGACAATGATTTATTGTTGTTGAAATAACATTTTGTGTCAAGATATTAAAATTGTTATTTATAAAAAAAGTATATATGACATAAATGGGAGGGAAGTGAGCTGTCAGTCACATTTCCTGAACATGACTCGTATGATGTCCAGGGGACATCATATGAATATGTGTGTAGACACACCGGTATGCAATCATCAAGTAACTTGTTTGACAATAATAGCACATAGAACTTCAGCATTGCTTTTAGTCTTATTTTTTGTCTCCAAATTGTGTAATTTATTTATTAGTCTTTCAACGTAATATTTGTACATATGGCAGATTTATTGCTTGCATGAAAAATATTTTCCGGTCAACGACAATAAAGGAATGTAATTAATTAAACTAATAAAAACTAAATTAATATAATTTTTGCAGTCCACCTCTAAACTGGTGGACTGCAAAAATTATATTAATTTAGTTTTGATAAAGAAATTAAATGTACAAAACAGAATGGATGTGCAGGTATGTAGGAAAAATGTGTGGGGTAAGACAAGAGACATATAATTTTTTCCGATGACTTTAAAAGCGAACTAAAACGAAATTTTTAGTTGTTAGGATGCAACTAATCGCATAACTTAGCAGTGTAAGGGCAATTTCTGATGTTAGAATTCAATTGATTGCATAACTTAGCAGTGAAATGAAAAGATGAACAATGTTTAGAAATGAAAAGTATGTGTAAGTTTTCGGAACGTCTAAAATCTAGTCTTCCAAAAATCTAGGCCGTGGTCTATGTCGATTATTAAAAATATTATAGTGTAATGAAAGCTTAAAAGACTTGAGCCGATCACAAATCTCCACCTATTTGAGCCGAGATCCAAACTCAGAAATGTGATAAATTTTTTCAAATGTTGATTTTAGAAACAAGCCTTTTGTTAAGATAACAATGATCTTAGATTTTATCGGATTGACTAATTGATCCATCTTTTAAGCCTGTTGACAGATCAGTTTGAGATCTAACTGTAGTGAGTTAATTGCAGCATGAATATTACTATGGAGGTCTTATAATGTAATATTGTATTGATAAAAATGTTATTGTAATTATGTTATGCAATGTCTTTTATCAGTATACAATGTATTTGGGTTGCTTGTTATTACCACTTCAATTATCCCTATAGTAACATAAACAATGTTACTATAGCGATAATAGGAATAATAAATAAATTTATAGTTTTGAAATTTAAACGTATGGCTTAATTACGGGAACTTCTTCGTGAAATGCGTCGTAAATCTATAAAATAACTGGTATGAAGTAATTATACAATACTTTCTTTTTGTTATGAATTTACAAGTAATTCATAAGCACGGAAAAGTTTTTTATCCTTTTTTTTAATGTATAACTTCAAAATAAGAAACCTACTTCTTTTACATTCTTGATTTTATTAATTTATCTATTTATTTGTCTTAATATTCTTTTTAAAAATGGACATGTTATGTCACACTGACATTGTCCTTCCCTTTATTGTTCATTAACATACCATACAGTAATGATATTTTTCGTTGCTTTGAAAGAAAAGAAAGTATCATATAATTTTAAGAACAGAAAGAAAAGGACAACTATTTCATTGAAGATGATAGGAGATCCATTTTTATAGTTTGTTACTGTTTTGTGTTTTGTAAGTTATTTTGTTTTATTTGCATGTCAAGTAAAGGTTTTAATCATCATGTCAGGTTTTAATCATCATGTTATATGAACTTCCTGTTGGTAATGTAAATGGATCTGAGACCTCACTTAATTCCCAAGTACGAATTTTATTGACATTTTTGCAAATGCAAAATACTTTTTATGAGATGAAATATATAACAATGTTTTATATGACAATGTCTAATTTAATAGTTAACATAATTTTTACAATGTAACTATATAAAGTCATCTTAATTTTCAATTTGCTCAATAAATTCTATTCATAAGGCTCAATTTACTAAACTATTAAGACATATTTACTTATGAAGTCAACCGTAACATCCACTGTTTTAGCTACTAACTACTTTTAAAAGTGAAATAAGGCTATATTTCAACATATATAGCAGTCAAAATAAAGGCTTCATTGTGATACAACATGGACCTACACAAATTTAAAATCGTTTGGACCTTGGTATATACATGTTGCGAAATATGTTCAATCTATATTTGAATGTATTTTCAGATGATATCCAAGGACAGCAATGTGATGTTAGTAGCTCTCTCTGGCCGGTTGCTCGGCAGCGTGGCTTCTGGTCTCCGCAATAAATTCCAACCGTACGCTGTTAGTTGTGTGTCAGCCATACTTGAAAAATTCAAGGAGAAGAAAGTTAACGTGGTGACTGCTTTGCGAGAAGCCATCGACGCTATCTATCCTTGCGTGAGTACTGTTGGAATTCACGTTTTTGTAATTATTTAGTCTGGCTTTGTTTTTACTTGGTGTTCTTTGGATTTTCAGTATCAGGGAGAGATAAGATCTGCAGCAATATAACCATTTTGTTCTGTTCTTTTGTATACTTTTTATTGGTTGCGAAAATAAAATTTGTTTATATAATACAGAAAATATTTATTGTTTTATTTACAATTTAAATTCTAGTCTTTAGAATCATGGTGATTTGATTGCAGACAAACCTTGAAGCCATAATGGAAGACGTAATTGAGGCACTAAACAATAAGAATCCATCAGTAAAGGCAGAAACTTCCCTCTTCCTCGCACGTGCCTTCTGCCGGACTCAGCCGGCTGCTCTCAACAAAAAAATGTTGAAGGCTTACGTTGGCGGACTGTTGAAGTTGCTTGAGAGTGCAGGTGGGTTGAGATTTGATACTTGTAATTTGACAGAAATTAGTTAAACCAAAATTGTTTAATGGCTTTTATTGCACTTTTTATTAATTTTTGTTTAATAAAAGGGAATACTAGAACTTATCAAAGGAAACTTTTCAGGAATTCTGTGGCGAGAAAAGTTATTCAGTTTTCAGCCTGGAACAAAAAAAACAATTTTTTTTTCAATTCTGTGTAACGAAGTAATTTAAATGAAATCTGTTTAAATTTTTCTACAAATCAGAAATTCTACAGTTTAACTAAATACTCCAAATAATATACAAAGAGCTACAATATGGAATGTGTTAACATTGTTTGTGTTATAGAATAAATATGGTTAAATAGAATGTAGTTAACATCAGTTATAAATCTGTACCCCATACAGATCCAACTGTTCGAGATGCGTCGGCTGAAGCTCTCGGCACAGCTATGAAGTTAGTGTCGGAGAAGAACATAGCGCCACACATTGGCAAGCTTGATAATCTGAAGGAACAAAAAATAAAGGAGTTTTGTGATAAGGTATATTTCTGGTTATATTACAAAAGAAATTAATAATTTTCTGAACTAGCTCATGATTTCGCTTACGTAATCTACCTGTCTTCTCTAGTTGCTTCTGATATTGAGCAGTAGAGTTAATGGTTAGCCATGGTGTGATCATCAGAATCCTGATATCTTTTTTCTTTGATAGGGAGGTTCCCATATTAAATTTTAAAAACGGAACCTTTATAATGTCATCATAGATCTCTGTCCATTCGTATCTCATCATAGCTTTTTCAGTTTAAGACTGATTTGAATGAAATTTCACAAGAAAATCTACTTAAATTACATGACACAAAATTTTGAAGACGCATTTATTTCAATTTCTTCTTATTATTTCCCAAAATGATTTATTTGTAAATATTTACATATAGAGATTTACACTTTGTATTCTAAAGAACACGAACTGTAAATCTCTTTACAGTGTGCATACTGCGTACAGTTTGTACACTGAAGACAAGTAATTACTGGTTTTATTAACAAACTTTAACAAACAACATTTAACATTTTTTTATTACCAACTCACCTAACAACTAATTCAGCTGATCTGAGGCTAGAAAATTGTCGCTATTCAAAACATAATTTCGTCAGCTAATAGTAGCTGGAGAGAAAAAAAAAAGTATATAAATAAATATATATATATATATATATATATATGCATGCATGCTGGCATGCATACATACATACATACATACATACACACATACATACATACATATATATATATAATATCTATAGAAAGATATGTATTTCTCAAGGAGAGGAATGCATATATCGTTTACTTCTCATTTTTTGGGGACACTTGGCGATGCAATGCAGAGTGGATTTCAGATATCTATAGATTTTAAAGTGACTCCAAATGGCTGTAAATAGTTTGTCGTCTTTATATGTTGAATTTTGATTCTATTATAAGCAGACAGTATTTTTTGATTTGAGGTTGTTTTGAAGTAATCTAGAACCTGGCTCAAAATTCATTCAAAGCAAGGTTTAACTGTTTATATTAAGGTAGTAAGTAACCTATTCTTATTAGTAATTTGCTTAATTTTCAATTATTGGCTTTTACAGGCTGTGATAACAGTGAAAGTGGCAGGCCCGAAAAAGGATGGCAGGCCAAAGAGCGCTCCAGCAGCGAAAGAAAGTGCAGCGAAAGCAGGGTCAACCCAACCTAAACCTGTTAAGCGACCCACAACAGGTATAAACCATTTTATAAAAATAATATGAAATTGTTGTTAAGCATTTTGAAACGTGTAATCAATAATGTAAATAGGTTTCATTACAAATTTACGATGCGTTGTTCTCTATATTTTTGATTTTTCAGTCATACGAATGAAACGAGTGATAATCATTTTCATAACTAAATACTACTTTAGTTCATAGCTTATTTTTTTAATTATGTTTTTATCTGTCTGGTGTATTGAAAGAATGAATTTTCTGCAAAACTAGGAAAAATGGAGAATTTTGTATGCCAGGGAAATTGATAGAAGTTCAAGGAAAACATACAAAAGTAAACATAGTATTTTTTTTTACAATCTCATCGCAGCCAACATTTGTGTTTGATTATACAAAATATTAACTTGACTATTATCATATTAAAATATACTTTAATGTTTTGTACAGAGGAACACAGGAAGCATAGTTTTTTCTATTGTGTCGGAAGAAATAAGTATAACTTACTTAAAAGTGCTTTTGTTTTCATTATAGGTTAGGTCAATTTAGCGATAGTGAAAATGTTGCTTTTTTTCTTTAAATAAAAGACAATGTGGTTAACAAAAATACTTGTCGCTATCAATTTTTCCAATTAAATAGTTTATTACATAATTTTTCTATAAAATAAATAGTGAGCAGAGCTTGTTATTAATCTATATAATATTTCTATGAATTGAGTTTGTTTTCAAGTACTAAATATAATTTTGTCTCCAAATAATTAATCGAAATAAATTTACAGTAGCTATTCATTTATTCTTTTGGTCTAATTTGAAACTCTAATCCGAATTTGTAAAATTTGCAGTCAGTATCTTTTTCCGGATTTTGCAGTTTATACAGCAAATAACTATTGCAAACTTAAACTTAAAGTTACCATGAAGTAATATTAAAATTTATTACTACCATACCCAACCCGAGAAATATCAGCGATACTTTATTCTGCAAAAAAGTGTTCGCAAAATTCCGCAAAAGTTACTCGGATTTACATTTATAATTTAATCTTTCAAATCCACAGAAATTTCACAATTGTTTATTTGTTTCAGTTTTTGATTCTTTTTGGTAAATTATGGGAATACATATTCTTATGAACATTTGAATTATTTTTTCAATGTTAATTAGTTTTTATTTATATCCTATATCCTATGTAGGCATTATTATGTTTACAAGTTAGGAAAACAACTATCAGAAAAAGCATTCTCTTTTGAATTTTGATCTTTTCATAGTTTAAAAATTTGAGTCTTCTAAGAGCTAATAACTTTTGGAAGTTTTACAAATTTTTATATTTTATGTTGACATCCTTAACATTTAAAAACTTTCTTCAAAAAATGTGCATGTTTTTGCTTCGAAAATAGGATCTTTCCAATAATATACAGGTTTAAATTTACTGACAAAGATGTTTCTTCTTTTTCACAGGAGTAAGGAAAGCTGCGCCTGGGAAAAAAGCAACTGCAGGTGCATCTAAAGCAGGTGCGGGTGGAAAAGCTGGCAGCAGTACACCAGCAGTGCACCGTGAACAGGAACTGAGCCAGGAGGAGGTGGATGAGAGGGCTGATGAGCTGTTCTCTCCTGAAGTTATTGCAGGTGGACTTTTTAATAACTTTATTTATCAGACAAATAGTGGTGTCAGCATCGGGAGCTCCCATATGTACTTTTATAGACTTAATGTTTATTTAGATTTTTACATAAAAATTTAACAATGGAGAAGAAATGACCATCTTAATTATTTTTGATATTATAGGGACGCGGAAAACATAGATGTCACTAAAAAAACGTACAATTTCATTAGTTACAAAAGTAAATAGTGTTGCTTTCTTATCCGTCAACGGCAGTGCAATAACTTTGTGTTTAAACAATGGACAAAATTATTACATAAAGTTTTCACCTGATAAATATTCGAAAAATATGAAAAGATACGAGTAAGAACGAGAAGTTATTTAAAGCAGGATATTCAATTTACTTGCCACAATTAGGTTCCAATTAAGTGGTCAATTTATGTTAACCACAAATGCCTCATTGAAATCGAGCGCCAAAATAAAGCCATTGTAGATTAATTTTTTATAATTGCAAAAGAAATGCCATTTTTCTAAATTTCACAAAAATGGTTTTCTCTAAGAGGGAGAAGCAATATTTACATTGTAATAGACTTATGATTCCTGTGGTTTATGTGTATTTTAAGAAAAATAGTAATGTAAAAGAAGACAATGGTAGAATACGAGATTAGATTTTTTCAAAACTAAAAACTGTATTGTTTTAAGAATTATTTGAGAACTTTGATGAAAAAAGTGTATTTACAAATATTTTTTAATAGCATTAATTCATGATTGGCGTTTGTCAACTGATCATAGTGCAAAAATATTAGCATTTGGAAATGTATAGAAACATATTGGTGAATCATGATGGATCATGTTATAAGTGTTTGACATCCTTTTATGGGACACACTAAACCGTATTTTGGGTTTGTAAGTAATTTTAGTACTAGTATTCATAAAAAAAATGGTATTAAACTAAACAAAGTCCTAATTGCTTTGATGACATTTTGAGTAGTCCCTATTTATATAGTTCTGAAATTCATAGATGAATCACTGATAAGTGTTAAATTTTAATATTAAAAGTGCTTGATCATTTTGCACATCCTCAAAATTTGCAATTTGTCACAAATGTATGGAATAACATGATGACAATGAAGAAAAGTTTGCCACTTCAACCACTTGTCCCGTTAATCAGGTTAATCCCACAAACTGTTTTTTTTTTAATTTAGTTGCCTAGTGTATAAAATAATTAAAGTTCTAAATTTTGTATGAAATCGTAATTATGTATAGATTAACATTCTGTAACAATAACACTAAATGCCAGTTTGGCAACGTGGCAAGCCTATTGTAAACTGTCAAGTGTCAAAATGAAATGTCATTTATATGTTTAAAAAAACTAGAAAAGACGCATACATAGTATTTAAAATTATTTTGTTACAGATTGAAGTGGAGAACTTTCCTTCATTTACTTACTGTGTGTATCCTTAAGATACAAGGAATTAAAATTGAATTCAACAATACAAGCAATTGCTATTATTTTTTGCTGTATGTCGAATGATTTTGAACAGGGGTGGAGCATTGGCCGCAATGTAATTGTCACATTTAAAATGAATTTTTTTCAAATTGGTGAGATGTTTTTTTTTAGAGTTCCATAACATACCGCTTCTATTCTATGTTCTGTGGTTTCAGAGTTTATATTATAGCTGAGATAGTATGAACATAGGTGCAAATGGTATAGTATTGTTGTAAGCCAAATCAGATTATCTCATTCTCCATTTGTTTCTGTTGTATTTATTGATAGTGTGTGACTAAATCAACTAAATATTGCTATGTCACTATTATTTTCTCACTCTTGCTTTCTAGATAAACTGAAAATTATTGTAAAATATTAAAACAAAATATTATCTGTATGTTTTAATATTTAAATATTTTAAAATATTTTGTCATAACGCAGAAGGACAATTTGATGGAAGACAATGTGATAGGTATTTCCGTAAATATGACCGTGAAAGACAGCTACACAAAATAAGTTGTATTTTTTACTAATGATGGCTAATTAAAATAGATTATTTAATTTTTTGTGAATCATTCTTAAAATACTAATGACATATAACATATCATTTATTCTTTATGTCTTTATAACATATCATTTATTACTAATATACATATAATTAATAAAAGTGTATTAAATTTCAGGATTAGCAGATACCAATTGGAAAACCCGTCTCAGTTCTATACAGGCATTCACCAATACAGTTCAGGGGCTGTCTCCAGGTGACGCCAGCTCCCAGGTACTGTTGCGGGCTCTAAACAAGAAGCCCGGTCTCAAGGATACCAACTTCCAAGTACTTAAGTGTCGACTGGAAGTTGTAAAGCTGATTGCTCAGTCGTTTACTATATCTGCGTGAGTATTGTTTAACTGTTTGAGCTTCTTATATAGCTTTCAGTGTTTTAACCGATGACTTTGTTGTAATAAAAGAATCGTAGGACTGTATTCTGTTATGAATTTTTTTTGCTATGTTTGCGTCATATATTTTATTTCTTATAAAGTCATCCAGTTAGAGTAAATTTAAAATGTGTTTTATAAACTGAATATCATTGCGGCCCCATTGTTAAGAGGTTTTGAACATTTTTATTTTCTTACCATTTGGCATATGATCCGAGTGTATGGTTCTTTGTAAGTCAAGTTAATAATGTGTCTTGAGAGTTAGCAAAAACGCTTTGGTCGAGTTGTTACCCACGCTTCAATTGCAGTATGAAATATATCCAACTATATATATTTATTGGTGACTACTTCAGAAGTTTTGAATTTTTTTTTGCACATTTAATATTACACAATACTAATCTTCGTTTATAAATTTTCAGTAGCTTATTTTAACAAATCTAATATTTTATTTGCTTTTCTTATGAATGTTTGTAATAATACTAAATGGAAGGGTAGTGTAACTAAATGTGGATATAAGAAGAGCAGTCCTGTAGTTGGTATAGATAAGCAGGTTAGCTTTCTGTGAGTACAGTGTGCGCTGGTACTTCTTAACGTTCATGACCCTTTAAACATTCCTTAATCATTTTGACGATAGAAAGGTTTACAGTATAGGTTAAGCTTGAAATGATGTCCAACCAACCACAACATTTGTCATTGTTTCAACCTGATTTGCTCAGCTTTTACATGGTACATGGTGCTTCCCATTAAGATTCTAATAATTGAAAATACCTTTAACTATATGCAGCACTTCAGTGGACTTTATAATCCAAGATGTGGTGGAGAAGTTGGGAGATGTAAAGTGTTCCTCGGTGGCTTCGGATGCGCTCACAGCTCTCGCTGAGGCCACTAAACTTGAACACGTCGGCCTGGGAGCACTCGAATACGCTATGGACAAACAGAAAAATCCCAAAGTCCAGGCGGAGGTCTACAATTGGCTAGCAAATGCCATTCGGGAGTTTGGATTCAGGTGACCTATATTTTTAAAACGTAATTAATTTTAGATTTACATCTCTGTTAAAACTATTTCACCATTTTTTCAATCAATCTCGAAAAACTTAAATAACTGAAAGATTTTCTCTAATTTCAGCATGAATATAAAATCAGTGATAGCACATTGCAAAAAGGGTGTAGCGGCTACCAATCCCGCTGTTCGTACGTCATGCGTGGCTTTCCTGGGTGTACTGTCTCTCTATGCGGGCCCTGGTATCATTCAGCACTTTGACGGTGAGAAGCCCGCCCTTAAGCAGCAGATTATGACAGAGTTAGATAAATATGCGAATGACAAAGCGCCATCACCAATAAGAGGGTTAATAAGTAAGGTGAGCAAAATTGTTTATTGACATAATCTTAATTGTTTCAATTTACATAATTTTTTCGGTGTAAAGGGCATAGCTGTCACGGTAGACCTAATAGGGAAAAAACAATGATTTAATTTCTAAAGAGTTTTTAATTTCTTTAGAATAAACATTAGTTATACTTACAGTCCATTCAAATTGAAGATGGAATGTTTGTAAACAATAACTTTTGACAGTTCAGGTATTGCAAACCTTTTTCTTACATTCACGTTAGTAATTTACTGTGGATTTATTTGCTATTTGTGATTGAAAAATATTTTTTTTAATTAGTGTGCATATTTACACTGTGTACATATATTGCTGTGCACGTAGCTTACATGTGATGTGCTGTGCACGTAGCTTATATTATATAGATTATATTTATGAGAAATTCAGATAAGTAAGGTGATGTGTTTCGAACAATTTAAAAGTATTATTGAATATATTTGGCGTTAATTTTGTAGAAATTCATTATTCACAATTAAATGAAACTACGTGATATAGTATTATTTCTACTTTCTTTAATTTCTTTACCACGACCTAGGTTTCGTTGTATTACAACAGTCAACAATCTTTGCTAATAACCCACGTGAAGATCTTGTAATACAACGAAACCTAGATCGTGGTAAAGAAATTAAAGAAAGTAGAAATAATACTACATCACGTAGTTTCATTTAATTGTTAAAAGTATTACATAAAAAAGACATATAATAAAATAATACCAAAAATTTCGATAGAAATAGTTGTTTAATTAAATGTTAAATTATACAGAACATTTTACAAAGTAACCGCATATACTTAATTTTTGAGTAATCATTAAAATATTTTTTTAAAACGAACTAATGTATAAAAATACACGAAATACATTAACATTTCACAGACAAAATACACTGCATATGTATACAATTACATCACAATGCATCTGGGCTTCACACCGATATCCAAAGATGGTTGTGCCTAATGCTAGTGCCGACGAGACCGGCCTTTTGCCGATATCACTGAGAAATAGTATTACAGAACATATCATATCTATTATACAACATATTAGCAGAATTTATTCATCATAAATCTATCTATTACATCGTATATCAACAGTAATTACATCGTATATCAACGATAACAATGTTCGTTCAGCCAAGCCGCGGGGCTTAATTAAATGACATTGCTCCAAGTAGAAATCTTTTGACATCATTTAGTTTAAAAGTAGTGTTTTTTCGCCATATATAATTTATTTTGTGTCCAGATCATTTTGATTCTATTTATCTTACAGTGATATGACAGCTGTACAGGTACGGTCCTTAGAAGAACATTCACCATTTTAATTACACTCGTACTTAAAAATATCCCACATTTAACACAACGAATTTAACATTATTAAACACATAATAATATATTAAACTTAATATAATACAAAATATGTTTTTGAAACACCAAAAATTTAGAGAGCAATATTGGAAAACGAGAGTACGGACTTCTCCCGCCATTACGTTGATAAGTGTTGCAAGCAAGCATTGAATATACGTTGTATAAATAAGTTGCCATACGTGGGCATACAGTAAACAAAAAAATATAATTGATCTCCTGAATCTATATGCCTTTGGACAAGAAGTGTGTCATTTGTGAACATATAAATAATAAATGTCGCAAATAATTATACTAGCTATGCGCTCGGTTTAATTAAGATTTGTTGGTCCTACGTAAATTTATATATGGTTACTGCAATACAATTGTTAGGTTTCGTGTTTGTGCAACAGACGGACAGATAGATAATTATACGAACCCGCATTGGTTGTCCTCAACCCAAAGAGTAATAATTTAGTTTTCCCAGATGTACATATACAGTTTATTGTCCGGCAAAATTCATAAGCACCAATCGGCATTTTTATCTGATAAACTGATGATTTTTTGAAAGTCGAACAAAAGTACGGTGTCAAAATAATATTATTAATTTAGTCTCAAGGTTTATTGACCATAAAAATGGGTATTACATTTCTTCTCTTTCTAATATATATTCAAATATTTTTCAAATTATTCGAGTAGTATAAAAATGAATATAGGTATGTCAGTATGAAATAAATATTTAATTATTTGTCGAAGATTTGAGATGAGGTAAATATTACATTTTCCGCAGCCATTAACATAAATATATTATTTTTTAAACTACTTGTACGAAACACAAACGTAGATACATGTTTTCTTTTCAGAATAATATTTCAATTATTATATTATTTTCCGCTTAGTACACTATGCCGCTCATAATCTCTTTGTACGACTATTAAAATGCGTCATAAGGAATCACTGCGAATCCACTATAATAAACATAAATACAATCAAGGCTAACTTTCCGGGTATTAGCGTAGGGTAATTCAATATTATAAGGTCTGTTCGATGAAACGACCAACCAACAAATTTTAGTGCTGCTCTATATGTCGTGAGCTAAGATTGGTGAGCGATTGCTTCTCGAACGTGTACGTCGCTGTATACATTTTTTTATTGAAAAAAAAAAGTTAAAAAGTGATTTTAAACTTCGAAGTTTCTATTTACCTGAGATTTTTTTTAGTACGTTGATATTTGATGTTGCAATGTTAATATTTTTAAAATTTATTATGTTTTTACTATTTTTTCGTTGAATATAATAACCTGTCCATAACATAACTTCAAATTGAATACAAAAATCATAAATGGTGCTAAATTTAGATTCCGGATTAATCTTTCCAGATTATGCTTACATATCTGATAATCTTAAAAATGACAGAGATATTGAAGAGATTTCAATAATACTTAAGGATCCTACGTCTGAACGAGTTCAAATAGAACTACCACCAACCGGGCCTTTAACATAAGGATCTAATGAGGATGCTCACAAAAAGACCCGCCTTCAGAGTATCTGACTGATATGTACCCAATTGTAGAACTGCTTAATAGCATTCGGAAACATGTGCAAGCAAGTAGCAAAGGTACTCGCATCCCAAGATTACATTAGAGAAAAAAAGAGAAAGTGAAAATAAAAATATTATGAAGAAAAATCTTAATATCAAAAAGCAAAAAATGAAATTACATTCAAGTTCTGAGGAAGAATAAACGTTTTAGCCGGTGAAATTTGCGGTCCCGAAAATAATATATATGATGCGTGGAATGCGATGAAAATTACTACGAAACTGAAAAAATAAAAGATTAGCTGCTATGAATTGTTTGTAAATTATGGCCGCATGTAAATTGCACTCTATTCAACAATTATTGTAATTCTTGTGGCAAGAAAATGAAGAAACAAGAAACGGAAAAGAAAAACTTGCACGAGAAAAAAGCAAAAAGTAACGGAAAAAACAAAGGGAGAGGAAAAATAAGTCAGAAATTATATGGCCATCTTATCCTTAAATGAGCGGCAAATTTCTAACGGATTTTAACATTAAAGCTTTTGAAAAAACATTATCCTAAATTGCATATATAATTTGTAGACTACATTGAAAAATATTTTAGTACCAACATTTATTTGAAAAGAAAATAACTTGTCACAATGTTTGTTTAATCATCTATACGCCAAATATATCATAACTATATCTGCATATAAGGTAATCAAATCTAGAAATATAGCAGCGTAAGCTGACACATTGTAGCTATCTCACTCTAACGCCTTATAAAATTAATGAATAGCATATATGGTCTAGATTTTTTTAGCGTCGAGATTTTGATTATTTTCACAAAATGTTTGAAACGCCTGACTATTTCGCAAAAAAAATGGAGGGTTGCCAATTTTTCCGTGTAAAATTTTAGAATTCGTATCGGTAAAATAATGGTATAATACTTGTATTTATAACATTTTTCATAGTGAAACGTTCTGAAGTTAATATTTTGATTATGTATATACTTTAATAATACTCCGGGAATAATGCAATGAATTTTATAAATAGTTGTCAGCTGATCGAATATTATATTTGTGCCAACCATATTTTAACTGTCAAATTCGATTGTTTACAAACATTCCATCTTCAATTTGAATGGACTATAGATCGATGACTAACAACAGATATTCGGAACAAACATTATTTATACTTAGACCAAAATCCAGGGCTTCGTAGGAAATCTTAAAAAGTTTTTTGTACTCTTGGTAAAAAATCATTTTTTTTATATTATGACAGAGGTAAAGTATAATGTTGTGTTGAAAAATAAGAAAGTGCCTAGTAACAATCATGAAATGGTTAACCATTGACTACTAACAATTGTAACGTAGTTACCTTACTGTCGCTAACAACTGAACAAACTAGCTATAACATGCTAGGAAATCATTTGTAAAGAGCCACATTTTTATGAAATGGTCTATAGCCACATTTTTATGAATGGTCTATATATCTATAGTCCATTCAAATTGCAGATGGAATGTTTGTAAACAATCACTTTTGACAGTTTAGGTATTGCAAACCTTTTTCATTTTAGTAATTTAATGTGGATTTATTTGTGATTAAAAAATATTTTTTTATTAGTGTACACCTTTACACTGTATACATACGTAACTTATATTATATGGGTTATATTTTATATTTAAGAGAAATTCAGATAAGTTAAGATTAGTAAGATTAATTATAAGAAACGCATCTTGCGTTTCTAATAATTTATAAATGTTACTGTTACATAAAACATATATAATAATACCAACAAAATTCCTCTCATACTTAATCCAGCCTTGAGACTGGCAAACTTAAAGACTGGCGTATTTAAAAAGTTGTTGGTAGCCAAATCTCTACTAGTAATTCACCCTTGGCAAACCTTCATCAACTATCATCTGTCTATCTAATAAATAATATTCTATCATACTAATAAATAATACTTTATTTTCTAAGTATATTAGTAATAGTATTATATTAGTAAATCTTAGTTAGAACACAGAAAATGAAATTATTACAAAATAAAACAAGTATTACTTAATTTTCAAGAAATGACTAAAACAACTTTTAAAAACATAAAATACACTGATGTGTAAAAATAAACCAAATACGTTAATATTCTAAAGAAAAAAATACGACAATTACATCACAAAGGACTCAAAATATATATTATAAATACACAAAGTCCCCTAATATTTCATAGAAAAATTACACTATAGTGTTGCAATCAAATCATAATGAACTTAATACACAAAATACATATTTATATTTAAAAAAAACCACAAATACTTTATTATTTGCACAGAAAACAATTAACCACAGTGCACATGAACATGAATCACATCACAATGAACTTAAAACGTGAAATCACTAGAATATTTAATATAAATACACTACATACATCATAACAATTACAGATTATCACACTTATATCACAGAAATATTTTTTTTACACTTTTTCTATTGCGTTTCTGGTGTGTGAATTTCAATTTCTTTAAAATATTGTAGAACGTCGTCCTTTTGAAATTAGGTAAGGCCTCATCGTTGTTCACCTCCATAAGAACCTTGTCGATCGTAGGTAGTTCATTTTTAAAATAAAAAGTATTGACTTTACGTCTAATCGCAGTCAGCTCTAGATCATCCAATTTTTCAAATTTTGTCAATTTGGGCGGGTGCGGCTAAGGCGAGCGGATGCGTCCTTCTTTTATATTCCCGAACTGTATTGTACACTGTGCTTAGACCAACACCGGTAATTCAGCCATTTGCTTTGCTATGTATTTTTTGTAAATGTAATTTTCCTTGGGCGTAATCTTTTCTACATATTTATATACGTTTATTAAAGTGGTTTTTTCTTTCGAGCTTAAAGCATTCTTCTTAGAGCGTTTCTTCATGGGCGATGAAAATGTTAGAATCCCGCCGCTAATACCTGGTACATCCGCCATTTCATTTACACAATAAAAGACACTTTAACAATAACACATATTATTATATAACAAACCGAACTTAACGCTATGAAACAAATAATAATATAATAAACTTAATGTAATACAAAGTAATGAAAACAATTTACAAAACGCCAAAAAATCAGCGAGCTATAATTGCAAACGTCAAAGTCGTTCAAAATTCCAATGGGAAAATACGTTCGCTAGTGCGGACTGGAACACCGACGCTTCGCCGTCATGTTGTTCTCTTTGCTAGCGGTGCGTGCTAAAAGTTGGCATACATGTGAATACACAGTTAACAAAAAAATATAATTGATCTCCTGAATCTATAGCAATTTGACATAAGGATTGTGATAATATAAATAATGAGTATTGCAAATAATTATACTAGTTGTGCGCTCGGATTAATTCAAATTTATTTAGTTCTATGTACATTTCTATATGATTTCTTCAATACCATTATGAAGTTTCGTGTTTGTGGAACATATAAGACTGATGGAGGAATATACGTATCCGCATTGGTTGTCCTCAAAAAAAATTAATAATTTAGTTTTACTAAACATACATATAATAAAAGTTAATGACATAATGTGAAGTAAACATTGTCATAACGCTTTGACTTGTAGTGTAATTCTATATATTACATTTTCTTTTGGCGGTACCGTTCCGATGTAGTTTTTATCGATAATAAAAAAATTTTGAACAATAACATATATCTGTCTCGCTCGAACAGTGCATTCAGATCGTATTGTGTCACTAGTGCATATGTATTCAAATTGCACTTAATCAATTACAGCCATCCGCTAACAACTGGGCGAAAAAATAAAATCAATTATTTTTTTGTCTTTATGTAATAAACTGAGGATTTTATGAAATTCCAACGAAAATACGGTTTTAAAATAGTAGGGTAATTCACATGAAATGGCCAATCGAAAAATTTCAAAAAAAGTTTTTACTCTAGATGTCGTAGCTAAATCTAGTGACCGGCTGCTACCCGAACATGTACTTTGCCGTATATGTTGTGGTATTGAAAACAATTAAAAAGCATTTTTATCTTCAAAATTTGAATTTACTTCAGATTTTTTAGTATATTGATATTTGATGTTGTAGTGTTAATATTTATATAATTTATTATGTTTTTACTATTTTTTCGTTGAATACAATAACCCATCAATAACATAACCTCAAATCGAATAACAAATTCATAAATGGCGCTAAATTTAGATTCCAGATTATACTTTCCAGATTATGCTTACATGATAATAATAAAAATGATAGAGTTATTGAAGAGATTTCAATGATACTTGAGGATCCTACGTCTGAACGGGTTCAAGAAGAACTTCCGCCAACAGTGCCTTTAACATAAAGATCTAATAAGGATGCTCACAAAAGGATACGCCTTCAAAGTACTTGACTGATATGTACCCAGTTGTAGAACTGCATAATAGCGTCCGGAAACATGTGCAAGCAAGTAGCAAAGGTATTCGCATCCCAAGATTACATTAGAGAAAAAAAAGAGAAAGTAAAAATAAAATGATTATGAAGAAAAATCTTAATATTGAAAAGCAAAAATGAAATTACATTCAAGTTCTGAGGAAGAAACGATAGAATTATCCGGTGAAAATTGTGGTCCCAAAAATAATATATATGATACGTGGAATACGGTGAAAATTACTACGAAACTGAAAAAAGAAAAGATTAGCTGCTAACACATCATAACAATTGATCACAATGAACTTAAAACATGAAATCACTAGAATATTTAATATAAATACACTACATACGTCATAACAATTACAGATTATCACACTATATTGAATTGATAACACATCATAACAATTGATGATATGAATTGTTTGTAAATTATGGCCGCATATAAATTGCACTCCATTGTACAATTATTATAATTCTTGTGGCAAGAAAATGAAGAAACAAGAAACGGAAAAGAAAACTTGCACGATAAAAAAGCAAAATGTAACAGAAAAGGCAAAGGGAGAGGAAAAATGAGTCGGAAATTAAATGGCCATCTTATCCTTAAATGGGCGGCCAATTTCTAACAGATTTTAACATTAAAGCTTTTAAAAAAAACATTATCCTAAATTGCATATATAATTTGTGGACTACATTGAAAAAAAGTTTAGTACCAACATTTATTTGAAAAGAAAATAACATGTCACAATGTTTGTTTAATTATCTATACGCCAAATATACCATAACTATATCTGCATATAAGGTAATCAAATCTAGAAATATAGCAGCGTAAGCTGACACTTTGTAGCTATCTCACTCTAACGCCTTATAAAATTAATGAATAGCATATATGGTCTAGATTTTTTTAGCGTCGAGATTTTGATTATTTTCACAAAATGTTTGAAAGGCCTGACTATTTCGCAAAAATAGTGGAGGGTTGCCAATTTTTCTGTGTAAAATTTTAGAATTCGTATCAATAAAATAATGGTATAATACTTGTATTTATAACATTTTTTATAGTGAAACTTTCTGAAGTTAATATTTTGATAATGTATATACTTTAATAATACTCCGGGAATATTGCAATGAATTTTGTAAATAGTTGTCAGCTGATCGAATATTATATTTGTGCCAACCATATTTTAACTGTCAAATACGATTGTTTACAAACATTCCATCTTCAATTTGAATGGAATATAGGTATTTTCTGTAATTTGTTAAATTGGTTTTCCTTTGTCTGTCATATTTGTTCGTTCATTCATTCTTCTATAAATAAATTTTTCAGTTTTACATCGTGCACGTTTTTCGTCCTCTTGTTTCCGTTAAATATCATCATTTTTAACCTTTTCATGTGAAATTTTGCAATATAATGAATTTTTTTAACAGTATTCATACATAAATATAAATATGAAAACTCAATGAAGACTCATGAAACTAAGAGAGAGTGCAAATCTGAAAAATCTGAAATTTCCAAAATTTTTACTAGTTTAAATAATTCTGACTATTTTTCTACATTTTTTTTTTACTATAAATGAATGTATTGTACGACTGCAAGTGATGCTTAATTTATATAACAAAAATTTCTTTTTTGATTTGTTACGAAAATATTGAACGAAAATAACATGTACAATATTTTGGTTTGGGCCTTTATTATAGAGAAATAATATATTGTTCATTAACAAATGATTTTTTAATTCCAACAATTCCTTCATTGATTTATCACCTTAATAAAGCCGCATGGTGCCTAGTGTGTGCACTACATGATGCTTCAGGTCGAGCACACTTTGGATACAAATTTGTATCGCACGTAAACTTATGATTCTTGTCGTACGTATTGAGTACGCATACTGGGTGTGTTTTATGTCCGTCACAATCAGTTGTTTTCTGCGTTCCAGTGACATGTGTGCAAAAAAATCTGGTATATTTATATATTTTAAATATTGTGATTTGCATCTCTTAAATGATAACTGATCCCACAAATAACTGTCTCCTTGCACTAAATTGATAAATATTTCTACAACTATAGTGATTTGCTCTTACGAAAACGGTACACATTCTCAACAAAATGGGATCCGTGTCGGACGACGAAACAATATGTGCATATACACACAACTAATTCGTAGCTAGTCTGCGACCTCCCATAGTACTTCTATGTTCGGGAAGTTTCGTGTGTAATTGCATGTATTCATACTAATCCATTTCGTGTGCAAACGTAGAGCGCTCGGCCTAACGCTTACATTAATGTTGTAATAATGAATCTCAAGAATAGGACAGATTATCATTAAATTTATCTTATTAAGGCCCACAGAATCTGGTTTGTTGTAGTAATTTAACAACAAAGTAAAGAAGTGGATAATGGTGTTTATTTTCAAGGAGAAAGTAAGAGACTATAGAGCATTCTAAGCACACTGCTCTTCAGGGCTCAGATTATTTTTTTTCAAATTCAATATATCAGAACTTGAGTTATAAAGTTTCTTTTAATGATTCTAGTCAATCGGTTTACCTCCGTTGTTGTACAGTGCGCTTTGTAAGGCAAATTTTTGCTTATGCGGCTTTAATATTATTTGCATTTTAAAATATTTATGTGGTGTATATAATATTTGTATGGCCAATAAGCAGCAATGATTTATAAGAAAGGATGGTTTCTTAAAAAAATGTTTAATCGGCTCATGTGTGATTACCTAGTGGTAATGTATAGAATGTATAATGATAGATTGTCATTACTAATTTTTTTGGTCTAGTATATTAAACATGAAATTCTACCACCACTCAATACTGATTATGGAATGCCTCCAGTTAATAACATATTTGAAATTATGAAATACAAAAACCGTTTTATATAATTTTTTACCTTTGTAGTCGGCGAGCAAGGCTTCAATGGGTGAGGATCTGGATGATGAGAGCGCCAATGATTATGGTGATGATGACGTAACGCCAGCAGCTATACAGGACACGGTGACGAGGACTGATATTAGTCCTCTCATTACAGATTCACTGATAAGTGAGATCAATGACAAGAATTGGAAGGTGAGTCATTTTATTTCTTATTATGTTGTTTGGACACTGATCTCTATTATACTAGTACGCTGGACTGGCTTTACACAAAGTCGTAATGAAGCAATTTGATTTTCATAATTTGGTTAAAATAAAAGAGCTGTAATATTAATTTTAGTACTAACCTAACCTTTCAAGGGGTCACTAATTGGATAAATTAAAAAATAAAAGGAATATTATTGATAATAAAGTTACATTCTTGAATCATTTAGTTAACCTCACTAATTAGGGAATTTACGTAAAATGCGGCCATACCAGTGAAATTTGCGGCAGCTACGCCACTGAGATTTAATTATCAACCTATTGTGGAAATTACTTCAGTGAAAATTATCTACAACTATACCTTTTCGAAAAGATTATGAAATTCCCTAAATGTTAAAATATTTTTTTTATTTACAAGCCAAGTTTTCAATTATTTGACAATATTTCATGAATTTTGGAAAGAGGAAATTAATTTTTCATTTAAAATAATCTCAAATAAATTTTCAAAAAAATGTAAGTTATATAAATCGAAATTAAATACAAGTGCTTGAAAAAAATTACTAAATATTGTGAAAAAAGCAACATGTTGAGTCGATAAAAAAGTCGGAAAAAAATTGTTACAGTGACATTAATTATGTTTTAGTTTCACTATCTACTTTATTGAATTTGGTATAAAATTATAGAAAAAGTCATGCAATTTTCTTGAAAATAAAATTATAACTAATTCAACAAAAAGCATGCAATTTTTTTATTTCATCATATATTACCTTAGTTTCTCTAAAACTGGGTGAAATAGTATTTATTACTCGAATTGTGTACTTCTATTTATACATACATATATAGAAAGAATAGAAAAAATGGTATGTTTATCTTTTAAGTGCAACTATTCAAAAATAACTATAAACTTGTGGTATGTCCACAGTGCATTTTATGCGAGTTATGTTGAAAGAAAATATTTTTTTCTGAATACTGCATCTTGGGATATATGAATATGTGTGTGAATTCAACGTATATAAATCGAGTGAATTGTTGATGTTTTATAAAACAAATAGAATAATAATTGTTCAATAACATATATTTAATTACAGATTTAAGTTTTAAGATTTATGTTCAATAACAGGTTATTTTTATATATATTACAAGAACTTAGTTCGCTTATTGTTCCATTCATTACTGACAGCTTATAGAAACAAACACACAGTTCAGAAATGCCCGACAACTGATTTCAATAATTATATATTTGTCCTTTAGCCGTCGCAAGGTATCTACCATTCTTCATTAGGGCATCACATGACATGTTGAAGTCTATCAACATCGAATGATGTTGACAATTTAAGTTGAGCTTTAATTAGAAAGAGAATTTCACTCATTGCATCACATCCCGCTCCTGTACGGACAAATCGAAGCCTGGTTTGTCTATGAGCTGCTGTCAATTTGGATCATATAACTCGCATGAAAGGTCTTATGTTATACTCCCGCAGTTTTCTTCTAACCGTACTGTCAATTTACAGCAACACTGCATTCCTTCCGTAGACGCCATTCAACCACTTACAGGTCATCGTTACACAACATTCACAGGATAATGAAGTGATCATCTCTTTCAGATGTTTCCCATGGGGGCCCATCCCCTAGATTCTTGTCTTTTCTAGTAATGGCCAGTCTTTTGAAATCTCTGGTAGACTTGACCGACTACAGAACGAATTAAATTTAACCTTCTGGTCACAACTCGCTGACTCGGTCCTTGCTGTATCTTCAATGCTCTTTACGGCTGCTTTAGCTTCAGTGTTATCCGTTATTTTGCTGAGATTTGATAAAACCTGAGAGAAATCACTAAACTTTGTAAAAACAAGAAACATTTTAGAAATACGAAAACTTATGAAATTCTGGCCACAAAACTCACGAATACTGTTTGAGTTTGTATTAACCTTTAAAAAAGTTGATGTACTCTCAAGAAGTATTATTAATCATTAAAATATCTTCGAGTGACATTTTAAAACACCACAAATTAACTGCTTTATTTATACAACGAATGAGGTAGGTCAGTTTTTTTGATGACCACTGTCAATTTTTTAGCTTCCTTTTAAAATCTGTCCTGAAAATTACTAATTAGAATATATAGATAGATAGGATAGAATCTCGTTTAATTATTTATAATTGACTTGCTGTATACTTAACTCCGATATCATTATTCACTCTCCTTAATGCTACTCGCTCAATATGCTGAATATATTTTGTACAATCGAATCCCAGTACGTTTAACAATTTGGGTGCGAGAGTGCTGTACTGGTCAGGTGCAACAAAGCTCTTGAGCATAAGTATATCAGAGTTAAGCATATTAAGTTGAGAAAAGATAACCATAACTGACTTCTCTGAACCTGAGCAGTTAAGACACTGAGTTGGCTATAGTAAAAACAGAATTGTAGTAATCAGAGATTTAGACTCTCCACACATATTTTCTATTGGGGCAGTGTAGGTAAAGAATGCGTTTTGCTACTTTACTCCATTCCCTTCTTCAATAGTAAACAAATTTTTTTACAGATTCACTTACCTTAATTTCTTTGTGTTTAGAGTAGTCAAAAATACTACTATAATCATCAAATCCCAATTACTCTCACTTAAAATGAATCTACAACTCGTACTATTAATTTGCAGGTTAGAAACGAGGGGTTGGACAAGTTGCGTGCAGTCATTGCATCCTCTTCACCCATAAAGTCGACTCTCGGTGAGCTACCACCAGCGTTAGCCAGTCGACTGATGGACTCAAACTCGAAGATTGCACAGACAGCGCTCCAGATTGCAGAGAGCCTTGCCACGGCAATGGGGCCAAAGTGCAAGACGCACGTGAGAGCTTTCTTTCCAGGATTTTTCTTAGGTGAGTTGGAGTTTGCTTTGTTTTTTTTCTTGAATGTTTTTGGACATTTGCTGAGAGTTTAATGTTCAAGTTCAGTGGTTTAAAATGTAAAATATAACTTAATGTTTTCATATTTATCATAATAACATGTAGGTGTGTTAATTATAAGGGATTTTTTGGAGTGGTAAATATATCAAAAAAATATAGCTTATATAGAATTAATAAATTTTTCATGTTTAAAAGAGAAACAAAAAAAATTAATAATATAGGATGGAGCAATTAAATAAATTCAAATAGGCAATTAATATCGGTATCCGAATCGACATGAATTTGGTTTGATTGCATTGTAATAATTTTGATTATAATGAAAGTTAAATAAATTATGTGATATATCATCTAGAAACGACAACTTGGTGAATTTTCCATCTGGATTCAAAGCTTCACCCTTTCAAATTATTCTGTAGATTTGTGAGTACTTTAGGTAGACATTATGACTCAAAATAGTTAACAGAGAATGCATAATCTTCCAGGTTAAATCTATCTAAATACTTTTTGCTTGGCCTCACTCTAGATAAAATATCAATGAAACTTTTATATTTGTAGCCCTTGGCGACAGCAAACAGTGGATAAGATCGGCAGCAGTGCAGTGCTTGGGCACGTGGTGCGTGCAAGCCGGCGGTGCTCAAGTTGCACTCGACGGTGAGATGGTGTATGACACACTAAAGGCTGGTTCTCCTGCTCTGAAAGCTGAGTTGCTGCAATGGCTAGCCGAGTACTTACCTGAGGGTGAGTGGAGATATCGTTACTATGAAGGGATTATTGAATAAAATTAGTTATAATTTAATAGCAAGAAAATTTATTTAGATTGCTCTGTGTGATCCCCAATGTGATTTCTCTGATTTTACTGGTAATGTGATTTGTTATTACAAGGTTATTAGTTTAGTTACAGTTTGAATAAAGATTTTGAATAAATGTATAACATTTTTTTTGTTATTACGATCAGAGGATAATTATTGATTTTTTTATTGAATTTGTTAGATATTTGGGCATTGATTAAATATGAGTCTTAAGGTGGCTTCTAATATAAAAGTTGGGGGCACTAAAATTTAGAAATTATCTTAAATTACTTTAGACTCACTGTAAAGTAACAATACATGAAATTTATTATATTACTACATTACATTTTCGTATCTTAGTATATTTAAATTACATAGATACTAAGACATCTAGTACTGCATATTTAAAACAATGTAATTATCAATGATCGAAATTGAAATAATGATTTAAGATAACGATAATAAAAAATTTGTTTAATTTATGAAATATGTACAGGTTTATAAAAAAGGTTTTAGGAAAACCTAAAAATAACAAGTAGTTAAAGGAAATGACTTAAAAAATTATGTAACAACGTCCCTAAGTATACTGTAACTCATTTTTTGTGTTTTAATAGGAGAATGTCACGAGTATGGACTCAAAAAAGGTAATGGAGTGGGTATCAAACACATTTTATACGGAAACCTAACTCTCTGCTAAAACATATGTGGGGAAGAGGGGAAAATACAAAGTTGTATAAATAAATTCATAACATGTGTTAAAAAGAAATTCATCTCATTGGCTAAAAAGGATGCTAATACAATAATTTGTGCTACTTGTACTATTGTCTGTTTTTTCTTTAAATTCCATGTTTTTTTAATATATTAAACGACAACATCAAAGTTTGCGATTGTCATGTGATGTGTAGACTGATAAAATTATTATTTGGAAATTAATGTAATAAACAATTTACACTATAAAAATTTTCAATGTATAATATTTTCGTTAGATTTTAAACTATATCATACGTTTTCATTTAAATTTATATATGTAGGTTATGTCATTTAATATTTTGTTAATTACAAATGGCGTTAAATTATTTATGGTAATTGACATTAATTTTAAGTTCACAAGTCTTTTCGCTAGTTTCTACCCTTTTTGATAGGACATGTGACTTATGTTAAAAGGTGACGTGTGTTTGCTTACAAAAATTATGTCAAAAATATAAAAACTTTCTGTGAAGTATGGTCCATATACCCACTTCTTAGATTCTTATCTCTATGGCATCAAACTTTCAAAACGCCATAAGTGTTACAGTTATGATGATTAAAACAATCTTGTAAACCACTATATAGTTTAATATAACGAGAATAAGCCATCTTAATCAATAAATTCTTCCGTTATCAATAAATTCTTTCATTTAAAACTTGGGTAAAAATTCCTAGTCAGTGTAATAATTATTTACAAAAACAATGTATTGTATTTATTAATATGTAAAAATAAACTACATATTCTATTCCGACTTTGTAACGTTTCAATTGCAGTCCCGAACAAGTCGTTCCCCAAGGAGGAATTATCAGTGTGCTTGCCCATCCTATATGCAGCAGTGGAAGACCGCAACGCAGATGTAAGAAAGAATGCAGGGGAGGCCGTTTTTGGCTTTATGCTGCATTTGGGCTATGAGGCTATGCACAAACAGCTTGAGAAGTTGAAGGTTTGTTTATGAATTGTTTTGAATTTCGTCAAAATTTTTGGGTAAAATTATTTTTTAATACGAGCTTTAAGTTTTCCTATATATTTTAAAGTCGTAATTGACTACAAAATTTGTTTTCTGAATATTTTCGTCATTAAATTGAATTTAGCTTTAATATAATGAAATGAGGTTAATATAGAGTATTTTGTTTTATATTTTTTTCACTTCCCTCAGCCGGCATCGAAGCCAGTAGTGCTTGCAGCTTTGGACAAAGCACGGCCGAATTTACCTGTTCAGCCATTACCTTCTGCCAAAGGCAAGCCTGATGCCAAGACGGTCAAATCAGGCGGTGCTCAGAAGAAGGAAGCTGAGAAAAAGTCTGGAAATGTTCAAAAGGTGAAGGTGAGAATCATATCTTGCATGTACCTTAACAAATGGGTGTACTTCTCAAGATAGGTAAAGGAAAATGGTCACTATCTAATGAGTAATTGGTCTAGTTATGATACATCATGAAATAATATTCTGTTAACATTTAGATTAATTATTAAAATGTTATATTCCTAAATAACTACCAAAAAAGGAATTACCCTATTGGTTCATTCTATTTAAAAGCTTAGCTTTTTTTAATTGATACCGAACTGAGGTCAATGTAAAATCACATCTAAGAACATAACCTCACAATTCCCCACCCGTAGGTGTGTTCACCACTTTTGATGGACTATGATGATGCGGTTATGAGGTTCATCAATGAGAAAATAAATTTTTTACATTTAAATATTTATTTTCAGTTCCATCTCAAGTTAGTACTTTGATCGATCTCAACTTATCTGAAATATACAAAAAAAAATACTGAACAAACTCTTTTATCATTTATTTATATAGTATATTTTAAATATTGTATGAGTATTTTGATATAGATGAATTTTCTTTGTGAGTGTAATATTAGTGAAATCCGAGTTTGGGGAAATGAGAATTTAGGTGCATCCATCTTCAGTAGCTGTCTTAAAAAAACTGAATGCCACTAAAATTATCTTCTTTTCTATATATTAACAAAGGTCAGACACTTCAGTAATATACAGAAAACAAGATAATTAATTATTATTTATTGATTTTATTAAAGATATTATAAAGAATGCATGAAACTAGAGGCATTCAAATTATGTGTAAATAAATCCATAAAAAACCAATCTATCACCATTTTACTGACTATGTGTAAAAGACCAAATATTGCATATTTTTAATATTTTTATGATTAATTTGCATATTAAGGAAGTTATGAAAGTAAAACCCTTTTTTAAATCTCTTTTAATAGCATTCTGAAAGACTTAAATTATGTGGTACAGAAATTATTTTTGTTGAGATGTATGGCTTTTTGGATTTGTTTAAATTTCAGGGGTGAAAATATGTGTTTCTTTCCAGGGCATCGTCAAGCCTTCATCAGCGACGGGAAGGTCCAAGAAGGAAGATGAAGAAGCGCTTATGCCACTAATGCCCAACAATAATGCTAAAAACCAGCGTATTATAGATGACCAGAAACTCAAAGGTAAGGTTTTCAATTTCTTCAAGCTATAAAAAGTTTACATTTTTTAAATGATTTTGTTTGTTACTCTCTCATTTAATAACACAAGGAGAAAACAAGCAGTTCCTTGCTAAAGTGAAGAAAACCTGATACCATTTATTTTATAGGTTCTGAAAAGTTTTTATACTCCAGTCAAATAAGAATTAAACCTATATAAGTAGCAAAGTTGAAAATTTGTTTTGGCATTGTTTTGACAAAAATATAGGGTCTGCTAGTATAGATAATAGACAATTTTTTAACTTTATTAATATTATTATTATGTTTTTATCATATAATTCACTTTGTAATATTATGCATCTGTCTCACCAGTTTATATAGAAAGACAGATGCAAGTTTCCCACTCTCCATTCTATGACTTGAA
Source organism: Druceiella hillmani (assembly GCA_039881145.1). NCBI lineage: Eukaryota > Metazoa > Arthropoda > Insecta > Lepidoptera > Hepialidae > Druceiella > Druceiella hillmani. Next base: position 19,661,324 of record JAYKKI010000029.1, read on the forward strand.
CATATATAATCAAGGAAATGAATGTAACCAAAATTATAGAGTAGTATTTTATGTTCTACAATTGTTGTAATAATGTCTAATGCTATGCGAGGCATAGACAGCGAGATATTTGCAAAAAACAATTTTTTTGACCTTTTATATCTTGACTGATGAACACAATATCATAATAATTTCCAAAATCTTTAAAATATGACAACAAAAGTCTATGCAAACTTTTAGTTTTGCTGCTTTCATTCCGAAGTTTAGCCTTTGTTTTCTCTTATTTTACTATATTATTATGAGTTAAAATGAAAATGCACTTTAGATTTAATAATTCTAAGGTAATATTTTAAAAATTATAAGTTGCAGTTATAACTTTTTTATTTATTTTCAATGAGATGATGAATTAAAAAGAATGAATATGATATGCTCCCTGTATCATATTTTACTGCTGTTTCAAAGCTTTAAATTGTTTTAAGTTCTAATCTTAAATAAAGGAAGCGAATCTATTTTATGCTTATCACATTTTACATTGGTGTATTAAAATGTAAAAATTCTGACAATCAAAGTCTGCTGGTCCTCTGAGGTCAAGTCTTTTTATAAACAATAATATTGATTGCTTACAGTTTTGAAATGGAACTTCACTCAGCCAAGGGAAGAATTCTTCGATCTACTGAAGGATCAGATGACGAGTGCGGGACTGAATAAACAGCTCATAGCTAACATGTTCCACGCTGACTTTAGGTAAGACTTTTCGAAAGTTATTCCTTATTCATAACTTTAGCAATGTTTAAGTGGGTTTAATGAAGTAGTATTAGGTTTTGGCTTCCAGTCTCTCCTTTTTCTCGCCATCCTTCTAAAGTTCTAAACAGAAATTGAAACTCTTAAAACCGCCTGATCTAAACTTCATTTATGTTTGAACGTCAAATTCAAAAGATCAAATTCAAACTTATATTTGCACAAGACAAAATAACCTAATACCCAATTTTTTTTACGAATTCTCCTATCTAACATATATTTAATTTATAACTTACGAATTGTTTTACAAATGAATAAGTTTGGAAGAGTCACATTAAATTTTAGTGATTAAAAAATTCCACTTTGTGTCATAAGTAAAGGAATATATATTATAAAAATATATCAGTATGCCAAAGGAAAAAACCTGATAAACCGTTTGAGACAATTTAAAAAAAAATATTCAAAGTAGTTTTGCGATTGTTTTTCAGGCAGTTACATGGAGACTAAACACAAAACCTTTATCCATAGTCACAAGCTGGCTTTTGCGACAGTAAATTCCAATGAATTTTACTTAATTCCAAAATACTCGATATATGTATTTTGGGATGCTTCAGAAAGCAGGTCTATGCAATGATCATATCTAATCCCTAATAATTAATACTTATTACCAGCTCCATAGAAAAAATATTCAGTGTATATATTAAATTTATTATGATCTAAATTGCAGATTATATGTCCTTAGAAAGTGTAAAAATGGTTGTAAACTGTAACGTGATATTCTCTAACAGCATATTTTAAATCGCATTTTAATTTTTATATTTCATAGAATCCAAGATATATTGTGGATTCCTTATTACTTTTGACCTCGGATACTGTAGATGCATGAAATTTAAGGCAAACTAATTTATTCATAAAAAAATTTGAAGCGCAACTTTAAGTTCTATCCTTTGTGACAGCTGCGCTCAAGTTTAACAGAACACGCTCAAGTTTGGCTTGATAATTAAGAAACGTTCTACCAACTCAACAAAAAAAATTTTACCTATTCCATTTAAATGGTTCATTTAAATGACAATTCTGGATAATTTTTATGCAGAAAGCACAAATATAAATGGATAAATTAACCTATACATTCATAGTTTTGTGGTGTGTTGTTTTTGAGATTTTACTGAATACCTGTTACTCACAAACCATGTACACAGATTTTAATAAAAATCCAATAAAGTGCAGGTTTAAAAAGGGTATTATTAAAAATTCTTAAAAAAACATTTTTAAAAAATGGAAAACAGCAGTAGAACTGTGGTACAACAGAGCACAGACTGATTATTTGTGAAATAAATTTAATTCGTCAAGGGCCTGGGTACTAAATTGCAAATTTACGTAGAAGGCCTGTTGTAGCGTTTCGTGTCTATTTCGTTAACTGTACATTTCGTTAATATACTACTTGTTAACCCCATCCCCCATATGTGAAATTTCAAATAAATGTAAGATTTTTTATTATTATATAATGTTACTGGTATTGGTTTGATAATTTCACACTAATTTAAAAGTCACCTGCATCTGTCTGGATCGTTTTCACATGGCAACAATATGGTGTCATCAGATTGTATAGTGTTAATAGAAATTTATATTCACGTCATTATCATATATTTAAGTATTAGCATTCATAAAATATATTGAATTATGCAGGTACCATCTGAAAGCTCTCGAATCTTTGATGGAAGATCTTCCTGAGAATGGCTCTGCACTCATGGCTAACCTGGACTTGGTGCTGAAGTGGCTAACTTTGCGTTTCTTTGATACTAATCCTTCTGTAATACTGAAGGGGCTGGAATATTTGAGTGCCGTCTTCAACTACCTCATCAGTGAGGAGTATACCCTGGCTGAATACGAAGCTAACTGCTTTATACCGTATCTGGTTTTGAAGGTTAGTTTTTATGTAATGTACAACCACAAAAAACCCTGTTTTTGCATTAACTAACAAAATAGAATATTCATTATGATAAAAAATCCAGTATCATGTCTCGAAATATTGGGCAGTCTTATGATTTGAGACATGGAAGAGATATTTTTGGACATTTATTTAACAGATAAAGATGAAACAAATTGCTAGGTACTTCTCAGATTGCGAAATCAGACTTCAATAGTTTTTGCCAAATTGCTGTCAAACAGAATGACAGACACAATTTTAAAAAGCATAGCCATATCCTGGTACATTATGTATATTATCTCAGCAATAACAAACAAAGTGGTCTCTTTAACTATCAATTTAAATTGACAATTAATATGAAACTTGGAAAAAAATTAAACATGAGCTTTTATTTGGTAAGTTTGAAAATATTTCTAAGAATTTAAAGATGGTAGGTAGTATAAGGTTTAGAAGGTTGCATATTTTTTATTTGAGAATAGACTAACCTGGGAATAAATTATTGGACGCCACTTAAGTCGTGACCTATACACGGTTTGCACAGCTGGGTCCGGACGTCATGTTCATACATGTCCCACGGATATTCTACAGAGTTGAAACATTTTTGTGATATTTATCGTTTTATAAACATTCTTATTAGCTAACTGTGTCAATTAATTTTACGTCACCTGTCATTGCAAAAAAAATCTACACTACAATGCAGTTGGCGACTGTCTGACGCATGGTCGCATCTGAATCCCATGCACATAAGACCAATGCGTCTGCGACTGATAGAAATATCTGGCGGATCACTGATAGAAATATCTTCCGTCTATCTTGACTGTAAGTCGCTTCCAATAATCTCTTTCCAGCTATAAGGTTATGATTTCCTAAGACTGCAGTGCTGTCATCTAGTGGCTGTGGTATGACAATGCCTGAAATCATTAATTGGTTGTCTATGAAAATAAACTGGTGTAGTTTCCTTAAAAACTTTGATTGCTATTATCACATCAAATTGCGGTGCTTCTCCATGACTGCTGTTTTCAGTGGTGATGATGTTTTGTTTGGCAACGTTGGTGTAAGCGGTGAAAGTTTTACTAACAATATTAACCGTTTGAGTGTTGACAACCGCCATCGCACTCATGCGCATACTAACTAAATTTGCCACGAGTACGATGGCGCTCGTGCATGCTATCTTTCTACGTGTTACATAAAGTTCAAATTAAAATATTATTAGTAATTACAATATAAAGAGGATCCAGGAAAAGAAAATGTTTAACCCATAATGTCGGAATACAAAAATAATTCGAGTGAAAATGATCGTTTTTCTAGTTGTGATGAAAGTGATAGTGGGAGTGACATTGTGGTGCACTCACAATTTGATAACAGTGACAATAACAATTATTTTACTGATACGGAGGGTGTACCGGACTGCGAAAATACGATGTGACCTTGATTTCAATTTTTGTTATAATTTTTGTTCACAATATATATTTCCATAATTTTCTTTGTATTTTATTATCCTTGTATAAGTTTTTATTAAGAAAAAACTGAAAACATTTTTAAAATTGGATAATATTTGGAAGAGATACAGTTTTTTTCAAGACAAGGGTAAATGACATCAAAAAAGATTTCTTTGGCATTTTTAAGTATATATGAGTAAAAAACTATGGCACTAAAACGGTTAATGAACACATGATTTGGAGTAGGCATTATTTCTGAATCATAATTTTCATCTTCTGATGAATTTTCATCTTCCAAATATATTAATAATGCTAAGTCAAAATTGTCCACTTTCTTCATTCTCACCGTCACTGTCACGGTATCAATGTTGTTTAAGTTGATGTTTGTGATCACCATCCTAGACAGCTGTCTTTTATCCTGTTGCCTCATGTCCCATTACGACCGCTAGATAACAGCACCGCTTCCTTAGGAAACTATAGCTTTAGGATCACACAAGTGTACTAACAGTATTGTTAAACAACATCTAGTGATATTGCTAATACATTGGTTTGTCTATAAGCATTCTAGAATAAGTTATTTAAAGAAAAGCTTTTAAATTTTTAGGTTGGCGATCCAAAAGACTCTGTACGTAACGGTGTAAAGGCTCTGTTTAAACAAATCTGCATTGTCTACTCCGTCACCAAGCTTTTCGGTTATCTTATGGAGGGTCTTAAGTCTAAAAATGCTCGACAAAGATCAGGTATTTTGCTTTATAGATTTTATTTTTTACATTGAAATAACAATTTGTTTTATATTTTTGATATCTATTTACATGCATCGGAATATGTTGGTTCAATACCAGTTCCACATAAATAGACGGAAATAGAGATAATTTTTGGTTCATGAATTAAATGTTTCATCCCTTAACAAAAATTTAGTACATCAGTCATACAGTTAGCTTTTGCCCTTGACTTTGTTCACATGGGAAACTGGAAAGAGTTAATAAATTCATATTTTTATAATTTTTTGTCTTTTTTCTATTATTTTAAAGCTTTATTTTATAGACGTAAAATATACTAGTTTTCTGGAATTTCTCTAGATAATCAGATATATACTTGCCCTTGAGAAAAACACTCTTGACTTCAAATTGATTCCATCAAACCATTCTAAAAGTTTGTCCCAGGATTGATTTAGTGTGGAAGTAAATGATACTTTCACTGGGAACTGCAACTGTGTGGAAAATAACAATAAAATAGTCCGAACCATTGGGTTATGCATAGTAAATAAGATGGCAACACTTGCCAGCGACATGCAAATTGCAAATGTGAGGATAGAGAAAAATGAAAGACAAGGAGGTGAGCCGGTCAATTTTTAGATGACATTTAAGTTGCCTTTAAAAATTACTGCAAACTTTTACTTGCTTATGCATCAATCTTCTTGTAAAATATAGCTGTTTTTCTCTGACATTTATCATTCCAAGCCGTTTCACAACCACGTCTTTATAAAAAACTGGGTAAAATGCAGGCAAAGGTAGAATGCAGGGAACCTTTCCACCAGCTGAAGAATGTTTAAACTCACGTGGGTAGATTTTGAAGAATAGTTTGACCTAACTAATAGCTGTACGAGATTAAATTATAAATATCCATAAACCAATGTAACATTTTGTCTCAACCTTATTTGCAGACTATCTGCCCTAGTCTAAATTTTATTTCCCTACTTTTTAAACAAATAGATTTGGCAAAACATGATGACTTGCATTGAAAATGAGTATTATCCTTTACTGAATAAAATGATCGTCCTGCCAGAATGCATGGAGTGTATCTGCCTCCTGCTAGAGTGCTACGGCAGCTCGGTATGTGCGCCGTCGCCAGCTGTGGCACTGCGCGAGTTAGCACGCCACATTGGAGACAGGGACAATGCAGTGCGCTCGGCTGCCCTGAACTGTGTTGCACAAGCTTACTTCTTGGAAGGCGAGAAAGTGTACAAGATGATTGGTCAGGTAAAAATTATGTGATCAGATAGCTTCCACTTCGTAATAAAAAAGTTTTAATTTTTGAATACAGTATCACACAAATGCAGTTGTAAATTTTCACAACATTTTGTACAAATTGGTAATAATTTAGGTATGGTATATAATACCAAAAATAGAAATAATCACATTTTTAGGGTTCCATTCCTCAAAATGGAAAACAAACCCTTATAGGATCAGTTTGTTTTCCAATTGTGTGCCCTTTTCCTGAGAATCGGGCTGAGATATCAAGTTGAAATTAATCTTGTATACGGAGTCCTATTGCCTTATATTGCTGTTAACATTTTAAATTGTTTGTTTCACGAAACAAAAAGATATGGATTATCAAAAGCTATAGTCCAGTGAACTTACAATCTTGAAAGTTTGTTTTATATTATGTCTTATAGCACAAGTAAAGGGAAAAATCCAAAAATCAATGTTTTCCATTTCTATATGGAATTATGCATTTCTATAAATAGTTTCTTTTTACGCTTGTGAAAGAGCCCATTATACGTAGTGATTACCAGAGCCCACTATACTTATTGTTAAATTAATATTTGTAAATAGTTTAATTAGAAATACTATTTATCCTTTAATGTTTTAAACGCCTAAATATGTCTGGAACCCTAATGCGAGTATTACTCATACTTGACAGGTTTTATTAGTGATAGTTGAGGTTAGTGTTTAGTACTGATTTACTTTATTAATGAATGTCTTGTTAAAACTAATAAAAATTATTAATACAATAGTAATTTAAACATATTCTTATTATTTAGCTATAGGTGATAATTGTTCTCGCAATTCTTCCTTACCTCGGAATGAAAATTTCACATAATTATTATTTTACTTGTTTCCAAAAAGGAAGTTCTGATTTAATTTAAATTTTTTTATGATCACACATTGAATAATGGGTAAAAATAATTGGTTTCAATCGGTTAGATATCTGATAAAGACCAGTCTCTACTTGAGGAGAGGATTAAGCGAGCAGCCAAGAGCCGCAGTGCTGAGAACAGGAAGTCAGCTTTGTTGCCACTTACCTCTTCAGGGAAGCAGCTCGTAAGGCAGCCTTCCGATCCGTGTATTGAGGTATCACATTTTTCTTTTAAAATCTACCTCAGTCTTTACGGAAAATTTGTATACATAAACAATTTACATGTTCTGTACAAGGTTAAGCTTTTGAGGGTTGTCATTTTTCCTTGTATGTCAAACTCTTTTTGATGGAAAATTGTCTATGAAAAGAAGCAACATGTTTAATACAGTGTCTAAGTTTTTAACAAATACATATTTAAAAATTTATATTTTCAGGAATCTGAACAAAGAGTACCTGATAACCAAATATCTGTGGACGCTGTACCCGGGGCTTACGAAGACAGGTCGCCCGAGCCAGAGCCCACTATACCAGCCATCAGGTGAATATATGCTGTCTTTAAAGTTACAGTAGTAATTTTGCCCCAATTTGAATGATTTGATAGTGATATTTGAAAACAACTAAATATTGCAATTTCAAAATATACAATGCTAGTGTAATCTGGAGTTTAAACATCCAATGTTTAGATTATACATTGAAGATATTTGGCACAGTTTTATAAGAATTTTTCTACCAGCTATTGGTGAATGAAACTGTAGAGATTGAATCCACCAGCTCCAAGCTATGAGTGGATATCTTGTTTCTTTATACATGGCAGATGCAAGTAGCCATTTAAGTATTTTCTTTTCACAAAATTGTTGATGTTATTGCCTTTCGCTTCTCAGTGACATTCTTGACAATAGTATATGTTAAGGAAGTCACCTTAATCATACCCTTTCAAGCTTCGGCATTTGCGACAGGAAGGCAATTATGTAACGAAAGCTGATTGTATTCTGCAATATTTATGGTATGTGAATAATAGTTAAATGCCATTTTTTATGGCTGGTTCATTACTTCTACGTTATTGGCATAGTAACGAAGTTTTTAATCTGCAAATTTCATAATAGTAAGAATCAAAAAAATTTTCCTTTGGGAATATTGGGGGCGGGATAAGTTTGGTATAAAATAAAAAATTTTGCTTCTGGACATTGAAAGGTGATTCTCATCTTAAGAATCACCATTAAAGTTTTAAAAACTATAATTCGTTAAAATTCAAGATTTGATGTAAATTGTCTGCAGTATAAACATTTTTCCTATTTCCGAAACTGCTAAAGTTAAAATTATGACAAAAACTGGGTTACTAGTAGTTTAGATTAAGTTTATCAGAAAACTATAGCGATGATTCTAGATCTTGGTTTTTAAAAAATTCATGATATTTTTTTATTTTTCTGAAAAATATAATTGGCAATATTATTTATGTTGTGAAAAATATAATTATTATTTTTAAATAGTTTAATAAAAGTGCTACGTATTTTAAATGTTTTAAAGGAGACCGACAATAATGGGCCCAACATTATGGAAATAAAACATAATTTTTAAAAAAATCTGGTATTTTTTAGAATATAAAAAACCAAACAATTCAGCAACTGACAATCGGGAAAGAGCAAATAATAAAATACAATTTGTAACCAAAATAACAAACAAAGAAAAACTATCTTCATAAATATGCATATATTATATTTTTAAAATATCAAGAATCGTTAATTGGAAATAAAAATAACGAAAAAAATCTAATGAAAAATATAATCACTTTTTAGAAACAATTATAAAAAAATAATCAATGCCGCTTGCTTTCTTTAATGTGTAGCCATTGCCTAAATGAATTAAAAATAAACTGTTAACTGACATTGAGAATGGTTCTATTGTTGTCAAAATGAATGTCTTTCTCTTTAGAGGTTTACGTAACTTTTTTTGACAACCTATCCAGCCTGTGAGCATCAAGGAATAATATGGTACATCTACGGATGGAGGATACGAGACATTATCTGTACTTTGTTTTATCTCGCTACTTCAAAAAATTCCGTAAAAATTACATTTACAAACTATTATGAAAAATAACCTAAATTTTCATAAAAAAATACAAGATTTCTCTTTTGGCTGATTGACGATTTTGATAAAAGTTTTAAGTTGCTTATTTTTTTCATTTTGTCTATGTAACAGTGTCATTTTTATTCTTAGCACCTGGGCCCAACACTATATGGACTTTTGCCTGTCTCTTTTTATCTATACTTTAAGTGTGATATTTACTATGCATAAATTTTATATTTGAGTTGTAAAGATTATATTTCAAAAGAGATACTTAAATCAGTTTCTAATGTGGACACTGCTGGCAAGAAGTTTTTGGACAAACGTAAAACATAAAAAATTAATAAAACCAAAAAACACTTGTTATATAAAAGTAAAAATTTTTAATTATTTTTATTACAAGAAAAAATAATTAAGACACCTGTAAAAAGCGATATACTGTATATCTTTGTTTTCATTAAAGGAACCTCCTTTGCAAGATATAATTCTTGACTAAACGCATGCTGTGTTTAGTCTTTTAACAAACTTATTCACTGAGTTTGGAATATCATTCTACGGTAATTGGAGTATCTCCCAAAGATGTTCTGCAGTTGTCACATTGACTTTCAGTATTTTGTGGTTCAGTTCATGCCATAATAGCTTAACAAGATTAAGAACAGGAGATTGAGGGAGCCACTTCATCAATTTGAGATTTTTATGGTTTGTCTCATTCTATGGTTGTTTTCATTTTTATGATTTTTATAGTTCAACTCATTCAGAGTTCAGAGGATTGTTGCCTTGTTGGAAGATAAACCCACTAACCACAAATTGCTATTCAGATGGAATAGTGTGACTTTTCAATGCACAGTGATAGCCTTTTTTTGTTAAGAATTTCCTTGACACTGTAAATATTTAACACCATTATAAGAAAAACACTGCCATTGCTTTTACTTGTTATGGTTAATTAAGCTATATTTGTATTTCCCGGGCAGTCGGTTACCTGTCCATTTTAAATATGACGACTGTTGAACGATCCTCAAATTTATAGATGACACAGACCTGCCGCTATGCGCTTGATCATGATTTAAATCTTTATTTGGAAAACGTATGAGAGTATCTCTGATAGCTTTCATCACACCCCCGACACTCTATACAGATATAGCGAACAGATTTAATTGCCTACACTAATACATACGTACTTACCTATCCGTATCCGTATGTGTTTGTGCATAAATTAATATAGGGCTGTCAGCAATGTGCAGATAAAGAATGTTCACTGTTATTACATATTAGTCTCGATCATTGCGGGCAGTGGCATCGATAGACGAATTGATGATGTATGTCAGCAACATAGCCGTTTCTCTTCCTAACTAATAGCGTCGATCAAATGACCATCTCGAAAGCACGCTAGTGCAATAACTTTGTACTGGGGCGCACGTCTTTATTATTACGGAATTGCAAAAATGAAATTATGTAAATAAATGTTTTATACTATACATTTAATTGAGTGAAAGTGATTTGAAAATAATAATATTAAGACAGAAATTGAAAAAAGGTACTTAGTGTGGATCCTAAAAACGAGCTAAAATTTTAAATAAAAATAAATTATGTTCAGTTACAAATGTGATATACTGGAATGAGGTCTTCGTTGTACTTTTGACTCTTAATAAACTATATGAAAAGCTTATGGCAGACGCTACAAGGATATGTTTTTCAACCACACCACGATCAAACATAACATTGATTCAAACATAACATGACTAAGAACAGTTTGTCTTTTAAAACTGGTCAGTAACATGTTTGTAGGCATGAAATTATAGGTACTAACCAAATAAATTGGTGATACAAAACAAAATTATTTACAACAAACAAAAAAGGGAGACAAAACAATCTCCAATTCTTATTGCTTTTTAAGAAATCTTACACAGTGCAATAATGGACCGTTATATTGAATTATTATAAATATTTATCAATTAAGATTGAATTACACAAGTTAAACTCAAACAAACATCGCAAAATCAAAAAAAAAACACTACACAAGTGGCAACCAGGGATCACGTACTCTTGATCCTACTTACTGTCAGGTGAAATTAAACTGGCGGGGTGAGGTGAGTGTCGCTTCTTTACGCAGTAATAATTGATATTCTTTGCTTTCGTCATGAATGCTGCACACATGAAGGCATTCACTTTTCTTGGCTCAAAGATGTTTTGTCGCCTATTATCTTAACAGAAGTAAATTTAGAAGAGTATGCCATACTACACGTCTTTTAATATAGCTTCTTGGTTTATTTCTTATTATTAAACTATTTGTGATAAATGGTTTGTCCTGAAACTTTTCACCAGTCGTGAAGATAAAATAATATCTAAATAAATTAATTCGAAAACAAAAATACTAATATGAAAATTGGTTTTATATTGAAATAAACTGCTAATATGAAAATTGTTTTTGTCTTGATTTAAATATGTACTTGTCACTGATTAAACTGACTCTATCATATATCATAATAGGCTTTTCACTTTATCAGGCTTTTGGCTTATCATACAATTATCTTGATCTTCTAATGACGTTATAGACAACATTTTCTTGTACGGTATTATTCAATTGAAAAAGATAAGCTGTTATATTATCCGTTCATTATTTTTAAAAATATTATTCAATATGTTCATAAGTTGCAACTGTTGGATTCTCATTCATATAAGTGAATTGCTTTGAATTGTGTTAAATCGTCAAAGAAACAAGGTAATGCGAGTAAAGCCAATGTCTTCGAGAGACAATGAAGAGCAAGAAGTTGTTATTCCACCCACTGTGCAGAAGCCAACAGCGATAGTGCGAAGGACGTTCAATACAGGAACCAACCCGCTGGATTTACCCGATGCTTCGTTGGAAGCCCCTGTTAATGCGTAAAATTAAATTTATATAAAATGTTTTAAGTCTATGGGGTTTAGGGATTGTGATGTCCGAGTAGAATAGTTTATATTTAATTCTAGCAGTGCTGTCTTTTTTGTTATCAGTGTAATAGTGCGGAATATTTGTCTCGTTTCATATTTAGATTGTCTCAGTAGAAAGGTTGATATGTTTTAGAGATTAAATTTAAGGTAAATTAATATAATTATTTATTATTTTGGTGGTAAGTAATTCTGTAGGTGATATATAATTTTGCTTATACGTTTTATTTTCATTTACAATATTAAATTTATTGATGCATTTATAGAAAAACTTTTCAGATGTTAATAGGTCGAGAAATAAATTAATTTGGATATTTCAATTCTAACATTTAGTTAAGTAAATTATACATAAGTCATTAATTTTTGGTTTTATCTTAACTATCTCAGTCCTGATCATAATTATCAATTTTTATTCATTTTTTACTTTTTGGCATTTTGTTAAATAATTTTTTGGATTGGTAACCTTTGCAGTAGTGTATGACATGAGGTGTACTGATGTGCAGTTTGTAAATACTAATTGTCATAATTTCATTTTATATCTGCGAAAATAGTTATTGTAAAATTAAATTGACAATGAGTATTTTTTGGTTCTGTTTGGTTGGAGTGCACACCCCAACAAAAGGCAGATGAATGTCTACGGCTATCTAATTTTAAGAAGCGAGCTTAGAGTTAGCTATATTGAAATTCATTTTAACCCTTGGATTCGCTTGGGTTTTTTTTATCGTCAAATGGGTTATGAAATATAATTTATTTTTTACTTTTTGAAAATAATGTGTTTTCGTATATAATGTTGTTGAGATTCACATTGTTGATCATTTTGCCATTTCGGATATTAGCTGATAGTTTTAACAAAAAGATTATAATTGTTTATAACAATGAGATAGCATCTGTAGTATAGGAATAAATTTTTATTATCTAGTGAACAATTTGTTTAGTTATATTAACATAAGTGAGTCTAAGCAAAGTAATCAACATTTTTATTTTTTTTTCTACATCTGTCCCTCTTTATCGCATTTATTCTCATAATGACTACATAGACACTTCTATTTTTTTTTTGATGATCCTTTAGAAGTAATATAATCTTGTCTGTCTATAGTTTTCTTGGTCTTTCATATTGTCTCTTCTCTATTTTTTTGTCCTGTTATTGTCACAATAGTAATTGCGGGTAAGTTTATTTACATTATTCAGCAGACTTTGTAAAGAGAACACTACACTTGTAAAGAAAACAAAAAGTCTTAACCAATATAGTATGGCAACAATCATCTGCATAATCATTCAAAATATCTATATTTAGCCATTTTTGGCTTTAATCCTCTTGCATGCTGCTTTATCAATTCAAATCTTTTCATTTGAATATAAATTATATAATTTTTTTTCACAGGCCACAGCAAGCCGCAGTGCTTAATGGTCCATTCGGACTCGACCCCGAGCTCATCGCTAAACTGGATGCGATGAAGCCCTCATATCCAAAGCATGAGACACCTGAGATCGACATTCAATTTCTTGATGATGCGGTTACAGTGGCGACAGTCAGACCGTCTATCGCTGTTGCAGGGATGAAAGCCAAGTATGAGATTATATTGTTTTGGTTATTAATGAGAATAATGAATATAATACGTTTGTACGCCACTAAAAATGTTGCCTCCAAATTATAGTTTCATATTATTCATAAGTACTGTTTATAAACAAATTTCATTAAAATACTTATCTTTTCCAAAATGCTAAGATGGGGCTCGATATAATATTCTAATCACTAATTTTATAAATAAAAGTTTTAGTGGCGACTAAAAAATGTGTGATTTAAAATCCCATCAAGGCCAGGAATATATTCAGCCCAAATTTGTATTGTACTACTTTATAAATAATGTAAACGGTACGGAATTATTAGCCTTTAAGCAAACCTTTGCATGTTGTATCATAACAAAACCTTTATTTTGACGGCCAGGTATGTTAAAATGGCACCTTATTTCACTTTAGGTAAAAATATATAAAAACAGTAGATATTAAGGCTGATTTAGGATATTTAGTAAACACTCTTATTAGTGGAATTAATTAAGCGAACTGAAAGATAAGACGACTAATTTTATAATCATGTTTTAAAAATTATGTTATCTATTAAATTAAATGCACCAATATCGTTACTTCATTTTATAAAAATATTTTGCATTTGCAGAAACGCCATTGAAATTGGTACTTGAGAATTGAGGAATATCTCTAATCCATTTACGTTATTAAATAATAATTTTGTAAAATACTTCTCTGCTATGTAAAGAATTAACAAAATTTCTTATTGACAATTTGCGACTACGTTAAAAGTGACGCAACGATAAACCTTACTCGACATGTAAAAAAAACAAAATAACCTATCAAAATGCATCTCCTGTCATTGTCGATGAAATAGCTCCGTCCTTTTCTTTCTGCTTGTAAAATCATATGATGCTATTCTTTCCTCGCAAACCAACTAAAATTAGCATTAGCATATGGTACACTAACACCAAAAAAAGGCATGGGCATGCGAGTGGTATACAATATGTTGATCAGGTCAGATGTTAACGTTAGTTAACATATACATTAAGTAAAGTAAGTGATGCAACATAAGGCTGATTTTCTGTGTGATAGCAGTATCTTATTGAAATATAATAGCATTTTTTTTAATATAAATTGAGATTAAATTCAAATCTACTCAACAGTAAACTATGATTTCTATAACCGACCTATAATATTTGAAAAATGACCAAAGTGACAGACATTATTAAAGATTGGATATTGGAGATTACTTTGTACTTACCACGAGTGATTTAGCCATCTGACTTTGCAATATACAAAAAAAATATGAATGAAATATCAGTAAGAAGACTATGGTTAAAGGTCGTCTAATAAGTGTCATATGGTTTTCATTTTATTTTTATTTTAACTTAAATTCCATGACATATGTCATTTTTTGATAACAGTATTGATATTTGTGGTTTGTCATGTGATAAATGATATTTATCAAGATTGTCATGTGACAAATAATATTTATTGTTAATAGATTTTTAAACGATAAAATACATTTGGTTCTGAATTCTGATAATACCTATTACTTGAAAAGTAACTACTTTTGTTTTGAAATGCTAATAATATTCATATAATAAATAGTTTTTACTGTATTGAAATAGTATTTGATTATGGATGTGGTCAAAAATTTGGGTTATAAGGTATGACATGACATCCATACAGGTGGTGATTGTTTGAAGTTTATGGAATTAAACCCAAGGTTTCATATATCCTTATAAAAGGTGTTAAAACGTATAATCTCAAAATTGTGTACCGGTTTATATCACCACCACACGAAATGACAAAATCCTAGAGCTTCGCCTTTAATAAGTTGTTGTTTCACGGGCTGTATGGCACGTAGTACTACCTTGTTCGAACCACATATTGCTGATATCTGTACTTTCCATTTAAATAATCTGTTGTTATGACCCAATATTTTTAACCATTAAGAGGGCTATTACATTTTTACTGATTTTTGCATTAAATGGCCAACTTTGGTGTTCTTATTCTAAGAAACTGAAATACTATGACAACTTTGACTTATTGAATGATGGAAAATAGTTATTAGTATAGTTAATAGTGGCCTCGTGTTTTGCAATTTTTTTCTAATCTTCAAAAAACTTAAATGTTTCAAAGGTACCATTCTGGCGAACAAGTCTAGGGCCAACTTCATATTACAAATAGGAATACCTGTTTATGGACTGGTCCGGATTACGTAGTGAGAGTTCACAGAGATGATGATTTTTGGAAAATCAAAATGTTATCCAAGTTGACATATTTTTCCATGAGTGTTAGCTTCCAGAAATAATTGACTTTCGAAAAGCCAGGTGTATCGTAAAGTTCGAATTTCGAAACTGCTATCAGTTGCATAATTTTTCTATTTTTTAAAAACGTTATTGGATATGCATGATACAATCTTAATATACAATTAATTAATTATCGTTGATGAAATGTACTTGATTTTATTTTCAAGTAAGTCGTGTGTGGGTTTACTGTACCAATGTTCAGCTCCCAGATAAATTAAGTTTATTCATGTAGTTAATTCACGAGGTTTAATACGTTTTAATCTTCTCAGTTTATGGGTAATATCCAAAAGTCGAATAGCTTCTACGTTGGTATGGTTGAGGTGTCGTTTTTCGTGTATAATAGCATATTCTTGGATAACTTCATTAATCCATTTTATGTCCAATTCATTGTGAATTTCTTGATTGGTTACATAGCACCAATGCATGGTGATTATACGCAAGAAGTTGCATAATGACAATGTCGTAAAGTGATTTTTTAAATTTTAATACAATTTAGTACGAAAAACTTGGGCAAACATTAACTTTTCATTCATAACATACAGCCAAAAGGAAATACAACCTACTTGTCAAGGTATTAAAAAATTGATTAAATTTTTAACAACATAAATGTAAATCAAAATTCTAAATAATATCAAGTTTGTTACTCGTAGCGACATTTTTTTCCATGGTCAATAAATTGTTTTCTTCAAACTTCATTTTACTTTATTGGTCGTAGGTAAAGTATTGTATGACACAGCACGTAATTAGCAAGAATAACACTCGTGCAACCTAGCCTGACACTCGGCTATGCGTCGTATCAGAAACAACACTCTTGCTATTATTGTCCTTATTACGCAACAGTGTCAAAAATACTATTTTAACTCGGTAAAAATAATAACTTTATTATCAAAAATGCTCACTGTTGGACATACGCATAATACAAATAATGAAGTTGTTGTTCAATTTCGTTGACTGATCATGGCCTTTCAATACCTAATCTTTCAGAATGCAATTTTGTTATAGGCCTCTTAACAGTTGTATAGCTTCTCCTCATACATCATGAAAAAAAGAATGGTCGATTATTTTGTAGAACTGAAATCCACACCACGTAGACTTCTTGAAACGTCATTGGGCTTTTATTACTCTAACATAGTACAATTTTGTTTGTTAAGAAAGTCAGTCTCAACTGTAATTTCTATGTGATGACTACGTACAATGAATTTTATGCAGTGCCTGAAATATCTGGTGAATGGAAAACCCATTTTAGTAATAAACTTCAATAATTTATAGATGTTATGAACCATAACGTTTCAATATTATTTATCAAGACTATTTAGAAAAGCTGGCAATATATAAAAAAAAATAAAAATTGTGGCCAGTTATATTTTTTATATTGGAATATTTTTATTTGAATAAATTGAAAACAAAAAAACAATTATCAAATAGCTGTTAATAATAAAGTATTAATTTAAATTTTATAAAATAATTTTATCACAAAAATATTTCTTGACAATCTATTGAAAATATATCTCTAATTTTATAATACTACTAATTGACAAGACGCAAAGCTGTCCAAATAGCACCCCGCGAGATATGATCAGAACATTTTAACTCCCATCCAAATGCATCATTAGATGTTTCACATCAATAACTATGCCAAATACCGATGGATATTTAGCAAATAATATGTTAAAAATAAGACATTCCTATTGGAAGACCTAATAATTCTGGTAAAAGTATACACGTTCATACACTAATGATTCAGTTTCACTTTTGGTTACATTCCTTTTCTAGTTCCGCTTTGTTTCTTTACTTCATATATACATTTTCACTGCTGAAAATTGGCAGACCTCATTTCTTAAAGCTATTTAAACATGTAAATTTTAAATTATCGTTTTTGTAACTAAATTATAAATTTTATAAGTTCGATTTGGTGTCATTACTATATTATTACTAAACCACATTAAAATTGATTTTCTGCTAGTCTAAAGCAAATTCAACAACTTTGATAATAATCTTAATTTAAATAATTTGATTGAAGATACCACAAGCAAATTAAAACTGAAATCACATTTAGTTATGACTAGTATCTAACCGTAAAATGTAACTAGCACCCAAATATTTAAATGTTAAATACAATTAATATATTTTTATTTACAAAGTAACATTTTATGAATTTAAATGTATGTAGTGTACCAAATATAATCAAACAAATAAACTGTGCGATTATATTTGGAGACAAAATTTTATTTGTTTAGCTCTATGTGCATAACTTTATTTATAATTGAATTGAACAATGTTTAAAAAAGTTAAAAATGACAGTTCCAAGATGACAATAAGACAGGAATAGTTTTATTGTATGAAATATATTATGTTAAAAAACAATTATGTTGATATATCACTCAACTGACCTATTATGAAATACGTGTGTATATTTTTAGCATGCTCCCAATGTCGCCTCCGTCGATAATGTCATCAGCTGTTCGACCGCCTGCTTCGTTCCTTGGCCCACCTAGCCTTCAACCTGAGGACAATCTGCTTACTCATTTCATACACTCCATCGCCAGTCCTAACCTCAATGTAAGTGTGGATGTTGTTTTATTTTGTAATTATTATAGATGACTTGTAAGTAATAGATGACTTGTAAGAAGAGAATAGTAGGTCAATATGCAATATTCTGCTCGTCTTTAATGCAATATTTTTATTTAAAAAAAAATGGATAAAATTGTCAACTATCAGCTGATAAATAATGATGAAATTTGATAAAATAACACTCTGTGTTTAAAATGCAGAATGTATTACTGGAATAGAGATATTAATAATAAAAAAGCATGTATTCAAATACAGTTAAACATAATTAATGGCCAGTGGTCAATATTTAGTCATAATTCATGCTGCAATTAACTCCCTAAAAGATCTTAAACAGACAATGAGTTCAAAAAGTGGGTCTATTAGTAAATCCAATTAATTCTCGGGCAATTGTTGTCAGTAGCCATAAGCTTGCTACCACAGCTTTCATTAAACAGCTCTGTAATATAATTTTCTAATAGTACAAAGGACTTGGGTATTGATTGAACAAAATCATAGTTTGCAGTCCCCTGGGTATTCTCTAAAACGTCTCCACAGGTTCATACCCTTCAAAACTTAAATCTTATTATGTCAAACTCTTTTAATGGCCTTTATTTAACTATGGTGATGTTTGTTATCCAGATCTTACTACCAGATACGAAATGGACAACAAATTGGAAAAACTTTAAAAATTTGTCCATTACGTATCTGATCTCAAAAAATATTACATTTCTCAGGTTAGATCTCGACTCAAATGGATGGCGATTTGCGATCGGTACAATTTTTTTATTGTTTCATTACTTTATAATATTTTAAACAATCCATATAAACCTTCTTATCTTGGTGATCAATTCACAAAATTATCTGCCCATGGCCTAGATTTATGTTCTGGAAAACTATGAATGCTTCTCATTCCAAAACATTGTTCATCGTTTTAGGAATATTCCTTTACAGTTTATGCTGCAAAGTTATGGAATAGGCTATTTGACTTGTTTATTTAAACTGTTTTATATTGTTCTGTTTTGCATTATAAGCACATTACATTTATATTTCCAGTATATTTGCCGTATTTTTCATATAAATTACTTTTAAAGTTTAAATTATCAAACTCGTGCTAAAAACAGTCCTGCCCGCTGAAGGGGGATCTTACTTATTTCCGTATTAAAGTGTTATATAAATGGTGTGTAGTGACACAATGTTCAAATACGTCTATAAAAAGTCCATACAAAGTTCATTTCACTGTCAATGATTCCTAAAAAGTGGCTACTATTAGTTTGAAGAGCTCCAAACAGTATTAAACATACCCAATGTTTTTACGTGTGAAGATCATTTCGATGTAAGTAATATTTGTGTTTTAAATATTAATATCAATATCAATGCCTATAAAGCGCAAGGATAAGAAGAAGGTCGAATTTTGGTACTAATGTTTTAGTACCAATGATATTTTCACAATTGTTAGAATTTATCTGAATTTAAATTTTTTATATGCTATGAAAGAATATATATTAAAAATGACATGTTTAAAACACAGCAGGCGATTATAATAAAAAAATCAATTTAAAAAATTTCATACCTGATGATTTTGTTTGCGAGGGAATACGTTTTAACCTTTTTTCCAATTAATTCACTTTTTATTTTTTCACTAAGCGCTTATTACACAATTCAAAATATTTTTATAACCCATTAAGTATTTATAATAGGAATTCAAGTAATTTTAATTATCAAACTTGAATATTTACTCAACATGTCAAATCCAACAATTACGTCTTGTTATATAGTACCAACAACAATCAGGAAACTATAAAGTCTATTTCTCTATGGTTTAAGTTTAGAATAATGTTATAGTGCAGATTAGAGACAGAGACATTAATGACTACATATGTTTGCGTGCATTGTGTGAGTTAGTTAAATGTTAAATTGTTTTTACCTTTTTTGGTTATTTTTTCATCTACCATTATTTTATTCTTTTATACATATATGAACTAAATACACCGTATAGGAATTAAATAAATTTAAATATATTATAAAACTAATTTATTACATTCCTTGATTGTGATTAACTTGAAGATATTTCTCATGTAGCGATAAGTCAGTCATATCGTCGGCCTAAAATGTTAACCTGCTAAGTCCATTTTTGGTCAAAAATTACTTTTTTGTGCTATTCGTAAATTCATACAATTTTACACCTTATAGTTAAGACGTAAAGAACGATAATCATTTTTAAGGTGCTAAAAATGATGTCACGTAAACCTGCTTAATACCAACTGTCAAATTTCTAAGGATAATTCCTTCCAAGTCCCCATTCAGCGGCCATTTTGTTTAGAGAACGGCATTAGATTAACGTGTTACAATTTCGCGCTAGTTTATTTTAATTTTACGGTGAGAATTCGTAAAGTTTTGTGGTGTCATAGCATTATTCATGAAAGGTAAGTTTTATTTTACTGCTAGAGTAAGTATTTAATAATGCATTCATGTTTTAATACGTAATTTGATCCCTAACCTATAATGTATGGACTTGACAGGTTTACGTATTAAAAGATTTTTGCTTGTTAAGGAGTTAGCTAATTATCAGTTGTCATTTCTAGAATATAATTAACAACAAATTAATCCGACTGCTTAATTAATAAATTAACTACGCCTTTTTTTATTTGTTGGGTACTTAGGCTTAATGCAACGCCGTTAAACATTATGGTTTATTTATTAATATTTTTATTACAGAATGTATTGGGGTAAGAAATTGGTTGGTCTTGTTACCGACTTACAAAAAATACAAGAAGACGAGCCGAAAATAAGTAAATCCTTTGAGACTGAACAGAATAATAATTATCAGATTTTAGAAAATGTTCAGTTTGAATTTATTCATGAATTAAATAATTCTGGAGTCGAAAACTTAAACAATGAAAACTATGAAACAGATTGCAATTTTACTTTACAGACAAGTGATACAACTGGTTTGATTTTAGAAAATACTGTGAGTTCAGATTACCTCGACAGTCTCAACGTTTTTCCTAATAAAATTTCGGAAGATGTTTTTAGTACAGAAAATAGATCGACACAGAAACTCGAGATTGATGGTACCGATATTCTCCACAGCCAAGTTTCTGTTAACGAGTCTAGTGCTGCAGCAAGTATATCTCAATTGGAAAGCCATTTTGATAGCAGTATTCTTCCTGTCGAAGTTTCAGCCGATGAACCTTGTCTAAAGAACAGGTCAGATATGGCAACCCATTCTGATGTAACCAATATTCTCCCTAGCCAAGTGCCTACAGAGAGTATAATGATAAACAATTCTACCGATGAAACTTGCGCGATAACCAGATCAATATTGGCAATCAATCCTGATCCTCATATCTCAGATGAAAGTGATATTGGCAGAAATTTGGTAGATTATTCTGATACTGATTCAGCATCTAGTGTTCAAATAACAAAATCGAAAAAGTGTAAGAAGCGATTCCAAGTAGATAAGACTGAATGGTTTGCTGAGCAAAATAGAAAAAGAAGAGATAGAGGTGAAAAATACTTAGGTCGGGAGAAAAAAGATGGTTCTTGGAATTATACGAAGCCAAAAGAAGAACGAGCAATGAAATCAAGGTGTTCCTGCAAGATATCAAAATATAGTACATTGAAATGTGAAACTAATGATGAAAGTACCAGAAAGCAACTTTTCGCTAGATTTTGGAATCTTACTTGGGGAGAAAAAAAAACGCTAGTCAATGATTGGATAACTACAAAGCTAGCAGCAAGACCTCGTATTCGGAAAAATACTGACTCGACAAAAAGAGCAAATTCGTTTGTGTATCACCTCAAATTAAATGAAGAAAGTGTAAAAGTATGCCGTAAAATGTTTTTAAATACTTTGGGGATAGGGAGATGGACAATACTTCATTGGAAAACTTTAGCAAATAATCCTTCTAGAACTCCCAATACTTACAGAGACAAGACAAAGCAGAAACCGAACACCGAAGAAAAGAAAGCATTGTTGGAATTTTTGGAGTCCCTCCCTGTAATGGAATCCCATTATTGTAGGTCAAAATCTCAAAAATTGTATCTCTTACCAGAATGGAAATCTAAAGAAGCTATTTACAATTTTTATGTTAATGATTGGTGCAAACAGCGAAATTCGAAGTCTTTATCAATTTGCACATTTTCAAACTTGTTTGAAGAAAAGAGATACGCATTGTTTAGGCCCAAGAAAGATGAGTGCGAAAAATGTGCTTGCCATAAAGTAGGAACAGTTTCAGACGCAGAACATCGGCAACATATAGAAAGAAAAGAACACGCTAGAGAAGAAAAAGAACGGGACAAAAATAGTAAAAAATATATATTTACAGTGGATTTACAGGCAGTGCTTATGGCACCAAAATCAAACGTGAGCACTTTATACTATAAGACGAAACTTCAAGTTCATAACCTGTGTTTCTTGAATATTAAAAATAAGGACGGATTCTGATTCATATGGAATGAGGCAGAAGGTGGTTTGAATGCTGAGGAATTTGCTTCCATTTGGGTAGATTTTTTGGAAAATACAGTAATACCAGTGATTAATACCGACGAAAACAATGACAGTAAAACTATAATTATATACAGTGATGGTTGTACATATCAAAATAGAAATTGTGTACTATCCAATGCATTGTTAAATGTTGTTTTGAGGCATAAAGATATTACTATAGAACAAAAATTTTTGGAGGTTGGGCATACTCAAATGGAAGCAGACTCCATGCATTCCACAATAGAGCGTTATGTAAAAGATAGGGTAGTGAATGTACCTGCCGAATACATATCCATCGCAAGACATGCGCGCAGATGTCCGGCGCCATACGAAGTAAAGTATCTAAATCATTGCTACTTTAAAAAATTTGATAAGGTTCAGTTCTATAAGAGCATTCGTCCCGGAAGATCTAAAGAGGATCCTAAGGTTACAGATATTAGGGCATTACGCTATGAACCAAGTGGACAAGTATCATATAAAATTTCCTTTAAGGACGAATGGACCTCTTTACCTCAAAGAAAATCTTCACAGGTTAAATCTTGTACAACTGATGAGTTAACTCAACTGCATGAAACAAGGCGAAAAATAACTGCACGCAAATATGAGGACTTGCAACAGATTAAAAGGACATTCCCTTCAGACTACCACAAATTTTTTGATGATTTACCTCGCGAGTAGCGTCATCTTAAATGATTTTAAGCAAATGGCTTAAAATCATTTAAGATACAAGATGTTAAAATTACTTTCAATTACCTATTTTATGTTCTTGTTGATTATTCTGTTTTCTAAAGCTAACATAAGAATGCAATTGTGCAGTTAGGTATCCATAATTTTATAGAATTTATCTAGTGCCTTTGTCATTTTGTGATAAATAGATAATAAAAGATCTCTTAGCATTGTGATAACTTGATTGATTTTGTTCAGTTTATTATTTTAGGGAATGGTAAATTAAAAAATTCAAAAAAAAAGAAATAAAGTGTCTTGGTTGATTGTATGTTAATTCATAGTACAATAATACTATGATTTTATATTTTTGTCTGATAAATACCTACTAGAAATGTTAAAGTAAGAAATTATAATTTAGAATACATAAAATAAAAAGAGTTATAAGCACTTTCTACTTTGTTTTATTTAAACTAAACTAATTTAAAACATTCAAAGTGGCAAATACCTAAACTGCTTAGTCCTAAACTCATACTGAGCTATAAAAAGAAAAACAGACAAATCCATGAAAGTACATATTACTCTAAAACTAAAGCATATTTTTCACTTTGTATACATTCAAAAAATCAAATAAATTTATTTTCATCTACCTTATAAAAAAAAACAAACAAAAATGATAATTTCTCAAAATTATTAAGTTTTTTTATCGTCCTGTAAAGTTTGATAAAATGGACTTAGCAGGTTAACATTTTAGGCCGACGATATGTATAAATGTTACATTAAATAAATAAATACATAAATAGTGCTAAACTCAATGATAAACGTCTTTGTGAAATCATTTGAATCATTGAAACTAAGCCATTATAGATTATAAACATTGTAAAATAAATGTTAACTATTTGATATTTATGTGAAAATGTTTTAATTTTGTTAGAGAGCCTCAATATTTACAAGTCTTGAAGTTTTATAGGTGTTTGAACATCTTTTTTATGACAGTAAACCATACTTTGACATTATAAGTTTGCTTTGGTTATATTTATGTACACTGCTATTGATTATTACTATCTCGCTTTTATTTTCACCCTGTCAACTTTTTGCAAAGCTTTTAAATATTTCGGTCTCTATTTTAGTACATGTTCTTCTGTTTTGTTTAAGTTACGGTCGATTTTCAATCTATAAATAAAGAGACAAGTAAGGGTTTTCGTCAAATAGAACATAACTGAATTTTTGAACTGTCAGATAATTGATATTAGTAAAATATATCCAGTATCAGATAAATAAAATGATTCGTTGATAAACCAAATAGCGGTTTATCTTCGCCAGTTTACACCCAACAAATTGACATTTTATTTCAAGTACAGGTTTATGTAGCTTTACTATAAAATACGCAATTTATTGAAAGAATAGGTGCACAAAAACAAAACCATCGGTAATGGTAGTTAGATTTGAATGATATATTTGTATGTATTGATAAATGTGAAATATTTGGTCTTGTAGCTGTGCTGCTCTAACACAAAAGTATCGTCTATCTTTATTTCTCTCTTACACACTGCTCGCTTGAAGTTTATTCAAACAATTGTTATAACATAGAATAAAACTTCAAACAGCTATTCTGCCTATTGAGAAGCTGCCAGTGTTTAACGGACTTACAATTATCGGTGGGATAAATTAATTTGTAAATAATTTTACAGTTTATTCCCTGAATGAAAAATTGGCCCTTAGTCACGTTTACTGCTGTTTTTAGAATTGCTGTCTTATCTGATTTAATATTCAATTACCTTCTCCTGAATTTTGCTTACTTGATTTTACTTGTATATTGAGTACAATATTTTGAGAGCTGTGTTCCATTTGTTATATAAAAATTTAATAAATATTGGTCAGAAAATAAACTAGTAGATAAATTGTAGGTGGCTACGACGGCTATGTCGCACATAAAGGAGGTGGCGATGAGTGGTCGTGGAGCAGCATTGCGGCCCCATGAAGAACAGCTTCTGCGTGCTGCTGCTACGCAAGTCAGGCAATTGAGGCTGGCACCGTCTTCACCGGATGTACACGCTGCATTCAAGTATATTATGGCTATGTTGACTGCGGTGAGTTAAATTGAAAAATGTTTCTTCATTTCGATATTGTAATGTAACAGATATTCGTGTTACACAAACATCGGGATTAATATCTATTATTTTTTATAGAAAATTCTTTATGATAGAAAACTGTATGATCACTTCCTATTATAACTTATAGCGAACAGCCCGTCTCTTCCTGTTTATGTGTTTGTTTTAGTGGTGCACAATGCCTTATAAGCAATTACACGTAGCTTGCCTTGAACATTTAGCATATATATAGAACATATTTACAAAAATTTAAACATATTTAAATTGTGCTATTCAAGCGAAACCTACGCTTGGAAATGTGATTTGTAGTTTGCACACACAAAGCAAACGTTTCTGGTTAAAACGTGCAAACTTCACGCCTATAATGTATGAAATTACAAAAATTTCTCGAATTGGAATTGGTCTATACGAAATTAAAATTGATTACCACATTTCAAAACATCAGTTCATAATCTCAAGGCACGCAGAAGTTTGTTTGATTATTGGTTATAATCAGACTGAAACAATGCAGTAATTATGACATTTGCATATAAACAATGAATTGTTATAACGAGCTCACTGTCAGTTTATTGTCTTCTTTCGAAAATAATTTTATAATTTTAATAGTCGTTTGGTTTTTAAATATACGTATTATATTTTGTCAGTGAAATATATTTTGGCAGTAAGTTTTCTTTGTGCATTAAATTAAAATTTTATTAATATGTTTTTTGACGTGCATTTTCCCCATGAAAGTAAACAATGGCGACTATCAAATGTTACTGTTTATTACGTGATTATGGTAGGATTTTTCAATTTTTCTTTTAGTGAAAAAATAGTATAATTGAGAATGGTAGATCGAAGTCAATTTTGAAATTATACGTTCGTAATAAATCTAGTGTGCATTTTCATAGTAATTTTTATGATTATTATTGGTGGAACAAATTCAGTTTAGCAAAAATGTGATTTTCCATATTTTTTTGTTTTAAATGAACGAAATTGGTTAAAAAACGCAACTGGAAAGGTACACAGCGACAGTTAGACCAGTTTGTTAACTTTGCCAACTCCCTACACAACAATATCAAATTCACTTTAGAAGTAGAATCCGATAATAAATTAAACTTTTTAGATATCACAATGGAACGCAAAAATAATAAACATAAATTTAATATATTTAGAAAAGACACATTTGCAGACTCCATAATTAATGGTCATTCTCAACATCCTTGGTCCCATAAGCAGCCTTCCATTCGATGAAGCACAGAGACTTAACCATCACAGAGCATAGAGACTTAACTTACAGAGCTTTAACCATCCCTCTAGAAAAATCTAATTTACGTAAAGAAATAAAAACTGTAAAACAAATTGCAGTAAATAATAATTATAACCCATCAATTGTCACAAAACTGTACCATAATAAATTAAGAAAAATACTAATACAAGAAATATACCCGGTTGTACCAAATAATAATAATATTTACTATAAATCTATCCCATACATAGGTAATGTATCACTCAAATTAGGAAAACTCTTAACTAATAATAAAAATATAAATAATACATGTGCTTATAGTACTTTAAATAACTTGGTTAAAACCCTTATTAATAATAAAGAAAAAATAGATAAACTTAAAAAGAGTGGTATCTATAAAGTTAAATGTAATGATTGTAATATTGTATACATAAGTCAAACAGGAAGAGATTTTACTACAAGATATAAAGAACACATTGCCACCTGACGAAATAACAAACCAGACACATCTCAGTTTGCTAAACATCTCATTGAAAATAACCATCACCCCCATACTGATAATGCCCCCTGTTATATTACAAATAAATACAAAAGGTAATAAACTTAATATCCTAGAAACATTAGAAATAAACAGACATAAAAAAGACACCAAGGTTAATATATTATATGAACTAAATATAATATCATCACCCATACTTATTATCTTCTAAACATAATACAATTAAACAACATTTATACTACAGTACTCTTCAAATGTTTCAGAACACATACACATATAAATATAAGTATATAAAAAATAATAAAAAAAATATAAATAAAAAAAATTAAAAGAAATAAATAAATATAAAAAAAAAATGAAAAATATGTATAAATATATATAAATAAATATATGAATAAATAAAACTGGAGATATGTAGAATTAGTGGTATAACCTTGTTCTAACTTTCAGATACCCTTACTTTTGTATAAATATATTACCGAGAATAACTTCCGTTTAATTTTATTACATACACCGGAACATTTGCATTGTACAACCTCATATAATCACAACAATTGAATTTATTACCCTCACTAAAATACTGGTATATTGTATAATTCTCGGAAATATAATAAAACCTACACCGCTCCCCTACAATAAACTCACTAACACAAGCAGTGAGAAAACCCACACAAACCTGGCTTTCTCTATTGTGTTTGAAACATGTAAATGCTGTTGGATGTTCCTAAGAGTTAATCTTTGCTGATAGTCCACCTAAGATGTTGTAATACAACGAAACCTAGGTTGTGGTAAAGAACTCAAAGAAAGTAGAAATAATACTACATCACGTAGTTTCATTTAATTGTGGATAAATATGAATTTGAAACCACTTAGCTTTATGAGGGCAAGGAGGCTTGTGGTGGTTCTGGCGAGGCCGGCAGTGTCGTCTTAGCGCAACTTGTGTCGGAGCTTTTGCGTGTGCTAGCTGCACGCACATTGGAAACAGCTACTGATGCTTCACGGCTTGTCCGCGCACTTAATTATGTCTGTGTGCGAGTCTTGGATGGCAGTGATCATACGAATTTGTTGTGGTAAGCAAATTTTATGCTCAATTCTTTGATTAACAAAATACATCTTACTTATCAATATTTGTTCTAATGTAAGATTCAACTAGCCACAGTTAGGAACTTAAATATTGAAGCATTGGATGGTCAATAAGGTTATATTTGGTTTCATGACATTTTGGGGAAACACAATGTAGATGTCATTTTTGTCAATTTGAAGTTATGTTGCGCTTATGTTTTACTGTCATATTTTTAATGTTAGTTACGTAGAAATTTGGGAAGAAATTTTAACAATGTTTATCTATTATTAATATGTGAAGAGAAAACTTTGTATCCATTTTTAAGAATATTATGCATACAGAGTGTGAGATTTGGCGTAGTTAAATTTATATGAAGGAGTGCAGAACGCTAAAATATTATATATATTTATAATCGCTAAAATATTATTATTATTATATATATTTTATATATATATATATATATATATATATATATATATATATATATATATATATATATATTAATACGTGAAGAGAAAACTTTATATTCCTTTTTAAGCATATTGCACACATGGAGGATTTGGAGATTAAACAATGTATCTTATATTTCTATGAATGTCAAGTCCCATTTTTATTAGCGTTTGTTTGATTTAATAACACCATAAAAAAATTAAAACTGACAATGAATTGTATCAAAACATAAGTACGAATACCAGCTGTAATTGTGTTTTTTTAAACTGTTACTAACATTAAGTTTTAAATTTCATAGGTATTACAGGAAATTGAGGCAAACAACACACACAATGTAATGTCATATTTGTACATGCTCTCAACTGACGTAATAGAACAAAATAAAAAAAAATAATGTGCATTGATTATAGAGGTATACCTTGACAAAAGAACCTTAATAACAATCAAACGTAAAAATGTAATGAATTATGGTCGAATGTTGACCACTAATATATATAATAATGTAAAAAAACTGATCTTGTAGCGTGGTATAGTAATGACATTAAAATAGTTGTAAATTTAAAATGAATATGTTTTCAATAGAAAGTTAGTAAATGTGTATTTTATTTGTTTCGGATTAGTGGCATATAATGGCAACTAATAATTAACAATTTTTACAGAATTAATAAGTAATTTTAATAATTCTTTGCAATAGTATGAAGTGCTCTTTTTTAGTTACAATAGAACTTGACTTCCAATTTTCGACGTATTGCCTCAGCCTACGACCTAAAATGCTTAAAATTTGTAGGAAAGCTATGAACTCTAATGCTATTACATTTATCTACACTTCACTGAGATAATTATATTACTTAAAAATGGATATTTTTTTTTGCAAAATTCTACCTGTGCCGATAATAACACCTCTCCTAATAGAGATAATAACACCTCTCCTAATGGGTGAATTTGAGCTTTCCTCCCCGTTGCATGTTTTACTTCCCTTTCTTACCTAAAAAGGTCAGTTATATTTTTGCAAAAACTATATGAGATTTCAATCTTTTCAACAATTTCTATAATAGTTATTTGCTGATTAATCAAGACTTGGATCACATTTAAAATGATATTCTCATCTTCAACATCATTATAGTCCTCTTGAAGAGTTTATATCAGTCATTAACCCTTAATTTTGATATAGAGTCTTCACCAATAATCTTCTCTAACATTTTCACTACTTCTTTGCTTTATTTCTATTTTTACTAAATAATGTAAATCCTTTTATTTTTGTTGTGTCATAAATTTTCAAAAATACGACTTGAATCGAAACTGGATACCGTGAGAAAATAAAGAAAATGTCATCTGTACATAACAAAATTGTGACAGAGTGAATTCTGTACATTGAAAATATTTTTAAAAAGTGATTGATTTAGTATATAAAATGATAATAGAAGATGGTAAAACTTTTTTAGAATTTCTGTCTTGTCAGTGTGTTAATTTAAACGCAAAGTGTACTCGACGAATTTTTATGAAATTTGATATGGTAGTAGTGTACATCCAGCAGCAACATTAAGAGAAAACATTTTTTTTTCCTAGTTACACGTAAACGAAGTCGTAGGCATAGCATGTTATTTATATAATCGTACTGTGTAATTTAGCTGAAGACCAAACTTTATTATTGCAGTTGGTATGAGATGAATTTAAAGCAAATGTTTATTTACATTATTAAAAATAATATTGAAGTAGAAATTATTGACTTGAGTTACTTTACTTTCTTTGCAGTGCTCTAATGACCCTCCTACATGAATCGATCGGTGGAGACATGCGCTACCAGGAGCTGCTTATGAAGTGTCTCTGGAAAGTGCTCAAAATGATACCGAATTGGGAGCCTGGCTCTATGGATTATGATGCGCTCATGTATCGTATTCACCTCTTCTACATGGCATACCCCAACTCATATTGGAAGAAGAATACTGAGATGAATGATACCCCTTGCAGGTAATATTTTAATTTCATATTAAAATTATCAATTTATGGGAATTGAAGATAAATAAATCAAGACAATTCCTTCTTAACATATCATTAATAAAGATATAGCCATGCTATTTTCAGCATCCAAGACAGTACAATTGACACTTTAATGTTCACATATGTAATCAAGATTATTTTGTCTGGTATCAGTAGGTCTTATGTAGTTCCTACTGTCAATCACCGGAATTTTTTGCTAGAGATTGTAAAATATGTTAGTAAACAATTTAAATTCTCAGTACTTTTTAGGGTTCCGTACCTCGGAATGAAAAAACGTGACCTTTAAAAGATCATATTGTTTCCTGTCTATCAAGATCATATTTCTTAGGAATGACCAAAGATATAAAGTTGAAATTAATATCATATATTAAGGTCTATGGCCGCATTGTGCTATAAGGAATTCAACCTTCTAACTTTAATAAATAAAAAGATATGGCCTTTTAACAAGTTGACTGCTAACTATGAGTTATCTCGTAGTTGGCATTATTGCCTAGTATGCCAACTACCCTACCTACAGATGGCCTCAGGGAAGAGGACAAGAAATCAAGGTTGGCTTACATGGACAGAAAATTAAAAAGTACCGTGGCAGTCAATCTATATAATATCACTTACTATGATGATGATTAACTCATCAAAACTACTAAGGATATTTCACCTTGATATAGCATAATTGAAGGAAAATTCTGAAAATTTAAAAATTCTTTCTTTAATTTATGTCTAATTTTTTAATTTTCTTTGTACACTCATCAAACACCTACTCACGCAGCTTTACATGTAACAGCATGGAACTCTCAGTGTACATGTTCTACTTGCTCTTGAATATGGTCAATCATGACCACCGTGTTAGATTTTTTTGTACGGTCATTTATCCAATTGTTTTCATGTAACCCCAATGTTGGGTCAGCATTTGTCTGATAGTTTTACGTTTCACCAATGTGATGTCACCTGACAACATAGTGTAAATGTAACTTGGTTTTATTGAGGAATAGCTTCTTACAAATATGAAAACAAACATTTATTTGGCATTCTCACTTGTTATTTTGTCTAGTATATAAAAGAAAACATTTATTGTATGTTATCATTTTTCAGCTGAACCATGAGAAACCAACGTGAGGGCAATAAAATAGAAAATACTGTATAAGAATTTGCACACGTAACAAAGGCTGTATATACTGAACTATTATTGGAAATTTTTGTTCAGACATTTTTGGAAGGTTTAGAAAGTGATTTTTAGCATTTCTCTGGTCAATTAATTTACACATTTATTTAATAAAAACTATTTTTTTAGATTCATATGAAAACTATTACCTAAATGGATGTTTATATGATTTTTGTTGATTTATTTAGCGTAGATTTTAAGGTAACAAAGGCTCTTCAAACAAAAGTGAAAATTCAAAATTGTAGACTGCGAGTGGATAAACGGACGTGACGAAATTACAAGGTTTCGTTGTTTTACTTTGAAAAGGAGAGGGCCAATTATTTTTATATACTTAAAGAATATTTAAAACTTAACACCGGTTTTACATATTTTTATTATTAGAATACTCTGGGTAATATGGAAAACTTGAAATTCTTGTTTAAAATTATATTTTTGATAAGTAATCTCGACACTATAAAGGTAATAATAGATAAAAAGACACTTATATTCGTAAAAAAGTCATATTTTGATATTGGAAAAGGTTACATAACACGCAGATATAGCATATGTGGGAGTAGTCTGAGAAATGGGCGAAGGGAGTGGATGTCAGCCAGCTTTGGTTTTAAATTAAATTAATTGTTTGTGTCCTTTGTGTCCAACATAAAAACATAAAATAAACGCATTAAAACAAATAAGTCAACTCGCTATTAGTATTTTACATAATATGTATATGAAAGAGAACAATTAAGAAAACATTTATTAATATTTAATTTTTATTGTCAGAACTGTCAAAACATTGGTCCATTCACTGGTCAAGATTAAGGGGTCTGCCATTATGAACCACCTCACTCAGATACCAGATGCCACTGAAACCGAACTCTACGCTTACCTACTTAAATTGTTCAAGGTATGTTCTTTTATTATTACTGAAAATTAAAAATATGTTTTAGATTAAATTTAAGTAATGTCACATGACACTATCGAGCTAATGGAGCCTTCTGTGATTGGTGGGGATTTGGCAAAAATTAATTATTTTTTGCTTCCTCGCAGAAAGCTTATCAGAAGGCAGGATTGGCAGGATTATAAGTGAGTATTGCTTTAGGCTGCTGTTGACGTGAAACATTTGCACATTAGTCACCGCACAAATGGGTTTAAAATTCTGAAAATTCACAGCTTTGTTTGATTCAAAGTTAATCATTTGCGAATATAAAAAAGATATAGATTTCATATAAGAAATAACCTCTTGATTGCAGTTTCTGTATATTTGTGCTCTTTTATAATATAGGGTTACTTGCATATTTATGTCTTCTATGCTAAAATAATATGGCCTTTTTAGGCTAGCATTTTTGAAACAAGTTCATTGTTTAATGAATACCAATGTTTTATAATACATATTAAAAAAAATAATTTATAGTTTAAGTTACGAAAATATATCACAAGTCAAATCATTATTAAAAGGTATATAAAAACTGCAAAATATCTACAGAGGAAATTTGAAAGCATGTTTGCATTAAACAATTTTTGAAAAACCCCCACCAATCACATTTGTTGACTATGGTTTGTAGATTATTTTTTTATTTTTATCAGAAAGAGAAACCCCATATGAAAGCAACTTTGAGTATTTGCCTGTAGAATATATCTTCAAACTTACTAATCAAAATAGAATAGAATTGAATTGTGGAAAATTTGTGTAATAAAAATTGGTACTCACATTTGGCAAAAATGTGGAGATTCCAAAAAATACGAAAGTTTATTGGTAATTCAAATCATATGGTGATGCTTCTGATGGAAGCTTTGTTTTTGTATAACTGAGATAATATTGGAAAATGTCAAATTATGGCCAAGTGAAATTTTAATTTCTTTAATTAAGACATGGCCCAATGGGAAGTTTATCTCTGGAAAAATACAATTTTTTGACTTACATCAATCATTTATTTACATTAGTCGTACCACCTACACATCACCTATGAATGTAATTGAAACTGATTCCTATCATTTTTAGTTGAAATTTTTGTATGTTCAGCTTCTTAAATGCTAATGAAGATAATAATTACTAATAAATTAATAAACAAGATGTTTATTATTTATTATTGATAAGAATAATATTATTATTGATAAGAATGAGTTAATATCAATAAATATAGTAGTTTTGTTTTAATATGGAGTGTTTTAGTGTTGTATTTTTTATTGTAGTATTTATCACAAAATGTTACTTATTCAACGTTGTAAATGAGTGAATGCCAAACCTCTAAGAATAACACAGAAAATGTGTTTTTATGGTTGTGGGATATTTTATTCAACCAGTTCCATTCCATAATTATAATAGTATAGATTCAATCCTAACCATGCAAAATGCTATCAGTACCATGTTATTATGATGATAAATTAAAGAAATTTTGGTTACGCTGTAATTTTTTTGTGTGCTGTCCCCATAGTGAACGTACACATTGTAATCAAAGTTATTGATTATGAATAAATATGGTGTAGTGTGTTGTATAAAAGAATTTTGATAGTTCATAGAAACAATAGCGTTAAGTTTTTTAAAAATTGAAAGTCGTATTCACTCGTAACATAACCTTTTTATATTCAATAGCATTTACTACTTTCTGTCGAAAGAATACTGTCCTGATATTGACAAACACATAACTCATAATTTTTATTTCTTTGTTAAACAACCTCTGCACAATTCCTATTTCTGGTACTATGACAGTGACACCAGGTATATTTTCTCTTATATTATTTTACACTAATATTTTGCGGAAACTGAGAACATTGGTAAAAACATCATTTATTTCATGTTTTCTTAGAAAGGAAAGCGTAAAATGAAGTCACGATTATCATTACATTGACATAGAATATCGTTGCACTTTCATCAGTGAGCATATGTACATTAAGGTTACATAATCCCATCACCGAAAGTTTCATTTGTCCATGTTAGAAGTCAAGGTTTTGGTATTTCAGCATTTTTTAAAAAATTTGTGTTCTAATAAAAAGTGTGTTAGAAATTTTATTATGTATTTTCAAAAATTGTTTTTAACGGGTATATTCCATAAAAAGTATATATTTTACAGTTTAAACGATAGACTTTTCATTAAAATATAGTATTACATTTTTGATATAGAAGTTGTAAATGTTAGAATATATTATTGGCATCATTTGCAACCTATGTAGAATGTAACGAAAAATCAGTGCTACATTTAGTGACCATTCTTGGATTAACCCTGAGCACTGCTTAAAGTGAAGGTTGGAATGAATTCTTTTGAAATGTTACACTTTTTTAAACTTCAAAATATCTCTGGGTCTGTCTGTATCAAGGTAAAATTGTTCTAAATTTAGTGAAAGATTTACCTGGTTAGGTAGGTTTTGAGATGTTGATTCGTTTTCCATCTATCGAAGTTTTATATACTGAAACTTAATAAAGAATTTCTATCACTTACAGCCAATACTTTCAATGATACCTTACACAAATGTCATTTCTAGCATACAACATCTGCAAATAGTGCACATACATCATCATATACACTAGAACCCACACGATACCTGTGGCGTGCAATTAAATTTAGAATGCACATTGTTGCGTATTCACTTTTGTAATTTGACCTGAAAAAAATGTATTTTATTTAGACATCACCATATACAGCAAGTAATAGTGCTTATATTATTTTTTACATAATTTGTTGTGTGAAGAAATAGTCTTAAAAATTTATCATGACAATTTAGCCACTGGCAGTATTAAATCATAGGATAGAATTTAAAAAATACAGCCCTTATTACTATTAGTCTTGTGTGTGCAGTTCATACAGGTATTGTGTCTCTCAAGAAATGGAGTCATTAAATAGAAATGAAGTTACTTTAAAAAACTGTATAAATTCAAAATAATGGAACTCACATTTTAACTTCTAGTGTGCCTGCCCCCTGGTATGTCTTTGATACTCTCAAGGTGATCTTTTGTCTGTACATGAATAAATTTTGGTTTCTATTGTTTAAAAAACATTGAAGTAAAAAAGTTTTGCTGAAATTGCTAAATATACTTAATTTTTTTTGTGGCCTAGTATCTCGGAGACCCTGATGTGCCCCAAGAGTATAATTACATGGATGTGCCTGTCAGAGTTAGAAAGGCATTTCACTTAACAGAGACACCTGTTTTTGGATAGGCTATAGTTGTATAGACTAAACGCATCTGCCATTGTTGGCTTTGAAAAAATCTTTTATAGTTTTTGTCAGTTTTTTTACAAAGAATCATTTCCACTACAGACAATTGTTGTAATTATTAATATTCACGTAACAGTTCTTTTGAAAAATTCTATTACCACATTATGAAGTAACTATTCTAATAATGTCATGAAAACTTTTTCTACACTTATTGAAGGGAAGGGAATTGAAAGGTTAGGTAACTTTCCGACTTTTTTATTTCTTAAATACAAATAAATTGTTTTTAAGGGGAAAATTATTTTTCTGCAAAAATACTAGTTGTAGGTATCTTAAATTGTAATTGATATAACTTGTCAACCTCTTTAAATATATCTGTTAATTAATTTGCATACAAATTTTATATTGTAGTGGCAGAATAGTTCTTGAATAAAATTATTTTTAAAAGTAACTGCCACTCTGACACTTTAATCCTTGTGATAATTAACCATATATACGGTTAATTATCACAAGGATGCATGAAAAGTTCAAAAGTTGAAACATGTAAATGGTAATTTTGTTATTCAGCAATATCGATAACTAAAGTTATTTTCGAAATATCTCTGTGACTGCGGACTTTATCTTAGCCCGCTACACCCTTTACATTGAACTTGACAGCGATTTTTGTTTTGTATAACCAGTCACCCAGTAATTTTAATCTTGAGAATTAAATTGTGTCACTTTTGCAACATGGCTCATCTTAAATCATTTGTTCTTTCATCAATTGTACTTTTTCATATTCCTCCAGTATTTATTTGGAGAAAGACATGTTTTATAATTTTAGACAGTTTGCAGATGAAAACAAATTATTTTTATGTATAGGTATATTAAATATGAAGGCAAATAAATGCCTTAATAGCTCTTAAAAAATGAACGAAGGTGATATAGATAGAAAAATATTTTGTTATTCTGTTGAGTAAATAATTTGTACTTATTATAATAATATGATTGATACAAAAAAGTAAGTCCATGGTGCTCAAATCAAAAACTAGTACTGCAGTCCTTTAGACCCATCAGTTGGGAAAATCCACTTAAAAATAGATGTTTAAATTAAAGCAACTAAAGTTGGAGGAGCGCAAGGAGAATGTAGAGGTGAACGGAGGTGGCGGAGTCAAGATGTCGCGAGCTGTGCACGATGAGCTTGGTCACATACTCAAGCGCATTAGCGAGAAGGGCACCAGTCGCGATGCTCTCGTGCAGTTGTATGAATTAAGGGTATGTGTTTTCAAATTACAGATTGGTACATTATAATAAACATTGTGAAGAATGAATTATACATTGTTATCAAAAAGATTTTTGCTTTTGAGGGAATATATAGTTTTTGAAATTGAGATAGTGCCTACGTAGAAATTACAGTGAGGTTGCATTTACAAAGGATGGAGCTGCTCTATTAAATTTATGTCAAAAATCAAATGAAATTATACATCTTTCGTTATGCTATTTGTTTGCCTACTATGTAGAGATTGCATTTAGGTAGACATACAAGATAATGTATAAAACCAGGCTAAGCAGTAATATTCGTTGTATCTATGTTATGGCCTTAAGATACAACATAATTTAAATTGTTAACAAATTTTGTTTAACTATTAATCTATCGATTATGTCCAAATGGTGTCATTTTAACTCTACAGTAATCTCCATTTCGCTAAACTTAGTTTACCATATTTATAACTTGTATCACTGATGATTTATATTAGCTAAATGCGTTATTATATTGAAATTCAGGGAATATATGTCAAAATTGTTAATAATTTGTTATTCAATTAGCTTAAGCGTCTTTTTGTCAATATATTTATTTTGACCTTCATATTTCTGTAATTCCAGAAAAAGACTGCCCAATTTTATTGAGAATTGTATGGAAATTTTCAAACAGTTGATCTTCGTTATTCCATAAGTTAAAATTATTAATCCTCACTCTTAAGTTTTGGAAATTATTGTTGAGACCATTCAACAATTATAGTTTCTTCATCAGAGTTGCCACTCGTTTTTTCCATCTTGTTTTAATTAATTAATAATGTAAACCTGTTAAATATTAGGTTGTCCGGAAGTCCGTATACATATCGAGTAGCATCATTTCGAGCGGCATGTGAGAACAAGCATAGTCATTTTTGGTATTGTGTCGTACATCGTTGTATGCAAAAATCTCTTCTTTCACGTCAGTATAAGATTGTTGCCCCTCGAGTACCAATCATGTCACTCATAGCTCGAAAACATGGAGCGTCACAATCTGCATTTGCGGCATCTTATGTTGTTCTTTGTTAAAGAAGACTGTAATTCGATCCAAACAAAAATTGAAATTTGTTAAGATATGGTGATAATGCCGTTTCGATTGTTACAATTTGCATGTGATTAGACGGTTCAAATCTGGAGACTTCTACCTTGAAGTTCGAGAGAGCTACGGAGCACCTATCACGATAGATACAGACCGCATAGAAGTGTATGTGGAGGAAAATCCTCGCAGTGGGGTCTGAGATATCGCAGACACATTGAGGATTCCCCAATCGAGCGTATTTGATCATTTGAAGAAGATCGGATGTTTGGGTGCCCCACCAGTTGACAGACCAACACAAGCAGAACCATCCATCTGCAATTCGCTCTTTATTTGAAACTCCAAAGACCTCTTTCTGAAAAGAGTGGTCAATGGGGAAGAATTGTGGATTCTACGATAATGTAAAGCCGGAAATGATTTTGGTCCATGGCGACTAGCGGCATGCAGACACTATTCCCACCTTCCACCTGCGTTGTCTCAGAGCACTCCTGGGACCCACAACGACCCACCTTATACAAAAGAGGGAACCATCGAAGGTCCCAATAGTGTCCCATATCTACAGTCTCGACACATCCACCCAACAGGGTTTACAGACAGTGACAAAGCCAGGTCTGCACCCTAAGAAGAAGATCCTCCTGTCTGTGTGGTGGTACTGGAAAAGCGTGCTGTCTTACAAACTCCTGCCACTAAACCAGACCATAGACTCCAACAAGAAGGTACTGTGCACAACTGAACAAGATTCTGCTTCAAAATTTGAAGACGCCCATCGCGGAGAAGCAGCCAGAACTGCACAATAGACGAGGGGGGTTGTCTTCCACCATGATAAAGCACGACCGCACACAACTTCGGCTACCTGGGCCAAGTTGTTGCAGTTAGGTTGGGATGTCCTATCGCATCCTGCATATTCCCTCGATAATGCCCCTTCAGATTAGCTCTTCCTCTCTCTGAAAAATTCCTTGCCGGTAAAAAATTCCATTCCCTGACGGATGTAAAAACCCACCGGGATCACTTTTTCTCCTCCCATCTAGCTGAGTTTTGGAAAACTGGTATTATGGTCTCTTCCATCTAGATGGGCAAAGGTCAGTGAACAGAATGGAATGTATCTGCTTCAATAAATGCATTTCATTTGTGAAAATTTGTCCTCTTTTTGTGATGTGAAAAACGTATACAGACTTCCAGCCTTATAATAATGTATTCCTATTAAGAACATGACTACTAAATGATTGAAACGTAAACAGCTGATAGCCAGGTGATCAGATTGCCGCAGTTTATCTATGAAGAGGTTTTTAAATGACTCAGTCTCACCAATAAATATAATCTACAGTTTAAACTTTCAACAAAGTTAAATTGTCATTGGTCTTACGAAATGATGATTAAACCATCGTTTAAACTCCGTCGATAGTTTAACTGTGGTTGATCATATGGGCCTTGTAGAGTAAGAAATAATGCATTTTTGCATGTTTATTCTGTTCAGATATTTTGGAAGGTACTTGCACAAATACCACAGAGTATAAAATTACGTAAAAAGTACTTTTTTCCATAATTATTATGAACCCTCACATTTTTATTTTCTGACATTCCTTTGATTTATTATAAAAGCCTTTTGATTCTTTCATTGAATTTCCATTCTATATTATTACAGTGTCATATGTTATAGCTGATTTAATTATAAATACCAACGTTCCCTTCTTGTGTTACTTTATGAATTTCTCCAACCAGGAACGCCACCCAGCAATCGACATCTGGACATATATGCGTGGTAGCTCATTGCATTTCCGGAGTTACATAGAACGTGGACTGCGTGAAGTAGCTGAGGAGAGACGCGGTGGTGCAACGCTTCACCAGGTTGCAGCTGGTGTTTATTCCAGCCTGGCAGTCAATGCGGCTAATGTTGCTGCTCAAGCAGAGGGCAAGGATGGTTAGTAATTGCGAGCTTCGACTTGTCTAACTTTGATTCTTATTTTGCAGTAGCAACCTGAATACATTGCTAGATAAAACCATATCGGCGTAACTATTTCTTTAATTTTTTCCGTTTAGTGAAACAAATGTATACCCTATCATTAAACAGTTCAGATTGCTTTAATTGTATCCTGTTTTTTGTTGACATTCACTTGTATGTGAAATTATACAGTGGTATATTATTCTATAACAATTTATTTATTGTAACATAATGTATTACTTTATAGCTTCCAATCTCCTTCAGCAGTTGTGTGTTATTTAAATTCCGATCCGATTTAAATCCATTTTTTTGCCAAGAATTTTTTGGATGGAACTATGCAGTATAGCTAGAATTCATGCTAATACCTGAATTTTTAAAGTAAATATAATGAAAAAAAAAATTGAAACCAATTCAGAGACTACATGAAAAGATGCATATGTGCAATGTTGAGACTTGCCACGTATACTTAGGCGCTAGCAGGTATGAAATATTTTCAGCACTGGTGGCTGCCAGATGTTTTTATAAGAGTAATAATTTGAGTATCATTTAGATCCTTTATTTTCATCAGAGTGACTGCTACATAAGATCAAAATTATGTCATTGTGAATTTCTGTTCATTTGCATTATAAATGTTCCATGAATTTATCGCCACCACCATCACTTTTTCCTCTTACTTGAATTCTATAATTAGCAATTTAATTATCGTAAAGATCGACACCTCCCCGTATTCTTGTTATAAATAGCAATTACTCTTGAAGTTATTGAAAGTGTTAAGATGTGTTGATTATGATCGTTCGCACATTTTATCAAAATTTACTATTTCTTTCAATTATCATTATTGAAGTAAAATGAGAAAATTTTTAGTGTTTTCCCATCAATTTGTTTCTCAATTGTTTTAATCGTAATATGCTTATCATTGTGAAATTTTCCTGTATCTATTGAGTTTTCTCAGGTCCACTTTCTTTTTTGTTATTTTCCTTATTTTTAAATGTTTATTTCTTTAATTTTAAATTCGTCAGGTAAGTTGGCAAGAATTTCATATGTTCCAGCAAATGTAAAACATTTATATTAGGTGTTTATTTGTTTGTTATGGTTTATACATATCCGTAAACAATGTTCTAAATATTGCGAACTATTTGAAGTCTAGAACGAAACCAATAGAATATAACTTAAATCTAATAACACTTGTCGTGAATGTTAACAATCTTGAGTGTTCCCAACGTTGTGTAGATACAAACATTTCAGAACCATAAAGTAAGCAAGAGATAAATACACAGTTAAACCGGTTGAATTTTTAATTACGGATCAAATAGCATTGAAACTATGTTTAAGCCTCAAGCGAAATAAATATATTTTATATTTTTTTCTTTAGCTATCAAAATGGGGAATAAAAAATTTTAAATATATACCATTATTGTATATTTATATCGGTAAAGTTATTAACTAAAACGAATAATAAAATATTGAAAATAGATAAGGCTAACTTATAGTCATCGCCGTAGTGTGTTGGGATGATCACGAGGAGTGTGGTCTTTGAGGGCGCGACGCACCGTGCGACCTGGGTTTGATTCCGGCCGATTCTGCCACTCATCAACCAGGGCTGTACTGGTGTTCTGATTGGTCGTAAGAGATTGCTTTCGTAGCAATAAGTTTGTCATATGTATATAAAATTTGAATGGATATCTATAATAATTTAGTTTAATAAAAAAAATTCCATCTACATGATAGGAAATAATGGGATAAGCTAATTAACAACGTACAGAAGTACTTTGTACCCTTTATTGTTATTTGCTGTAAGAAACTTGATCATTTGTGTGTTTCATATAGTCGAAAATATGATAATTTTTGTTTTTGTTGTTGAGTTCTAATAATGTGCAGTGACATTATCAGAATTTTATTTACAGTTTATGAGCATAAACATAAATAGTATTTATTATATTGTGGGTTATAGGACATAGATCAATCATATTTGTTTAGTCATTATTTTTATCGTGCCCTTATGACTAAAAAAGTAATAAACTTAATATGTTTAATTTGGATGACCTTTACCTTTCAAAAATTCCATTTTCAGTAACTGTTAGAGTACGTACATTTTATAGCTCACATTTAAAGGCTTTCAATAGTAATATCTTTCTATGGTAAAAAATTTTTACATTCAATTTCAGCAAAAACCTTACTGAGATTTAATGTAGGTTTATTGACAATTGTCAAACATCACATTTGAGTGGAGAGCCACCTGGCATCCTTAAAGGGGAATGGCCACTTTATATAAGAAATTGAATCCGAAAGAAGACAAAAAAGACATGGTTCGCAGTAGTTAAATATGATGTCATAAACTCGGAAGTTAGGAATATTTTTTTTATTGATCCGGTAAATATTGAAATGTATTATTTTCACATTCTTCGACATGACACTCCAATAATATAAACACTGATTCTAACGTGGCTCTGACAAGACAAAGCCCATTTCACAATCGACTTGGTAATATTTTGGAAATGTGTGCCTTTAAAAAAATGTCAGCTGTAAATAAATTATATTTGCTTTATCTCTTATTTTCAAGATTTGATTTTTGATATGATATATTTAGAAGGCATAGACTATACTTATTTGATAAAATGGTTTGCTTTCCTGAAAAACTTTTATTGAGATTGGAAACTTGACTCAAATCTCTTGTTAAATTTTTTCTTATCTACATGGTTTTGTTTCAATAACTACATCGAGGCCCCTACATCATACTTATTCATTTTCAATAATTATCATGTCTGCAAAAGTAACAAATATATATTATCACATAATTACATTGTAAAACTGGGCAGACAAAGCTTCTAGGAATATTAAATGAGTAAACAAATTAACAAAAAGTATTGATATAATCGATTGATTATATGTTGTATAATTTACTTTATATAATGTATACGTTAATTAATGTAGGACAGTAACAGTTTCCTTAATGTTTGTTTAAAAATTGGCAAGTTGTATTGTAGTGGCATTGTCCTTGCATTTATTTTTCATTAATGTGTCAGATGCTGCAGTTATTTTTTGGTGGCTTTAGAAAAGAAAATAGCATCATATAATTTTACGAGCAGAAACAAAACGGTACAGTTATTTTATTGACGATGACAGTTCTGTGCTTTATCTATGGATGACAGGAGATGTATTTTTATAGGTTATTTTATTTTGTTGCGTGTCAAGTTAGGTTAAGATTATCCGCAGTGATAGTATTGACCGCAAATTGTCTGCAACAAGTATTTTATGAAAATATTATATGGTAATTTAAATAGATCTGAGACGCCATCAATTTTCGAGTACGGATTTTATTAACCTTTCTGCAAATGCAAAATACTTGAAAAAATTAGTTTGTTGGTATCTAATTTAATATATAACATAATTTTTATAAAGTTTTAGCTACTTTTATGTAAAGTGAAATAAAGCATCATTTTAAAGTACATAGCTGTCAAAATAAAGGTTTCATTATAATACAACATGCTGATGTCTGCTTAAAAGGTAATAATTCCATAATGTCTACATTGTTACTAAAGAAATATTTGTATCATAGGGTTGATTATTTGTAATGTCAATCTTTAAAAAACATCTTGCAAACACGATAAAATGTTGTGACATAAATGTTACACTCCTGCTGTTTATGACAGGACTGCCATGCACTTTGCCACCACATGACCATTGGCAATGACACAGTGATGGTTTGAAAAATTGTACTTACACAGTTTATTAAATTTTATTTTAATGAATAATATGTATCTTAAATAACAAAAAAATTAAATTAAAAATAGGAATATATTTATGTTTGAAAATAAATAATATAAAGTAAATAAAGACAAAAAAATCACAAAATTATAATCATTACAAATTATATATATTTATTTCTTAATTTTAAAATTATCGAATTTATATGGTGGTCAAAGGATGGAATTAAAATAATAGTTGATTATGATTTGTATAGAAATCACCTGAATCCCATCATTAATACAAAAGCCTTAGGTTTATGGATAAACTACAAAGTGGTATCAAATGATAATTTATAATTTTGAATTAAATTCATATTAGTTTGTAAGTAATTCATATATTTAATATAATTATACTAATTTATTGAAGTGAAAACTTCTTTAGCATCGTTGTGATTTGAAAATCGGTGAAACAAAAAAGCGACAGTATTCGATGAAACAAATTGTATTGTAATCATAAAGGGAGGAAGGGGAAGGGGAAGGGGAGGGGGAGCGGAAGGTGAATGGGAGGGGAGGGGGTGGTGGAAGGGGTAGGGGAGGGGGGGATGTGGAGTGGAAGGGGGAAGGGGAAGGGGGATTATAAAAACTTTTCTAATTATTTTAGTTTTTATCAAAATTAAAAATTGATATTAAACTTAAAAATTAAAATTTAAAATTTTTGAAAGTTTCACTTCTACCACGTGTGAATTGCACACATGATTTTTTTTTAATAATATATAAACAATTAAAAACCTATCAGAGTTGCTCCTTTTACGATGTTCAATAATTATGTTCATGATTATGTATATGCAACATATACTACTTACACAAATGCAACAACATAAGAGATACAAATTCAAAATCTAACTCATAAATACAATTTCATTATAGTAAATTGACGT
The DNA here is from genome assembly GCA_039881145.1 of Druceiella hillmani. Classification (NCBI taxonomy): domain Eukaryota; kingdom Metazoa; phylum Arthropoda; class Insecta; order Lepidoptera; family Hepialidae; genus Druceiella; species Druceiella hillmani. Next base: position 19,706,303 of record JAYKKI010000029.1, read on the forward strand.
TTACAGATACTATGAATAAACATCAAACTCTCATTGTGTATTGCAGATATGCCAAAATATGTATCTATTACAGCAAAAACGAGAAGGCACTCGTTAATGTGGTTTATCACCTTATACATTTTCTTACATATAGGCAACACAGTATGCAATTTCGTTTTGACAATTAATGATTAATTGAAATTCCTACGAAAATAGTTTACGATTGTAATTGGTTCGGGTTATTGGCGGTTTATTTATATTCCAATATTTTGATTGCTGGCATGGGAGGCTTATCGTTAATATAATTTCTTGGTGGCGAAAAGTTTAAAAACTTTTTGTTTCAATTTCATGGAAGTTCTACATGAAAAGGAATGTTTAAAAGAACTTTTTAACAAATATATTACTTTTCGACTTTAGGGCCAAATTTAGTCATCCCTTTTTTTGATAGAAGCCTTCTTTACATATTAAGCATCTTTATTAAATTTAGTATCCCCTTAACGATTTACATATACCATTGTAATTTATCGATTGTACCGTTCTGAAAAAAGCCTATCTTAATGACTTCTCATTTTAATTTTTTGTTTCAAAACATGTATTCCTTTCTCACACAAAACTTTGCTCTAAAAAATTGAGTCACAGTTTTCGTAGAACTCTAAGGAATTTTCTGAAAGCTTTATATTAATAAGATTGTAATCAATTATCATTTCAGAGCTTGATTCAATTTATTATGATTTCAGATCCAAACGATCAAGAAGGTGGAGAGAAACATTACACATACTTTTTAGAAAGACTGAGGGCATTGCAGGTAAGATTTAAATATACTAAATATTATTTTTATTGGAATTTTATAAGTGATGCATAACTAAATTTTTATGTAGGTGTATATTTTTCCCCAAGTTCCCAAAGGTAATAAAAACTAAATTGCAGATTTTCTAACATGTGGTCAATCTATGCTCTACTTATATATGTAGGCATTTAGTTTTATGTTAATTTATATTCTTTCATTAAATAAACATTTAGAGATTGTTTTTTCTTATTTGTAGACTCAAGCAGGTCTACGTAACGAAGCACCACCAGGCTCACAACCTCGCACTCCTGTAATTGATAACAAGACTATGGTGGACAGCTTCTCTGCCGACCCTGTGCGGACACATAACATTGATCCTCAATTTGACGTGAGTCTACATGGAGTGTTATCTTAAAAATAATCACGGAGCAGGATGGTAGTATATCAAAGAAATCTGACTAATCTCTTCATTGCAGAGTAACACACAAACTTTCGGACAATTTATTTAATTGATCCATTGTATGGCCTAATTATTCTGTGATAAATGTAATATTAATTACTCTGTAATGCAAGGTTTGTAACCAAGGTGCTCCGCAGTTCAGATTGATTGCAACTCTGTATGTTGTTATGTGGTCGTGAATGACGATGTGTATTTTTTAAAAATATTAACCTTATGGGTTGTCGCATCTTTTAAGATTTTATTTACTTTGAAAAGGATTTAAGGGAATTTAAATTTGTTAACAAACTTCAGTTTGAAAGGTGCCCAAACAATATTCATCCTGTAGAATAAACACTTAAAACAAAATAAGATTCATGTTTAATGTTTATATTAAAATAACTTCATTATTTCAAACAGTTACATCCATCGCAACCTCTATCCCAGCGTAATGAGGCAGGAGTGGATGCACTTCGGCAGAAATTGCAGCAGATCAAAAGCTCGTCCAAAAGATAGGTCTCATCATCATAATGGTAGATGTTTCAATGGTTATCATGGGCGCTCTGTAGTGACGCTCCTACAATTATATTCAATGTATACAGTATTTCAAGCACGGAGCAATTATGTGGGTAAATATTGTTTATTTGTGTAACTAGCTGAGTTGTCGGTAAGCCCATTTTATATGGGTATTTAAAAGATGTCAAATTTTAAATTCCATTTGAACAAAGTGATCTACAAAAGCTATAGTTTCAATAAAAGTTTGTGCTTTTATATGTTTAACTGAGACTGTTAAGTGTTTTAACATTATGATCTTTTAATAGAGAAACTATTAAGAAAAACAAAACAATTTTCATTTACAATGCATATGATGTTAACTTCCTAAAGTTTGATTATTTAAACAATTGTGCAAGCATGAGTGTTGTGATAATAGAAAATTAACAAAATGTGTACATGTAACTTCTTTTCAAATGGTGTGATTTTCCGAACAAAATTTGCACCATGCACAAGACTATTTAAAAGGGATTTTTTCATCTGTACATGTATGAAAATTGTAGTTGTGGTAGATTTGAACATAGAAAAATTTCAGCCATTCGCAATTGCTCCGTATGTTGGAATATGTTTAATATCTATTTATAATGACATAATATTGTACTAATACTGATTCCTAAGTTTTTAGTTATTATTAGTATTATTTGTAATAATTAAATTATTTATATAGTCGACTGAATTGTTTAAGATTGTTGCCTAACATCTGGCTGTTGATTGAATTGTTGGTATTTTGGCAGCTTCAGGATGTTGTATGGCCATCATTGTACTTTTAAACAGTGTCTTATGCCTGATTCTGAGTCTAAAAGAAATATTAGCACTAGTAAATCCCTACGTCAATAGGTGGATCTACGTCAAATTAAGGAATTTTGGACAGTAATTTTCCTCTGTAATTGATCCAGTAATTTCTAAACAATTTTTATTAATCAGAACTAATAAAAAAGTTTTAAAATCATTAGTCCTTAGAACCCAAGTAGTAAAATATAAATGGTATAATGATTTTGTGTCTCAAATACTATTATGCGAGTGTGTAGACGTCTTATAAAAAAAAATAAGTTACATTGGTATGAGAATGAAAATGGATTATTTATAGCATTGTGATATAGAGAATTGCAAACGTTTTAGAGTTAATAACTATTTTTGACAGCACGTAGATATGAAGAGATCGTTAGATTATTTTAATTGCAAATTTGGGGTGAAAGCAGCATCGTGAGTTACAATACATAAATAAGGTTTTAAATGCACATATCTATGTATTTGTTGTGAGTTGAATTTAAAAATTTCTGTACCTTATAATACCATAATGCAGTAAAATTGTCCACTAAAAGGCCAGTATATTATTTCGCTTGATAATTTGGAGAATGAGCATTATTGCATTATTTTTGTAATTAATTATTTTGTATGTTTTTATAGTTTTCTAATATGCATTGCTATTGATATAAAAAAGCATTACAATATAGTTACAATCCACCATGGCTCGCTATATTTTAGAATTATAATTATTAAATAGAAATTACGAATCTCTCTGTCCTGTCTTTTATGGAAATGTCACTAGCTGAAAGTTTTTTAATGAGTAACAAAGTGTGAAACATTTTACTTTAACAGTGATGTCAAATTGACCAAAATTAAACACAATAAAATTATATGCAGGGTATTGAGAATAAACTAGGGAATTCCATAAATTTGATGTATAAATGTAAAATTTTAATTTAAAATAACCCTCGCTATGTCAACCAGACAACCAATGTCAACCAAATTTCATAACCCCCTTAATGTAAATAATTTTATTTTTGAACACTGACATTGCACTGCTCCTTAGAATGTTGGTGGCTAAATATGGCTGCCAAATATTACCTAGTATGAAGTTTGAGAATAAAATTTGAACCGTGAAAACTATTTTTGAAATTCTATGGTTGAAGCTGCCAGGTTTTTGAATTAATAATATTTTTCTTTACTTAAATTGTTAGTGTATTTTAATAATAAATCCTGTCCATATTTATGTCCAATGGTAATCTATTAGAATATGTAGAATTAATGTTATACAAAACATACAATAATCAAAATAATGGTAAGTCCTTTTAAAGTATAAATTGTCCTTCTTTGCACTATCTCCAATGCCTTTAATTTTAGTTGCGGCTATATTCTATAGTTGATTAGATGTTGAATGTTTAAACTTACTTGTTCCTATATATCTTGATGATATAACATCTAATTGAACAGTACTTTCTCAGAAGGAACATGAATCACCATACAAAATGAATTGTATGAAGTATATCGTTTTGATACTTTTAGTACCATTGGAATTTTGAAGAAATATGAGGATGAAAATAAAATCACGTTAACTTCATTTTCGAAATAAAGAAAAAAAATAAAAAAGTAAGAATGTTATATTTTTGACAGAAAGGGATTTCTGTATGAATTTGATGTACAAGAAAAGTTGATGTACAAGATAAAATGCACAAAATTGTAATGATATATATTTTTCTTTTGCTATGTACTGTAATGCGCTTAGAGGAGTTGTTAAGAGTTCATTTGTGCCTTCTAAATGCATCTGTGCATTCCTTATTATGAACAAACATAGTTTCGTTGTTAAATATAATATTTAAAGGACTACATGAAGGTATAGCACTATATGCAGGTAAGTTTTATAATTTGCAACTGTATGGAGAGTTCCTTTAATAAAGAAAAAAAAAAAATTTTTTAACAGAATGGCGTTAGTTGTCTGTTTAAAAAAAATTATATTAAAATGAACTTATTTACAATTTCAACATTTCATTTAATATAAGCTTATATTTTCATTTAATGCAAATTTTTTTAGAATTCTCAAATGTTTAAGAAACTTAAATTTTTTTAGCTATATTCATGTACAATTTTATGGTTCTATGGAACGTTGCTTTGTTTTGAGTTTAAACTAAACATCATTTTTTTTACGGAATTCACGTACAGCATCAAATTGACAACTGTTTTATTTGTTATATTTTTATATGTTATTCGTTATATTCTAAATTTTATGTTAAAAGTTTAAAACACATACCCGAGATAGCATCTGCAAATTTCTTAAAACTGAACATGGTTTTCTACAATGTTGAGATGATATCCTCGTGAAGGTTTGGATTGGGCACCAATGAAGAAATACTTCATATTACTATCACACTTAGTTGCTTAAATTTCTTTATTAAATTATTATTGTATCAAATAAGTATGCTATGAGAATTAATATAACAATTTTATTAATAACATTAAAATATCAACATGTATAATGCAGTGCATTAGTTTTGAATTGGGCGACTGTTGAGACAAATTTAAGAAATACTCAAGTTATTGAAGTGGTTTATTATTAATCTTTAATTGATTTCATTTTAATTTTGATCTGTTTGTGTTCAAGATGAGTAATATTTAAAATCATGAATGAATGGCATATTTTTTGTTTAAAGAAATTTATTAATAAGAATATTCAAATTTGCAACTTTATGTACTAAGAAGCCAAGCTATTCAGTTGCTACCTAATTGGACCTGGAAAAATATATGGGTTTGTTTTTATTTAACCCAGTGTTGCCTAGTTTTGATTACTTTTTTTTATCATATTATTATAATTTTTTTATACTGAAGTGATAAATAGAAAATTGTCATCCAAAAATTAATCAATGATTGATGCTCGTAGTTAATGCACTTTAAAGATTGTTTTCTTCGTAATCTAAATTCTTTTTGAATGTAATGAAATACAATTTGCGTAAAAATTTGTATCGATGACTACTTATAAATTCTTTGCTGCTTGAAGCCAACAAATAAAAATTTTGAACCCCCCCCCCCCCGTAATTTCAGTATTTCATTTAATGTATTTAGAAAAGTGAACTAATTTTGCTGTGTTGACTTGGTAAACGAAGTAATCATTAGATCTTCATTACTTTCCAAATATTACAGATAAAAAATTAGAAACTAAAGTATCAATTATAATCGGAAAATAAAGTGACAATTATGTCATGATTAAAGGATCTACAACGTACTTCACTATGAAAACCGCATATAAGGTTAAGACTAAGCAATCATTTTTCTGCTTTTTTGAATTTGAAAATTAAAAAATACATCAGTTTTGAACCACAGACAAATTCAATATATTGATCTTTTTTATTGAAAGTAAGCAGGAAAATACAAATTTCTTCTTATATGTGTTTTTCAGTTGCTTTTGCACATTTATATGAGACAATGATTATCTCTTTAGTTTCTTCTCACCTGTTATTGGCTATTACATTCCAGACTTTCTTTCTCAAACTTCTTTCTGAATAGCTATTTTTCTGTTATTTTTCAATTGTGCCTATGTAATATTATGTAATTGAATATTTGATGAAATATTAAGTTGTTTATTGAATGATGTATGGGTCATGTTTTTTAGAAATAAAATCATTTTATGTTTAGGAATATGTTGTATGTTTTAATTGTTTATTTTCAATACTTATTGCCTTAAATATATTTGTTATAAAGTTTTAGTACAGAGTAATAATCTAATACTTTTTTAAAGGATGAGTGTGTGTCATCTTCAATCAATAATTAATACACTATACCAATAAAAGGAGTTGACTAAGGATAGATGTACAACTTGTTTTATCATAAAGTTTTTACCGATACGAACAAAGCATTTATCTATAGATTAACAAAGCCAATATGAATTAGCGCAAATCAAATTTCTACTGAGGCAGATATTGCAGTATGTGATATGTAATAATAATAAAATAAATTAAACTTATTAAAGTTTTATACCATTAAATCATCTTTCTGATTTGCCATTTTTCACCAAATGATCCTTTATAACAATTGATATAGGCAGTCATTCAGAAGAGGTTTTTAATGTTTAAAGTTCACTTTCCAGTCTTATTATCATAGAACAAGTATGCTTAAAAAAAATGTTCATACTGTCATTGGCTAAAAATGTTTCAGTTTTTATAAAACATTGTCATTCGGCAATAGTGCTTTGATTACCATGAAGTATAAAACACTTATTGATGTTTCTGTTTTTATAAAATACATACCCTATCATTACGATGAAATTTAAAAAACAGATAAATTTGTCCTAATACAGAAAAACACGAAAAGGCGCAATTTTGGTCTACGACGTAGATTTTTTATGAAAACATCGAGATAAAATCATGTCAAGTCAATCAATCAAGTGTTTCGTATTAATATGTAATTTAAGAACCAATCCCTGCAACTACAATTGCTTACACTTGGGTTTGCCGCTCCAATCGATATGTTTGCAGTGTGTCTTTCAACGCGAGTCCAGCAGAGCTGTAACACATTGAGCTTCGATTGCATGGATGGTCTCATGTTCAATAACATCATAGTCTACCTATTTACCATAGCACCATCCATTGATGTATGCGCATTGATGTTTGACGATGACAACACGACAATATTTGGTGATCGCATTATTTACTAGTTGGGTGCTGTTATGATGCAATCAATTTTTATATTACCTACTATCTTCTGTATTACCTTCCAATGACACCTGCATATGATCCGTGGATGTTTGGACTGTTTCTGGATGCTGTATACCCGATAGACCAGCTGCATAATCACTTTGGGTCGTTTTTTATTTTATTTTCGACGCTGTTGTAGCTCATGCATTTGCTGTGTCCAGGATTTTTTAGGTTTCTTGGATTCCTTTTAACACTAGCTTTCATGTTATTTGTGTTTTCTTTATTTCAAGCATATTTATGCTTCATATAACCTGATGGGCCAGCTACATAATCACTGCATCGTTTTTTCATTTTCTTTCAGAGCATATTTACGATTCACATGAGACATTTTAATTTTTTTTTTGTTATTTTATACCGATTTATACTTATATTCCAGTAAATATTTCTATTGTCTCACTTTGTCTCCTAGTAGTGCTCCTCAAGCTCTTCATAATGACACCCAAATCAACATCCTAGTTAAACGTATTTTCATGTTACCCTGATATATAAAGTTACACAATGTTGATTCACAACAATCACGTGCATGCACCTACACGAATCCGATGACATCATAGGCAAAACAAGTGCTGCACAGCAAACATGGACAGTCATGCTCTATCCGGTGTGGGTTCAACCATTGTTACTACATTATTAGTATCGTAGCTATTATTGATTGAAATCTGTACATGTTTTGTAACACAAGAAAATTTGGCTATCGCATACTTAACGAGCAAATAGACACATTCATGTCAATAATTATTTGCAAACATTTAAATCACAAACTCTCACATTGAGGTCTAAATCTAGTTAGGGTAAAGCAGGAATAAACTAACTTGCTGAGATTAGTGGAGACAGAAATATCCCTAGATTAAATTTGTTCCCAAAATGTTATCCAATAAGTGTGCTAGTGTTACCCATTTCCTTAAATAGGATCGAGATATGGATGATGTGGTCTGAAAAAGAAAATTAAAACCTTTGATGTGTGTATATGTGAATTACTGACGACAATTTGTTGTCAACGTATCTTAACAACCTTGAAGACTTGGTTTATTCTAACTGTGATATCTTTGAACTAATTAGCAGAAAATAAGAAGACAGAATACAGAATGTCTACTATTCTGAGCAGATTGTCAACTCAATGGAATAAAACATTGTGTGTGCAATTCACACATGGTAAAAGTGTAACTTCAGAAAAGTAACCTACGAGAAAATGAGATAAATATAGAGTATCAGGAGTAGGATAATTGTAAGGTTTATTTTTTTTATAATATTTGTACCATGTTTAAGTTATTTTACATTTTATTTACTATATATTACATTACATATTAGTCAGTCTCCATGTTTTGACTAGAGACCTAAAATTCAAATCACAACGATTCTAAAGAAGCTTCGCTGTCGTGACGCATTTTCATTTCATCGAGTTTCACATCACAACGATTCTAAAGAAGCTTCACTTGTTTCTTTGTCGTGACGCATTTTCGTTTCATCGAGTTTGAAATCGCAACGTTTCTAAAGAAGCTTCACTTGTTTCTTTGTCGTGGCGCATTTTCATTTCATCGAGTTTCAAATCACGATTCTAAAGAAGCTTCACTTGTTTCTTTGTCGTGACGCATTTTCGTTTCATCGAGTTTCAAATCGCAATGTTTCTAAAGAAGCTTCACTTGTTTCATTGTCGTGACGCATTTTCGTTTCATCGAGTTTCAAATCACGATTCTAAAGAAGCTTCACTTGTTTCTTTGTAGTGACGCATTTTCGTTTCATAGAGTATCAAATCACAACGATTCTAAAGAAGCCTCACTTGTTTCTTTGTCGTCGTGACGCATTTTCGTTTCATCGAGTTTCAAATCGCATCGTTTCTAAAGAAACTTCACTTGTTTCTTTGTCGTGACGCATTTTCGTTTCTTCGAGTTTCAAATCACAACGATTCTAAAGAAGCTTCACTTGTTTCTTTGTCGTGACGCATTTTCATTTCATTGAGTTTCAAATCACGATTCTAAAGAAGCTTCACTTGTTTCTTTGTCGTGACGCATTTTCATTTCATTGAGTTTCAAATCACGATTCTAAAGAAGCTTGACTTGTTTCTTTGTCGTGACGCATTTTCATTTCATCGAGTTTCAAATCACGATTCTAAAGAAGCTTCACTTGTTTCATTGTCGTGACGCATTTTCGTTTCATCGAGTTTCAAATCACAACGATTCTAAAGAAGCTTCACTTGTTCCTTTTAGTGACGCATTTTCGTTTCATAGAGTTTCAAATCACCACGATTCTAAAGAAGCTTCACTTGTTTCTTTGTCGTCGTGACGCATTTTCGTTTCACTGAGTTTCAAATCACAACGATTCTAAAGAAGTTTTACTTCAATAATGTAGCCTTTACATTTATAAATATAATCTTCTTAATCATTTTTATATTATAGAAAAAGCCTAAATTGTTTCTTTGTCGTGACGCATTTACATCATTTCGCATTTGCATCTACCTGACTCGAACATCGTAAAATTGAAATAATATTAGGAGTCAGACACTGTTGATAATCAAATTTATAATAAATTTTTCAGAGGTGCAAACTGAGAGTTAACGTACCTTTTTGCATAATATCATGTTTCTTAATTTGAAAATGAATTACCTCGTAATCTTCAAGTGGCTTCTAAAACAATTAAAATTGATATATTTCCTTACAAAATGGTTATATTAACCACATATTGGTTTGAAATTTGAGTATACACTTAATATTATGAAGTTGATTAATTGTAAATGTATGTTTAAAAATGTACAATGTTTGGTAAGGAACTTTAGACATAGTGACAGCCTGTCTCCATCCACTAATGGACATATGCCTCTCCGTGATGTCCATAATTACCACATCAGGTGGTTTGGTTTATCACAGTGCTTAGCTTCTCGTACAGGTGTGCTGCGATCCACCATTGTTCTGTGGTTACAAATATCACCCGATGAATGATGGGGAATCCTAATCAATATCCTGTTCTGTTAAAGGTCGTTAGTTGGTGATCAGCTCAATGCACCACAGTACCGACATTATACATAATCTCTGATAAAGACTATTATGAGCATGTCACATTGAAAATGTGGACATAATATTTTTCTAGCTAATAATTATAAATTATTCAAACTGATAAATTAACCCTTAAATAATCATGATGTAATTTTTAACATGTTAGGTGTTCTAAAAGCATTTTTCGAAAGAAAAAGTAATTGTCTCTAATATCTCTCATGAACATGATGTCTTTGACATGAGTATATGATCTGTGATAAGAGTATAACTTTTCCACTCGTTATAACATCATTGATAAATAATTTGAAAAGGAACTTTTAAAAATATAAAAACAAATTTTCCTATAATCAATATCGAACTTTATTGCAATAATTATACTTCATAAAGTAGATTGTTAGTGGAAATAATTTAAAATGAACCTTAATCGACACATTAATACCGACATGAGTCAATGTAGTTTTAAAACTCTTATTGCAAATACTATTTTATTATTTACAATTTATGATATATTAAAAAAAACTATTTTTCTTAATATAAAGTTATCATAAATAGTAAATAATAAAAATATAAACATTATTATTATTACATGTAATATAAATCATTATCAGTTAAGTATCCTAGATTAGATATACACTGTTTTGAATAAAAAACGGGCGGTTTTGATTTTGTCATATTATTAACAAAGTATTATTAAGAGATTGTATCAATTGTAATTGTTACTGGCAGGTATAGTGTATTCTGGCACATAAAAAAGAACGTTCTAAGTTTGAAATTTATTCTTTTTGAATGAAAATTCTCTTTCACTGACAAAAATGTATTTTTTGGCGGTAAATGAAATCCAACTCTTAATAAGTTCTTTTTCATTTGTGACGTTTTTTATTTTAACGAATAAATTTTAATTAAATCTCTGCTGTTTGCTGCATTAGTTCACTTCTGTTTGCTGTTCTCAGTATGGTTAAAAAAGCGATAAGAGCTAGTAAAATTATTGCGCTGCTTGAAGAAGGCTGTAGCCAGTGTTATGTGTCTCAGCAGTATAATGTGAGCCATTCCACCGTCCAAAGGACCTGATAACGATACCAAGAAACGGGCTCTGTCAGTAGAAGGCCCAGTTCTGGAAGAAAACGGTGCACTGAGCCACGGGACAGTCAAGCGCTACGAAATCGTCAAGTTACGTACGTGGATCTCAAACAAAACCTCGAGGACGTCAGAGGTACACGAGTAAGCCTATGGACAGTTAGAAGGAGACTTCAGGCCGTCAATATACGTAGCTATCGCCCAGCTCGGGGACCTACATTGCTCCGTGAGCATCGAGTTGCCCGATTGAGATTTGCTCAAAATTGTTTATCGTAGACTCAACAAGACTCGTATATCGATTAGTGGTGAGGATCGACGTCGGCGAGTCTTATGAAGACCTAGAGAACGCTTCGCAGAAGTGTGCTTTGAGGAAATCACCCCTTACGGTGGAGGCTCCATAATGTTTTGGGCTGTTATTAACTCAGATGACCGTACCGAGCTAGTTTTTATAGAAAATGGCACACTTAATGCACAAAGGTACATAACAGAAGTTCTTATTCCTCATGTCCAACCTGCATTAACAGCAGTTGGAGGCGAATCCATCTTTATGGATGACAATGCTCGCGTCCACCGCTCTAGAGACATTGATGCGTATATGCAGGAGGTCGGAATTCGTCGGTTAGACTGGCTAGCTAGAAGTCCTGACCTCAATCCGATAGAACACATATAGGATAATCTAATACGACGCATCAGAACCGTAAAACCAGCTCCAGAAAACATTCAGGTCCTTAAAAATGTGATCGTCGCTCAGGAAATTATAAAAAACGTTGTCGAAAGCATGCCTAGCAGATTAAGCACATTGATTTTAACTAGAGGAGGCCATACTTGTTACTAAATTTAGAAATTTTATGTTAAATTATTAAAAAATATTCAAAAGTAAACTTTAGCCATTTTTAATGTACCAGTATGAAAACGCTCGTCTGTGGACTTTACATCGTTTTTTTTATTTATTCGCATTTTTAAAGACTGAAGTAGGTAAAAACCAAATCTCAATAATAAATAACAATATTCTCATCATATCGCCATATAAAATGCATCAAATAATAATAAAATAACTCTATGCTTTATTCCTATAAGTGCCCGTTATTTTTGCAAAAGAGTATATATAAATTTTTATTCGATTTCAATTCCTTATTCTCATAATCTAACCTGGTGAAATTTATTTATTAGTTATTTTTATTTTGGTTTCTATTAAAGCAAACATTGTGTAATAAAACATATGTGTAATAAAACTGTAAACTTTCCGTGTCTGTATATTGAAAATATTTGCAAAATGAAATGATTGTGGGTTAAAAGATAAGTGATAGATTGCATTAAAATCATTTGCAAGTTCCTTTTGAACTATGAATCATTTTATTATGAAATAAATTACTTTTACTGGAAATAACAATCTATAAGTACTATTAATGTTTGGTGAAATTATCTTTTAAATTTAATTATGAATATCAGTAATATTTTGTTACATATTTATTTTTTATTTTGAGTGGGTTTATGATTTTTAAACTTTACAAAAGGTTTGTTTTATATTTTTTATTAATATTAAATAATCAAGTGAGTATCCAAATTTATTTTCTATTTTTTTTTGAGGATATTTGAAAACTAATATTTTTATTATTGTTGCAAATGTAAATACATACAAATTATCTAAAAAACTTCCATATAGTTATTAATTGTAAAATTAAAGTGTTGTGGCTGATTAAAGTGTTGTGACAAATTGTAACTGAAGATAATCCCATCCATTAAATAATTTATATGGGAAAAAATTACAGATATAGCATGTATAAACTCACAGATAGATGGGAGATGAGGACATTTGATCGGCTCTTTTGTTCTTGAAATGTCATTTTATTATATTTAGAAATGTTTTGGAACAGAAAAATTGATGTCACATTAAAATATTTTGGGATGGAAACAATGATGTTATATTATTACTAAAAATGTGGTACCTGTGCTGGTAACCTAAAACTGAATTAGGAACATTCTGAAATAAACCTATTTGAACTTATGTGCAAAAAATGCAGTTATCTGGAAAAAAATCAGTAGAGAAATATATCCTGGTTTCCTATTATGCACAACTTGATCCCTGTAGGGACCGGGAGTTTCAAGTCTCTAAAATCTATGATCATATTAAAAATAAAAATTCAGTTTTGTAATTTAATCAAAAACAAAATTGTAGAATATATTCTCATTTATATAATTATTCTCAACCATTAAAACAATAGACATATTTCTAAAAATTACTCTTCTTTAATTCTAATTAAATATACGAGTGTTTACACAACTTTGCCTTATCTTTTTCCAATCTTGAGTTTCTCAGACATTTTTCTATTTTTATAAAACTTTTTAATCCATCTTATTATTCACAATTAAATGAAACTAGGAGATTTGTATTATTTCTACTTTCTTTAAGTTCTTTACCACAACCTAGGTTTTGTTGTATTACGACATCTTCAGGTGGGCAATTATCAAACTTGTGAGGGAACATGTCTTGCTATCTCTGTTATTTCATACTTCAGTAAACATTGACTCAGACTAAACAGCTTGGTACTATTATTATTCAATTATACGAATCTATAAACATATCAAATAATTTGACCACTATTCGCAAATAGTGCCTCGCGCATCGTAAGATCTCTATTCGAAATGAAAAAAATTAATGTGAGGAGTTTTTGCAATATATTTATTATTACATATTAAAATATTCGGAATTTATTTTGGATTGTGATTATTTACTTTGTTTTGTCAAATGTCTAATATTGCGATTTGAATACCTTGAATTTGAGGACGACACGTACAGGAATTCGAGGAAGCGTTAGTATTCTATATACTTTGTGATGAAATTATAAAAAAATATGTTTTATGTTGCTACATGTGTGAAATAATGTTCAAAATTCAGACGATGTATGTTCGTGAATTATGAAGTGGGTTTCATGAACCTCTATCGGAAAGAAATGACGAAGTAAGTTTTTGTAAAATATATATTATTAAATATAAAAATGAACCACATTTATTGCGTATTGTGATTATTTACTTAGCTTTTCTTTTCGGTTTGCGTAACCAGTATTCAAATAAACATACACGTATTTGAGCATTTGTTTCCGAATTAATTAAATATATAACGTTACATATTTACAGAGGGGTAGAATTTTTATCGATATTTGGTATATAATTAGTTTTGTGATATGTAATAAAAAATATGTTTCTAACGAAAGAATTATAACTAAGTACGATATTTCTTGATTGCATAAAACCCACTGTGATCAAACACCAGTTTGTAATTAATTTTAAAATATTTTCACTTATCAGATGAATGTAATATTTTATTTCTCCTTTATATGTATTTTGAAGATTATGCATGTAAAAATGGAAGTATACAATTCGAGTTATACATACTTTTTGACCCAATTTTAAGATATATTAGGTATTTAGATTTGTATATGAAGAAAAAAAAATTTCCATGCTTATTGAATAATTTATAATTTTATTTTCACAAAATTTACATAACTTCTTTTTAATTTTCTACCAAATTCGTCAAAGAAAGTTGTGAAATAAAAAGATGATTAGTTTTACTGTAGCAATTTTTTTTTTCAATAATGTTTATGTATTTTTTTAGAACATTTGCACATAATTTGTACTCATATGACTTTAAACCTTTCTTTTGTAGATTTGAGTTTTTTTTACAAAATAATCTATTTTTCATCTGCCGAACTTAAAAATAAACTCGCCGATAATTCGGGCGAGTAAATGGCCTTTTCCAAATTTGACAATTTTTAAAATATATTTTTAAATGCTTATTATTTCATCATTCAGAAAATTTCATAACCCTTTTTAAAATGTATGGTTGCATATAGTTTTCATTAAAGTAATTTTCGCAATAAGTTGATAATTAAATTTTGGCGGTGTAGCGATTTTCATTGTTCGGAACCATCTGCGTTGATTCGCTAATTACCGCCCGGTTTGTAGTGGGGTTAATTGTAGGTAATCTTCAATGCCAAAGTTTCATTATAGTTACTAATCTCATGTTTTTTCCAAAATTACTTTTGAATGACAACCATTAATTCAAAGTTTCTTTGTAAACCGAACAATAATGAATCTTTGTTATTAGTATTACTAAAACCAAGTAAATATTAAAAGACTTAGCTTTTAACTTAGGGATTCTAATAAATTATGAAAATTTAAATCTCGTAATGCATTTTAATGATGGTTTTAATTTTTGATGGTAGAAACTTGTCAATTATCTGAAACATGGTAATTGTGCTAATTTTTTCTTTTGAGCGTTATTTCAAATGTAATTTTTTTTCAAATTGTATTTCATATCCTATATGAAACTCTTATTACCTCTCCAGCACATCTAGGAACCAATTTTTTTTCAGATTTAAGATGTGCGTTCACTCAATCGCCTTCTGCTGCATCAACTAAAGTAGCTTCCTCATTTTCGGATTCAGATTCTATGAGATATGTAGTTTCCCTTTGAAATCTCTAAATTACATTCAGATAAGACGGGCAATTCTTCACCTTTGAATTTTGTGATATCTTCGTCTTTGGAATCCACTTTACGTTTTACAGTTTTTGTTTTGCCTTTAAATATGTTTTTGCTTTTTACTCTGATCTTGCCTTATAGATTTCTTTTATATCATGTTTTAGGTGTATTTATTAAGATTTTAGTAGAACACTTTCTCCCTCTTCCTGACATTTTTTAAAATGCAACCTTGCGACGCAGTCTGATTTGATCTGGACTTCGGAATTAAAAAGAATCTGATAATAATTAGATTGGCAAAATTTGATAATAATTAGGTTGGCAACATCTGTAAGGCTATCATTGCATATTTTTTATTTGTAACTGGCAGATTGATAGTCATTATTCATTGCAGCAGATGGTATTTCAAGGCTATTGACATACAGTAAAAGGATTTCCTTTTAGAACATTGTGAAAAGCTGATTTGGGCCTTCCTTCATTAATAAACACGTTTTTGCATACACTGCTTAGTTTTATATCGTTTAGGCGTCTCCAGGATTAACCCTGTCAAGAAAAAAACTATAGAAGACTATTAGATAAGGGTTAAATCTCCTCTATCAAGGGATCAGAGACTCGAGTAAGATTAGAAATCAAAACTAAGAAATTAGTATTTTAACTGCAATTTGTTATTAGTCTATTAAAATACATATTAGGCTGAAGATATTAAAGTTTTCATATTTTAAAAAATGTGATAAATTCGAGATAAGGTGCCTATCCGAAATATAGGTGTTAATACATAACGAAAGAAAATTAAAGCCAGTAAACGACGGCTACTAGAGAAAGCACTAAAGTATTTCTTTCACTCAAAATGTTTAACGAACCCCGAATTTTTTAAGTATTCATAGTAATGAGGTTGTAGTATTTTGAGAAATTTAGTATTTTCCCTGTTTTTTTCGTTAAAATAATCGCCTACCGGTAATATAACCTTAAAATAAATTACAAATTAGTAACGTCAGATTTCAATATGTGGCCATATAATCCATATGATTGGATAAGATGGCTAGTTGACATCTTTTGTGACTAGTTATTTATAAAGGTTTTCTTTTCTATAAAAATTCGAACAAAATTCGTAGATTAATATATAATTTAAGTATTTTGTTCGTATTTTTATAGACAGCAATAAATTAATGTGATTCACTGCATGGTATGAAAACAAGCCCCTCTCGCTACTGGCAAATCAAAACTACACGCAAAGTAAAGGTTCCAAAAGAATATTAGGTCTTGGCTCTCTGATTCGTATGTGTCTAGTGCCACAACAATTTAGCATAGTTATAAAAAGAACCTTGTTTAGTGGCTATACTACAGACATCCTTACTGGCTGACCATCTTTTCTGCATATGTCCGATTAGATGGCTAATTGCTCAGTTTTATTATTTTGTATAGTTATGAAAGATCCCATTTTTCAAAGATCATTAAATGTTTAATGGAAAACGGAAGCATTAATATGTATGTTTAAGATCCAAACTGGCTTCCTAAAAACACTTTTCTATTAGAAAAAATATTTTTCTATTAGAAAAATATTTTTTCGTTACGGCGAAACACAAACATGTACGTTATTTAAAAAAAACTCAATTTTATAGAAATCGTTATAACATAAAGTTAGCATGTACTATATACTATCAATAATGGCATCTTAAAATAAAATTTATAGTAAATTTGTGGATTTGCCGTACCAAGTTAAAAGAGCAGTCATGTGTGTTTGCAAACATTCGGTACCGGATACAGGGGGTACCGGATATAGTTTCGCTTGGGTACAGGATAAATTCTTCGTTCAGATATAAGCAATATTCATTAACCGTTTTTGGTAGCAATATCTACACCTACATGGTGCATACCACTCTCGATCTAGTATTAAATTTGAGTCACTTTTGTGTCCTTAAAACACAAAAATCAAGTTGCACACAAAATATCAAGTTTGATATCGCCTATTTCATTATCATTTCCATTATCGATAATATGTATAACGATATATGAATATTGTTTATATCTGAACAGTCTTTAGGCCCTTATTATGAGGATTAAGCGTCAGCAGCTTCCATAATTACTTTTATAAAACCGAGATTATTTTTGGAAATAAATTGTCTATTAGGTTTTAAAAATAGTTTTTAAAATTATATAATTCATTAAAGAGTTTTTTGTTTATTTAAAAAATCGAAATTGCACCTTCTATAGAAATAAAAAGAAAAACTTGTTTCAATTCCGCAGCGTACATAGCTTTCATTTACTAGTACCGATATAAGAAAATGGAAAAAAACTCGCCATGGTTTTGGATATGAAAGTCCGCCATAACTATTAATCTTCTCAACTTGTAGTGACGTATATTGTAAAACATCTGTGCTATTAGCTTTTTATTTCTAATTTTGTAAAAACAGCGGTAGCTGTAAGTATAAGAGGTTAAATACAGTTTTAATGCATTATAACTTATATTAATAATTCCTATAATTAACTAAGACCACATTTTGTTTTGGAGTAACATGCTTTAGTATCGCGATTGTCAAATTAAAAATATACATTAAGTAGGCTACACATGTTAAACGGGCTGAATTTTATAAGTATTCAAATATTTAGACGTAAATAAAATACGTTTTGTTGTTATTAAAGTGTGTTGTTCCATATTTTCGTAACAGTGATATAGTTCGTTTAGTGCTTGTAAAATTGCAATAAATATTGTTTCAGGTCATCAACCGAAGATAGTTGATGATGGAGTCGCCTAGGAAATTTAACGATTGCTATTTTTATTACTATTCCACCTGTACTAAGGTTTGTGTCGAAGTAATTCTATTTTCAATTAACCTATAAGCTCCTTTTGCCACAACCGACAAATTCTATGCCTTAGAGTTTAACTTGCAACGAAACATTTATAATTGTCACACTTGGATCTAGAATATTATATTGCTTAATCTGTTTGTCAGCTGAAAGATCAGGCATGAAAATAAGTTATATATTTTTAGTATTGTTTACTATAGGGGCATTGATTGCCGCTCCTTTTATAAAATCAGTCGACATTAAGCCAGTTTACAAAAGCATTAGCGAGGATTTGAACTTTCGTTTTCAATATTTGTATACAAGCTGTATCATTTTCTACGACTTACAACTTAAAATCCTAACTTTTAATAAAAGATGTATACATTTCAGGAATGAGTTAATATTGTCGTTTATTAGTGATGTTGTGAGTACAGTGATGTTAGTTGTTATGTTAGTGAGTATTGTGAAAATGTTGATACAGTAATGTTTGAGGATTAAATATCTCTGGTTATGAAGTCACTATTTATAAAAATTTTTGATATGTAATAAAACTTGGCATTTTATGAATGGGTATCAAATGAAGAGATTGTTGGGAGACCTTAATAATGATTTTTATGAGTTAAAAAATTTTGAATTAAAAAAGATTGAAATAAGTCAATCATTAAAATGAGTGAATACATTTTTAGTTTGCCCGAGTGGTTATTACTGTGCGGTATTGGTTGTTTAGATTTGTTATATTTTTAATATAGCATTTGTCATATTTTAATTATTTGATAGTTGTTATACTTTACTATTTTTATACTTCACATTATAGCATTATTAAATTGTTACTATAATTTATATTTTACATAATTAACAATATGTTAAAGTTTAGGGTCTTAAAAGATGATTTAAGCTTTAAATCTGTTTATCTTAAAATTATATAAGAATACTCTAAATGTGTCACACTTTCTGTGATTGAAAATGTTTTTTATGAAATATTTATTTTCACTATTACAATTTATGGTATACATACATTGATCCATTATACTTGCGAATAAATAATATTACTAAGAAGATTCTAAAATTTGAAAGAGTTGTTATCTAATTAAGGTCATTAAATGGCTAAGGAAAATTTGAAGAGTAATGCAATGTTCTATTTGACATTGATTACCTAATATAACAGTGAGGTAGCTACGAATGTATACGTGTACACCTACAGTTACTGCATTTATTTCAATAATATTTAGTTATTTAGATTGCAGACAGCAGATACTTTTACTAAAACATCATTATTGTTTGTAACATAATAGGCACCGATAACAGCACTATTGAAAGTACAGAATCTATGAAGATTTATTGTGGCATGCAACTATCTAAATTGCGCTATCTTTATTAAAATCATTGTACTTGATTCTGATATAACCCTTAAGATAATTTATTTTTAAAGTTTGAATTAATCTAGTATTTATGTTGAGAGAAAGTGTTAGTACAAAATGACAATTGTGTTTCCACAGAGAAATATTTTGTCCCATATTTTCTTAGGGGGAATGCTAAAATATATTTATTTCTAGGAGTCAGTGATTGTCCACTAATGTTCTCAGGAGACTCGTGTGAATAAATCCTCTCAAGAGATGAACCGGTCATCCTTGGTTGTAAGGCTATTTTTCATATCCAATATCAGAAAATATGTAATGGCTTTTAATAAATAAGTGGTGTTAGGTTGGTTGTTATTTTGATAAACACAAACACCAGTTGATTAAGTTACTTTGATTTCAACTTCAGTCTACAATGGTTCAACCTTATATACCTGAAAGCTACAAAGAATTGACAATTATATACAGCAATATTTATATATGATAACTAAATTCTAGAATATATTAATAGAACAATCCAGAACGTCACACTCACATTACATTGGAGTGCTTTATTTTGAAGTACAAGAACAAATTAAAACATTTATTTGTATTGCTTAGATGTTTATTCATTTTATTTTTGCCGGTGTGTTAATTTGAGTTTGTAAAAATATTGTAATAATCGACAACATTTTTGTGAACTTTGCTATTTAGATGCCACAAACTTAGAAGCTGCGTATAAACAGAATGTTCAAAAGTGTTAAACATTCATTTATGCATAAATAACATTCTAAATACTGGTAAAACTTCACCAAAGTTACAGCTGCTGTGCTCTTAGTTAACTCAAATTATTTAACAGTTTTATAGTTTTAATATCATAACTATTAATATTCTACTAAAATATTATTCAAAAATGAAGTATAGTTACTGTTGAAAATCAATTTTTTAATATAATGCAATGACGATTGACATTTTGATACTATATTGACTTGAACCCTTCAATAATGATGTGTTGTATGATCCCATCCATAATAAAATTAATAGTTGGGTTAGTTATAGATAATGTAAATGTTGTTTTTAGAGGATTTTGTGTATCTGAAAATGATTGATTTAAGTATACTACCTATAAGCTATTATATGATTATAGTTACGTGTTCATGAGTGCATTTAAAAAGTGTAAAGATTGTTTATTACAGTTCACATTTTTGCTTCATTAAATTTTGGTAGGAAACAAAAAGGATTTGAATTGAAACAAAGTGAAATTGGAGGCATGATCCAATCTGACAACCCTATTTAAGAAATTGTGAAATACTTTAAATTAGATGATTATTTTTACTTAATTTTAACATAACTGTAATTACTTGCCCTCAATTATGACAGTTATATTAGCATTTCATTTAACTAACGATTGTGAATGCCCTTGCGTGAAAACATTTTAATATTTAAAATATAATGTTTATTTAAGCTTTTATATTCTCTGTCACTATTGGACAGAAGTTTATTGGCAGCTAAATTCATTTTTATCCAATTGTTTATTTAGAATTGTGACACTAATGAAATTATATTCAAGTCTTGCGGTTTGATTGTTCAAATTAAGTGATATTAACGTGTTGTTTTGAAATTATTTCTCTGCAGGGGGACAACTGCATTTTCCGCCATGAACCAGCTGCGTTGGGATGCGAAACTATGTGTACTCATTGGCAGCAAGGCAAATGTTTAGATCAGAGGTGTAAATTTAGACATATGGAATTGAGGGTATGTAATATTAGAGGAAAAATAACAGAGATAAATATTGTTTAGTCAATAAAGATTTATAAAATTGTTTATGAAAACTTTAAGTTTTTCATAATATGTATTAATACATTCCCAAAGATTATAAAAAATAAATTTTTCATTTATAAAGAAAATTTTTTTAAATGTGTATAATTAATCATTACAATGGCTCAAATATGATAACTTAACTTTCACCATTAAATGGGGAGTGGTGCATATTCATCTTCATAGTTGCTCTTTTATTTTCATGACTCGGCTTTCTTGGTTTTTCCTCACTTTTTAAACATGTCTCTTGTGCTCAGTCTTTAGTGAAGCCATTCAATGTGCTATAAAATTTTCATAAAACATAAATAAGCCTCACAATTTTATATCTATTTGCACGAAAGGAGAATGTCTAGAATACATATATGTTTAGGTCTGCGCCGATAAAGATGAATGTATTATCATAAAATAGAAGTAACTGTCAAGAATATAATACACAAATACTTTGATGACCTATAATTAATCGGTGTAGTTACTCCACTATGTTTTGGTGTCCACACTGTCATTTGGTGTCTCTAAAATAAAAACAAAATTTAAAGAAAATAAAATTCATTGATAATGTTAACATTATTTATACTTTATTTTTTCTCAAAGTAATATACCTGGGTAACACATTGTTACTGATGCATGCGTATATGTAAACTAGTTTAAGCCTCACAGTTATTAGTCACCTCTTAGAGAATATTTAGTTATCGGATTAGATATTGAACATCTTTAAATTTTATCGAGTGTCTCCTTATTTGAAAGACATTCAAGCTATAATTGATACAGTGGAGCATTGTCCCTTTTAAAACATGTGGTAATTGAGTTAGAAAAATAACAAATCGTTGAGTTAACTGGGTTATCAAGTACAGCGGGTTCAGATCGGAAAATAACAGCCAAAGTAATTAGGTTGGAATAGAAATAGAGATCCAAAAACAGGCCAGTCCGTAAAAAGAAAATAAAAACACAGTAACAGTTCTTTTTATGTTAGTAAAATAATGATGTAAAATTAATGTTTTAAACATTATTTATTGCGACAATTTATAAAATTAATCTAGGAATTATATGGCTTAATAATATTATGGGTGAAATACAATGAGTTTTGTAAATAGTCATCAATTAATTGAACATATATTTGTACCAACCAATTTTTAACTGTCAAATTGGTTTGTAGAATGGAGTATGGATGCGTCCGTATATGTTTGTGTAATTGAAATTATTGCATTATACTTGTTACGAGCGTATACGAACTACTATATATGTTTTGCATTTACGAACTATTATATATGTTTTGCATTTACGAACTATTATTAAAAATAATTTGTCTTCATAAAAAACACAAGATTTCATATTTGTCTGATTGACGATTTAGATAAAACTTTTAAGGCACTTGTTTGCATTTACAAACTATTATGAAAAATAATTTGCTTTTTCATAAAAAACACAATATTTCATATTTGCCTAATTGATGATTTAGATAAAACTTTTAAGGCGCTTGTTTGCATTTACAAACTATTATGAAAAATAATTTGCTTTTCATAAAAAACATGACATTTCATATTTGTCTGATTGACGATTTAGATAAAACTTTTAAGGCACTTGCTTTTTTAATTTTTTGTGCCTTTTTGTGGCTTTTGCCATCTCTTTTATTTATTGACATGAATACCTGCTAATCAGTCATAAGGAGGACCTAGCCATTCTTGACGACTATAATAGTTTCTTTTCCTAATTCAAAATGTTGATAGCATTTTTCATAATATAAACTTCATGTATTTGACATTTTTCTATTGTATCAATCAATATAACTATATTGATGAGTCACTGTCTGTGGTAAAATAGATTTATTATAATTAGGCTATTCAATGTTTTTATCCCCAGCAAGCTTTCAGTCTGGACTTACTATGACTTTCCTTCTTCTCTTCCTTGTATATGCTATTATATTTTAGGTGTTCTCTTTTACTTGTTTGAGAAGTATGATACATGTTATATATACTGGGTGACATTTTGATGAGTGACAGAATTTCAAAGAGTGATTAAGAAACAGTAATTAGATCATACAATGAAAAAAAATGTTGTTTTTTCACTACATTATTTAGTTGCCGATTCTAAATTGCTCCTTAAAATTCCGTCACCGATCAAAAGGTAACTTAGTATTTATTAATAATCATGCATACGGTGAAATCTTAATTCTAATATAGATGAAAAAGAATTTTACTTTCTGCGCAAGTCAAGGTTGTCTCTGAAGTTTTTATCATAACTGAATATAGAAACAAGATTTAAGTTGAAATATAAAACGTTTTTTTAAATAAAGATTTCGATAAAAGGGATTATTTGTATATAAGGATACTATGTGAATTAAAAATACTCTTTTCTAATGACATGCCAGTTCCTCTAATTTTGTAACGGTCAATTTTTTCGAGAACCTCTCATAGTTCCTTCCTAAGATTTCGTAAAAAGCCCTCGTTGGTGAATTTCATATCAGTTCTATGGCCTGTTTCTAAAAAGTATAATCAATTATTCTTTCTAAAGTGACCTCAATGATTTGTTTTTTTTCTATTGTTTTGTCAGGTATTATAATGCAAAATGGTAAAAAGCTGTTAATTTTACAGCTGTACTTTTTGTTGGGCATAGTCATTGAAACTTTAATCCCTTTAAATTGTTTTCATCTGTGCAAATTTCAGCCTACCATTAGGAGCTTTATTGTAACAAGGATTTTTATTAAAGTCATGGCAATAGTAATAATAGTCGTACACCTTAGAATAGTTGTACACCTCAGGAATACCATCTAACATTTGAAACAAGAAATTCTAGCAAGAAAAATTATAATGAAATTTAGGATGGAAGAGATTGCTCCCAAAATTAACTGAAAAGTAAAAAATAAACGTCTTTTTCATTGATCATAGCATCTGTTTGGACCACTCATGTAGTAAATGTAGATGTCAGAACAGGGAGGAAATGAAGATGAAGGGAATTTTTAGGGGTGAAAAGATTCCATAGCAATCATTAGGTAATTGAAGTTGTGCAGAGCTGTATTTATATGTATTTACTGCTGTAAAACTTTCTTTTAGCAGGTATAATTTTCTTTCGAATTTCGAAGTAATTCTCTGCTCTGCGATGACACCTGCTTAATGAGAAGTATTAGATAATGTTACAAATATTTGTACAGTTACAAACATTAATTCATTAATGCATAAAACTCAAGTAATATTGTCAGTATTGGGTTTGCATCAATATTGCCGGTAAGAATTAATCAAGTCTCTGGTGATACATTCAACTGAGGTTGTTGTCATTAGTCTTTTTTGAATATATTTTTCTGGATTTTAGTTTTACAGCTTTCACCTATGATGACATATAAATATGACAAATTCGTAGATAGGTGAATGTTAAGAGGTGATATAATAAAATGATTAAATGTGTAGCTAAACAATTTCATAAAATGATGTCATTGGAAGTGTAAGTGTTATTTATTGTATATCGACTAGTACAATACATAGATATGTCCAAATTGATTCCAATTTTTTTTTATATGTTAATGATTCCTTCAAACGCAGCTTGACATTTAATAGCACTGATTTAAAATTTTCATTTACAGAAAAATCGTAAACAAATCCCATGCTACTGGGAGAATCAGCCTGGTGGCTGTCGTAAGAAACATTGTCCATTTCAGCATAAGAATCCAGAGGCTCGAACAGACGGTATAGCACCATCTCAACCTCAGTCTCCTCAGGTAAGTTAAATTTTAAAACTCACTTTATTTAATTTCACTTGTATATCATTGATAACATATATTGTTATTCTTACAAGATGAAACCAACCAAATCTGTGATTTTGTGAATGACAGATTTGGTTGGTTTCTTTTTATATATGTTGTAGGGTCGGTTCTCCATAGTACTTAAAGGATTTTACGTGACATTTTCTATTTTGTGACAAAATCTAGTCAATGTTCATCAGCAAATTATATACTATTAGTTTGCAAGCACTAGCACCAAGCTGCCGTGGTGTAATTTGCTATGCATTGGCTTATAATGCAGCAGGTCCAGATTCATTCACACTCGATAGTTTTTTTTGCAATTAATATTAAAATGTTATTGTTATAACGTATTATTATAATTATTCAAATGAATTATGTTTGCAGTAAATATGAATACTATTTCTATTATTATAATTTTTTCTATAATTTTGTGTTAAACAATTATTTTCTGAATATAACTGTTTAAAACATTTTCTTTTATCCTACTTTTACAATATTTAAAATTTATGTATTTCAAATAACTAAATATTTTGTACCGCTGCTAAAGGTTGAAAAACAATTTATGTCCTTTGAAACTGAATTCACTTTTTGTTAAACCACAAAAGACAATTACAGCTTGGTTATGAATGAAGCTTTTGTAACATTTATTTCTTTGTCCCAATCAAAACTACAAATAATTAATGAGGAAACTACTATTGATAAAAGTTTACAGACGTTAATAAAATATAATTATGAGGAATGGCCAAATGAAAACAATGAAGCAGAAATATAAAAAATACAAGTCTAATACGGTAGTTGACTCATTCTAATAAATTTTGATATTTTTTGTACAATATTGTGAAATATAAGTTAATTAAAAACCAGTCTTGAAAAAAATTCAAGAATTGATTGAAAAATAAGCCAGTTGTAGGCTTCTAAATTTGAAGATACGGATAGAGCTGGGGGTATCCCTGTCTCTTTTCCTCTCGTAGAATATAATATGTAATATTAAAAATGACCTCACAACACAGTATTGCCGTCCTTCTCTAAAGGTTGAATTTAAACTTTTATAACTCGGTCAATTATTAAGATTTTTAAAAAATTTTTTCACTCTTCATCAGCTTGTACCTTGAAATTATGATTAATGAAATAAAAAAAATTTAGTCAAATACCCAATTCTATTATTCCAGCAAAGAGAAATATTGTAAAAGTATTCAGAAATACAAGTCTATTTGTTTCAATATTACTATGAAAAGAAATATCACAGTCATAGATAATTGATCACAGTATTCAAAAATATAAGTATATTTATTCTATTATCACTATGGAAAGAAATGTTATAACAGTCTTCAGAAATACCAGTCTAAGTGTTCCATGATACTACGGACAGAAATGTTAGGACAGTTTTCGAATCAAATTGTTCCGTTATCACTACGGAAAGGAATGTCACAATAGACCACTCGTACATAGCAATCTTCTTATCAAAATTTTAAGACATTTGTTTTGATATAGCTTATAGGAATCCTAGTGAAATAATTCATTACGACAGTATTTTTACTACATTTCCACTTCATATTTTTTGTGGCAAAATTGAGAAAACAATTTGTTCAATCGGACAATTTGTCTGATCGTCGTCTCCCTCAGCTCGAAAGAAAATCAGTATGGAATAAACGCGATTCAAATTTCATCCACATATTTTATTGTTATTCACTTATAATTAATTTACCTCCTTTAGAGGGGGTCCATAAGAGGGTTCTTCTTCACTATTGTCAGTTTTTTGAGCTGCAGTTGCTCCTTTACGAGGTACTCTTTGATTTCATTTCATTTCGGAGAATGATTAAATTTTCTTCAGATTTTCTTTAAATTTTCTTTTTTATTTCAGAATTGTTAGCACTTCGGAGAGCTTAATCCTGGTTTAATTAACAGGCTTTATGGTCGAGTAGAGTTTTATTTTTCTTTTCAAAAGTCTGTCTGATTATAGGTTTGTCACATTTTTCATGTCTTTGATGTAAGGCTTATGCCTTATATAAAAGTCTTGCATCAAAAAAGGTGCATATAGAATATTTCAATTTGATTAATATTCAGTTCTGTTAGAAGCAGTAAACTTTTACATAAATCAAGGTACAAAATAGTGAATATATCTCTCGGATCTGTGTTAGGTTCACCTGTTTATCTGCAAAAATAGCTATAATAGCATGAGAACAGATCATCATTTGGTAAAATTAATATGAACATTGTAGCAGACTCTGCCAGCGGGTCCCCAGCCAGCAGCCCCGCGTGAAACTGGTGAGGGTTCTCCCATCGTGCTGCCCCATGAGCTTATTTGGCAGCAGCAGCAACGTCAAGGTACAATTCTATCAATTTTATTTGTGTGGTAGGAATTGTCTGCATATATGAAAGTGTATTATACTGTATTATACTTAATGAAAATGTCCAATTTTACATATATCTGTAATTATTTCCGAAGGATTTTAAAAAATTATTCTGTTATTGTATGGGGATGAGTGTCGAACATAAAAGTACACTGAGATGGAGAAAAAAGATTCTTGAAAATACTAAATTTCTGTGATCTTGAAGCCATGTGATACATATTACAATGATACAACTTATAAAAAACCCTACACATTAGTTTGAAGTGGTCTACAATCAAAATTGTGCCAAAAAATTTCTTAAAAGAACTTTCATCAATATAAAGTAACATAATCTGTTTGTTTTCATTCATGTTTGTTAACTTTCATTAATAGCTGTATCGTGACATATTCATGTTTGTTAACTTTCATTAATAGCTGTTTCGGGAAATATATTCTTGTCATGATGTTATGATCGTTCTACATCTTTCCAAGTGTATTGATTATTTTTGTAGGATCAATTCACAAAGTCATTTAACGTAATATTAACAAAATTGAAAATGATTTAAAGTAGTATATTGAAAATTTAAAATAATTGAAATTTGCTCTTTGCTATGTTTGCTAATTTATTATATTCAGACTTTGCTGAAAAGAAGTTTACCAGGGCAATGAGTACTATGTATGTATGTTTATTAAATATGCATCTGGCATTGCACTCATTTTGATTTCTATATCACCTCACCTCACCTCACCTTCTGGAATTTGTGGATAATGAGATCAGTAGTGTTGGTTGTGATTGACAAATAGTTAAGTAATTCACAAATATATTTCAAGATCATTGGGATGACAAAGGATAGTGAGACTGTTTGACCTCCCTTGAAAAAAGTACAGAAGCCTCTCATTACCAATATCCAACACGCTCGACACACTGAGGAGGAAAGATTTGATACTTTGTCTCTTCTCCCCTTTCCTTTAGTGTACAACGAGGCGAAGTTGAGTCTCTTCCTTCTGTTCACATGCAGCAGGATTGTTAAGTAAAGAGTTTGAATGAAAACACCAAAATATTTGAACATATTTTAGATTAATTTTTAAATAGAGTAATTTATCAAGTCAAAACTAGCGTGACCCGTGAGAAGTCTTCGCATTATTTATTCCATTATGAAGCTCAGATGACAGATCAAACAAATATTTTACTAAAATTGACATATAGAGGCGCAAGTATCAAAAGCATTGAGCTAAAGCGCCACTTTATTTATATGTGAGTGGATTTGAAATTAAACAAAAATTTTACCGACCATCAATCATATTGACGTTGAGCCGTTAGATGGCAGCATTGCTGTTTTGTGTATATAATTTTAATAATTAATTAATTTGCAAAAACAATAGCAATAATAAATTTTTTAGTTGTGGATGCCGGTAGAGCAAGCAATTATCTATAAAATGATATATAATTTATGTGGATTAGTTGTGAGGTTTTTTCTAAAAAGAGAGTGTAACATCTTAACCTTAGCGTATTAATATATATGATGATAAAATTTTGAATTGTCATAATTACCACACTTAGATTTTCAATTTTGATAAGAATACAAATTAATTTCAAAATTTTTTAAATTAATTTTTAAATAGAGTGTTTTATCAAGTCAAAATAAAATGTTGAATTCTCATAATTACCACATTTAGATTTTCAATTTTGATTTATTAAAATATTAACCATCCGATTGTGTGCTTTTTAAAAATTAGTTTTGCAAATATTTTCCTGAAGAGAATTTAGAGGGCTTATGGATTCTGTTGAGAAGCGAGTGAAGCAACCCACAATATTTGCACATTAATGGGCGAATATGTCTCTCCTATGGTACAGCTATGTATTGGTTCCAAAGATTCAAAGAAGGAAATTTTAATCTCTGTGATTATCCAGGGAAACCGCTTGCATTAAATTTAGGTAAATTTCTATGATAATCTGTATCTGGAGCAACTTCCTAGATTAAATTTCGAAAAATTGGAACAGTTTATTGCAACAGAAACCATGTTAAGTTTGAATTATCTGGTAGAGCTGCTTTCTGGCTTTCATACTGCAGTGTAAAAACAACTTCATGTTTTGGAAAGTGGAAATATTCTCTTTAAGCTACCACATGAGTTATCAATCATGAACTAAGGACTCATTTCAAAATTTTTATAAACTGTGTTGAACTTGGCAGAGAATGGTTTTTTAATGATTTAATCCAATACACCTGCAAAATTAAGAGAGTTTTGTTGATTGCAATGGACATCTTTACTTCATAATTTTATTTAATAGGCAATAAATGTATTCTAATAGTGATAATAGAGATTAGTATTTTACCCTTTTCCTTTAAGGGACAACAAGTAGGATCCAAGGAGCAGGTGACATCTCTTCATTTCCCATGTTGGTCCTGCAGAAGGTATCCATGGTTCTTTCCTGGCCATAATATATTGCATCACCCCGAGAGTTCTGTCAATGTTTTTCACTTTTGTCACCTTAATCCACTACTAGGGTTGCTTTTGTTAGTCATAGATTCTCTTCTCAATGTTCCAACCCAGAATCTATTTAAGAATATGGATGTCCAACCTAGTTCATCTTATTAACATTTTGTTGTATCGCATAACAAGTCTTCGTTAGGTAGTGTCGTGTGCCAGAAGTAGTTAATGTTCTTAGAAGATCTCAATTAAACAGCGTTAAGGAAATTGTCACATTCTGTTATGACTTGGATTTTTTTCATATTTATTCATAGTCTTAATCCTCACTTATAGCTCATATTAGCTATTTATTTAATTGAAATTTGATCGATATAAAATTGATCGATATAATGTTATTACAAATGGTTCTTTTTCAATTTCAGCATGGAGTTTATATGCTGTGTAAATTAGTGTGCTGCCAAACTTTTTAAAGTGTTATTTGTTTTGGAGTCATTGTTCTTTGAAGTCTCACAATTTGGTTGTAGCAATTTTATGCCTTAGCGCAACATACTGTATTTAAGTTCTTAGAGAGCTTCTAAAAAGAGCCCAGAGGTGGGCAATGTGCCTTTACACATAAAATTCCTTTATTCCTCTAATTGTTGTCAAAGAGTTATTCTTTGACATAAATTTCTTTTGGACCTTATTTTGCGGTCTGATATCTAGGTCATGCTTTTTTTCGAGGTGTATAAAACTAATTTCATTTGGGGTTGTGAATTTGCAGCCACCTAGAAACATTTAAAATTGTCTTCATACTTTTTAAATTAGCTTTTGTCCATTTAAGAGTTTGTAGTTGTGCGCTATTAGAATAATAAAATACTTTTTTTAGAACTGTATTTCGGCTCCCAGCGACCGTCTAATGTTTCAAAAGTTGTTCCAGACTCGGCCATCCTTGGAGTTCTGCCAGCGACGGGTGACATGCTGGGACACCCAGCGGCGGGCCAGAGGCGCGTGATGGCACCGCACGCACTCCACGATGCGCCCGCACCCGCTGCTTATGCTGCGCTCCCTGTAGATTCACTCGTCGTCAACTTTGAAGAAGGTATGAGGCTCTACTGAGACAGCGTGTTCGAGTGCCGCCGCCGTGAGGCCCTCATGCTCTGGTACCGGCGCGGCAATCGGATGTGAAGCAAGCAAAATTATAAAGTCACTATAATGTTTACCCATTGCGTTTGAATGCAAGTTCTACGTGATGTGATTTGGTAGATGTGGCAAATGGTCTCTACCATACTATTATTCAATTGTTTGCTCTGCTACATATTTTCTAATACCCAATGTTCTAACGTGATGCGTTTACCTGAAAGTTATTCTAGTATCCATCTGTTGGGTCGTATTGTGAGTCACGTCCTATACACTAAAGTATGTCGGAATGGATACCATTTTTTTTTCATTCTTATTTCTAAAATATGTTTCCTTGCTCTGTTTTAAAATACCTGATAATTAAAATTTCAATGATATTTTGTTAGATTACCACACACAACAAACATGCTAGAGATTTGATACCATTATTATACTTATTACATTTTTATAATACAATACGATATAAAATAGTCACTGACTATCATAAGATTAGAACTTCTATTCTCCATGTGCGGATTAACCAATCGGTGGATTAACCTTGCATGATAATATATTTTCATGCATTTTTAATCTAAATTGGAAAGAGTTGAAAGATAGTTATTGTTATGTGGCCGTTGTAAAAAAAACTTATCTTTATAACTGCTTCCGGATTGGAAATATAGTCATGCGATGCAGCAGCACAATTGTGGCGAATAGTGTTTCGTATGTAATTGCCTAGAATTATACATATTAAGCAATTTAAAAGTGTGAAACAATCGCATACAAAATATATTTGCATTGCTGTATCGCATAATCAAATTGCATTACAAAGTCGACTATCTGAAAGCAGTGATAGAAAGTCTTAAACAGTGACGTGTGTAAATAGAAAGTTCTAAACAGTGACGTGGTATTGCTATTTTGTTTAGATTCCAAATAATTGACATTCTACTGTATTGGATCGTGGCTCACATGCTGACGCAACACGTTGAAAAATTGTTATCATCATCTTTACGATGTATTTACATGCTCTGTCACGAGTTTTTAAATGTTAGGCATTACAACTTGCTTGCAAGCTGTAAGTTACTAATGAAAAAAAAAAATTGTACTGAACTATATTTGAAAGATTGTTATTTCAATTGATTTAGCCCTGTTGTAAGTTTCATAGCAACTACAAAGTTATGCATGTCTCGACACATGCAAATTTTAATTTTAATTCTACGAAATTTTTAGCAAACGTCATTGAAGTTATTATTTATTCCACTAAATTATTTGCTGAATTGCTATATAATTGCAACGTAAAGACACTGCTACGTATTTTTATTATGTGTAATGGAGTATAATAGTATAATGTTTCAGGAGCGTCTGTGAAGATTTAATCTTTCTGTGATTAAGGCTTCAGTGATTCTATAATTTCACTTTTGTATGGCAAATTTTTGGTAATGGCTCGTAAAAAATTAATGATGGTAGCACTAAACAAAGTCCAAGTTTATTGTGGCTTTGATATCATCGAAATTTTAGCATGCAGGACAGGAGAAAAAGGGAAATTATCGTTCAGACTCTACTATATAAATGCTAATAGGATCTTCTTTATGTTGTAAGTAATAAATTATATGTACAAAAACAATTGCTTTTTTTACTTTACTGACAGACGCTCCGAAAACAAACATTGGTCACTTTGGTAAATTAATATTATTAATAAAGAATAGAAGTTTCAAGAAAATATACGTCTGTCAAGCTATTATATGAAGTTAGTATTTATCGTAAATATTAATAAAGTACTGATTTTTTTTTATTTTGATTAATGGAATAATAGGTAGGTTATAAAAATGACTGGCATTTCTGGGATTGTCGTGGCGTTTACCAATGTTGAGCATGATTGGTATACGCTCACTTGTAAGTCGGTGCGTGGGTTGATCTTGTTTGGGAAATATATTTCTGCTTTGCCAGAAAAATAGAGGACAATAAAGTTTTGTTGATTCTAAGGAGGTAAAGAAAATAGAGATTTTCATTGTTGAAACCATAATGATGGATAGAATTGTGGTGATAGGGAAGGTAGTAAATTTTTAATAGATTGCACATTTGGAGATTAGTATTGTAAAAAAAATTCTTCAAATAAATTTTGCCCTTTTCACACGAGGCTAATTTTTATACATCCTTACATGAGATTGAAGGAAACATTTTTTATCAGAAACAAATTGTGGAGGCATAGAAGACAACTAAAATGTATCATGATAATGAAAACAAAACATTTGTCAGCGGTCCTACATTTCATAACGTTGGAATGATTTAGGCTGCAGAACTTATACTCAAAGTCTAGAATTAGACTTTGGGGAATGAATGTGTCAAATTTGGTAATTTTTTAAATGTCGCATGTAGAACAAAATATAGTAAAAAAAAGTCAAATTACGTGTTTCCATTATAATGTATGAATTATTTAAACATCCGTATGTATTAAAGAAAAGTGGATTATTTAATTTTAATATTTCGTTTTCCTCACAATAACTAATAGAAATTGGATGGGAATAGAAAAAGCAGTTTATATAAGTAATCTTGAACATCCAGAATGTGACTAGAATACCGTTGGTAATCAAAAAATTAATATTATAAATAAATAGTAGGCATCGATAAAATACAGACACTTTCAGAGTTGCCAGTTAAAGTTTTATATGAAGCGACGTTCGTTTGGTAACACTATTAATGAATAACATTGTTATAGTGAAGATAATATATAGGCTTTTACAAATAACTAAATAAAGAGTTGTATCCTCACCAAACTTATATATGTATAAATGCATATTTATTACTAAATTCATACATAGTATAATATACTACATTCTGTATGAAAATATATGAGTTTTTGTATTGCAACTCGTATGTAAGTTTTAAATTAATTATGAATAGATAGTTTACATTATCATAGTAATATCGATAGATGGCGCCGGTTGTAACAGACCATATACTGAAGATTGAAAAAAAAATCTGTGCATACTTGTATTGAATTTATAAAACTTATGTTTTTATTAGTTAGATTGTTTTATTTAAGTGTCGTTGGACAGGAGTTTATGAGAAATATTTTTGATTCACAAGGTTGTAGTGACTTCATTATAATTTTCCTATATGCTTTTGTTCTCATTGCATCATTGCAATTTAGACTTGGATATGCGATTATCTTTTTGAAGTTTTCTCATATTGTGCCCAGTTTTAATATTGTTTACCGAAGTAAACTTACATTTTTTCATTATTTGCATATTCTAAAGGTCATTCAATAATAACCATTATGAAGCTTTTGATTTAACATATTTTTGTATGTAAGACATATAATTTCTGAAATATGAAAGTGCGCAAATTTTTCTGTTTAAATGAAAACATGTGACAAGCAATTTTGATTTTTGGCAAACAATAATAGTTACGACGCAATGATTCAAGCAATGAATCAACAAGCATAATTGATTAAATGGCAGCTAGTCACTGCTTCTGTACGACACAAAAATAAACATTTAATGTTACCATATACATTTATACCAAGGTAACATTATTAGGGCAAAATACATTTACGTTACAAAGTACACGCATATATTTTTGAAATGGCATATAAAGTGTGGGGTCTCAATTCGGAGACGAGAGATTTTTTGCGTTTAGTTTGTCTGTATTATTTCATTTGTTTTGTCTTCCAACGTGGAGCGTGTTGTTTTAATGATTTAAATAATATTTTGGTTTTTGAGCCTTTGTTTTGTTCACGAGCAGCCTTATGGAAATGCATGATGCTCAATATTAGTCACTAGTTGTTAGAGATGGCGTACGAATGCCAACGTCTATGGTACGCTTTATACTTTATTGTATTTGATTTGTTGATTTTTTTGTCTATGTGTCATCACAGGATTTAAGTGCTTTATTTAGTTTTTTTTGTTCGTTTTCATGTAATTTTTAAAGAGAAGAGTCGTTTTCCGTTTTTTTGGTCTTTTTCTTTAAAGCTATATAGGGTTTTTATTTTGACTTTTATATTGTAGGTATTAACTATGTATGTAAGTTTAAGGCCTCTAAATGCTGATTATGTTATAGAAAGGTATTATAATTAATTAAAATATAATAAATGAATATTATATAATTGTCAGCAATATCATAATAAATATGTTAGTTTAATTTTAAGGGGTTTTGTGTTATGTTTTAACTTTTTTTTTGTCAATATTTAGTTCTTTTTTAAATGATTATTGTTGAAATGCGGGTGATTGAATTTTTGGTTTTCTTTTTTTATAAGTATTTCGGTTGATTGTTACATATTGTGAAAAGTATTTCTTCTTTCTTTTTCCTTTGTTTGTTTAGGTGATGTAGTTTGATGCCAAATGTCATTGGGTGGAATAACGAAATTTTTTATTAAATCAAACCAATAAAGGATGCTTGTTGGTGTTTGTACTATATTACCAGTAATTAAAAGAAAATATATTTGTCTAAACTTTAGTCGATGTTTTGTAAATCTGTAATTTACTGTAATAATGATAACAATGCATTTTAAAAATAAAACTAAGTCTTGAATGACTTTGCCTTTACACATTTTAAAGATAACATTTAAAATAAAAAACAAAGATATTTGGCATATTCATGTGGTCATATTTGGAGCCAATGTCAGGCCATTTTCAGTTGTAATTTGGCTTAAAAATATTGAGGTACATTTTATATACGCATTTATTCAGAGTTTGTTGTGTGGAATATATAAAAAGGAGTTGCCTTAGTTTTTCGATATTTTGAGTTTTGAATTGAGAAATTATGGGAAAATATTGGAAGTGGTATGATCAAAGAAGAGCTTTTAAGAATTTGTCGTACATTTTTTTTATCTGTGCAATCAATTAAAAAAAAAACAATTAACTTGTGCAACGTGAGTCTATTGATATTTGCAAGTCAAAAATTGATTGTGTAATGTAAATTGTAAATTGAATATCTTTATGAATTATCAAGTTCTATATAAAAGTAAATTTAAATTTATGGATTGTTTATTGAAAAAAGTCTGATGTAAAATGAAATTTTAATGCAGACTAATATAATGTAGAGTGCATGGCTTTTAAGTAACTCCCCTTAATCTGTACGAATTCAAAACTTCTGTCGTCAATACATTTTTTATTTGATATTTCGTAACGAACAAAGAAATAAGCCTAAGCATTCGCAACTACGTACTTTAGAAATTTGTTGATAGTCATGAAAAGTCAAAATGGAGTAAAACGTTGCCATTTTTATAAATTACTCATTATATATTTATATATGTTTATGTGTATACATCCATGTATATATATGTAGATATATGTGGGTGTGTATATATGGACATGTATAAATATTTAATGCAACAGTGGTGGAGTGCATGCTTGAACATTATAAAATACATGTTTATAGTCATTGATTAGAAAGTAAATTTTTAATTTATACTTTTATGTAAATTGATTTTACCATATTTAATACTAATTATTATAATAGCATAAATAAAAATATATATACACAGGAGACTATATGATTAAATATATAATATATTATACATATAACAAAACTATTGTAGGTAAAAATTAAATTAACAAAAAAATGTGTGAACTGGTTGCGTGTTTGCCTTGTAGCAATGCATGTAGAATAATGTTTATTAGTAGGCTTGCTGAATTATTTGTCAACTTTTTTTATGAAAATGCATATAAATTTTGAGTCAGGCTTGGTTGAGCTGACAGATGATTTAGAAGGACATTCGGAATGTGAGAAACGTGAATACAAATGGAAAAAAGTCTATACTCGCATTAGAATTTAGAACTTTTTATCATTTAGACCTACGGAATCTCAATTTTTTTCCTATTTAATTTGTCAATTTAATACATGAAATGTTTTTTGTCTTTGTTACGTTTTGGATTGTTTAGATTTTCTATTTTCTGTGTAGAATTTAGTAGTTACCACATAAAATATTGCAGCTTTCCAGCTTTGCAAAGTCTTCCATGGAAATTTCAAATCATAATTTACGTATATACATTAAGAGCTTTTAACGGAAAGAGAAATTTAATGATAAATTTTTTTTTATTTATTTTCAATGTAAATGAGAAAACTGTTCTAGATGCAAGGCTCACTTAAATTGGGGTTGAATAATGTTACCATTAAACGGTTACTCAAATTCTGTGTATAACATTAACCTTTTTGGTTAAAGCTTTTGTAGTAGATTTCTCTTTGTTTCAAAATGTTATAAAATCGTGTGTATTTGTAAAGCGTATGTTCAGGAATGTTCGGTGATGAGTAAGTAGGTATGGCAATTGTTAGAAGCTGGCTTCTCAAATATGATACAATGAATATTCAGTATAAAATTTTTTTACGGCATTCAAAATGCATGTAGAATGAGCAGGAATACATTTAATTCATTCTTTATGATAAATTTAGGGTGATGTTTATCTACTCATTTTTGTCCATTGTTTATGGCAATGCGAATTGGCAGATTTATAAACAAAATACATTTAACTGTCATGAAAGAAGTTGCAGATTGCAACAGAGTCTAAAATTGGTATAACATTTTTAAGATATGCCAATAAATCACGCTTAACTAATGAAATGTTAGATAGGCTGAGATTCTACTGATTTTTGGAATATAATTTTAATTTAAATTTCTGTGCATATTAAACTTCATTCTAAAAGATACGGATGAGAAATTGAATTAGCTAAAAATGATTCTTGCTGTATATCTGTTGGAATAAGTTTAATTACATTTTGGGTTTTATGTAATTTAACAGTGAAAATATTTTGGATACAGCTATTTGAAATAAAATTTTTCTATATATATCTACTTTGAATTTTTGATTTCAAATTAATCCAAAGGAATATATGTTATCCTACAATTATATGCAAGTCATTTGCAGTGAAAATTGTATGTGATTCACTGACTATCTCATATGTTACAAAATCATTTGCCATGTATAAAAATAAAAACAGTACAAGATGTAACCCCCGATGAGTTTTATGAAACATTTGGAAATGATAAATTAATAAATTGAGAAAGTATGTTAAATTATACATATTACAGTGCATATTTTATTATTATATTCCAAAAGCTTATGTCATAATATTATGATAATAGAGTAATAGTATTTATCAATTATTATCTAATATAGAATAATTAAAAAAAAATTAAATATATAATAAATTATTGAAAAAAAAAATGCTAACGTGATCAATTGTTTTATGGTTTTTTTATTACTAAAAAACTACCTGCTGATAATAAAGATATGTTTAAAAAAGTCACAGGTGGAATAGACTTACATAAATTATTATATATATTTATAAATATTTATATACATAACATAAATATTTAATATACATTATTTATATGTAGCTATGTGGATGATTAAAAATTAATAAATAGGAAATTGTCACCGATTAGATGAGATTTGAATTGAAAATTCTGTATATTCCTAGAAATATCTCAATTTTTCAATGTTTTTAATATTTGGGCAGATTTTCTGCTAACAATAAATCGAGTTACTACAGTAGTAGTTGAGATGTGACTGGAATCTCTTAAACAGCTTTTAGTAAAACCCACAGTAAATGAATTGTTCGTTAAATATACACGCATAGATATCCAAAGCTGTCTTATTTAGAAGTCTGCCTTCTTCGTGTCATTTACAAAAATTGATTTATTATAGAATAGAGGAATCTATTGGTGTAACTGCGGAAGCTATTAAGAAAGCTAGGAACTCTCCATAGGTATAGCATAAGTGTGGCGAGAGAGTTAAGCATGAATGGTGTTAGAAGCGTGGCAAAAGTTAATTTATGATATCTTAAATTAACCTAATAAAATGTTGCATATCAGACTTGATATTAGTCGAAATGGTAGCCAAAAATGAAGGTATAGGTTGCATCACTAAATCTATGGATTGTTTCTCATGCAAAATGTGGAAGCGTCTACTCCAATATGAGAATGTATAGTGTAATATTATGAATATCCCTTAATTAATAATATAAATCCAGTTTTCTAGAGCTTAATAAAGACATTTGTTGAATATATGTTTCTTATAATCATCAAATGTTTGTCAAAATCCAATTTTGGAATAACTCTCGTATAAATAGAAATGTCCTAACAAATAAGATCACTTAGACCAAACTAGTTAATGGCTTAATACAAATTACACAAGCTGTAGAAGCT
Organism: Druceiella hillmani; assembly: GCA_039881145.1. Classification (NCBI taxonomy): domain Eukaryota; kingdom Metazoa; phylum Arthropoda; class Insecta; order Lepidoptera; family Hepialidae; genus Druceiella; species Druceiella hillmani. The sequence goes on from JAYKKI010000029.1 coordinate 19,745,727, forward strand.
GATTAGCCAACTATTTATATAAAATTAATAATTATATGTATGAAGGTCGGTTTTGGCTTTTTTTATGTGTGATCTATAAATTGAGCACTTTGCTCCTTAAACAAGTAGCTCATTGATTGGATTTTGCCTACAGTATATCTGATTTAGTAAAGAGCTGAGAACTGAAAAGTGAGGGCATCGCATCAATGGTGTCAAGGGGCACGGATCTAGGATAAAATTTTTCAGTATTTTCAGAATTTATATAGTTCTGTAATATTGAGAGGACGTAATGAGAATTGGAACGAGTTTGAGAGATTGCTATTGCACTTAAAATTACAGTTGTGTATACATAATTAATGAAGAAATTATTTTCGAGGTCTGATGCCTTACTGAATAACATTTAATACTGTAAACACCTCATGCAATAAAAATGGTTGTTTCACTGTCGTATTTTTACGTAAGTAATATTGTTACTTCTAAGAAGTGGCAAATATACAATTTTTGATTTGATTAAGTCATTTTTATTTGGCCGAACTTGTGGAATCTTAATTGTGTCAACATATTTTATGGTACATTGTTATTACCATCCGTTATGGAGAGTAATAATAATGTTAAATAGGATTGACATAAATTTGGGTATTCAATTTCAATAGATGTTGTCGCAAATTGTTGCTGAAACGTATTAAAAGAAATTTTTAAGTTTTTGAAAAACTCTTTAAAATTTTTAATGATAATTTTAGCAAATATTGAAAGACATGTGAAGAAGCATGGATAGATAGTGTGAAAAACACTGTCTATGAAAATCTTGGGTTTCACGAGACAGGTTTATTAGTATGCCTATCATTTTTCCATATGTTACATGTTTTTTAATAGATTCTATTCAGAGTTAAAATCTGGTCTAGATTTGCCGTAACAATTAACTTGAAAGTATAAGTGAAAAAGGATGGATATTACGTATTAGGTTATACTAGAACTAAAGGTGTATATGTGAATAGCTTAGCTAGGCTATTCGCTTGCTATAAACATGCTGGATTACATTTATAAGGTTGTAAATTGTTAAGAATATATGTTTACACACTTATAAGCACTTATACGAGGTATATTTAATTACCATCAGGTGTAGATTTAAATATTAATAATGAATATAAGCTTTTTTATTAAATTTGAGCTAAGTTCAAGATTTTAATTTTTTTTAAATGTACACTTGGTATCTAATTTAATAGTCATAATCAAGTTTGGGAAGCTTTGGCATAGTTGTAAACCCTGTTTGTGAGTAAAGATTGGAGTTATTGTTTCTTTCATAATGATTTAGTAATATCTTTTTTAAAAATAAAATTTTTTCTGGTGATTATACTTTTCACCTATTCGTGAAATACGTTAAGAGGGTGGATGAAGGAAAATATGAGATCAATATTATTCAATGTTTTTGAGTACCTAATGCAATAAACTTGGTTACATCTTGAAGCGTTTAGTATGAGAAAAGAATTTTAATTGTTTTTAGTCAGATTAGCTTGGAATGTTTATAGTAACACAAGGTAACTTGGTATGGTAATAAAAATAAAATAAATTTAATAAGAATGGCTTCGTAGGTGTTTACACATCCCCGATTAGCTTTTCAATGGACAAATTGGCCGTGATTCGGCCAACACGTTGCCAGTGTCAAGGGGACTGGTTACTAAATAGTACACATAGATAAGTTAGATAGGCAAATTTCATTGGTTTGAACTTGACCGATTGTTTCCATTTTCGGAACGTTCGTCACAGTCACGTGTTTGATTTTGGATTTTATTACTTTAAATTTTTTTTCTGTTTCACATTTATTTTCATATTATGTTCAGAAATGTAATTGGGAAGTTAAAGCAATTGATACTTGCTAAAATGCTGGCCATGGAGAATATTGTATTAACAAATTAAATGATTTTTTCTAACATTTTTTATAATGAACCGAATAAATTTGCGCTTAAGTTAATAACATAAATTGGGTGTTGCGTTGATGGTTTAATTTTTGCATTCTATTGTTGAATATTATAGATTTTACCCAATAAGAGCTGCATTATCAGTATTTAGGGTAAGACTTCATTTGTACGCTTCGAAATAATTGATTTTTAATAAGCATTGGTATTGTACTATGTGTTTAATATTTCCAATATATTTGTTTGAGGTTTAAAATGTAAGCATTTAAAGGTATAATATGCTTCGTCTATTGTTATCATTACTAAATATTATAAAATATTCTGTCACTTAGGTTGTCTCAATGAAGCATTATATGAAAATAATGTAATTAAATAAAAAAATTATTGTAATCTTTATACTTAACTATATAGATTTTCTGTTCACCGATTATAAAATAATATAATAATGTATTTTTTGAGTTTGGTTAAAAAAATAATAACGTTATGTTTCAAATTTATTTGGATTCAATAAATTAAAAAATTGATTTCTTATGATTTTTGTAATTATTTTTGAATGATACACCTATTCTGTACCCCTCCGCTGTCCCGTTCGCTTATAAAATGTTTAACGAAACCTGAAAGACACACAACAATTAAAATTAATTATTTTGGTATAAAAAAATAAAATGTAAATAAGTATTAATGTATGAAAGGATTTTAATTCAAATTTAATTACGAAAATCATTAGAAATAAATAATTTGCTAAAATGATAATACAAATTTATGACGTCGAAATTGTTGTGTGTCTTACAGAATCGGATTCGGAAAGCATTCATAATTTGACGCCAACGAAAAATGTGTCCCCGGAAATGTCAGTAACATGTATTGTTACAAGCAAAACGACAGAACTGCAGCTGTTGGAGAGGATCCAGGAAGAGGCAGCTGCCTATTATTCCTATGACTGTGACGGTATTCTACTTGCAAGTGAATTTCAAAGTAAGTTACTAGGCAACTATGAAAGCCTTTCACTTGATGAACTTTCTGGTCGTAAATCGTCTTTGAACAAGGCTTCGAAACGAACTTTAGACTTTAAGGTAATGACATTGGATGAGATAAGGGCAAAGAAGAAAAAGTTGTGCAATGATAAAAGTGAAAAACATTCTATAAGTTTGGAAATTAATAAAAAGTCATTAAAACGTAAAGTATCTCCTGCTACTGAAATAGACGATGACAGTTTAATGCAGTGCCTTAAAACAATAAGTACAAACATGGTGTCTAAGAAACCAAAGAGATTTAAAAAACCTGAATCAAATAAAGAAGTTAGAGACAGTAAGCCAAAGCTGTTCAGACTTAAACGTGATAAGGCTGTGAACAAAAACGAACAAGTACAGATAGACAGTGATAATGAGATAGATGAAGATGTGTTGCTGATGGATAATGATGAAGGGGGTGAGGGATTTAGTGTAGATGATAGTGAAATAATGATAGATAATGAAGATGTTTTGTTAGGCGGTGGTAAAAATGATTTTAATATACCAGATGTGGTAGCCAGCTGCAATGAGCGGTCATCGTCGGCTTATAAGAATGATGGTGGGAATTTAGGCAGGGAAAGTAGGATAACTGATTCTATTGATGCTATTTACGATAAACTCTTATGATCAAGATGCTATTTACGATAAATCCTTATGATTATTATTAAGAAGGACTATTGAGCAAATTGTGATGTCCATTTTTTAATTTCACCTTTTTGCTATGGGGGTACAGGGCGATCACAGTACTTGCTGCTCTACCCTGTCTAAATTATAGTCCAGCCCAATGTCCAATCATGGTCAGTTATAGCAGCGAAGAGAAGAAAACCAAAAGGCCAGCTAACTAACAACTGACCAATAGGAACATTCGCAGCTAACTGCCTGTGCGTCTAGGCCGACTAGATAGAGGTAATTCGTAATCCATTAAAGCCGGCGCTTGGTCTGTTATAGGGATGGTTAGCAGCAAAAGGGTTAATGTCTTGGAATGACGGTACAAGATGTTTTTTTATTGGTACAATTTGTAGACAATTTTGGTGTACAGTAATGGTAATGAATTATTTAATTATTAACCACTTTTTATGCGTTTTAAATATTTATATGAAATTATTTGTGAGATAATATTCAGAGAGGGATATGACCAGACTTTTTAAGTCGTTGGTGGTATCAATTTGAATACTAATCTGTAAAATATACATTTGAGTAGGTATTGTACTCAATCATTATTTTTACATTATTCTTTGATATAATATGTAGTGTAAACCTTAGAATCTCTATGTATCAGTACTATGGAAGATGCCAACCTCACTAAATCTGGTCCATTTTTTTATTTTGGGGTAGGCGGTTGTCAGGGTTGTGACAGATGTGAGGAATACTAGCATGAGGAATTAAAACAAAGACATGAAATATATTATTAATGATATTTGAAGAGTTTATTTAACTGACTTAAAAAATCATTCTAAAGCAACAAACTTATATCTTGAAGTGACACTATAGCCATTTTGTGCCACACAACGTATTTACCATGCAACTTTATTTATCTATTTTCCAACTTTTTTCTCTTAGTATTTATAATAATTTATATGAGATAAGTTATAATAAATACAGACATGATTTTTGGTATTTATTAGGAGATTTTAGTTATGAATAATCGATTGTAACTCTAAAGGAAAGTAAAATTCGATATTATTGTTCATAAAATCGAATCTTTGAAAACAACACTTAAAAAGAAATGGACACAGTATTTTTTTGACAACAAATTTGTTTCAAAATTAAAATATAAATAAAAAAATTGGGGATTCACATTTTGAAAAAAGAAGTTTATAATATGTTGTTATTTTAATTAAAATTGTATTTTAACATTTAATACCAAAAAAAAAATTGTTGTATCTATTTGCATTGATTTCTTTCTTTTTGATCTCTATTATGTATTATATTGTTTTAGATAATTGAGTACAATCACTAACAGTACCAAAGTTCTAAAGAGCAGTGCCTTGTATTTGATTGCAGTAGACATAATTTTGTATTTTTGTAACTATATTAGTGTTATTTGTAATTTTAATTAAGTTAGTCCTCCTTTCATGAAACTTATTCCACTATTACAAATATTTATAAATCGGTGAAGTGAAAGAATTGTGAAAAATAATGAATTAATTTGAAAAAAAAATGCAAAATTTGGAATAATTGAAAAACATCAATACTTTGAGAAAAAGATTTACCTTTTAATACAGGTTTAAATATAACTTTTATTTTTTTATTTTTCAACAGTCTAAATTTATCGCAATTTCTCTTAATAAATATTAGACTGTAATTGAATACATAAAAGCAATCTAGTGAGTAGATTCATTATTGTATTTCGCATAAGTGTGATGCTTACAAATGTTGAGTAAACTATTGCTAGTATATTATACATATAAATTTGCTTTTGAGTAAATCTACACTCCACCACCCTGACTGTTGAACTGCTTCATTGAGCAGTAATGCAAAATTATTTTTATCAGCTGTTAAACCTTTTTTTCCCAAGATGGTTCTGAAGACTCTGACATTCATAGGCTGAGGCAGGTAAGAGGTAAGGCCCAAAAGCTTTCGGCCTGGCCACTTTAGATTAATCAGTGATACACATTTTTAATGTCATTCTATCAGCGACCTATTCTGCATCTATCCACAAAAAGATATTGCGACGAATCTTTTCGTTGTCAAGATACTGGTTAATAAAGTGAAAATGTTGACTTAAAAATGGAAAATGCATAAAATCGAGTAGCGGGTCTTGATCTACAAGAGAAGGAAAACGCCATCCAAAATTAAGCAACATTTGGATGTTGTGTGCAGTCACTCTTCGCCTTTATATTCCACCATAAAAGAATGGGTAAAACAGTTTCGTTTAGGAAGTGAATTAATCGAAAGTGAACTATATCCAAGACGACCGTCTGAGGTCATCACAGAAGAAAATATTAAATCATTGGAGGGAACAGTACTGAAAGATAGATATGTAAAGACAAAAGAATTAGCAGCAATGACTGGTCTTTCAAAGACAACAGTAATCAGAATCCTACACGAATATTTAGGTATGAATAAGGTCAGTGCAAGATGGGTCTCCAAACTTCTTTCTGTTGTTAAGAAACAATAATGTGTGAAGTGATGTACTCAATTTTGATTCCTCTGTGAAACTGAACAGAAAGAAGTTTTGTATTCAATTGTTATGGGCGATGAAATTGTAGTCTTTTATCATGAACCTCTATCTAAAAGGAAGGCAATGAAATGGTGTCGTCCGGGTTCACCGTGGCCAAAAAAAGCAAAGGTGACAAAATCTCAGAAAAAGATTACGACCTCAGTCTTTTGGGATTTTGAAAGAATATTATTGACAGATTTTAAAGAGTATATAGTTCTATATACACTACAAAGTTTAGTTCAACAGTGACAGATGAATGTTTACTTGCTACATCAATTATGAGTTGCTATTAAAGATAAAGTTGAGGAAAACTATCGCGAGGGGTGATGCTGTTGCACAACAACGCTACAGTCCACACGACGGGTGTTTCTAAGACTGATCACCTGGATCATCCAGCATATAGTTCTAACCTGGCCCCAATAGAAAAAAATTGGATTTAAGAGGGAAGAAATTTAACATTGATGATGTTAGAAATTTAACATTGATGAGGTTAAGTCAGTATGAGGTTAAGTCAATTTTCTTCAGACTTTTTATTTAAGGGTATAGAAATGTATGTGAAACGTGAAGAGTGTATTGAAATTAAAGGAGACTATTGAAAAATAGAAATAGTCATATAAGATTTACTCTTGTTTTTATAGTCCAGGCCGGAAACCTTTGCACCTTACTTTGTATTTTTCCGTGTTCTTCACAAAATTTGCCTAATGGCAGCGAATTGTAGGATGTATTTAAAAAATATGATTAGCAAGGGAACTCCTTGAATTAGCTATGGATAAAAGTAGGTATTCTTTATTACTATATAGTTACTCTTATTAAAGATGTTGTTAAAAAATAATGTCTTACTAACTTTTTTACACACTGTACTTAGCATAATTAAAAAAAATATAGAGTTGCACTAACTTAAAAAAAACCTTTGTTCAGATTGATTCTGTGGTTTGTCAACACAGGTTTCTATACTGATTTTTTCCAGTGGTTTTCCAAAATTTTTATTTTTGACAAAAAAAGAGCATTATATTAATAATAATTGGTCTGACAATAATTGGAGAAAATAAAACATATAATATTTAACACTTCAACACATAAAATTTGGATCTACAAAAAAGTTGGGGCAACTCTAGCCATCTTTTGCCAATCGGATTCGAGCTGGGGCCAAATTGGGACAAACTCCAGAATTCTCTGAAAGTCTTGTTTCGGAAGCAAATATACTAAAACACAATATTGAACCTATTTATTACTAATTTTAAATGAAGAGTTTCAAGTGTCACATATTAGAAGAAGATATAAATGGTTGTCAAAATCATAAGTTAGTTCATGTTTTATTTTGAAAAAGCATTCCTAATAAAATTTCTTAGTTTTAGTTTTTTTGTAATATATGTAATAAAATTATTTAGATTATGAAATTAAAATTAAGATACTATAGTGTGTTTAAATTAGTTGAGATGGTTTGTTCTCATTTTTTTTTATTTTCCTGTTTTTTTTGTAAAGAATTCTGACTACTGGAACATATTTCTTCTCTTGATAAAGAAATATCTGTTTTCTTAAGAAATAATATTCAAATGTACTTACATTTTATTGAAGTGTAATTTTAACAGTAGACTCGAGTGTCGTAATTGATAGTCTAAGTATTTAGCATTTAAATGTGCACAAATTCTACAGCTGTCTAGGTATAGAAGACGGAAAACCTTTTTTTAGAATTTTAATCTGTCTGTATGTTATTTTGTGCATCAATTACGGAAAATCTACAAGACGGATTTTGATGAAATTTGGTATGGTAATAGTTTATAACCAATAGCATCATATGAAAGAAAATTTTTTTTTTCTTATCCCGAATTTAATTGCGAATGACACAGTGAGGCACAGCTAGTTACATAATATTTTTACATCATTAGTGCACACTATCCCAAGCAATACAATAATTATCACAAGAGTGGACTAATGACTACATTAATTGTAAAATTATGTTTTAGTTGTAGAGTAGAAGTTGGTTACCCTGTATCAAAATGGCTTTGCTTTATGATAAAGTGTTGAATCAGGATGCAGGCATAGATAGTTCATTCAAGCAAGTATATATATTTAAAAAAAAATGAAATTACGGCATTGTCTGTCTTTAAAGTGGTATTTTACATTTGGTTTCTCGATTTTTGCACATTGGTATTTGTCGGAATGTGACTAGGTGTGATGATGGACACAAATATTTGCATTATCTTGATAGACTTTGGTGGGAAGATAGAGTAGTAATAAAGGGAAGATATATGAGTGTGAAATAACTTCATTGTAATCTATTCATATTTTGCTATAAGTACTAGCAGTTCTAAACTAATTTCCTATGGCTTTCTGACACTAGAATAACATATCAGATAGACATTTTATATTAAAATCATGTATTCAGTAGAGTTAAAAGTCGCTCAGTATTTTCTGGGTCTGGTGTACTATATTTACACGATGTTGTAAAATATTACACACTACATTTTCTTACATCCCACTAATTAGTCCTTCCATTAAGGTCGCTGAAGGAGATAGTATCGATCCATACCTTTTACATATTGATTTAGACAAGTGTTATGTTTCATTGCAAAGAAAAAGTTGGACGATTTGAAATGACTTATCATAATGAAAAAAATTATGGAACAATCTTATTCCAAAACATGAACAAGCTTAAAGTATCATTCCTTTTAATTTTGTGTTTATTATGTACTAGATGTTGCTCGTAACATTGTTCAAGTGAACTGCAGTAATGCAGTAGTGTAGTTAATCAAGGCTATAGTTTATCTCTGTTCCAATTTTTCAAAATCTATTCATGTGCTGTAGTAACATTGTGATAAAATTTTAAAATGGAGACGATTTTGTATGTTTTCCCATGGGAACCACACGTGGGTTTGAGAATTTGGGATACACAGTACGAGTTAGTACATGTTACAATCGAATTTACAGAATCTTTTTTACAGAAAATACACCTTCAGATAGGTCCCAGTTATAAGCTATTCATATGCCAAATTTCATGTATCTAGTTTAGAAATAACAAAGTTATAGAGTAATAAACATCCATTCAAAGTTTCGCATTTATAATATTGATTAGGATTATAATAATATTTTTTTATTATATATAACAAATCCAGAAATAATATGTCCTCGCTTAGTGGCAAATCAAGTGGGGCTTAGGACACGGATTTGTGTAATTCTCTTGCAATAAAACTTTAAGCTAATTGTGTATGTAATATTGTATAACATTATGAGTGATATATCGCTTATTTGCTAGGGTACAGTTTTTTGTTCCCTATTTGAAAATAATTAAAAGCTGTTGTGTCTGTGATTTTGAAATAATATAAAATGTCCTTTGGTTATCCGTGTATCCTTTAATAATTTTTATCTTTTGTAGTTTATAGTATAAATGGAGACCAAACAAATACGGGTTATATCATAGGTGTTAGTAGGAAAATAACACGTTTTTAGTCTGTAACCTGTGTAGTATTTTCCATTGTTACCAAATTTTAATATTTGTATAAAAGTATTTTAACATTTTGTCTGATGTCTTGAGATACGTTTTATTTACTAGTCTAAAAAATGTCTAAAGATTGTTATTTGAAATATGTTCTAGTTTGTCATACTTAATACTAAGTAGAATATGGTTATTTCAATTCCAAACAATTGTTTACCAGTTATTATGATCATGGCTTTGATAAAAAAGATACAAGGTTGATTGTTGCCATTGCATAAAAATATTTTTGTCAGTACAGTTAGTCTGTTTCAGTTTCAATAATGGCTACATTGCTTGACTAATCTCTAGCATGTATTAAATATTTAAATATATTTGTTTACATTTTTAGGCATTCAGGACTAAATATTTTTTAAATGTATTTTTATTTCAGGAATCATTAGCTGAATATATAAATTGTTTTTTAATAAAACCAAAATTGTTTTTTAATAAAACCTAATTTATCATTTCAAGCATTTGCTTTGCTTAAATTAATAAAATAGTCAGTTTACTGTTCTTACTATGTAGCATATAGATGAGTTATTAAATTGTTGCTTTATTATTAAGAAATCTTGTTATATAACAGAGCTATAAATTAGAGCAATTTGAGGTAACATTTGTTTTCCTTTTTGTCATAAATCAAGATTCGTATATAACTTAGTTAGCGACATGTCAAAGTTAAATTGTACTAAACACAATCACATTTTTTCCCTAATCTGCAGATTTTTTTGTGCTTCAACTAGTGGACATGTGTATTTATATTCTATAACTATTCCTGAAATGTTCTTACAATAATGTGCAGAAGTAAACTGGACAGGGGTATGGCAAGGTCTCTCATCAAATGAGAGATTAGCGAGGCGGGGGATATGGAGAAGAGTGAGCAATGCTATTTATTGTTTACTTTGTTTGATATTTCCTAATTTTATCGAACAGACATATGTCCGAAGTGTCCTATTATTTTTTTCAAGAACCGTATTGAATAGAACAATGACAGTAAAATTATAATATTTTAATTAAAATTTTTTAATTGTACAAATTGTTCTTGGAGCCTAGAAATATTTATCTCATCTAACAACTAAAGTGTACATTTATTTTTTTTTTAAACAAAATTTTAATTACTTTAACAAATAATTTAAGTCTTTTTTAACAAATAATTTAACTTGAAATTTACTTAACTATTGTAATAACCTCAAAAATAATGTCTCACAAAATTATTTATTGTCCTTGTTTTTAAAATTATTAAAAATTTTATTGGATGCTTCAATATTATTTTGAATTCTCTAAATCATTTCACATTTTATTAAAAATAATGTATATTTAAATTGTCACCATTAAAAATATTCTACAAGACAGATCATGTTCACAATTGTCAGTATAAAGCACTATCAATTGGTTACTGAAATCGGCTCTAGCAATAAATTTGAAAGATTTTGTTGTGTGAAACTTTTGCAAATAACTGAGGTTAACTTTGTTTATGTAATTCTTTTGGATTAAATATATAATGTCATTCTTTGTTATTTGCAAGAATTTTTTGCTGCTTTGATTAAGTTTAAATTGTTGATTTGACGTAAGCTTAAAACAGTGTTGATGTTAAATAGTTCAGGGAATAGTAGTTAGAATGGACTCTGTTTTTTTAGCTTATTAACTTGAATGGACATGTAGGACAGTTTTGATTAAAGAAGTATAATTTTATGTCATTTTCAAATAGTGACAAGCAGTGTACTCTCCTGGTTTTAAAGTTATCATTATGTTGTTAAATGTTATAATTGATCATGTAAAGTTCTAATACTAATAGTGAATTTAAATTTGTTTTGTTAAGTATACAAGCTAATGAATGAAACAATTTTCAATATATCTTAAAAATTTACCAATTTACAAAGGTTTAAACTTAATATTTAGACAAAGATGATCATATAAATTTCTGACATCATACTTATTAATGCTTGTTGTATTCTAAAAGAGCAAATAAGACGGGAAGATATTCCTACCCAATCACTACCAATAAATTTAAAAGCTAAAATTTAAAAGATAATTTTAGGATTGGTAAATTACCACAGAGTATAAAATTTTGTTTTTTATTCTGTGTAAATTACCATATTATAGAAAAATTAAGGGTTTAAAAGGGTAGTAAAATAAAACAGGGTTGGGACCGATCGATTCATTGTACATTAATTTATTAATGTGCATCATTTTGTATTCGAAATAATTTTTACAACAAAATTTGTGTATACAAGTTTTTTACGATATTTAATTTAAACTTACAAACTAAAGTACATTCTAGAGCCATATGGCTATTTCTTTACCAGTAAGATATGTGTCATTTATAATTTATTTAGCAAACGGACAAGTTGACTTTCTTAACAAGTATTAATTACATATAAAAAGCTTCCTAGTTTTGGTTTGACCAAATATTTCTCGAGTTTTGCAACTCTACTGTATGATTTGATTCACATATGTATACCTTACAGTAATTATAGTTTCTAGAGAAAAAGAGGCAAGTGAGTAGCATATGTGCTAAAGAAATCTAAAATAGATTTAAAAAAGTAAGCAATAAAAACAATAATAAAAACTAATATGCAATTAAAAACTGTGTGTTATTCAAATATGTTATTAAGTAAAATATAAAAACAGCAAATATTGGCCTCACACTCAGTAAAAAATACAATAATTTCAATAAGACCTCTATTTTAGGTTTACTTGTGATATTAACTTATAATTTAAAATATTTGCAAAAAGTGTGCTAACCATCTAAATGTTACGTAATTTGACTTCGCTTTTCACAGTAAAATTAGTGATTTAATTTTGTTTATCAATTGATTTAGTTTCTATTCATTTTCATCTCATTTCATCTCATTTCTAAAACATTTAATTATGTTATAATTAAATGTTTTAGAAATGATTAAGTCAGTAAATAATAAAGTCTTAAAACTCATTTATACTGTGAATATCTATTTATATATTCATATTGTAAAGACATTATAGATCATAGGATATTTTCATCTTACGGAAGGTATTTCTACATTTTTATTTGCATACTCAGTCTTCATTCATTTCGAGAGTATAATAAAGTAACAGCGGGAATATATGTTACACTTGCTTCATTTTGTACAGCTAGGTAGGATATTTTTTTAAGTGGAAACATGGAGATAATTAAAATTTTGTTTAGATGAAAAATCTTCATATTTTGATATGTATTCATCATTCATATTTTTGCACTGGAACAATAAGAGAAAGAGAAATAAATAGTACTAAGATCCTGTGTTGTCAAGGATACTAGAGTTTAGTCACTGGCAATAAAAAAGTTTATGAACCAGCTTGGTTTAAGGTACATAACTTAACACAATAAACGCCTGTTTTATTGGTTTCTCAGAAAGTGAGTCTGTGAAATAAGAGTGCCTTTGGCTAAATTCTGGGAGCTGTTATTTTTAAAAGGTCTTTTAAGAATAGGCTAGCCAAAAAACAGCCAAGTTGTTCGTGGGCACATTAGCTTCATCGACTAGCATGTGGAGGGTTTTGAAGTGGGCAGGCATTTTTACTTTCCTCAAGGATGTCAACTTGGTACTTTATCTTCTACGACAGGATTGCCCCAAAGTTTTTGACGCATTGGTTATTATGGCTTGAGCATTCAGTAAATATACAACCTATTTTTACAAACAAAACTTTAAAGTCGACGGCCATCTGTGATAAACAATTTTTATTATTAAATTATTGGTGTAATTTTATGTTTGTCGTAACTGGGAAGATATTGAGGTTATTTGTATCATTACGTTAACAGAATAGAGATAGAGAGCAGATATGGATTTCGAAATATTTGACCAAATCAAACTAAATTTATAAATTATAGTTAATGCTGCTCAAAGACTAGGTTTGTATTTTTATTTTTCATATTTAAGGCAGAGAATTTAAAGATTATTCAGAAAGCATAGGTAGCTAGTTTGTTTCTATCCTAATCAATACTGTGACTCAATTTCAAAATATTTTTTATCTTTTAATTACTTGTCATGATATTTTTGTATTATAATTCCGTAACTACTCTCAAATATATACATTTCTCTGTTTTTGCTGAAAATGATGACAGTCAAAAGTGGTTGTATATTTGAGTTATAGATGGTATTAATGCCTTGGATTAAAAATATTTAGGGAATAGCTAATTTGTCAGATCAATATTTTGTAGTTCTAAACAAGAACACAAACATTTGCTATGTGGTTTAAAAATTTCAATAAGTATTTTCTGTTTATGTGGACAAATTTGCTACTGAGAATTTTTTTCTGTTCTGTTGAATTAAAAGTTATGTAGTCAATATTTTACAGTCTTCGTTATTGTCACACTATATACACTGTGTCCGGGAAAAGATGTCGGACAAAGAAAGACACCATTCGTTGGATATAAAGGAATAAAGTGTCATTGAAATAAAACATAGAACACACCCTTTTTTTTGCACTCAATCTAATTGAGTGCAAAAATAGACCAAAATATTGTTTAATTTTTCTTAAATGCTTAAAGAACTTCTGAAGTTAATAAATAATGAGTGTAAAAAAAAATTAAATTAGTTTAATTGTTACGTTATTTGAAATTCTAACCTGTACAATGCTGCAAAGGGTTGTAGCAATGAAATTGTAATTTGTACCACCTTTGTGACCAGTGTTATCAAATTTCGTATACCTCTTTTTTGAATTTATTATTTTTAAATTTATGATCATATTTATTATTATGAAGAATAAAATTTATAAAATTACCGCACCATTTTACACACATAGTATGATAAATGGGACAGCAAATAAATTAATTCAAAGATTTTCTTAATAAAAATTGTACAAAGATATATTGGATCTTCAGAACTAAAGTGACACAATTCAACAACCATAATTTTTGGTTAATAGTGTGTTTACCTATATATTAAATAGACCAAGACATGTACTTAGGATATTTACTACTATTTTATAATTAAAAGTTATAAAAACGTTTTTGCGGGTCATTTTTATTATTACATTCTTGTGTTAGGTTTGTTTCATTTTGAAAGTGCGATATATACTGTAATATTTTTTATTTCAAATGTAGATGAGACATATCTACAGTTATATTCATTTGATCTTTGAAATCTAGTAGTCAATTATTGAATGAAGTTTTCTTTATATCAAAAATTCAAATACAAGAATATCTGTGTAACCTTTACTACAATATATGGTGATTTTCCAGATAGATTAGAGTAATTGAATTTAAAGATTGTATAAGGTAATAAATTTGGTCTCAATGAAGAAAAGTTTATCCTAGCTTTTTTTTTAATCAACATTCTATATTCTCTGCCTTAAATATAACATCAAAACCATAAAAATAAATACACAGTTAAATACAATAATTTTATTCTAATGTTATTTCTTTTTACAATACCAATCACTTAATTCATATTACATAAAGTTACGTCCGATTAATTATAATCAAATATAGTAATAATTTACACAACCATAGAGACGACAAAATTTAACATAATTTTTTTTATAGAATGTTATAAAATAATTAACGTTCAATGGAAATTTGTGACCAATTTTTTATTTGTGAAATTATGCGCTACTTGATGACGCCCTAAGCTCACGTAGAAGTAATAAGTATACGATTAATTTTAAATAAAATTGAAAATAATTCTACTCATGATTTTTTGATCTAAGTCGGTAGTTATGACATTTGTTAAATATATTAATGCCAATTATATTGTATACAAAATAGCAAAAAAACAAATGGTTTTCATTTTCTTTTTTTGGCATGTAGCCGTTAATCTATTTCCGAAAAAGTTAGCGGATTAGTTATGATGTCTAAGTCTCAATAAAATGAAAGAAAATATAATACAAGTAATGATGCTAAGTGTTTTGTTTTCATGTTATAGGTATAAATGTCACATGGGAATGTATTTATAGACATTTTTTTTCTTTAGCATATCATTGCTTATTGTTTAAATTGCATAATATCAAAATTTTCCATTCTTCCATGGTGTTCAACCGATCATAGTTACACTAGAGCACTATTGGTTTATGAAGAGTGAAAATTAGTTCATAAAGTTGCACATATCATATAGTTAGTTCTCTTGTTACTAAAATGTATATTTTTTGTAATGCCTGTGTTATATTGCTGTAATTGTACACTTTTTTAACCCCTTGCTGACGCACAAGTTGTTTGAAGATATTTAACAAGAGCTTGTAAGCCTATTATTACATAAACTGCATATCTTCTTGATGGACGGATGGAGCTTCTTCATTGTTCACTAAAACAAAAAATGTTCCCACAAGGATGTTTTTGGAGTAAGTAAAGTTGGAAGTGTTTAGAAGTGTTTAGTGAGATACAGGAGTGCCCCAGCATACAACTCTGTGTTATCCCAGATTGAACTTCTCTTAATTTGCTATTGTCATTTCTTTGTTTGACGGAAAAGGTACGATTTTATAAAGTTAAAATAGTTAGCAGGTAACAAATTTGTCACTTTGTAAAGGAGGCTCTCATGCTAAACATAATCAAATACCTGTGTTTTGTCTAATAATACTATAGAGCAATATTTTTTCCATTCAAAACCTGTATGTATTTGTTCAACCAAGCTGTGAACCTGTCCGATAGTTATATGGTCATGCCAAAATTGAAATGATGGCTTAGTCTATGTTATTTTTTATAAGCCTTTTATTAAAAAGGTTTTCCAGTACTTTGGAAGGATTGGGAAGTAGATTAAAGGGCCGATATGATTTGACATCTTCAGAATTCTTATCAGATTTGGCAATCATATAATTTCAGCCACTTTCCTCTGTTGTGTATGAGGACTCTTCAAATGATGGCATTATAAAGCTGGGTGATATAAGTTAAACTTGTTAAACAAACTTCGCTCATTACATTTCTTGTTACAAGATAATAGCCAGGATTGAGTTAAGATGAATTTAATAGCCATTTTGACTTACAAATTAATAACTTATTTATTAGAGAGTTCCTTTTGATGAATGCGATTTAACAAAGCCAATTTCTGGATTCGGCACAGTGAAAATGGTTAAATGCTTAGCAAATTCATCTGCCTTTTCTGTTTTGCTTTTTGCCCAGGTATTGTCAAAAGTTTCTTACGATTTTTGTTTGCTTTCAAAAATGGGTAATTTGCTGTATCCTTCATATCTATCTGCTTTGAGTAAGTTTTTCAGTTCAGAAGCTAATTTGTTAAAATGAATTTCATCTTTTTGCTGTCTTTTTCTTTCAGTTTGTAGCCTTTTTTCCCCTAAAACTCCTTTCATTTCCTGAAACCATTTGGGTAATGACTTTTAGAATTACAAATCTATTTAGTTCGACAGATTCTGTTGCAGCTTCCCAAGCGGGCTGTTGCATAATGGTATTAAATCACTCAACTGTTAATATTGTTGAACTTTGATGCTACTTCAGGATTTAAGAACAATTTAACTACATCTTGAAATTACACCGTCTGTTTTCTTGATGTGAAATTTGCTAGAGACAGAATCTCTAGAAATTTCCTCTTCAACTAAGGCTGATATGTGGATGAGAAAAATGAATAAATAAACAAAGAAAGTTTCCTAAGAAAAGAAGAGATTTATCATTTTGATAATTCCTCAATTTGGTTCAGCCATTTCATAGTGGTTTGAGAAATGCATTATTATAAATATTTTTCGGTACACCAAAGGCACCACCTAAATTGTTTCTGTTAACCTCGTACTCTCTGTGATCTGCTCTTGACTCGTACTAAATGTAATTATGAACAAAGAAGTTATTTAAAAATTGTTTTTGATGTGTGCACGATTTGAAAATACCAGGAGACATGTTCATAGAAATCAGTTTGATTCTGTTTGTGTTTAATTTTTTTCAAATAAGGATGGAACGCTTAAAAAAAATATACTTATTCTAAAGGTGGTTCTTGTCTCTGCGAATTTCTGTTTTTTCCAGAATCATCTTCGAACCAGTTGTTTTTCTATTTACAATTTTTATTTCAATTTGCTTTTTTGTTTTATATCTAGTTTCTTTTCAAAATTCCAAACCAAGTTTATTGTTGCGACACGGCCTTGATACATAGAACTTGAGTGACAGTTTGATTTCCCACTTTAAGGTGATACATAATAATTGTTTTTGTGTGTCGTGCAGCATTTGTGACAGTATTATTATTTTTGAGTTGTTTTGCATTTATGCTTAAAAATAAAGAGAAAAATAATAAATAGGTATTAGCTAATACTGGTGATAGTTGTGGCGATGCAGTATTGGTGTCCTGGCCTAGGACCACCGAGGTCACTGGAGCCGGGCCCAGTACTGGGACGACATGTCTGGAGTCTGTCCTGGAACCGCTATCGGCACGGATACTCCAGGTGATATCAAACCAGTAAATTCTGAAATCATGATTGAAGGTATCGAAATAAAATTATGTCTATATGTGTTAATAATGCAAAAAGTTAATCAGATTTCTTAATTACCAAATGATACTTCTGTCTTTACCTAATTAAGTTTTGGTGGACTTGTCCTATAGTTGTTATTGCATAATGAAAGAAAATAGATTTTACAAAGTCTAGTTTTAACTACAACATATAATTCGTTTGTTCAATTACATTTCCGACATGATTAAATTTGTATATTAATGAAGTTATAAGTTAATATTTTTTGCAGTAGTTTTATTTGGATATTTGGACTTATTATTGAAGTAATTTTAATTGTATTTTTAATATCTATAAAAGTTTTTATATTACGTGAACTGTAATATGAAAACTTCTACAAGACAGCAAGTCGATGAATTGAAAAATGAAAGAATAAATACCAAAATTTGATGAATTTCCAAAATTTTCCAGTATTCCTCAACTTAAAGATATTTTGTCACATTTTGAAATTTATGTGAATGAAATTTTTAACATTTCAAAATTATCATATTACAAATATTATCATAATATGAAATATGTACTCATTTGTCTTCAGAATACGACTCTGTTTTCAAGTTTCAATATCATATACAAAAAGCAACTCATCTTGGGACGCCTGGCTTTGGCTGCTTTCACCTGGATTAAAGTGTCATCCTCATTTAGTCATTTGGCGTCTTTGTTTCTGTTTTCATGTTTTCATCTAATTCCCATGTATGGTGAGCCATTTATTTCATCAGGTGTTTGGTTTTTAAATAGTTTGTAAATAAAACTAGTAAGAGTAAATATTTCATGAAGAGTAAATTTTTGATTTAAATTTATTATTTTATATTCCATCTTATTCAAAACATGGATTGCTCCTGTTCCTAACTTGCTTACGAGATATTTAAATGCTCCACGTAAAGTATTACTATTAATTTTTTACTACGTTACAAACTAGATAAATAAATGTAATTAAGTGATGTTTAAAAATTTTTGCATCATTGATAACTTTCTCAATTCGCCGATTTCAAAAATATATACATATATATAAATGTATATGTATCAAAGAACTGTACTTTGCTTTTATTAGGTTCTATAAATTGTAATATACATTAAATAAAAATCTATCAATATAATATTAATAAAAAATAGTCACCTGACCCGGGTGACCCATTCGCCGAACCGTATCCCTGATGATGTCCATTCATTTGATAACCCTGCATGGGGCTGCAGGTTGGTCGTGACCCATAGAACTGATACCCACCAGCCGGACCCAAGAAGCTCTTGCACGAGTCCCCTGGCCCTAAAAAGCCTTTGCACGAGTCGGGGCTGGGTCCAAGGAAAGCCTTGCACGAGTCACTGGGTCCCAAGAAGGTCTTGCAGGGGTCCGCCTCACCGGGGGACAGCTCGGCCGCGTGAGGCCCCAGGGCTAGAGCGCAGGGTGCATGCTGCCCGCTGGTAGGGGCAAAGGTGCTCATTGGAGTCATAGGGCTGTCGGCAGATATGAAGCAAATGATTTGAAGAAAATATCTTTGCTCCCAAAAATTTTTATAGACAAATGTATGTTATTTCTATGAGTTTCCAATCAATTCATATAAGAATGATATTCTTAAAACACCTTTTAGACATGGCTGTGTATTTTTATTTGGTTATAAATTGTGGGAAAGCAATGGATATCGATGGAAAGCAATTTGGCAGCTCACCTGTAAGACTCATTCACGTTGATATTGGCATGGTGGTAAGCAGCGTGGGCGGGTGGCGCAGCGTAGGGCGTATGCAAGGCGGGTTCGGTGGGTGCGGGGGTCGCACGTCGCTGGCTCCGAATCTTCTCTTCGCGGCGCCATTTAGCGCGGCGGTTTGAGAACCACACCTGTGTTGGTGGAGAGGATATTAATATGAATTTAAAGTGATCTGCGAAATATACAAATGTGTTAAAAAGTTTGGAAGTATTGGAATCCTTACATCGTGTCCGTACATGGAAAAATATTAGCTTTTCTATGACGTTTTATACAGAGGTATGTGAACTTAAGTGATAACGTCACAATGTTTGGATGACATCAATTGTAACGGATATAATATTTTCGTTCACTCATGGATTACTAAAATAAAATCAAAATTGTTGGATTACTAAATAATTGCTATAAATTGATTTCTTTTAAATGAAACTTTTTGCAGTGTGGTGGAATGTAGATTGGTGCATGCATCATCACGACAATACGTGACAAAAGTAAAGTAGTGAAAATGGGGTGGCGTTTTATGCTACTATCGAGTCGTTGCACAAATTGGTCCAGTAACATTTTTTTATATATTATAAAGGTTACAGAATACGTACTTCGATATTTTGGTGTGAACAGTTGATTTAACAAATTTGCATGTGCTTTTACATTTTCATAAACAATTTAAAAAATTGTTAAGAAATAGACTGACAAAACACCGGAGAACAATTTCCAGACATACTGTCGAAGTGATACGTACATATCTTATTCAAATTGATACATATCATCTCATTTTCATAAACAATTTAAAAAATTGTTAAGAAATAGACTCACAAAACACCGGATAAAAATTTCCAGACATACTGTCGAAGTGATACGTACATATCTTATTCAAATTGATACATATCATCTCGAGGCCCCTTCAGAATCTGTTGAGTTGTTTTTGCATGATGCATGCACAAACAAACGGACAGTCAGAAAAAAATGGTTGAATTTTTTTTCATCCGGGTCTCCGAAATCATGTTAATAAATTGTTAATATTCTTTTTTAATTTTACTATTTTATTACATCTATAGATTTGTCTGATTACGTTTCTAAACATTGTGGATATTTATTATAATGATAAAGATAAATGTTTTAAGTTTCGAATACTGTTCATCCTTTTGCACATAGTCATCTGCTTTCCTACTCGAAGGATGCGGCACATGGATGGCGGTGATATGTGTAAATATACGGAAAGTAGATTAAATTACATAAAAGGTAGGTGCATAATTTCCAATTGGGCCATATTACGGCATTTTAGAATTTTATGTTAAAATGCTGTAATATTGTAATATTAATAGAATTATGAATGGATGATGGTTATTTTTAATAATATCATGGCCACTTACGAATAGTTAGTTTACAAATTTAATTTACAAATTTTTGTACCTTCTATGGGTATGATAAATTATGTCATTTCATTTTATAAAGAAGAAAGTTTCGTTTCTTTCTTGTTTTTTAGGGTTTGTACACTGAGAACCGTTATGTCTTTAGATTTAGCAAGTTGGTTCTTGAGAAATATATAAAAAATGAAAAAAAAGAATTATGTTTGTTACGTAACCATTTTAAAAATAATTATAAATTAATTATTATCTTTTACTTGTGCTATGAGACCTTTTTGTACCAAATTTCAAGGTTATAGGTCACAAGTATTCTATATGTTTTGATGACTAAGTCGTTAAATTAGCGTTAAAATATGTGATATTTGATAGGTCATATCTTTTATTGCCTTCATTTAAAAGATTGAATTACAAAAACAACTTTGTAGAGTTTAGTTTTTAATTTCAATTTTACACCTCTTGCCTTTCCTGGAGCAAAAGGGTCTTGGCAGACAGATAGACCGACAGACAAATTATATAGTAATCCTATAAGGGTTTGTTTTCTTAATCTTACGACATTCATAAAATTGCCGAATTAGGTTTTCCCTGCGTAGCGTGTTCCTAAGTTTATTTATATATGAATATTGTTGATATATATGGCAGACTTGTTGTTACGAGAGCAATCTATATATAGCCAACCGGAATACCTGTCCAGCCGTGCTCGATGAGCGGCCGGGATTCGAACCCGGATGCCCGCGGTGTGCTGCGTCCTCAAAGGCCGTTTGTCTTGTGATCAATTCAACACACCACGACAACGATAACATCCAACAACAGCTACGAAATATATTCCAACACTTCTATATTTCATAAATCACTTACTTCCCTTTTCTTTATTCCATAAATCGTACCTGTATTCTCGCTTCAGGTAAACCGATCTTGGTGGCCAGTCGCTCTCTGGCAAATACATCAGGATAATGCGTCCGCTCGAACTCTGAAATAATCAATTGTTATTTTATTATAATTAAAAAATAAATATAATTATAATTTTGGCTGCATCTTCAGTAAACTTTTAGTTTATTGTTTTTTCATGTTTCTTAAATATATTCCAAAGATCAGTAGATACTTTTTTAAATAAAATCTTTAATATAATATTATTTTAATTAGGAGGTAACCTAGAAAAATATTAATATGTAAAATGTTTGCTCCTCTATTGGAATGTTCTTTGAAATATAATTAAAAGTCTGAATAATAAGCCATATCTATTCTGTTCAAAGTGACTAATGAGTGAATTAAATCTGTACATATAATAAAACTGTAAATTTTGTGCGTCTCAATTTTGACAAAAACCTAACTGGGGTGACTAAGGATAAATTATAGATGGCATTAAGATCAGTTTTGAAATTATTGTCAGTATTTGTTTGTGCACGCATCACGCAAAAAGTACTGACCCAATTCGGATGGAGTTTTTCGAGCAACGTAGGTGTCAACTTGAAATAACATTTAGGTTTAATTTTATCGAAATTGGTTTACGTTATCATAAGATATACGAATTTAATATTTAAAAAAAATATATTAAAACACATTACTACAACAACAACCAAGAAGTACCTAGCTACTCGACACGTATTAATTACACAGATGTCTCGTGTAACCCATGTAGATTAATAGATGGCGTTATGCATGTTTTAAATCGCACAAGGAAATTTTCTATCTGGCTATTCATTGGTAAAATGGGCGTGGTGAAGCGTGGTCATTTACTTATAAAAAAGTCGCAAGCAAACAATAGAGAAAACTTTTTGATTTGTTAGTTTCGAAGCGTCGAGGTATAATTATTTTATTAGTAGTTACAGCAAAGCATTTTATAGTAAAATATATTAAGTTAGTGATTGTAAAATAAATGATCGAACGTTCGCACTGCAAATGGCGGTTTCCCTCTGCAACAGTTATTAACCGTAATTCTGCGAACTAAAGCCGTTACCACACTGGCAATTTGTGAGCGTGTCTCTAACGAGGCAGTTTATGAATGTGCTTGCAGCGAGCTCGCCGCGTGTACGCAGCAAGCTCGTCGTGTGTACGTAACGTGTTCATTTCGTATACTCAATGTGTTCGCCGCGTATGAATAGCGACCGTGTTTTGGACAATAAGGAGTAAGGTAAGGATCTCGCTAACCACACGGCGAACACGTTGCGTACCCACGCCGAACTCGCTGCAAGCACGTTCACAAATCGCCAGTGTGATAACCGCCTAAGAAGAGCCGGTATTTCTTTAGTATTTTTTTTAAGTACCTTATTTGGTACTTTGCCTTATGAGAATTATCGGTCGGTTTATATTCAAGAAATCGCTCATGTAATTCAACATAGTCATGAGATATTACGTTTTAAGTTCAACAAGAGGCAATTGTAGAAACCTAACCTCTTTCAAGATTATCGATCTGGTCATTGGTGAAGGAGGTCCGGTTCCTCTGTAGCTTGCGCTTTAGTCGAAGGCGGGCCTGATCGTCATCAGCACCACCGCTGGAGCCCGCGTTGGAGTTCTCGCCGGAACCCGTCTCGTCCGAATTCAGAGCTTCCAGGGCATCCAGTGCATCGGGGTCGCCTACTGGAATTATTATAGTTATATTTAGTGGGAAGTAGATTATATTTGTGGAATTAATTCCAAAAATCCTGTTGAATAAGATGTTAGAAAATCATCACAATTGCATCAAAAGAGCTTAAATAAATTTCTGAAAATTATAAAGGTGTTTTAGACTAAAAATATGATTACTCCAAAAATTTATTACTTTATTAAAATTTCGCACAATTTCCTGTGAACAATGATGACACGACGCCATAATTTTTGGTACTGATA
The DNA here is from genome assembly GCA_039881145.1 of Druceiella hillmani. NCBI lineage: Eukaryota > Metazoa > Arthropoda > Insecta > Lepidoptera > Hepialidae > Druceiella > Druceiella hillmani. The sequence goes on from JAYKKI010000029.1 coordinate 19,769,530, forward strand.
TGATACTTTGTAATTTCACCCTCCCATGCTTTCGTGGGACAGGATGGAAGGTGACCAGTTTTTCTGGGACTATTTTAAGGCATAAGATATCTACAAAATTAAATATTTATTTATCACCAGATTGAAGTAGTGTATGCAGTTGCAGATAGGCTTATAGTTTCGTTGTTGCATTTTTTTTAACATAGAAATTATTTTGCTATCCAGAAATGTCTGGGTTGGGTGGGATTTTTATCCGCAATGTCTATATGTACGGTTACACTGTTCTTTAATAGTAACATATTGAGAGTGGTGTCAAATTATATTTTCATATTTCATGGCTATTGGTCACCGGAAAATAGGTTAAGCAGGTAGAGTAAAGGAAGCAGGTAGGGTAAAGGGTACCCACAGATAAGCAAAGATCATGCAACGCTCGTACTGTCTATTTCTGCTGATTTTGCGACTGACCATATGAAAGAGCTCTTTTGATTGGGCAAAGGATATAGAATTAAATTAAGGAGAATTAAATGACCTCTTCTAAAATACGTATTTGTCTGTGTCTAAAATAAAATGATGTAGATTTGATGTTTGTAAGTTACTGTAAAAGTTGTGTGCAAGCACAATATGAGCGTCCCTTTTTTAACAAATGGTTTACAGCTTGTAGGTAACAAACGCTGGATACTTTAGATCTCAGTTTGTTTTTCTATATTATTTATAAACGTCGTCTCCTCTGATGAAGAACGATATACAGAGGCTTAAGTATACATTTTCAAATTAGGTCTATATATATATATATATATATATATATATATATATATATATATATATATATATATAAATACAGATAATTTTTTAAAAATTGTTCGATATGTTCGAAAAGCTTTCGAGCCTGTTCAATAAAATTTTGAAGAGGTCATGCAGATATAGCTTAACAGCATATTTTAAACATATAAGATCTAGAATGATTATCCTAGATCTTGTTTTTCTACAACATTTGTGTAGGTTAGTAAAGATTTTGATTTTATCGCAATTTTAGGTTAGTAGTATCGGAAAAATTGGGCATTTTTTTGTATGTTTTTCCTGAAGACATATCCAATACCGAAAATTATGAAAAAATAAATTTGTGACACTTATAAACGATACCACACACTAAATTTTGAATTGTCAATTTTTTCTCGAGTACCTACTTATTTCTTGTTCTCTAAAATTTCCTTAGGGATATTTTTAGTGTTAGATATTTACTTATTAAAATCTATGTGGATAATAAATTGAAATATTGCATAAAATGATTTATTGCTCTACCAACGTTGAAGTCTCCACATTAAGCGGCTTCTGAGAGAAACGGCTGTGACAGATGGACAAGGTGATTCTAGAAAGGTTCCGTTTTTTCTTTTACAGAGACGGAACCATAAAAATTAATTTTTATTTGACACATTTGAAGAATTTGACATAATTATATTTTCAAAGGTATTTATTTCGTACGTATGTAATTTTATGTAATTTTCGGAGGCCATCTTAAAAACTGTCAAATAAACATCATTGACGGCTGTTAACATCGCAGTGTTTGCTAGCATCAGCGCTGAGTCCTCTTTATCATTCTCACCTTCCTCTTTAACTTTAACTGAAAACGTCATATATCATAGGCTCTCATGAAAACATCAAAAAGTTTGTTTCTTTATTTGAACTGTAAATAGGCAATAAAAAGATTGAAAACAAAATAAATTCTTAGTATATTTTCATTATTACTGTATTTAACTGAAATTATCCTAATAACCGGTAGATTATTAATTATCAAGTTATTTCAGGGTATGATGGGCAAAATTTAATTAATATTATCCACGGGACTATAATGTTCACATCAGAGGAATAGAAGGGATTTTAATTATTGATTCTCATTAAAAGTTACCCAACTATATGTATAGTTTACGGAATTAAATATATTTTTATTTTAATTCCATAATATTTAGAATGTTAATCGAATGTACGTCATTGTAAATTAAGTGATGACATACGACCAAATTTGTAACTGTAACAATAATGTAATACAACAAACATATAGTACGAAAGGAATTAAATATCTAATGTTGTAAAGTGAATATTTGACTTTGTTTCTAAAATTTTTCACACCTCCTAAAAGGTTTATCATACAAATACAACTACCAATAATTTTGAAACCATCGATTAGTTGGACTATCTTAATTAGGATTATATATTGCTTAATTTTAGTAATATAATTGTCGTCCAAATGCTTTTATGTTAAGGAATCATGTTGTTTTGTACTATTAAAAAATAAAATAGTTTTTTTTTTAAATATAGAAATTCCTATTATCTTACCAATAATTTAAGTATTGAATATTAGTTCCGAAAATATGTAGTTCTTGCCTTTGTTTCTCTGTCAAATAATTCAACGGGAAAAACCATAATCAAGGCAAGAAATCGCTGATTAATTTATTGATATTTACCAAAAAGTCTTTCAATCAGACTCCGTTCGTTGTGCTGGCAACAATGGCGCGGGCGGCCGGATATTGACAATTTCAATTTTTCCCTCCATATCGGCCGGAAGTGCACTTCGTTTTACGACGCTTGTTCCAAATTTGAAAATTGATATTGCGCGTCGATTCACGGTTTGCAAGATGGCGACGGGCACTCGCTCACAATATGGCGTTCTTCGTGTGAAGGGTTTTTTTAAAGGAAACAAGTATCGAATTATAGGCGTTTTTACTGGGTTTCATCGTTAGTGGAATACGTGATGGGTCTCTGATCTTGTTTTTTGCCTCATCTTGCTTTTTAGGATATTTGGTCTAATAATATTCGTTTTGAACATTTTGGAAACTATTTTTGAAACTTTTAGAACTTTTATGAAAATTGAAGAAAATGTACCTATTTTGACTTTCATTCACAAAGGTTTTAAAAATTGTTTCATCCACAATTTTCTTAAACACTGTACAATAAATTTCCTGTCTTCTGTGCTATTATTCCAAAGCTCCGTGTTTCATTTGTTATTTAGTTGTATTTATTTTAATTTCGGTTGATTTATATTTGTTTTTTTTTTACTTTTCTCAACATCTTTTACAGTACATCATACATCAACGTTATTCATACAATTGTTGTGATTGTCCATGAAAGTTTTTTCCTAGAATAGTAAATCTGTCATATAATACACTCGCACAAAAACTGTACACTAGAAAATTTGTACCTATGTATTATATTACATATTAATATATTTGTGGAATAAAAAACCCGAAACGCACAATTAGATTTTCTTAAATGTAGTGTTAAAAGACTTTTTCGACCATCCGACTTCAGAGTGGACATATGGAAGTGATGTATTGAGGTTTTTGAGATAGAGTTGTAGAAGATTGCATGGGATACATTTTTTTTCAGTTGTATTGAACATACATACCGATAAGCTAATGGGACGCTGTACAGATAAAGAGAGATGGAATACATGAAACTAGATATATATTCCATCTTTCTTCATCTCTACTATCTCCTTTTATTTTCGTAATCCATATACCATAGATTACAAAAATAAAATATTTACGTTTAATTCGGCAAGCTATGAGAAATTCCACAGGAATTATTTCTCCGTCTTTTTAGTTCTGAAAGTTGTTAGTTGAAAAATTTATAATAAATCACAGAGTTTTACGGAAACGTAATAAAAACTAAAAAGGTTTTAGTACCCAAGTGGACTTTTGGACAAGTTAGGAATATCTGAAAAGCAATTACTTTATTTAATATTTTCCGAATAATTCTTTTATTTTTTTATTTCAAAAGTTTCTTGTTTAACGTTTATATTACACTTTATACAGGCAATGGATGTTTATGTTAATGCTACGACATTGTGTCCATATACAATAATCTAGAATGGCCTTTTTTAAGTCGCTATTTTTATCAAACATGTATTTCTATAAATTACATTTAATGAAAAATCTATACGTACAGAGTCATTGGGTCAAATTTGCTCAGTCGGTAAGTAAGCGCAGGCTAAAGAATCGTTGACCCGTTTTATTTCGTTTCAGAATGATTCCTCATCTTCTTAGTAATTTACCTGGTGGTAAATATGTGCGTGAATTGCATCAATAACCTATGCGTCATCTTTAGGGCTCCATATCACGATAGGAAAAAAATGTATCCATCCGCCTGATCTTACGGCACAGCCGTTTTTCTCAAAAACCTCACTCACTATTTGATATAGCCATTATCACTCACTATTTGATATAGCCATAAAAAATGCTAACCTGTACATTTTTCAATAGATAACTCTCAAAAATATCTTTATGGAAATATTAGAGGGTGTAAATAAAGTACATGACTTTTTTTAAATTTCCTCTATAGTGTGATAAATCAATGGAAAGATTATCCTAAAAGGATTGTAATAATCGGGTTGTTTTATAATTGTACGTAAGGTAGTTCCCGATACGGAAGTGGCAAAAAATGTATATCTCGATAGTTAAAACTCAAATAGAAGTTAAAACCAATGTGTGGTATGGACATTTTTGAGGGAGAAAAAATAATCGATATTTACTTTTTACTTCTAGTAGCGTGTCGGACATAGGTTTAAGTAGTAATTTATCTAGTAGGAAGAAATTATTTTTTTCAGAATTTCATGTAAGATGGCGCTAGAAATATTGTTGAAAATTTCCTTAAAGTTTGAAACACAATCCTTTGAAAATTTACACGTAAAACGTTTGACACACAATCATTGAAAATTGCTACAACTCCGTCTCTAACTCCGAAAGTACTAAAGTCCAAATTATGAAAAAACAGCGTCACTAGAAATTTTGAAAAACTATAGCAATGATTCTATATATATAGTTCTTGATACATCACGATATCTTTACAGTTGTGAAAGATATACAAGGGTCGTACTTAAGAGAGTCATTGTGTAACGGGTGATTTTTTTAAGAAAATATTACGTTTTTCTAAACTTCGACATTTTTTGTTATTAATATTATATCCAGTTTTATATTCTGCATTAACCTATTTGACGCTATTACATAATTATGTAAAACAAAATATTGAAGTTTTTCTGACAGTCTGTGTAAGAATGCATGACATGAATTGCCCAACTGAAGACTAAAACAATGCTGCTTGTGCGAACTAAAACAACGCCGGTTGCAAGAAGACAGTGTAGCAGTATTAAACAAGTGCTTTTGTATGCAATGCAAGTGCCAATCAATAAATCTCTTCTATCTTGCGTCTTTACATAGATCTCATTTAAGTTTTTCTGATTATCATTTTTATAGTCTTCGGTGACTTAGTACATTACGTACAGAAAGTATAAAACGATATTATTAGTGTTAAACTTGCTGTGAAAGTTAATTATTTAATTTTTTTTGTGCGCGTTCTTACAACCATACACCTGTGCATACATGCTCCCACAATGTGTAAAGTAAGCCCATTTTGAGACCCTTTTGACGCGTGTAGTATTTTTTTTACTTGAAAATAGTTTATGAATAAATGTTTTTAAATACTACCACAGTTTTATTTATTTTGGCTATTAATTATATGAAGTATAACTCATCAATGCGCGCTTTGGCCCTACATGGTTCCATCAGAACTGTAAGCGGGAAAATTCAGTATATAAAAGCCAAACACTACTCACCGACCAACTTATCCCCAAATCTCCGGGTCTATAAAGCGTACAAACTATACATTTGGCATCTATATCTTTCTTGGCTTCTAGGTGCGCGCCAAGAAAGGATTTTCTGAAATTCACCTCCTGAAGTTGTGAAAATGAGATGGAAGTTTGTGTCAGAATTTGGAAGTAAAAAAAGTTAGAGACATTAAAATTATGCTCAGGCAGAAACGAAGAAATACCTATTTCGTGAATTTTTGGAAAATTGGAAATGATTATATATAAAAAACGAATAAAACAAAAAGCAGTAATCGAGCAATTAATTGATCATAATCAAACGCAGCATTTTTAAAAGCCTACCATGTGGCGTGTGGCGTCTTCATCGTCTCTGAAGCTTCTAAGACACACTTGATGCTCGGCATTTAAAGCTAAGTTTTGTTAAAGACGAACCTAAGTTTGCTCCAATGTAGATCTTAGAGAAGTGTGGCGCAAAGCATCTTAAATCGGATAGGCCTGAGACTGCTCCGGAATTTCTTCTGCTTTAAAAGTAGTTGGTCTTTCCACTTCTATATGACTTCTTGTTCTTACGTGGTCGTCTGATTCTTGGCTTCTATTTATGTTTGCAGTTCGTGCTCTGCTAGAGACATATCAAGAATTATCGAAAGGAAACTACAGAATTGCTCGGGCAAATTCGAGGCAGTATTTTCGAAAGCATAGGTACTTCCGGAGATTTTGAATAAGTCGTAGAGATGTAACCAATCGTTTTTGAAATTTTTTCTATCTACTTGTTCTTTGATTTGTTATTTTTCAAGGGATAAAATTAGGAATTGATTATATTTGAGTTTTCATCTATCTCTCTGTGAGTATAATTGTCTTTTTGTTGGTACTTGTACTAATCAAATTTAGACGAAGTTTTCCTTTTTGTATTTGCTAAAAATCCAGAAAAAAACTGATATATCTTGAAATTATGTCAAAGATTTAAAAATTATAGCGTCTTCAACAATCACGATATATTCAAGAATTGACTGGCACTCATGACTGGCTAAACGAAATTGTCCACGCGAGTGAAGACGCAGGTAATAAGACAATTTTTCTCGCAAATGAAGGCTTACTTTATATGCAACTACACACGCTTAACTTCTTTGTAACAGTGATGTTATGGTTTTTATTTCTACCTTTATTTTAAGAAATTTTACCTGGAGGCTGTATTAGTAGTTCAAACATACAGTAGTAAGAATATTAATTGTTAAACTACTGTAATCGCAAATAAGTTATATTTTAGTATAAATTATCATATGACGCGATCGGCTCATAGCTGTCGACAGCTATGGATTAAGACATTCAAATTTCAGAATAATTAGAAGATAGAGGATCAAAATAGTATTTTATATAGAAGTACGGTGAGCATAAAATATGATTTTTAATCGTTTCTGAAGTAAAACTTCTTTAGCAACGTCTGAGTCATTCTGTTACGTTAAAATTGTGTACCGCTTGAGAAAACAAATGCCGGAAACGTCTGACCGGACACTGCAAAAAATCAACTTTCATTAACTTAGTTGTAGTTGTAAGGATCTTTTTTCTGGATTAAAAATTCTAAGTCCATGAAAGTCGATTTTCAGCCTACCGGCTTCGGAATCGGCTGAGCGTTAACAACACGGCGTCGAGACAGTCATAAAGTTTATTCAAACACCAATCCGTCGATGAGTCGACAGGTTGTGCAAACACTATAAACTATTTTGATATTAGCATTTATTGAATAATATCGAGTGAAAAATTTAGTTTCAATCGGAATAATAGGAAAAAATGATTATTATAAATTATTAACTAATACAAACCCTTAAAGTTTCGTCTTTATTTATTACGTTTTGTATTTTTAGATTGCTATAGTATTCTTAAACGCTTATAGTACAGTTTTTGGATTGATCGATTAGTTGAAATAGGTTTAAGGACAAATTAATAAATCGAACAAAACGATTAGATCTGGAATAAATTCTCGTCTATTTTTAATCTCAAACTCTGTTTCGCGCCAGAAGTCCCTTTATGTTTTGTCACTTATCCTTCCTCTACACCAGAAGAAATAATTAACTTTGGACATAAGTATATTTCACAAGAAGCAACTTCAATATTTTAGCAGGTGTGATATGGTATGTTAGCAGCTCGTAATGTTAATATAAAAGTTGTTCATCTGAGAAAGGGATTTGAACCTATCGCAGATACTACAAATTATGTTTAACAAACACTTTTCTTAAGACCCAAATTACACCGTCTTTTCCTCCCGTCGTATCTCAGCTATTATCACAAGCAACCCGATTACTGCCCATTATAAGTACGGATAGCTCCGTTATCTCGAAGTATTAACTGAGACACGGGTTGCGCGTACGCGATCATTCCGAGCGCTCGCGGGCGCGCGCTGCGGCGCCGCCTGCGATAAGCGTCGTCGCGACAACGCGCCTGTAGCCACTGACACTTTTTGATCCTTGACACCGTCAAATTTATTACAATTGATCAAAATTACTTGGTCTCTTACAAGAGAGCCTAAAGAAGGTTAGGGGTAGGGCGGAAGTTTAATGTTTTATTGCGAATCTTATGTTTCGTGTTTTTGTAGATGCGTATAAAGCATGGGGCGAATTTGCAACTTTTATTCTAAGGAGTTAGAAAGAAGTATTATTTTCAGATATATTTTATGTGAATTCAGTAACGAGGTCTGGATTTTTCCATTATTTGTTTTAATTAATTTGAGCAAATATTAGTAATTTGATGTAACAGTGGAATACCGAATTCTTAAAATAATTGGTATTGTTCAAAGTTTTATTTATTATTTTTATAGCTTTATACAGACGAAGCTTTTCTTTGTAAGATTCAGTTAGCTCTTACTTCTTTCTTTGACTGTCCATGTTTGCGAAGTAGGTTTTGAAAAGTAAATGTACGAAGAGAACGATAGAAACGGTTTCCAAATAAATATTTCTTTTTGCACCAACATTACGAACTATACGGTTTATATCACGTTAGATAAACGTGAGTTGGGGTAAATGGATGTGTTTCCACTGTACGCTTTCCTTCTTCTAACTTTGAAAGCTCTTATAGTCACAAATATAACTTTACTCCTATTCTTCCTTACTTTTGTTTAAAGAAGAAATTATATATGTATTTTCAAAAATATTATCACTCTATAATATCTTTAGATTTATTTTACTGGCAACATTCGTTTAAAGGAAACAAAATAACAATGTCGTTCACATTTTTTTTCACTTTTGATTATGAAAAAAAATAGTCGTATCTTACATTTCATGAATTTAAAGCATAATGATTATCAAAATGAAAAAAATAAATTTATAACCATCGTCCTTTTCATATGTTTTGTCTTTCTTTTTAGCGTTAGTGGGAAGTTTGAAGAGTTTCATGACACAGTGAATTTTATAATTTTATTTTCATCAAAGATGGCGTCAAAGATTAAAATATATCAAAATTCATTCCGTTACGTATGTATATAATATGTTGGTACGTATGAAGATAATATTTTTTAATGTTCAAGATTTTCTAACACATTAATAATAACTTAATAAATAAGTATTTTTATTACATAATGACCTTTGTTTTTATTTTTGGAAGATATATTAGTAACTGGCGGTGTCTTGCGGTTTCGAATGGAATTTCGGTAAGCAGTTTTGTAATGCATTTAGTTTATGTTCTTATATTAGATACAGATTATAATTAGTTTATTTCAAATCTCCCGCAGGTCGACTTGTATTTCCTCTCCCATTCCCTCGTTTACTCCCGCGTGCACCCTATCGCTCTTGCCAACCGAGTGGCGGAGATTTTGTTTAATTTTCTACGAAACGTGGTGCATATTGTGTTCCATCGCATCTTCTTTATACAAATATATTTTACTATTTATTTACGTATTTTGCTAAACATTAGGCCTTTTTTGAATTTATCCTAGAAAAACGATAGACAGACATATAGCCAGATAGGCAAAAATTCAATGAACGGACAGATAGACAGATATACACACAAAAATTGTACAAAAGGTTTTCCATTTTTAGTTATTCTGTGAGGAACCCAATCAACCTAAGAGCAGGTGTGTATTTCAAAATCACAGATAGACAAACACACACTACAATTTTTATTTATTTTTAAAGATGTATAAATTATTGTGTGTTTATGAAATTAATATATTTAAATAAAAATTATTCCTCAGGTTTTATTCCTTAAAATAGAGATTATTTTTTGTGTATATAGAGCACTTGTTTACGTAGTCCTGTGATTCAAAAGCAGATAAAATTAAACCGTTTTGAAATTTAGGTTGCACCAAAGTGTATATTGAATCAGTAGTTAAGTAATTGTAAGGGATGATACTTGTTAACTGGACCGCACTCGTAACAAATTACCGTCCAAGTGTCGTGAGCTGTCGGTCGCGCTATACTGTCGGTACACATACGCGTCTTTATCCGCGAGCCATTCTCGTTGTTTCCCTTCCGCGCATACATTCGCGCCTTCGCGTCTGCCTCCCACTAAACGCACACCTACTGTCGCGCGCTATACAGGCAGCGTCTGCCCTACTTCCGGTAGTTGACATTTCATATATCGACCTTAGTCGATCCCATCTGCTGGATCATTATTCATACTGCTTAAGTGATCGTGTCGCTGCGGTGACGCAGTGGTAGCGCATTAGACGAGCGCACTGATGGTCATGGGTTCGAATACTGCTGCATTCTGTTATTTGTATTTATTTTTTCCTTATTTTCTAAAAAGAAGTGTTTTGGAGATCTTCTGTGCTCATTGGCAGGCGTGAGGGCTTGATCATTAGATTGTTTTTCTTTAATGTTGCAGAGCGGTATAAAAAAAGGCTTGTTTCAATATAAACTATTTTACGATCGTATTCTTGACAGAGTATGGTGTCTTCTCTGCTTCTTTCGGTGCTCACAGACAAGCCGGCGTCACGCTACGGTGTCGAGATGCTGGATATGGGGCACTTTTGTTTAATTTCTATTTACATCAATAAAGTAGAATAGAACCGGGGGAATGTCTAGCCCATGATCTCTTTAGCATCGTGACTTTATTGAAAGTGGATATATCTTTAAGCCATTTAGAGCATTCATTAAACGTATTCGAAAAAAAAATGGAAGTAGTAAACAGCTCATTACGTAGATATGGCCTCTAACCTGAATGGTAGCTTATTTCGTGGCCACTGGCCACTTTGATTCCGAAGGTCTTCGCAAACCTGTGGGATGAGGTGTATCTTTAGGGCTATCTAGAGGAGTTTTGACAATCATACAACCGGTGGGGGTGGTTACCGTAGTACTCGATAGTCATGAAATACAAGGAAAGTAAGCTTCTTAATGCTTAAAGTAGAGTATATTCTTCCTTGATGAGCATAAGGTCGAAGGTAGCTGAAGCGAGTGAGTCAGTAGAGTAGTAGGATTTTTTACGGTATCTTGGCTGAGAAAGCAGTATAAACTTGATTTGGGTATAGACCAACCTGTTCTAAAAAAGGTAAAGATAGTGACTGTCTTATTGAGGCGTGTCTTATTTCTCTGTAGAAGTAAACGTACGAGTTGTTAAGGGATATTCTAAGATTTAGAGATGTTCTTTGTAAATACTATGGGAGTGGTTCTCAGACAAGCCGATCTGATCGATGAGAGAGTGGATATGCAAACGTATGCTTTCGAAGTTGAATTATTCAGTTAAAGTGTCCAAACTTATAGAGTATTAATATATGACTATTTCAAACAAATTTTTTGTACAATTAACTGAGTAATTAACTAAGAGGATTTGCTAAATCTACCATTTCCGTAAACATTTTTAAAACTAAATATCTTTCGATCCCAGTAGTAAATTCTTTACAATCTTCATCATGGGACCATTTTCGTACAAGCTTTTGTCTATGAGTTTTGTGCGTTAAAGGTTGCAAAACGTTTTCTTCAATTATTTCATAAATTGCCGATCAATCATACGTTCAAATGTCAAATATGTAAAGAATTAGTTGTTTTATATTTTTTGTAGCAGACGCTTTTGAAATTCATTAGAATACAATTTTAGGAAATTGCAATTTAGTAGAGTAAAATTCCTTACGATTTTTGTTAAAAAAGTTTTTGTACAACCATTATTTAAAAGAGACATCCTCTAGAAAATTTGAAAAACTGGATTTTAAATACTTAATACAGAGACAATTCTTAGGCCATGATAAATCAGCGAACCATTTCTTTGAGAATACGGTAGTTGACTCATTCTAAATTTTGATATTTTTCGTACAATATTGTGGAATATAAGTTAATTAAAAACCAGTATTGAAAAAAATTCAATAATTTATTGAAAAATAAGCCAGTTTTAAAAAATTCATTGAAAAATAAGCTTATAAATTTTAAGATACGGATAGGGTTGGGTATATCCCTGTCTCTTTTCCTCTTGTAGAATATAATGTGCAATATTAAAAATGACCTCACAAGATAGTATGGGAATACTGTCTTGTCCTTGTCTAAAGATTAAATTTAAACTTTTATAGCTCGGTCAATTTTTAAGATTATTAAAATTTTTTTTCACTCTTCATCAGCGTGTACCTTAAAATTATGATTAATGAAATAAAAAAAATTTAGTCAAATACCCAATTAATGTAATCTTTTACATTACATTTATGAGTAAGCTAACATTAAAACAGTATATTTACGTGAGCACAATAAAAACATGCGCTGTTAGTTCTGTGTTTTATGCGAAATCATATATTAAAAACTCGTATACAAGTGGAAGCCGCAGCAACGCACTTAGTAGTAACTATTTTTAAAAACTAGCTGGTACATAATAATAAAATCGAGCTGTCATGAAACGTTTAATTTTTTTCACTGTCACTTTCGATATCACTGTAACTCATATTTTAAATTAATAAACGCCTTTAAAGTTTTAAGACAGTTTAATGCAATACACCAATATTAACGAGTAAAATTGGAAACGTTAGTACGTAAGAAACAATGCTGATACACTAACCAACACTAACACACGGACACGTAGAAAGGAAGGCGTTAAGGCAGAAAGAGCCGACGAGACGCGAAGCTGGCCGAATGGCAGACGAGACGCGAAGTTGACCGAAAAAACTTATTTCCAGAATATCTCGTTAACTGTTTATAGCATATGATTATATGTCATTGTAAATCGTATAGAGCACATAATTCTCTACCATTTGTATATTTAAATTCTTCTTTTCGCAATTATGACAATTTGACGAATGTCATCCTTAACAGTAATATTTAAAAAATTGGATTTAGAAAAACCTTGCAAAGAAAAGATACTATTTTATTGGAGTTACTCCGAATTCACTTTATCAGTATGAATTTTATAGTATTACAAAAGGATTGTATGGAGTTCGAAAGGACTGCATGTAAGAATACAAAATTTCAGTGGTTATTTTTCTGCAAACGTTTATTAAAATAATAAGATATAGCTATTGCAGTACTGTTCCCTTGTTGTTTTGGTGTATTGGTGTGCTTTATGTTTTTGGTGGCACAGAAGTCACGAATTGTTTTACAAGAGTAGTAATATCGTGAGGTCTTATTATGGGTATTTTAGATCAATTTTAGCTTTCCTTTTTTATTTGAAACATCTAATGGCGCGTTTGGATGGGAGTTAAAACTTTCTGTTGGCACATGGCGATGTGCCATTTGGCCAGCTTCGTGCCTTGTCGGTTCTTTCCAGCTTGAAGCTTTCCTTCCTACGTGCTGTGTGTTAGTGTATCGGCATTGTTTATTACATACAAACGTTTACAACTTTACTCGTTTATATTGGTGTATTGCATTAAACTGTCATAAAACGTTAAAAGCGTTTATTAATATATAATATGAGTTACGGTGATATCGAAAGTGACAGTGAAAAAAAATTAGACGTTTCGCATCTGCCAAGTATCCCATAACGGCCCCAATTTTGTTATTATGTACCAGCTAGTTTTTAAAAATAGTTACTACTAAGTGCCTTGCTGCGGCTTCTACTTGTATACAAGTTTTTAATAAATGGTATCGCATAAAAACATAGAATTAGCAGCGCATGTTTTTATTTTGCTCATGTAAATCTGCTTTTTTAATGTTAGCATATTCATAAAGGTAATGTAAAAGATTACAGTAGTTCACAAAGAAACGGTTCGTTGATTTATCATGGCCTAGGAATGATTTATGTATTAAGTGTTTAAAATCCAGTTAAGTCTTGCTGAAACGAAAAGTGGGAAGTTTACTAACTTCTTCAATGTTCTTTATATACATAAATTGGATTGTGATTAACGCTTTTGATATTATTATGATTTAGTAAATTTCTATTCCAATCTAATCATAATTTACAGGATTATCCACTACTGATTTTACTTTACTAGTTACTTCGTGTTTTCTTACTCTTGTTGTAAGTTAATTATTATTTCGTGTTGTCTTTTTAACTTTAGCACTATGTGCTACAATTAAGCGTTATTGCTTCCTTTTTTAGGCATTCGACATTTTGTGCGCAGGGTTTATTTAATTATTAATTGTATATAAGAATACGGCTGAATATTAGTTAGAGGACAACTTGAATTTAACACTAATAAATTAGTTGATGTTGCATCCATCACGTTGTTTTTCATCATCATCGTTGATTTTAGAAAAGGATAGGTTTGATCCCTATGCTTTTCTAAATAATAGGGGTGATGAAGGATATAGGATGTAATACATGAAAATCATTTTTGGAATTTTGGCCGGTTTGTCTGTTTGTGTGTTTATCCACGTGTGACATAAAAACAACTGAACTAATTTGGATTACGTACATCAACATATCAACTTGAAGTAACATTTAATTATTATTTCAATGCAATTGGTCTATTTAATCAGAACACATGCTAATTAATATTTTCAAAAATGTATTTACATTATATTAGTGTAACAACGATAAAAATTTTCAAAAATTTATTTACATTGCATTAGTGCAACAACGATAAAAGCGTGTCAAAAGGTACGTGATGTGTAGTAATTACACAACTATATAGTATTTCTATGCACATCAATAGAGGGCGTTACGTATACTTTAAGTCTCGCAATGAAATTTTCCACCCGGACATACATTGGCGAAATGGGCGTGGCCAGAAGTGAAGTGTGAAAATATAATTATAAAAAATAGCATCAGTACGTTTCTAAGGGGGTTGTGGCTACGAAGCCGCAAGCACAAGTAGTTAAATATAACGAAAATTCACTTCACCTGATTTTTCCTCCTTTCAAATCGCTCCTTCATCACACTCTGTTTCTAATCGCGCCTTCACCCACCTAGTAGTGATCACGTATACACCGTGCTAATTTTATTTTCGTCATTTTTATACACAATCTTTGACTGAAATATTTTAGGTCACACGCAGTCCCACGTATCCTTGTATCGCGCTGTATAAATAGGTGCAACTACATTGCGCATACAAACCTGCCCACATTTATAAACACAGATATACCTACACCGCCGCACGGCTACCTACCTACGGCAGTAGCTATCCGCACGGGGAAGGGTTCGGGGATGTCGCGTCGCGGGGGCGCGGTGTGGGGGCGGGAGGAGGGGGCGATTCTGTAACGCGCGCGTTCATGCAGAAAGTGACGATAACAGAGCGGGGAGGGCGTCGGGGAATAGCGCTCCCCCTCCCCCGTTACGCTCCCTCCGGGGAGCTGAGGGGAGGGTGGGGGTTCGTCGTCGCGGTATGTAAAGTAGGCGGATAGGTGTTCGATGAGATAGGTGGGCTCGAGTGTTTAGGTGTTTAGGAAGGATGGTGGTTTTTTTATTTAATAGATCGGTCGGGAGTCACGGGGTTTTTGTTATCGTTGTTTTACGTTCACGAGTACAGGAACGGTTTTTTTGCTAACCAATTTAGGTTGTGTTAGCGTCAGCAAGACGTGTTAGCTATATCTTTCAATGACGAATTCACTTTGCTATTTTATTCAATATGCTACGAAACAGCGAATGTTGAACAGTACTTTCTAGGGATGTAAAGATCGAATGAAATATTGAAATATTCTTAAAATTTCTACTCAATTTATTACCGCAATATAACATTACAGTGTACTCAACGATCCAGACTTCATTGACATATTTTGGATAAACGTTTGAAATTTCTTAAATTTTGCGCCCGCATCAAAAAAACTTTTCACTAATCACCCATATTAGATATGTCTCACCTGCCAGTGTTAATAATGTAAACGTTTCATACATTAACATAGTTTTGAAATATCGGTTTTAGTTTCTTTATTTAAAAATATATGTATAATTAAAAGGAAATTGTTAGAAAGAACTTTTTGTCTGCTGTATTTTTTTAAAATTTTAGCTCAAGCTTACTGTGAATATAACTAGCTTCTTGTAAACATAACTTGCTTGTAATAAATATAAGTGTGACTGAAGTATAAAAGAATAAAATAATAAGTATAATGTAAATGGGCTAGATATCATTACGTCATGTGGTTTTGGAACAGACCAATAATATTAAAATAAAAATAAAAAACATCTTATTTGTAAAATAAAAATAAAAAATATCTTATTTGTAATCAGTCGATTGAAATGGGCGAAGCCGCGGGCTGTAGCTACTTTGCAACTGAAATGTTTCTGTTGCAGGTTGAGTCATCTTGAGCGTCCTTACACTGAATACTTTATCTTATTTATACACTTTTCTACGGCATCTAATGATCTCAAAAATATAATATATTGTTAGGAGAATATATAGAGGGCGACGAAATTCTGACACTAATTTTGTTAAAAATGGTTATTATTTTTACGCTTGTGTCGATGTTTCTTTATTATTTCCGTTTCCGTTGGCTAATAATTTCATCCAATTTGTTTTCGCAAATCATATTTTAAAATCTAACGCTAACTCTGCCACAATGAAATCGAACTATATAAGCGCCATCTTTATTCATAATTTGCTGCTGTATGGTGGACAGCGACAATACACTTCCAGAGTAAACATCGGTTAACTAATATGAAAAAAAATTGACAAGGTATTTTTGAAGGTCTCTATACTGTTAAATTTTGTATTCTACGAATGAATGCTTAGAGCTCTGAATAAGTAATAATAAGATGGTGCAAAGTTTGATTTGACACGAAATAGAGTTTTGCTTCGAGGAATTAAGAGAGGGTTCTTCTCTTAACAGATAATTTAATACAGCAAGCTGGAAGGTTAAAGCAAGATGGAAAATTTTAGTTTAATGTTAGACAAATGAAGGCAAAAAATCCATTTGGCCCTGCTCACGAATCTTTAATGGTCAAAAATATGATTATATCTTTTTAGATGAAAAGTAACGTCATCTAAATATTGTAGACTTTTCAATATCCATTGTTTGGATAAAGCAAAGTTTCTGTAATCCAGGTTAGGGAGAAATAATCCAAATTATATTTTCACATCCCCAAGGTAACGGTTCTTTACGTGGTAATCTGTGGGAATATCGGGGAAAGTTGTTAGAATAAATTGAAAGTTGGTTCTGTTAATACCCAGATTCACGAATCCTCTCATGGAAATGAGTTTGAATAATGGTAAATTCGGATATATAAGAATAATATTTATTATGAAGTATGTCTTAGATTTCATTACGGCGTAATTGCCGTAATCGGGAGAATTAATTTCGCTGAGGCTCTCTTCTCTGATATTTTAAGAGAAACGCCTAACGTTCGAGTTTTCACTTTCTTTTTAACCCAACATCTGTCTGTTGTATATAAATTTCAACTCACTCTGCATCTAGTCGTTAAAATGCTGTTTTCTTTATTTTGGGAAATTGAAATGGTTTAGTATTATAAGTAACAATTTAGTATTATAAAAATTTTAAAATAATACTTTAACGTGATGTAGTAGCGCTAAAAAATTTTGGTCGCGTGCGAGCCACGTAAAAGAAATTTTGTTGTAACATTTTTGGCTTACATTGTAACGCATTTGTATAATTTATTTGGCGTAGAATTATAATTATAATGATTTTAAAAGATAATTATGTAACGCTAATAATATTTTTTATGGTTGAACGCTTTTAACAGAGAAGTAGAAGTTTGAATGCTTTTAACAGAGAAATGATTGGAATATTTGTGTTTGGTTGAAAGTATTTAAAATAACATTTTCGTTCGTTGCGACTATTTTTTTTATCATTTATATACCTCTACTATATTTAGCATAGAGTTATAATTTCGTTACTAAAATAGGAAATGTTTATAAAGCTAAGAGGCGATTTCAAAGTTCATCTGAAACTGTTATACGTGCCATTTCCGTTTGTTGTAACATGTTTCTATAAATTACTTGAATTTGGTGTGGAATGTTAATTTCAGTACTGAAATAGAGAAATTATATAGTGCAAATAAGCACGTAAAGAAGGTTTTTCGTAACCATTTTGGTACATTATTTTCTTGTTTTACATATTTCTTTAATGTATTTAATGTTCGATGTTACCTAATGAATTTCGACTCTAACATTAAGCAGTATCTCACAAAGATATTTTAATACTTCCACTTTATTCCTTCTTAAGTTCTCACTGCAACTTCTTATATTATTTGTCGTTAGTGTTTCTTCTTTTTAAACTAAATTCTAATTATTATCTAACATGGTTATCTCTATGGCTTAATTAGCGTGTCTACAATTTTGTATTAGGGAATATACCAGCAATATTATGGAATCATCGGGCTAACAATGTGATTATATTGTTTTTCGTGAAACGTCGATTGATTTTGTGCCCAATGCTTAGACATAACCATGCTTCCTGTAAAAACTCGCTAGACAATTGCGTAAAACGGAAAAAATAGTTTTACCAAGTTTTGTGTTAATAAATTGAGATTAAACAAAGACGCGCTTGTGAATGTACATCTCCTGCCTAGATTTTGCCTTTCGTAAAATGACAAAAGCATTGTTTCTTAGTTCTTATATAAAATATTGAACTGCAAAACAAAACGTCTTGGAAATATCGTATCAAAAAATGATAATGTAGCTTGCCGTGGAACCTGCAATACTCAAAGCTTACTCTTTGCCTTTTTCACTATGGCAATTCGGTAGTCGAACTGTCAAAAATGACATTTCTCAATTTCTACGTAGTATATTAAATAAACAACTGCTTACTTCTTGTATTTTTAACTGGAAACTATAATAAAAATTTAATATCAGCTGCCCAGAAATACCAGACTACGTTTATTTTAATTCCATGAAAAATGTTTGAATCATTTAGCGTGTTATTTGTCTTCGTCAAAAGAGACACATAAAAAGTTTCTAACTCTTATTACAAATTACGATAAAAAAATGAATGCTGGGAGAGATTCTATATTTGATTCGATCATATCTCCTTTAATGGACCATTCGTTATTTATTCTTTATTTCGATTGTACCACCTTGGCTTTTTTAGGGTTCCGTACATTAAAAGGAAAAATGGAACCCTTATAAGATCACTTATTAAGTATCTGTCCGTCTGTATGTTCGTTATAGCCATTTTCTCAGAAACCGCTTGATGAAGAAACTTGAAATTTGGCACAGTAACATATTAACCCGTACAAATCTCAATCAGGTAAAACTCAATATTATGTTCCACTCCAATTTATTTCCGAAAAAACTCATCCAAAAATTATGAAAAATATGAGCTTTTAGGAACCTACGCAAATTTTGTAGGAAAACTATAGTGACGATCCTAGATGCCACATTTTTTTTTTAAATATTACCCATGTACGAAATACTAGTAGATAATACATATATATTTTTTAATTTTCAGAGCCGATTTTTTCTGAAATCGTGCGATGTAGAGACTTCAAAGGTGGCATAGTAATTAATCTTATTAATTCGTATATTATACACGGGCAACTTTTTTAGATTTTCGTTTGACAGTAAAATAGAAAATAAATAAAGATCTTAAATATTTTTCTCATTTTTATATCATGTGGTGCAGCAAAGAAAGCTTTGTTTTAAAGGTTTGTTTTTAATTTAAAAAAAATGTCTTTTTAAATTGCCTATTTAAAAAGACATTTTAAAAAATACGAAAAAACATGAAATTCCGCGTCTCTATTTCCAAAAGTATTGAGCCAGAAATCATGAAAAAACAGGGTTGATAAAGCCTGATTGGACCTAGATCTTATTATTTTTTAAATATGTACTATATTTTTACGCCTTGTAAAGTTATAGTATGTAATACTTTGCAATATATTTAGGTTGTGAAAAATTAATATTTTTAAATATTTTATTATAAATTCTAGGCACGCCCAAATGTTTATAAGTGCCGAAATGTGTACCGAGCCCTCATAGTGCGAGTTTTCCTAGTGTTTGATAGGTTTTGCCAAATTTTCTTCAATTAAAAAAAGTTAACGTTTATTTCATCGAATTAAGGAAATATGTGTGTTCTTTCTAATAAGTATTGTAGTTAATTGTTATTTATCTTGTTTTCAGATATATTTCTGGTCTAGTTTCTGAATGATCCATTAACTTCTAAAGGTATTTGTTAGTTATTTATGTTTTTTTAAAGACTTCTACTTGCAATTTTCCTTATTACCGTGTTGCTAGTTACGTCTTCCTCAAATGTATGTATTTGATATTTCTTTCTAGTATTTTATACCTTTTAAACTATTTTATCTATAGCATCACGTTAAATTAGATTCACAAACTGGCAACATTATTTAACTGGCAACCTTTAAATAAAATGACACTTCAGCATGTCACTTTTCAATGCCCGAATCCATTACAGTCTCTCTTTTCACACCAATAGAACACCTCGCGGAAATCCTAAGCCTTTTCCTAAATATTCATTACCCGAAGTAGAAAGGGAAAGCGGTCGAAAGAAGAAGTAAAAATAATAAATCTTGTAGACCTATTTACGGATTCGGCGCGCGTCGCCGCCATTTTGCGAATAAAGAGCGCGCGAAGCGACAAAATATTGTCGTTGGGTAAACTCTACATTATCTCCTTGTCTACGGCGCGACCTACGCCGTCGTGGCGTCCCTCCGCGCTCGAGATGTATTTATTGGAATGTCTTCGGCGAACTTTGAGAGATAAATTTGTTTCAATGGCGAAGCCTTTTCGTGTTTGGAGAACTCGCGTGGTCAGATTTGTTGGGCAAGTGTTAAGTGGGTGACGAGGTTTTATTACGCCATGATTTCGTATTAGTGTCAAGTCATGTTTCTAACAAAAATATACTGTTCATAATGAAGTGTTATTTATATAACTGAAATGAGAATTATGAGGTAGCTGTAAATATATGGCGGATGCAATAAACGCATCCGGCCATTAAAACTATAATTAAGATCTTCTTTATTACCCATTACCGATAATGTAGAAAGTATAATACACCGAAATTATCCCACCGCCAATCATTAACTTCCCTGGATTCGGTAGATATAGATCTTTATTTTCCCTATAGTTAAATATGCTCTACAGCAAAGATTGTTCTGTCAGACATTAAGAAATAAATTAAATGGATGTATGATAAGATGAACGGGTTATCATTCAAATTAAGAAAGGTACAATAAAGAGACTTTAATATGACGCGATCGTCTAATATGAGTTTGATGAAAATAAATAGGACAGAGAAGCAGATAATAGAAGAGTAATTGATAAACAAAGAAGACCATAGACAAATTATTATTTGTAGTGAAATTAGAGGATTGTTGAAAATACAGAAGTATGGAAACTAAAGCAGAAAATATGTTTCTTAAAATATGATATTTTTGGGTAATTCTGATAATTATAAATATTATTGAATAGTTTATGTTGAATTTTCAACAAAAGCGATCAACGTTTTTTTGAAAAAAACAGGCTACATTGGAATGCAACTGCATAGTCTTGCGTCGAAAAACCCATTTTTAACTTATTTCTAACTAATGGTTCGAATTTGTAAATACTATGTTTATTTATTTACAACCATACTTTTGCTGTTGAAATGTCATTGAATTGTTACCTTTTTATGAAATATCAGTATAATCTGTCTACTGAAATGTAGGTCAAAACAATAATTAGTGTAAAAACATTAGGTATAACAAAATAAGTCACTTATTACAGTGTCTTGCTGAAATAAAATACGTCCATGCAATAAACAGTAACATTTATATAACTTTCCGCCATTAATCAAATTATAGTATACTTTTATTGCAGTGTAATTGTTTATATAGTATTTTATTTCAGCACGATGTTTCAGACAATACAATAAAGCATTGTTCTCATTTAATGTGTGTACGTACACATTAAATGTTGACTTTCACGACAAAGCGTGTTTTTTTTAAATTTTTCTTGTTCACAATTAAATGAAACTACGTGATGTAGTATTATTGCTACTTTCTTTGATTTCTTTACCACGAGGTAAAGGTTCTTTACCAGGTGGGATATTAGCAAAGAGACAATCTTTGCTAATATCATAGCAGAAGATGTTGTAATACAACGAAACCTGGGTCGTGGTAAAGAAATCAAAGAAGTAGAAATAATACTACATCACGTAGTTTCATTTAATTGTGAATAATGAATTTCTACAAAATTAACGCCAAATATATTCAAATTTTTCTTGTGTTATTGAATCTTTTCAATACTTTATAAAATAATCGATAGATTGAGTTAGAAAAGCGTTGTGTCAGTCAAAAACTATAGAATTATTCTTCAGCATTTCATATACGAATGACATAAGAGTTTATTAAATAACCACCACTTTTAAAAATACATCGGAATTAATATAGTTTTCCTTCAATATAGTTTACTCAGTCGCATAATAATATGGAACCTCCTGAGATTTTCGACTGGGTGTTTTCTGAGGTAAGAAAACTGGATATTTTGTATAACTGCGTAATCTTTTTCGATACCGTCCTATTTATAGGGTTCCGCGTTTTAAAAGGAAAAACCACACACCGTGTCTGTCCGCGTGTCTGTGATAGCTGTTTTTCTCAAAAACCGCTTGATATAGAAACATGCTATTTGCCATAATTATAAAACGTATTAACCAGTATACATCTGACCAGCTAACACTCAAAAATATTCATGTGAAAAATATAATGGAGCGACTTAAGGGAAAAGAATAATGTGAGTATATTTTAAGAGATATATTGAAAAATAAACAAAAAAGGTGATACACCCTACTTCTTAAACTACTTAACCTAAAGTTATGAAAAATGGGTTTTTTAGAAGCCTATGCAAAGGTTTTAGGAAAACTATAGAGAAAAATTATAGTATCTATGATAGATACTATAATTTTTTAAAAATAAAAAAAATATAGAAAACAATATATGTACATTGTGACAAATTAATATTTGTAAATAGTTTAATAGAACGGTTATCTACCCTTAAATGTTTATATATGCATAAAGGTGTACGGTGACCCGTACTCGATTCTACTTGTGCTTAACTGGTTGTTATTTTTTCTTCATATTTTTGAATGCTATGTTCTTTGATTAGGTTAGCAATATTTATCTCTTGAAGGCCACAAACGTACGAAACTATTACAGGCAGCAATAGAGTATAGCCATAAGGGTTGTCCTTTGTGGCATGAAATATTTGAAACAATAATGTAATCAGAAATCACCTTCAATGATTTTCCATTTTCTAGTATTGTATTTAGGTTTTCGCTAGAAAAGTGAAGTTACTTATTACGTATATATAAATATATGTAATGCTTAGGTATGTATATATTCACACGGCACATCTATGTATGAATCATTTATTTATTTATTTATGACGCGGCTGTCAGCGGGCGGGCGGCCCGCCGGGACGCGCCGTCAGTGTTCAAGCGCGCCGCGTAACGACAGATCCATTATTTGATACGAATCTCGCCCTGTACATTTTGTATTATATTATCTGACATCTGTGGATACTTTGTGTCTCTTCGCGGAGGTGGGTTGTCGGCTATCTGTGCGCGCGCGCGGCGGTCGGATGCGCACGTCCGATTGGACCAACTATATCGAAATTATTTAATTTATCTTCGTATTTTTATAATTTTTTTCCCCGCGAAAAGATTCTCTACGTAACGGAGTGAATGAATATAAATATATAAGAACGGTAAAAATTTCTTTAAATTCATGATTATATTAAACCATTTTTCTTGACTTTTCCATATTTTTAATCGATATTTTTCGAAATAGGATGGTAGGACAATGCTTTTTAAGAGTTTTTTTTGAAAGTCGTGACACAAAGTTTTCGATAGAAAACAAATGAATTATTTAATTTGGTTTTACTTTAATAAACTTGAAAAACACGAAATTTGTTTGCCTCTTCCATTACTTCTAAAATCAGACCCTCAAAATAAATCGCTGTTTTATAGTGGTTATAATGACGCAAAATTTCAACGGCGAACGTTTTCTGCTATAAATTTCTATAATGCATAGAGGGAAATTATCAGTCCACGAAGCGTATTCCACAAGCGATCCATTTCCGTACTGAACACTGAAGAAGTTTCAATAAGCGATCTCAATTAATTTCAATTAGCGATCTCAATTAATACAATTTAATAGCTTTGAATTCAATTTATTTAGTTTTAACAAAATGTAATATTAATCACCAAGCGAAGCAAACTGAATACAGTGTAACGAAAAGGTGACAGATTCTTACAATGGGGATTATTGAAGTAAAACTTCTTTACGCACGCTTGACTTGGGGAGTAAGCTGGTGAATGCGTGACGAAAGCGTTACGAAAAGTGTGATCGGGCGAGGCGAGCGGAAGTTGAGAGGGAGATATAAGTTAGTGAAGACAGAAAGAGAGAGAGTTACGTTTCGTATATTACTGTAGGGACAAGAGAGAGAGGTGCGAGCACACATTTTCTTTCTCTCTTTCTCTCCTAGCCAGTTATGTTTCTAAGACACAGTGCAAGCCTATTGTCTGTATCACACTGTTACAGCAAGATACAGCAGTATGCGCCCACATTTTCTTTCTCTATTCCTCTCATAGCCAGTGTTTGAAATATATATACATATATATGCGAGTTTGCTAGCGTTACGCGAACGGTGATTTTTTGATTATTTTGTATTTTAATTTCGTTCTTGAACAATTTTATAAATTATTATTTTGTTCAATACATTAAATATTCAACGTTTAAAGTGAATAAAATTGTAAATTCATTTTAAAGTTCATATTTTGTGAATTTGAAGTTTTACTTCAGTCGTGTGGTCTAAAGCACACTCGTTTTTTTAATTATTTGCATGATATATAAATTGATAGTAATATAATATAATTCTGGGCTATATTAAATAATGAATTCTCATATCTTCTGATTTAGCAAACAGATTGCGACGAAATTAAAATTAAACGTTACATTGAGTTAACCCTCGTGTTTTTTTAAAACTCTATCCAAATTGGTTTAGTCGTAGTTTTTACGTAATGCGTGCGGAATCGAACACGTAAACAGAGAACCTGAATACTTTATGGGTAGTCCCGTGTAAATATGATGATGATCTGATCATGAAGCCCGGAAATTAACGATAGAACTCCTTAAGAAATGGTAGTAAATCAAATGTGATACAAGATATTTACTACGGGTAATTGTTACTTTGCAAAATAATTACACCATTTACCAGATCAGGATCTGTTGACGAGTTCTGGGCATGAACAACGGGGATCATTAACATACGTTAAGAAATCAACGGTGATTAGAGACATTTGCTGCTAGTATTTGTTATTTTGTAAAATAACTACACCGTCGACCCGGCCAGGGTCTGATGATGAGTTCTAGAGATGAACAATGGAATTCCTTAACGGATGGTAGTAAATTAAAATTGATTCAAGATATTTGTTACTGATAGTTGTTACGTTACTTTGCTAAATAACTACACCATCGACCATGTCAGAGTCTGATGATGCGTTCTGGAGATGAAGAATGGAACTCCTGTTTGGATGGTAGTAAATCAACCGTAATTCAAGATATTTATTACTGGTAGTTTCTACTTTGCAAAATAACTGCACTTCGACTAGATTAGGGTTTGATGATGAGTTCTGAAGATGAATATAGAACTCCTTAACGGATGAGGTTAATCAATCGTGATTCAAAATAGTTGCTACTTAACTAGTAGCAACTATTTTAATTCTTACTTTAGTTATTGCTTTGTAAAATTTGATAATGAGTTTCGAATATGGAGATCGGAACTCCTAAGCGGGTAATAGCTAAACAGAAACGAAGCAAAAGTAATAGCCGCCAGGGCTATTACTTTTGCTTCGTTTCTGTTTGTTGTTGATAACCAATTTTAGACAAAGAGGCAGTTATCTATATACTAGATTTCGCCAATGACTTTTAATAATAATATAATATTCTAAGAAAGAAAATAATTTTAAGTTAGTTGTATTGTGACGATCAAAATGATTAATCATTAAAAATTCTAAAATAAAATATCTTTTAAAAAACCGACTCCAAAAAAGTAGGTACTGAAAAGCAGAAAATAATTAACTCAAAATAGGTACCTATTTATTCGCAATAAATAAGTTACTTATTTTTGAAGTCGGTGCCAGCACAATCGATCAACTTAAACAAATGTAAAATTTTATATTATAAACACTAAAGGAATCTAAACTTCCATAGGACACTTGAATAGGACACTTCCCAAAGGAATCTATTTCGTATTGTGAGTACATTAGAAGTTACGGTTTCAAATTTACTTTATAAATTAAATTAAATCATAAATTTGTTTAAGTTGGCGGACAGTGCTGCCATCGTTATATATTGTGTACAGTTATATATTGCGAATGAGTACCTATTTTGAGTTAATTATTTTTTACTTTTTAGTACCTACTTTTTGAATTCGGCTTTTTAACAAATATTTTACTACAATTTTAGATCTCTTCATATGCAATTTTACAGATCTTAATAAATGCGTGGTAAAAGATGAGATTTTTTACACACTCCGCACTGAGTGAGATGTTACTGAAAAGTTTTCTGCAATTAAAGGTTTCTGCAATTAAAGTTTTCTGCAATTAAAGGTTTCTGCAATTAAAGGACTATTTTATTTCAGGGCTTCCTTTCTGAAACAATTAGCTTAAAATGGTTCTCAATGCCTTTCTTTAAATGCACTGTACGGAGTATGGTCCAAACAATCTTGGTCTGTCCACTTTGAAATAATCATTGATCGAAATTTTTGTTACCATTCGTTTAGTAAACTATTCGCAACTAATAACTTTATAAACATTATAAAGTTATCTCATTTTCTGTGTGAGATATTGTCCACTGAATATAAGTGAGTGCAATAAAAACGAAAAGTGTTTAAAAATTGAGTACCGTGTTGTGAATAAATTCCTTCCTAAACGGGGGATATTGTCGACCGAGGACAAGCAACGCCTACTTGCTGTTTATGAGGATTCTTCGCCTTCTTTATGCATTGTATAGAAATGGGTAAACTGATTTTGTTTAGGCAGAGAATCGATGAAAAATAAAGACCGTTCAGGAAGACCATGGAACGCTATCACATACGAAAATATTAATGCTTTCCTTAGTGAGTTCCCTTACTAAGAAAGATGGTTTTTCAAAGATTATAGTGTTGAGAATTCTATAATATTTAAAGAGGTGTATAAGGTCAATGCGGCTATGAAACTTCTTTCGGCTGTTCAAAGAGAACGACATTCGAAGTGTTGCACTGAGTTATTTTCCTCAGTGAAAGTATGAATGGAGTGCATTGTCCGAAGTCGCCCCGTTTGAAAAATAAGCTAAAGTGGTAAAAATTTAATATTAAAGTAACTGGCAAGTATTATGCCCAACGCTGGCGAATGACTTTCTAGGTAGTGAGTTAGGTATCGATAATTAGAGACTTGTTGGACAATGTTGGTGATCGACTTTCCATCGATATAACGCATGCAATTCTATTTAAGAGGAAAGACATTTAGTTCAAATTATGAGTTGAAGTCGGCGTTTTTAGAGCATTTTAAATATTAAATTTTAGACTTTTTTCCAAAGTAATACAAATTTTAATCAAGCGTTGCAGTAACTATATTATAATTGTTGTTTTTATTTTCACTCTTTATCTGTAGGAGTTCAATCTTTATATGTTTACTCTTTATGGATTCACTCTTTATAGGTTTACTCTTTATGAACTCACTCTTCATAAGTTCACTCTTTATGGCTTAATTCTTTATGAATTAACTCTTTATATACTCACGTGTCAGGTGTTCGCTCTGTATAGGCTCACTCTTTATGAGTTCACTCTTTATGGGTTAACTCTTTATAGATATACTCTTTATATGTTTACTTTTATATTTGCGTTCTTTATGGGTACACTTTTTATATGTTCACTTTTTATGGATTCGCTCTTTATAGGTTCACTTGCGTCACTTGCTTTACGGCTCAGGTCGTTTACTTTTGGACGCTACTAATAATTTCAAGAATAGTGTTAATTTAAAATTTTTCACAATGCATGTTCCGACATGCAACTTTTTAAAGATTTTATTTATTTATATATATTAACAAGCGTATATTCGATTCGCCTGTAAAGAGTGTTCTAGGAGAAATTGTTGGCCACATAGTTTGTAGTTAATAGAGTCGCTGAAAGTCTTTTGCTTGTAATTTTTTACTATATTTTATTTTTCAATTAAACATATTTCCGACTCGTATTAAATATTGTATCTTGAATGTTTGGTTTAACATTATATCTCCTTTGTCAATATAATACTCAATTTTATTTTCAGTATTTTTCGATATTTTACGCCTAGGTCAAACCTTGGGCACTGTCTTGCTTGCAAGGTTTAAGACATTTTTAGAAGTGACCATGAATAATTTTCAATATATTTAAATCCGATACCACAGATAATCGCGATAATTGAAAAAATTGTTGGAAAAACCAAGAGTATATAAGGGTTTTTTGTATTTTTTATTTATAAACAATTGTAAAAAAAATATTACACATAAAAAAAGTTAAAAGCAGCATCCGGCAGAGAGAAGGTCCGAGGAGTTCCGCACAAAACCGAGGCTAGGAACAGTCGCCAAATACGAAAAAAAAGGAAATTTTTGTAGAAAATTGTTTATGAAAATTTAAGTATATGACAAATCATTGTGAAAATTAATAGGCTTGTATTTTCATAGTTACTGTAAAGAAAAAAGGATCACCAAAGTCAGTCAAGAATTGCGATCTGTAAAGGGTTCTCATATGGAAAAAAGCATACACTATTTGACAGAGATGCACGTAATTTTTCAAAGCCAAATTTTGTTCCTAAAAAATATTTAAGAAAGAAATGTATAAATAGCGTTTTTAGAAGAAGATCTTACCTTTCTAAAAAGCTATATTAAAAGTTGCTTATTAGTGAAATTATCCGATTTATAATTACACCTGACACTGGCGCAAGTGTTTCACATTAGAGTAAATGGGAAAATTTATTGATCTTTCAGTCCCACCTCCTTAACTCTGAGGGTTTAATTTAGAATAGCGAACGATGGGAAAGCGTTTAGGGATGTACCGGAAAAACGCGATACCTTTTTAATTAAGCTTCTCCCAGTGGTGTAGAGTGGGAGATTCGCACCCGGTACCGATCCCATAGTTTCGTAATTAACCATAAAACGGTTGCAGTACTCTAAAAATAAAGTAAATAATATTCTATTGTTCGTCATATTAAATGGTCTTTAAAAAATCTACTTTGTAATTTTATTTTTTTCATTCAGTCATTACGCGAAGTTAGGAAACAATGGGGGGAGTATTTTGTAACGTAGGATGGACCACAAAAAATAAATAAGAAATCGATCAAGTATTATTGCACATGAATTCATACAATACAGGTAAACAAATAACAGTACCGAGCCAAAGTCAAAATCGACTTTACATTAACTTATTGAAATTCTGCCATTGCCACAGTATGATTGCGATATTGGAGTAGTGGCAAAAACTACTCAGCAACACATATTTTTTTCTGAAATAATATTTTACACAGTAGTAAAAATACTGGAGGGACATTAGCACCAGGTATCTTTATCTTTTAACCTATAATAAACTTAGTTTGTTAAAGGTTTCTCTAAGAGTTTTTTTGTGTAGCTTTAAATTCATTTTTCATTAAACTGAATATCTCATTCATCTGTTATTTTATTGTATAAGCACAGACCACACACACAAGTTTAAAAATTGTGTTAATGTAAAACAGTTTATAATTTTTGTGTAGTTACATTTTTAAGTACGTACCTACATAACATGTTCTTAAATATGCTGGTTGAAATATTCGAATGTTTATTTTTTTTAAAACTCCCAAAGAGCTCCAAAAAACCTTTCGGATCATTTTTAGAGAAGAAGAATTTGGAATATCCAAAAATATAACATCTTTCTTAAATTTCAATTTGACCTTCCTAGTATTTGTCAGAGTAAGGTTTCCGTTTACACTATCAATGAAGATCACATTGGTCAGGTGTTGCTCAATCGAAAATATAACTAAATTAATCAAATTTAGTGTGCTAATTTTAAAACTCAAGTAATTTTAATTAATTTTGATTTCAAAGTGTTTCTCCCGAAAATGTATTCATTTATAGCAGCTGTCAAAAATACTCCAAGCATTATAGTTTTATTAAGCTTTGAGACATCGAGTTTAAATTCGACAATCACCTTTATCAATTCAATTTCCATCTAATTCAATGTATATTAATAATAATGTAAGATATTTAATGCTTCTTATATTAACAAACCTATTTTGTTTCCATTAGTAACTGTAAAACTCTGTATTGTCTTTATCAATGTCATTAGCAGCATGGTATAGGTTGCATTTTTGGTCAACGTCTAGCAGTTTAAAAATATAAGAAAGTAAGATTTATCTACAAAAATCATGGAACTGCTGGAATATCTCCCGTATCTTAATAATTACTTTGCTAAATAAGACAACATTACATCTCTCAAATAATTATCCTAGGAGAAGCGAGAATCTCTGCCTTAGTCGCCTTTTTATTGTGCGTCAACGAGATTTCATAGATGTATGAAATCCCTTTATGTAAATCAAGGAACCGACTACCAAATCGTTTCGCTTCTCAAATAGTAACCTCTTTAAAGCACCTATTTTTTTAACATACTGCTGCATAATTTCGAGTATCATTAACTTTAGTAAACATTTGTTCTCAAAATCCTAATAAACAAAGAAACAGAAATACACGCGCCAGTATCAGTAGTTTCTGCCTGTCTTTTCAAACTTTAAACTGATGCTGTAAATTTTTCTGTCTTTGTAGTATTTCGCGTCGTGTTTTCCGTTGAGTTGCCTTTATTCTTGCATCAATTCTTACATCCATCAGAACTTTCTAGCAATGAGCAGACTTAGAACTTATAACAGAGCTTTAACTGCGAAAAAAAATTAATGAATTTACTTCAACTGAGACATCACCAATAAAACCCGGATTTAGTTTAAGTAAAGTGCAAATTCGCCCTTCTGGTATATAGCGTCCCAAAACTTAACTAACATTTTAGTATACACTGACACACACACATACGTACGTAGTATATGAGATCCCAGGTGACCTAGAAAAACTGGTTGTTGTTGGAAAATTTGAGGGCCAAACACCTCACGATCGTTATCCTGGCCGTCGGTGTGATTAGGTTAAAATCATAACAGCACTCCCTATTCTGAGACGAGCCGAAGACAGAGTAGGATGAAAGCTGGTCAATTTATCTAATAAAATACTTCAAGATAGGCAAAACCTTCAGCAACGAATAAATATCAACGAAAAAATCTGCCCTAGGAAGTAAGTAAACAATGCATACTAAACGTGAAAAAAGAGGCGCTCGGTTAACAAAAAATGGACCATTGGATATTTTCATTAAAATTAAAACTATAGACAATAATTGCATTTTCTTAGGAGATAGTAAGTGTTGACGTACATATAAGTCCCATATATTCCATTTCACATCAAAACTGTACTAAGTAAGAAGTAAGATTAGCCTTGTATGCACAGCACTTCTGTATCTACTCGATTCACTTGTGCGATTAGAACTGTAGGTGTAGCATTTGTGGATCTATTCGTCAAGTACGCTCGCGACAAACGCTATCCAATCCAAGCAAATTAAATAGATCAATCCTCTTTATCGTTATTATCCATGCTGCATATTGTATCAATTTAGTAAAGTTTGTTTTTAATGGAAAATAACTAATGTTTTATTAATCATTAAACCAAAAAAAGATCAAACCAAATTGTATATAAGAGAAAATCAAATCACGACAAAAAGAATATAAAAAAAAAGTTTACTTATCGGGTCATTTTTAGATTTCTGTTTCTTTCTCAGAAAGGCTTGCTGTATAAATCTCTATTTTGTTTGGTTCATGCAACAAAAAGTTATTGCTCTATAAAGCATATTTTTTATTTACACAATATTCTTACTTAGTGATCATCAAAATTTATAGGGTACTCCTGGTCGATATGCAATCTTGAAAATGGGTATCAGGGGTAATGGGAGGTCAAATAGTTCAAGTAAAGGGAAAAATCCAAAAATCAATGTTTCTAATTATATGTGGAATTATATATTTATATACTTACCATGTTTTTATGCTTGTGAAATGAACAGTAGGCAATATATAATATTTACGTTGTGAGATGTTAATATTGTCAATAGTTTAATTAGCAATACTATGCACCCTTAAGTGTTCATAAGGGCCTAAATGTTGGCTGTAAGAGATTGCTCTCGTAGCAATAAGTCCGTCATATATATCAATTAGATACATTAAAGTAGATAAATAAATAAATAAATGCGTATGGAACCATCGATGTCCTTGACAAACTTTTTTCCATCCTGGAATTCCTTCATGATATTTTGGAATTTGCTTGGCTTCAGTAAAAGATTTGGTGTCCACGTGACCACGACAAAGACTTGTGACCACCCTATGCCATACTTTTAAAAGTAATATTTTGACAATTATCTAATTATTCTGTAAATATATTGTGATTTGTCTTAGAAGGTCTTGTTTATAATATATCCATTTTAAAGCAAGTATCTTTTTCTGGAGTATGTGAATTATATTTGACATTTGAGAACAAGAATAATTTTATTTTTTAAGGATTTATTTTGTTCAATTTTTTATTTCTATTTCGAATAAATCACCTTGATCTATCCTTTAGTTATATGGAAGTATTAAAGACATCTTAATTCATAGTTTGAAAGATCAAACTCAAAACCGCAAAATTTCAATACTTTAAAACATTAGAATATTTGTAGAAGCAAGCAAGCCCGTATAAAATATTAATTTAATGTAAATGCTTCATAATCGCATTATACTTACGATGTATTTGGAATATTTTACATGAATTAGGCTGGCCGTCTTTTGTTGCGCATTTCATAGAAACAAGTTATCGATAAATTATGTGTCTGAAGGTGACCGATGCACACTCAAGGTTACTTTATCTGAGGGGAATATGACATTATATTTTAGGTAAAGAGCATTTCACAATTCGGACTGAGAATTTCCTCGGTTACATCTCACCGTTAAACCCTACACCAATCATAGTTTCGATCACCTTTACTTGGACATCTTTGTACAACAATACCACCTTCCAATATAATATTCATTATCGCCACACGGAGAAACGGCTACGCGGCTACGCGGCGTAGCACCGACTCACTCACTCGAAACTAATTCACCCTCGTAGCGGCCCCTCTAGGCTCGGGCCGAGATAGCGGCTCCTACCGGGCAATTTTCGTCGAAATGCTGTAAGTTATATTATGATAACGGTGAGGGAAGAGCGGTGATAAGGCTGCGTTTGAAATTCGGTTTTGTTTTAAGTATTTTATCGGCGTAGAGGAGCCGGAGAGTGGCTTGATTTGAGATGGGAAAATTTTGGTGTTGAATGGCATTGTATTTGATTTTGGCTTACTGCATGAGTATCTGCATGAGTATTTACTGTATGAGTATTTGCTAATATAATTATTTGCAAATACTCATACAAAGTCTGGGTCCATTAAGTGCAAATCCTTTCACAGTGAGACTTTGAGATCCATGTGTCGATGTGTACTTTAGAATTGTTCACTTTAGGAGTTCTCCAGCTTCTCCTAATTTTACTTCAAATATTGACGGTATTGGCGGTGACGTTCATAACGACCTATATTACTGAGGCATGATTTCATCTCCGAATTTTGGGTGTTAAAAATTTCCTTTTTTGTGGTTGGTAATTCACGTATATCTTTTGAGTATTTTATACGGGGCTTTGTTTATCGCGGTAAGTTAAATGGGCGGCAGATGTCATTTTGTATGAAATTAACAAATGTTTGGCAATAATAAATGAAAGATGACTATTAAAAGTTAATAGGAGAATATGATGATAAGATTATAAAGAAACAACTGGATCATTCCATTGTACATTTTATTTGTGTTCTTAACTTATGCGGTGAAGTAAAACAATTAAAATGTGGTACTCGATAAGGTCTTAGCGTATAATCGTTGTGCTGATTCCACGGCAATATTTTGCGTATGATTCCACTGTTAATTCCATACATGCATGTATGTAAGTACGAGTTACGAGCTGTATATATGCTAATCGATATACATATTTCATTAACGCGATATAAAAAATATTTTTTGTAATACGTAGTGTCTAAGTTTGTTTAAATTAATGTTAAAATTTAAACTACCGATCGATGGCGCTGGTTATTATTTGTTTTGGTAAACAAGTTTATAGACTAATATTCAAGTTTATTTGTATATATGTATTTGAGTCTTCAATCAGTCATTTCACGTTTAGTTGTATATGTATTTCAGTCTTCATTTAAATATTGAAATACGTTTCCCTAAATTGACACGGATTCTTCTTAATTTAGTTGTCTAACTGCATGATAATTATTCGAACGAAACCGAATAATAGTAACCTTTACTTAGTACGTTTGTATCAGAAGTAACATTATAAATGCGATGCATTTATTTGTTTGCCTCGCTTTCATGCTTCAACTACCTGCCCAATCGATTTTCAAAAAATACTTGTATAATGTAATAATCTCCATTAATGCATATGCACATGCAGCCTGGATAATGAAGCTGACTAGGATAAGAATTGGTAATTTTTACACTGGAATAGAATTTGACCTGGTAATTAAAAAAATCACCGTTTTGTGGGTGATTATTATAATTAATGGTTTCTCCTTTTTATTTATGGGTGATTTTTTTTCTAATTATTGTTTATTTATTTTTTTATATCGAGTCAGGTATGCGTCATCTTTTTAATAATTTTTAAATTCTTATTTTCCATTTCACTTTTATTATTGACATTTTTATTTATATTTTTAATAAGTAGTTTCTTATTTTAAATTTAAAATGAAAATAGTGAAAAACCTTTTGCGTTGGTGGCATTTATTTTGGATAATCATTTTTTAAATACATTTTTGATAATAAAATAATCACGACTGAGTCTCACACGTCTTTTTTTATGGATATAAACAAAATTAAAATTTGCATTTTCCAACAAGTTCAGTTCATATTTGTGCATATTTGTATAGTTACTGGGTAATACCGTTTTATTCTTACTAATAATAGCCTTGATTTTAAAAATTGTTTCAATTACACCACCATTTTTTCCTTTTTTCACACAAATGAAACCTCAAGTCAAAGTTAGATTTTCATATCATTCAATTCTGGCCTTGAGAGATTTTTTTCATTAACTCGTTTAACGTAATAAATGATGTTTTAGTTACACAAGAAAACGCATTTTTTCTAATTTATTTCAATTATCATTGAGTTTTGCCCACCTTTGGCTCTATTTAGAAACTCCTCGGTGTTTTCATCCAGGATACACCAATAAGACACTTCCATCTTCATCAAAGGACTCATTCCTCTCTCGTAGCTACACATCAATAAAATCATACACACAGCTCTCACGGATTAGGCTCCACCTAACTAGACACAGTAAAAAGGCTGTAGCGCGGCGGTCGGGCGCCATAAAGGGTTGAAGAACATCAAAAGACCGCGAAAGGCGCTTCGCTCGTGGGCGGGCGCCGAAACGACTGAACTTTTGCAAAATTATTTCAGAGGCCAAATTAGGGGATTCGCTTTTTATTTTCTAAAGCGTAGAATTAATATTAGGAGCTGAGAGAAGGGGTAGCATGCTATTAGCATTGTATTTGTGGGAAGAGATGCCAACATTTATAGTTGGAGGTGGTAAGGTTTAATATCTTAAGATCCTTTACATCATTAGAATAAGTTATTGATGTTTGTATACTTTTTAACGTAAATATAAAAGAGTTTCCATTGAAAAAATACGTCCTTCGTGGACCACACGGTAGTCGTAATATTTCAACGATAGTTTCATGTTGTTTCATTGAACCCAATTAAAAATTAAAAATAAAATAAGTAGCTTCGGAAATGGGGCGAAGTTTTTCGTATGTTTTCCAACATTTATCAAGAAATATACTACTTAAAAATAGGAGAAAAACAATTTTCGACACACTTTTAACTATCTTTTACAGGCTTCGCACACAATACGTGCAATTAAATAAAAATATTGATTATTTAATTTGTGCTCTCTGAAATTTTCACACAAATATTTTTGAGCTCTTGTATAAAGATGAAATATATACGGATGAATATGCTTTGGAAGATTGATAAATTTTAAGTAATATCGTCGGTTTTTTTAATAAAACAGAGAGGCATGTATGTGAGTGGCCTTATAACGATGGTGGTTTTTTTAGACATTAAGATTAATTAACTTATCTAATATTGTTAAATTAATAAATTAATTTAACAATATTAGATTCTGACTACTGTGAAATCTTATATGTGTGTAAAAGGTGTAGAATAACTCAGGACGATGGTAATGTAAGGCTAATTTCGCGGTTAATATTGTTTCTCACCTAATGTGTATACAGTTATACCCAACTTTATAGTGTTCTATACTCAAATAAAAAATACAAATTGTGACAAAAAAAAACTGTTGGCGAAATATTTATAACCTTTTTTTCAGATTATATCTTTTTACTGTCAACTATTTTCAAATTTGTTTATTTTATTACGTCATTAAAGTTGTGCATATCGTTAATTCCATTTTAAGGACTAAAATTATTTTTGGGGGAGATTTTTTTAAAACACCCGCCAAAAATTATTTCCGAAATTTTTCATATTTGTCGCGGAAAATCCGGGAAATGTTACCATATCGTTATATCGATGCATCACTGATATTGTTTACTGGCGGGGTTGTTTAATGACGGACCACTAGAAATGAAATATGAAATAATACAGATAAAGAACTGTCGATCGAACTGGATAGAAACTGGTATGGAACTATAAATTATCAAATATTTCTAAAAATATCACTCTCAAAGTTGCGATTCCAATGAAAAAATTACATTTTTTTACAGAATTACTCTTCAAATATACTCAGATATACTGAATCGCATGTAGGAGTATGGACACATTTTTTTACGCGCTGTAGAGTTTCAAACGGAAAAATGAATAGATGTTTGTATTTATGTACAAACAATTTAGTCATAGGTCTCAAGTTCTTCTATGATATAAGTTATAGACTTAAATTTTACATATGTTTTGCGATTCCTTAATTTAAATAAAAAATCGTATTTAAAATTATTTGTAACTTTATGTCGTTATAGCTCCCATGCACGGAGAGTCAAACATTTTTCTTTTCTACTAAGTGTGTCTTTAGGTGCAAATCAATGAGCTAGATGCCCCCTCTAATGGAGAAACCAAATAAATTTTCACGGTGGGCAGAAAATGTGTAATTTAATACCTTATATAAACAGAATGATGAAGCAGATGGTTATATTTTCCGCTCTCTGCTAACTTCACTTCCCTCTGAGCTGCCCATGCGGTATCCATATAAATAGTTATCGGCGCCGACTCCAGTATGCTATGTGCCGGTGAGACAAATGTTTCTATGATACAAAGTATTTTTAAACATTTTAATAAATGTTTGGTATCTAAGAATCCGGAAGTCGTTGACAATGTTCCAAATATCCTTGCTGTATTTAAACAAATATATATTTCATTCCATAATCAGTAAGACAAAGAGACCTTTTTTTGTTTTCACGATTTTTTAAGATCCTTTAAAATATAGTGAAAAGAAGAATATTTTATATCCACATCTATACAAATCAACCCACATCACGAATTGTCCATGGTATAAAATTTTCAGCATGATCTTATTGTATCAACGTGTATGTAATTTTATGTAATATAGGTACAGAACTTTCTTACTACGAATTTGACTCTTATTTGGTCGGTTTTATTGTACAACTGTCTGATGAATTATACATTGATCACGAAAGAACTAATGCTGTGACATCGGCTTTTGTGTGGATTTTAGTTTTCGTCGAAAAAAACCTTATGGAGATTATTTTCTAAATTAATGAATTGATTAAGTTCACATTTGGTATATTAACGTAGAGCAAGATTGCAAGTACTGGAAACAAAGTTCAGTACTGGAAAAAATACAGAAAAAACTTGGTATACTATTTCTAATAATGAAAATAATATATCTTTAAGCAGGAAAAAATTATTAACATACTAAAATTGGTGAAAAGCTATGATCATTAA
Organism: Druceiella hillmani; assembly: GCA_039881145.1. Taxonomy (NCBI): domain Eukaryota; kingdom Metazoa; phylum Arthropoda; class Insecta; order Lepidoptera; family Hepialidae; genus Druceiella; species Druceiella hillmani. Next base: position 19,807,426 of record JAYKKI010000029.1, read on the forward strand.
ACAACATGATACCTGAAATAGGTAATGCTTAAACATCGAACTATGAAGTATAAGAGTAAAACGATCGGTGAAAAAGCGATTTTTATTAAAAATTGTTAGTAGTTTGGAAAAAAAAAGAATTGTTTTTAATAATTTGTTATTTATTCAATATATTTCATAATTTGACTATCCGCACACATCGTGTGGGTTTACTATGCCTGTTTTATAGTCCTATTCTATATCTCTAAGTCGTGTTCGACATTTAGAGCTTATAAAAATATTGAATCTGGCAAAAATTAGACAAGATCTAGTGAAGAATAGAGTAAGAGATCTTTCTATACAAGTAATTTAAAAAAATCAGACAACTTACTTTCTATTTATGTATTTTCTTTCTATATACTTTCAATTTTTAAACGCAAGACCAACAAACGTTTCGGCTAACATAACATATAGCCAAAAAAATAAATATCAATAAACCTCATTAAACATCCTCAACATATTCACATGCAACACACTCTGCCACCCTCTTCCAAACTACCCCTCCCCATATGTGTCTGCAGAACCGTTTGGGCAGAACTAATCGCCGCGGCGGGCCCTTTTATCTGGTCGGACGCGGCTCTTCGCAGTCGCTGAGCCTTCAAAGCGGCCCGTCCGGCCCGGATCGGCCCTGTCCGGCCCGGCCTGCTTGGCCTCGTCTAGTTCGCTCGGCCTTTAAGCGCGGGGCCTTTGATTGCGTAGCAATTTGATTGGTGGGTAATGTTGTACTTTTGTGGATAAAGGCCCGTTTGTTTTTTTTAATGACGTGGCAGCGTGAATTAAATAATGTAGAGTGGTGTTTTAATCAATTGAACTCGTATTTTGTAATTCTACGCTAGATCCCGATAGATGGGTATACTACATTATACATTTTGAATCGGTTATCGGGCTTTTGGGGTAACAAATAATTTTTATATAGAAACTGGTATAATATTTATACATTATAATCAGTCATGCTTTTTCCAGCGATTTCTGAAAATTAAGGACATTTCTCGAACATTTCTGGTAGAGTAAATACTGAGTGCGATGTTCAATATTCTGTTTATATACCGATTTTGTTATGGCGATTAAAGAATAACAAAATTTGGAAATTTCACGCAGAATGCTCTTGCTTCATGAATTCCATTTAGGACAAAAAGCGAGCCATGCAACGCATAATATATCCACAACGAGGAATGCAGGCGCACTCTCCAATGACACAGTTAATAATTGTTTCCAAAAATTCAAAGAATTTTGATTAATTATTTTACCCAACGCGCCCTCCTAAGTTATAGGAAAAATTAAAAGCTTCGTTGACACAAATCATAGATTAAATTATTCTATCTGGCAGAGCTACTCCTATCCCCTCAGTACTGATGAACTGAGATGGTTGCCAAAAAGTGTCTTATTCGAAATTATTGGAAGTCGGTTAAAGTCTACATAATTCTAAGCCAGGTGTCACAATATAGAAACTGATAATCTACAATAGAGACAATGAAAAAATAAGCTTCTTAAAATAAATCGTGAATCTGACGAATTAGAAATCTGGTATTTCTTTTATGAAAATCAGGAAATATTTTATAATAAGCTGTGATTACTATTTCTACGGAATTTGAATCAGCAAGGTGAAGCAATGTGCTAATGTTGTCTCGTCGTGTCCTCCACATAGATATAAATACCAATTCGTACCAACTTAAAAAGAGAATAAAGGAATCAATTAAAATGAATTTCTACAAAATTAACGTCAGATATATTCAATATCAGCTTTTTTATAAATTAAAGAAATAAAATACAATTTCTGTAATGCCAGGTCAATTTTCACCCCTCTCGTTTGTTCCTAATGCAAAGACACATATTATACAGAAATATTCTATAATTGTGATGAACTCATATGGAACTATTGATACGCGAGATCGATTCGCTTTTGATTTTTATGATTAAAAAACTATTTAAAGTACTTAAAAAGTAACAAAATTATTTTTTGTAAAAACTAATTTCAATAGCACTCGTTCCGCATGTCTGCGTATCATTTCTAAATAGCAATCGGTCCGTGAGATCGGCGCTAGTGTCATAAAATAGTGACGTGAATATCCAAAAACCAAAGGGTTTTTGGATAATTGTTCAATAAAATATAACAATAAGTATGCTGTAGAATTATCTTATTACAAATAGTGTATTTGTACATGTTTATTGTATAAGTCTTAATACTATTTTTAATTTTAAGGCATTATATCTAAATAAATTTATTTATTATTAAAAGGCAACGTGGAAGAAGTTCCCGAAGGACGGGTACAAGATAGTGATATTAAACATGAGGAGTTGTACGATTTTTCCAGAACACGTCGTCGAGTTGTACGTTTAGAGAGGTTATATCACAGATTTGTAAATCTGTGGGTTGTATTAAAAAAGGTTTGATAAAAGATTAATATTTGCAGTTAAATTATTTTTTGTGTTTTAATTTATTTAAACATTGTAATTACCAACAATTGTGAGATTGCATAAGATTCCGCATTTCCGCATTATATCTAATAGTTCAGAGGGTTACGGTCTGGGACGCCATGTTTGCTTATATGTATCACGATAATTTAAGCGTGTACAAGAATATCAATTTATGGTACTAGTAATTAATTATATTCTCTAAATTCGGATTTCAATATGGTCGGTCATCGCAAAAAAAGGAGGGCCTCCTAGTTAATTTAACTAAGTCTCAGTCCATAGTTATTGACAAAGGTCTAAAATTCATATTAAAATTTATCGCAGTTATCATTAAGCAATTATGTTGTCTCTTTTTAAACCACTGTGTAGGACTTAGGTCTATTCATCAAGGAAAACCTTATTTAGCGATAAATGTCGATTCTTAACCATCTCCTAAAATGTCTCCAATAGTAATTGTTTCAAAAATTATACCCACCTCTGTCAAAATTTTTTATTGCCCTACCTTGGTTATAGATGTATTTTATGTTGGTTTAACTGACTGAATGATTAACCTCTCGAGCGCGCATGTCGATTATAGAGTGACATGGCAACTGGCGTCACTCAAACGTAATTAATCAGGTTAAAATGAGATAAACGTATAACCAATTATACATCATAGGAAAGAGAATGAAATAACGAATCGAAAAGTAATATAATCGTCTAATAGTATTTTTTTGTTTATGAAAATTGTGTTGCGATCATATTTTGGATTGAAACTTAACGATAAGATAAATATTGTTAGGATAAATTATTTTTTTACCTTTAGATTTAATTGATGTTTGTTTAGTATTTATATGTTTCTTTATGGCGGTTAAAAAAATTACATTACATAAAAACTTTTCCTATATGGACTTTTGTTTCTTACAGAAACGGGGAAATTTTGTTTTTTCCGTTTTCATTATTTTTGATACTCCTAACCACATAAATATAGTATAAACGCTTCGACTCTGTTGTAACTACATTTCTCCTCTGTCTCTGCAAACATTACAATAAAATTAACACATCTGCATGTTCGAAGGGTTAACATAGAAAGTATTCATTAGATAAACTCGAACATTTAAATGTCCATTATATATCAATAATTAAAAAATACACCACATTTCTCAAGCACTTCGTGATAGGGGTTATCTACCTTTACTCTAATTTAAACAATCGCACGAAATTTCTAAGAAAATCTTCCGTTTGTAAACATTGTTTGTCCTTTATATATATATATATATATATATATATATATATATATATATGCATTTATTTTCCACTTATGGTACAAAGTTATGGAATTGATTGGATTCCACCCTCAAAAAATACGCCGTCCATAAACGCTTTTAAAATGCAACTTAAATAAATTATATCCTCACTATACTCGCGCTATTACTTCGTCGTTTATGTCTTTTTCCTTCATGTTTAGTCCTTTTCTTTTTTCTCCAGAATTTAACAGATTTTTATCATTTTTAAAATGCCTTTTATGACTTAATTTTTCTCTGTTAGAGAACTTTTTCATGGTTTGTATGATGGTGATCTTCTGTAGTCCACTTCGGAACTGATTGCTTGAATTATTGTTGAATAAATATATCGCTCTTGTTACTCTATATATATTTATATGTGTTATATCGAAGACGCGACAAATAACTAAAATTGGATATAAATTTTTAGACCGTCTTGTGACGCAAATGTTTTTCTACATCTCACGTCACGAAGCAAGATAAAGCCTTAAACCAAGTCTCGATTTGAACGCTAAATCTTAGCGTATGATTCGGTTAGACCAAGGGCGCGCAGCAGGAACGAGGTATTCTGTAACGGTGATGCTGCGAGCGGATCTGTCATCGTGAGATCAAAGAGGGCGGCCGGCGTCGGCATCGTTTGTGTCGCTCTCTTTGATGTGCTTCGGCGCGGCTGCGTGGGCTTGCGCGCTACACGTGGGCTGTACACGTGTGCGGTGGTACGGGAGGCTACCAGTCGGGTGGTAAAGTGGTAAGAGATTTGCCAGTGATTTTGGAGAATGGAATACGTCAGAAGTTTAGGGAAAATTCTTTAAATTTTGTTCTATTTTTAAGTTACCTTGCACTTTAGTAGAGTAGGTTTCGGTTTTATGTTCGTATTTTTACAAATTTTTCTCTTTTAAACTTTTGTCGGTTTTATTAACTTCCTAATTTTTAAAGTTATAATATTTAAATTTTATAAATAAACGTATTATGAAATAAAGACGTAATTATTTGTGGCTAGCTGCGTGGTGAAAGGGTTGTTAAAATTGTTTTTCATCCAAAATGAGGAACAAAAAATATTTTCTTTAATTTTATTGTTTCCCCATCCACCAGTTTACGATTGAAATATAAGCACCTTTCTGGATACCTAAATACCTTTCTAGGAATTGAAAAGAAATATATTTTAGACGCTGTGGCGTGGAGATTGTAGAAAAGTGTTTTTGAATCCAAATGAGAGGTATACATTTTAATTTCTCTTAAATGTGTAACATCTCTTGTATAAAAAATGATTATTAATCCGATTAATCATTTCTTTGTATGTTTTTTTACATATAATTTGTTATTTTATTTGCTTAATGCCAAATGCATTAGGCCGCTTTTTTATTTCGTATTTGGCAATTTGTTTTTGTTTTTAATTTGTAGCATAATTTTATTAATTTGCTTTTTTTCTTATCCAATTGGAACGTAATATTCCATTTCGCCTTACTTTTTTTATTTGATTTGCGTATGCATACATGATGCTGTAAATTTGAATATATTTATATATTTATATCTATATATAGCGGTGGGGGTAGCGAATTATGTTATAATTATAATATACTACTTTACTATGTGAATACTTGGTAAATACCCCCTTGGCGGCGTACAGGCAATATGTTTTCTACGTCGTATTCACACAGTCATGTTTCATATCTACAATTTATTTAAAACAAATCGTATGAGAAAAAATCAAACGTGCCGAATTCAGACGTACGAATATTTATGTTTAGAATAAAAAAATTCACTTTAAAGTTTTCTATCTAAATATTTCCCTTCACATATCGCCTTCAAATTGTTTCATCTCTGAAAATATTTCTTAATGGCTCTACATCCTGTCAAAAGGTTTTTTTTCTTCAAGACTTTTTTTTCATAAATCTATTTGAAATATCTGTTTTTCTATTGCAATTTTGATTTACGTAAGATAAAAAATTCTCATTTTCCTGTGCTAATTTTTGAATGAGGAAAATTCAAGCACGTGTGTTGCTACAATATATTTAATTTAAAATACTGACATGGATTTCTTTTTCTGAATAAGTCTTGCATGTTGGATTTAAAAAAAAAACCTAACGAAGTAAAAAAAGCTGTTGAGTACAAGTAGACCTCGCACTAGGAGGATCTAGTACACATTTAAGTACATGTGGAAGTTGGACATTTAAGTGTAGAAAGTATTTTTATTTTTAGAAAGTAATTTTTTTTGTATTATTTCCACTATGTCTATGATTTGGTTCTTTGCGTGTTTTTAATTTAATAACGCAAGTTGGCCGAAATAATTGTGCATTGATGTACTTACTAAACGCCGTCATCCTAATTTGTTCATAAATACGTGGTTAAAAAGATATGGTCAATATGTGGTTAAAAAGGAAGTTGGAGGTGGAAGATACTGCTCACTACTTCTGGAGACTACGTCCCGTGAACAAGATGTAGTACCAAAAAATGTACGTTTTCGATTGCATTCTAAGATACTCTACTCGACGGGGTTCAAGTAAAAAAAGTTCAAGGTACGGGAATTTCTTTTTATTCAAAAGAAAGCCATTTTTCTTTATTTCTATGTATTCACTCAATTCAATTACGTTTTTCAGTAAAATTTCATTGTAATATTTATTTAATTGAAAGAGCTATGATATATGAACACACTGAGGGATGTGACGATGTTCAGAATGATTCTGTTTTTACCACTTATCTACGGAACCCTAAGAAGGCGGCCAAGTGCGAACATAGCCTCGCGAAATAAGTGTTACGTACCGACAACCAGTCGTATATTAACGGTCAATAGCTTCACAAATAATAACATTAATAAGAAAATGATATTAGGATTCCGTGCTTCAAAAGGATAAACGGAACCCTTGTAAGATTACTAATGCGTCTGTCTGTCACAGCTGTTTTTGTCTGATATCACAAAAACTTGAAATTTGTTATTATAATAAGGTACATGAATCCGCAATGGCTAACACTCTGGAATATTTATTTAGAAATTTTAGCGAAACAAATTAAGTATCCGAAAAATTTATATATATATATATATATATATATATATATATATATATATATATACATATATATACCTAGAAGTTATTAACTTTTTTTATATGCTCTATTCGGCAAAAGTTTTTTCAAAGACAAAGATATTGTTTTGTGATACGGTTAACCTTGTAATGTAGACTTAACAAATGAAAATTGTAATTTTTTTACACCCTTATGAGAAGTTGTACAATAAATCATTGAATAAACTTCTAGCATATAATAAAAAAAACCAGTCGTGTAGCTCATTCTAGGATACATTCCCCCCAGACGTTCCCGTCACCTACACAAATTCGCCTCTAAACATCGAGGCCATAAATAAGAGCGCCCCATGAGGCTGTATATAAGGCAACAAAGAGACTCCTTATCAGTTCCGTAACATATACAGGTTGTAACAAATGACTGCTATACATGGTGCTGCATACGTGGCTTTAACATAAACAGAGGGATTTGCGCGCGTATCGTGGATGTGGCAATGCCACAATTTTGGAGAATAAAATGTCTACATGAATTGAAAGGAACCACGCGTATGCTTTGTCAAAAGCAGAAAGTCAATCCTTGATCAATGACAACACTGTCTTCTATCCTATAACTTCTTGCTTTGGTGATATCTTCACCCGTTTGCAATTAATTTCAAATTAATTTCATACGAAAAAATCCGATACATGTGACAATTAACATCGTTAACTTTGATCGAAAGACAGTGCGATTTATGTACGTGCTAAGAAAATTAACACATTGCTTGAAATGTGTTGTAATAAACGATAAATAACTTATTTGTTTACCGTCATAACGGATGTGTTGTTTCGAAAATAATAACATTTTAAATTAGACTATTCCAATAATATTAAATTAGGTAGAACTGAAATAAATATCTACCTTACTAATACTTATGTATATTTATGCATATAAGCGTATTTTTATTATATCATATTTTCACAAAGGTGATTTCTTGCAACATGTTGGAAGTAATATAACATTTTTAATGTAGTAGCGAAAAAACAATCAATTCCGAAATAATTCTCTTAAAAATTCGAAATTTGGAAATAATTTACATTTACCACAAAATTATTTCCCATACATTTATTTTATCAAATTCCACTATTTCCACGAGAATGAAACTATAAGAAAACCCTTTTATAATATTACTAAAAAGTTCAGGTGAAAATTCGTGAAGTACTGATATTAGATATTTCCTATTACTTTTATGATAAATGTGATTTATGTACTAAATAAAAAAGTAAAAAATGAATTTTTTAAGTATTCAATTTTCTCGTTCTTTTATTATTTAGAATAAAGAACCGAATTACCTCTATGAAAATGTGTTGTAAGGAATAATATATGCTGTATAATCATTATTCATTTATGCCCGGATAATTTCGATGAAGTTTACCAAATAAACGATACAACCTTGAATTTATTGCTTAACGCTAAACTCCTTTTTATTGAACGTTAATACTGCTATCCGTTTTGTTCCATACATTGGAAAATATGTAATGTTACGTACATTGTTTTATTGTACGCTTCGGTGCTGATAATTATACAGAACATCTAACGATTAGACTTTGTCAACAAGAACTTGAAAACACGCTGTTTTCATGCTAGTTTGGATACCAAACCTGTTACGAAATCTCATCTGTCGTTTGGTTTGCAACAATTGTGACCTCTTGCAAGCTACGAAAACGAACAGCATCTAGCAGAGCAGCGCACTCCATCGGACCTCGAATTTTACTATACAGCCTCATCTACTAAATAATTCAACAGAGTAAAATGTCGTTTGAACGGGGCCTTATTTTCTATTAGATTATGCCAGCAGCGTAGCTAGCGTCTTTTTAATTGTTAGTGGTAATATAATCGATGGTCAATCATACCAGGATCATCAACGGGCCGCCCGCTCTTAGATGCTACGTTAACAACCGATGACTATTTACCAGTCAATAAATGGCGGAAATAGAGCATATAATTATTTAATACGTCTGGGCACACGTACTACAAAAATCAGACTTACAAAAAATTCGTGCCATATTGTTTGATTCTCGCCGATTCGAACGGCATGAGTTAAAATCTTCTCCGAAAAGGTAGACCATGCACAGTCGGATAGAGTATATACATAGACATTCAGTCGATGGAGAGCGCCTCTTAAAACATGCGGTGAGTCGGTGAAAAGTGGGCCACCTTGTCCGATAAAAGTCGGCATTTGTCGACTGCCGGTTCCTACCTACAAAAGCCGTTCGCCTGCTTAGCGCGTTATTCCTTTCTCATCTTTATGATTTCGTGTCAAGATGGAATGTACATTATTTTTTTACAAATTTTTCGGAGTATAACATTAAACATTTTATTTGAATTTACTTAATTGTCTTTAACTGATACGAGTATAAACAAATGTATAGCTGTTATTATTAAAATTTTCGACCTCTTATCAATATAATAAATTTACTTTGTTTCACTTCTGAGATTCTAAACTTTATAATATCGTGAAATTCACCAATATACAATTAGTAGTTTTGGTATAATACAGTACAAACAATGAAATAGAGAGCTTAGTCAAAATTTTAAAAACAATCTATGTCTTTTATTTTAAAAGAAATATAATCATTGTACAGATATGTTTTCCTATTGTTGCTTTATATTGAAATGTTTGCTTATTATTTCTTTACTTATCGAAGAGAGGTAGAATCTTAGTGAGAGTATATTAAAATAGGGTATTTGTCCTACGTTTTTAGATATTACCAAATTTAATTTTTTTACAGTCTAAAATAGTAATATCGTATATATACATACGATATTACTATTTTCTTTTCAACAAAAATTATTAATGTATTAGGAAATCATGTTCGTTCCACATAACGTTATCCTTTTCATTAATACAGGCCAAATAGCATAATAATATTAAGATATAGAAATCTTGAATTAATTTTACATTAGTGCGTTTGAGAGATTTTTAATGGACAACTAATTAACAATACTGCCGCTCCCATCTTCTTGTTATGAGTCCACCACAGTGTCGCTCGTAGAGGGTGCGGTGCGGTGGAGGAGGGGGGTGCCCGATTTATGTCCCACGTTGCAGGAGCGCGATCGTCTCCGAAACGCCAGTCGTGGTGGGGAAGACGGGGTTGAAAGTGAAAGGTTTTTTGCAATTTTTGGGATGCGTTGCAATTTTTGATGAACGTTTTTTGGGATGCGAAAAAACATATTACCAGTTTTAAAGTTACTGGTAACCTACCCGGTCTTAATTAGATCTTAATTTAACAACGTTAACTGTTGTTAAATTAAGATTATTTGTATCAATATATCGTGAAGAAGAATACGTATTGTTTAATAATTGGCTACTTTTATATCTACATATGTTCCATCCAAATAGGCGAATTGAGGTGTAAAAAGTTAACCTTTGGACTATATTTTCAATCAAAATTTAAAGAAAGCCTGGTTTTTCACCAAATGCAAGACTGTATATATGTTTTTTATAATGTAACAAAAATGTTATTGTTTCTTCTTATTGTTTTGTGATTTATTTGTTTCGTTGGATATATAATAGGCCCCATTCTCGCGGTATTAACGCTCAACTTAATTTAGTTTTGATGTGAAGTCACATTTTTCTTGGAAAACGGGTTAAATCTAGTGATTGGCAAATCAAGAGATATTTAAAGGAAATATGGAATTTAATTCATATTTTTCCATTGGCTTTACATACTACACAGCCGGATAGCCATACGCACATACGCACGTAGCTTATAAGCTCATTTTGATGATAAAGTATTTTATAATTTTTGAAATATATCATAGAAAATATATTATTGTCTATGACGACTTATTATGAGTATTTGCTGCTCTTTTTAGCCGACATAAGAAGAAAATAATTAAATACAAATTAAATAAAATAGTTTCTTAAAACAATATTCCAGATATTGATAATAATTTTAAACCATCACGAGGCGACATAATGTCAATATATCTAATTTAATGAAAGACTTTTAAATTTTTTTATCAAGAATTTTTTATTATTCATAAACTTTTAATTTCATATGTCTCGCTAATTTGGGTATACAACAATTATTTGGGGCTACATCACTTATTCCTTTATTATTTTCAAATTTTAATTTATTTTCTTAGTTTCATTCAGAAATTTCATTCCGAGCTCACGATTTATTGTCTCAATTTTCCCGCTTGTTGCTTAGTTAATCTTTACACCATTTTGACAAATTTTCACTAGTCGCTTATTTTCGTTTTGTGTGTACCAACAGCCTAATAAAAGTTTTAAGGATCCTAAAAGGATAGTGATAGAATAAGACAGGATGGTGAGTAGTTACAATTTTTGAACTATTCTATTTTGCTGCCCTTAAACAATAAGAATTTATCGAAAACGACAAAGAGAAAGAAAACCTAAAAGAAAAAAGACGAAAATAATTAGATATTTTTATATTTTCCTTTCTGTGGTTTCTCTGTTTATTATGAAAAATTTGTTTAAACTATCTAAAAATCAATATTATCACTATATTGTCTATAAATCAGCATATTCCCTCGAAATTACTCCAGAAAACTTCGGACTTCGTTTGACACACATGCAAGCTCATTTAAAACTAGTTTTGAGAGGCTGACATTTTTAGGATAGAAACAAAAATGTCACAGAATCATAGAAACCATAGCGGTGCACTGACAGTTCTTTTCAAGGACCTGATAAAGCGACAGGATTGCACTAGTCAAGTAAAAGGGACCTATCTAGGAGGCGATCCCCATGAATATTTGCATTGGTTTATCATAAAAAATTTACAAAATAATTTCGGGTATTTTTTTATTAGTCGGTTTTATATAAATATTACGATTAATTAAGTATAAACGGGAGACTTCTGCAAATCCAACCAATACTTGACAGTTTTTCTAGTATTGCAATCATCCTTATATCTCAAACACTCCTGTTCAAAGCTGAGGACATGAGATATGACATTTATCCTTCGTTTCTTAAAGTCATGGAATCTTTGATGTCACATTCCCATTACAAATATTGAAGAATTATCTACCTATTAATTTTTCAAAATAAAAACTATCTACCCTGCTCTCCCCGCTCGCCGGCTACGAGCGACGGGACATTTTTTCTTGTCTCCTTATCAGGTAGAGCACGCCTCTATACCCGTCCCTCTTCCGCGCACACACCCCGCCCCCCTCGGTAGCCGCAAGATTTATTTAGGCTCGCTAGGCTGCGCCCGCAATTTACCGCGAGCCTCCGCTCTCACCGCGCCCATTATGCGCCCTCTTGTCTACGCTGCGCGCGCGTGTGTGCCCCGAGCCTGTTAAAATGGTTAAATTATGATCGAGGCGCTTATATACTTACGGTCTTTGGGTACGTTTGACGGAACGGCTCGGGTAAGTGTCCCCGGACCCGGGGGTGCACTGTTTATGTAGGTAAAAATATAGATTTTTAAATGGAAAATGCAGAAGAGATTCATGGATTTGGATTTTGACGAGCTATCGAAACATATATTGTGCCTGACGAACTTTCAAGTGTCGCCTTTCCTTTTTAAGTTTCCGGGCTGAAACGTGAATTTTGGCACATTGGTAAAGTATATTAACCCTTTTATATTTGAATCACGGCCATTTTGGGGAGTGAACGAGTTTTTTTTATATCACGTGTCATAGTGTAAATTGAAAGAATGTGTTTAAGGACTTCAATACTATATTGTTTTTGTCTTTTCATGTAAGACTTTTCTAGAGACACTGCTGAAAACATCCATACCCCGTTCTATCCCCACTCTTCTACTATAACATCCCCTGCTATCTCTGAAACCGCGAAAGTAAAAATTAAAAAAAAAACAGCATCCCTAGAAGTTTATCGAAAAACTATAAAGATGATTTTGAATCCCTTAGTTTTTGAGAAGTTGACGATGTTTTTACTCCTATTAAAAGTCTTAAAGAATAATGTACACCCTTAAATATTACTAAGGGGTTCCGTACATATTTAGGTGCATAACCTAAGTATGTACGGGACACTTTAGTGCCGGTTATAGCCATATTCAAGAGGTTTATTTACACACAAAACCTCAAAGTTTCGTTAGGAACTCACGTGGTTTCATTTTATTCTTACGTAACACATATATGTGCTTATGGCAGACTTATTGCTACAAGAGAATTATTTTAGTCAACTGTTGGAAGGAATTGAAAACAACAATTTTGAGGTGAATACTAAAAGATTTAGTTATAACTAAGAAATAAGTTGTTAGATAACAAATAATACGTGCAAAACCATTTAAGGTTCTTTATTATATACAAAGCGACTATAGTGATCATTTTGTAAAATTAGGGCCTAGAGGATAAATATAAACAAGATAAGCGTACACAAAATTGGTATCAAAATTTTTTTTAAGTCAAGTTAGAAAGTTAAGGGAAAAAAAGTGACAGATTTACTCTTAGAAGAATAATATTTCGTAACCAATCATAACGCTGTAAGTGTAATAAAACTATTAAAAGCTACCAAATGCAAAACAAATTTACAAATGTGGCTTTTTCTTTTGACGGTACAGAATACGGAAGGAATATGCTTTAATAGTCGCTTTACCTTTATAGAATACAAACTACGTAAGGGATATGTTCCAGTGTACTAAGTTACTTTCGAATGTCGGTTTTCCTTTTTAGGGTACGGAGTATGTAAGAAATATCCTCTATGGTACTAGTTACTTTTAAATGTCGCTTTTACTTTTTATATAGACGCTAGGGTGTTAAGTTACTTTCGAATGTCGCTGTTCTTTTTAGGGTACGAAATACGTAAGGAATATGCTTTAGGGCGCTAAGTTACTGTTAAATGTCGCTTTTCCATTTTAGGGCATGGAATACGGAACAAATATGTTCTAGGGTACTAAGTTACTTGCAAATGTTGCTTTCTTATTAGAGTACAGAATACGGAAGAAATATGCTCTAGGGTGCTAAGTTACTTTCAAATATCGCTTTTCCTTTTTAAGGTATGGAATATGGAAGGAATATGCTCTAGGGTGCTAAGTTACTTTCAAATAACGCTTTTTCTTTTTTAAGTGCGTAATACGGAAGGAATATGCTCTAGGGTGCTAAGTTACTATCAAATATAGCTTTTTTTTAGGGTAAGAATACGGAAGAAATATGCTCTAAGGAGCTAACTTACTTTTAAATGTCGCTTTTTCTTTTTAGGACATGAAATACGGAAGGAACATGCTCTAGGGAAGTTACTTTCAAAAGTTGCCTTTTCTTTTTAGGATACGAAAGGAATATGCTCTAGGATTCTAAGGTACTTTCAAATATCGCCTTTGTTTTTTAGATTAAGGAATTTCCTGCGATAATCAAGATAGAAGAGACTTTGTTTACCAGTAGGTTTTTAGAAGAGACTTTGTTTACCGGTAGGTTTTTTAGGGCGACACGATGTCTGAACGCAGATTCTGAAACTGGACTTTATATTTGTTCAGTGCAGGTAACATTTAGTCGGTTACATAAAATTGTTGCACAAACGGTGAAATATTTTCCACGGAATATAGATAACGGAACAGGAAGATGTTATAATAGTTTTAACTTTAGAACGTAAATGTAAGCATTGAATTGATACGTGTTGAAATCTAGATCAAAAATGTAAAGAATTATTAAGAATATTACATAATAAAACTTATTAAGCACGATTAGAGTTCACACTACGAGGGTTGCTTCCAAATTTTGTCACATAAAAACATTTAAGGATTCATAATGTTTTTAATAAGCTGTTTACAAATCTTAATATTATTTTTCGTAATGTAAACATAGGAAATAAAAATATTCTGAATTTATCAGAAACTATAAAATCTGGAATCGGCACAGTAGTTCTTGCGGTAAAATTTACTCTATCTTCCATTTCCCCATAATTTTAACTTCAGTAGTTTCGGAGATGGGATGGGGAAAACGTTTTTGTGAACATATTTAATAACATACCTGGAAATATCTTACATAAAGTTCTGAAATACTTCTGGAATACTTATGATATGCCCTTTAAATTGATGCACAACTGGAAAAAAAGAAAAAATTGTACAATTTTGGTACAATTTTTCCCTTCTAAAATTCTTAGGCAAATATTTTTTATATTGTTACTAATTCAAAACACGCGAAGAAAAATATCCATAAATAAGCTAAATTTCAAGTCTTTACGTCGAACAATTTCTGGAAACACTTCATATACAGATACGAACAGACATGTTCAGTTATCATATGCGGGTTCCGTTTTGAAGTACAGAACCCTATAAAAACAGAAGATGCAGATTGCGTCTGTCACAAATCTCTAATTATTTGAGATTCGACTGATACACCTTTATCCTATTCCGCCTATATTTCCTCAAACATCAAGACGTATTTGCAAAAAAATTTATTTGAAATAAATTTTTAACATTTTTGCTTTCTCTGTTGCCTTTTTGTAGCAGAGGGTTACTATTAAAGAGTCAAAAGTATGTAGGAATATAATATAAATCTACATAAGTTTAAATTTTACACACGAACACACATCAGTACGCACGCACACACATACACACACACGCACGGACGCACGCACCCATGAACACACGCACGCGCATACTCGCACACACACACACATATCCACATATGTGCCTGCCTATGCCTAAAATTTTGCAGTTTTATCAGTTCGTGACTAATTGACATTATCTTAGGTGCGCAAATAGTTTTCCTATGTTGCTACAATATAATTGATATTGGGAACTCAAATGGCAATGGCAGCCCCGACGGATTTTCTTGAGTTTATAATTATATAGTTATATAATTATTTAATAGGTTCTTACTTTCTTTTAGTGGAGGGATTTTAAAAACAAATATTTAATCGTTTTTCAATTACAATGACTACATCTGTCGTGGGTTTTTTCAAAATTTTTAATTTTGATTTTGATTTTATACTTTTTTGATTAGAACGTTTATATCTGTTGTGGATTTAATAACATTTTTATTTTGCTTTTTATTATTAGTTTTAATAGGTAAGCTTGTAAAAACATTCGCCAAAGGGCAAGCTTATCTGGCTCTTAGCACAGTCCGATCTTTAGACGGCGTAGTAATAACTAATCTAAATCAAACAAAACTGTTCAACAATCCACATAATACCCATAGCATTACAGCGCTTGAGAAACATGTTACGTGGATCACATATCGACGAAGTCGAAGAAAGACTCTTTATTGCAGCGCCCCCTGAAGAGTTAACAACATGTATCTAAATAGGTCAAACGCTTTTGGAGATAAATGGGAACATTCGTTTGCAACAAAATGTTGCAGCGCCACCTGGTAAACTGTTACCTAAAACCTATATAAGAAGCATCGTCGATTAGTCTCGAATATTTCGCAGAAAACCGTGTCTAAATCGGTCAAACCATTTTGGAGATAAATGGGAACATTCGCTTGTAACAAAATGTTGCAGAGCCCCCTGGTGGGCTAATACTATAACACCTATCTAAGAACCATCGCCGATTAATTCCAAATATTTTGCAGCAAATCGTATCTAAATCGGTCAAATCGTTTGGTTGATAAATTCCATTCGTTTGCAATAAAATTCCGTTGAGGTTAAAAATACAAAAATATTAAAAAATACTTTTCTTTATTTTTGTGTCGAAATGTTTTTCTTTATTTTTATATTTCACGTAGTATTTTCGCGTAATTTAACCACGTTTTCCTTTAAAATTTTACAAACAACCGGTATGAAACTGAAAGAACTGTGAAGCTGTAACGTACGGACGGACTGGCGGACATGACAAAATAACATAATATATTACATTTGTCTACGGAAACCAGAAAAGGCAAAATTTAGGAAATTATTTTAAAATTTGAGTTATGTTCGTATTGAAATATGAAATATTATTCACAAAACTGCCTCCAATTAATTATGAATCCGTGGGTTGTAAGATCAGCACATTATTTTAATTTCAAAATCAAATGGTAAATTCTCGAAAAAAATATTTTGTAATAGAGTTGCCAGATATCTAAATAACAAAATAATTTAGAAAATATAGTTTAAAAAGTGTTGCATAAATTAAAAGATTCATCTTGTATGGTAGTTCAACCCATTAAGCCTTTTTAAAGTGACAAATTAACCTAAATCTAATTGTGTAAATATCTTTGTCAGAACTGGCAATGAGTGATGTTCGCATCGTTCGTCCACAGCAAAAATATCAGTGAGGATAAAATTATAAATTCCTTGATGCCCGCTCCGATTTTGCCCGGGAAAAAAGGGACAATGATGGTATTTTTTTTTATTCACTTTTTATGTAATCGTTAGTAATTTTCCGAAAAAACACCGAAATGGGTGTTATTTTATTTCTATCTTAGAATCTAAATACAATTTTTTTAGGTAGAAATAACTTTATCCATAAAATATTACGTATGCATCTCCCTAACTGTAATAATTTGGAAATTTCCATACATTTTCCACTCCCCTTTTTCCTAGGCTTTGGGATTGAAATACAGAAAATTCTTTCTTAACCAATATTTGGTATGTAGGCTTTATAGTTCTGGAGATTTCATGATGAGTCTATCAGTCAGTATTATTTGGCTTTTGTTTAGTCTTTTTTTGTCTCTTTGTGCGTTTGTTTGAACACACATCACGTAAAAATTACAGACTGATTTCAGATGGAAGCTAAAAATGATTCGAGTCAGTTCATATGTTTTTTGGAAAACATAGAAGTTGACTTGAA
Source organism: Druceiella hillmani (assembly GCA_039881145.1). Taxonomy (NCBI): domain Eukaryota; kingdom Metazoa; phylum Arthropoda; class Insecta; order Lepidoptera; family Hepialidae; genus Druceiella; species Druceiella hillmani. The sequence goes on from JAYKKI010000029.1 coordinate 19,824,815, forward strand.
GTGACGTTTAGTTTTTATTTCATAGGAATCGGTTCACCCAATCGGAAAATACGCGAATTTAATATTTTCAAAAATTCATGTACACTGCATTAGTAAAACAAGAACAAAGAACTATCTAACTATACGACGCGTAGCAATTACACAAACGTAAACTATTTATGAGGGCAACAACAGATGGTGCTACCTGTATTTTAAATCGGGCAATGAAATTTTCCACTCGGACATATATCGGTAATATATACACGTCCAGAAATGAAGTGTGTTGTAGTGCGGGGGAGGTAGGTAGTTGAGTAAGCAGTCTGAATACGGACAGACGCATGAAGGAAGAGGCCGTTGTTGGTCGTCTTTCGCACATACAATTTTTCGATGTTATATATATTCGATATAAATCTTTCACACATAACATTTTTCGATGTTGTATATATACGTTGTTTCTCTAATTTGATTAAAATTTGAATCTTTTGTCAATATTTTTAATTTATTTACTTAGTTAGGTTTAATATTAGGCTTTGTAAATTAGGGTGTTACGAATTTGATTATTTATACCTATAAGAAAACTGTAGACTTAACCTGTTTGCATGTTAAAGATATTTACAAAAAAATATTTAGGGAGACATAAAAAGTAACAGGACACAAAAATATTATTTCTGAAATATTTGTCTGTTTGTCTGTGTCTCTATTTATTTGCGCATCACGCCAGAACAACTAAAGGAGTTTTTACTGACGGATTCATTTTTTTTTGGGGTGAAATATAGTTTATGTTTCATGGTATGCATTCTGGTTTATCATAAATAAAAAAACTTTACTTTTATAACTATTGTAATAGATGGTGTTACGTATATTAATTTTACAGTTAAATTAATAATATTTCCTAAAAATCCACGCGAAAGAAGACGCGGGCACAGCAGTATACATATGTATATATGTATATATATATATATATATATATATATATATATATATATATATATATATATATATATACACACACACACAGGCAAAGATTTGTAAACGTGTTTTGCAATTCTTCAGTTGCCCATCTTCATATTCTGACGCTTCAAGTAACTGTCTGGAAAACCATTCATGGAAAAAAGTCTAAGATTCAAGGCCAGTTCCGTCATTTACCTGCGTGGAAAATTTTTACTGTTTTCAAAGTCTTTCTTTCAAAATTTTTCTTTCTAATTAATTTTAAGAGTTTATACATTTGTTTTTCTTTTTGAGAAAATAACAAACCTAACTAGTGAACTAACCGATGCCTTTTCTATTACTTCGAAACAACGACACGGGTTTATGTTGTCACGATCATTTAATGTGTGTAAATGTTAAAAATTTATTTTTACATAGTTTATTAGCTTTTTCCCTAAAATAATAAGGTATAATGTCAGGGATATATACCGATTAAATTATGTCTTTAGATTCATACCTTGATGTACATCAAATATAAGTTTGTAAGTTTAAAACAGGTTATAATTTTCTGACGGTTATTCGGTTTACAACTGAATAGAATTTGCAATGCAGTTTGCATTTAAACTTAAATATTGCTATGGTTATAACAATTCAATTATTTATGGAGGGTTGCTTTATGTAACTCCGCTTACTTAACAAATATATCAATAGTCAAAAAAAATTATTCGGAATTGGGGTCTCGAAATGGGAATTGTAGTTGCAAGCTTCGCGTAGTTCGTGTGTAGATATTTCTACGTTGGTGGCGTTTGATGAGGAATGGATAAAGGATGTGATGTCTACAAAGGATATGGAAGAATAATTTTAGTTAAGAGCTTATTTTGATAATAAGGCTATCTACCACTTGTCGGTTATAAATTTTGCGAAAACTACAAATGGGATTTTATTTATTTCGCAATAAAAGGAATGCAGTATTTTTGTTTAATTTTATTCCATAAGAATTTTTTTTATTTCTAGTAACCTTATCTAAATTTACATGAAGTGATATTTGTATCCCTCTATAATTATAAAAATTATCAGTCAAAATGTTACGTGTTTGTATGCGATGAATTTAAAACTGTACTGTGCAAAGATGTTCCAGGCTAATTTATAGATTGTTTCTCTAAGACATTTTATGTTACAAAGCTAGCTACAGCTCAGTACTTTTCGGTACATTAAAATATAAATCGTTCAGAACGCTGTTCGAAACTGAAAATCTTTTGGTTTTCATACATCTTGTAACGATTTCACTCATACAAACAGATATTTCATAACTGAATGGGGGTATATCTTTATATACAGCTGTTGGTTTATTGGTACAGCAAGAATTCTTTCGGATTCTCCTCTCAAAAAGAAAGACGGAATCTTTATAAGATCACTCCCGTTTCTGTCAATCCGTCTGTCACAGCTGACTTTCTAAGTAACTGTGCGACGTAGAAGCATTATAGTAATACATAGCAACACACCTTATTAATCCACATGTTATACAATAGCTAACTTTTTAAAATGAGTAATACAAGAACAAAAGAGGGGGCAAATAAATTTCGCAAAAAGATTTTTTTTCTCAATTTTATATATCATGTGTCATATATTTAGAAAGGGTTTGTCATAGGGAATAAACAAATATTTTTTTCATAGTTTATAATTACATATATAAAAAGAAATACTAAAAAACATCCGAAAATGGAGAATTCTCTTCTTTCCGAAATTAGTGAAACAAAAATCACAATAAAATATTACAAGAAAACTATAGCGGATTATCTTAGATCGCGTATTTTTTTTAAATATGCACCTTGTTTATCCGTAAATAGTTAAAAAATAAGCAGTTTTTATCTGTAAATACTTCTTCAAGAATACAATGTACCTTTAAACTTTATAAGTATCTAAATGTGTACCGAATTCTTGTAGTGCAAGTTCTACTCGCACTTGACAGGTTGTTTTGTAACGCCGTGGTCGATGAACAAGGTAGCGAGCGGAAGTACCACGTAAGTCGGAGAAAATCGCGCCAGTATACTCTAGTGCTGATTAAGCTAATTTAATTTAGAAATATATACTTAATTATTTGACAAGAAATGTTTGCATTTACTTAATTAATTATGTTCCATATAATAATAATTTCCCCTTTACATCATATCCTTTCTAGTTGTTTTTTCTATGATCCCAGATAGAGTTGAGATCAAGTAGACTACTCCAAAGTAAATGTCCGACTATTTTGTCCCTTTATGTAAGTGGACATCATATGTTGGATGGAATAATTCACATTTAAATTTAAAAAATTTTCTGCGATACAAAATTTACTTATCTATAAAAAGAATGGTTTGGATAAGATTCAATCTATGCTTATTTGATTATTTACACGCCGGCTAAAGCAGGTATCTTTCTATTTCTGTTCTGAAGTAAGCTTCGAAAAAACTTTCGAAAAGTTTAGTAAAAATTGTTTCGAACCCAGATTGGTTTAAGAAACAAATCAAACAAGCCGTGACGAAATGCAACTGACATTTTTTTCCTCTCCATAATTACATCAAACGTCACCTCGCCGCTCCCCCTCAAACAAACATTAAGACAATTTGCAACAATCCGCAGCGTTTTAAACCTTACGTTTTTTTGGCCCCCACCCACGTAAGGGGCTGCCGCGTCGAAGGGTTGCAGCTCAACCCCGGGTTTTGAATCTAATTGAGTTATCAAAAATGTTAAAATCCAAACCGTTTCAAAATTTCTTTTGTACAACCCGATTAACGCCGTCATCAGAGATCTCGTTAGAGCCCCTGCGCATGGGGCGCTTTTCGAAATAGGGGTTGTAAACTAAAATAAACTGCGAGAGTCTTCAGTGCAATATTATAGGGTGGATATTGTATAATATACGTGACGAATTTTAAACAGTAATCTTGTCTGTATGGTTCTTTTAATATTGAATCGAATGTAATTTTATATGGCACTTATGATGTTAAATGGCCTTTAATGCGGTGTATTGAAATTTTAAGGGCATGGGGTTGTTTTTGTGTTTTTGATGTCTTTGTGTCGGGTGCGTTTAAGGGTACTTAAGATTTATTGAGCCGACGTCGCGAGTGTTTAAAGTGTAATATATCGAAATTAAATATAATTATATAGAGAAGATTTAACAATTTTTAAGGTTTATATATCTCTATCCTCGCATAATTTTTAAGCGTGTTATTGAAATAATGGAGTTTTTCATTTGTTTTAATAGTGTACCGATTTTGCCGCATATCATTTCAGGCTTATCTTGCAACGTTTTTCCAGTATATCGGCATGTAATAAACACGCTATCTCTGTTTATGAAGTTATTTTATTTTTTATATATATTTTATTACTGTTACGTATCACTTATCACCAGCATACATTCAGGGACAGCGTCGTAGAATTTCTGGGAACTTTGACTAAGTGACTAAGTACGGCCTTAGGATGGTCTGCGTCTTATTAGACAGTCAGCGAAAAAGGTAATAGTTGGAAGACGAGAGGTCTGTGAGTACGATAGGCGAGGAAGCACAATCCATCTAAGATACTAGCCAATTATTGGTACGATGGGAGCTCAGTAGTTCTATAGACACTTTGGACATCTTCTGAAGTTGTAAGAGTATTAGCTTATGTGGGAGTTTACACAATATTTCCACTTCGTCACAAAAAAGGTTTATTTTCTTCTTTAGTGAGATAATGCGAACGTAAGATTAGCTTTGTCAGATAATGCGAACTTAATCTGGGATCAGTTTCAATAAGACTATAAATTTTCTAAATTTACTGTTGGGGATCGCCCTGGACAAGGATTGATGAAGCAACCAAAATTCCTTCTCCGAATCTTTGGAACAAATTCTTTGCTGTATCGTGGAATATTACATTCTCATCCACATTTTAGAATATATTACGTGTTGTTTCACTTCATTTTCGCTCTAAACGGACTTCATGAAGCCAGGGCGCAATAAGTTATCTTCGTTCAATTTCCATACTTGATTTGTTTTTTAATTGCTGAAACTCAGTTGCTAACTGAACACAAAATCGAATGCAGCGCTTTTTATATGCTCTATTAGAGATTTTTGCGGAATCTCCATAATATTGTAGAAATCGCTGCAAAAAGTGGCGGGTTTATTAAAGACCAAAGTGACATTTTGGAACTTAACATAGAAATATTTGTCTCATAAACTCCCTAATCTGCAATTTTAGTGTGTTTTTGCTGAAACACACTAAAATTGCGTGAGTTGCGACCATTGGAATTTTTTTGTGATTTAAATAATACACCATTATATATAAATTATTTTTTCAAAATTCCACTCACGAAGGCGTTGTACGAATACACTTTCTTTCTAGATTAAATGTAGTCCATTCTATTGTTAAAAGAATCTTGTTGAAATTGTAGAATACCTGTTGAAAGTGTTTTCTAGGGGAAGTTAAATTTGTTAATAAGCCTCAGGAAACGAAATTGGAAAGTATACAGGATTCCTTCCGACATAGAATTTTATGTGACTTACCTGTCTAGTTATCCTGGCAACACAAAGAAAAAATGAAGCCGTTCAAAAAAAAACTATAAATGAACTGTAGAAGTGATTTTTTTATTGATATTAATCAAATAGGTATGTTTATATTTGGTTACATTTCGAAACTTACGCGATTGAAAGAGCGGGCACTATTTGTTTATATATATATATATATATACATTTATATATATATATATATATATATATATACATATAGCATACGGAGGGATAAATTTTCGAAGCAGTGGCTGAATTTGGAATCCCCAATAAGCTTATAGCTTTAACTGGAGCAACACTTCATAGAGTGAGATGTAGGATTCAGTCCTTGAATTCTCTGTAAGACATATGGGCCTAACTGTCAACCAGGACAAAACTAAATACATGGAAACACATTCCATAGTAAACCATAATACCCCTTTGTGCATAAATGGCTACACCTTTGAAAAAGTGTAGACATTTATGCACGAAGGGTTATTACGAATTTAAATACCTTGGCACAGTAATTACCGATAAAAATAAACTAAGAGCAGAAATTGATAACTGAACTAAAATGCAAATAAATGCTTCTTTGGACTGGGAAGAAAACTGAGGTCTAAACTTATCAGTCGGAAGACTGAACTAGAAATCTATAAAACGCTAATTCTACTAGTCCTACTTTATGCAAGCGAAACATGAACCCTAATCGTAGACACACAGCGATCGCTGGACACGTTTGAGCGAAAGGTCTTTAGAGCTATCTTTGGTGCAGTGCAAGCAGAGGGTAGATGGAATATAATATACATTTATGAAGTGTAAGTATTCGTGCAATGTTTTCACCCAAAAGCAATTCGTCTTTCTATTTAATTTTGGAATATTTTCGGAAAATCTTGAACCTATCATGATCGACTTTTCAACACTGTGCAGGGTATTGATTGTCAACAATTTTGAAATTTTGCCTGAAGATCTAGTTAATTGAAGTGGTTATTTTAATGTTTAATATACTTTTAATAGAAGCGATTAAAGAAAAGGCAAGTATAAAAGACATTATTAAAATTTAAAAAAAAATATAAATGTCAAATTAACGCGAATTTCACGGGAATGAATTTACGCAGTGTCCAGTATTATTATTAAAAGCTTTTAATTAAGTTGGTTTATTGTCTGTCTATCCGCTACAAATTTTGTAAACGACATTTCACCCACTTACTGATGAATCAGAAACATGAAACTGAAACAAAAGTATTTATTTCCAATGATAATAAATATATCATGATGATGGAGTCAGGATCTGATGATGGGAGTAGAAAATGGGCTCCTTAAGGATTAATAGCACGTCCATCGAGTTTCGGTTCATTTCATTTCCTTTTTTAAGTTCTTTGTATTTATTACATTGTAGTACATTTAAATAAAATTTTTGTAGAAAAAAAATTATTGTTTATTCATTTCATTCTAAACAAATTTCAGCTTTGAATACTAATAAAAAAAAAATACACAAAAATAAAATAAAAACAAAAATGTTTGACTAACAATATTTTCAATTTACGAAATTGTGAATTAATTCGTTGAAATGTATACTAACTAGATTCGTTTTATATATATATATATTTTTCCTCTTTGGTTAGAGATTTCACGGTATTGCAAAATTATAAATACAACATTTATTTAGTTATTTACTTCAATATACATATGAACAAAATAAGCTATACAAAACAAAAAATAAAGCAAGAATTCATTAAAGAAAATGCACAATGACAATAATAGATCAGTCATACGTTCATTTCAATATATGGGCGGAATGACGAAAAGCTTCAAAGATAAAGAGAATAAGATGAGCGAGGAAGAGTAAACATGGAGAATATCAACGAGATTAGGAGATGTAATGATTTGCTGAGAGCATTTTTGATTACGTATATTGATGAGGAAATTCTAGTGTGCGATCTAATTTATTCCACAATTTGGTCTTATACATGGTAAATGATTAGTTATGACAGAAGGTACTATGTTTGGGACTAAGAAAGGTAAGAACCTAGGTCTAGACGTAAGCTCTGATGGTGAACCGATAGAAACCAATAGCCTTTTAAGAGGATTTTCTCGCCTTGAAAAAGAATATTTGTGGATTATTTAGGGCTATTGGTAACTCATTGATCTTAATTCTTTAAATTGTTAAGTTTGAACGTTATTCGTTTACGTAAAACTCATTCAGTCAATCTGACGTTTTAAAATTCTTTGGTGACAATTTTTACTCGATTCGACCGTTTCACCTCAGACTATTATGTGTTTGAGATTGACAGTATGAATGTAAAGAATCTTTTAATATATTTGTAATATATAATTTAATATAAATCTCACAGTCCTCCATGTGTGGAATATTCTTAAAAAGGGGTATCAAGTTTTCTCTTCACATATTAAAATATAGATAGACTTAAAAAACTGGTCAAGCGGGAGTATGGTTCGTGCATCGAGGATGCCGTACTTCGTTTAAAGTGAAATTATCGAGTTAACACTAATTTATCATCGCTGGGTGTATTGGGTTGATCACAAAGCATGGGTTTTTTCAAAGGCGCAGCGCGGCCCGGAGAACCGTGTTTGATTTCGAGTCGCTCGTTGGGGGTAGGAGCAAAGATTGCTTAGAACATTTTAAAGATTGCTGTCATAGCAATAAGCCCGCCATACGTATCAATCGTATACATTAAAGTATGTAAATAAATAAATATGAATTTTTCCAGCGCAATAAATATTTAGTTATACTTAATATGATTAAATAGGGGGATATACCTGTTATAGTGACTTTTTTAAAAACTGTAACATCTAGAATTATCTTTATAGTTACAATCATTGCATAATATCCTGATAAACACATTTTTTCATAATTTAAGGTAAGTGCCTTCGAAAATAAGGAGAGATGACATATTTTTCAGAATATCACTGAAGATCTTATAATTAACCCTTTCAAACGATACTTTATACCCTATACGGAATTTAAAAACATTTTTTGATTGTTTAATTTGCTTCTTTCCTTAATTTTCCCTATAAATACTTTTGAGTGTTACCCATTGAGACGTGTGCGGGTTAATATTCGTATGCTTTATTATAATGCCGAGTTTCTACGTCAGGCGTTTACTGACGTGAGAGTTATTTTATAAGGGTTCTGTTTTTCCTTTTTTAGTACGAAAATCCAAAAATTAAAGAAACATATGGAATTGAATTGGCGTTGATCACGTTTTTTTTCTCATTTTATACATGATTTAATCCCAGACATAGGATCATGTCTCTTTATACTGAATGTATAGCATATATATATATATATATATATATATATATATATATATATATATATATATATATAGAATAATTGTAGCTAATATTATCGGCCAGGTATATCCTGATCCCAGCTCCAACCTCAGGCCCTATCGGGGCACATGAAGCGCATTACGCACGCGCCGGTGCGCGCGGCGGGCCCGCGGCGGCGCTCCCTGTCGCCGCCACGCGCCGCCTTTGCCTCTAAATAGTAAAATAGTTTTAGAACGAAAATAAAAATAGCAGTTTTTCCCGGGTATGTCTAGTTAAAATTGGCCTGTCGCTACTGCCTTGTTTTGCGCTTTGGTTATTAATTTATAAATTACTAATAGCATTGATGTGTAAATCGTACTCGTTTACTGAGAGTTCAGTTATCTGTTCTTATGTAAAATTTAAATAGAATTAATAATTAAAAAAATAAAATAATAGAAATCATAATTATTCGTGCGATGTTTTCACATCAAAAAACGACATGTCTTTCTATATCACTTTGGAATATTTTTAGAAAATTCTGAATTTATTCTGATAGTTTTTAAAATGCGATCTTATGTTATGAGAAAATATATACACTCCGTTTCTAATGCAAGTACATATAACTGAAAAAAGGGGTGTGGCTGTGTCATGGACACGGCCGTGTGTTGTACGTGAATACGTCTATGTAACGTTGATCCGCTCGGCCGCATTCATTCTTTTACGTTCCCGGCACGGCTTGATTCGGTCATATGGTATTTTATTATTACCATTCGATTGTTCTTGAGAAGCTCTTTCCAGCCGTATACGATCTCTGTATTTGGTTTTGGCTTTTTGACCTTATATATTTTTGATATTTTTTTTATTCTAACACCTTATTATATTCACTGTCACTACTTTAAACTAATATTTTATATAAAATCGATAGATTTCGACGACAGCTAACGATTAAAACTTAAGCGAACATCGTAGCTTTTCCGAATCAAAAGTTATACTAATTGCAAATCTCGATACGCAGCAAAATAATCTCAAAATGGGGGCGGTTCCCTCTCCACCGCGCGCGATGCGTCACTGTTTTCTCTGAATAAATTTGATCCTTTAGCTATCCAGTGGTATAATTTAATTTTTGATATAGAGGATAGATTCGAAACTGCAACGCCAAACTGTATCCCACGATTTTGTTAATGATAACAGGTTTTTTGGATTGCCCCCGTATGATAGCAAATTTAAAGACGTATTCACGTCGAAAATAACATTTCGCAGACGTGCGTTCACATATTATTATTTACTATCTTAGAAATAACAATAAATATACTTTTAATGTATAAGTGTGAGATATTTTTTAGAACACAAGGGTAAAAAGTATTTATAAATATTATTGGTAAACTGAAACGTGGTAAAAAAGTTAATAATCTTTTTTCTAGAAAAAATTTCTATATCGCTCTTATACTTATTGGCACTGGTATGACTATTATGCAATAATCGATATATACAGAATCGGCAATGAATTAATAAGATTAAAAACATAGAATTTACTTAAAAGGAACTTTATATTGCTAATACTCTCTGTCCACACATCTTATTTTATATCATCTTAGTTTAAAATGGGAATAATACCTACAAGGTATATAGAAACATATCGACTCAGTCAGGATCACATTAAAATTATATTTGTCCACATAAGAAAACGCAAGTTTTCAACAAGACCTCTGTGGCAAATATTATAAAATCAGTTTGCATTAAGTTATGCTTTCATGTTTTATTTATCTTTAGAATAACAGAGACAGACAGGAATTTATTATCAAAGATATTCAAGTATTGGCTGCAGATATGGTTCATTTATAAAGTTGTTTTAGAATTTTAATACACTCTTTAACAGAGACTGCCGAATAAAGGGTTAGCGGTCGATATCAAAATGAAAAAAAGAACTTGAATGTAAAGCTATATGATCTGATTACAAAAGTCAATTAAAAAGAGGAAAAAAGACGATAATGAAATAATTTTTTTTCTTTAGAGACTATATAATATTGTGTGTGAGTGTACGTTATTACGTAAGGGAGGCAAAAATTAAGAAATAAATTATATTTTTTTATTCGTTTAGTTTTTTAAAAAACACATGGCAACATATTTGGGGCTGACTTGCTGCAGCAAAAGAAAACACGAACAAATTGTTGATATAATAAAAAAGAGAAGAACAAGACAAACAATTGTTTAAGAAAAAACACAATGAAAATAACAAATCTATGAGTAACTTGATTTGGAAACAGGAAAAATTCAAAGACAATGAAGACATGATGAGGCAGGAGTAGCAAACATTGAGAATGTTAATGAGTAACAAGAATTTTCAACGTTACCATACTTAAGTTGGTAATGTGAAAAATAAAATCGCTCAAGTGCGTGGTAGACTACGTATAAGTTAGGGTTTCATATTAAAATATCAAACTGTATATATTTTATAAATTCGTGTCTCGTGTTGATAGGCGCCCATAAAGGTCAAGGGTAGCTGAATAGGGATTCTAATATCTTCGTAGTTAGACTTAATATTGACATACATCTTACGTATTTCTTTTACATTAAGTATTGTAAAACATATTTTAATAATTCATACTAGATGAACCGTGCAAATACTTCGCAAGTCATCGAATGTTAATTAAAGAAATTGTCAATAGATGGAACTGTTTTAAACAATTACTATCAGGCACGTTAGTTAAATATATTGATAATGTATGGCGCTTAAACATCTTTGACAAAGAATATATCGAGAATTAAACAATAAAAAAAAGTAATTAAAAATAATTTTCAATTATTTGTCTATTTTTCGTCAATACCGGAGAACATAAGCTATACAATGTTGTTTGAATCATTAATTTTGATAAAGAATTAAGGGAAATATGGCGTTGCCACAAAAACACTTTTGAGCAATAATATGTGTGATTGAATTACTTTAAGTACACATGCAATATGATGACTTCTGTTTGTGATATTTTTGCGTACTTAAGAATTTATTTAATACAATACTAAAACTAATGAAGTTAGGTTATTCCAACATTCGAAAGTATTCATAAAAACTTATTTTCGAGATGTTTTCTATATTTTCACGTAGTCTTATTTGAAAATTTACGTTGCAAGCATATTTGAAGCTTAATGTTTTGTAAACGGAGTTAAAAAATGAAAACTGGTAAATGGAACCTGAACTTCATTTAAGAGTAATTTCTAACGATACCTCATACAAAGTAATCTGTTAACTATTTTTGTAACCCAAGTTATAAGTAAGCTTTCCTTAAAAGGTTTCCCTTTATAAATAGAAAAAAAATGTCGCTAAATATTAATTGAGATATTTATCTAAATCATACATAATATCATGCACGTAGGTATAAAATTTTTAAACCACAGGATAGTGAGAGACGGGCGAACACACACGGGCGAAACGAAATTACTACGGAACCTTGCACTGCGGAAAATGTCAATGGACCCTTAAAAACAAATTAACATTAAGCCGTCGCAAATAAAATTTATTTTGATTTATTTTTCCATTTTATTGAATTCAAATTAGGGTGAATAGTTTTGATTTTGTCACGTGATGGTAAAGAAGACCAGCAAAAGTCCATTCAGTTGTGGACCCAAGCGTTACAATAGTATTTATTTAATAGTGGAAATGAAGACAATATGGTTCTTAAAAGTATGGTTTAAATCGTTAATCAGACAAATGAAAAATCTATTTTTAAATTTAATTTGTAAATGCTATTTCTGCGGAACCTGTGAACTAGTAAAATGAAATAAAGTGCAGATTGTGTCTCGTTGTACTCTAAATTCCTAGGTTCGACAGAGTAGCCGAAAAATTACGTAAAACACGAAAGGAGGGAAAAAGACATTCATTTTGATAGTAACAGAATGAATGACAATGTCAGTTAAGAGTTTTCCTTTAATTAATTTAGGCAATGACTACGAATTGAAAAAAGCAATCAGTTTTAATTATTTCTTGTAACTATTTCCAAAATGTTTTTCTTTACTTCGTTCGATTTTCATTGTTATTTTTATTTCCTGTTAATGATTCTCGAATTAATATAAATATTACATATGCACATTTATGACGGTTGCTTTTTTGTTTTGTATTATGGTTACAAATTGTGTTATATTTTTTGCTTCCGATTATAATCAATCACTGAATTGATTACTTTTTATGTCCTAAAAATGTCGATTTTTTTAAAAGTAAGATGGTATTTGTGTAACGCCGGTTAAAGTAAATTGGAAAAACGTTTGAATGTTTTGTGACCGACAATTGAATGTTTGTGTTAGGTCACTGTCTTACGTTACGGAAGCGTAGAAACCAAACGGTTAATTGAGAATGACGTTGCGTATCGAGGGTGAGGCCATGTACACCTTGGGACCAGCCCGTACAAAATACGGTTTAAAGCAATGATGTGAAGTTGGAAAAGAAATTATTATTATATCTTAAAAATATCGATAATTTTATGATATAGAAAGAACGATAACAGAATGTGGTCATATTAATTTTACAAATAGAAAAGTTTTAATTTTTAGAGTTTACCAAAAATGACTAACTCGATTGACGCGAAGCTTTCATTAGTATAATTTGTTAATACCTCGCTAAGAATTATGTAGAAATAACGTTTAAAACTATGACATAAAATAGCCTAAATTTTCATTAAAAATATAAGATTTTTCCTTCGTCTGGTTGACTATTTTGATAAAACATTTAAGGAGCTTATTTGTTCGTTTCCTCTATACGACAGTGTTACTTATACCTCTTTAAAAACTGGACCCCGTACTATATGGACTTTTGCCAGTCTCATTTATGAAAAAAACAATACAAAACAAATGTTCATAAAAATACAATAACAAAAAGGAATTGTTTATGCAAAGCCTGCACGATGGAAGTTAAATTTTCTAAAACTATTCACACCTCATTCGATTTTTCTCAAAACTTTACATTTTATTCTTATTTGATAATCGAATTTAAGCTAAATCGGGCTTTTGAATGACATACTACAGAGTGTTTCTATTAAGTTATTTGAAAATACTCATTTTTTCACTTATCATGTAAATATATTGCTTGGAATGTTTTTCACAGGTACCTATGAGAAAAAAGTAACTGTTAAATAAAAGTAAAACTCGCACTATGGGGGTTGTAAATAAGTATTTAGGCACGTATTTAAGGGTATATAGTATCTCATAGTATCAGAGTAACTGTTACACAAATTACAAATATTAATTTTTCCTAACGTAAATATATTGCCTACTATAACATTTACAGGCGTAGAAACATGGTGCATATTTAAATAAAATTGTAAGATCTAGGATAATCAACATAGTTAGTTTTCATCTCAGGAAATATTTGAAATGTGGGTCTACAGATGCACGATGTATACATCTTTGACTCAGAAAGTCACTAATGAGGAGGTTCTAAGACGGATTGGCCAGAAACGCGAGCTTTGCAAACCATCAAATAACGAAAAGCAGCATATATGGGGCATGTGCTCAGTCATGACAGATACGAGCTCTTGCAACTAATAATGATGGGAAAAGTTGATGAGAGAAGGAAAGCCGGTCGTAGAAGAGAGTCAAGGTTGCGCAACATCCGAGAACAGACAGAGATTACGAGTGCGGTCGAACTATTTCATCTTGCCAAGGACAAGACTAACTTTCACTAGCAGGAGAGACACCCTAAGAAGAAGAAGTAATCTCCTAGTTAGATTTTATCAACCTTGTTTTTTCACGATTTTTGATTCAATAGTTTTGGAAATAAGGAGAGCAGAAAACTTTATTCCTACTTGTTTTTTTAGAAATATATTTATTAAGTACGCAATTTAAAATTATGAAATTTTTCTTTATATATTCCGTATGATATAAAAAATTACAAAAAAAGACTTTGAGTATTTTATTTATCCTCCTTTAATTCTTATATGAATATTTTAATAAAATATATTTCCACGGAAAACTTCAAGCTTTAACGTCGCATAGTTTTTTTGGGAAATCGGCTGCGACAGAAGGATGCCAGTCTGTCGCAGCCAACCGCTACCAACTGATGCCTATTACCCGTAGACTGCTAAAACCCTTGTTTTATATAATTTATTTTGGAGAAAAACGCCTGTAACATAGGGATATGGACTGATGTGAGTGATCTCATAAGGGTTACATTTTTCTTTTGAAGTACGGAACGCTAATCATATTTTGCTTGTATTGTAAATGACTAATACTTAAACTGTATAGAATATGTGTAATCCTGCATAATCTTTAACACAATTTCAGCTTCCTGCTGTGTTGCCATTTTTGTGATAGAACTCGTAAAAATGTGGTTGAAATAAGACCTATTTAACTGTCTTCCACGTGGGTATTTTTTAATTTAAACAGAAAATAAAAATTCATTTTCATTCTATTCATTAAACTTATATGAACGATACCACACATGTATAGTTGTAAACAAAATTCGAAATATCAGTCGTATGACCCCCTTCTTACTTTCGCCTGATAGGAAATTAAACGTAATTTTAAGTATGACAATTGGTGGGCCAACGCTCTAAGTATTATGTATATATTAGAAGTCCACTATTCTTGTTTGCAAGCCGGATGAGCCTGACGGACGGACAGACGTACTATTAGTCATCACAATAATAGAGTTCCTTTCGGATGTTCACGAATGGAACTTTAAAACCGATTGATTTGCGTGACTTACTGATACGGGAAACTTTTCCTAAAAGAAATATTCGCGTTAATTTATATTAAGAAAGTTTGGATTTGTTCTCAAAAATTATAATGTCGTCTGACAGAAGGGTGATATAGTGGGTGACAATAGTTTTGATTCTATAGAAATATTAAAAATTCTAAACTAAAATGGTTATAAAAGTGCACCTTCATAAAACTCGTTGTGTTCATTTGTTGTTTTTTTAATAACTAAATTGTAGCCAAAATTTAAAATTTTTTTTATTCCTTATATTCTCTTTACCAATATTTGTTTGTCCTTTTCGTCATCGTCATTTCATACATATATTAAAACTGTAACAGAGTGAATTCTGTACATGGAAAATATTTTAAAAAGAACTATTGGTTTAACATAAAGAATGATAATAGAAGTCAGAAAACTCGTTTTTAGAATTTTTGTCAGTCTGTCTCTTAATTCATTCATCAATCACGTAAAATATGCTGGACAGATTTTGATGAAAGGTATGGTAATAGTTTATACCAAGAGCAACATATGAGAGAATAAAAAAAAAATAATAATATTTCTCGTTCCACATTTCAGGTGAGTGAAAACACCACAGATAGTATTTTATATTTCGACATCACGTTGCATTTCTTTACCACTATAACACGACATCACGTTGAATTTCTTTACCACAGAGTGAGTGACTAATAACATGACATTACGTTGAATTTTCTTTACCACCGAGGCTGGTTTCACGAAGTCATGTTACAGGTATCTATATAATTTCCACATATGTACAAGTTTGATTTTCACAAGTGAAGAAAGAGTTTCGAAATTTATCTATATGAACATATATTATACACCCAACTGCCTGTAATCTTATTTATATATGCTTTCTTTAATATATCCTTAAGCGCATAAATAAAGAAACGTTTTGAATATTGAATATATTTGGCGTTAATTTTGTAGAAATTCATTATTTACATATATGTATTAAATGATGTAGTATTATTTCTACTTCCTTTTAGTTCTTTACCACCACCTAGGTTTCGTTGTATTACAACGTAATAATACAACGTGTAATACAACGAAACTACATCACATATAGTTTCATTTAATTGTAAACATTTTGAATGTTTCTAATCTCCCAATAATTGGATTTTACAACCTTTAATAATTCATATGCCTACAGAAATAGTAAATGACGCAGACAGTTCTGCATTATGAAGTGTTTAAAATGTTATAAAGCCTTATAAATGTGTAAATGAATACTTTAAACTCTTATCATGATCGGTTTTATTTAACATGTGACACTAGTTTCAAAACACCCATTATATAATATAAGGAGTTTAATATAAACAATATAATAGAACGGAAATAAGAATACTTAATTTGGTTACAAAACAATCAATAAAAACTACTTCGGTCGGATCGCAGCCTAATAAACTAAGTGAAAGTAAATACTAACAGTTCTCGACACAATGTTGCCTTACGCCCTGGGCTTACCTTGGGTAAATTGTTACTTTTAGGAGTAGTATAAACGGATGATTAAGAGGGTACACTAGACGACGTAGTTAACTCTTCGTCTTTGCAAGTAATTTTATATACGTATTTATTAATATATGAAATACAGTATAGAAAATTGTTTTATGGAAGGTAGCGTGAAGTTATTATTGGATCAGTTGAAAAAGTGCTAAATAAGTCAAGAAAAGTCTAAAAGCGTGAGAGATATCTAAGAATTGGTTAATATTTTTAAATTTTATCGCATATCAAGCTCGCAATAAGCGCTTGGTTAATTTAATAACCAAATCAAATTATTAGATCATTATACTTGTGTTAAAAATTGAGTTATATCAAAACAGTTTTGCACCTCTGCACAGCCGTCATGTACATGTGGTCACGTAATTTCATATAGTTTATTTAGGTGTTTTTTAGGAATCTTCAACAATTTTAAAGAACTTTTAATATTTGTTATTGAAAAGTAATAAGATTGTAATGCAAAATTGAGAATTGATAAGCTTGTAATGCTAAACAGTAAGTTGTCACAATGGAATGGATACCTCTGGAACAGTAAGTTGTCACAATGGAATGGATACCCTGTAAGGTTAAAAATCGATCTTATATGAGTCGAATTTAAACGTCGTGTATTTTCTATATCAATTTTGA
Organism: Druceiella hillmani; assembly: GCA_039881145.1. Classification (NCBI taxonomy): domain Eukaryota; kingdom Metazoa; phylum Arthropoda; class Insecta; order Lepidoptera; family Hepialidae; genus Druceiella; species Druceiella hillmani. The sequence goes on from JAYKKI010000029.1 coordinate 19,842,314, forward strand.
ATATTAATATTGAATTTACGAGAGTAATTAAAACTGTGTGTAAAGCTTGAAACTGATCGGAGTTTTGTCTTAAAAACGTTATTTATTGTTTGAATATAGTGTGAATTAGAATATTCAGTAACTTTACCTAACTCCGAAGACATTACAACCGACTCCGCACTGTCTATTTCTTCTGGAAAACGTGGAAGACCTTGCATATCTTATGCTGAACCATCAGAATTGAACAAAAAAAGGAAAAATACTATGTTACTTCATGAATAGGGATTTGAGCATACCTATAATGCATATATACAGGGATTACGTTCGATAGGTGAAGAAACAGAAGCAAATCTTATGGAAACATTAAGGATTGCTGACAATAAAAATACGACCTTACTCTCGAGTCTCGTAGAAAAATCAAATCAGAAACAAAATCTAACGGATGTAGAAGCATTGAACGTGTTGATTGATTTAGATTTAACGAATCCACACTATTTGTACTTAAGAAATTTAACAAACCACCACCTTCAGCAACTGAAATTATAAACACAACTGCAAAAATAGTAAAACTTCAAGATTTATTGGATCACACTGTAGCAAGAATTTTGAAAATTAATTCCGTGTATAAGAATGGATTGAAACATTTACTTACAGTAATACAGTAAATGGGACTGTGACGGCTCATATGGACCAAACATAAACTTCCAGAAGAGTCTGAACATAATTCTGTTGCAAATGGTTTATCACTTCTTTGGTGCCTATTAAATTAATTAACGAGGTAACAGCCGATGTTGTCTGGCAAAATCCGGTACCTTCTTCTATTCGTTTTTGTTGACCTATATCTGTAGAATTTAGCAAAAATCTCCCGAAAAAACTAAAGATGTTGTGGATGAAATACAGTGCCAAATAAATTCTTTGAGCCTAATATTAATAAAGAAGGTGAGGGGGTGCAAGTGAATCATGAATTCTTTCTTACTATGATAGATGACAAAATAGCTCAGGTATGGATGAATATACCTTCTGGTTCCATATGTGCAATATATAGAGCTACTCCACGGCAAATGAACGATTTGTCTAAAGTGAAAAAGGCTAGGCTTGAAAATGAAGGTTCTTATCAATACGGACTGTCTACATTGCATGCTTGGATTCGTTGCAAGGAAAAGATTCTACATATTTTGTACAATCTTTCTTTCCAAACATGGTCAGCTAACAGCGAAGAAAAGAAACGGTTAAAGCAAGAAAAAAAAACCCTGGTATAAAAACGTTTTCGCGACGAGCTAGGATTAATTATCCACCAACCACGATAAGAAAGTGGTAATACTAATAACGGAAATACAACCAGAAGATTTTTGTACAATGCAAGCTGCTATGCTGAAATTGCAGGAGTAGATATTAATTTGATTTAACGACTTTATACAATTGTGCAGGCTGTTCATCTGCATCAGGTGTGATGACAAATGCTGGAAAATTTGGCAGCTATGCTATGGAAACTGTCAGGATTTATATGAGTAATTATGAATGGTACCATATGCCATCTTCGGTTCACAAAATTTTGCTTCATAGAAAAAGTATCATACAGCATTTGCATTGCTTCTTACTGGTCAACTTTCGGAAGACCCACAAGAATCCCGTAATAAGGATTACAAACAATTTCGCCTGCATCACACTAGAAAGTGCTCCCGGTCAGCTACAAATGTGGATGTATTTCATACCCTTCTTTATACTTCAGATCCATATATAACCAGCATTGAGCAACTTGATGAGGATACCCTAGACCTTTTGGAAGTGAACGAATTAATAACAAATCCCGAAGTCCCCCAAGTATAATATATTATTATTAATATTTCCTACAACTATTTGTTTAATAATTAAGTAATCATTTAACTAGTAGCTCTTTATTTTTTATATTGGGATTTGATAATAAGTTTTTACATATTTTAAATAATTTTAATAGCTCAAAAAGAAATAAAAGTAAATTTTTTGATAATTTTGAAATCGACTTTGATTGTTAATACAGGATATTAAAATTAATTATACTAAAATACATTACTCGATTTTCAATAGTATCCCTCGCTTTATGGAAAACCGAGTACATACTTAGATACGTACAAAAGATGACGTTTCTGAAAATTTTTAAAAACTATTTTGGAATGCCATGTAACTAAGTCCTTCAAATTAAAAAAAATTCGGATGATTAATTTGCACTTTCTAATATTTCCATATAAACATTTTTAATTCAATATATGTGGGTAAATATGAACTATCTTTATGCCTAATTTCAAGTTCCTACGTCAAACGATTTCTGAGAAAAGCGCCTTGATAAAAAGAAGACACGTGAGTGCCTCGTGTTTTTTTTGAGGTACGGTGCTCTAAAAATATAAACATGGGACTGTTTTCGGAAAATAAAAACCGATATTTATTATAAATTCGAATTTAAAGTTTTATGACGATACTGTATTTTTATTCTGTATAATTTTGTACTACAAACAATATTAAAAATGAGAATATTACATCATTTTATTTATTAAAAAATAGTATTTTTCCACGTTCACAAGGAATTCTAAAATTTAAGTGCAGTGTTTAATACGTTTATTTTATAATCTTGTATTATATACAAATAATCAGTTTAACGTGAATCCTACGCGGGTCGACTTGCGCCCCTTCCCCTGCCGCCCTGTCCGTTCCCCCGCGTTCCTACAGCCCGCGGCTGCCCACTATCCTCGTTATGAAGATTTTGTTTTTAATTTTCTTCGTAACTTTTCATAATCATAATTTTGGATCTGTTTGAGATATCACAATGAAACAATAATTTCTAATTGGTCCACAAGATGCATAAAGTTCATATAAATAGATTCAATACTTCAAGACAGAATGATTTTTTTAAGATTTGATCCGTTTTGGTAATTGAACATGCAAACCGGAACAGACACCTCAACTTTATTTTTGTGTGTTGATTGTCTTCACTGTGTAAATGCTGTCGGCGAACTAAATGCTATTAAAAGAGCAAAATAAAAAAAATATTGTTAAAAATAAAAAAAACAATAAAATAGAAATACGAATATATTAAAAAGGTGTACATTGTTTATAAACAAGAATGAAAGAATTTAGAACACAAACCAGAAAGAGTATAGAAAAAATAATTCTTTCAGACGATCTTTGAATAGTTTTATCGGCGAAGTGTCCCGGATATAACCGAATAACTTATTCCATAAGTTCTCTTTCCGTGTTACCAGATATTCTACAACGCTGTTCCATACTTTCAATCCACTTTCAAAAGTTTTTAACAATAATAATTTTCTCATTTTTCTTTCTTTCATCCATCCGCATAATGTTTTTTTTATGTTTCATCCTCTTAATATATAGAATTTAGAACATTTTTTGGATGTATATGTTATCATGCTATCTGTCCATTCTGGCTTCGCTTGAGTAAAAATACACTGCATGTTATTTTGAAGTTTAATATTTGCAAACAAAATGAAAAAAAAATCGTAAATGAATACCTTAATTTAATATTAGACCTATTCAATGGGACTCCATCAAATACAACAGGATGTGCGAAAAAAATTTGGTCTAAATTTTGTATGTATGGGGAGGAAACTATAATAAAAAAAATATGTTTTGCTGTATATAAACAGAGATTTCCAATGAAGAATCTATTTATAAAATTTTATGCAAGTAGGTATTAAAATGTGAGGCTCTGACAGACGGATAAATGGATATGAAAAATTTAATAATAGTTTCGATTCAACCCTGTTTTACTATGGAACCATAATAAAATCTTTAATAAGTATTTCTACGAACATTTTATTTTCTTCACCAAAAATACTTTCCATTACAAAATAACAATTAATAATTTTTCGAAAATACCACTCTGTATAATTACCCAATAAGGAACTGCCTTTATACAACAGAAGCTATGCCTACAACTTGCCATGGACCATTTTTTAATATCGCCTCTAGCACAAAGCGGCCGAAAGTACCATAAAAAGACGAGCGCGCGAGCGGGACATCTCCACCGCGCCAAAGCGAGACGCCAATACATTCTTCACGCTCCGTTTCACACGAAATAATATAAAATAATGCCAGAATAAAAAGGACGTATAAAAAATAACATTATAGGTATCGTAAAGCCTTTATTAAATTAATAATAAATTGTGGGAGCGGCGAGGAAAAGAGATGATTGACGTCGTTAGAGGGGGATGGGTCGATGTGTCTGTTGTTCGTCGTTGATTAATTAATTGAATGTTTGCTTTTTGTCTATGGGATTATTGATTTCGGTTTTGTCTATTGGTATTGTTTGATGTCATTATTTTGGGGGTAGATTACAGCATAGGTTTTGTTGATATATTTTGTACATAAAGTTAATGTTAAATCGTCAGTACCACAGGTCAGTACGAAAGAAACACGTGGATTAAGTTGACGTTTTTACATCGATACAGTGAAATTAATTAATGTTGTAATGTTATGGTTTTATTGAATATGCAGCTGTTGACGTCAAGAATAAATACGTTATCATAAATTATTATTGAGTGTTTGAGATTTGATGTAGTTAAGAAGCATGATTAATTTGAAGAGTTTTTTTTATTGAATCGATAATGTTGCGAAAATTTATACCACGCAATTTTTTTTAACGATAATCTATATTATACTTAATTATACAAATATGAAGAACAAAAATAACATACCAAATACTATCAAAATATATCAGTGGAATTAAAATAGGGTTGGAGCAAAAATTATTCTTTTTGTGTCTTACTTTCTCATCGAGCGAAATTATAAAAAAAATGACGTTAAATTTGGATTGGATCTAAAATGTGTCCAAGACTACAAGAACTGAGGGAACTATGCAAGGAAGTAAGGATAGTGTGGACCTGGAAAATTCTCACACAGTGTATTGCAAAAGCTCATATAATTTTTATGAAATTTGTCCTGTGCCATTGTTTTGGCACTTGCCATTGTTTTGGCAATTATAATTGTGCTCTGTGGTAGACCGTACATTGATGCATATTCATTCACTTTCGAGTCACAATCCTTAGTTATTCCATAGATTTTTAGCAAAAAGTGGCTTTAGGCTTGCGTATCTATGTGTTGGAAGTGAATCTTCTGTATCCTAATTGTGACATTCCCTAAATATTTGTACACTAGCTGACCCTCCCAGTGTTGCCTGGGCAAAAAAGGAACCATTTTTACATTTTGTTCTTATCATTTTTTTTACATAATAATTACTGGTGAACTGCCCCCGGTTTTGTAAGGGTAGGCAATTCTATTTTTTACTAAACTACCCCTTTTTATACACCATTGCTGAAAATCTATGAAATTTAAGAAAAATCTATGTATATAAAAAAACGATTATCGCTCATTCGCTGGCTAACTGGTTTATCTCGAAACCTCCAGAATTATAAAGGTTATAAATATGAAATTTGGCACATATTTTTCTCTTGGTTAACTGTTAATTTCTAAAAAAGATAGAAGAAATTTTGAAATAATTAAAGTTACAGAGATAAACATTTTATATTTAGCCTCTCATATAGATCTAATGAAACAACCATTTCAGTATTTGTAGAAAATCGTTAATCGCGATAATTATTACGTAATGAAACTAATAAAATGAAGTCATTCATCAATTTTACACTCTTCGTCAAAATATAGATAGGTACATATATTGTACTAATATTATAACGACTAGCGTGACCCGTGCGAAGTCGTTGAGCCGTTAGATGGCAGCATTGCTGTTTTGTGTATATAATTTTAATAATTAATTAATTTGCAAAAACAATAGCAATAATAAATTTTTTTAGTTGTGGATGCCGGTAGAGCAAGCAATTATCTATATAATTTATGCGGATTAGTTGTGAGGTTTTTTCTAAAAAGGGAGTGTAACATCTTAACCTTAGCGTATTAATATATATGATGATGATGATGATGATGATGATGATACAGAGACCATTCATATGGCCCTTGTACAAGTATGATATTGACATACCCGTAACTCCAAAGAAGCCACTTAACAAGTTTATGTAACTTAACATTGACCACTCTGAAATTGTCTCGCTCCCTCACCCCCTCTTCCTCTACGTCAATTCCGTCACACATTTTTGTGAAAAATGTTTTAATCGAAAATCTCTATTTGGAAAACTATATTTTTGTATTTAAATTTGGTTTAGTAGCGGCCGCTTTTATTATTCATTATTAACACGTCGGTAAACTAAACACATTATTACTCTGATTTAAACTTAGCTGACATAAAAAAAAATAATTTTAATTTGTTTAATATGAAATATATTACTTTGTATTTAACTATTTTCGTAGGGACGATGAACGACAGTATGTCATGGCGGTACGAAGGACAAAATTTTAAATAGCCGAACATAAATGTTTAGAACTAGTTGTTAACTATGACCTTTTTCAGTGGTTTACCGAATATTACAGATATACCTAATCTGAAACAAAATTAGATTGTTAATATATGTGATTATGAATAGTTTCGTAACGAGATGACTGCTCCCTTTTGAAGCGTTATCAAGGTATTTATATAAAATGAATCGCTAATTCTAGGTTACTTAAAGAAGTAATAGAAAATAAATAATAAAACTTATATTTTAAAGGGTTTCTAGAGAAGGAAACGTCAAGTCAGTAGTAAGGGTTTTTCAGTACGCGCAGAGCTGGCACTTATTTATTGTTTTTGTACTAATGTAATGTAAATAAAGTTTTGAAAATATTAAATTCTTCCTAACATTGTAAGCAAATATTACATCTCACTCTTCATCCACTTCTAATGGTCGTACCGATTTGAAAATTTGCAGACTTATTATTCAATTCTGATGGCAATCAACCATCGAGGTGGTATCATCATGGAGAAAGGAGGTAGTGGTAGGAACTTCTCAATGGCTAACAGTAAACCCGTCGAATTTGGGCTCATTTGACTTGTTTCAATAAGTTTTTTGGTTATATTTATATATATTGTATTCGAGCAGATCTGATAATGGATTCTTAATGTCTAACAGCAAACTAATCGATTTTGGGCACGTTTGACTGGAGTCAATGACTGCTTTGGTTGCATAATGTAACGACCTCATCGTCTGATGATAGAGGAGGAAGTTGGTAATGGAAACTTCTCAATGTTTAACAGTAACTCCATCGACTTTGAGTTCGTTCGATTTGTCTCAATGAGTTCTTTGGTTATGAAAGCATGTTTTTTTAGTTTCTGTAAAACTATAAATTTTGTCATTTAAAGAGATATAGGTATTAATTTGGTGTAGTAGGTTTACCGGGTTTAACCATTCAATCAAACCATTTTTCGATAACGTCTCTATTTTTCAATTATACTAGCTGTCACCGATGACTTCGCTTGCAGTATTGTTGGTTATCTAATCTCATTAATGATCAACCCAGTGATGCAAGTTAAGAAGTGCTTTAACCAATTTTAGGAAATATTTCTCATTATATTCTTCTTGCTTGTGAGACATTTTAAAAGTTTATATTTAAATTTCTTTGGTCATATTACCATCGGGAAGTGACCAAATATAGATCATTAAAATTTTGTGATCTAAATTTGATCACTTCCCTATGTGTTAGAGACTTAAATTTGGCAGATTTGGTCACAACATATGATGGTAAAAGTCAAGATTTGACGATGAAGATGGAAGGTGGGAAAGGATTTTCATAACGGCAGACAGTAAACCCATCGAGTTTGGGCTGGTTTCGCTTGTCTTGGTAAGTTCTTTGTATCTGTTACTTAGTAGTACCTACATTTAAAATTGAAATTCTTTTTAGGGCTTCTTGCTACAAACTGGAAAAAAGGAACTCTTATAAAGTCACTCACGTGTTTGTAACCCACATGGTTTGTACTCGCATCTTAAAATATTCACATAAGAATTAAGGAGAGGGTAAATAAAGTACTCATACATTTTCTTTTGATTTTATATATCTTGTGGGATAATATTTGATGGGGTCAATCGTGAGAAATACATTTTTTTCATAATTTACAATTACACTTTTACAAATATGTCTGAAAAATGCGTAAATAAATAACATCTTTATTTTGCAAACTATTGAACCAAAAATAAAAAAAACAAGATTGGAAAAATGTAACTATAAGGTTACAGGAAAACTATATTAGGTCATACAATTTGTGAAACTTGCATCATGTTTTTGCACCTTTGAAAAATGTAATACGCAGCATATTTAGGAAAAATTAATGTTTGTAAATAGTTTAATAGAAATACTATATATCCTTAAATATTTACAAACACAAACACACACACACACACACACATATATGTATGTATGTATGTATGTGTGTGTGTGTGTGTGTGTGTGTGTGTGTGTGTGTGTGTGTGTGTGTGTGTGTGTGCGCGCGTGTGTGTGTGCGTGTGCGTGTGCGTGTGCGTGTGCGTGTGCGTGTGGAACTCGTAGCACGAATTGTAGTCGTAATTGAAAGGTTTTTTAAAATTGTCTTTCTCTTAAATACTTACTTTATACTCCGTCTTTATTGATGGCAGTATAGTGTTAAATAAACAATCTATCCCTATCCCTAATAGAGAAACCTATCCTTGGATCTGATGCTTTATTTCAGTGAAAATTGTGCCTATATTTTTTTTATTCTGTTTTCTCGAGTTTATCGCAAAACGAAAGACACGAAGCCTTTGCATAGTTTATCTTTGATATTAAATATATTTGGCGTTAATTATGTAGAAATTTATTATTCGTAATTAAATGAAACGTGATGTAGCATTATTTCTACTTTTTTTACCACGACTTAGGTTTCGTTATATTACAACATCTTGCAAAGATCTTTGCTATTAGCCCACCTGAAGATGTTGTAATACAACGAAACCTAGGTCGCGGTAAAGAACTTAGAGAAAGTAGAAATATTATTATTTCACGTAGTTTCATTCAATTGTGAATATTTTAAACCTGTGAAGACGCCAGGATGACAATATATGCTTTTTAAGTGGAAGTAAAATTTAGTAAGCTTTCTACGACGCCATAAAGAGTAACTCTTAAATCGATTCGATCATATGCGACTCGTCGTAGTTCACAGAGATAGCTGGAGACCGGTAGGCGCCGCCGTAGCTATCAAAAGCATTAGCCAGTCCGCTCGAGTGGAAGATTTAATTTCATTTTTGTATTTCACAAAAATTCTTTGACGGCGGCGGCCACCGCCGCGAGCAAGCCAATCTGGTCCGACTTCAGTTAAAAATTTATATAAATATTTATATACGTAGAGTGTGTACTCGCTTTCAAAGTGTGGTATGTACATAAATGTTGAACAATGTAACGATTAAGGGGATTGGGCGAATATGCAACGCTCTGCGTGTCGCGCGTTTCCCATCTGAATTAATTTTCAGTAAAGTACCTACTCTGAATTTTGAGGTAAGAAAAAAATTTACCGTTAGTATTTTGTAGCAGTGGTCGTTTACTTATTTACAATAATATGGGACGGTGTTAATAATTAATTCTGGCTATTTTAAAGAACCATAATGTATAGTACTGTGTGATTCGAATCTTATCACTGTACCCATGATTTACTTTTTTTTCATTTTTATAAATTTTTTAAATTTTTTATCTAAAGTATTAATTACGCACGATGTTTTCATTATTTTTGTTGAAATATTAAGTTAATCGTAACGTGTCCTCTTCCTGTATAATCTGTTTAGCCTATGGTGGAGGTCATTCCTTCTTTTACATATTCTGCTCGGTGACGTTAAGAGTTGTACTGGCTATTTGTCCGGATTCCTCAGTAAGGAGTATGTCAACAAACAACCATGCAGTTCTACCAGCACAACAATAATTCAACATATAAATAAAAGTAATAAAATAAAGATGACGAAATTTTTGTCTGATTGAATTTTTCGGAGTGGGACAAACATGGCAACTATTGAACCAAAAATTATAAAAAGACAAGATTGGGCCTTGGGCTCTTATGTCTGACGAATAACGCGATAAAAAAAATGTGATGTGACACAATTTAATGTATTTTTAAAAACCTACACTACCATTTTGACTGATATTTTTTCGTCCCAGTTTTAAGATCGCCCTCTTCAAGCATTACCGAACGATTTGTTTTTCAAAATTTCATTTCACCGCTTTAAAGCTAAAAGCATAAACCCCAAAATTTAATAGCGAAACATCATGAAATACCAAGTTATAGGTTAGAAGTCATACGAGTACCTAGTTACTCATTACTATAATACGGAATTCTAAAAATGAAAAAAGAGTTAAAATAATTGGCTCCATATATTTATAAGAATCAGATAAATACACAATTTTGTTTATGCGTTTTACTGCTTCACGACTCACCGATTTATTTGATATGCATGAAAGCGAAGCGGCGGGTAATAGATTTCAATCAGAACTCGAGTTTAAATCTTTGAGTTCTTACAATACTTCCTTTACTCCTATACCTCACTCGAAAGTAAAAAAAACCTACTGTCCGTCACTTGAAAGTAAAAAAACCTACTGTGCGTCACTTGAAAGTAAAAAAGGCTACTGTATGTCAATTGAAAGTAAAAAAACTTACTATATGTCAATTGAAAGTAAAAAAACCTATTATATGTCAATTGAAAGTAAAAAACCTACTATATGTCAATTGAAAGTAAAAAAACCTACTATATGTCAATTGAAAGTAAAAAAACTTACTATATGTCAATTGTAAGTAAAAAAAACTTAATAACTTTCATTTGAAAGTAAAAAAGATTATACTGAAAAAAACGGGATGAGGATATTTTTTGTCGTAAATTTTTTGGGAATTAAAAAACTGCAATATACCCATAATTAAATTAATTATTTCTTTTCTCTAAAGTATTTCTATTTATAAGATAATTTACATTAATGATTATGGCTGAATAAACGATCATTTTTTTTTTGGTTATTTGAGAAAAATATAGTACATGTGGTACATTTTCAACATTATGCAATATAACTCGTGTATAAATATACATAATAACAGGTTTCAAAATTTATGTACTTATCATGAACACATTATCGTAGTTAATTTTTGATATGTATGTTGTTATGAAGAATATTTTGTATCACTACGTATGTGTTAGTTTATACATAGAGGTGTGTATGGGATAACGATTGCATATGATAAATGTCGGGATGTGTCCACATACATTAACTATAGTAAGAGTGAACACTGTAACATTTTCTGAGTCTCCTTAATAAGTTTAATAGAGTTATTTACTTCTAAATTGAATATGTCCAGGTTATAAAAATAGTACTTTAAGTTGAAAAACTTCGTCGAAGCGGTGAGTTAGGTTCGTATTTTGTACGCGTATTCCAGATGTGAAATAAGGGTATGCATCTAGCTCTTCGTTGGGTTATTCGCAAAGTTATGGCAGAAAGCAAATCTCCACAATATAAATATCAATTCAATATTTTAAAATTGTTCATTAGCGATGATTTTTTCTATTTTCTAGCTTAGTTAGTTCGAGGTGTAATGATACTTTAGCAACATTATTAATGAAACCACGCTACCGAAAAGCCAAGTGTGGCAAGGATCTGGTTTGGACTCCTTCTATTTATGCTTGGTAACATTTATATTGTGATGACTACACCTCTGATATCTAAATTAGAGGAACGAACTAATGAGCAATATGGAATTTTTAAACTTTCAGTAGATGATAAAGATCTGCGAGTGGTGTTACAAATCCGGCGGAGAGGTAAGTATTGTTCACGATACATCAGATGTGTTGATCAAAATGTAGTTTACTATGTCCAGAATAATACACAGATCACGCATTTTAGTTACAGTTTCTGGTGTAGTTCCATCTATATCATAATGGTAACTATTTACATATTTACTACGAGTAAAAGTAACGGATCCTTTTTTGGATTAAATTACAATTTGTTTCTTTCACAGCAGTAAGACAATTTTTTAAAACTTTGTTGTATTAGAGTTCTGGGCTTTGAGCTAGAAGAAACTTTACTGTTTAGAAAGCTACTTTTACGAAAAGAAAAACTCTTTAAATATTAAAACAGAATAAAAAAAAGGTGGGGACTGCTTCGCTTTTTTTTTCTTAAAATACAATTATTGCATAAATTAATTACATGACAATACTTTAATGATGAACAACCTATTTTTAGAATGCAACCGGTCTGGCATTTCTTTTTTTTCCAAGGTCTTCCTGCCTTATTTGTGAATTGTTAGCAACGGTTGTGTATAAAAAAATATAAGCACACTCGAAATTTGTCAACAGTTTGAACAGAACGTAAAGTCATAGTTGACTTTTTAATAAACATAAGAAACAAGATAGCCTATTTTACGAAGGAAAATTTGGGCAAAAAAATTTAAGAAATCCAAACTCACACTTCTTTCCGCCCCCCATCTCGCCAATCACCCCGTTCGCGCATCCCTGCGCGCCCTGGGGTCCCGGACTCGCACTGTGCAGCTGGTGGTAAGGAGGTGAGCGCGCGTCGGGACCCCAGGGAGGGCGCGGCCAAGCGGGACCCAGTAGTCGGAGTCGCTCGTACACGCCGGGTGCCCCACCGCCGCAATCTGGAGGGCCCGGTTGGGGGGTGGACTTTTCTTTCGCGGCTGCCAGGTTTCGCAGCACTCGGTTAATGGATGATACCTAAAAAAATATTGTGTATCTCTATATATTGCAGTCGACATAAAAAGTGTCCATGTATGTGAAAGATATTTAAGAAAATTACGTAAGTACGAGTAGAACTCGCACTAAGAGGGTTCCGTACACAATTAGGCATACATGGAAATTTAAAAGTATGTGTTATTTTGTTAAGCTCTACAAATATTAATATTATTTTTTACATATATATTGCTTAGTATATAATTCATAAGCGTTAAAATATTGTGATTAATTGAAAAGCTATGGAAATGTGGAATCACTGCCCTAGTTTCTATAAAATTTTAGATAAACTTATAGGAACGCTGTTTTACCATAACTTTGACTTTAGCATTTTCGGAGTTGCATATACTTTGAAAATGATCACCGGTCGAAAAGATACAGTTCGGCCTCACAAAGGGAATTGGTTTATGTGCTTTTCCTTTTAAATGATATAATTGTTTAATAATAATAAGTTTTTAATGAATGTTTAAAATTCTTAATTTTAGCGGTTTCGTCTATCTATATTTATCTATATTGAAGAAAAATTTTAATTAATAGGCTGAAGTAAAATTAAATTTTTAAAACACTTAAATATTGATATGATTTAGGATAGTGTTTATAAAGAATTTTTGGGCTGTCTAGACAAATACGTTTATTTATTAAAACACTATTAGCTTACTTCATAAACTAAACAATACTTCTGTGTATTAAAAAACAGATGTTAAAGAAAAGGAAACTACTATAAATAAAAACATCACAATACCCCACACATCAGCAAACTCTTTTACAATGACGTTTCTGCAAGAAGAAAGAACGGGTATAATCAGAGATCGTCGCTGAATATATCACAGACTTAGGAACATAAGTTTTTATTAGACGAATAAAGTGGCGTTTTAGAAAATTACTATATAGTTTTAGTTAACATTTTCTCAATTAAATGAAACTACGTGATGTAGTATTATTTTTACTTTCTTTAATTTCTTTACCACGACCTAGGTTTCGTTGTATTACATCTTCAGGTGGGATATTAGCAAAGATTCTTTTCGAAATTAAAGAAAGTAGAAATAATACTACATCACGTAGTTTCATTTAATTGTGAATAATGAATTTCTACAAAATTAACGCCAAATATATTCAATATTTAACATTTTCTAAAAAGAAACTGAAAGCGTCAGTGTGTCAGATGGAAAGAATCAAAAGTTATAAAAGAGTCTTATGCAGTTTGCTAAATTATTAATTAGTTTTACTAAATTATAGTTTTCATGTCGTATGATATTATTAATTTGTTTATATTTTTAAAAAATCATTATAAAGTTATACTTTTCCACAAGGACGAAAACAAATAAGTAAACCAACAAATTGGTAAATCAAGAAAGTTAAATTCAAGAAGGCAGAAGAGTTTTAAGGACACTTTCAGAGAATACGATCCACTTTAAAAAAATCAAATTTCGTCGTAGTTTCTCGAAAATATGTCTGGGCCGCCCGAAATCAAAACAATTTCTTCAGTATAATACAGAAAATTGTCAGCATTAATTCTAACGTCAAAGTTATATGACGAACTTTAAACGAACTTAATTTCCATTTCCGCAATACGAAATGCTACCTAAATGATCAATTAGTATCAGAAAAAGCACAAACTCAACAAACGTGAAGCTTTTCGAAAAAAGTTTAATTGAAGCGTTTCTCGCTAACTTTCCACCGAACGAGTTTGGAAAGAGTTAAGCTTTCTGACAAGGTTTTCATTGCAATAATATTCAGGTAATTTTCTTCCACGTCTATTTAAATGGAAAATTTTAACGAGCACAACAATTATCAGTTCAATTAATTGTTTAATTGACTTTCGCATTTCGTTGTTTGTTCAAAGTTAGTGTTTAGTTAATTAATTGTGTTGATTGATTGAAATCACAGAAAGACACTAATGATTTGTTAATTGTTTTGAAAATTATTTTATTGTTCTTACTACATTGAGAATATTGTTACAGGGTTTTATTATTAATTAATAATCTAAATTTTGCTTAAATACTTTATATAATATCATGATTTTTATAATGGGGATTTTATGTCGCCAAGGATAGATTTTCCAAGGTATATTTTAAGAATAAATGTTTTGTTTAGTTTCCCAGAAATCAATTTAAGCAAAATTATAAAACAACACATGTTCAACTCTGTATATGAAATAGTGCCGCGACAATGGAGAACTACCAAACGAATTATAATGTTTTAAGCGATTGGCCTTCCGCTTAATGGGTAAAACTTCTCCGGACGATTTGAAAGATTGAATTTTAGATTTCCTCTGCAAATGATAGTTTAGAGTCAGAAAATTAAAACATCGTAAATCCGATACTTTGGTTTATTGGTGATTTATTTTGTATGATCAGATAAATTTTAAATGCGTCTTTCTCAAAATAGCATTTTTCTAATTGGCTTGAAGCATAACTCCACATATTTTCACTAAATTTGCTTTGATTTTTAGCTAAACCTCTAAAAAGTTCAGGTAAAAATTAATTTAACATATTAAGTAATAAATTTTTCATACATTCTTTTGGATAAATGAATTTGCTTATGAATTTGAATTTGCATATATTCTTTTGGATATAATTTGGATATATGATATTATTTTATATTGTTAAAAATAATTTACCGCGAAAATGTTTCTAAGTAAAGTGGCATTTTGTTTCGGTAGAAAATTCGCTACAAGCACTGTATCAAAGCTTCGCAAAAACATATTCTTGCATATAACTTTGTCGTCGCCATTTTGATTTATATTGGCACAAAAACAATTGCACATAATACTCTTACGTACAGAATAAGCCTTGTATTTGCATAATTAAATAGCGTCAATATATATGTATATTTATATATATATATATATATGTGTGTGTGTGTATATATATATACATATATATATATATATATATATATATATATATATATATGTGTATATATATACATATATATATATATATATATATATATATATATATATATATATATATGTATATATCCGAAACGGGGTTCGTTTTCAAGATCACGAACCCCGTTCTTGAACTTTTTTAACCAAATTTTCGCTACACTGTATGACACCGTTAACTCGCCCGTTGTATCATATCATACGTGGTGTTCTTTGTACCGTGATCCAGGCGGATCTCATAAAGTAAAAGAGCCAATATTATATGTCGTTTTTAATCTCTTTAAAAATATTCATGTAAAAATTTAGTCATAAAGTCTTTTTAAACTTTCAGTACAATCATAAACAAAGTATACGTGTATCTTATTTTACGTAGAGCGTTGGCGACTACGTGTGTGCGGAATTCGGAGTAAGAACAGTTGTTAGGATTTTTTTTTTTATTTTTTCTCCCAGAACTCTATGAACACAAAGATTAAAAAAAAAACGCTAATAGATGACATTGCCAGCCCAATCTATTCCACCTGCTCTGATATTACCGTGCACAACGAACGTAAACTAAAGACTGACAAATATATTTTATTTATGAATCAATTAAAATAAAACCAGTGGCGTGGACAACAATTAAAATGAAACCAGTAGCGTGCACAACGAAAGTGCGCACAGACAAACATACAAATATTCTAAAATCAGTTGTTTTAGACATAGTAGCGTATCTTTAGTAGGTAGCGATTAGTTTTACTTACAAATATTCAATGTACGAACTCAGTTTTTTTACGATTTTATTATATGCATACATATATATTGTACATACATACTTTGTTTGTGACTGTAATAAGAGTTTAAACACAATTTAATATATTTAAATTCACAAAGATTATCGAATTTACATTGGCTATTAGCGATTATCGAAATACATACGGAACAATATTATATGTTTATGGAAATTCATAGTATAAACAGTAATGAATAAAAAATTGGTTAACTATAACGTGCAACGCAGACGATCGACAATAATCGGAGGAAATAGAGCATATGATATTTAACACTTTAACGCATCGTTCTGCAAAAGCGGGGGCTATAAAAAGTCAGTGCTATTCTGGTCAATTCTCGATTTGAACGTTAAGAACGAAAGAATAGATCGTACGACTGGAGATGCGCTGATGGAGAGATGAGATGTTTAGTCTGCGGCGCACTCTTCTCGATGTATGGCTTTATGATTTCTTGACGTATAGCCCAAAAAGTCGGCAGTTGTCGACCTGTAAATCTCGGACACGTTTTGAGAGTTGGTGAGATTCACTTGATTGCGGTTCCGTAATAATTCCGGTGCGGATTACTTAATTAAGATTAATTTTGCAACTATGTACACTCTGCCACATTTAAAACAGTTCTTTAGTATTTTATTTTCTTAATACTTTAAAAGAGTGTTGCTTATTAACAAATTATTTAAAATGAAAAATTATTTTAATTTTCACGTTCTTGTACTGTTTGTGATAATATGCTATATAATATACATTTAGGATGATAATTTTAGTTATTTTAATTCGTCACCGAATTAAATATATTTTAAAAGAGCGTTGGACAACCGCCGTAAATAAAAGGTTGCAGTGTTGGTGTTGCTGCGAATTTTTCCCTAATTTAAACATTTATTTGTGTAGATCGGACGTGGTCCCTAAGCACTGATGACTCCTAATTAATGAAACAAATCGCGAGTATAGTTAGCCTCCAGTGCCGCTGGGGTATCTAACCTGTCGAGTGCTGTCCGGGACGGAGGCAGTTACTCCCCAAAATCGAATATATTGCTCGAAAGTAGGACGCAAAATTTTTTTGTAGAATTAATGTTTGGAATATCGATGTTCATAAATAAAAATAAGTGTATCCTACGATATTGGAAATTACTAATAGTTATATCCAGGTAAAACACTTCCTTTTCTAAGTTGACATATTAATGAAGTTTTTTATTTATTATTGTATGTTTTTTTTCGTCACACATATTTTATTAACCATGAGTTTTGCATTATAAATCATAATTAATTGATAATTTACATGGAGTTTTGTATTTTACATATATCTCATATTTTTATAGAAACCGTCAAGAAAACGATCGAACATTGTTCAAGAGGGCACTGATTAAGAAAACACTTTCTTTTCTAAGAACATCTGAATCTTAGAGGGTACATGAATCTACACAGTGGCTGTATTGCTTTAATTTTAAAGAGCTTCACTGTTTTTAATGAAACATCTATTTTATTTCGAACAGCTTAAAATAACTAAAATTTAGACCGCCCAAGATTAGAGGTATTGTTTCTATTAATTAAGTTTTAAGTTAGGATAAATTAATATTATAATTAACTTGCGATCCGCCCGGTTTCACACGGGTTAACGTCTCTGTTTCGTACATTATAAAATAGACAAAGCTATTGTCTAAAACATTTTTTAAATACCATGTTAAGTGTTTTTTCCCTCAAGTGCTAAAATGATCCATACGAAGACTTCGATTTATTATTTGATTAAAATATTTATGTATGTGTATTTTTTCATGAACGTAGTCCTTGTTTTATTTTAATTAATAAAAATATAATAATGTACACTTGAAAAATAATAAGGTATGACACGACGCTGTTATCCTCAATTCCCCCTTCGTTACCCTTTCGATGTGCGAATAAATCACACCGAATGTTATTATATTGCGTATTTCCAGTTTTATTTACTTACAAAAATCTTTTCATTTTTCTTAAATAACTAACACAAATTATAAAGTGTGAAAGGTAAATTTTTATCTGTGCGAAATGCTTAAAATTTCTGTGATATTTTTTAATTTAAAACGGTTACTATGAATTATCTAGATAAATAACATCTGGGTTTTTCTTTATACGTTTTTAAGACTTATATTTGCCCCACACATTTTATTAGTGTATTTGTAATAGTTTTGCTACCGTTCGCCATGAAAGTGTCCAGATTTTTCCGACTAAGTGGACGTTATTAAATATATCTCAAACATATGTATACACTATATAGCCTATCTGAATTTAAAAACTATGAGTTTATCATATTGTGAAAGTTGCATGACAACATGATTAGTAGTAGCTGTGTGAATCTTTAAAAACAAACAAAACTTTCATGCCTATAATAACAGGGTTAACGTTGACAATTTCTCTGTTTTTTGCCTTCAATGTACATATAACCAATCATATTTATTAATGAAAAATATAGATTAAGAACTTATTTGTTTTCTTAATTTCCAAAAAACCTTAATAGTTTCGTACTATGGGACTTATCTTTGTATATTTTAGGGACAAGGAAAGATACCAAACATTTTCCATGGTATTTAAAAAAACTAGTGTAATAAAGTTTGTAACAAAAGATTTAGAATTTACGTTAGTTCATTGGATCACCGATTTTTTAGTTTGAAGTTTCATGAAAATATATTTTTGTGAAACTTAAAACGTTTTAGGAGATACGTGCTGACGAGCATTCGATTAAGAGGAGTACAAAGTTTTTTTTGTAATCTTTTAGAATTATCTTATTATTACACCTTACCTAATTACGCTTAATCTGTCTAAATGTTTATATTATTAAAAAAATATGAAATCATTATTTTTTAAATAAATGATTAAGTTATAAGTAATAACATTTTCATACTAAAAACAAGCGTTTGAAAGATGTATAGTTAAATGTCACATCTGTTCTATCTACTTAATTACACAGAATGTCCTAATTTTAATTTTTCATAACATTATTTATTGACCAGTTATGAATATAATAATACATTCCATCTCGCAAAAAAAGAATAGTAAAACACTCTACGTTTTGTAATTAATTTCAAATCAAAATCGAAATGAGCTAATTTAATATATCTTTATAGATGCTAGACAATGACGCGTAAATAAATATTAATAATCGGATACAGGTTCTTAAGAAAACCTGTTATTGTGTAGCACTCAAGAGTTATTTGCACGTATCATAGAACTAATTTGATCCGTGGTTATTTAAGTGAAAATTAAAATTGTTTACTTAGTAATATGATTATTTATAATCTCCATCAAAAGTTATTTAGACGTGCCATAGAACTAATTTGATCCGTGGTTATTTAAGCGAAAATTAAAATTGTTTGCTTAGTAATATGATTATTATGATTATTTATAAACTCCATCAAAAGTTATTTAGACGTGCCATAGAACTAATTTGATCGTTGGTTATTTAAGTGAACATTAAATTTGTTTACTTATTTGTTTACTTAGTAATATGATTATTATGATTATTTATAATCTCCATCAAAAGTTATTTAGACGTGCCATAGACCTAATTTGATCGGTGGTTATTTAAGTGAACATTAAATTTGTTTACTTAGTAATATGATTATTACGATTATTTATAATTTCCATCAAAAGTTATTTAGACGTGCCATAGAACTAATTTGATCCGTGGTTATTTAAGTAAAAATTAAAATTGTTTACTTAGTAATAAGATTATTATGATTATTTATAAACTCCATCAAAAGTTATTTAGACGTGCCATAGAACTAATTTGATCGGTGGGTATTTAAGTGAACGTTAAATTTGTTTACTTAGTAATATGATTATTATGATTATTTATAATCTCCATCAAAAGTTATTTAGACATGCCATAGAACTAATTTGATCCGTGGTTATTTAAGTGAAAATTAAATTTGTTTAATTAGTAATATGATTATCATGATTATTTATAATCTCCATCAAAAGTTATTTAGACATGCCATAGAACTAATTTGATCCGTGGTTATTTAAGTGAAAATTAAAATTGTTTATTCAGTAATATGATTATTATAAATAGTTAGAATCTCCGTCAAAAGTGAAATTCAGCTCTATAAAACTATTTTTAAACTTGAACTATTTTTATAAACTTGAACTGATTCAGTTGTTATTTAGTAGAACTAATTTGATCCGTGGTTATTTAAGTGAAAATTAAAATTGTTTGCTTAATAAAATGGTTATTATGATTGTTTCCAATCCCCGTCAAATATAATAAATTCAGTTTTATAAGACTATTTCTTCTTTAAAACCTTTTTAAATACTTGGTAATTATTCTGTCTAGACTACGAAGGTTTAGACATCATAACACGACTATACATTGTAGAGAAAACTTTGAGGGTATTAAACGTTAACAACCAAAGAAATATTGAATATATTTGGCGTTAATTTTATAGAAATTCATTATTCACAATTAAATGAAACTACGTGATGTAGTATTATTTCCACTTTCTTTAATTTCCTTACCACGACCTACATTTCGTTGTATTACGACATCTTTGCTATAGCCCACCTGAAGATTCCGTGTAATACGATATGTCATCCATATACAAATTCGTAGGCATCTTTAGAGACTATTGGTTCTATTGATACCTTCGACGTGGCTGTATGACTGGACAAGTGGTACACCCGATTCTGTCCATTTACTACTAGATGACTAAGTTAGGGTATCGGTAGTTACGTGTCACGAATTATTACTCATAGGTGTATTCGTACTTGTCGATAGACTTCGATTAATCTCGCGCGATCTCGAAAAAGATACAGACGTGAAAATTGTGTATGTTGAAACAGATTTTATCAGTTTTATTGAATCAAATGGAGTAACGTAAATAAATTACGTTATATTAACATTTTCTTTCAATAATTTTAGTAAAGTTCCTCCATTCATTAAAGTAGTAGTTCAGGGATAATAAAACGTTTGTTTTCTTTTTATCTTTTAGCTCTCGCCCGCAGCTTATCTTTTTATAAGGAGTAAATTTATATATCTACATATAACAACATAATAGAGGCAAATCTGTATATCAAGGATATTTAAAAAACAGGATTTCGTTGTAGTTTACATCCCTTAAAATTGTTGATTTAAATTAATAAAAACAACTTAGCTTGAAAGTTCTAATTAAATGTCCTGATTAAATAATTTTTGCAGACTCTTCTATATCGTAATAAAAAAAATCTGTCAAAAACGTGTAGAATTCGCATCACGAGGTTTCCGTCCCATTTATCTCATATATCCACATATAAATTTCCGTCCTACATATAACCGTTGGTGTGTATTGTGCTGATCACAAGGCATACGGCCTTTGGCGGCGTGGCGCACCGCGGAGACCCAGGTTTGATTCCCGACTGCTCGTCGAGTGGGGCTGGATTAGTGTTCTAGTTGACTGTAAGAGCTTACTTTCGTAACAATAAGTCCGCCATATGCGTCAATAAGATACATCATAGTAGATAAATAAATAAATAAATATTCACATATAAACATTTAAGGGTACCTAGTATTTCTAATTAAACTATTTACAAATATTAATTTTTCACAACGTATTTATATATTGCCGACTGAATCTTTTATAGGCTTAAAAACACGGTGCTTAATTAGAAATTATAAGATCCATTATAATTCTTGCAGTTTTTTTGTATTCTTCAAGTTAGATTTTAACTATCCCGTATTTTCATTATTTTGGGTTCTATAGTTTCGGAATTAAAGGGGAGTGGGGCTCAATAGTCCCATATTTTTGAGTATCTTTTTAAATATGAATATAAAATTAGGAAAAATATATTTTATTCGTCTTAACAAGTCTTTTTAAACGATGACGTGATATCTAAACTGAAAAAAAATTAGTATTTTGTTTACCCTCTCTTTAATTATTATATGAATATTTTATAAAAAGTTAGCTAGTGCGAAATATTTAGTTCAATAAGATGTAACTCTTCATCAAATTTAAATTTTTATGTTGCATAGTTTTTGAAAAAAATCAGTTATGACCGCGGACTGATAGACACGCGATTGATCTTAGAGTTCCTTTTTAGGGTTCCGCATTTTAAAAGGAAGAAAAGGAACCCTTATAAGATCACTTCGTTGTCCATCTGTCGGTCTGTCAAGACCCTTTTCCTCAGGAACGCGTCGACATATCAAGTTGATATCAAGTACTCGGTTCTTTAGAGCTGTAAAAAATCAAGTTTCTAAGTCAACGTAATCAAGAAGAACCCTAAAAATACGGCTATTTATGCCGTATATTTTGATACTCGCAAGGAAATCAAAACCTATAGGGTACTTCCCGTTCACCTAGAATCATGAAATTTAGCAATAAGCAAAGTTAATTTGTAGTTATATCACATAAATATTTTTTTAAATATGCGCATATGAAAGGCATAGCAGGCAATATATTTTCGTTCCAAAAAATAAAATTTCGTAGATTGTTTAATAAGAATATTATGTAACATTAAATGCTTATAAATGCCTAAATAAGTATGAAACCCTCGTAGTGCGAGTTCCATTCGTGCTTGACATGTTTTTTTTGTTTGGAGCACGCAACCCAAAATGGTCAATTGAATTTCAATTTAATTTTAAAATATCTATTCTATGGTGGATATTACTCGACGGGATGTTTTAAAAAAATATTTTCGGCCCACTTTATATTATGTGGGAGGTATATTAAAGAAAGTTAATGATTCCATGCATATAAATTGGGATATCGGCATGAAGCAACTGCTTGTAAAACTCCATAGGCATATATTTAAAATGGTCGAACGCGGCAAAAGTACTAGGCTTTCATAATTACGGAATCTTAAAAATTGCAAATAGTTGGGGGACTGTAAGTAGGCTGCATAGAAGAAATAGGGGACTGTAAGTAGGCTGTATAGAAGAAATAGGGGACTGTAAGTAGGCTGCATAGAAGAAATAGGGGACTGTAAGTAGGCTGTATAGAAGAAATAGGGGACTGTAAGTAGGCTGCATAGAAGAAATAGGGGACTGTAAGTAGGCTGTATAGAAGAAATAGGGGACTGTAAGTAGGCTGTATAGAAGAAATAGGGGACTGTAAGTAGGCTGCATAGAAGAAATAGGGGACTGTAAGTAGGCTGTATAGAAGAAATAGGGGACTGTAAGTATGCTGCATGAAGGGAAGTAGGCCTAGGCCATTTTTTGGTTTTCTTTCTTCCTTTTTCTTTGTATGCATATCATGTAAAACTCTGGAACAAATTTAGGTGGTAGTTTTAATATTTTTTTGAAATCGAAGAAAACATTTTACAAGTGAAGTAACGTGTATATTAATCACGCTGGTGATTCTGCACAACAAATTAGGTATTTTAGATTTGAAGGATGCTTTTGTAAAAAAATATCAATTTTTTTCCATTCGAGGCACAATTTTGAATTTCTTCAAAGACGGTTGAGAATTATCATGTAGCTCCTTAACATTTGCTACTCAGTTGAATGCACAGAAAATCCTGGATGACTAATGGACATATTTTTCTTACACTCTGTACGTATGCAGGAAGTGAATTGTCTATTATTTGTGCAGGCGATTTTGTACATTAAATGGAGCACATTTGAATCTTGTTTCTGTAAAGAAACATTTTTTTATAGTGATGTTTTTAGATATTGTTGAGAATTTTAATACAATTCTATAAAATACGAATAATAGACACCTAGAAGCATTTTGTTACAACCTGTGTAACATATTATACATTTTTAAATTATTCTCTACCCGTTGGTAACTTTGTTTTTTTGGATAACTAAAAAATACCCTGCAAAATTAAATAAAGTACGTAGTTATTATTACAGTTATAATACATTAGAAAAACAATTAAAATATCTAGAAACATAAGAATTTATTAAAAACAAAAAAAATAAAGGAAATGGTATCGGTAAACTAATAATTGCGAAATGTTTAGTGATTGATTAGAAAACTCATTTTCAGTAACAACTTCGTAAAGCAATCGTGAGCGAAAAATTGTTATTAAATGTCCAATTAATATATGTTATTTCTATCTAGGATTACATTTTTAGAATGCGATATCATTATTGTGCTGGTAGAAATAAACTTTACTTAATAAAATTAGGCTTCAAAATATTGTTTTGTCTGTTCTTCTTGTATGTAAATATGGTGCGTGTTCCTTAAATATATAAGTATTTTCGGAAGTGCATTTTCATCTGCCTATACAAAGCTGCTACACAAAAATTTAAACCAATGCTTCAATTGTTATCTCTGCAGCATTCTGTACATTAAAAGGAAGAACAGAACTCTTGTAAAGTCACTCATCTATCCAGTCGTTTGCATATCTTAGCCGCATTTCTCAGAAACTGTAGGAACTAGTTCTCAGAAACCTTTGGGCGTGGAAACTTAAAATTTGGCATAACAATAAAACGTACTAACTCACGTATATCTCAGAAAACGCTCAAAAGTATTATATTTGAAAAGTTTAAATGACAAAATTATGTACTTGATTTTTTAAATATTTAATTCATACTGTGGTTGATGCATTAAAAAACCAAGTTACAAGGATTGCGAAGCCATTTTTTTCTTACTTTTGTGCAAGATAGTTCGAGAAATATTGTTGAAGAGTGTCCAAAACAAACTTGTAGACCCACCTCATCTCTGAATCGGCTAAAGTCGAAGTTACGGAAAAACAGCTTACTAGAAATCTAGAAGATTTTCATAAATTTCAGATATGTTTACACCTGGTAAAGATATGCCAGGTAATATGCTTACGTGGCGAAAAGTAATTTTTATATTTGTAAATAGTTTAATAGAAATGGTTTAAATCCTTGAATGTCTATACTCAAATGTGTACGGAACTCTCGTTGTGCGAGTTGCACTCTTATTCCACAGGCTTGAGTTTAAGAAGAATTTATTATTTCAAAATTTCAGCACTTTATAACTTTATATAATTTTATAAGCACTATAACTTACTGGTTATTTAATTCAGTAAAACACCTTGACACGTTTATATCGGGTTTTACTAAAGATTTTGGACTATCCATATCTTTCCGCAAGTAGTCTCGCCCCAATCGACTCTTTACTTTTTCAATGAGTCTAAAGTTGAGTTTGAAATTAATTTATGCGACAAAAGAAATTCTTGCGAAAATGACACGATACCCTAAAAAAAAATTAAAAGCGGCATTAAATATGGAAGAACTGATTAAAGGTTATAAATCAAGGAATACTTCGAAGGACATACGAGTTTCAGTATGGAAAATAAATTTTAATTTGGAAAGTTCAGAAACTTTTATTGAAACTTGGTAAACGTTGCTACAATCACCCTGAGCTTTTATGTGATATAGATCGAAACATTTACGCATGTCATCATAGCCATT
The DNA here is from genome assembly GCA_039881145.1 of Druceiella hillmani. Taxonomy (NCBI): domain Eukaryota; kingdom Metazoa; phylum Arthropoda; class Insecta; order Lepidoptera; family Hepialidae; genus Druceiella; species Druceiella hillmani. The sequence goes on from JAYKKI010000029.1 coordinate 19,867,868, forward strand.
TTTACGTTACATTAAATATTATATTTAGTTTACAATTCTATAATTATTTTCATCATTTTTAGGGTTCTGTACCTAAATGGCAAAAACGGAACACTTATAATTTCGTCTTGTTCGTTTGTCCGTCTGTCTCCCCGTATGTCAAAGCCATTTTACTCGGAGACTATTGGCACTATATAGATGAAATTTCGATTGTAGGTGTCTTCTATGATCCGCTGTATAATGAAATAGTGGAATTGTGAAAAAAATATTAGGAGTGGTGCTTCGTACATGTAAATGAGGGATGAAAATAATCCAGTGCACAGTGGCGTATCGTTAGATAGGCTTTAACATGATACAGAGGTTAAGAAATAACTTTTTTATTTAAGATCTTTTTAAAATTTCTATTAAAAATCTCTATTTAATTAAGTCACACGTATATCAGAAAACGCTATTTAAAATCTTAAAAAGTGTGTTCTCCTCTCTAACTTTTCAACTAACGTGTGCAAAATTCTGAAAAATTTAATAACAAATAAACTTTCAACGAAAATTAGTTTGAATGAGATATGTTGTGTAGTTTTTGTGACATGGGTTATTTGTATTATCAAGCGCTAGAATACTTTATTTTTAACAGTGTCTGAGAATTCTTTAACAACTTTTACTTATAAATTTAATATTATTTGGTGCCACGAAACCTTTCCTGCGTGGGTCCGACTCGCACTTGGTCGGTTTTATATTTCCGTAAGTTGTAGTCCTGCTGCGTCTGGTTTATCGTCTGTCCTTCTACGAAACTTAGATATGGCCTAATATAATTGAACAAAGAAATTGATGATATTATTAAACATATTTGGAACTCTATTAGCGCATAATGACGTCTGATTTAATATGCTATTCTGTGAAACAAACGTGACAAAGTCACAGTTAATCCTAACTGTAAGTATTAGAACTAAATGTCAAACAGAAAAAACAAGTATGAAACTACGGAAACTTAAAGATCTTTGTATAATATATATTGATGGTAAAAATGTTGTAAATAAAAACATTATGTTTATATTCATTACACACACACATACATATATGTATATATATATATATATATATATATATATATATATATATATATATATATATATATATATATATGCCTTCCTTTTAATCCATTCTTTTATTTGAATAAAATTATTAATAGAAAGATTTGTTAAGAAAATTGACACTTCGTCCAAATATTATTTCTGGCTATAACCCTGGTTATAAAAAATAGCTACCTACTAATAACAATATATTTTTTTCAATTCAATTCTTTCTGTTGTTTTTAAAGTCAACGTACCAGGTACACCACTGCGTTACATATATACCATTTTGTTACACAACGGGCCATAATATCGCATTGCACTCGCACTCTTGTTTAGCTTTCTAAACCCACATTAAAATTGACCACCATGTATACAAACATCGATTGAATTAATTACAAACTTTAAAATAATATCAAATTAACAACATAACCAAAACGACAGGTGAAGTTGGCCGTGCGATGAAATTTAAGAGAGCAAAAAAGTAAAAGAAATGAAGCATAGACAAGCGGCAATATGTCGGCCGTACGTCACGACCATAGACCACCGGCGGGCTGGTCGCGGGCCATAGACGGATCGAGTTACCACAGACAAGTCACCTGTCAAATATCAAGTTTGAATATAGGATATCATACCTTTACCGTATAGCTAATTTATTTATATTTATCCTTTCTATTGACTTTATCAATGTTTAAAAAATTTTTGTTAATTTTTTTTGGAAGCTTTATTACTTTATAATTGATTTCAGTTTAAAAGTTACAGTTTAATTATTAACTGTTTAAGAAAAAAACGGAACCATAATAGGGTCACTTTGTTGTCAGCCTATCTATCTGTATCTTATTCAAGTAAATTTTTTTTCACGAATGGCTAAAATAATAGCAAATACTAAAATCTACGACCCCATAACTATAAAAAATCAAATCAAAGCTTCTAATTTAATTCAGTAAAAAGATATGGCCTTTTAAATATTATATGTATACGCGACTTTTTGTCCTTTCCCTGTCTTCAAAATATCTATGTATAAAATATTCCTGGTTTTTCTCTTTGACCGGAAAATTACTAAACTGTCAGATAACCTGATTCTGGAACACGCTATATATAAATTGGCCATGGCAGAAATAGTCACACCTCAGACCTACACCAGCCAGTCTTAAACTCTGCCCGTGTCTTATTTATAGCTGTAACGTAGTAAACCTTTATAGGAAATTACAGACGCTTGAATTCAAAGTGGTAGTCTGAAGAGATCAGAGGAAATGGAGTTCTCCTTGGTAAAGACTGTTTCTACTTGATTGATGCCTGTGATAATCTTGGATTCGATTACGTGTTTGTACAGAGTTTTCACCCGAAATCCTGGTGCCGTCGTAATATATAGGAAAATACACACACACACACACATACATACACACACACACACACACACACACACACACACACACACACACATATATATATATATATATATATATATATATATATATTTAAATACATTTATATTTTTCCTTTCCTTTATTCCGCCGATTTAGTGACTCATTAAAACCTATAGTGTCATTAAAACCTTCTTTGACCTACAATCTTGTTAAATTTGACATAAAGGCAAATCTCATAGCACGAGTAAATGGAAAAATAATAATTCTAAAATCATTAATTTTTGTTTTTATGTGAAATTATCAGGTGACAAACTTAATTTTTGGATTTTTCGATCTTCCTTTTGATATTTTTAAAGCACTTATTAAGTTTTACTCTAATGTGATATACGGTACTGAACTCTTAAGATATGAGTCTCATTTGAAATTTTTTTTAAATTGCTTATAAATCAGAATAAGTGGATGATATATCGTGAAGAACATTATAGTTTTATACAATGAAGGAGGTTTATTTGTTGGGTCATAATAGAAAAATTGTAAATTTAAATAAAAATTGAAAATATATTTTTTTAATATAAAGATATAAAAGGCAACTCAAATAAAAATGGCCCATTCGAAAATTTATTTCGCATATTTTATCTATAAATTATAAATGAAGAGTATTTTTTAAAAAAAATCGGTTTAATTATATGTCAATTTTCTGTATTTCAAGATCCTATCAGTTTTTGATGACGTAATGTAGAAAATGCTTAATTGTTGCGTTTTTTAACTATTTTTACTATATTCAATTTAATTGTCGAGCAGTTCTTTTTAATTTCAATAAACTGTGAACATAAAAAAAACATGTGTTAACGGGTATTAATAAGTTAAATGTGAGATCCTGACAATTTAATCTTCATCTTTTACAAATAAAAAAGTGAATGTCTGTATGTTGGTCCTCCGTGCATTTCTAAACCATTGATCTGCTTGTAATTAAACTTTGGGTGTTACTTCTGCGTACGCGTGCGAGAATTTTATAAACAGATTACACAATCGAACACTTTCTTATTTTACCTGACATTGCAACGTATGCCGGGTATAGCCAGTATTTAATATAGGTCAAAAATAATTAAAAAAGTATGACAAATTCGGTCCAATTATTTAGGCTAAATTAATAAACACATGGTGACGGAAAATAAGGGCGCGCATACGCACAATTTTTTTTTGATGACAGGAGTCTCGAGAGTAAATTATTTGCTTATTTCTTGTCCCGAATAACATAGACTATTTTGAATTAATTAAAAAATTTAGCCGTAAAGCTCTACGTTTTGCCGTTAGGCCAAAGAGATTGCATCCACTCAAACCGACGGCAGTAAATATATTCCACATTAATATTCAAAATTTCGTCCCCCCACTTCATATTCTTTACCCCGCACCCATTGACAGCGCCGCTTACAATATATTAAAAGGCATTAAATTAATATGCACCTATTTACTCTAAGCCCATCCCTTGGAGCGTGAAAACGATCCACTTCATACGTCGCTAAACCCAAATATCCAAAAGGGAACCTACTCAATGGACCCTTACAAAATGCAATTCCATACAATTTTTGTCCTCGTACTCATTTCGAAACGAGAATTCTCAGCAGGAAGCGTTCGCGACAAAGGTGAGTCGAGGCAGGTTGTCTATTGTGAAAGGCCCTTGATGACGTAAAACACAAAAAAACGCTTCCCTAATCTGACTGGTGGTGCTGTAACTTTATATTGTGTTCGCATATAGTTTGATGGGATTTTTTTCGAGGGCTTTGTTTGAGTCAGTCTTAGGATGCACGCTGATTTGAAGTTATTGTGTGAGAGCTTGGAGTTGGTCAATATTTTGATTTTCGTATCCTATGTCGAGCATTTTTGCGTGTGCTTCTGGGTCTTTGACTTTGTGATGACATTTTTCTTAAGGAATTCATATTTCGTACTTTGAGCTTATGATTTAGGAATACAGCGGATATTTGTCTATATTAATTTGACTATTGTGTGTGGATTCAGTGTAATTGCGAGTTTTACAATGATTTTAAAGAAATAATTGTTTGAATATAATCATAATTCATTAGTTTGTTTTGAAGGGGGTTTGCCCTTAATTGTTATATATTTTCTTATATAGTTTTTATGGCCGTTGGCATTATTTTCTTAGTAAAGAATCTAACCGCGTCAACCTTTTAAGATCATGCTTCATTTTGCAAGTCCTATCAAGTTTTTGCATACTTTTTCATAAGCGGTGATTTAAAATATTTTCCATCTGGAACACCTTTCTACAAAAGATATAAAGGTGTTAAAATTAACTTATATTATTGTTATGTTAATTATTTATATATTTATTTGACGTAAAAGTGTTCATCTTTTTAGAGCTTCGCAGTGAAATCACAATTCTGTCTGTCTGTTAGTCGGTCTATGGCAGCTAGTACATTTTACTATTTTAGACATATCTGTACGAAATTCTGCAGATAGATTCTGTCTCACCAAGTAGATTGTCACTGGTGAATGTTGGTTCCTCAAATTATTTTTTTATTTTGAAACCTTTTTTATGAAATATTAAATTTCAAAGTAGTTTTTAATGTGCCTAAGGACAACTTCGTTGTTTTTGAACCAATGCAAAAAAGTGTGAAGAAAACTTGAAATCAATGTTTTGTAAATTGTTTTAAACATGTAATATGTTGCGTTAATACATTTTTGTTTTATGCAACGACTACAGACGTCTTGTATGCTCCGATACGAATTTGATTTATTTTTATTGTTATCTTCATCTGCTTTATGTTTGCGTGAGTGATTTGAAAAATATCAAATTTCTTAAAATTCAGAAAAGTTTAAAAATAATTTATTAAACCACGTGAGGTTTAAAGCGAAAGTTTTCACCTGTTTAAAAAGTATATCAATGGTTACTATTCAAAGTTAATGTGTTGTCTCATCTTGAAATCGGTATTATCAATGTATGACAATTATAAAAAAATATGTTCATCAAAAATAAATATATTTTTACGACCTTCTCTTTGACTACTTTCTTTTTCCATTTGCAATTAATTAAATTATAATTATAATTTAAATTATAATTCAAATGATAATTTTCTTAATAAATTATAATTTAAATTATAATTCAAATTATAATTTTCTTAATAAATTATAATTTAAATTATAATTCAAATTATAATTTTCTTAATAAATTATAATTTAAATTATAATTTTCTTTGCTATATGCTTCTGTTGGGCTGTCAACTCGAACGGGGATTTTGAAGGTATTTACTATTCCATAAAGAAGGATTTAAAATGGCTAAAATTTTAAAACAACTCAGAACGTCGCGTCGGTAGGGTTGTAGTCTATAGAGTCAGTCAGTTTTAAATGTCTCGTTTCCATGTTATATTGTAGTATTTATTGCTGTAATATAGAACATGTTTAGAAACTGTACTACTTTAAGTATTATGTGTATCAACGCCCTTTTATTCACTTGCTTACGTAGTGGCTGTACAACGTAAAAGTGGCTAGTTAGCTTAGACGCATTTTGCTTTTGCCTAGACTAATGGTGGTAAAATTTCAAAATTGAAATTTCTGAGTCAATGTTATATTAAACTTAATAATTATTTTAATTTGGAAAATATTTTTCTAGTTTGAGTAAAAAATGGATCAATATCCTTAGAGCACATTGACTACATAGTGGAGACCCGATACTAGGAGTTACTAAGCAATTTATATGTATTTTTGTAGTCTAGTAGTGGTCAGATTAAAATTCATCCTTTTAATGTTATATTTTAATGGTAATCATTATAATTTAAAAAAAATTAGCGCCCTTTTGGACGTGTGACTGTGTAGTGAAGATGCAGTTCCACAGCGACTGTTGTGTCTTTAGAGCCGAGTGTTACAATTAAATGAAACTACGTGGTGTAGTATTATTTCTACTTTCTTTAAGTTCTTTACCACGACCTAGGTTTCGTTGTATTACATACATCTTCAGGTGGGCTATTAGCAAAGATTGTAATACAACGAAACCTAGGTCGTGGTAAAGAACTTAAAGAAAGTAGATATAATACTACATCACGTAGTTTCATTTAATTATTAATAATGAATTTCTACAAAATTAACGCCAAATATATTCAACAGTCAAGTGTTAAATTCAAATTTCTCAATTCAATGTTATTCTGAAGTTCAGAATTTTTATAATTTCGATTTTTTTTCGGTTTGAGCGAAATGCTCGGTATCTTCTTTGTCTTATGACCTTTTTGTCTTATGTGGAGTTACAGCACCAGATCGACTACGTTTCTTAGCTGTATTTTTAAATAATCGTTTTAAAGTGCTATTCTAGTTTCTTTATGTACTAACAAAAATATGGTTAACTCACGAATCTGCATCTGACGTATTCGGTTAGAAGTTCACCGTTTTTATTTTCTGTACCGTTTTCGTTCGCGTCTAGTTGAATATTTAAAACGAAGATTAATTTCAGACAAAGAGTCTATTTTCGAATAGCTTTGTGAACAGAGATCTCTTTGATGTAAATCAGCAGACTGAATAATTTAATTCTTTCGTTATGTCAGAAAAGATTTAAACAAGTTTAAATTATACAACCTGATTTAATACGTAGACGCAAAAGTATGTTTGTTTGTTATAAAATTGCCTTAAAAACTATTGAATTGATCAATTTGTAATTTGATATATGATAGAATTTGGCCTGTTTTGGAGGGCAACAAGTTTTGGTGTATAAACAAATAACTTTGCTTTGTTTATGTGGTGTATTAATTAGAAAGGTGATGAATTGACTGTAAGAATTATAAACTATTTTTCTTCAGAGTTTTATATAAGATAGTCGCAGAGATTTTATCGAAAATATTCATAAAACTTTTGAAATTGTTAAAGTTGTGAAAAAACTGAGTTTCTGAAATATAACCTAAAGTTTACAGAAAAACTATAACGATGGTCCTATGTTTCACAGTTTTTGTGAAATTTGTGTCTCTTATGCTCGTGTAAGTTACTTTTAACTACTTCATACTTTTTACTTATTTAAATGTGTAAAGAACTTCGTAGTGCTAACCTACTCGTTTTATAGGTTCTTTTTAATATGTGTTTCTAGAGTTTGTCCGATAAATATATTTTGTTTATCATATTGTATCTAAATAGGTAGTCTTTCTATTTAGATCTAAGTTTATACTGAGTATTTCCTGTACTATATATTATATATTATTATATAATATATATCATTATAATATATTATTATATATACAGAGTATTATATCTAATATTTGTGTCCCAAATTCTTTAAATATAATTAAAATTTGGAAAAATATATGTGACAATTTTGCCTTTATAAGATTTAATGGTAGTTGTATAAATAATTGAGTAAGCGTTAGGATATTTAACAATCTTATTTGTATTGTATAATTGCTTTCATTTAAGCAAATGTCATAAACACATTTCGTGTTTTATTAAATTAAATTAAATATTGGATGTAAATATCAACATAATGGCAACTTTCTGACAGTTATCAACGAAGTGAAACAACAAAAAAAATTGCAACCCCTGATCCAAAAAGTCACCGAAATCCCGCCGCCCCCTGAAACTACCCCCCTGCGCCGCATACGCTACGTTGAACACCGACGCACTTTAGCGCATTTTAGCGTGAATGTGACGCATGCTCGCGATAATGATCACGCGTCGCCGGACGTTTTGTGCCCATTAATGGTCACAATTATTTTTTGTTGTAAATTATTTTAGTAATTTTTATTTTTTTTCTTCATATTCATTGTAACAGAGCGGAGTTTGGGCGTCAAACTGAGTCAGAAATGAATGGGATTTGATATGAATAGTCAACTTCGGTGATCATTAAAAACGCTCGAGTGGTAAAGAATAAACAGAAATAGAAAAAAAAAGAATTTTAAATGACAAGGTGACAGAATCCTGTTGACCTCACTATTTCGCTCTTTTACCGATCATTACAGCAATATGTTTTACCGATCATTACAGCAATATATCTTTAAAGTTCCGCGGGTTTAAATCCTATTGACTTCACTATTTCGCTCTTTTACCGATCATTACAGCAATATATCTTTAAAGTTCCGCGGGTTTAAATCCTATTGACTTCATTATTTCGCTCTTTTACCGATCATTACAGCAATATATCTTTAAAGTTCCGCGGGTTTAAATCCTATTAATATGTTTTACCGATCATTACAGCAATATATCACGTAAACAGTATAATGAACAAATGAATGTTTTTAATTGATTTCACGATAAACCTTAGCGACAACACATAGATATGAATATTATAGCTAAATTCAATTAAGTTGTTGCTGTTATGTGCATATATTTATTATCGAAATGTCCATTAATATGATGAGGGATTTTAATTGTAGTTAATATTAACTAATAGCGCAAATCTAGTTTTCCAAAATTAATTTGTCTCTGAAAAAAATTCGGATGGCGTTCTGATATTAGCGTTTCAGTTATGCTATAGTATATAATATGTATATATGTATGTATCACATATATATATATATGATAAGAAATTTTGTAGATCAAAGTGTCTTTTCAAATTTTGGAGACATACTGATACTAGCTGTTACATCAAAAGGATTTATGTGTAGTTTATACAGCCTGTTTTGATTTGTATGTTTGATCAATGTATTAAAATTATTAAACTCTCTTCTGGAGAATGGAGAAAGAAATTGTTTCAAAGTAAAATTATTTCTATTAAGAACATGCGAGCAAACAATACCTTTTTGGTTTTAACCCCAATTGTAAGATTCAGTTACATTTTTTTAAAAAATTTTTAGGGAAATTAATTACTTTAGCCGCATTTTACAATTTTCTGTGCTCACAATTAAATGAAACTAGCAAATAATCTTTGCTAATAGCCCACCTGAAGATGTTGTAATACAATGAAACCTAGGTCGTGGTAAAGAACTTAAAGAAAGTAGATGTAATACTACATCACGTAGTTTCATTTAATTATGAATAATGAATTTCTACAAAATTAACGCCAAATATATTCAAAATATTCTGTGTATTAGATTATATATGTGACTGGGTCACGTATAACCGGGTCACTGTTATCGTCAAGCTCTAAGACAGCGCTTCTTAACAAAAATTATTTTACATTTGCATTGTGTTGTAAAACTATTTTTGTTAAGAATAGTGTTGCATTAAAATAATTTTGAAGAAAGAAGTTGCATTAGAAGAGTTGTGTTGTATTAAAGCATTGTGTTGCATTAAGAACAGAGCAATGATTTTGTTTCGTCTACTATGTATTGCTGGCTACCAATCTTCATTTATTTTCATTGGTGTAACAGTTGAGTATTACAACTTTCACTTTCCAAGTAAGTTGTTTATATGTGCAATGTATGCAATTATAAATCACAGACAAACCCAAAAATACATGACTGCAAATTTTTATTCTAGGAAATGCAATTGCAAGAAGATATGCATTTTCATACGTGAAATTAAATAACTTATTTACATCCCAACCGTTTGGTGTCCCTAAAATATTAAAAGATTAAAATATACAGTTTAATACACCTTCTTAGACTGGCTCTTTATCTCGAACAATGGATTCATAAACAGTAAGATATTTCAATTATTTTGCGTTATTTCACGTTTAATATCATAATTGTATCGTGATTTTAGTCAAGTTACAGAATTATCGTAACCGTGATTAACAGAATATTGTTTTAAATTTCACAGAAAACAAATATTTTTCGCGTTACACAAGATTCAAAGTTCAACCCAATATTGGCATAGAGAATTTAATTCACGAGCAGGGGCGAACAGGAGCACCCCTGTTCGTGATTAGGGGAAAAATATTATACCCATATTGAAATAGAAATAGGTAGACATCTTTTATGAGTGCTGTTAGGTTAAATAAAGTTACCGAAAGTAGTTTATGGATTGAATAGTACGTTCATAACTGTTCAATAACTCTTATCTGATTGAGTAAACAAGCAAGTTTGATATGCAAATTTTGACAATTAAATGAAACTACGTGATGTAGTATTATTTCTACTTTCTGAGTCAGTTCCACTCACTAACATAAGCACCAACTCACTAACATAAGCAGTGGGAAAACCCACACAAACCCGGCTTCCGCTATTGTACTTGAAAAATATAAATGCTGTTGGATGTTCCTAAGAGTTAATCTTTGCTAATACACCTGAAGATGTTGTAATACAACGAAACCTAGGCCGTGGTAAAGAAATTAAAGAAAGTAGAAATAATACTACATCACATAGTTTCATTTAATTGTGAATAATGAATTTCTACAAAATTAACGCCAAATATATTCAATATGCAAATTTTGTTTAAATGCTAATTCTAATTAATATTAAAAGAACGAAAATAAATTTCTTTATTTGTTTCTTTTTTACGTTACAACTACTTAACCTATGTAAATTTGTCATGAAAATGAATTTACTTTCTCTTAGGAATTTTTTATTGGTATTTAAAAATCATCCCATTGAAATTGAACGTAATTATTCCAATACATAGAAAATGGATGGTATATTTTAATTTATTATTTTGATTTTAATAATATTTTTCAGGAATAATATATTTTATATTATTGCTCTAATTCTTTTATAATAAATTTAAAAAAATAACTTTTTAATATTTTTTTCCTTTCAGATCATTTCTTGGATTTTGTGCACCTAAAACTATTTAGCCATTTCTAATGCTAAATTCTAATATTTTTAGGAAAATTTTATTTTTAAGTTACTATGTTTTTTTCCCCTTTCTAGCAGGTCAAGATTATGTGGAGATAGTTAGTCTGATTTTCGTACATACAGTTTATGCTAACAAAATGTCATGTATTTTTTTACTTTACTCAAAATGAAACACGCATTTTACTGTTAGCACCAAGATTTGAACCAAACTTTCTTTATTTTGTTATTTATTAATACAACAAGTTATATGCGTGACAGTGTATTTAAAGTCTAATTTTCTGAGTAATTTTTAGGAAAACAACATTTTATCAGTTTTTATAACGTGGTGGGCGCTATTTGCGCAGGAACGTGTTACTAATAAAAATAATACAATAAAAAAATGTTTTTGTGAGCATTCTCGCTTTTTTGCGAACGTATTTTTTATACCCATGTTAAATTTATTGTGTTTAATAATATAAATACCGTTTTTTTTCTTTCTTAATTCATATGGCTATAACCACAAAGACGTTTTATTCCAATGCCACATGGTTTTTTTAAAATTATTAGTTTATATTTTCGTTTATTCAATTATTATTTTCAATATATCCAGTCTTTCACGTCATCTTTCAAATAGGGGTAGTCAGTAATTACAGATTGATACTTTCACTTGTAGTTATGCCATCTAGTAAGCTTGCAATGGCACCTTTACCTACGAGTATATGACGTGGAGTGTTATCCGCGTCTTCACTATCTTGAGGCTCAAACAAATTTACATGAATGGTCTCATATTCTGATTTGGCAATGACTGGTGGTATATTAATAGCTAGAAATTATATGATAAAGAAAAATGATTGAAGAACAATTTTGCATAGGGCAAATCGATTCAGATGATGTCACGAAAATTTGTAACGAAAGTGATATAGCGGCAGTAGGGAGCGGCAGTGACAGTCGAATCTTATACGCAAACCTATCGAGTGTCTGTAGCCTACAGCAATTAAAACATTGAAAACTTCATAATTTTGTTTACCTCTTTACGTATATATTATATCTTCTGCCTAAATGAGTACGGTTGACATATATGCTAATTGCCATAACAATATAAAGCCTTCCATATAAACTTATATTTATGTTCTAGCATTATTAATGATATTGAAATTAATGTTGAAATTTAACTTAAAGAACTCAAGTAAATTAAAAGTGAATTTATCAATTAATATCCAGCTTAAAACAAAGTCAATTTCACAATGTACAAAAGCGCCATGAGTATATTAAGGGGGTTACGTCATTCCCACTGGGGTAGAGTAGCCAATCAAGAGGGAGTTTATGTGAAATGTTACAGTAATCAAAAGTTTTATTTTCATAGTGTTACCCTTAAAATCATCACAGACACATATAATTTGATTCAAATGTTTTGAAACAAATTATAGGAATTTGACCTAATTTTGGTACTTAGTTTACTGTCCATAAATTAATTATTTTACATGTTTTTCTGTTAACTTACTCGACTGTTTGCAAATTATTATATCTATTTCTCCTAATTTAAGCTGATAGTACATAATTTAATTAACATAATACTTATACCTATGAACTTTCAATATTTGATAATATTTTATGTCGTTCCTAATTCGGTAACTTCTATATAAATATAAGGGAGATTTGGTTAGTTTACTATTTTCAGGTTCTGTAAAAGGAAATCTAGCCAAAATGTTTCGCGGGTACTGCGAAAATTTGCCCGAAACCTCTTATTTTGGTCCCGTTAAAATCGAATAACTTAAGCTGTTTCAACAGTATTACATTTATTTTATTTCTCTTAAAGTAACTAAGGACAAAAATCTAGAAATCTTTAGAGTATCAATTATTAATGTTTTGAGTTCTGTATCTCAAAAGAAAAACGAACCTCTAATAAGTTTATTCCCGTGTCCATCTGTCTATCACATCTATTTTTTTAGAAAATCGTTTGACGTAGAAAGTTGAAATTTGGCATAATGATAAAGCACATGGACCCACATAAATCTCTATATCTTATGCTCAAAAATATATATAATCGTTTGAATATTCAAGGAGAGAGAGGGGTACCTCGGTACCCATCAGAGGTACCGGGCGGTACCTCTGATGCGTAGACTCATATTTAGGAGGCTTTATTGTAAATGTTTTTAATTTATGGAATTCTCAGTGTCAAATTACCAGAAAGCTCCATCGAAGAATATTAAGCATATATGTTTATTAACAAATATGTTATACCACAGATGTTTATTAAAAGCTATGTTATACTATGGATGTTTATTAAGAGTTATGTTATACAAAAAATATTTATTAACAGTAATGTTATACCACACATGTTTATTAACAGCTATGGTATACCACAAATGTTTATTAACAGCTATATTATACCACAGAAGTTTATTAACAGCTATGTTATCGCTTTTGCACAAACTGTAAAAAGTTTTGGCCTATCGATTGACCAACGTCTCATATAGCGCCAAGAAAATGTCGTTTGTCTTAAGATTTTCTGCAAAATACATTATCTCAAATGGGTTCTAATTTGTTTCCATTTCAAACCATACTAAACATTTGTCAAACTCTCTATATAAATAAAAGTTTACCCAATAAATTGGAATGATTTGGAAACCTGTGTATTCGATACGTTTTCAGTCATAAACAATTATCATATATCTCGGTCTTAAATGGTTAAAGATTCATCATCTACCTTCATCTTTCTTGTTTTTTTATACATACGAATAACATCCTATCCTTTAAACTTTCATTTTTCAGATGTAGATTCCAATACCGGTCACCCCATGACCTTGAATTACATTCTAATAACAAGTACACCCTCCTATTTCCTGAGCATAGAAATGCATTCCATGGAGAATTCTTATGGAATCCACTGGACACAAATATACAAAGTATGCCTTCATTGTCAGCGTTAAAAATTCGTCTGAAATTACGTTACTTAAAAGTCGTCTGAAATTATGTTATAATTTCGTTCAAAAGTCGTCTGAAATTACGTTATAATTTGCCGGTAGAAGTAGAAGGTAGACTATAGCCCATCTTTTTCCCGTCTCTACCCCTAACATGTCGCATTGTTCTTGTTTCACTAATCTTATGTTAATTCTGTATCTTTCAGGTTAATGCCACGTAAATTTGTTTAAAATTTGTTATTGTCTAAGCGTAATAAATTAACGTTTACAAATTATTTATAATCTACAAAGGTAAAGGTACTTATCTTTCTCACTTAATTAATTATGGTTGGCTGCAAGGTATTTTTCCTCCAGCAATTAATCTTTGACAGCAAATTCAGTTTTCTAAGCTTACAGTAAAGTTTCTAAGCTTACAATAAAACAGGTAACTAAAACATAACAATTAATTTATAAAATATTTAGTTTTATCAAGTTTTATGGAGCAAAAACATCGATCGTTCGTTTGTAACACTCGAGGAAGATTAATGTTCAAGAAGCATTCATGTTCGTCATCACACTCTCTCATTTCCTCATTACACATTGTATGAATGCTTCCATTTTAAAATAACGTTGGATAAAAAAGCATTTGTCTATTGTTCGACCACAAACCCTAACATATTTGGATTCGTTACGTGAATGTTTGATATTTCAAGGCCAAATAGATTGATAATGATCACCTGGTCGATTCTCAACTAGATGAATTGATTTTACGAAATTCGCCTCAAAATGTTCCATCACAGATTGTGTTCAGTGGAGCCACAGATAGAGATTTAAGAGGCGCAAGGAGAGCTGCGACATAAAGCTCTCCTTTACCGCAAATGTTCAATGAATATGTATTCAAGTAACGTGTATGTTTTCACGTTACGTGTATGTGTCAATTTTATCTTCGCTTCGTTTTTAAACCACATTTATGTCTCATCTTCTTGTAGAATCGATCTCAACTTTATTATGCGCTATCAGTGTTTATGTGAAATTATACCCCTCATAGATTGTCATTTGTCCTTGTGGCTCCCGTTTTCCAGATAACCAAACGTGTTCACCATATTTTTAATCTCAAAACCAACCAGTACTTTCCCTATATTTTTTAAATGCTATTTTGTATTTTTAATACTAGATATTATTTTCCACATGTGACATAAAATTTATCACTGTTAACAATAAATATAACGTACACGTGTAACTCATTGATCCTGTTGAAAGAAAAATATAAATAAATAGCCAGTGGATGATGATGACTCATAAAATTTAACCAACTTCGAGTATTTAACAGTGCAAAATTAAATGTATATTAAGAAAAGCGTTGGTGAAGAGAATGGAATATATTATAAAATTTTCAGAAACAACAACTACACAGAAAAGTGAGTGCTTTTATCTTTTATGGTTTAATGCAGACATGCAAACATCGATATTTATTTAGTTATGATTTTCCTTCATATTAATTATATAGTTTAAGAAAAGCATGACAAAAAACCATGGACAAGTCAATGTAGTCCTTTTAATCGAAATAAGACAGTAGTTTATCCTAAAACGGCACATTCCTCTACCCGGATCAGATTTTAATTAATTATTTTTCATTCTTTTACTTTTTATTCTATTGGTTAACTAATCAGTTTTTGACCATGAGGTGTTGTCAACAATTTTTATTAAAAAATTTAAATGTTACACTAAATTTAATTTAAGTATGCACCAGTATTATTTACTACTTGTGGGCATCTAGTTGGCAGTGACAATATGCCTTTCTTGTAAAATTCTGTTGACTTTGATTCGAGGTCGGTTTGGAGACCTTCTTTAACGTCGAATTTTTTTCTCGTAAGTGATTATTTAGAACCCTGAATAAATGGTAGTCAGAGAGCGCAATGTCCACCGAATATGGTGGATGAGTGAATAGAATCCAGCCAAGCTAGGTAGTAGGTTTTGCAACACGTAAAAAATAAACTCGATCCTGTTGACTATTAAATTTGTTAGCTATTCGGTACGATTGTTCACAGTAAATATCTGCATCAATTGCAGGTCCCTCTGGGAGCAACTCCCAATGAATAATGCTCTTGACATTCCACCGGCATCTCAGCATCACCTTTTTGGCACCTATTTCAGGTTTGGATATTGAAACTCCTGTTTCTCCTACATCCAGCCATTGACGTTTGCGTGTTTGGTTAACGTATGTAACTCACTTTTCGTCGCCAGTTACTAATTGATTCAGCCAGTCGAAGTTACGTTTCAATGTCAATAACTGTTGACAAGTATCAACTCTGCACTGAATGTGATATGATGAAAACTTTTAGCATATCCACACATCGTATTTTCAGACTTTTCTCAATTCGTGCAAATGTGTTTCTATGGTGTCGTGACTGCAGTGTAGTTCATCTATCAATTGACGAGTCGCTAGTCGAGGATCCTCCTCAATAACGGGTCGTAATCGTTGAACGTCCGGTACAAGGTTCATCCTCAAGATCGTAGACTACATTCCTGAACTTTCTGAACCAAATCTTTGCCGTCGCGTAAGACACTGTGCTTTTGCCCATCGTATGATATATATTATTTGTGGCAGTCTTTGCATCGTGACCTAGATTTTATATGACCCAGTTTGATATCGATTTAAATCTAATATGTTTTATGTAATTCACTTAAAGCTTCGGCGTTGTCGGTTGTCAACTGACTGCATTTTGGCCTATTTACACCCTGCAGTAAAACCTTTTAGAAGTTTCGAGAATCTTTCTAGGAAAGTCCCGAAGTTGTAGCTAAAAACTTGTTATATATATGTAGACTTGTTTTATGTTTAATGTTTTTATAGTTATATTTGTTTTCGTAGTTAAGGTAAATTTGAGTATTTGCAGTTTTATATATAATGCAAAATAAATATGTGTAATTGCAGAAGATTATTTTGCATATTTATAAATTTAATGATATGTTTCGAAATCCATTACCGCGATTCTGTTGTAGTGCACGTTAATTACTTAATTTAACTTTTTTCAAATTCAGGTTTTGACTTAATTTAACTGTTCTATTATATTTATTTCGATTATTATTTAATATTGAGGAAAATAACGTGTCAAATATTGTTATTCACATATCAAGTGGATATAAATTAAGATCAAGTCAATATTAAGTATTTTTTGACTCTATATAGTCATTCTTTGTAAAGTAGGATAATAGATAATGTAAAGTAGGATAATGTAAAATATTCGATGTTTATCCGAAGTAATTAATTTAATGTAAACTATTCGAATCACGTTGACGCCTTTATGGGAGAAATAGCGGTTAAATTATGACAGCTTTCCGTTCGATATCACCTATATTTTATCAAAAGCCTCTTTCGCTCAGTTGCATACGATTTATTATTAACATTCATTATGAGCCGACCGAGACCTCGCACGCCCATTTAGTCTGCTTGGCCAACAAACGGGCGGGTCTCCACGTGGCGCGTAAACAAAATAAGTCCAAAAACATACAAAGACAAAGGGCCCTAACTCGAATTAGGGATGCTCTGATAGATTTGTTTTAACCAATTGCAGAATGCTCACTGACCGCATTGTCGCGCGGAGACTCTACCCTCATTTCCCTTTGCCCGGCAGCCCTGCAGCGCACCACACATTGTTACGGTCCGAACCTCGGTTAACTTCAATAAGCTGAACTTAACCGAGTGTTAAATTTAGTCGTTCAGTTCAAATACTGATGCGTAATCGCTTATATAGGTGAGAGTTTTGTTGGGCGAGAAATGATTTTTTTTTCTCATTTCACTGTGTATTATTGTTTATTTGTTTTCAAACAATCATTCTTCGAGTGCGTCCAGGCGATTATAATTACGGTTTTACGTTGCGGAAGAACGGTCGAAGTGTGTACGCCTGTTAGCCGTTTACATTATTAAAGGGGCATTTCCTTAATTTTGGCACAAATTTTCTTTATATGCTAATAAAATTACATTCGGTTATATAATTATGGTTAATCCCAATCTAAGGCAATTATCGTGACTTAAAATATTTTACATAGTATATTGCAGATTTTGTATATTACAGATAACATTAAATATGTCAACCAGTTCCTAACTTTTCATTTAATGTACCATACATCATATTTGTTCCGCACAGTTGATATATATATACTGCAAAATACAAATGTTACTTTAGTTTTCTTTTATTATGTGTAATGTACTGTGAGGTATGGCTATTTATCAAGATTATTTGACAATTCGATCAGTCCGTTTCGTTTTAATAAATTTTGTCATGGCTTTTTGTTTTTTTAACAAAAAGCCATGCGTTTTTTTAACAAAAAGCCATGTGTTTTTTAACATTGTGTTTTTGAAACACAATGTTAATTAAATGTGCTATAACGCGGATAATAGCGGACGTATTTAAACAATATTAATGTTCAAAGTTTCAGCAATTTAAGATATTCTTCAAATTACTGAAATCTTGAACATAGATTTAAATTGTAGATTGTAGATTATATTGAATAATCTCCAAGTGCGATCCGATTCGATTATGAAGAATTTTTAAACGACCTCAAATGGAAACAGTAAAAATTCTCTAAAAATTGTTTATTCACTTTTCAACACCTCATTTAAAATCATCGATTCACATTCAAACATACATCAAGTTATGTATGATACAAATTTGTTTACGTACGTTTATTATATATGTAGGTATGATATTTGTAATCTATTGTTCAGAAATGTTGACATGAATTTGAAACAAAAGGCACTTTCTTGGCTGAAAATGAAGGATAGATATTGAAGATGACTGTTATCTGTGAGGTATATGGTTTAAATTAAATATGAAAAACATGTTCATCAGTACTCGTAACTATAGTTTATGGCGAGACTCAATTTTATATATATGTATATATATATGTATATATATATATATATATATATATATTCTTTTTTTTTTATTTATTTTTTTTTTTTTCTTTTTTTGGGGTTATGAATGTTTACCCGTATATATTTTTGATATATAGTCTATATCGAGAATTAACTTGAAGTTTATATTTACTAAGAAAATTTTGTGTGTCATGTTGATTATAGATTACGGTATTTGACGGTGCGCCATACTCGGGGTCTCTCAGCCGCTCGTTGAGCGAGGCTGGATGGATTTTCGTAATCGCGTAGTTAAAATGCCACAGGCAAGTGATGGGCAGTAGCGCTACTGGTTAAGCTTCCACTACGATCGCCAAGCTGCCCGCCTATCGTGGCAATTAAGGGCATTGATGCAGTCGACTGTAGCAGACATACGTGCATTTGCAGTCGACTGCAGTAGACTGAGATAAGCTTTTGATAATGACGGAGATAACTTCTGGCTTTCGTAATTGTATTGTTAGCTGCTTGCTCAGCAGTTTACTGCTTAGTATTTTGTATTTTGGTTATGTGAAATCGCCTTTAGTTTATTTGCAGTTTACTTCATGATTGCTTCGGAAAAAACTATTTATGGTCGAGTGTGTTATGGAAAAAAATAGTTTGTAGTCGATCAATATGGTTTCGAAGTTTATCCTTTTTCAACTACAACACCATTTATAAGATCATCTATTATACTCAAATATCAATACACGTTTGTTTGTTTGACTCCTGATTTGACTTGCTTTTGAACTACGTTTCTTGTCTTTCATATGTTTACCGCACCATTTCCGTTTTAAATTTCTTTAACCTAAAACTTTTACTCTTATTGTATCTTGAGTGGCCAGTTTAATTGTTTATTACTTACGTAGACGTCCCAAGTGACCTGTTTTAGCTTTGTAATTTCATATAATAAATCTCTACAAATATTTTAAATGTTCGTTAAATATTCGTTACTCAACTGCGATGTAACAGCCGAAATAATTCCGATGAAGTTTGACATATGGATTGTGTCTGTTTTGTTATCTTCTTTTTCACAATTAAATGAAACTACGTGACGTAGTATTATTTCTACTTTCTTTAACTTATTTACCACGACCTAGGTTTCGTTGTATTACAACAAATTCAGGTGGGCTATTAGCAAAGATCTTTGCTAATGATGTAATACAACTGAAGATGTTGTAATATAACGATAATCCTGAAAATGTTGTAATACAACGAAACCTAGATCGTGGTAAAGAACTTAAACAAAGTAGAAATAATACTACATCACGTAGTTTCATTTACTTCTGAATAATGAATTTCTACAAAAGTAACGCCAAATATATTCAATATCTTCTTTTTGTTTTGTTATCAAATTTTTATATATATCTTTAAAATATTTTTTTCCGCATCTCTTGGGGGAAACTTAATGGAAAAAGGAACTATTTAATGTTCATTGATTAATTCTCTTGGCAAAGGTCAATTAATTTTACGCGGCACGGGCTTCTACACTTTTATCCATCAAGATTAAGTAGTCTGAAATTACATAGTTAATCACAGATATGGAATCGATTTATGTCACTTTGGTAATCTATTTAATGTTACACGTGAAGTAATAATATAAGGCTTAAGTGTACTATCGAAGTAACTACCCGCGCGATTGCGAACATCACTCCAGCCTCGTTCAACTAGCGGCCGAGAGACTTTGAGGTATGCCTCGCCGTGCGCGCTATCGAATACCGTAAACCTATGGATCAACATGATACACAAAATTTTCTTAGTACAGCGTAATTCCTCATATTAAAAACTATACATATGACTATGAGTTACACTTTTCTAACACTAAAAATGAACATGTTTTTTTGACATTTTGATCCTATCACCAACTGTTTTACATCTACATCTTATTTTTCACTTTGGACGAAAGAAGAAAGTATACTTTTTTTATTCAAAAAGCATTTATATTATGGTATAATACGGTATAAATACTGTAACGTAACGTAAGAGTAAGTGACGTATATTATAGTATAAATACTGAACGTAACGAGGAGAGTACTGATTCAAAACCCATTCAGATTAGAAAGAAATGAAATGGAAATATTAATTCAAATTCTTAGAATATGAAAGATCTGTCCTTTGTCGTACTCTTCGTTACTGAAGGCCTTGTCCATTTTGAAAGATAATACGTGGATCTGTCTTTAGCCTTAATTGTGGTGATAGTCACTCAGAGACTCATGAGGGTTTAAACTTAGTCTAACAAGGCGATCGGATACGAGGACGTTCTCCTTTAGTTTTACTCACTCCAACCAATTTGTGAACGTTCTCTGACTGTTTGCCAAAACTACAGAAAGGTATATGAAATTCTCGATTAAAAAACATTTAACAAATCGAGGGCAGTGAACGAGACCAGGCGAAAGGCACTTTATAATTGTATGTAGGATTTTTTCTTACCAGTCGTTCGCTGTTGAACACATCCATGTCTCCAAATGATCTGAAACATTTACTTGGATCACTTGGGATTAAAACAAATTTAGGTCGACACTCACTTTTCCTTTTTTTACGTCACCAACTTAGTTCAGATATTTTCCCTTTGATTTAATTACTAGAGCTTATATGGTTGTTATCCACTTTATGTCATCACAGTTAATCAAACAAGTGTCCTTCGTATTCAAAAGCGAATATTTCACTGGTGTTCGCATTTCAATCCAAATTAACATTATAAATGCGAAAGTGTGGGGTTGTTTATAAACTAATAAATCGGTAAATAATCATACTAAATTTTGTGTAAGTATAGAAGATTTTACGAATAATATATATACATAGGACATAATTAAAAATGTTTTTTTTTCGGTGGATGGTGTCTGTTATGCGCTTACAGAATTTAATTTTTTTTGTCCTATTTATTCTCAATATTCGCTTCTTGCAAAAGCTTACTTATAACTAATGTTTTCTGAAATTTACTAAATCTCGTTCCGATTTTTACTTGAGATACGTACAGTTAGTGGACTCGTTTACCTTCTGGTAAGAACTGTAAACGAGTCCACTAACTGTACGTAAACTTTGAAAAGGCATTGGAACTTTAAATTATGCAACGAAATATGTAGGTAAAAGCATACTGGTGTGGGCAGTGTAGATGCGTTCAAGTGCTTTGATCCCGGGATAGCCTTCGACTTGACCAGGTTATTATTAGCCCACATATAATAAGTTGGTACTTGACAATACAGTAGCGTTTGTGCGAATAGATCCTGAGCACGTAACGTAAAGAAAGTTGTGGTCTGAAAGTCGTTCCTCGAAGACTGGTTACAATGCGGCCAAGAGTGCCGCATCTTTCAGAGTTTGTAACAGGGTCCGCTGGCGGAGTTTCGTCCAGATCTTATGTTCTACCTCACAGCGATAGGATTTAAATAATTTAGGTTCAGTTTGAATAAAGGACGTTCATTATATGTTATATTTTTTTCTATATTATATTATCAATTAATAATGAAAAATTATACAAATAATGAAGAATTTGTACAAATTTAACTGAAGCTTTCTTAAAACATTATCGATATATATTTAAAAACTTTATGTAACTAACCCGCCATTGCATCACAAATCATTTTCCACCCCAAAGTATTGTCCATAACGGCAGTCGGTACAAACGTATTAATGCAGTTTATGACATCATTACAACGGCGTAAACGTGTACAATAAAATATTCATAATGCCGTCGATATAGGGACAGTCGGACGAACGATGGGGCTCTTGACTTGATGACGTGTTATACGTGTGATATATGGTGGTAGCGGAGTGTTATTGAGAATAATAAACACGACAACCGAGGGGAGGGCAGGGATGCTGTTGACAATCGTTAGTTTAGTGTCTGCCCGTTTGGCGGCGGTCGGGTGTTTCGGAAGCTATTTAAACTTGTGTATTTATAAATATTGCTATGTGAAAAATCTATAAGAATATTCTGTTAATAACAGAACAAGCACATACATTTGACTTATATTATTTAAAATAACTTACAATATTAAGGTTTTGTAAATTCTCAACAATATTTTTGAGTGATTTCTCCATAAAATAATTTTCGAATATGAAATTTTTACGAGATGTTACAATTTTTTTTATTTTTGACGTTAGAAAAAACATAATTTGTTGTTATGGCTTTTTTATCAAGTCGAATGCAATCAAAGCAAAACCCGCAAAAATATTAAATTAGGTTTATTATATTTCTTACTATTCATACATAATCTTATAAAATGAACAAAAAGTGGTTCTAGGTAGGCAGAAAAGCTCGTATATGAAAGAAAAGTTCTGTTGATTACAAATGCAATTACCGTGAGTTTTGACGCTTTTAGAGCGTTAATGCTATGGCTACTTAATATCTTTAGATAGTTTATATTTTGGTATTATTGTCTTACATATTCTACCAATAGTAACGACAAAAAACGCTATTTATATTAATAGTAATGAAAACAATGCTATTTAATTTTTATTTATGGCGCAATAATAAGGAATAATTGTGTTTAAAAAAATGCTCATTTTGCGTCTATTACTGTTAATTTTGAGTCATATCAATTAATTGCATTTAATATGTCGCAATAGCAATACATATAATTTCACTTCAACATATTCTAGTATACTTCTTGCAATATGTTTATTACATAGAGTACTTTTTTGCGTTTGCCTTTACGGTTTAGTGCAAGTTTTTACGCCTGTTACGATTATTATTATTAGTTTTTAAAACTTGCAAGGAGTGTCCAGAACAATGGTATATTTTGCATGGAAAGTAAAACATAATAAGTCGTTGCTTATTAGAATCACATGCCTCTCTTTTCTGAATATGTTATTATAGGTATAGCAATAATTTTCCCGTATTCTAGTAACGAATTTTATAAGAAAATAGTTAATATAATTTCCTTCTGATACCATGCATACGATTGCCTGGTACGTAATAGCGGACAAAAAGCGAACAGCTTAAATAAAACAATAGAGAATTACATCTCATTGACACCTTTGTAATTTCAATATATTTTTTCGATTATGTCCAGGAGTTTCGCATATTAAAAGTAATAAAAATAATAATTAAATGGAACGTTATGTTCACCCTACCCCGGATGCGCACTCGTGAAGTCAATGTCACACTATACTAGGCGACACGGATAAACCCTCCCTTACAGATGTCGCATGGCCGGCGCGTATCGGCAACCATTGGCTTATTTTTCTTACTTTTTTTTATTTATACGATAAATGAAATGATTACATAAGTTTTGTGTGGAACGAAAATAAAATATATGTAAATATATAGGTGTGAAATGGAAGCTGACTTCGGATGATTCCCTAATTGAACATGTTCTTAAAAACGAAGTAAATGTTAAGTTTTAAAGAAATAATCGCAAAAATACGTCAAGTGTAAATATTATCAATCAAAAAAAATAATAGCAACAATTCCTAAGAATTTGTACATATACAAAGGTCACAAATAATTATTTTGGCCTCGGTGTAAATGTTGTTTTCGAAAAATAATGAGAAAATATTAAGTTTGCATTTACGACACGGATTAGCGTTTTAGTTAAAAGCTACTTTTGGATTGTTAGTTATTTTATTGATTCGATTTATATATATATATATATATATATATATATATATATATATATATATATATATATATATATATACTATATTAGTGCGTGAATATATTTCGTTTGCCGTCTTCAATGTGTGAAGAAGTCACGTGGAAATCCAGAATTATTTTAACAACAATTTCTTAATTCAAAATTACTGCAACTATAGACCGCAGTTTTTAGTACCATCGAAATGGCAAACGTTCGGGCAACGATTGGAAAACATATTTGTCATTTAAATCGATTTTTTCGCTCTTTTCAGGTGAAAACTAGTCCAGCCGAAATATATGTTTTAACGGTTCCAATTTATTCCATTAAAATGCGTAAAATATGCTTTTATATTTAAGCAACAGTAAAAAAAATTACTATAATTAAAATTAATTTATATTACCAATTATTCAATTTCTTTACGACTTACTCAAAAGCCAGCTGCTTGTCAACCACTGAACATCCACGTCCCTCACCCGTCGTGCGGTCAGCACAATACGCGAATTGACCGTCCGCGTCTCTTAATATTTATTGTCATATTATACATCGCTCCGCCATTGTCATGCTAAGTAGCGGCACCGCGCGTTGAATATTCACGCGCCGCCGTCGATTGTGTCGTTAGTGCGAGTAACTGCGCGTTGTGCGCTTTTCGGATAAATCATTTGATGGGCAGTTGTGAGTCGATCGTTTGTTTTGTTAGTCTTCCGTAGGAAAGAAATCTGCGGGATTGTGTTGCAGAAAAATGGAGTATTTTCTCATATGATCTAGGGGAAACAAAGTAAGTCAAAGTTATGACTTCACAGCCGGGGGCCAATCACTTTTGGGCTTGAGTGAATAAAAATTTCATTAATTCATTGTCTTTTTATATACAAAAGAATATTCTAGTTATACACTTTGTATTATAACAAGAAGTTTTGAGTGTTTCTAATATGTTTTACAATATTATTGCGCAATTCGGATGGGCATTAATTTGAAGTAATATTTCGTTTTTATTTCATCGCAATCGATTTATTCAATTAGAAGGTGTACGAATTTATTATTTTCAAAAATGTATTTATGTTGCATTAAAACAAAGAAATGCTTAGCTGTTCGACGCGTCTTAATTTTATAAATAAATTGTATACCTACGCACATCGATAGATGGCGCTACGGGTATTTTAAATCGCGCAATGAAATTTTCCAGTCGAACAATTATATATACGATATCGATACGTTTCGCTGTGGTTTGCGAATATGAAGTCACTGCCAGTACTAAATATGAGTTCAGGAGTTTTAATGCTTTTCGTATTTTCACGATACCTCTATTTTTATCATATTTGAAAACGCTTTTTAAATAGGTAAATTTTTGGCCTCTATTTATGGATTAAATGGAAAATAAAGGTTAAAGTGCTTTTGTAGACGTAATCGCTTTATAATGTTTGTGTTAGATTGACATTTTTGATTTTTTTCGCGTCCATTTTAGCTTTAGAATATTAGATAAAAGGTGGTACATTGTATGCTGGAAAAGATTTAGCAAAATCTTTTCAGATGATGATTTGGTTTTTTGCCTTATCTATGATTAAACTTGAAAAAAGTATATATATATATATATATATATATATATATATATATATATATATATATATATATATATATAATTTCCTTGGTTAAAAACAAAGTCAGTAATAGAAGTAAGGTTAAGTCACCTAAAAATATTATGTAATATATGTGTTGATTTAATATTGAATTGTTTCACTTAGATGTTACAAGATACACTAAGGGTACTGTTGGTGCGAATATTGGCGTTCCATTTAAGAAGGTTACAAGCGAAATTAATACAAATATTTTGTATGCAATCATCGCGTATGCTACTTGATAACTAATTTTACATACGTTAAAAGACAGAAAAACCCAAACATTTGCATAAATAATATATAAACGGCTTTAACATCGTAAATCCTCAAACAATCGACAAAAAATAAATTTTTAAGGTTATAAACATCAACTTCACCAGTCTGACAATAATAGTATATATTATTTCTAAAAGGTGTTTTTTGTAGCAACACCATGTCTCCCTTAATTCTTCACCTAAATTAATGCTTCAAACATTATTTTGAAGCTTATATCCCCTGCAATCGACGCAAAATAGAATAGAATACAAACAATTCTAAATTAATTATTCAATTAATTGTTTAATTCTCCGTATATTATTTCTCAAAGGTGTTTAAGCGCCATCTATGCACAATCTTTTTAACGAATATTTAGTGACTTGCAAATTATTTGC
Source organism: Druceiella hillmani (assembly GCA_039881145.1). NCBI lineage: Eukaryota > Metazoa > Arthropoda > Insecta > Lepidoptera > Hepialidae > Druceiella > Druceiella hillmani. The sequence goes on from JAYKKI010000029.1 coordinate 19,894,545, forward strand.
ACGGGCCATTTAGTGTAATTAAATTTTAGTAATATGAAATATTCCGATACAGACCTCATACGGCAACTCCAAGTAATCCTTAATCGCCGTTTCAAATGTTTTCCGAATGCTGGATCCAAAAATATTTATCGGAGACTTGTTAGAACGATGCTAGTAAGTTCCGATTAAGCATACAATAAAGTGTTATAAATGGAACTGGATTAGCCATTTTTTCAAAAGGAAACCCGCCTATATTTCCATCCATAATTTTTCGATTGAGGGCTTCCCTCAAGAGAAAAGGAAGCATATCGCTCGAAGCAGATCTGGCAGTGGCTTGTGATCGAGGAATTGAAGAGCATCGATAAGACTCGGATTGAAGCGACATATGATGCTTGGGATCGATTGGGAAGGCGAAACGTAGCATAAGTATGTGATATATTCTTCCACACCGTTCTAGAATAAAATCTGTACTCGCATGTGAGCATGATAGACGTGAGTTTATATTCAGATTTCATTCAACACATAGCAGTACATTACTAAACTGCACTACATTACAATTTGTAATAAGGATTTCATCGTGTTGGCGTAATGCCATAATTAATATTGTTAAAAAGAGATGTTGTAAAGAGATTCAAAGAAAGAATGGTGTTTCTGCATAACGAGAATAGAGGGAAGGACAGTTTCTCTTGGAACGTTGTTGCTGTATGATGATTTAACGGAAGAATTGTGCTTCTGTGTAACACGTGTAGAAAGGCGGACGGTTCTTTATAACATACTGTTTTTATATGACGATTTAAAGAAAGAACGGTGCTTCTGCGTAACAAGATCAGAAAGGTTGTCATTTGGTTTTATCATGTTTTTTGTATGATAATTTAAAGAAAAAATGGTGGTTCTGTTTAACGATGATTTATTTTATTACGCAAGTCATTGTAAGGTGATTTGAAGAAAGAATGGTCTTTCGGTGTAATGAGAGTAGAAAGATTCACAGTTTTCCTTTCGCTTTTAAATAACGCTTTTGCGTCAGGGGAGCAGAAAGAATGGCAGTTGTTTTAGCATGCTATTAGATGGAAAAAGTAAGGATTTAGAAAGAGAATTATTTCCAAATTAAGACTATTTTGTATATTATACAATGACTGAATAACTTCCGAAAATATTTACTTCTATACAGATAAATTTTGAATTTTACGTGAAATAAAGAAAAAACTCGTGTAAAGTTCGGTTTGATTAAATTTATGATTTTTTCATTAAAACCTTCTCGCGAAAAAATATGATTTTTACTCTTATTCGAGACTAGCTTTTGCTGACGAGGGCGTTTTTTACTTTCGAGACATATCAGTGATAGCTTTTATATATACGTTGCGTTATCTTTTGATAGCAGGAGTACTACATTTGTATTACCGTGCGAAACGAGAATTATATACTAAAAAGTAGCATATTTGCTATTTATATTATAAGCTATGTCAATGTAATATTTTATAAAATTCTGGCTAGTAATTAACGCGTGGTTGAGCTACAAACATCCAAACCACTTTTCGCGTTATTAGTATTCCACGTGAGTGGAGTCGGTAGCACTCTTGGTCATTAGTAGGGTATACCTGTTCATCTTAAATGAATATGTCAAAAACTTGTTCACTTTGTCACCACCTTAAACTGTTACTTCCATGCGAGGATACTCAAAAGCAATAGCGTATTTTTATTCAGTGTTCGCATATTATATTTATTTTGGTTGTTCATAAATATTTGATTAAATATTTTCGTGTTTTAGAAAAAAATGGTACTTTTGTAATAAAAACAATATGGACGATTCTTACAACAACCTCGTATCATTTTTGGGGCACGGGGGAGGAGAGGGAGTGAGGAGTTTCATAAAGGTTATTGTCATTGGACTTCTTATGTTGCTTGTTTTGCCTTTACGTCCTGAAGTCTTCAATAAATAACTAACTGGAGTAACAACACGAAGCTTTAAAGTTTTTGCACATCTACGCCAGCTTATCATCATGTTAGATTGCGTGAACTTAGAGAACGATAAAGGGTAGAGTTTTGTATAAAATGCGTGTAAATATTTGGAAATTTATTCTGTTGATATTGGTCTAAAGTCAAATTAAGATCACACAAATATTCGTGATGTGACGTAACTAATAACGACATGACGACATATCTCTACAGGCATTATCAAAGATAGCGCCTCGAGGAAGGAATTTCGCGGTGCCCTCACCCTATTCTCGTCTCTCCACCCTCCTCTACCTCCGAGGGCGGAGCCCTATCCTCTTCACCTAGCGTTTAGCCAACAAATGCGCGGAAATACTCCGTAGGCAGATTCCACTTGGGGTTACCTAAATATGGTTATCTGTCGGCGAAGATACGATTATGTGTGTTTATGTAAATACCGGCTCAGGAGACTGTCTGACGGGGGACTTCGAATAAAGATTGGTGGAATTCGCAATTGGACTGTGATTGAATTTAAGTCCTGCATAATGGGGGAAATATATTGTGAGGGCGGCTTAAGTGTATCGCGCAGAGAGCGCCCTGTGGCTAATATGAATTTGCCGAAACCGTATGCGGGCGTGGATACTTTCATTGAGAATGTGCTGAATAATATATGACAATGTGCCAAAATACTTCATAAAAAGACAGATGTGCAATGTTGTAACATTTTACCTTAAACACGCATACGAACGAAATCTTTATAATTTGTGTGTTTTCAAATATTTCGTTTGTATCAGCTAAAAACAACACCGCTCATGTCAATATAATCACTACAAGATTAAGATAAAAACTTAGACGTGGCTATCACTCTAGTGCGATCTTATTCCTTGATTGTTGGTTATTCTTGTTGAAGTGAATATATTATATTTTCTGTAATGATAGACTAAACGTTTCGCCGACATGTGATGCTGTATTAATGCCATCTATAGGGTATCTTACATAATTATTACGAGGTAACTTGATGTAAACCAGATAAAATGGTTTTAGGACTCCTGTCGAATGAGTAAATCGAAATTATTTTTTTTAAATAAAATCTTTGCTCCAATATCAATGCGTTAACTAAGTATCAAGCAAAAAAACCTCAAGTACGAATTCGTCTAGATCTGGCATTACGAGGGTTCCGTACACACTTATGAACATTTAAGGGTACACAATATTTCTAATAAATTTTTTTCAATGGCAATTTTTCACAATTGCCTACTGTGTCTTTCGTATGCGTGAAAATATGGTACATATTTAAAAAGCTATGACGTCTAGAATTATAGCTATAGTTTTCCCACGAACGTTACGCAGAGTAATAACTCTATTTCCTTTGATAATTTTAGGTTCAGTAGTCTAAGAGATAGTAGAGGGGGGGGGGGAGCTTCACATCTTTGCATATTTTTCAGTGCATATCTAAAGATTTAATAATTAAAATTATGAAAAAAGTAGTTTTGAGGTTTTTATAACTAGCCCTTTCAAACGATATTATATAAAATATATTAAATTTAAAATTTTTTTTTCGAATACTTAATTTTTCCGCTTAAAGTTTCCATATAATATAAATAATCAATCTTATAAATATAAATAATCAATCTTAGAATATATTTGAGTATTTGGCATTTAAGTATCGAGATACGTGCGGCTCAATATGCTTTATTATTATACCAAATTTCAAGTTTCTACGTCTAGCGGTTTCTGAGAGAAACGCCTGTGACAGACGAGTAGATATTTCCTTTTGAGGTACGGAACCTTAAAGGACATTTAAGTTAACAGATACGAAACAAAAAAAAAATTTAGAAGCAAGTCCGACTAGTGCAGGACATAATTATTTGGCGAGATACGAGCTTCTAAAGTTCTTAAAAGTGTGAACAACCTTTCTAATGTTTCAACTAAAAAAAGTGTGTGAAATTCTGAAAAAAATTAAGATAGTAGAACTTAGATAAACTTTCAACGAAAAATTGGTTGAATTAAATATATTATGTATTTTTTAAGATGTGACATATTTTCCGTACCGACCGCAAAAATAACTTCGTTTTTCACGGTGTCTTATAAAAATACAAACTATTAGGTTTAATAATATTTGGCTCTACGGAATCCTCCGTGCGCTAGTCCGACTCGCACTAGACCGGTTTCCATTAAATGTTTTTTTATGTTTTATGAGATATGCAAACTGAACAAATTAAGTTTTAATGTTAATTTTATTTTCCCCTTACAATTATATTTCCCTCCACACCAATTGCGTTCCGCTAATGACGATCATTTCCTAACTAAGGTTCCAATAATCCGCTTAGCCGCCCCAGCCGAAATTCGATGTCCCACAAGACCTATAGAGAACTATAACAATAATAGACCTCAAATTGCGATCCCCGGGGAGATGTGTACTTGCGCAGTGACACCCTCACAAGTACAGCCCTGACGCAGATCACATCAGCAACATATGGTCGGTTAGCCTGACTGACATTTCATTAATGTACATATGATACAAGATATTTTGTGACCCCTTTGGGCAGTTTTTTTGGATCACGCTCAGGTTTCCAGATTGTATTCCAGGAAGAAGAGAAAGTAAGCATAGGGCATATAAAGACCTGTAGCATATGAAGAGTAAGCTTTGTACACCTTTTTAAGCATATTGCGTGCACAGAGAATTGAGATTTGGCAAAGTTAAAGTTTATATGGAGGAGTGCAAAAACATTATATATATGTATATATATATATATATATATATATATATATATATATATATATATATATATATATATATATATATATATATATTACAGTCCCACAGAGTAGAGATTGTCGTCAAAGAATTTTAATGTTCCTTTTAAATAGTCAGTAGAGAACACGTCAAGGCAAAAAAACGTCTATTTTATATTTTGTGTAATAGATATCTGGGTTTTAAATATTAGTGAAATACAGCTTTCTTATTACACCTGTTGTAACAGAAAATTTTTGTAACAGCAATCTGAATTGTTTTTCTCTCGCCTACATGGTAGTGCTTTCAACAAAGTGAGCAGGTAAAGGTACATTACGGTTGAATTTCGACCACCGGGCGACCGCTAGTGTATATATATATATATATATTTATATATATATATATATATATATATAAATATATATATATATATATATATATATATATATATATATATATATATATATATATATGTACACAAAATATTATTAAACTTAAAAGTTTGTATAAAAATAAGGATATTATGCATATGTATGTATAACATCCTTATATTTTATTTTTGACTATTGTTGGTACTTTAATACAAATTCAAAACATGTTGAAGTCGGTGCGAGTATAAAATTAACTGGAATTTGTAACAATTACATAACGCTATTGATTCTCTTACCATTAACGTTTTTCATGTAGCTCCATTTTGATAAATCCTAAATCAAATTTATCTATAACTTCCGACGTTTTACACGAATTTTCTTCTCGAAGAGACTTCTATTTTTGTTTGACTATCAAGCCAGTCGACCCTAGAGTAAATAGATCCAGAAATAGTGCAACATAATAGCTCTTAGCATCGCAAAATAGAGTGATGTATAATAAACTGCATGTTACACAGAGCATAATACGAGTATATTATACTAATTGATGTACAATATACTGTATGTTATGTAATGTATAACAAACTGTACTAATTGATGTACAAAATACTGCATGTTACGCAAAGTATAATAAACTGGACTAATATATGTAGAATAAACTGCATATTACGCAGAGTATAATAAGCTTTACTGATGTACAAAAATCTGCATGTTACGCAGAGTATAATAAACTGTACTAATAGATGTAGAATAAACTGCATGTTACGCAGAGTATAACAAACTGTACTAATTGATGTACAAAAAATTACATGTTATGCAATGCGGAATAAACTGTACTCACTGATGTCGTGCAATGAATTGTATGTTATGCAATGTTGTACTGATTGATGCACAATAAACTTTTGTTACGAAATCTATAATAGACTGTAGCAATTTATATACAATAAAATGTATATTATATTTCGGTCCCTCTTAAAAAACTAAGAATTTTCATTCAAATGAAATTTTATCTATAATTTCAAAGAAAAACAAACTTTTTGAAGTTAATTTTTTATAGCGACTTCTGAATCATTATGGCGTTAAAATTGTGTAAGCTTTGAGAAGACATACGCTAAACACATCCGACTGACGCGGCAGATCAATCGGTTGAGAGCCAATAACATGGCAATTGAAAATATCGGTTGATTCAAACGTTAATCTGCCGATGAATGGCACATTTCCATCGATATTCGCGCCTTTAGTCGTGCATTTAGTTTTATGTATGGTATAATGCGAATATTACAAAACGAGTTGTGATATTTCATTTATTCAGAAACTTCGAGTGAATGTTTAAGAAGTAAGTTACTATAAATTCGTGAAGATACGGCTTTAATAACAAGAACAAAAACATACTCTACATGACTAATGCTTATTATAATAACTAACATGAACTGTTCAAGGAATCACTTCATTCTTGTGCGTATGTGGGCGTAGTTGGCAAAGTTTTCTTGGTTATATCAGTGTAGTTTCATGGTTAATTACATCACCTTATAATGGATAATTATTGTAATATTACTACTTTCATCTACTTCTCAATCGAGCTTAATATAAATTTTCTTCACAGCGCCACCCGCACGTTTCCCCCGCTCGTTTCCTCACCACGCAGCATCCCTAAAATTCAAACTACTTTGCATATGCTCAGAAACACTTACACTCGTATCGCTCAGGAGGTTGTGTGGGCGCAGAGCTCTGGGGGAAGCTCGCGAGGGCGGTCGTAATTGCAACCAAGGTTTCATATTAAATTTTATCTATATCCGATCTCCATTGATGTCCGATTTTATCTCGTTTAATAATAAAACAACCCTAGCGGGGGGTGACGGGCCAGGAATTCGCGCTCCACGATAATATGATGGCGGATATAAAGATACTTTTGTAAATATTTGCGCTGCTATCTGACCGAACGCAATATTGGAGCGCGTTTTTTGGATATTTCGGTTTGGGCGCGGCCTAACCCTCTCGTCAGAGTTGTAATTTGAATATTTTTGGGTCAATATTGAGAAGACGCAGATTTCGATATCTGATATTTTGGTTTGTTGGTGAAAGCGTTTCTGATATGGCCGAATAGAACTTATATAAGGTTTGCTTCGATATTTTGGTCCTTAATTTACATGTGTCGTTTGTTTCAAGTATTACTGATTGATATAGCGTTTATACTGTTGTTCATGTGTTCATATAAACATATGAATTTTATGTGTCAATTTATATTATTATTGTAATATTTTATACTTGTCTTTGCAATAAATAAATATTTTGGTCTATTTTCTATCAAAGTTAAGAAAGAATAGTTAACTTTGCTGGAAAATCGAGTTATAAATATTAGTTTCTTAGTGAATATTGTCGATTTGCAAAAAAATACAGAAAAAAATTTTTGTAACTTGTGAACATAAAATATATGTAATTTAAAAAAATATTAAATATCCTTTAATACTGTCGGAGATGCTATCAGATATTTTCAGAATATGGTTTCAAATCCTGACCAACTCGTGTTATATCTAAATTTGCGGATCGTTCAATAGTCACATCTAAAATGGACAGGAAGTTCATAGGCCGGGAAATACAAATACATTTTGATGAAAGCATTTAGAGTAAATTACAGTCGAAGATAGTTTGCGTAAAGCTGATCTTTGGGCGAGTGTTTCTTTGCAGAAACCGCTCTTGGGGTGTGGAAATCGATGAAAACAACTAGAACCTAGTGGGCTAAAAACATAAACATTGGACAGTCAAAGATTGGAAACGTGTAATACGAATTGAGAAATTTAGTCGTCACACATCTTAAGAAAAATATCAAGCTGATTGTCTATTGTCAATTGTTAAGCTATCCATCCGGTAGTCTGTTATAGTATAGGGTGTTTTATTTAAAATGATGTGGGAGATATTTATAGATATAAGGGAATTCTTAACAAAAAATAATATTACTGCATATTAAAAAGTTATGCTATTCGTTATGAGAAGTGGTCGCTGATGGGTCTTTCAGCAAGACATGACACCTTTGAACTCTGTATTTGACAATTATTACTAATTATAATTTTTTTTATTGTCTTGTCAGTTCGATCATGCTTTTTACTCATATTGCCTCCTACACATATGAAATAAAACAATCACTAAAACAAAAAAAAGAACGCTTAAATCCGGTCATAGTTGCAAATTACTCACGGCGGATTAGATCTCAACTAACAAGCGACCTAATACCCGTCTCCCAGGCGGAGTCCAACTAAACCCCATCATAATCGGCCGAGAGATAGCCGCGCGGCAATAGGTCGTGCACGTGGCGTCGGCCCGTTACTCACGCTAGAGCGGAGATTCGAAATTGAACTTAGTCAAAATCGTATTTTATCATCGGATGTGGGCAGGGGTGAGTGTGACGGAAGGGAGGAAAATAGTGGAAGGGGGAGACGGAAAGATTAATTTTGATTTGATGAGCTAAAACATAGAAAACATATTTTTTACTTTTTTATGGATTGGAATAAGGTCTGACACTAAAGTGGTATAACGATTACTGGTCTGCTATGGGCAAAATGGGGAAGATATGGAAGAACCACAACATCGCCAAAACAATGACAACCCGACTCGTTCGAGTATTGGTGTTCTCTATTTTCTTCTACGTTGCAGAGATTGGACATTATGTGAAAACGAGAGAAAAAAGATAAACTCTATGAAAATATGGTATCGGAGAAGAATTGTTGGTGTATCGTGGACTGAGTTCCGTATGAATGTATCCATACTCGAAAAATCGATATAAGCAGTGTTTTTCCAATATTGTACCAACTCGCATCATTCAATTATTTGGACAAATATTGCAACCTGGTGCCTATAATATTGAATGTGTCTTGTGGCACAGAGGTTCAGTGGAACATACCACGTGGGAGATAAGATGGGCGGATAAGCCATGGACGTCCCCCTAGATGAGCGTGCCTGAGGTCTACTACCAGAAAAGAATGGCGATATCATGTGTAGTATCACTCATCTGCAAGACACTCGACACGACGACCACAAGCACTCTGTCAAGAAAGTAGCATTTAAGAGGAAGATCTTAATAAACCTCATGGTAATTATTAGAGGTTTCTTGGCCTATATGTACAATTTTAGCATATTTTTTAACAATATACGGCGTCTTAAAATACAGTTACTTTTACCAATCAGTTTTCCATATAAAAAGGTAAAGATGATTGTTTACTCTCTGTAATACTTATAATAATTAAATAAGTAATTCGCATAAGTTCAGTGATTTCAGCAGCAACTATTACGATTTATCTCTACTGACTTAGGATTACGCTTTGAAGGAAAATTATTTTCCTATCAATGAAAGAACGTCGGCAATCTGTTAGATCCAAAACCTAGCTATTGGTTCTTCGATGTATGTATGTTTCTAAGAGACGTTCAAAAAAGTTGTGTTTTCATGGGTCTCATTCTTTGGATATGTAAAAATGAAAGTTACGAAGACGAAGCGTTTTTATAAAAAGAATAAAGACAAAAGACAAAAGTTACTCAAATTGTAACATTTTAGGATGGTATTTAAAAGCATATATAAAAGAAAATTTTCACATGTAGAGTCCAACTTGTTCTCCAACTTATAAATGTGCAAAGAGAAGGGCAAACATTCATACAATATTGGTTCCAGGTGTTGCAGGCTTAAAAATGATTATCTTATTATGGCTGCCTTATAAAGGAAATAAGCCCCTTGATAATTTTATTTCAATAGTAATTTTTTTAGAGTTAGCTTATTTTACATTATAAATTGTAAACGCTATTTCTGCAGAACCCTTGGAACCAGCACGATGGAACCGATTCCAGAATATATCCTGTTATATTTTCTATAAAAATATATATCACATTACACTATAATTTCGTAGACCCAACAGGGTTGTAGAAAGAAGCCACGTAAAATTTGTAGAGTGAAAAAAAGACATTAATTTTGACAATAGAACTAGAAACAATGCCAATTAATAGCTTATTTTTAATTCCTTTAGACAATGGCTATCTCTTTAAAAAGCGATCGATATTGTTTATGTTTTATAATCGTTTCTTAAAAGATATTATGTATTTCATGAAATTTTTATCATTATTATAAAATTTTAAATTAATAATTTTAAATGGGGCTAACTAACTCTTTTTGTGTACCCCGTCGAATGATGCGCTATTGGAAAATTCTTTGAAATATAAGTCCGTATATGAAAATTATTTATATTTTTATTTATTCCATTATTGAAAATTATCCAAAAACTAATTAAGTCCATAAATTCAATTTTTGAAAATTATCACTAAGTTTCGAATTAATATGTTACGGTCCCCTCTCTTCCAATATTAGAATGGCGTATTTAAAAAATCTGAAACAATTTTGGGTACATTTATAAATAAAATGATTTAAACCCCCGGTGTCCCGGGACCCCGGGGACACCGGGGGTTTAAATCATTTTATTTATAAATGTACCCAAAACCCGGTGTCCCACACACACAAGTGTGTGTCGGACACCGGGTTAAGATTGCGAACCTTTATGAAATAAAAATTAAAAATAATACTGAATGACCGTCATAAACGATATTTCTTTCTCGAAATAATACTTGTATTGATGAATATTCAAATCGGCGTGGCAATCCACAAACAAACATATATGTTTATTTAAAAATCGTAGGCTTTAAAAGGGTCACGAGGCGCCCGGTGTGTGTGCGCTGCACGAAATTTAACCCTTTAGTTAAAATTTAAATAGTGTATTTATAGTACTGAATGAGATATTAGAGTTTTTCATCAAAATTGTGTTATTTTGTACTTAGGACCACGTAGAACTCTGTTTTGGTATATCCACTTCACCAAACTTGTATATGTTTAAAATAGATATGTTTAAATAGAGCCGATTCACATGGTAAAACATCTTTCGTCGCAATAAGATGTTAATATATTCACGTCGTTGATTAGGTTTTGTACACACTTCATTCTTAAAACGTTTGCGCGCCGAATAGGACATGATTTGTTATCATATTTTAAAAAAGATCATTTAATTCATTTATGGTTAAATTATCTTTTGTAGCACCACTTTTAGAAGAAAATTAAGAAAACCAGAAAGCAAATAGAATTTGGGGCATTCGTTTCATCTAAATTTTCTGGAAGGGTTGTTGCAATTCCAGAATATTTTATTATAAGGAATAAATAAGCCGTAGTACTTTCGATAAATGCAGTAACCGCCGAGCCTTCAGATGCAATATATAAAGAAAATGGATTTAAATCGACATCATGCACCGTCTCTTCTACATTATGTGTTAATGTTTGTAAATAATTATTGACATTGGTACGTAAATGCAGTTGAAACGATTGTTAACTAAGGATGAGGAGTGGGAGTATGTACGCTACTTACACACCCAAACGTTCAATGGCTTAGTGCCGGGTAAACGAGAGTTTCAGTACTCAAACATGTGAAAAGTGAATACCAGAAAGGTAATGCAGATACTTACCACCACCAACTAAATTGTCTAGCTAATACTAAAATGCCAATAGGACTGAGTTTATTTATTTTATGAAAACATACTCGCCAAAAATTATGGGAGTATGGTTTGGGTTCTACTAGTGTCCCCATTTTATTCAGCCGACACTGCATCACCTGATGATCACTTGTTACGAACTATAAGCAATAATTTACGGAATAAATTATTCGATATTATGGAAGACCTTCAAAGAGACGACGTGTCAATTTTTTTTTATCCAAATCATCATATTTTTCACTGCACAGTCAAATGTAAACATGGAGTTCGCATATGTATAAGTACATACACACACACACACACACACATATATATATATGTATATATATATATGTATATATATATTTGAACTGAGGATGGATCCAAAGCGGTTAGTAACCAGTATGATTTAAGCCTTACTGTCTTAGCACTTATACCTGTTTACATTCTTCCCTCGTTTTCCAACTCTCATTAACGTCGTTCCATTAATCAACATAATTGATTCGCCAATTTCACCGTGACTGACATACAGACCCACATACACCATTTCATCCTATTTACATACATAACTCGATTACCCCGCCTCCATCAGGAACACTTGTGCTGACTAAGTGTTAACTATAACATGATACGCGCTTGTCGGATTATTGTGCCGCGCCGCCGTCGCGCACCAATATATTCCCCCCACGCATTAGTTAGCCGATATTGTTATCGCACTCTCAGCATCGACTATTAGTTACAAACGCGGCGTGCGATGTGTACTTTTGCCGAGTCTTTTTGTTATATTTGGAAGACGAGTTTAGAGTCATATTTTAATATTTATGAGTTTAGATGTCAGATGAAGAAACAAAATAGTGACGAATAGTCTCAGAATCCTCTTGGAGAAAAAAAATGTAAGGGAAGTTGGAAAATAATCAAGAAGAAAGTAAAAAACTACAAACAAGTAAAAAAAACCTGTCAAAGTGTATATAGTATTTCTATCAAACTGTCTACAAATATTAATTTTTCACAACGTAAATATATTGTCTTCTATATTTTATGCAGACATAAAAACATGTCGTCACCGTGGTGTGTTGGGTTGATCACAAGGCATACGGCCTTTGACGATGCGACGCACCGCGGCGACCCGGGTTCGATTCCCGGCCGTTCGTCGAACGGGGCTGGACTGGTGTTGTGGTTGGCTGTAAGAGATTGCTGTTGTAGCAATAAGTCCGCCATATGTATCAATTAGATACATTAAAGTAGATAAATAAATAAATAAAAAAATATAAGATCTAGGATAACCCTCCAATCTTCAAATTAGGTTTTATCAACCATGTTTTTTTCACGATTTTTGGTTCAGTAGTTTCGGCGATAAGAATACCATATTTTTACATATTTATACTTGCTTTCTTGTTTATTTGTTTACGTATTCGGTACAAATTTTGCAAACGGTTTTAAATTAACATTCCTTGAGTGTTTTAATGCTATTATTAACGCTAGTTAAATTTAATTTACTAACCATATTTAGACTGTTAATGTATGTAATGTAAAATGCCTGCAATAAAGAACTTATTATTATTATTAAGATATTTAAAATCGATCGCAAATTTGCACACACAAATACTAAAAAGCAGATAGTAATTATTTACATAAAACCATTTTTAATTTACCACGTTTTTAAATCCGACTAAAAAAATTTAAATAATTTCTCCTTGCCCCATAAAGATTTATAACTCGATACAGATTTATAACCACATACATATTGTCCTAGAACTTTGTAATTGTGCATTTTTAATAGCTATGAAAATACTTGTAAGATTTAAAGCGAAAAACGTGTGGCGTATGCAAAGATTGATTGTGCATTTTTAATAGCTATGAAAATACTTGTAAGATTTAAAGCGAAAAACGTGTGGCGTATGCAAAGATTGATTGTGTATTTTTAATACCTGTGAAAACACTTGTAAGATTTGAAGCGAAAAACGTGTGGCGTATGCAAAGATTGATTGTGCATTTTTAATAGCTATGAAAATACTTGTAAGATTTAAAGCGAGATAATAGTAAGGAGTGTAGAGAATAGCTCACACGACAGGTTCCATTTTTATCATTTGAGGTGCAGAAAAAGTGTTTTTGAGATCATTTCATTTATGGCGCAGTAAATTTGTTAGTGACTTGGTGAACTGGTGCCTCACGTTTTTCGTTTTAGATCTTGCAAGTATTTTAATAGCTATTAAAAATTCACACTTTCGGGAAACATATTAACGACCTACATATATTTCATTAGATAACACTTGAAAATATTTAAATGGAATATCAGTGACGAACATTTTTTTATTTCCACGTATTGTATAAGTATATTATTAGCTAAAAGGGCCAGTTACAATTTTTCTAAAAGGATTTTTTCAGAATTTTTCTATACGTCCACAAACAATTGTTGAAAACAATTTTTTCAACAATTTTAAAATACACGATATTTTTGTGCCTTAAAAGATGTACCAAGCAATTGCATAGTGAAAAATTATATTATTATTTGTGACTAGTTTAGTAGAAATGCATACTCTATAACTCTAATATTTACACAACATAAAACCTATTTTGGAAGTTCTGAGCCTCAAAAGATAAAAATGGAACCGTTATGTGAACACTCGTGTGACTGTTCATCTGACTTTATCTTAAAACTGATATTTTTGAAGTGCTTAAATTAATCACTGGGTCAGTATCTTAATAATTTTTTTTTCAAATAAGAAACAAATGGGAGGAAACGTGACATTTTTTGTCCCCATTTCCCTTTCTGGAACTATAATTCAGAATTCATTTCTAAATTTGCATGATAATGTGCACTTTTAAAGTAAAGAAAATAGTCAGAAAGTGAACTTGCCAGGTGCGGTACGGCTTAGATACATTTGTAGTTGAAATTATGTTGTGTGATAGAACGAATACGAAACGAAATTGAAAAAAGAACCAAAATTTCCTTTTTTATGAAAGACAAGTACAGGAACTTGGATTTAGACAATTAAGAATACAAAGGACACGTCTATTATAAATACAGGTGATGCTATACAGGTGATGATATTAGAAAGTTCTCAATTATATCGAAAAAAAAATAATATTAAAATTGTGATTTCTATGATTTCTGAAAAAGAAGAGAAGAAAAAAGAACACGCTTGAAGTGAATTTCATAAACTCATTTTGGTGAAAAGTATCACCTGTATAAATCACAGATAGTTTCTGTGTCCTGTATTTGCATTAACGAATTCCAACTTGGCATTTCCATATATATATATATATATATATATATATATATATATGTACACACACACACACACACACACACACACATATATATATATATATATATATATATATATATATATATATAAAGTAAGTTGTGTGATATTTTATCAACTTGATCAGCACAAGAACAGAAACCAAGTTACAATTTTGGTTAAAAATTTGCTTGGAAAATAAATAAACAATAATAGACTCGTGAACCAAACGGTCCATTTACACATCCGCCTACAGAATCCACGCTCTACGCTCGTATCGTTCGCGCTCGGCTTGCTTGCGACAGTGATGTAGTTATTAGTAGCACACGCACGCGACCGACACGTGCAAGTCGCCTGCGCCTCCCGCGCCCACTGATACGGACGGGGGCCCTCATAGAAAGCACAGACTATCTTGGTGAATAATATTGAAGTGACCAGGAGTTGACGGAGAAACCCCGGGTTTTGATAAGGATTAAATAATGATAATTGCCACATATAAAAAAGGCCGCGTTGGAAGCCAAAAAGCACATGGCGGAAGCAAAGGCAGCTTCAGAGAATGTATTGTTTGAAAAACAAAAAAGAAAAAAATTGATTTCCGAAGGCGTTTGGGCTACGGAAATTAAAGAAAGTCCTAGAAATTGTGATGTCGGAAAAGAATCTAATTTCAATAATTTATGTATTATGCTACTATGTAGTGACAGAGTTGGATATTAAGTATACATTTATGTTTAGCCAAACCGCGTTATTTATAAATGTAATCTATGCTCTACTTTTTCTCGCCGGAAGGTAGATGATTAATTTAATAGCGCAGTAAATTTCTTAAATTAACCATGTTTTAATTTTTACATTTTATTTTTTTAAGCTTAAATTTTATCATATAGAGTAAGTAAATACATTCCTATATTGAATATATCTGGCGTTAATTTTGCGTAAATTCATTATTCACAATTAACTGAAACTACGTGATTTATTATTATTTCTAGTTTCTTTAAATTCTTTACCACGACCTAGGTTTCGTTGTATTACAACATCTTCAGGTGGACTTATTAGCAAAGATCTTTGCTAATAGCCCATCTGAAGATGTTGTAATACAACGAAACCTAGGTCGTGGTAATGAACTTAAAGAAAGTAGAAATAATACTAAATCACGTAGTTTCAGTTAATTGGAAATACATTCCTCTCAAATAACGGGACAATAAAGTGTAACGTTTGTTTAATTCGTTATATACCTATAATTTCATTTACTTCGTATGCAATAAACATTCGTGACATTATTTATTACCTATTTTCTTGGACTTAACTATCGCTGAACAACTGAGAAATATTTCCTTCTTATACATCTAACGCCAAAGCTAGAAACAAGATTCCATCCCAAATTGGGATTGAATTTGGGTCTATCGAGAACTGTATATAAATAACTATAACAATAAATAAAATCCCATCTTCCTGCAACTCTATTATATTATGCATTCTGAATGTGCGATTCGTTCAAATATAATAATAGTAACACCAAAAATAAGTCTAATATGTTATAAAATAAAAAAGACTATTCATTATTTTTAAATATTGAATATATTTGGCCTTCAAGTATTAGTAACCTTAGTTTCAAATAAACAAAAAATATTTATGTCTATGGGTCAAAATCTGCAGCTATTTTTTTTTAATTATATCTATATCATTTTAAAGAATACAATACAAAACTCATTGCATACAGATCAACAAGTACCAGTTTCACTAAAATCGGATTAGTACAATATAACGAAAAAAGAAAAAATAATTAAGATATACCTCAAGGTCACTCTAAAGGACACACTCTAAATGTAAGATAGGAGGTCAAAAAGAAATTATATATATACACACATATATATATATATATATATATATATACATATATATATATATATATATATATACATATATATATATATATATACATATATATATATATATATATATATATATATATATATATATATATATATATATATATAGAGAGAGAGAGAGAGAGAGATGTAATTACATAACCTACCTAATATTATAACAATCATTAGAGTTGGCTCCGGGGGTACATTTGCTACCCCTAGATTGCTATATCCTCTCTCGATAATATCGAAATACGAATTCCATAACTCTCCGGCTTGCCGAAGAAATTTCTTTGCCTTTACAGAATAGAGATCAAGTGTCTTTTTCACATTCTAAAATTTCTCCAGTTCTCTTTCTCCCGATACATATAACGCGACCCTTGTCCAGATCAGAAGGGACACCAAATCTGGCGCACCCTCGTCAGTGACACTGCATTACAACTGTGTTAGATTCTATTATAATCGTATTATCAATTTCAAACGCATCTCAGGGCCGCAGGCGATCTATAAAGGCCCACCCCGCCGCTTGAATATTGATTTATTGCCCCCGCGAGCGGACTAGACGTAAATATCTTTATTTCGTCTGAGTTTAGTGGAGTGTGAGCGATTTGGTGCGGCTGCTGCGGGGGGTGGGACGTGGGATGATCGGGCGAACGCTGCAAAATCGCGTCTGCACTCTTTCGTTTTGAGTCCGTGGGTTTGGTCCTTAATTAAATATGAGGATGTGTGAGAATTTCCGTCATTAACATGTTACTAAGTTTGTATATGTAAATACAACGAATGCAGTAAGTAGGGCGCTTAATTCGAATGAATGAAAAAATAAATACCGAAAAATATTATTCGGCCACTCCTACACGCTCTGGAAGCGGACATAGAGGTGGATTGACTAGCTTCAAAAGAATCTATACATTCCTGGGACAAACAAGCGGAAGATCGCAGCCAAGAGCAAGTCATTCGGGTGGAGGCTTCTTGAGAAGACTAGGGTCTATCACAGCTTGACATATCGTTAAAGAAGAAGACTCCTTAGTCACAGTCATAAGCTATCAATTGATAATTTTCACTTAGGGAATTATAACATAGGGAAGTGGTCAATGCGGTTATAGCTAATAGATATGTTACACCTATATAAAACGAGAAAAAATTTGGACCTGAAGTAGCAGTACGCTTTAACTATATAGAAAAGGATAGATAGTCAAAGAAAGTAAGTATATAACAGTCTCAATGAAGATGAGCTAATTATTTTGTCTTTTGAGGATCTTTTTTGGAGTACTGGTGTAACGTAATTGAAAGCGGAAGACATTATTATGAATTTAAGCATAATGGTGATTTTTTTATTCGGGAAGTCTGCTTTGTGAAGCATTACAACAGATATATTTCAAATTAATGACTTCGGAATTACGAATGAGAGTTAGTTGATGGGAGATTGAGTGTACAGAGTTACCTCATGTGTGGGATATACCATAATAACTGAAAGAAATGCCCTAAAAGAGAGTATGTATTAAAGTAAGAACAATATGATTAAATAAAAGAACAGAAAAAATTTTCATTTCGTGACACATTTTTATATCACATGTCAGATATATTTCTGATACCCTATAATGATCAAGTCGCCTTTAGGTATGCTACTTGGTGCCATTTAAGACCAAATTTCCTAATTAATATTAGCTAAGGAAAACAATTAATTCAATATTATATATTCAGTTTCGTTCGAAATTTACTGTAGCTATGCGACAAGCTTGAACGAATGAAAATAATTATACAAAAAATTCGCATCCTTCAGTCAAAATCGTACCAAAATCTAAAACGAAATATTAAAGAAGTACGATAACAGTAATGACAATAAAGATTTACTTTTAGCTTATTTTGTGGCTGTGTCTTTTTTTTTAACGGCCAGTATCCACCAAAATAAATGAAGTCCATCCAATTCCAGCACACGCAGGTAACTGATGGTGACGATCGATTAAATTGAGTGAAATTTGAAATGACATAATCGAATACTCGAAATAATAACATTGACTCTTGTTCTTAGAAAAATGCTACGCACCGTACCTACGTAAAACTAGCCATTAACTTGCCATTCTGCAATACCGTCATGGGGTACCACCAGTAGCTGCCGTAGGTATTGAGTTAGTAGTTACATCGAATTTAGTTTACCGCAAAGTTAATTATTATTTATTTAGTTGCATCGCTACCAGGTTTCGCACTGTATGTAAATCTATTCCTTTAATTAAATACACATATCGTTTTTAATGATGGTCCAAACAAGTTATTTTTAAGTATAGTTTAAATAAGTTTAATTACAAATTAAAAATTTATTCAATTATTTATTATTATTATTAGATTAAAAAGAAGTTTATTATTAGAGACCTCTCAACGAGTACAGACACTGCATTTTTCTCAACTTTTTCTGTCTTCTGCCAATGTTATCTAATCCTTTCCAACAGTGTTATTAATTTCATCTGACCATTTTTCCAGCGACCTACATATTTTCCTTCATCCGGGTTCAGCCGAAGTAGTAAACGACATAGTCTATTTTGCGTTGTTCATTCGTGCGATATGGCCCGCGCAGTTCCCTTTAATATTGTGCAATGTGATACAGCGTTCATGGCCTTTGTTTTTAAACTTCTTTCAGTATGTCGTTTTCTGTCTTTAAATTTAAGATTAAGTATGCATCTCTCCATGGGTCTTTGGTATATTGAAATTTTTATTTTTATGTATGTGTTGTAAATCCATGTTTGACTTCCGTATGAGAAATAAGGTAAGAGACATGAGTTTAGTATATTATTTTTAAGTTTTAAAGGAAAGTGATGTCTTAGTACTTCTTTATAGCTTGGGTTTTGCCTTGTATCATTTTAAATAGCCCAAAATAAGTATACTAATTTTGTTTGATATTTTGAATACATATTTTGTTTGGAGTGAATTCAATACCTACTTCTTTGTCTTATTCTTTATTGATGAAGGATGTACATCCCTAGAAAGGCCTTTGTAATATACTTCTACGTGATTTATGTCTTCGATTCGCCTTAGGGCAGTGATAGGAAGACCTGTGTGTGACTCCACTTATTCAGATCAGCTGTTAGGAGAAAGTACGCGAGATAATTGTTCCTCTATTTTGCTCACTATGAAAAGTTTTTCTAGGTCGTCAGAATTACTTTAGACAAAAAACTGAGAATATTTCTATAGGGAATTGCTAATGCGACATAAAAAACAAAGTTATCATTTTTTTTTAAATTTAAGATTGTTTGCAGAACTTTGTTTTTCTTTACTCATAGGAGGACTTTTTTGTGTCAGAAGTTTTAAAAGCTTTTCACACAATTTTTTTTAATAACCCTTTTATTATCAGTTCTTCAAAGATGTCAAAAATTCTACTTTTAAATCTTTCTCAAGAAATAATCAATGACAAAAGAAAATTTGCATCAGCTCGTTTTACTAGTGTCTCTTGTTCGCATATAGACAGACATATATAATGTCGTAAGAGACATAGATAGTTGGATAGAAAGGCTTTAAATTTTTAAAATTACTTAGTTTTTTTTTCCTCGTGAATTTGTTGGAATTGGAAATGGTCTTCGACTCTGAAGAGTCGAAAAAGACACTAACTAAACCGCGATACGATACAGCATGTAGAAACAGAACAAATTATATACTAATGAAAGTGTCTAATTAAGTGTCATGATATTTAGAAATGAATTTCATTGATAAAGTGTAGCAGGGAATCATTGCTAACATGTAAGAATGAGCGTGGAAGAAAGAGGATAAAGCAATACACGTGGCATAGTTTTCATATGTAGCGTCAGAAACAAAGGATGTAATACAGAAATGTAAGAGTAAATAACGTGACGCAAACCGTTATAGAGTTAGAAAGATGAGGCGGAGAAATAGGGGCGTTTGAAGTGCAGCTCCTTTATTTTGAATTAATACTTAATTTTTATACTAGTATTGTTTGCTAACTTGATCTAACAACAATAATAATTAAAGAGTAAAATCTACAAATTGTAATTGGATTGCTATAAAAATTTTAATTAGTACCACAAAAAGAGTAATACATAGACCACAGTTGCAACGATAGAGGAAAGATTAGCATTAATGTGATGATGCCTACATGAAAATACGCTGAATCTTTCATATTCCCTAATGGTGTATCAATAGATACATGTATCAATAGAGTAACCGTAACATATACTCATTACTCGATATCAGGAGTCAGTATTGACGATGTTCCATTATTTGTTTAAAAATAACGACAATTCAATCTTATTGGATAGAAATACAATAGATATTTTAGATAAATAGCAAAAGACTATAAAAAAGATTTTTACACCTATATGTAAAGAGCAGAAATAAATTTATTCAAGCCTAAAAATGGTAGTTACCTTCAAAATTGTTAAAGCGTTCAGGTTTTGGCAAACGTATTTCACAAGGAATGATGAACTGGTCAGTAACTATGATCTTAATATTTTATTTAAACTGGGGACAAAATATTGCCTCTTGCCAATATTTAAATTTACTTGCTTCTCATTTCTCAGGGGCTAATAAAAGGAAATATAATACATATTACCTATTTAAGATTTCATTATATTTCAGGGGTATTTTGTTCAGCTCTGGCTTTAGAAATGGCAGTTTAATGACGGTATACACTGAAACGGGTCCTAGTGTTTGTTGCTATAAGGAGTTAATATTCGGATCGAAGATTAAGTAAAAAATTCTCGAACAGAATAAAAAATATCGAGTACATACTAATATTTACTCATACCGAGTTGTCTATACACTTGACGAGTACATATATGGACGAAAGCTAGGACATTATAGTACCCTGTCTTATTACCGAACATAACTTTAGAGATCCTTTGAGGTTTAATCGATATGCTAACCCATAATAATATTACGAATTTGCAAGAAGTCTGTTGTGACTTTCTTGGCATTCGTATATTTCTCATCCATATTGTAGACTAAATCGCATGTCGCCTTGGCAGGACCATAGTGCTGTTAGAAATACGACGCGGTCCAGTAAAGTGCTTTATTCAAATGTAATGGCCTGGAGTAAGTGTCTGGGCCGACTAAATCGCTAGTGCTGTCTCTATGAGAGTGCTATATATATATATATATATATATATATATATATATATATATATATATATATATATATACATAAATACACTCATAGGTATTGCCATAGAAGAAAGAAATTCATTTGATATGTTCGAGTATTGTATTCAAATTATGCGGCTATAATGTTTAGGTTTACTATTTTCGTATTTTAATTTGTAATGAAATAAAATTATAGTTCAATAAAAACTAAAAAAACACGCTTTTTTAGCAATATAAACTAAGAAATAAACTCTAAATATAAAGATTTTAGTCAGGAGCAAAAGGACGTCCCTAATGGAAAAAAATTAACTTTATTTTAATAAAGTTTGCGGTGTTGTATCGGTTGTAAATATTTTTATGGCTAGTTATTAAGATAGAGTTATTATTAAAATGTGAGTCGGAAGCGCCCCTGTTCATATTGCTACGAAAGCGTAATTTTATAAAATGAACTATAATTTTTTTTTGTCTCAAAACAAAATTGAACTTGAGTCTAAGCATTTTATGTGTGCAATGAACTTAAAATTCTTTTATTTGTGTTTGCGTAAACTAGCCATTTCATCAAAAGCGTCACCATTATATGGAATTCTCCCCCAGTTGGCCTCGAATAATCAAGATCTTCTTTTTGGAGACCATCTAATGAATTATATTTTCTGACGGGAAACAATATTTAGTGTCAATCTAGTGTATAAAACCTGTAATAAAATTTAGGTATTGTTTTCTTCGAGTTGATTTTAGTGAGAATACCAGACCATAATTGTGAAATTATTATGTCGTCAACGGTGACATCTGAAAATGGATGAAATTGAAATATTCAAGACACTTGTTCGAAAAAATATTTTTTTTTTAATGAAGTGAAATACTTTCTAGCAAACATCGGAAATCGCTTAGGTAGAATTTATAAACAAAAGAAAGTACTCGAAACTAAATGTTTTACAAACGAGATTTTAAAACAAAAAAAAAACAATCTACATAAACTCGACACCATTTTGAAATACCTATCAAATGGTATGTGTGCTGGTAGAACTTAACAGTGTACGCCAAAAAGTATTAACCTTCCCGTCACTAATTCGCTTATGACACCCTTTCACAATTTGAAAGAAGAGTTCTGGTTTGACTGCAGAAGTTTTAAACAAATTCTCCGTTTAATCTATTTAATATTGATTGTTTTTTTATTAATTTAAATATGATTATTGTTAATTATAGTATATATAAGAACAAAGCATAAAAGTATAACAGTTAAGTAATAAGTAGGCAGTATGAAACTAAACATAGCATGATTACAATAGTAAGAATTATATACGATACTCGTAATTGTCCGAGTGTAATGTCAACCGTTTATACGAATGCGGGCATGGAATTTTACAGTAGAATTCCTAAACTAGTAATAGAATGCATGGGATACAAGGCGCCATCAACTTGGTGTATTTTTTTATCTCGTTTATATCAATAATAGTAAATTGTTCCAGATAAGTATGAGATTAAAGCTAATGCAACGATCGGAATGAATTATTGATATACGTATTTTAAAACTTTTTGAAAAATAAAATATGGAATATGAAATTAAAGATGACTTTCGTCGAGAATGTTACACTCTTAAAACGAAGGACTATAAAAATGGAATAAATTGAGGGTGGGTCGAATCAGATTTGACAGCGTTGTAATAACTATTTAACTTGGTAGATAATTGTGCAGTGTTACCGGTAGATTCTCGTCAATATACAGGAAAACACGAAAATTTATTAGTGTCTTTGTTATCCCATTAGGACAAGGCCGAAAAAGAAGAGTTTTATTTTTAGCTGTATGTATGTTTGTACGTGGATGTAGATATGAAAAATGTTAATATACGTGACACGTGCAGTAATCTATCATAGAATTATTGTTCGAAACAAATTTTGTAACAAGTAATAAAATTTGGCTCAAATTTTCTTTCAATACGTCTATGTTATTGCAGTCGAGTTCTTTTTATTTTAACGGGTATAACTTGTTAGTTAATGATATTTTAACTATTAAACAAAATAACAAAAAAACTTAGTAACGTCATAAGGCTGAGTAATTTTTATAATAAATGTTTTTATAATTATGCTGTCGATGCATAAAATTTCGTAAATATTATTTATAATTCGCATTCTTATATTTCTTAACAATAACATTTATTTATTTCATAATGATGCTTTACAACGTTTTGTAAATAACTACAATTTCGCGATTAAAATTCAAGAGATATTGTAAATTTAATAAAAACTTAAAGATAATAAAAACATTAATCAATGTCTCTATATGTAGTCAGAAACTGTAGAAGTTAAGTCTTAACTGAACATTTCAATTCGCTTTACGCGAAGATTAACACCATGATATTTAAGGTTTGATATTTAAGTATTTCCTTCATTCTTATGAAATTTCTTCTTTCGTATGAATAGTTAATACAAATAATATATATGTAAAGATTAAACTAATTTGTATGACGGAACTATAGATGGTTACCCCTAACGAAAAGCCATAACGGCGACTTAAAATATGTACGCATGTCGCATGATCGAATATAAATAAGTTTCCAAAACGCATCCGACGCATACGAGAGCGAGACGTCGCACCCCCGCCGCCGATCAGATAAAGAACACTTTCGCCCTAAAAGTGCGTAAACAAAAGTGCGCACCCCTCACCCCCGCCGAGACTTTTCATCCATTCATCTAAACACCCTTTTCGAAAAGAATTCAGACATAAGGTGACGCCGGCCCCATTATGTGTGGAGAGGGAGGGTCTACGGACGGAACGGCGGTGAGGTGTCGTCACCCCCGCGAGTGTCGCGACGGAAAAGTCGCGGATGTCTATTTTTATGTCAAACGGTTTTACTTAGTTCATTCGGCGTGAAAATGTTTCGCAAGTTCTTTCTATGCGGTTCAGTAGTCGAGTTCGGATTTGATTTGTGAAAGAATCCATTTTCACGATTTATTTATGTTCTATCTGAGGAAATCGCTTGTCTGATTTGCATATTGGTGTTAATGGACTCATCATTTCCAAAAGAAATCATTTAATTAAAAAAATTTAAATTTTCCTAAGTAATATTATAAATGCGAAAGTGTATTTATTTGTCCTGATTTCACGTCGCAACGGAGCAACAGCAAATGAAACTACTTTTTATATCGGGAAATGTCATTAGGGAAAATTCTTATTTGAAACTGAAAAGTACATAAACGGAATAATGAAGAAACGTCGCGTTGATCGACGTGATTTTTTGAAATGCAAAATACGCAATATTTATTATTAAAATTTAAATGGAAATGTTTTTTCATTATAATTTATTTTATAAAATCATAAAAATAAAGACTTAATATTAAATCTCCTTTATTCATCCCAGATGGCGCTGCATGTTTCAATTTCTCCCTTTACGTTTGTAACTAAAAACACGCGGGCGAAGCCGCGGTTAAATTTTGTAATTTCATAATTAAGAGATAGAATGATAAACAAAAGTTAAACACAATAAATAAAGAATATAACTAGGATTAAAGTTATAGAAGTGGACTGTGATTAACCTAAATATTTCACGATCATTACGCTGAAATTGTTAATAAAGTAGTAAATTAGGTCGAAATGGGGTACCACCCCAAATACTAGGTATACAGTACTAGATATGTACTTGGGGACAACGTGTTAATACTAGGAATTAAAGGTGAGATGTATATACGGACAGACTAGTGTATGAAATTCTGCAATACCTTTTACAAAATATGCAAGTATTCTTTCTCTCTTCAGAATGATCCAACTAATATTAGAGAAAAAGAAACAAAGTGATTATGTATCTACTTACTTCATCGTATAAGTCCCCTTTTAGGAAAGAATGAAATAGAAAACGTTCCATGGTTCATATTATGTTCATATTCGTAATATATCATATAGTCCTATTTTGTGCTTTCTTCATAATAGGTCTTCTTCCGTCTATACTCCATTGCTCTTTGATATTAGATGCGCATATGTTCATTCATTGTTTCTGAATGCCTATGACAAAAGGTTTTATAACGAGAGAACTGAGTAGATGTAGAAAGTTAACACAGATTTTGTTTTTCAAGAAAACTCTTAAAATTCAAAGTTTAAAGTAAAATGTTAATTAATATTGTAAAAATGTGTACATATTTATTTGTGATTTTAAACTTTTAACCTGCGTTTCATTCCATGGGCTTTTAGAAAGTTTTTGTTAGGCTTAATTTAAATAAGCTAAACCCTAATATACGTATGAAATACACGTGTAGTGATCAAATAGGGACACAATTTTTTAAGAGAGTCTGTAGACATTAATAAAGTATATATATATATATATATATATATATATATATATATATATATATAATTAAACACATTGAAAAGTAGCAGTTGTAAAAATATAATCGTTTTAAATACAATTAGTGTATTGCTTACTTATAGTTTCACCTCCATTTTAACTAACTAATACAGGCGATAATATTTTCTGAAGCCACCCTAAGCATGTATAAATATGAAGGAAAGTTTTCAATAACTCATTTCTAATCCTTTTATTTAGACAGAGACTCGTGAAAATCCCGATATTATAATAAGCAAATATATTGAATACTTTAAGATCCTAGACCACGAGTAGTGAAGTCATTTAAGATGGTTATATGATAGGTTGAACTATCTATCTACATTGCTTAAAATATTGGAAAGATGCTGAACACTATGCGGCTGACGCCCATAAAAAATTATTGGCTATTTAAGTTATTAACTGTGTTTAGAAATATAGTCGTATCTTCTGAGGTCGAAATTTTTTTAATGAGTTCTGATTTATTAGATCTCAGATAGTTTTTTTGAACGACGCTTAAGAGAGTATATTTTTTAGAGATACGAGGGTCAACATCATTAATATCTGATTGCCAGCTAAGATTTTGATAAGGCACTTGACACAAGGCTTTTGTGCGTAGCTACAATAAGATTTGTCGCATTAGATGCAGCAAACCGGCTAGATTCGCTGAAATTACAATAATAACACATTAGTGAGGCGCATAAATATATAATTTATAACAATATTTATAGTTTATTTTTGGAAAAAGCGTTTTTATCTTTTTCGTGTTGGAAAATACAGTATGTAAAATGTATAGAACGTTCCACTTCCACCACGTGTGCAATTAATCACATGTAATACTGTAAAATATTTTTTTGTGTAAATCTTTTAGATTATAAAATAATTTTAAATTGTTTACATCACAAAATGCACCCTATTTAAATAATACCAATTTGGTGAAAAAGTTGGTTTTGTTTTTATGATTTATTTTTGATATATAAATATTAACCAAAGTAAATAAATTTCTTGTGAAGACTGTTTATATCTTCACGTTTTCCTGTTTCTTCCGCGAAAGCATTTTAGGTGACTATAATAAAGTGCGGACTTTTCATGAGGTGCGTGATTAAATATACGATAGTTTCTTGTGAAGTTTCTCGAGGTAGAAATTGCTGACTTCTTATTTTACGAAGTCCATATTTTTTGTGTAGCGCTGTGGTTGTAAACGAGTGCCATATCACGGCAGTGGCACTTCTTGATTGACCTATAATACTACAGACGGTCTGTGGTATTTTAAATTCTGTGGTTATTCAATGTAGTTATTCAAATCCTGAATTCTTGGCTTTGTTCGTTAATAGTAGGTGAATAGTAATTCGTTTAGTTAGAGTGAACACGTGTTGAATCCTGATAGAGTATTGTGACGCCAGCTATTAATATTAAGAAGGTTCATTAACCTTTTGTGTATATCTTATAGGTTTAGTGTAGTAATACGTATCTATAACAACTAGAAAGGCAAAAATTATGAAAGGAATTATTGAACATATTCAATGTCTTCGAATTGGCTGGCAGCATTATAAGATCAGTGGTTTTGACAATTGATAAACATGCCGCTCTTAGATAGCTGATAGATCTTTATATTTCCTTCATTAACTTTACGTGCATTTTTGACACATTTAGTACTATTACAATTATATAAATCTAAAATGATAAGATTTATGGAAGAGATTTTTAAACATATTCAACGTTTTTCGCATTAGTTTTGTAACAATACCACATGACCGGTTTAGGCGGTTCTTCGAACTGGATGACAACAGGATCAGACGACCCATTTCGGTGATTTGAAAATATGCTACATTCTGGTTGGCATCACCTTAGATTTCTTTTGTTAACCTTCCGCGCGTATAGCAATACCTGCAATAACATAAAACTGTAAAACTGATGAAAGGGCTTTTTAAACATTTTCGAAGTTTTCGAGCTTGTTGGAAAGAATACATTTAAGTAACTGATAAATATGCTGCCACTATATAGTTGATAATCCCTTCCGTTTCTATTCTGTCATCGCTAAGCGAGGATGGTAAGAAATTTTAGAAACCTTTACGGATTTTGATCATTTTTAATTCACAAAATCACACCTTTTAGAGTATATTAATAACACAGTGCGAATACCACTTCACTTCTTCAGAAATTACACGTATAAATTTACTAAATTTTAAAGCAGGTATGAACTAAGAAGGGCCTTATTTCCTATTAAGACCTAAAACTATTTAATTCTGTAACTATAAGCAATTATCATAGCATACTATCTAAACAAATTATAAACAGACAATGCAAAATATTGAAGATTTTACATTATTAACCCGATATATCTAAATATTCAAATGAAATTTTAAACATTTTGTTATGAACATTAATTTATGCTTAAATTATGTGACTTGAAAATAAGAGAAAAAAATAAAAGTGATTACAGAAATTTTTATCTTCAGTTTTAAAAAGGCGTCTTTACTCTTTTGCATTTAATTTTAAAAGAATCTCCTTTACTCTGTAATTATTAAAAATTTAAAAGAATTATTTAAAAGAATCTCCTTTACTCTGTAATTATCTCAAAGAATCTAAAAGAATCTCCTTTACTCTGCAATTATTTCAAAGAATCTAAAAGAATCTCCTTTACTCTGCAATTATTTCGATTAAGCCTTTGATTGATGAATTCTCGAGTAGGTTGCATAACTGGATATTAATAGTCGTAAAACTTTTCATTAAGTTCAACTTATTGATTCGATTAGCTGTTTCTTTAACAGTTCTGCTATGTTTTACGATCTTAATAAATATGTTCTTGAAAAAAACCTCAATAATAAATAGATATAACAGACCTCAACTTTTGAAAGTGGTGCTGGAAAAGAATATATTTTTAATATCATATTAAGAATGACACTTTAAAAAATTTTAAATTTAATTTTTCATTTAACTTATGAATATTCTTGTATCAATTATATGATGTGCCGAAATTACATTTACAAAGAATTTATATTTTGAAAAAAAGAAAAACTGTCTTCTGATCTTCTGCGAAATTAACATAATTGTATACATTACGCGCAGTCCAAATAAAATTGCTTTTGTAGGTAGAAAATTGGTGACCGACAATTGCCGACTTTTGTCGGACAAGGTCTGTGATCGACTCGAGGCGCGTCAAGAAGCGCACGCCGCCGACTAAAGGTCTCTAGTATCTGCCAGCGCAGGTTCAGTCGTATGTTCTATTCTTTTCTTCGTTAGAGTATTTTAAATCGTAAAGTTCAGGTCGGCAAGGGCCGGTCACATCGTGTCGATTTTTATGCAGGATCGAATTCAACAGCTAAACTCATTTAAATATCGTTT
The DNA here is from genome assembly GCA_039881145.1 of Druceiella hillmani. Taxonomy (NCBI): domain Eukaryota; kingdom Metazoa; phylum Arthropoda; class Insecta; order Lepidoptera; family Hepialidae; genus Druceiella; species Druceiella hillmani. Next base: position 19,923,890 of record JAYKKI010000029.1, read on the forward strand.
ATATACGAGAATGACCGCCCATATGTGAATCATACGTCAGCCAAGGGATGAAACTTGGTAACTGTAACAGATACAGTCGTTTCATGTGACATCCGTAGACAAATAACTTACTGCGAGACAAATACGTATACTCCATGAACAATGCAGTACACGTGAAACTTTATCGATCGTTTTCTTTTGTTTATGTAATTAAAAACCTTAGATGTAATAAAATAAAATTATAGTTTCAAGAAACTAAAAAAAACATTTTTAAATATAAATATTTTGTTCAAGAGCGAAAGTATATCTCACAACTCAGTGCAATTAATTTTTTTTTAATAATCTTAAATAACAATAAAGTGGTTGTCAAAAAAAAATAACTTTAATGTAAAAGAGTGGGGTGCTGTTATGAGTTGTTGTAAATGTAAGTCGAGAACACGCCACGCTTCTTTTTACATTAAAGTTAATTTTTTTGTCAATCGCTTTTTTCTTATTTTAAGTTTATTCAAATTAAAAAAAATACGTTATATCGTCATCTACGCCATGCCGGTTTTAACTTTTCTTACATTTACTTAATAATATTTTCCACAGATTCTTGTGAATGAAGTCACGGCGTAGCGGCGTAGCTAGTCGTACATAGAGTTTTATATTTCCAATAAACTCAATAAAATCTGAGTTTTAACGACCCAAAACTATGGCAACGGATTAAAGTTGTTTTATCATACGGTTCACCTCTCGGAATGTACTAAACCATTGAGCTGATATAAGATTCTATTACCAAATAATTTTTGCTAATAGCCCACCTGAAGATGTTGTAATACAACGTAACCTAGGTCGTGGTAAAGAACTTAAAGAAAGTAGAAATAATACTACATCACGTAGTTTTATTTAATTGTGCATTTGTAGTGAGTCAAAATTTAGTAGTTTGTATAGCGAAGTTCTTTTAAAATCTATTTTTTAACAAATTATATCACGAGCGGTACTTGTAACTAAGCAAAATATGGTTCAACGTACGTTTTCTTTCAATTTAAATAAGGTTATATTTGACAAAACTGCATTTGTCAGAAAGAAATTTTACTTGGCGCTTTTTAAACTATTTACGCTTTGTTACAACAACTTACATGTTACTACAATGAATTAGATTATTGCAATAATTTACATGTTGTTTACATATATTGCATTTGTTTCTCTAATGCCATTTGTACGGTCAAACATGTCGCGTTGTTCATAAAAACTATTGATAAGCTTCTAGAGTAAGTTTTAACACAAATGTGATTGATTTTTATTTTGTTTTTTTCATTATTTTTTTTAAGATCACTATTTTCAACCCTCGTGCAAACGTAAAGGTAAACAATAATCTATTGCTGACGAAACGATGGGAGAAATAACATCGTTGATGTAACTTGTTTCTGATTTGTGTTTAGAAACGGTACCCACTTTGCATAATTCACATCTAAGATTTTATGATAAAATTCAGCATTTTTAACGGAGATCTTTCTATAGCTTTTTATATGTTTTTCTACCTGATTAATAAGACAATATTGGATTACACAACAATTGTACAATTTAGAACAATTATACAGAAGAATTGCGAAATATTTTAAAGCATAATACAAAACATTTCATTGAAATTAGAAGTAAAAGAAGTATTTATAAAAAAAAACAAATGCAACCATTTTCTACTAAAGCCTATTCCTTTTTGAACAATTGCGGAATCTTTTAAAATATTAAATTAGAAGTAAAAGAAGTATCTATAAAAAAACAAATGCAACCATTTTCTACTAAAGCCTATTCATTTTTAAACAATTACGGAATATTTTAAAACATAATACAAAACATTTCATTAAAATTAGAAGTAAAAGAAGTATCTATAAAAAAAACAAATGCAACCATTTTCTACTAAAGCCTATTCCTTTTTTTGTTTGTCAAAATACAAATACATTTAGTTGAAGTCTTATGAAAAATCTAATTTAAACGAGTCTTGTAAATTTGGACGTACATTCATTTACGTATAAATTCAAGCTACCTTTTGTCTAAAGTCGCACAAAACAATTATTATCCTAGTTTACCTAAAAAGCACAAAGTAAATAAAAGAATAAAAAAAATGCGTTAATTACTCGAGTCGAAATTTAGCCAGCGACTCAAGTTTGTACCGACACTCAACGTTCAGTAACAGCGCCGAAACCGCCCATCTACCCGAGTATGCCATCGCTACACAATTATTAAGAATCCTTCATTTTAAAGACGATGTTTAGCGAAAACAATTTCCTTCGAGGACTCATCTCGAGGGCCTCTCCGCGTCCTCCTGAGCCGAGGAATTTTTCACTCGGCTCCCCCCTCATATTTTCTTTATTCATATTGTAAAGACACCCCCGTCCCCTCCGATGCCTCAGCGACTCGGCCGAATCTACATCACTTTACTCCATCCTCTTTACTCCCGTGGGTCCGAGAGGGACGAGCGTTCGCTCGTTTTTTTACGTTTCCTTCTTCGACTCGGGCGGTAGTGTTTAATATTGACGCGTCTTACTCGATTCTATCTTTCCTCCCCTGTTGGGGCTTTCAGGGATGGGCGGCTGGCTTTTAATGTTCGTCTTGTGAATTTTTTTCCCGCGTTATGTTCCTTTATTCTTCGCGAGCGAGGGTGGGTGCGGGACGTCATTCACAGGGTGGACGGAGAGTAAATAAGATAATTAATTTATGCAATGTTTATGTTAATAATGGCCGTCGGGGGCAGCGGTTTGCCTGTCAGGATATACTAAGCTATTTTTTCTTTCTTAAAATGAGAAGAAGCGCGTGGCGAGTTATTGTCTATTATTAAATACAAATAGGTATGTATTAAAAAAAGAGCCTAAATTTTTTTTAGGAATTGAACATTTTCAAAATCTAGATCGTGAAATAAATTTGTTTCAAAATACAGTTGGTTGTAATAAAACGTTATTTTAAATGATTGCTAATTTATAATTAATAATGAAAACTGGGTAATATTGAATAGATAGCGTTGAAGTGATACATATGCATCTGGTAGATTCAATTGATTTAATACAGTTATTACGTTATCTCAATAAAAATTAAAAAAACTAGTTGAACAGGGTTTTAATAAACACCGAACAAGAGGCGTACTGAAAAGTATAAAATATTGAAAATACAAGTACTTATTAAGAATTTTTGCGGTACAATATCGTTTCCGAACATAGGTAAGTTTGCAAAATTCTGCAACTGCTAGTGATTTTTGGAATCGATGCCAAGTCGATCTTTCGAAATTTATTCGTTCTTATATTTAGACTTATATCATCCAAACTCGATCACAGCAACTGTTCTGTTCAGTGTTGGGAAGTTCTGTGGTATAATTTCAATTTCGATGCTTTTCTAAAAAAAATCTCATGGATTTACCCCGGAAGTAAACTCTTTAAAATAAAAAAAAATCATGCAAATCTCTTGTTAAATAACGGAAACACGAGATAATCTACACAGAAAATATAGTCGAATTGAGAACCACTTCCTTTTTTGAAGTCGATTAGCAAAAGCACAACCAAGAGAAAAACATTTTTAAATCTCACGGCAATACCTCTCTCTTCTCTTACCTCTAATTGGTTTTAACCATGTTGATATGAGGTTATTTGCGTATCATATCAAAGTATCAATAGTTCAAAAAAAACTTCTTAAATTAATTTCTGATTGAATTAAAAGATAATTGATGGAAGTAAGATGATGAAGATAATTGTTGGAAGTATTTAGAAGGTACTTGGGCACATTCTGAGCAAATTCTTGTTTCGTGACAGCGCCTTAGTTATTTAGCGATGGATAGTTGCGCGTTATAGTTTATGGTAGTTTTTATTCAAACATCGAGGCTCGATGCTTCGATGTCGATGAAAAGGTCTTTTCTAATTTTAGCTCGAAACGTTGTTTATATTTAGATTTTGTCTGAAATAGTTTGCGAAATATTTTCCTGCGATGGATACATGATTGGGCAACGAAATGAAATTAACGAAGTCTTTTGATTTTAAATTTATGAAACCCAGTGAAAAAGTTCTTGTCGATAGTCGTCGATGGATTTGAAATTGTTCTGTATTCATAGCTGGGGAAATCGAAGTTAGATGAAAAATTTGCAAACTAATTTAAGGAAAGGAATCAACATCGATCTTATCTCCTCTATTATCTCAATAATTATTTTAGTTAATAGACAATTTTCTGTAATTTTCACATGTCGATAATTGTTATCTTTGGTCTTCTATTGACCATTTTGTTACATTGTTCGGTATCTTTGATATGTGAAGAATTTGTTAAACGTTTGGTTACCAGTGTAAGATAGCCAATGTTTAAATAAATGGAGGCATAAATTTATATTGGCAATCGTCAAACGAGTGTAATAAAGAGTACTAGATATTTTTTGCACATATTTGCGAACAATTTCAGAGTTTTGTAGGTTTATGTAACGGTGCGGAAAATGCTATACAAAAATCAATTTTGAAATATTCTTTTATAAAATTTCACGTATTATTTATGAAACTCAGAAACTACCTCAACTAACCAAACAATCGTTACAAATTTAAAAGCAATGAAAGAAATACGTTTTCGTAAAGCATGTACAAATTTTTGTGATGCATATTGCTAAATAGAAGATACGTCAGTACTTGTAATTGTTCGATATTGCAGTTTATTGAGGCAATTTGGAAGAGCGCGCTCGTGTTCCTGGGTGTCCAATGAGTTTAGTCGATAGCATTCGATTTTAGAATTTGTCACTGGTGAGCAAAATTTTGAAAATGGATTTGTGTTTGATATGAATCTTTTGTAATATTAATTCGGTAAGATCAGTGCGTTTATGTACGTCTTGTCATTAGTGTATTAAATATCGGTACATATCGATTTAAAATTTAATGACGTGTAAATTAAATAAATTTTCAGATGTCTAAAATGTCTTTATTACTTACTTTATGCGCCCCCGATGACGTGGTGGACAGGTTTTCTTTAAGGTGCGTACAAATATTATGTTTGTGGCTATCTGGTGGCTTGAACATTTTAAACAATATTATGTCAGGATCAAGACTAGTGCCTGTTAAGAAAGGACGAGGTTAATATTAGTGTTATATTAAAAATGTAAAAAAAAGATAAAGCAAAAACGTGCTGACATTGAAAATATTATGGAAAAATAAATACAAGAAACAATAAATATCACAAATCCGAGAAAAGGACTCTTTAAATTTTTTCATAATTTTGATGAAGATGACGCATCATGGAAAAAACAGTGAAATTTTATTGTTTTATTTTCTAGAGCCTGAAAAAGTATGTGAATTATTGAAAATTTAAGATTTTTTTACTGAAAGACGAATCAGTCTCTCGATCTATTTGTTTGTTTTCATTTGCATTAATTGAATACCGCCAAGGGAATTTTTATCATATTTATAAAATCACTATTAATTTAAGAATGTGCAGAATGTGAAAGGCTTTGATATTACGTTATAAATTACATTGATAAATAAAAGAAAATTGTGTTGGTAGCTATACAATCGATAGGAGAAAATTTTACAAATCTCTAATCACAATTCGTAATATACAAGTTTTAGGGGAGAATCACTTAATTAGTTTTGTAATGTACTACGCAATATCAATTTATGTCACAAAAAAATTGCTTCCGCGCTTGGACAACAATCACGTAGTTTCGTGAAATAATCACATTTCATTAAACTTTTCACTCTATGTGGTTTGAGCGGACGTTTTTCATATCCCAATATACTTTGAGTTACCTCAGGTACGATTATATAATAATTGCTTAGCAACTGGGTTGGCTAGCAACACATAAACAGGAAAGGATATACCAAGTTCTTCTTAAGGAGTCTAAAGTTTTACACCGACTTTTGACTGACGTGAAACCAGATTCCGTTGGACGCTAACGTATTCTAATTTTTATAAATAAGGAAAGTTTATGGATTATGGCATTTTATTAATAAACCAGATTTGGCTTGTTGTTGTTTGTCTACCTCGTAATGAATGGCCAACAGTTAATCAGGCTCTAATCGTTAACAAACCGGCACTTTTCCTCTATTTGTCAATTTTATGATATAATATCAAAGCTTTTCATATTTTATACATTCTAAAATTAATAGTCGTTTCAGAAAAATGATATATATTTGTTTGGTGGTTTTTAATTAATGCGAATGCAAACAAACAAATAGATCGAAAGACTGACTTGTCTGTCAGAAAAATATTCTTAAACTTTCAATACTTCACATACTTCTCCAGGCTTTTAAGGACACAACAACAAAATTCCATTGTTTTTTACATGATGCGTCATTAAGCTAATGGACAAACTGTTTTTTACGTGATGCGCCGTCAAGTTAATAGATAGACTGTTTTTTACCTGACGCGCCGTCAAGCAAATAGATAGACTGGTTTTACCTGATGCGCCATCAAGCGAATAGGCAGACTGTTTTTTTATGTGATACGCCATCAAGCTAATAGATGGACTGTCGAAAATTATAAAAAAATTATTGCTGCCTTTTCTCTGACTTATGATATTTATTGTCTCTTCAATTTATTTTTTTCTAATATTTTTAATGTCAGCACGTTTTTGCTCTCACTCTTTTACTACATCTTTAATCTAACATTCAAATTAACCTCGTCCTTTCTGAATAGGCACTAGCTTTGATTCTGACATAATTTTAGAACAAACATAATATTAATACGCACTTTAGCAGAAACGCACCCATCACGTCATTGGGAGCAAATAAAGTAGGTCTATTAAAAAGCCTAACCCCAACATAAAAGCTCACAAGTCAAGGGTTAAAGCTCTACATCCGCGCTAACCGGATATCCGTCTACGCCGCCCCGTCCGCCACTTCCTGCGCCTCGCGGCTTATTATATTATCGTCGCCTCGCATGGGCCATGCTTCAATTTGTCGCCAAGTCGCAATTTGAGGCGGGCGCTGCTGGTAACATTTTGGTGGTGGTGATAAAAAATGGTTCCACATGTTTTGTTATTAAATTTATGTTTAATATAATTCAAATTATATAGTGAAAGTAGCGAAATTTTTTTAATTAGTATAAGTAATAACTTCCCTTATAAGTTTTATAAAATGCGTGAATCTCATTGAAACTGTGAAATTGTGGTATCGATTTCAATATTATTTCAAAACATCTTTCGCCTCTTGTCATTTTCCAAATTTCATTTTAAAAGTTTTTCATCTTCAGTGAAGGGGGTGGAGACAGATTTTCATCGATTTTAGGTTAATACTCTTTTCTACTGTATAATCATTTGACATATTTCAAACCATCATTGTGACGTAATTTCTTACGGAAGTATTTGAAAATTCAGAAACGAACTGTATACGTTTATTTACAAATTGTAAAATTGCCCTTTTTCTAGTACTTCGATTGTGTAGCTTAGTACCGTATTTACCACTTTTTTTTCTTCATAAATACAATAAGAAAATATAAACAAAAGTTAAACGACAGAAATTATATATTTTTTAAACAATATAAATCGATTAATTGCGGTTTAATTTATTACACGGTTTGATTTTTCATATAGTTTTGGTTTGAGTTAACCATATAATTTTGAATTGATATAAGCCACGTTAAATGTCGCGAATTAAAACATATAGACCTGATAGATATATGAATATATAACAATTCTAAAAACAATTACTCTTTTTATTAAACATATGAATTTCAAAGTGTTATAGTTACAAATTCATTCAGATTAACAAAGTCCGTTTGATTATATAATATCTATAATTAATGGTATCTATTTGAAAACGTCAATAAAAAGTTTTCCAAGCGATTATTGAAACAAAATTCTTAATTAAATTAAATTTGGTTTGACATAACAGCCTAAAGCAGAGACCAATTTTATCAAAAAAAATTCATTTTCACAAAATTAACAACAGATTTATCTTTAATTTTAAGAAATGAAGTTGCGATATAGGGAAAGAAAACGCAAGTTACGATCGATATAGGACTCCATGGAAGAAGGCTTGTTTATTTCTACTTCAGAGGCATTTAAGGAAATCAATTGTTTATTTAGTAGAATGCATCGAAGCATTGTCATGGTGAAGGATTGCCTTATTTAGAGTGCATTTCTTTCGTGATTGTTTTGTTGTTCCACAAAGAAATAGCTTCATGACACAATTTTTTAGAAGTTAGCATCAATGTTTTTTAGTTTTGTTGGGTATTGTTTGCAAGGAAACACCCGCTACGTGTCTTGGTGTTTTAATTCCAGTTTCATGATACAGCTTTTATCTTTTGCTACAATGTTAGATAAAGTTTAATTGCATTCCGTAAAATGTTCCTACAATATCATGACATCAATTTATGTGGTGGTGTTTGTTGCTTTCATCTTAATTGATCAAGAATTGTTTATAGACGTGTACTAATACCGAAGGTAGTTTGTGTCTACTTATGAGTAGCTTTTACTTCCATTTCATTACCATTCGGTCATTGCTATTTCGATATATTCTTCTTGAATATCGTCACTGAGGTAATCATGGTCACGCTTGAATTCATAAACCGGGTATAAACAGTGACATACAGGGAGGACTTTTTTTATCATCTGCTGCTAGAACACAGCGACAATTATCAAAAAATATATCAAGAAAATCTTCATTTTTTTCACAAACATACAATGTTTAAATTGGCATCAAGTACGTATTTGTTTATTTATTTAGTAATCAATACTTGTTTACGGCGGACTTATTGCTATAAAAAGCAAGCTCTTCCAGTCAATCACAACTAGAGAATGCATTTTATTATTAACAGAAGATTCCATTATTATTATTTTGATAAAAATACTTTTTAAAATAAAACTGCGCAAAAAGACAATTAATAATAATAATAATTAATAAGAATAAAGACGAGGCGTGAAAGAAAACAGAATATGAACGGAAGAAAAATGGTTGCGCGTTAAGTCCAGAGAGTGTAATTTTTTCAGACCACTCTGGAAAACGTATATGGGTGGACAATTTGAGATGTTAGGATACAATGAATATCATATCATAATTAAGAGGTGTAAACAGTCATTTTCATAAAACGATTTAAATTTTTCAAGTTTAATTATTTGGTTGAATTTAGATTTTACCAACCGTGTTTATAATCATGCTCTAGTCCTGTTATTATTTTGTTTCCATTAATTATTTGCGTGCTAAATAAAGTTATTCTTGTATTATGCCAAAGAAGTAGAATTTCTAACGCGCATGCATAAGTACATACACATTTTTTTCAATACCTTAAATTTAAGTAGCAATTTCTATTGACATTCAGTTTTATTGATACGTCTGAATATATTAATTAAGGTGTTATTATTAAATTATAGTTACCACTAAATTTGTTATTTAAAAATATTATAATAATAATGTATGTTCTCCCAAAAGTTTAGGTTTTTGTGTAAATTATTAACCGTATTTTAGCCGTTTGTTAAAAACAGATGGTTAAAATTCGGTTTATATCATAAATTAAAAAAATTATTTTGAATTCATTTTTAAAGCAGTATTTAGTTCTTTCTATATATACCATATTAAACTTCACAAAAAATTGTCCGATTGTGATGATAGGTTAAAATCACCTTGCTAATTTGGTTATTCAAAAAATTAATTTCATTATCCAAATTACCATGTTATAAAAAATGATTGTTATAACACCAACTTGAATAACTAAAATGAACTCTGGAATAAGAGAAGTCATGGCATTTTGAGTAATCTCACATGTTGTGGACGTAATAGTAATAACAGAGATCTTGCGCATTATAATTGTTAGAATTCGGTGTTTCAAAATCAGTTTAGAATCAGTATATTCCCCCCTTTTTTTTGCTCTAATGACAATTATTAACTTTTGTTTATATAGGAACATTTTTGTTGCCTGCTGTATTTATTATAATGGGTTTTATCCCACACAGTCATTAACTACATATGATTGTCGGACCTAACTTGAGTAATGCGGCGTTTGGTTTTATGCCTTATTATAATTCCGGGGCACATTTGTCTCAATATAATTAGAACCAAATACTAAATAACCACAGTTTCATTCGACTCTTTTATAATGTGGTTGTACGTCATTTAACATCTTTAGAAAATGGGGACTTTTTGTAAAACGTCTAGTCGGTTTGTAAATGAATGGAATTTACAATCCGACTGTGTCATATAGGTTATAACATAATATAGTTCGACATTATTATGCGGCGCTTAGTTTTAGCCATGTTACAAAACGTTTGTCTAAGTGTAATTCACTTTTGTCTAAATGTAATTCACTTTTGTCTAAATGTAATTCACATTGACGGCACATTTGTCTAATAATATTCAAATATTAAATATAATCCGGCATATTTTCGGTCGACTTTTTATAATCTGGCTGAAAGGCGCATATATTTTTAGAATGCTGTTATGGAACGTTCTAAAGAGGTATGCGCCTTTCAGCCAGATTATAAAAGATTACACAACATTATTATGTAAAATGTTTAGGCGCTTTATAAATGGGTGCAATTTAAATATTAATTTTTAATTGTAGTTAACATTAAAAATATTAACCACAAAATATTTTTTAACATTATCATGTCAAATAATTTTTGTCACAAGGCAGTTTATGCCACGTCCAACTGATATTTAATTTAAACTAAGTTACGACTAATTTAACTAATTTTCTAACTAAATACGAAAAGCAAACGAAGAAGGTACTCACGCTGGGGATGTTGTCAGTCGAGCACACCGCTTCACTGAGCAGACGGTCGCGGATCTCCCAGGCGAAGATGCTGGGACACTCGCGCTTGTACTGGCTGATCTTGTTGACCACCTCGGCGGTGGCAACACGCGGCTTTGACCCGCCGATTGCCCGCGGCCTTATCGAGCCAGTTTCATAATACCTTGTTGGACAGATATATTCATCAGATATGGTGTTAGGAAATAAATAAATAAATATATATGTGTATATATTGGATGTATTATCCCTTAAAACATTTTTTTCAAATCGTCCTCATTGTTCTTAAACACATTCAGGCACTTATAAACATTTAAGGGTACATAGTATCTTTATTAAATTATTCCCAAATATTAATTGTTCACAACGTGTATGTATCGCCTACTATATAATATTCGTAGGCGTTAAAACGTGGTGTTTATATTTAAAAAAATATAGGATCTATGATAATCGCTACATTTTTTCAACAGCCTTTGCGTAGGCTTATAAAAACCCTTCATTTCGTAATTTTAAATTGAGTGGATGGGGTGGGGGAGGTGTGATCGATATATTTTCTGTCGATATATAAAAACTCATTTGTTCAGAATTTCATGATAATGGGAAAACAGTGATTGGTTCAAAGGAATGGGCGTAGCTAGGAATTGATATATATATATATATATATATATATATATATATATATATATATATATATATATATATATATATATATATATATATATAATTTTTTAACTGGAGAATTTTGTTCTCTGTGTAAAAGTTCACGCAGGCGAATTCATTTATAACTTATTATAAACTTTAAACTAATGATATACTTTAATAATAACGATCTAAGCGTAAAATAAAAACAGTTTTAATCAAATAATTTTTCTTTTATTTGGTGAAATTTAATTTTCATTTTACGAAATTAATTTTAATTGCCTTGCCAATTCGTCCGCAAGCATTTTATTTAATTAATTTTATTTATATGCTTGATATATAATGAATATTATTTCATATTCCACTTTTAACACATGTATTTATACAATATTATTATTCAGTCGTGCAAGTTAATATTTTTAATTTTATCTTAATATTTTAATTGTATATCTCTAGTTCTTTTATTTATTTTTATTATCTGCTTTAACTTAATAAAACAAAATTTGAATTACTAAATTATATATAATTCTTCTTGAATTACTTATTATTAAAGTATCTAGAAGAAGAGCGTCCATTTTATGACATTAATTTTAATTTGGAATGAATCGGTTTTTATGTTTAACTTTTAATTATTTTGACATTCGTAACTAGAGAATACGACCCCGGCCTTATTGCAGCTCCGAAAATTTCGGGATTATTATTTTCCAATACCGGGATTTTCGGGATTGAAAAAATGTTTAAAATGTTAAAAACTAATCCCATTATCTAATTCATATCTTTTTAAAAATTATAAATGAATAAGTTATAAATGTACCTTTCTTCGTAAACGCTATCTTACAATGTCAGCCATCTCGTTTTGACAGCTGATTATAGTCCATTTTGCCGGTGAACTGAGAGGATTATGTGTGCAGTGTGGATGTGCGCTTTTTTATTAAGTAAGTAGTGCTTTTTGTTACTTATTAGCTGTTTTACTTGTATGTTTTCATAATTTACATAAACTAACGGTTACATCATAATAAAACTCAATTTGCGGTTGTTTATAGAAATAGAGACATGTTTCTGAGAGTTATATTTTTATTGTGGCAGTTTTTTTCTCTTTTAAAGGTATTCATGGTAAAAAGCTTCCAAAATCACCACAATGTCGCTTTTTAAAGAGAGTTTATATACTAAACGTCAATGAGATCACAAAAGTTTCGACCCCAGTCAAATTGACTGTGGAAGCGCTTTGCCGTTTGGACGTAAATTTGTGCACAGCTGCAAAGCTGATGCTGCAAAGAAGCTTCTTTTTAAGCAATTAATCGGAAACGACTCAGAGTTGGATTCTAAATTGAAAACACTTTTAAAAGAGTGCATTAAAGGTCGTCGACGAAATGAGCTGCCTGGCGTTTCATGCTGTCTTCAAAATCCTCAAAGTGAAAACGAAACCTGGATGCGCATCCTGAGCTCAACGAGCTTTACTTTCAAGTCCCAGCAAAATGTCAATAAAAACATATTGTTTCGTTAATTCGAAAGATGAACAATAATGACGGCAATCAAGAAGGAGACCAGAACTAAATTGAAATTTAGAATTGGTTTGGTTTTTTTATAACTGGTTTTATGGGAGTTGAAATCTGAATACTCTTCACATTTAATTACATATGATTTTGAATAAAAATGATAATTTTGATTTGTTTGTCGTGTTTTCATTTGAAATCGAAATCCCGGGATAGCTCCGGGATCCCGAGATTGTTTTTGTACATCCCCGAGTCTTCGTACAATCCCGGGATCGATTCCCTATTCGTAATATACATTTTCCGATATATACAGACACGGCACTTTAATTTTATTTATCCGCATGATGTAGAATGAATGTACTTTTATATTTCGCTTTTGATATATCGAATGTATATTCCAATGTAATTATTCGGTCGTGTACATTACTATTTTTGTTTTTATCTAAATATTTCCATATTTTCATTATATATCAGCCGTTTTTTTTTGTTTTTTTTTTGTTTTTTATTATCTGTTAACTTTATATTGTAAATAAGTATTTTTACTTGAATTACTGATTATCAAAGTACCTGTCTATAAGAAGAGCGACCATTTTATGTCATTAATTTGAATTTAGAATGAATCGTTTTTTTTGTTTCACTTTGGTTATTTTGATTGTACATGCGTTATGTACATTTTATAATATATTCTAATTAGCTACCCGTTCATAGTTTGTCCGAGTATTTTTTTATCATAATTATTACGGTTAATCCATTAACGGTAGTCACAATGTTTTCACTTCAAAAATACTTTTATGGTCCGATTATTCAGTAGAAATAAGATTATAACAGACAATGTGAAATAATAAGCAAAATATATTATTGAAGTTTTTTATAGATTTTTTTGTTATAGGTTATTTTAATATAACTAAATAAAGTTTAAAATTTTAATTACAAAATGTACCCGGATACACATATTCTAAAGAGACGATGTATACCCTGTGTCCATTTGATTACTATAATATACACAACAGTGAATGTTTCATGTTTAGCGAATAATCTGATTCTGGGCCAAAGTTCAAGAAACAAACAAACAAGCAAAGCTTTTCGGTTTATAAAGTTGCTAGATAAAATGTAATGGGAAAGTATGACTACTCAAATAGTGAATGGAAAGCATTACTTTTTAATATCTTTAGAATTGGTTTAATAGTTTCTGAGTTTAGCTACCACAAATATACAAACTCAAGAACTAAAAAATTCACTAATATTCTTTCTTTATAATATTGTATATATCTCTAAATGAAAATAATAAATATCATCTTAATAATATTTTCACAGTCACAAATGTAATTTTATGAATGTTTCATTGATAATTATTATTTATTTATTTTTGGATTTTAATTAAAATTTGGGTGAAATAATAGGATATTATGTGTTTTTATAAGATAATTATGTGTTTTTTTGCAATTTTTATTGCATTTTTAATACTTATATCGTAAAGTAAAATCGATATTTATCGCATTCAATATCGATTTTTCAATATATTCAGTTTGATGGCGGGTTTTTAAGCTTGTTTATTACAATTAAACTTTTTGTATTAGCTGCGTGAGTGCACGTACGTTTTTCAACTATATTATTCGCTTGGCCGGGCTGAAATATGACACCGTAGACTTTGTAATGACGTTAACTTTATTTAAAAACATCGATAGTTTTTCCGTATATATTAAAAGTTTATATATAAATATATATTAAAAGTTTATTCATTAAACTTGAATACACATTGGTTTACAACCTATCTTTCGTTAAGATATTGCATTATGAACGATTGTCCGTAATTAAGTTTCATTTTATGCTTAATGGTAAGAAGTACTCGAAATTATTTATTTGTATATGAGAGCGTGTCTCTTCTTCTGGTGAGAGCGAGTCTCTTCTTCTGGTGAGAGCCTGTTTCTTCTTCTGGCGAAAGCGAGTCTCTTCTTCTGGTGAAAGCGTGTCTCTTCTTCTGGTGAGAGCGAGTTTCTTCTTCTGGTGAAAGCCTGTCTCTTTTTCTGGTGAGAGCGAGTCTCTTCTTCTGGTGAGAGCATGTTTCTTCTTCTGGTGAGAGCGAGTTCCTTTACGTGTGTACGTTACTTAACAACTTGTAACGCGTTATCGAACTTTTATATCAAGATCTTGTAATTAGATTTATTCCACAATAGGTTGTAATAGCATCAGCTAGTCAACAACATTCGCCATATTTGTAAATTATTTTTAAGACAATTTTAAAATATAATTATTTCAGCTGTCTGTTTTTTCCAGAACACAGGTATTTTTAATAAGTAATGAAAATATTTGATTCGTCAAACTGTCTGCGTAGTAAAATTTAAAATACAATGAATTATATTTATAGTAAAATCTGCAGGAGTGTTGAAGGCAAATAATGTTTGAAAATTCTTAGATTAGGGTTCCATACCTCAAAAGAAAAAACGGATTTCTTTTCAGATCATTCAAGTGCACGTCCGCCTGTCTGTCACAATCGTTTTTCTAATAAACCGCTTGACATAGAAACTTGGAATTTTGTATAGTAATAAAATATTGCAATAGGTAATATTCAAACATATTTATATGGAAATTTTAGGTGGCAAAAATTAGTTTTATATTTTTTTTTGATTCCGTATATGTGTGAGATTATTCCGTATATGATTCCGTATATTAAAGGGCTAAAAATAAGAGTCACACTAACAAATATATTCCTCCCTTATTTCCGAAACACTCAACGTAAAATCATAATAATAGAGATTTTAGAGGTGCACGTAAAGGTTGTAGAAAATCCGTAGCGATTGTACTAGGTGTTATAATTTTTACAAATATGCCCCATGTTTCTACGCCTGTGAAAAATATAGTAGGTAATACATTTACGTCATGAAAGTTTATATTTGTAAATAGTTTAATAGAAGTAATATTCCTAAATATTTTCACGTGTACAATATCCTCGTGGCAAAGGTTCTACTCGTGTTTGACAGGTTTTTGTGAATGAAGAATCTAGCTTAGAGGTTCTGGCTATTGTAGTCACCTAAAATGCATTGAAATAAACATGATCCCATTAAGTACGAATAGAATTCTCACTGTGAGGGTATCGTGCACATTTAGGTTATAAACAGTTTAAAAATATACGGGTAAGTAGTAACTCTATTGATTTTTTAAAATTGTTATTTGATTATATTTCTCTCGATTTTTGTATTTATTAATGTAATATAATCTTAATAATTTTGCATTGAAATACTTACTAAATGCTGTTATACTGATTTTTAAGACGTTTCTATGCTTAAAAGTGTAAATGGGGTGGTAAGCGTACATATTGGAGGCTTATGTACATATATATATGTGTATATATATATATATATATATATATATATATATATATATATATATACACACAAATGTATTGTGACTTCACATCAAATATCAAATGCAGTCAATGAGATTCATCAGTTTTTTTTTTAATCTAAGATCAAAGTATGGGGAGGCAATTTGAAAATGGTTTCTAAAATGTTTCTTCTTTGTTATGTGTTCACATAATTCAATACATATTTTTGCAATTTCATTATCATTGGTTTTAAAAAAAAGACAACAGAATCCACGTTAACCTACTCATTTACGTTGGGTTTCAAATAATTTATCATCTTGTTACGAAGAAAGAGAATTACAAGAAATTGTTATTGTTCTGATCAACAATTAATTATAGTACAATTCGCGGAAGACCAAAATGATGGAGTTCATGTCCTTCAAAAGAATATATTAAACGTCCTTAATTTATCGGCAACTAATCATATTTGTTTAGATCTCATTTAGCAATGCTGTATTCATATATACAATTTAAATCTTTTGTTAACCACGATGGTATAATATTAAGTTATATTTTTTATCGATAGTGGCTATGATAGAGCATTGGCGACACTAGCGTCATGTAAATAGCCGGCTATCGACCGCTTTATTCGCTCGGGCGGTCCGTAATATGATTCGACTGACGAGTAATAGAGAGCGCATAGATTATTGCCCACGTATCGATATTTAGAAATGAATGTTAGTAATTATTGGTGGTATTTTTAATTAAAATTGTGAGAGCATTATTATTTAATTGTGTGATATTTGTGTACAATATGGTTTTATTGTTTTTTTAGGTTCTTATATAATATATTATAATTTATTGATTAACGTATTTAACTAGCATGTGAGTTTTGAAAAACTGTATTCATAAAAAAACATTTGGAAATACGGTATTCGAAGCTATATAAGGGGATAATCACGTATGTTGCAAACATCAAATGATTTCCCGGAGAATTTTATGGTTTTATTTTTTTAATATATTAAGAACGAAACACAGGATTTGGAAAATATTTAGAATTTTGTCACGGACTTACTTACAAGGAAAAACTATGTATATCGTAGACATAAAATTGTTTGTCTGAGAATGTTATGATATTAAAACATTCTTTTGTGATGAATTATATATTATATTTTGTTTACTTTCTGGTTAAAAATATGATTTTTTTAGTAAATATCCATATCAAAAATACACACACACACACACGCATATATATATATATATATATATATATATATATATGTATAAATAATTGAAAAACTTACGATCGAAAAATTGTTAGTAATATTCATCGATATCTCGTCGTCTTCCCCAAAAATCCATCATTACGTCCTCAAAGCGTAATCGATATCGGCGCTCTTGCCGCCGCGCACATCGGCCGACAAGTTGGACGAGATGTCAAATGAGTCGGCGGGACTGGACAAGTCGTCAGTTGTGTCGTCTCAACCGGACTAGTTGGACCCGATCGGACGACATTCCGTCGCCTTTATCGTTTACGCGATCCGGGGACCGCGTGTTCTGTTACACTTGAGCACTGTTTCTAATTGTAACGTGTAAGTTTAGGTCGATAATTTTAATTATCGATGATTGTATGACATTATAGACTTTTAGGCGGCGTTCTTTTAAATGTAAAGGTAGAAAATTTGTCGTAAAATTTCATTGTCTGTCTGTATGTTCATACGTTTGTGATTTGGATAAAAATTAGGCGTTGCGAAGTTGGATATAGTTTTGAAAGTCAGGGTGAAAAAAATTATTATAAATATGACATGAGATTTAAAAGTATTTACTCTCAATTACTCAAACAGGTTTTGAAGAAGGTGAAAAAATATTTAAAAATAATATGTTGCACTTCTTACGGCGAAAAACACAAACATTATAGGGGTACAAAAGGTAAAGTGTAAAGTTTAGAGTAAAGCCTTATTGAAAGCTCCATCGACATTATTGTTTGAAATTTATCTCAAAATTGTATAGATAAAGACACATTATGCAGTCTGGTACACTAAAACTGTTCATCAGTCACTAATAACGGCTACCAGATATTTCGATTTCTTCTCTCTTCTTTTTTTAGGTTTTCGTACTTCAAAAACCAAAAAAATGGGAGTTTTAAAAGATCCCTCACTTATACGTTCGTCTTTCTATGTGTCATAGCCGTTTTTTTTCAGAAAAAATTTGGTGTAAAAACTTTAAATTTGACATAATGATAAAGGTTATCCGCATATATTTCAATATTTGACACTCAACATTTATACATAAACTATAGAGGGGGCATTAATTAATTTAATCCGCGTATATTTCAATATTTGGCACTCAGTATTAATATATAAACTACAGAGCGGGCATTAATTAACTTAATCCGCGTATATTTCAATATTTGACACTCAATATTTATACATGAACTATAGACGGGACATTAATTAATTTAATCCGCGTATATTTCAATACTTGATACTCAATATTTATACATAAACTACAGAGGGGGCATTAATTAACGTATTCTGCCTATATTTCATTATTTGTCACTCAATATTTATACATAAACTTCAGAGCGGTCAAACAAATAACTTTGTTTTTAATTTTATATTTTGGGTGGGGTATCAATTTAGAGAAAATTCATTAAATTTTTAAGTTTGAACTATATTGAGGTTATTTTGTTAAAAAATATACCTCTATAATCATTGCATATAATTTTTTTGAAGTGAATCCAAATTACTGCTATAAAATTTTCCATTTGCAACAGATGTATATTCAGCAAGCTGAAAGACCTAACATAGATATATACTACAGAAAATATACAATAAATGCATTTTTGCCTTGATATACCATACACTATTGAAAAACGAACGTTTGAAATCACACAAAATTCACAGCTCGAAACTCATTCAGTCAATCTGACATTTTAAAATTCTTTGGCGACAATCTCTACTCTGCGCGACTGTTTGACAACACACTATTATGTGTTTAACATTATGATTATGAACTAAACATTGAATCTTTTATTGTTGAACTGAACAATGAGTTTTTAATGTATTTTTAATATATAATTCAATGTATTTGTAACGAATACTATACATAATTTTAGCTTTCTGAGCTCCTTCTTCATATAAACTTTAACTATGTTAAATCTCACACACCTCCGTGCGGGCAATATGCTTAAAAATGGGTACAAAGTTTTACACGTATTAATATATAGATATCTATAAATTAGCTGTCGGATCCCACTTTGCCCGGACAAAATATTTATTTAATAAATTTGTTTTAATAATATTTATATAAAATATTTACGATAAATTTATTAACGACGTTGTCTATGGTTTCGTTGTTTGTCCTATACTTTATTTGAGAACTATACAATTCAATATTGCAATATGAAAATAACTATAACAAATAATCTGCATTATTTCGCCCTAATATATCTTGAAGTAATATCTTAAAACGTTATTTCAAGGTAGCAATAATTGTTTTCGAAATTTTAATTAAAAAAATGCACTTGACATCTAGACACTACAATACGTAATGGTAAATTTTATGTCAATTGGATTAGCCCTTATTGTGTGAAATTCTTAAAAAATCATAAAGGTAAGACTGCATTTCCCGTGGTCGGCACACGGCGGTATTACTGGAAACGCCATCAACTTATATGAATATCAAGAGGGCAGCTTAAAGGTCGGTAAAGTTAGCGGCGACCGGAAAAGATAATCATCTGTTTCGCTCCCGCTCATTTTATTTGCAGATGCGTAAATGAGAAAAAGGCTGATACAAGAATTATTTGTATTTCGAATAGCCAAGTGATAAAAGTATCAATTTCACTGTATGCAGTAAAAGTCGTTTTGGTTCCTTCATTTTTTTCGCGTCTCAATGTTAAAAAGAAATAAAATTATTTTCTTGAAATTAATACGATGGTCATTTATAACATACATTATATTTATATTTCCACAATTAACTTTCTATAAATTTTTATAAAGGTGGCGATGAAAAATCAAACGTTACAGAAATAGAATATAATAAATCAAAAACTGGTATTTTTTAAAATATAGAAAGCAAAAATAATTCAGGGATTGAAAAACAGAGAAGAGCAAAAAATAAAATGTAATTTTTAATGTAATGCAATTTAACGAAATTAGATTTATAAATGCGCCTAGATTATATTTTTTATATATTAAGAATTTTTAATAGGAAATAAAAATAATAGTAAAAGTCTAAAAAATTTTCAAAAAAGATTACAAAAGTAATCAATGCAGTTGTCTTTTTTAATACGTATCCATTGCCAAAATTAATTAAAAATTACCTCTGAACTGATATTGACGTTCGTTCCGTGTTGTCAAAATGAATGTCTTTTTTATTCTTTTCGGGTTTAACGTGGCCCACTCCGTCGGGGCTGTGAGTTTTATGGGATATTGCATCCGTGTATGACGGATGCGACGGGACATCTCCAATTTCTTTCACCTCGCTGGTTCTGAGGCTCCCGTAAAAATAGTATTTACAAACTATTATAAAAAATAACCTCATTTTTTCTATAAAATTTAAAAACAATTTTTTTATTTAAATGGGTTTTTATAAATCATTTATATTTATTCTTCCAACATTTGCATCTGACACTATGTAAACTTTTGTCGGTCTACTTTATCACATTATACTATTAGACATTCTTCTATTCATAAATTAAGTTTCTATTTTACTAGGTATCATTTGTGAATGTTTTTTGTACTGATTCGTAAAAAGATTCTTTTATGGAATTAAATATAGATACATCATTTGAATATGTGTTTTTCTTTAGATCGTTTTTTTCTTTCGCTTTCTTCGGTAAAACATAAAGAAGTAACCAGTTTCGATTGCATCTTCAGGCCACCGGGTTTCATATTACAGATTCACTCAACAACTGACAAAGCGTATGTCGCCATATTATATTTCACTGTACCCACTTCGCATTATGCAGTTATGTACATAAAATTTATTAATATATAATAAAAGACAGCCCAAGCGCGTGTCCGAATACGCATGCATCAATGTTCCACAATCGTCAATATCTCTTGAAATTGTTGATACAAGTTTACCGAATTGAATTGGATTTATTGATTTATCTATTTACATACGGTTTTGGAATCATCACATTTATTATACTTACGCATTTCGATAACCATACCAAGACAATTAAATAAATTTAACACTGACAAAAACATAATAATGACACACTTCAAGAAGTTTCTTCTCACTCATCGCAAACATTGTAGTGCCACCGTGATCAGGTGGTTGGGTAATTGCACACCTTGGGAAAAGTGGGAAATTTCGACATAATTCGATTCTAGAAATACCACCAGGTGTTGTAGAAAGATGATGGCTACGCGAACGAACGTAGATTCAGGTATAATGAGCGAGAGTTTTACCAATAGGTTAGATTGCAACATTTTTCATTTGGCAATAGGAAAATAAGTTTCAGCAAGGAAACTCATCTTCTGTGCTACAATATATAGTAACTCAATGTTCTAATCAAATGTTTAAGACTTCTATTAAGATGAAAAAGTAAATGTTTAAATCTTATTAATATTCCTCAAACGGGGCTTCAGAATGAAGAATGCAAAATGGAACCTAATTTTCATTTCTAAACACTTACGCAGTGAAAACTCTACTCGAAGGGACAGGCGAATTGCCTCGATTTTACACGTACAGGGAAGTTAAAAAAAAATTATGACGTTGCAATATGTTAATTGAGCTCTACATATCAAGTAGCTACTAAGCTATGACAAACGGATGGCATGACGAAATTGCAAGGGTTTCTTTAATTTTCCATCGCCCATTTATAGATTCTGTAATGAAACACTTCTATTTTAAGATCTACCAAGATCTACATACAGATATCCTAATTAGATTAGTGCTGTTCACTTCTTTAAGAAATAAAAAGGCTTCAAAATTTGAGTTCACTTCTATTTTTAGCAGACCGTACCTAAAATTAAAAAAAAACGTAAGTTTTACAGGTTCACTCACGCTTCTGTATGTCCGTCTGTAGCAGCAGTTTTTCCCGGAAACCTTTTGACGTAGAAACGAACATTTGATACAGCAATAAGCTTACTTATTCGCATATTTCCTCATAAGAAGTTACCAAAATTTATCTGAGAATTTTGGTGACAGTAAATTATGTATAATATGTTTTTGGATTTGTTTGTGTGTGGTATCAATTGGAAGGCTAGTTGTAGGAAATATATTTTTTTGAATTGTTTTGTAAGATAAATATAATTTTACGTTCTATGTATATTCTTCATCAGTAACCTATCTCCTTCTACAGCTGTATACATTGGGAGAGCCTAATGCGTGTATTATTGGAGGTAATGCGTATGTTCGCCACGCTGGGCGGGCGGCTTGGAGATCGTTTGTTTACACTCTAAAACATGTTAAAAAACAAGCATGCCTCTTATCACACCATCACCGAAATTGCTAAAGTTAAATTATGGAAAAAGAAAATAGGGTTACTATTTTTCCATAATTTAACTGTACCGTCCCGTTTTATTTACGATATTACATTCTACGGTTATGAAAACTATATATTTACTAGGCAATGTTATACATCGTTGTTAAAAAAACATATTAGTGTTTGCAAAAATGTTAATAGAAATTGTATATATGTTTACGTGTTTAACCTTATATATAAACGTGTACGGACCCGTTTACATCAACTCTACTCGTCCTTAACAATTTTTATTTTGTTTTTTTTTGTTTTAGTTATAGCAACGGAAAAGATGCCTCTAAAATATATTTAACTGATATAAATAATAAAATTAATTCATCATTCCCTTAGAAATTTAAGCTTTTATTGCCTTAATCGTTTTTTTCGCGTTTTGCTGATCAGATCTTAAAGATATTAGAACTAGGGTATCAAGAGAACGTCGTTCACAAAATTGAAAATAATTATAATCAAAGAACAGTAGCCTTTTAAAAATATATCAAAGTACAGTAGCCTTTTTAAAGTTGGTAAAAAATTACTCAATCCTCCATTCACTTTATTCAATGGCTTTTCAACACTATGTATAACTATTTCTACTCACCCATTAGTGAAGTACTTGTTCTTTAAACACGCAGTCTATAGACTTCATTCGTGTCTAGACTCCCGTACATTTTCCTCTATGTTAGTAATTAAATGAAGTATTTTAAGACTCCCAATGTGAAACACGCTCATTTACTTGCACCTTGACATTTAACTGAACTTTAGGAAAATGACTTTTCAATTGTTTTTCTTATCTTAAATTAAAGAACACTCATAAAAATAAGAAAATCAACATTTGTGGAAGACATGATTAATTTAATAAAAAAACTTATTACAAAGTGCTTTTACTACTATTAAACGGCTGTCACATTTCGAATGTTTTTACGTAGTTTTTAAACTTATTTCATTTTTCACGATTTTCTTTTTGTGTTTAATATTTTAAAATTTCTCTTATTACTTATAAATTAATTGTATATTTAAAAAAAAATTAATTGACTGAAAAATTATAACAAACGAATTTACACAGAAACTTAATTTGTATATAAAACATTATGTAATTATATTGAAATATGTTTCAAGAACCGAATGCAGTTCAATTTCAATATTTACGGATCAGAAAATGAAAGTATGTAAAAATGGTGTATTTAACATAAGTAATTTGCGGTCGCGATTATTTTATAAAAAAAAATATTCATAATATATTTTCTATAAAAATTGGGGTTGGAGAAAAGACATGGAGAAATTGGAGAAGTGCAAAAGGGTCGTGTAAAGAGAGTTAATACATTTGATGTTTTGACAACTAATCGACAGTCGTTTCTTTATAATTTCATAAGAGCATTTTTGAAATAATTTTTTTTTATTAAAATAATCAGACTATAATTTTTTTTTATTAAATAATTGCCTTTTAATGTATATTTACACAAAAGAAAAAAGTGTATGTTATACCAGTGTTAGTACAAGTTTTGCTTCAGTAAAAAAGAGAAAAATAGTGAAAAAATCACTTTTACTGGAGTGCATATGTTCACCCTCTCGTTTGAGTCCCGCATTGACAGCGCTAAAACTATATCGGTGGCAATATGTAACATGACTGGATTTGTTTTCGATGGACATGGAAAGTTAACTATATTATCTCCATGTTTATTTCCGATGAACATGAAAATCAATACCTCCTCCAAGGAAGGAAATTTTGACTCAATTTTTGGTGGTAGAGACCATCACATACTTGTTATCCATATTCCCCACAAGGACTGTCTAATTGTTGTATCTGTGTTTTTAGGGTTCCCTACCTCAAAAGGAAAAAGAAAACCTTATAGAATCTCTGCGTTGTCCGTCAAGATCCTTTTTCTCAGGAATGCGTGAAGGTATCAAGTTGAAATTAATGTCAAATACTTATGTCTACGGTCCCTCGGAGACGTTGACTTATAGCAACGCAATCAAGAAGAATCCTAAAAATACGACCGTTTATGCCGCATATTTTGACATCTATAAGGTACTTCCCGTTGACATAGAACCATGAAATTTGACAAGAAGCGATGTATCACAGCACAAATTAAGGAAAAAATCATCAATTTGTGATTAAATCACCAAAAATTTAAAAAAAATTAAATAAAAATGTGAAAGACATAGTGTTCAATATATTTTCGTTCTAAAAATTTAAATTTTTGTAAATAGTTTAGTAAGAATATTATGTACCATTAAATGTTTATAAATACCTAAATTTGTACAGAACGCTCCTAATGCGAGTTCCTCTCACGCTTGGCAGGTTTTTTTAATAACGTCTATGCATATAAAGCGTATGTATGCCCGGCATTTTTATTATTTTATGAAATTATTAGAAGTGAGTTACAGGGTCCTTTTTTGGATATTACGCAACGTAACATAAAATATAGTCCCGCCAGATTACTATTATAATATTTGGCATGTTGGTAGTTAGTATAAAAACGATAAATTAACTTGGATTTCACTCACCTGCCCAGAATCTTGGAGACGCAGCCGTTGGAGACCTGTAGTATGCGCGATATGTCGCAGGGACGCGCGCCCGAATGCGCCAGCTCGACGATCTTCTGTCTCGTAGCGTCCGGCAGGGGGCGGCCTCCTACAAACACGCCGCCCAGCTGGTTAACACCGCTGTGACCTGTCGCCACCACAAACCGTCACAACGGCGACTCTCGGCCGCGGCGGGCGACTAGAGAGCAGCTAGCGGACTCTGGACCCGT
This sequence comes from Druceiella hillmani, assembly GCA_039881145.1. Taxonomy (NCBI): domain Eukaryota; kingdom Metazoa; phylum Arthropoda; class Insecta; order Lepidoptera; family Hepialidae; genus Druceiella; species Druceiella hillmani. The sequence goes on from JAYKKI010000029.1 coordinate 19,949,207, forward strand.
TTAGGCCAAAGAGGCCTCTTCGAGGTGCGGTGTGGAGAGGCCTCTTTGGCCTAAAGGGGCCTAAGTGTGCAGAATCTTAAGCCTTTGGTTGGCTAGCCATTTAAAAGTGACCTGAACGTCATTTTAATCGGAATTGTCTTCAAAGATTGGTTCCAAATTTATGGTAGCTTTAGAAGTAAGTTTAGATAATATTGTGCATAGTGGTTATATTATTGTGATATAAGAGCAAGAATTACCAAGAATTTGAAAATTTGCCGTCTTAATACGTTATTAGTGTAAGCTTTGTTTTTTAATTATGTTTGAGAAAGCCTGACCTATGAAAATGTTTATGTTCTTATTTACTTATAAGAAACTGTTTTTACTTCATTGTATTCCTTGATTATTTGATACGGGCTATACGATCAAGATAAAGATCTGATTGCGTTAAAATACAGATCTTAGGTGCATGAGATCCTTGCCTTAATAGGTAGTGGAGTCGTTCTTTTAAAATATGTTCAGACGAAGATAACTTTGTTTATTTTTTTTATTTTTTCATTATATTAGTCAAATTATTCTATCATTTACTAAAATTAGTAACTATCAAGAAAAAGAAGACAGGTAGGAAAAAGTGCGTAGATACTTGTATGAAATGAAAAATTTTATTTTCTTTTCATGATCACGAATATTTCTTTAAGATTCACCTTAAATATTATTATATTAATGTATATGTGGGCTTAACATAAACTTATTTTCTTTCCATGATCACAAATAATTCTTTAAGATTCATCTCAAATATGATTATATTAATGTATATGTGGGCTTAACATAAACTCTTCGAATTTATCAATTTTTCTTATGGTTCTTATGCATTTTCAAAAATATCGAACTATAGTAAACACATTTATAGTACTCGTGCATTATTAGTGTAATCCACATCAAAGAAGAGGTAGGTATTATTCAGATAATGTTGAGAAGGACTACTGATGAAGCTGAAATTAAAATCAAAGGTCTTACTTAGAGGAATAGCTATCTTAACCCCTGATCTATTCAGTTTCTCCAGAAGAATTTTTTAAGAAATTACGTTTATAAAATTGGCAATTACTATTGGATGAACTGAATTTCTCTTCAATCCACTTAGTTTTATAATGATTACTTTAAAAAAAATTGTAACTTGATCTTCAATAACGTGGGCCTTGAATAACGAAACTTTCGTACCATCCTCTTAGATTGACTTTGCTTTTAATTTATTATTTTAAGGCAATTTCAAATTCTATAATTTATTATCATCTGGAAATTTTAAGTTTTTAAGAAGATTTTTTTTGTTTCTCACGTTTTATGTTATATCGTCTTTCAGATTGTGCCACTGGTGATTATTAATGGTTAAGAACTCCGCAAATACAATTACAGTATGAAATCATTAAAATAACACTAAAATAATAAATTCAAATGTGGGTATATTTACACGTATTTAAAGCAATCTGTTAATTGTGAAACTTTTTTTGGCTATCTTTTTGATTAACCTATAACTTTCTTAGTCAATTTTAAACTTTGGCGTTACAGTGCTTTTCGTGCCATAGCACTAGTGGTTTTTAATGATTACTATGTCTTTAATTACAATTATATTAAAGAAAGATAGAAAACAAAAACTTTTATGTTGCTTTGCGTTTGCTGAAAATTCGTTGGGTCTAATTTATTTATTAATTGCATTTAAAATGTATCTGCCGTTTACTTAAAAATTCTTACTTAAAAATAATCCAAAAGTAAGTGTAGTTTTATTTTGCAGTTATTAAAAAACCCTAAATCATATCCAAAGTCAACTTGTGAATATTTTCATGTTGTAGACAATATTCATATGTCAATTAAAATTATAAATTTAGCATATTCTGTAAATGAAGTCTAACAAGTGTCGAAAAAAGACTTTTGACAATAACAAATATCAACAGACTTTAGGTCTAAAATTTATTCGATGTCATTGATATGCCAAAAAGGCTAAGAAGACATTATTGGTTGAAGATTCTCTACAAGTATCTTATCATACCTACTCTTAATTTCTGAATAATCACCATGGTCAATAAGGATAGCATTGGACTGTAACCTAAACTTAAACTAGAATAATAAGAAAAGATAACAGATCGCAGGCCACAGGGCCGCGGGATCCATGATCATTACCTTTACCTTTGTGGGCGAGGTCATCCATACGCTCGAGCAGGTTCGCGTCCGGTGGCCAGGGGCTTATGGCGGGCGCAAGTTGCTGCGCGGGCAGCATCCCGTACGCGTGGTAGTCTTCTATTATGGTGGCCTGGAAGAATGGTTTGATTAGCTTGGATAACGAATTACGACTGTAACGGGATGGATGGCATTTCATCATTTAATAATTCTTTCCAATAATCAGCTACTGTTTGGTAAATATTTGACCAACATAGTTATATAAGGTTTATCAGTACATCGTTAAGGCTAATTATATCTATATAAAGTTGTCTTCCAATTAGGATAACTGGATTAGTTTGGGCACTTTTTGGTAATTTAATTTGTTAGGTAAATTTTCATTATATTTACTTGCGCATATTTATATACAGTTATATATATTGTACAAATTTTTTTTGGTATTTAATTGGTTAGGCAAATTTTCATTACATTTATTTGCGCATCTTTATATACAGTTAAATATATTGTACTATTTTTGTTGGTATTTAATTTGTTACGTATATTTTCATTACATTCACTTGCGCATATATAAACACAGTTATATATTTTGTACAATTTTTTTGGTATTTAATTTTTTAATTAAATTTTCATTATATTTACTTGCGCATATTTATATACAGTTATATATATTGAACAATTTTTTTGGTATTTAATTTGTTAGGTAAATTTTCATTATATTTACTTGTGCATATTTATGTACAGTTATATATATTGTAAAATTTTTTTGGTATTTAATTTGTTAGGTAAATTTTCATTATATTTACTTGCGCATATTTAAATACAGTTATATATATTGTACAATTTTTTTGGTATTTCATTTGTTAGGTCAATTCTCATTATATTTACTTGCGCATATTTATATACAGTTATATATATTGAACAATTTTTTTTGGTATTTAATTTGTTAGGTAAATTTTCATTATATTTATTTGCGCATATTTAAATACAGTTATATATATAGTACAATTTTTTTTTATTTCATTTGTTATGTAAATTTTCATTATATTTACTTGCGCATTTTTAAATACAGCTATATATATTGTACAATTTTTTTTGGCATTTAATTTGTTAGGTAAGTTTTCATTATATTTCCATGCGCATATTTACGCACAGTTGGTATATATTGTACAAAATTTCTTTTGTATTTAATTTATTAGGTAAATTTTCACGTTGAACAATAAATTTGATTGAATAAAATTTCTTTGGGCGTGACCTGATAGTAATTCAGATTTTTATCGGACGGAAGTAACGTGCAGTAAAGTCTATAGTTTGTTTACGCAGTTTTTTGTTTTTTGAAAGCACTGACTGACTAGGATTTGTCGTGAGTATAATTGTTATATACACATATATACTTGAATTTATTTCTATTATATTTTTATGAAGTTTAATATTAATAATTAATTGCTTGAAAGTGTATACTAGTGAGGTGGTCCCTTTTAAATATGGTGGTGATCTGATGATGAGATTCCGAAATGAAAAATGGGACTTCTTAACTCATGGTAGTAGATCATCCGTGATTCAATATATTTGCTACTGATAGTTTAATTCATTTTAATTAAGTAATACAGTTCGTTAAGTTTAAAGTGAAGTTAATTTATTCTTTGGAAATTAGCAAGTCTTCGGAGAGTTTATGAAAACGTGGCAGTTTCCGAAATCGTCTATTAAAATGTAGCAGTTTTTAAAACCGTTCATCAATTTTAAAAGCTATTTGTCAAAATAAAGTAACTTTTGAAGCTCTCTATCAAAATGTAGCAGTTTTTAAAGCGGTATATCAAAATATAACAATTTTCAAAGCTGTGCATCAAAATGTAGCATTTTCAAAGCAGTTTATCAAAATGCTGCAGCTTTCGAAGCTCTCTGCCAAAATGTTTTAGTTCTCAATACTATTCATCAAAATATAGTAATTTCCGAAGTTGTAGCTTTTAAAAGTTTTTAAAATTGTGTATCAAAATGTAGTAGCTTTTAAAACCATTCATCAAAATGTAGCAATTTTAAAAGCTATTCATCAAAATAGAGTAACTTTCGAAGCTCTCTATCAAAACAGCAGTTTTAAAAACTGTTCATAAAAAAACAGTAGCTTTCGAAGCACTATATCGAAATGTTGCAGTTTTTGAAGCTGTCCATCAAAATACAGAAATTTTCAAAGTTGTGCATAAAAATGTAGCGTTTTTCAAAGCAGTTTATTACAATGCTGCCGCTTTCAAAGCTATCTATTAAGATGTTACAGCTTCGAAAACTATTCATCAAAATATAATAGTTTTCGAAACTGTTCATCAAAATACAGCAGTTTTTAAGGCAGTCTATCAAAATGTCAACATTTTTAAAACTGTATATGTAAATGTAGTAGTTATTGTACATGTCACCTTGTAGCTTTCGACGTTCTCTATAAAAGTGTAAACACGGATATAAAGTGTGACAGTTTGACATCAGTTCCGTGCTATGTTTTCAAATATAGTTTAAATAAGAAGATAACCATTGTCATTGGAATCAATAAATTGACAGAGATATATCGTCAGTCCAAGTCCTTATTGGAACATGTCAAAAATGGTTTTATGGTTAACTATAACACACGATATAAGGTTAACTATAAGATTCGGTTTGACGTGTAAACAATAATTCAAAATGACTATTGTAATAACTGACACATGAAGTCAATACGGAGCTTATAGCCATAAACAGCTATAGTTCCGAGCGACATTTTTATTTCATTATTGGGTTATTTCGAGATGTTCTAACGTTACTCTGAAATCAAGGATTTTATCAAGTGTATTTCGAAATGTTCCAATATTGCCTCGAAACTATTAACTTGAAGAAGGTGTTACTCTGTTCGCGCTTCGCTTACTGACCTCGCTCGACTGGCACTCGCGCGTTTGTCCTCGAAATAGACACACGTTGATATTGAATTTATTAATACGGGATAGCATGATGAGTGCTCGTAACATTCGGGCAATAAAGTATGAAAAGTGAATTCAGATCCTCCAGAAGTTCGTACAACTACAGGTAAGTGTGTTACATACGAGTTGTTTTTTTACATAAACTATAAGTTATACCCATTGACATTATAAAGCGAAATAGGTGTCTTTTTGTTCAATAGAAATAATGAGTAAAAACAAATTTTTATTTAAATATATCGTAAAACATTTTAAGTCGTAAGACGGAGTGACTTCAGATACTTCATCGGTACATAAAGTCAGTAGCGGCGCCCAAAACCCACCATGCACGGTCCATTGATTATCCCGTGTCCAATGATAGGCTACCGTCAATAGTACCACAATAATGTTATACATCATTGTATGTGGCTTCACTGAGTGATACGAATATGGATACACCCAGAGAACATCAGTCTAGTCTAGGTAATTATGGATGACAATGTATATAATTTGATTCTCCTTTCGTTTTTATTCGGCAGAAAGCACAACTTATAAACACGTGGTCGTTGGCGCCATTCTGATCTGATCATGCATCATGTACAGTAGCTTTACAGTATCTTTAGCTTTACAGTAAGTATAATTCATCATAAATGTGTCAATAGACATATTCAGAAGTCGACTGACATTGATTAGTAGGTACCAGGTAGCAATTCGGCGACTTAATCATTAACCCCCCACCAGCCATGTATTTACTTGACAGGCACACATTGAAGTCGCCAGGAACCATTGATGAGGTGGATATTCCTTACCAAGGTGACGTTGATCATAATATTCAAAGTGATATCATCATGCAATTTATTCATTAACGAACTGAATATTTTCTACACAGATTTATAACTTGTATTAATCATTTGCTTCAGAAACAAACCGAATTATGTACCTCGAATTAATTCTACAGTTGATGTGCAGATGTTGGAGTTTTCTGTGGACCCAATTGAAGCTCCTAGCTCATCTATCCTTCCATATATTGTGTAAAAAGTATATGAAATGATCGTAGCTTACTTTGGTGTTGAATACAGGAAGTCTAGTTGAGTACTAAGGTGTGGCGTGTTAAGTGTGGAATGCAAACCTGAAATAGGCTTTATGAACTAAGGTGTACTATATGTGTAATGTAATCCTGAAAAGAGCTTAATAACTAAGGTATTTTACTTGTAATTTAAACCCAAAATATAGCTTAGTTTAAAGTGGTTATTGTAATTATCGAATTATTTTGTTCATTGTCGAATTATATTATACATATTTTTGACCGGTTTCTATGTTAATACTATTTATCTTGATAGGTTATGGGCTTGAACAAAATATAGAAGCGGAACAAGCTGGCATCTGTGCAAATATTCAACTGCAGTATGCAAATGAAAACGATGTTCTGAGTAATTATACTTTAAAATTTATCTAATTTGGGCATTATAATATTTAATCAGGTAGTTTTTGATCTGTAGTATGTTATTTTTATGCGTTTAGGAGGTGATGGTTTTGAACAAAATATAGAAGCGGTACAAGCTGGCATTTGTGCAAATATTCAACTGCAGAATGCAAATCAAAACGATGTTAACTAATTTACGCATTGTAATATTTAATCAGATAGTTTTTGATCTATAGTATGTTATTTTCATGCGTTTAGCGGGTGATGGTTTTGGACTAAATATAGAAGCGGTACAAGCTGGTCTTTGCAAATATTCAATTGCAAGATGAAAATCAAATTGAACGACATAAAATATAATAACGTGGAAGAATAGCAGATCAATCCAACAAATGAAAATAGTGATAACGACAAAGACGTCTTGAGACCTGGATGAAAAAAGAAGAAATATTTGAAAAATTTAGGAAAATCCTATGTGATTAACAAAGGTAACATTGTACAAATCAAGATATTAAAACCTACTTGTCGAGAGAAATATTGGCTAAGTTTCAGAAAAAAAATTATTATGAACAAAGACTAGACAGTGTGATTTTGTTTGCGAGTCCATAAAAGAGGTGAAACCGATATACTCTTCAGATAATGAGAACAATAAACAATTTTTTTACTTGGCTTTTCATTGTATTGAACTCTGAAACAATCAGTGTGCAAATATTTTTTCACTGCTACTTTGGATATTAGCCATTCATTTTTGTCAACGATAGGAAAGAAAACTAACTCAATTTATACATCTCGGATGATTTAAGAGAAAAGCACAAAGGAAAATATGTAGCTAACTTAGCGAAGGACGAAGTGCATGAACATATTAATTCATTTTCCACAAAAGAGTTGGGCTATTGTAGAGCAAGTACAAGGAAACAATATTTGGATAGTGATTTAAATTATCAATGATGTATCCACAGAACAAGGAAGGTGTGATCATCATTGAAAAGTTTTGGCAGAGAAAGTAACATATGAATATATTTTTGCGAACGGAGTATATCTTTTTAGTGCTAATTTTGATGCGATAACTTAGAAGTAGAGGCTAGTTTCAAGAACAAAATGGACACGGAGTTATGTGAACAGGGCAATAATTTGTTGCTTCGACATGCAGTCTTTATTGCAACCCACAGCGGATGATGATTTTCTTTTTAAATGGACGACGACTAAACGTGTAGCACTGCTACTTATGGGGTGAATCTCTAGCAGGAAAAGGTGGCGACGAAGTAGCAAGTTGTGTAATGAAATTTTTATTAGAGTTTTGCTCAGGAAAACATGTGATATTCTGTATGGATAATTATTCCGCACAGAACAAAAATAAATATTTACTGGCTCTGAACACGATGCTTGATTTTGGAGTTACTCGTAAGTTCACAAATATTTAATTGTGGGTCACACACAAAACGAGGGAGTTCATTTTACAAAAGAATAAGAGAAACCACGAATTAAAAAAAACGGATCAGTTCCCGTACCACGTCAAATGAGATCACTAATACAATCCGCCAAAAAAGGGAAATCCTTACCTTTACGACAAACACGACGGGTGAGCGGGTTATGTGGAATAAAAAATGCTTATGAAAACAAGCAATCCGTATTAAATTTCCTATTTGGATACTTATCCTCCGGATAATACTACGACTTATGTCATAAGATGAGAATGCAGGCTAATCGTGAATTAACTTTGAATATTGAATGTATTTGGCGTTAATTTTGTAGAAATTCATTATTCACAATTAAATGAAACTACGTGACCTAGTATTATTTCTGCTTTCTTTAAGTTCTTTACCGCGACCTAGGTTCGTTGTATTACAACATCTTCAGGTGGGTTGTAGCAAAGATCCACCTGAAGATGTTATAATACAACTAAAACTAAGTCGTTGTAAAGAACTTAAGAAATAATACTATATCACGCAGTTTCATTTAATTGTGAATTAACTTTGAGTTAGTTTTTGTCCAAAAGTGAGACTTAGTTTTTGTCCAAAAATTGCAGCTTTAAAAAAGGGATCTGATTTTACTGTATTGGATTGATTTTCTGTATTGGAATTACTATGAAATTGCACCCTCTACTTCTTTAAATGACAACAATGTCAGTAATTGGAACAATTAGAGTGAAGACGAAATGAAAAAAACGATGCCAAGTTTATTTTTAATTTTTAACAATGAGAATGAAAACTTTTATTTTATATTTCTTAATAATATTGATTATAGAATTATAAGCTTTAATACATAATTTTCTAGTAATAATAATAATTGCTTTATTATTATTTTTTACCCACCCATTTAACTTACTGAAGTAAGTTCAGTTTCCTTTTAGTTATACAAACTGTTACTTCATTGTTACTGTTCATTTTAAAATATGTTATTTTACCTTAAAACTAATGGATAGTAACGGGTGTTTTTTAGAGGTGTACAAGTATAAAATGAAAAAAAAAACTGGTGAAAATAATACAATGATCTTGGTTTTTTTATGTGCTATTTGTGTTTAATTACGATTTCATACATATGGACGTCGTCATTGGCTCGAATGAAGCGCAAACTTGAAGTTCAATTCTCAATCACTTTTTCGAGCAGTTGGAGTTGGAGGATAATGACAGTAATGCAGAGAATTTTGTTTTCTAAATGGTCTAACGTTTGTATTTTATCAGCATAGACTAGCGACTTTACATATATAGGAAATAATCCATAGGTGTGATAGCACACACTCGTGAAGGCCAATTTACAAGGGCATTAATTATATTTTCACCAGAAAGTATATTATCTCAGTAAAAATATTCGTTTCAATTTTTGATTTCATTTCCAACTTCTTAAACCATGAAAATCGATGCAAATCTTTATTTTACACAAAAAAATAAAGATCTGTCTTATTCAGTAGTTGGTTGTACCATTTGTTTATGATGCAATAACGTTAGAGCACAATGGCCCAATCTATACAGACTACTAGGTGCCTATTGACTACTCTTCTGGTTATTTTGTGCCGCGTGGCGTCAAAAATGACCGACGTAGTACAATACCTACTACTACTCAGTACTACTACACAGTAAAAGTATATGTTATCTAGTATCGCAGATTCGTTACGTTCACAAAATTGAAGAAGTTCGTTAAATTTCAAATATATCAAAATAATTCTTTCAGAGTTTTTAAATATCCTTCATACTATTATGTGATGAATATAATTAATGTTTTAATCAAGTGGAAACTTCCTAATTCTGTAACAAAGAATTGGAGAGCAAGGGACAGACCAGTTAGAAAAGAATAAAAAAAGGTAAGTTTTTGAAACGAGCTTTACAAACTTAAGTCGACGATATATTTTGACAGTTATAACAAAATGTTTTCAAGAATTTGGCGATTTAGATTACGTATTCTTTAGGTTTTTCTTGAAATTTAATTTTTCCGAGACTGATTCTGAAATTTAGCCGTTATAATTTAGACTCGGATATTAGAAATGCGTCATCAATGTATGCGTTCAATGTTTTCTCTTCAATTTTTTTTTTATTTATTCTTGACAAATGCTGGTTAATTTTGATTTTTTTTTATAATTTTTAAATTTATAGGTTATTGTCTCTGAAATACGTTAGTTTTTATGTTTTTTTCACTAGATTCGTTATTTTTAAAATATTTAATTCATCTCAATAACTGGTTTCTTGTATGATTTCTAGGATCCAGTGCCGCTAGTAGTGAATAAAAACTGTTAGTTATGCATTGTACTCGAAGTATGTGGGATCCATTACGCACATACATGGTTTTTTCTATTATGTTATTTAGAAACATTAATATCATTTTTCACTAAATATATGTCTTTTTCAGATTAAAAAATACCGAGAAATATTATACTAGAATTATTGAAATTTTCGGTAAACTTTAGATAAATTTCGGGCAACATTGTTTTTTTTGTAATATTGTCTTTAGCATTTTCTCAGAGGGTATGGAATGGTGGATGAGAGCAGGAAGTGGATCAATTATTGGGAACTATATTACATAAAATTCTGAGAAAAATAGTTATAAAATCCTCACAACTTTCTTTTTGTTCAGTTCGCTCTTTCAGTTTATATCTCGACATACGGAACATACGAAACTAAAAAAATCGCTTAGTTCTTTTGTCCTCTGCAAAATTTGTGCAGAAATAATTTTTCTTTACTTTATTTGAAATATATGTTGTTTAATATGTGTTATCACTGTGCCATATTTCATATCTTTATATCAGATAGTTTCGGAGAAAAATGGTTATGCCAGCCTGAAAAATAAAAGGGGAAAGGAAGTGACCTTATAGAATCCCGTTTTTTTCAGGCATGGAACCCTAAAATGAAACAGCCTTTGTTGATATCTATTATAACATTTAAGTCTTTTTTAAATGTAGATCAAAATACGCGTATCGAATTTAATAAAATTAAATACGAAGATTTTGATTTACCACCCCTAATGAAATTAGAAGAAATCGATAAAAAAGTTTTATGAATTAGAGTAAGAAGGGAGATGTATCTATCATATTAAAGCGGCTTTTTGAATAGTGTCCGCACTACTTTAATCAATGACGTTATAATCAATAACAAGGTTATACCCACAAAAACGAATAAAAACTGTGACCTCAAAAGCACTACGCGCGCTTTGTGAAAAAATAAATAGAGAGCTAAGAAAGGGATTGTATAAAAAGATATTGAAATTAAGGCAATTACATCGTCTTTTTCAACAACTATATTCTTTTCAAGTGGCCTTATGGTTTGTGAAAATGAATGAAAAACAAAATTAAGACGCACGCCATGGGTGTTATTGACTTCTAGTAGAAACCTTTATTTAAAAAAAATATTCGAAACGCTATTTAAAAGTAACAATTTAAATAGTATTTTGAATAAAATTCAAATGGTATTATATAAATAACACAGCGCCATCTTATAACAGAAACTTGATAAGGAGTTAATTTTTTTGTGCGACCTTATCTACATAGTTAGTTAAGATGGTGTACCTACCTACGTCAGATGAAAAAAAATAAATATTAATTAATTAGTGTGCATTCATTAATATTTGTTAATGAATGCACTAAAATATAGAATTAAATGCACCATTCTAATAAAAGGTATTTATCAGAAGGAAATGACGTTGTATAGAAATAGTTCACTCATCACGTAAGTGTCTATATTAAAATTAAGTTTAGGGCATTTTCCTTTTTTTCCTATAAGCAATGGGAAAAATATTAGATATATTTTTTAAATCATTGTACATAGTATTTTCGCTACCATTTCTGGTTTGGGTCAAGGAATTATTGTGTGTGAAATTCAAATCTCTGTTTTTTTTCGTTCAGAAGTTAGGAACCTGTGACAGACGGATCGATAAATAGACGTATGGGCGGGCAGACAGGCTGCGTTGCCACAATAATATCTTTCTTGAAATTAAAAGTGGAAAAGCGTGAATAACCTATTTTAAAAAGAGTAAAGCGAAAAAGACTTTATGATGATGGTGTTATATCTAACAGCCTGGATGATGGAACTCCATCGTTGCTGCTAACTCTGTTTAGAGGGGAGGAGCAGGTGTATAGACAGAATACATCAATCTACACGTCAGAGGATTTAATAAGATATTGATCCCTAATATTCTGGTAATAAGGATATTGATCCCTAGTTTCTGGCAGATAACAGGGTTTAAGCTGAGCTCTAAATACAATCTAGGTTTACTATTCTCTACACACTCTCTGTATATATAAATCGAGCTGGTTCTTTGTCTGGTTCTAAGAATATTGTTGATTTAATTGAAGGATTCTTTACTATCAAATCTGACTAAAATGAATTTTCTGGTCTTTGTGACAGAATTTATGGCGATATATTGTTAAATACATGGTGTAAAGTTGATTAAAATGAAATCAGGAGAAGGTAATCGTCTTGAATGCCCTGAAGAGAACACCGGAAATAGTTTTTCGAAATTCAAAGCGGTTCTGGAGTTCTTCAAGTTCCAAGTTTAATTTTTTTGCAAAATTATTAACGTATTTTCCATATTCTTCATTTTGATATTATAAAATACTATTAAATAATTTAGTATTAACAATACAAAACATAAAATTTTTCTATAAACCAAAAGCAAGCTGAAACTCACAAAATATTCGAAACGAAATTTGTACCGCACTATTGGTTGGAAAATGTTATGGTTTAGAAAAAGATATTAACTATGTTTTTTTTAATATGCATAACATTCGACAAAAACGGAAACTATGTTTTAATCTGTTTCATAAATCAGCTGATGAACACGTAATTAACCCTAAAGTAGATGACCTATTTTTTCATTTTTCAAATGTGCATAACTTTTTCATCATGCGTAATTTAAAAAAAATGGGTGACTTATCTAACTGACATAAAAAAATCTACTGGCGTTACATAGTTTATAGTGCCGAGATGTACATACAGCATGCAATACATCTTATAATGTATGGGTAATGAGTAACAACGATTTTAAGTAACCTTTGTTATTGTCTACGACATCTTCTAACATTAAAATAATGAAAGAAGATATTGTAGACAATACAAAAATGTATAAACAAAGTTTAACTGTATATAAACTGTTCAGACAATGTATAATAGATACATTGTTTGATGTAAGTGTTTACCACCATACAGCTCAACTATAGCAGAGTATAAATAAATAAACCATTCAGAAATACCCTTAAATAATTTAAAAACAACAATTAAAATACAATAAAGTCATGGTTCCTTTTTGCCTGGACAAAGTAGCCAGGTTATTAGCCTGGGACGAGTAGCTAAAGAAAAAGAAACCGTACAGAAGAATTGCCAGATTGTTCTTTTCTCTAGGGGACATATGGTAAAAATGGACATTAATACAGGATTTCATAATTTATACAGGACAAAAAACAAGGAAAGTGCGCTTTTATTTTTAAATTGAAACACTAATTTGTTCGCGTTACATGATGTAACTTATAATTAATGTGAATATTGTTAATAAGGTTGTATTAATCCCGGGAAAACTCGGCCGGGGAGGTGGAATGACGCTAGTAGGGACGCTTATTTTCTGCCTTCGTTCACTCATCACTGACGAACCTTACCGGCTCTCAATGTATATTCCAGTCTTATTCGCTACAAATGCCAGAAATACGGGACAGTTGTTGTTAGGTGGGAAAATTAAAATATGACTAGAAATAGGGACGAACCTTACTGGCTCTCAATGTATATTCCAGACGTATTCCCTACAAATGCCGGAAATACGGGACGGTTGTTGTTAGCTGGGAAACTGAAAATATGACTAGAAATAGGGACGAACCTTACTGGTTCCCAATGTATATTCCAGTCTTATTCACTACAAATGCCAGAAATACGGGACAGTTGTTGTTAGGTGGGAAACTGAAAATATGACTAGAAATAGAGACGAACCTTACTGACTGTCAATGTATATTCCAGTCTTATTCGCTACTTTTGCCAGAAATACGGAACAGTTGTTGTTACGTGGGAAACTGAAAATATGACTAGAAATAGGCAATTAAATGAAACTACGTGATGTAGTATTATTTCTACTATCTTTAATTTCTTTACCACGACCTAGGTTTCGTTGTATTACAACATCTTCAGGTGGGATATTAGCAAAGATTAACTCTTAGGAACAACCAACAGCATTTATATGTTTCAAACACAATAGCGGAAGACTACTTTGTGCGGATTTTTCCATTGTTTATGTTAGTGAGTTTATTGCAGGGGCGCAGACTAGGTTTTATTATATTACAGAGACTTATACAATATACCAGTATTCTAGTTGGGGTAATAAATTCAATTGTTGTTATTATGTGAAATTATACAATGCAAACTTTAGGGTGTATGTAATAAAATTAAATGGAAGTTATTGTCGGTAATATATTGCAAAGGCAAGAGTATTTGAAAGTAAGGCCAAGGTAATATACTAATTCTACATATCTTATTATCGGTAATATATTTATACAAAAGCAAGGGTATTTGAAAGTAAGGACAAGGTAATACACTAATTCTACATATCTCCGGTTTTGTGTATTCATATATTTATTTATTTATTTCTTTTAATTTTTTTTTTTTTTTTTTTTTTTTTTTTTTTTTTTTTTTTTTTATTATATATACGTATATTTATATGTGTATTAATGCTGAAACAATTTCCAGGGTACTGTAGAGTCAATGTTTTATATTTATATTATATCTAGAAGATATTAAGAATGGGTGATGATATTATATTTAGTTGTTCATTTAATATATTGACCTTGATATCTTTTTTATGTCTGTTTATTTCTAATGTTTCTAGGATATTAAGTTTATTGCCTTTTGTATTTATTTGTAATATATATGGGGCATTATCAGTATGGGGGTGATGGTTATTTTCAATGAGATGTTTAGCAAAGTGAGATGTGTCTGGTTTATTATTACGCCAGCTGGCGATGTGTTCTTTATATCTTGTATTAAAATCTCTTCCTGTTTGACCTATGTAGACACTATTACAATCGTTACATTTAAGTTTATAGATACCACTCTTTTTAAGTTTATCTATTTTTTCTTTATTATTAATAAGGGTTTTACCCAAGTTATTTAAGGTACTATACGTACATGTTATATTATTTATATTTTTATTATTAGTTAAGAGTTTTCCTAATTTGAGTGATACATTACCTATGTATGGGATAGATTTATAGTAAATATTATTCTTATTTGGTGCGACCGGGTATATTTCTTGTATTAGTATTTTTCTTAATTTATTATGGTACAGTTTTGTGACAATTGATGGGTCATAATTATTATTTGTTGCGATTAGTTTCATAGTTTTTATTTCTTTACGTAGGTTAGGTTTTTCAAGAGGGATGGTTAAAGCTCTGTGAATCATGGAATGAAATGCTGCTAACTTATGGGACCAAGGGTGTTGAGATTGACCATTAATTATGGAGTCTGTAAATGTGTCTTTTCTAAATATACTAAATTTATGTTCATTATTTTTGCGTTCTATTGTTATATCTAAAAAATTAAGTTTATTATCAGACTCTACTTCTAAAGTGAATTTGATATTATTGTGTAGGGAGTTAGCAAAGTTAACAAACTGGTCTAACTGTCGCTGTGTACCTTTCCAGCAGATAAGGATGTCGTCAACGTATCTATAATAGTATAATATATTGGTCGCTAATTTACTGTGTAAGAGGCTGGTTTCTAGATGATTCATAAATAACTCGGCTAGAAGGGGACTGAGGGGGGAGCCCATTGCAAGGCCATTAACTTGTTGAAAAAAATTGTTATCGAATAGAAAATAATTTTGGTCTGTGCATAGTTTAAAGAGATCTCTAATTTCCGATGCTTCAATGGGATTTAATTTTTTCCTTTCTAGGATATCTGAAATGATATTTAGGCAATCTTTTGGTGGTATATTAGAAAATAGGTTTACTACGTCGAGTGATACTAGTTTACAATTGGGTGTTAGATGTATATTTTTAATTTTATTACAGAGATCAACAGAGTTTTTAATGGTATGTTTAGGTGCAAATCCGGTTTTATTACGGAAGATCTTATTCAGGTGAAAAGCTAATTTTTTTGTGGGTGCGTTTGTGTATGAGACAACAGGTCGTATGGGTATATTTGGTTTATGAATTTAGATATAACAATAGAACGCAAAAATAATGAACATAAATTTAGTATATTTAGAAAAGACACATTTACAGACTCCATAATTAATGGTCAATCTCAACACCCTTGGTCCCATAAGTTAGCAGCATTTCATTCCATGATTCACAGAGCTTTAACCATCCCTCTTGAAAAACCTAACCTACGTAAAGAAATAAAAACTATGAAACTAATCGCAACAAATAATAATTATGACCCATCAATTGTCACAAAACTGTACCATAATAAATTAAGAAAAATACTAATACAAGAAATATACCCGGTCGCACCAAATAAGAATAATATTTACTATAAATCTATCCCATACATAGGTAATGTATCACTCAAATTAGGAAAACTCTTAACTAATAATAAAAATATAAATAATATAACATGTACGTATAGTACCTTAAATAACTTGGGTAAAACCCTTATTAATAATAAAGAAAAAATAGATAAACTTAAAAAGAGTGGTATCTATAAACTTAAATGTAACGATTGTAATAGTGTCTACATAGGTCAAACAGGAAGAGATTTTAATACAAGATATAAAGAACACATCGCCAGCTGGCGTAATAATAAACCAGACACATCTCACTTTGCTAAACATCTCATTGAAAATAACCATCACCCCCATACTGATAATGCCCCATATATATTACAAATAAATACAAAAGGCAATAAACTTAATATCCTAGAAACATTAGAAATAAACAGACATAAAAAAGATATCAAGGTCAATATATTAAATGAACAACTAAATATAATATCATCACCCATTCTTAATATCTTCTAGATATAATATAAATATAAAACATTGACTCTACAGTACCCTGGAAATTGTTTCAGCATTAATACACATATAAATATACGTATATATAATAAAAAAAAAAAAAAAAAAAAAAAAAAAAAAAAAAAAAAAAAAAAATTAAAAGAAATAAATAAATAAATATATGAATACACAAAACCGGAGATATGTAGAATTAGTGTATTACCTTGTCCTTACTTTCAAATACCCTTGCTTTTGTATAAATATATTACCGATAATAAGATATGTAGAATTAGTATATTACCTTGGCCTTACTTTCAAATACTCTTGCCTTTGCAATATATTACCGACAATAACTTCCATTTAATTTTATTACATACACCCTAAAGTTTGCATTGTATAATTTCACATAATAACAACAATTGAATTTATTACCCCAACTAGAATACTGGTATATTGTATAAGTCTCTGTAATATAATAAAACCTAGTCTGCGCCCCTGCAATAAACTCACTAACATAAACAATGGAAAAATCCGCACAAAGTAGTCTTCCGCTATTGTGTTTGAAACATATAAATGCTGTTGGTTGTTCCTAAGAGTTAATCTTTGCTAATATCCCACCTGAAGATGTTGTAATACAACGAAACCTAGGTCGTGGTAAAGAAATTAAAGATAGTAGAAATAATACTACATCACGTAGTTTCATTTAATTGCGAATAATGAATTTCTACAAAATTAACGCCAAATATATTCAATACTAGAAATAGGGTTGAACCGTACTGGCTCTCAATGTATATTCCAGTCTTATTCGCTACAAATACCAGAAATACGGGACAGTTGTTGTTAGGTGGGAAACTGAAAATATGACTAGAAATAGGGACGAACCTTACTGGTTCTCAATGTATATTCCAGTCTTATTTGTTACAAATGCCAGAAATACGGGACAGTTGTTGTTAGGCGGGAAACTGAAAATATGACTAGAAATAGGGAATTTTCCTTGAAGTATGGAATTTTCAGCATGACTAATGCACAGCAATGCTCCATTTATTTTATCGCAAGACGTAAACCTGTACTTTGCGATGTTGTATATAGTTTTATTTCTTTTATTCTATTGTGATTATAAAGCATTTTTATTATTAGGCTTATGGAGCACTAATCGGTGAAGTGCCGCACGGTTCGCTCGTACGAATGGATAAGGCTTCTCCAGGAAAAGGACTTATGGATTTGTTATTGAAATCGTGGAAAATTTTAATAAAATCGTTGGGTTTTATTGAAAAAACAATGTTTTATTATTATTCTTGTTTTTCTAATTTAACGAGCCTGACCCGCTCTACAAGGGTTGTGATATACACATATTTTATGTATACATATATTTTGATAAAAAATAAAAAAGGTACATATGTATGTATATATATATATATATATATATATATATATATGTGTGTCTATATATGTATATATATATATATATATATATATATATATATATATATATACATTCCCGTAAGTCATGGACCAACCGAAAAGGGGAAATAGGCCAAGCTATGACTGGATTACCTTGAATTTCGATGCAAACAATTTATAAATTTAGGGATTTTGATTGATTTGAATTTAGAGTTTTCGATGATTTTGTCGGCTTTTCTCGAAAAATTACAAAATTTAAAATATTTTTAGAATACACCTGAATGAATACATGCGTGTTGTATTCGTTGTACTCGTACGTTTGCTCCTGACGTGGCGCCATTTAAAAAAAATATGATAAAAAAGGACAACAGCTTTCGCTAAGTCTTTAAATATTTTTAAATATAATTAAAATTCTAAGCTTAAATTACTTTTATTGCCTTGATGTCGCACGTCCATTCGAACCAATTGCAGGCATTTTCAACATTTGTTATAACGAAAAAAAAACCTTTATTTTTTGAAGAAATTGTTAAAATTTTCTTAACCATATTATTTTTATTGTTTTTCAGGAGTATTTAATAATTTCCAAAAAAAATTTAAATAAAAATACATTTACATGAAAATTCAAACGTAGGGTAATGATCTCATAATGGGTGCCTTCTGTGGTTAAGTGTGAATTTATTTTTTTATACTTGAAAGCAATAAGATTTTTATTACTATGATATTGCATTATATGTGCCAATTTTTAAAATGGTTTGCCAGTTCTGAGTAGTACATTTTTTTTTGTCAAAGTTGGGTGACGAAAATTACGAAATCCCAAAAAGTACACTTTTGGATTTTTTTTAGAGAAACGTAGTTGTCGTAAAAGGTTTCGATGTATTCAAAAGGGTCATTACTCAGCAACTTACTCAGCCCTAAAAATTAACAATCAGACTTAATTTGGAATTGTGTCACCCAAAAGATCGACGCAGAGTAGTGATTTTCACAAATTTTAAAAAAGTGTCTATGTCTCGAAGACTAAGAAATGTTTATTAAGATCAAATTTTGTCAGTAACCCAATCATACCTTGGTCTATCGCCTTTTTTGGTAGGTCCATTACTTACGGGATTAGGTTGGATTTTTACACGATTGCAATATTTTCTTCCCTCTTCAAAGTCGCTCAAAAGTAAAAAGTGAGCAGTAGAAACTTGTGCCGGTTAAAAATATATCTACTTCCAAATCTGTTATTTTAGGTAAAAAATACAATACATATAAGTACCTATGCAAACTTTAGGATTTGAATTTACATTTACATTGAGTACAGTAATTATCGCGTCAATGTCTAATTTATTTTAGATACATTTTATTATTTATCGCTTAAAATAAATGAAGAAAATTACACCGTGTACTTGTACTACTAGCGCCATCTACTTTTAACGATATGTACTTTTTTAAATGTACTACTTTTGTAAAATTCTAAATTTCCAGTTTAGTAATAAAAACGGTAGTACATGTCCATTAACTGTTTAGATGTCAAGTTTGAAATTCTTATATCAAATGCAAGTGTCCAAACACATAAATGTGCAAAAAGTCACCATAAACTTTTTCAAAGTTAAAATACAAAATAAAACCGACCAAGTCCGTGTCAGAAACCGTATAAAGTAAGATTCCATAGTTATATGTATTCACATCATTATTATTAATGCCAAAGGAAGGTCCAACTGAAGTCAAATGGTACTTTTTATATTCAAGCAAGATTCGACGAGATTTGTTCTCGCACTTTTTTGACGGTCACGACGCATACCTGTGTTTCATTTCCCAACCGCAACATTAAATCGATAAATTTACTTTAAAACGCATAGAAAAGTTATCGATCCAAAACACCAAGGTTGCGCTATTTAACCTCACGCCATGCCGTCAAAACGAATTAATAAAAAACACACTAGTGCAGTTTAACCCAAGGCCACGCTGATTGAATCTTAACGGCGCATGAAACCTTTCGTAATTAAATTACCTGACACCAGCTTATCTTGAATCGCTTTTTAATTCAGTTTAAACCACCGGTTCGCGGTCGAGTTTTAGTTAGATTTTAATTCAATATTTAAGTTTGATATTTATATATCATTATCTAATAGTAATTTACATCTTAAATCTTGATAATGATGGTGAGATAAAAGCATAAAGGTAAGTTAAGAGATTCAGTATCCAGGATTGTTATAAAACAAAACCTGATTTCAGCCAATCTACACGTATTTGTATCACGTTTTATCTGTGTTTCAATTGCACGAACTGTGACGTAACAATAGCTGATGGTCAGTACTCGTATTACTATTTGGATTTGGCTATCTTTGTTAAATATATGAATAAACGTGTACACGAGCAGGAGAGGAGTACCTGGATGTATTAAGTGCATAATTGAATCAGGTGAATGGCCGTTCTGGTTGAACGAAAGTAGGGTATGACAGTGTTTTTTAAATTAATGAACTTGTCTAAGTAACAGCTCAATATATTCTCTATGGCAATTCGATACTTTTTTAAATATGTGGAAGATATATTTTCCTGAAGTACCTACACTGAAATTATGACAAAATTCTTTAGTGCATATTTGAAGTGTGTTATATTTTAATAAAAGCTAAGTAAACTGTGACCAAGTGCGAGTCAAACCACAGCACGAAGAGTTCTGTGCACCAACAATAGTTTTACTGCGGTCGGTACCGAAAAAATCCAATACCTCAAAAACCGGACAACATATTTTTTCAAATCAGTTTTCATTGAAATTTTATTTTAATAACCTCAATTTTTTCAGAATTTTACATACGTTAGTTGAAAACTTAGAGGAGACGGAGAGGGGATACACTATTAACGACTAGAAGTGCATACCTCCTCATCAACTACTGACTTAAATAAAAAAGTTATTTTGGAACCTCTATATCATTTTTAATATCTAATCCCACACGCCTATGTGCACTGGATTTTTTTTATCCCTCAGTTACATGTATGGGGTGCCACCCCTAATATTTATTTATTTCATTTCATTGTATAGCGGTAAATGGAAGACACATACCATCCAAATTTCATCTATGTAGTGCCAATATTCTTCGAGTAAAATGGCTGTGACATATGAAGAGACAGACCGACGGACAGGATGAAATTATAAGGTTTCCGTTTTTGCCATTTGGCTACAGAACCCCAAAAAGTAATATTATTCCACATAGGGTTTATGGCACACAAAATAATTTTTTTTGTTAATTATAATTGTATACTCTCTAACGTATTTCGATATACGTCAGCATTCTTGTGTTTAAGAAAATTAGGAGCTGGTGTCTCATTTAAAAAAAATGTGAGCTTGATTTTTGTGTCCCTCCGTCTTGTCCTTTTTTTCTATAACAGCAAATATGTTTATTGTGTTCTCCACCACCAACATGGTACTAAAAAAGTTATGAAATTACGACAAAATCCGTTGATTAAATACATTTCCGATTACACTGATTAATGTATTAGTCTTCATTAATGCATCTTCTTCCGCATCAACGATACAAATCTTTCATCTTAGGAATGCGATCACCAGTAAGGTATACGTTTTTTGTATGACTGCAAATTTAAATATATATATATATATATATATATATATATATATATTTATATATATATATATATAGATACTCTTGTTGATTACAGAAAATATGATGAAGGTATATTTGATATATTTGTCTAAAATGCTTGCAATAATTTACATGATAGATAAAAAATGTTGGTGACGGCACCAAAACTGAATTAGGATATTCTATTTTATTGAATAGATTTTATAGTTCAATTCAAATATTTATTATATTGTATACGACATTTAAAACAATAATAATAACACGACGAAAAACTAAAAATATGACAATCATTACGAGCAGGTATAATAGACAATTAATATATATGTTTATGAAAGGAAGTAATGAGTTATAAAGATATGTAAATAAAATTAGGCGGAAGTGATAAATAGCTATTAAACTCTATCTTTTTTAATTTTCCAGATGTTTGATTACCCACAATGTATTACTAACTTAATTGTTTTTGCTATATCAAGCATCACTGCTAATCCAGTTGACACTAAATATAACCTGTTTGTCATAAACCCTCAAGATCTTAATGATACACCGATCCATTTGAATACGTTTCGTGAGCAAATAAACATACAGGATGAATCAGAACTGACTGAAAGAAAACCAATATCGTATTTAAATTATGACGAGCGATACGATAATAGTGGTCTTAATTTACCAACCGAAAATAACAACCAAATAATAAAGACAGTTAAAATTCGACAGCTCTTCGGTAGTTTGGTTGATCCCTTTGAAACCACTTCAATATTACCCCGCGAAGATATTGTGTACAGGCGAAGATCGTTGGGAATACAGGTAAAGGCATGTAGTGATCTACATTGTGACTTGATGACATCTAAATTGAAACCGCCTAATGTAGGAAGCCAATACATTTACATCTCAGACCCTGTCGAAATGGGAGCACCGTCACATATTTTGACAGCCGATGAACTTAGAGATATAATGTCCAGGAATTTCCATTCAAAAAACGCGGGACATCCTATAAAGCAAGGTTTTGAGCACCCGGTAGCTTTAAGGCAATCGTCTTCATTGAAAAAGGACTTAAATTTTAATGCCAACCAGCGTAAACCTAAAAACAGCAGGAATAACAATCCACCAAAAAGTAATAATAAGATACGAAAGATTATTAACAAAAAGGTAAAAGTTTACTCCAAGGCAGAAGAAGTAAATGAAAAATCTAAACATTACCCAGAAAATTTGAATAAAGAGAAAGTTGTCAGTAAAAATAAAACTCAATCAAAATCCAAAAAAATTATTAAAAATGGCCAGTCAATAAAAAATATGACAGGTATACCAAAAACTATTGTTAAAAATACAAACAGACCAGCATTAAATCGAAAGAAATCAAATATTGTGAAAAAAGTAGATGCAATGGAGACTAGGGTCGATAATAATAAATTAAAAAATGTCTTAGAAAATCTCCTCATTGAAATTAAGCCAAAACAGGTACCACCTTCACAAAACATATTCCCGGCTATATCAAGACAAAAAGAAGTAAGTGTTACAAAATATGGCTCAAAAAATACTTCGGGATTAGATAATGTAACTGAAACTACTATTAAAGTCATAATGCCGGATTCGATTCCTTTAATAACGACCGAATCAACTACGCCAGTGACAGAAGCTGAAACAACTTTACAAGAAACTACAAACACTCGTTTAAATGTGAGTTATTCGGATTTTAGCTTCCTTTTTAGTTTAGTTTTTCAATATTACTAATAATTCAATGAGCGCAACGTAATTCAAGTGCCAAGAAAATGTTATTCGTGAATAGCCAATCTAGCAGAGTTTCAACAGTTTTCTCGAGACTGAAAATAACAAACATGTAGGACATTTTCTGTACAATACAATGAGTATAAAACGGTAATAATGGTTAACTCCTAATGCTGAACAGGTTTCTGGGTACATTTACGTACTGCGTATGATATAATCGCATTTCAAAAACATGAATTTGTCATAGTATTTCTTCTTTTAAATCAAAGAATATTGATTGAAAAAAAAACAACGTTCCATTTATAAAGTTCGTTTTGACGGCCGATTTACCATTGACAAACGGGGGTCAGATGTCAAATTTCAAATATTTTCCACACATTATTTTTATTTATTTCTTTTTAGGTTATCGTGTTTTTATTTAAATTTAATATTTGGCAATACGTGTTCTCATTTGGTTCCAATTTCATCATTATTTTATAATAAAAATTATAACAAGTAATTCCTTGCAAATACGGAATTTTCTAGGGGAAACATTGTGAAGCCGGTTTTTTGTTCAATAAACCGTGAGGAACCTTAGCAATTAATCAAAACCAGGTTTCTTGCAATTTGTTTTCAATTAACTAAATTAAAACCGTAAAAAATTTTTCATGAAGTGATTGTTTCACTCGTAGTTTAATTTTTTTATAAAATTTAGTCTCTTTCGATAGTTCTATGACATGGAATGATCACATATTTTTCTTACACAACGATATCACTAACTTGCTGTAGCCCTGTTGAAAGTAAATTTTGGAGATCCAATTATTAATATGGAAGACACTGGAATATAGGCGAGATAATAGCCTAACAACGAATGTTGTTATCTCATATCGATTTAACTTATATTTCTCTAAACACTTGTCATCCTAAAAATCCTATACTTAAAGATCTAACATTTAAACTATAACAGATATTGTGATTCTGTGATTGATTGGTTTAAAGTTTTTATTTCAGTTTTAGGCTGAAATTGGAAATTATTACCGATTCTCTTCCATCCAAAGTACTATACGGAATTTTATAATTTTGGCTTCTTTGCGTATATTAAATGTTCAGGGAGATTTTATACATCTTTTAACCTATAGGATGAATTACAAAAAACCTGAGGACCATAATTATGCTATTTCGATATTTGATCCCTCGAGTTTTTTCTATATTTCGTAGCCTTTTCTAATATTAATAAGAAATAAGAAAAAAAGACTACAGTTTTTCGAAAAAAACAATAATATTTGGATGCGTAAATTTTATTGGATTCACACAATATGGGTCCGCTTTTTGTAGGAATTTATATGTGCGTTCAGCAGTTGACGTTTTGAAGCCGACGATGGTGATGCATTTCATGCTGGGTATATAATGCACTTTTAAAATAGGACTCCAATAACTAATTTAAATGAAAAGAAATCATTATGCCTTATATATTTTTCCTTGACTTTTTTTAAATTTTATCAAGCACTAACCCAATGGCCAGTCGCCACGCCATATTTCAAGTAATTAAGTCAAAAACTTAGAGTAAACGTTAAAATGATTTGTAATGTAATGACAGACAGCAAGATTTTCCTTTTCCATTTTTGTTAGTAATTAAATTAGGTATCGTCACCGTGGTGTGTTGGATTGATCATAAGGCATATGGCCTTTGACTGTGCAGCGCACCGCGTAGACCCGGGTTCGATTCCCGGTCGCTCGTCGAGCGGGGCTAGATTGATTTTCTGGTTGGCTGTGAGAGATTGCTCTCATAGCAACAAATCCGCCATATGTAGCAATTAGATACATTAAAGTACATAAATAAACAAATAAAATAAAAGTTAATTAACTTTTTACTTACGAACAGAAATGGAAAACATTAATTAACTTTTTTTTATATTTTACCGAGATTTATTTTATTTTGTACTGAAATCAGATAAAAGGTGACATACATAGTCGCCTTAAGCGTGACTTACTAAAGTTTAAGCGTGACTTACTAAAGTTTTATTTGCTTTAAGTGACATCGAGATGGTCAATCTATGGTTGACATTATCATGATCGTTATTAGACTAACGCTTTTTTGAAGTAATAACTTCTTTTGGCTCACCTTGTTCAAAATGTTTTGTTAGAAAAAGATTTGCGATTTCACGTCACTCTAAGTGTGACGCCCTTCGAGTGGGCCGAGCGGTAGGCCGAGTATTATCGAACGCTTCAACTTCTGGTATACTCGGCGCTAGGTCCGGTGTGACTAAATGAGAGGAGCCGAGCTACTGAGTATGTTTTTATTTCATCATTTTGCCCAGTGTGTCACTGGCGCAGCGGTAAAGCACTAGATTACACACAGAACGAGACGGAAGCCCGAGTTTGAATTTCGTTGCTGATGTTTTTTTTCTTTTATTACATTTTTTCATTGAATTCAAATCGAAAACACTTTTTTATCATACATTTGTTAAAAATTCATCTAATTTTACGTCATTAGTTATATATGTTTTAAGTCCATACTTATCTAGATATGGTTTAATGGAAATAAAAATTGGATTGTCGGCGGTATTTGTTCGAATCCCACTGCTCGAGTTTCTTTTTATACGTTCCTTTTTTTAAATATTATTTGTTAATAGAATTCCAACAAAACTCTGTCTCTCCCGCGCGTGGGGTATATATATGTATTAGTATACTAAGTATATAAAGTCTACGTTTGTAATGAAGACGTACGTACAAATGTGAATACAAATGTATTTATTTGTTTAAATTTTACAAATTATATGAGCTTATTTGTATAAATTAACATGTCACGTTTATTTTAATTTTCGTGTTCAAAATTAACCATATCCACAGTACCAATATATTGGTTGCCAAAGTTTTTACTTCTGTTCTATTAACCACGATCATTCTTTTATTTCCCAAGTTATGAAAGTTGTGTTGAGGCAAAATAACGTCCCTTTGCAAGTTTTTCTCCAAGCCTTAATGTGATATATCTATTAAGGCTTTCACCCATATGTATTTTGCAATTTTTATCTGATGATCAGACAGACAATATTTCTAAAAACGCCTAATTTCTTCTCCGCAACTTATTTTTAGCCTACAGAAAACATTTTAAAAATATTTTCAATGCACAGACTTTTTTATAATTATGTATAATTGACCAATATATAATAACAACACAGTATTTAGTCGCCTAACTGTTAGTGAACCGGAATGTTTTTCCAGACTTTTAGGTCGATTTTTGTTTGACAAATAGCATTAGCAGGTCGGAGGGTATTGTAAGGGCGCATACGAGGTTTCCTCGTTTTTTCTAATCACGCTCAATACAATCGAATTAGTAGTGCAACAGCCGAAGCCGTGAAAAGAATTAAGATTTCATCAAGCCATCCCATGTATCTGAAAACTTTCGGATTGATATTAGAAATACAGTAAACCATCTATTTGAAGGAGAGACAGGGACATTATTAACTAGGGGAATTATTTGAGCTGGCGCAACATAAAGTTTCATGCTGGTATTCTTAACTTCTTGTGCTGTAATTTGGTGACAGAAGAATTACCAGCCTAAGCAACCATAGGTAAATTAGTGTTAGTGTTTACAACGGGGAGCAGTCTCGTCGGAATAAATAAAATATATAATTATTTTATGGGCATAACAAATTAAACAGGAAAACAAAAATTTGAAAACAAGTGAAAAAAAAACAAAAGTAGAAACGAAAAGATTATACGACCGCAGTGAAATTATAAATTAAATGTGTTGCATCTTAAGAGTAACTTTGAAGGAGTGTATTGACTGTTCTGAGATCTCGATTATTTCACAATTTTGTAGCTTAAATTGGGAACGAAGATAGAAGAAGGAACCGCGTTCCGTACTCAGGGATGTAACTACGTCCCTTGAACATGGAAGTAGGAATAAAATGCGTTTATATATTTCAAAATTGTTTTTATTTGATTGATTTGTTTGACCACTGTTTTCTTTTGTTATTTTCAGAGGCCGAGAGTGTTTTTACTTCAATAATTATTGAATCATGTGACACCGATGAATATTGTTTTTTTTTCTTAAAAGTAAACATTTCCATCGATAAATATACTTGAATTTGTATTAAATGCACAAAAAAAAAACAATGCTAATAACGATGGCGTATTAATTTTCTTACTTGTTTTATAGTTTCATATATATATATTTATATTAAAAATTTAAGAAGTTAGTGTCTTAAAAAGGAGGAAGATGACCATAACATTTTTTTTATGCGAAATTAATTTTCAGATAAAAAATAAAAATTTGTATTTCTATGATTTATCTATACAAAAATGTCTTCACTGAAAAATTTTACATTAGCTTGCAAATTTAAAACTCCAGATTGACTTGAAGGCTTGAAAAATTTTTAGATTTTCTAGATTTTAGGACAAAAAATGATTGAAGTTACCAGTTTAAGGGCTTTTTTCTGATATTAGAACTGAACCCGAAACAGTACACAATTTTTACACTATTTCATGAAAATTATATTGTGTGTATATATATATATATATATATATATATATATATATATATATATATATATACATATATATATATATATAGACTATACATGATCTGATTTTGGCAGAAAACATATTATCTATGTTCCTCCCAGTACTTCTGAAAGCAATAAGCCGAATAAACTACAGTATATCGAGCGTGTGATTATGCAAATACCAACTCTCGTACTCGCCTTCACCCAGGTAAAATTTTAAACATCTTTTAGTTTTCTTTAGGGAAATTTTCGAGACGTGTGTATTTTCAAGGATGTACTGATTAAATGAACCCTTCGTAAATAAAAGTTACATTTTACTGAAATCTGTAAGATAAAAATAGGTTATTTCTTACTGATAAATAAATAGATGCTACACACATTAATAGCCAGGTAGGTTTTCTACTAAAACTTTTTTTGTACCTTATTATAATAACATTAGAGTCATTAAAATAGCTCTGAAAATTAGTTTTTCTCAATTTTTTTACAATTAAATGAAACTACGTGATGTAGTATTATTTCTACTTTCTTTCTTTAAGTTCATTACTACGACCTAGGTTTCGTTGTATTACAACATCTTCAGGTGGGCTATTAGCAAAGATTGGAATAGCGCACCTGAAGGTGTTGTTATAGAAATAAACCTAGGTCGTGGTAAAGAATTTAAATAAAGTAAAAATAATACTACATCACGTAGTTTCATTTAATTGTGAACAATGAATTTTGTACAAAATTAACGCTAAACATATTCAATTTATTTAACTTTTGCCGTCATTTCTCAGCGATTTTTTATGCGACGTCACAAAATACAGATTTTTACATTATTGTAAATTACTACAACATTTAGAATACTTAAAATACTATAAATAATACGTCAGTAAAAGTTTCAACTCAATTGATCTAATGGTTTTTAAATGAAATATTATAAAAAAGAGAAACATACGAAAGAGGTCGACAAAAATCTATATAGTATTTGGTCTATACGATACAGTAACAAACAAAGGAAACTGAAAAAATAAACCTCTTAATAGTTTCATTTACATCGTCAATTACACAAACAAAAAAGGAATATAATTTTTATGAAAAATCAGGTAATTTTTCGTAGGAGCTTTTAAATCCACACTTGACATTGGCAAAGGTTCTCTCTGGAGAGAATGAACGCTATATAATCTAAGATAAAAGCTTTTAAATGCTAATTCTACAAAACTTTTTGAACCAGGGCGATGTAGCGAATCAATGAAGTGCAGGAGCGTCCCGTTAGGTATATCTTCGGTACACTGATGTAACATATTAATCCATAAAATATACAAGACTGACTGGTTGTCGAAAAATCAGGTAAAAATCTCAAAGCGAAAAAGACATTCATTTTGACAACCTAACGAGTGTCAATGTCAGTTAACAGTTTATTTTTAATTTGTTTAAGCAATGGCTACACATTTAAAAGGCGATTGATACTGAAAGTTTTTTGTAATGCTTTCTAAAAAAATTCATTAATATTGTTATTTATTTTTGGTAATTTTTGATATATTAAAAATATACTAGACGTACTTTTATAAAGTTAGTTTTTAAAGTAAAACTTCTTTACGCACGCTTGACTTGGGGAGTAAGCTGGTGAATGCGTGACGAGACGAGACTTTTCGTAACGCGAAAAGTGTGATCGGGCGAGGCGAACGAAAGTTGAGAGGGAGATATAAGTTAGTGAAGACAGAAAGAGAGAGAGAGTTACTTTTCGTGAATTAGTGTAGGGACAAGAGAGAGAGGTGCGAGCACACATTTTCTTTCTCTCATAGCCAGTTATGTTTCGTATATCTAAGACACAGTGCAAGCCTATTGTCTGTATCACACTGTAGGAGTAAGAGAGAGCAGTGCGCGCGCACATTTTCTTTCTCTCTTCCTCTCATAGCCAGTGCATGAAATATATATATATATATATATATATATATATATATATATATATATATATGCGAATTTGCTAGCGTTACACGAATGGTGATTTCTTGATTATTTTGTAATTGCATTTTGTAAATTTATTTTAAAGTTCATATTTTGTGAATTTGAAGTTTTACTTCAGTCGTGTGGCACACTTGTTTTTTTTCAAATTGTACCTATACCATTTTTTATCTTTTCCTGATTTTCGATATTGGAATTAATTTTTCTCTTGTAAAAAAACTGTTTTTTTTAAATATTATTTTATTTCTTTAACACCATTATTAAAATTACTTTCTTTTACATTTTTTTATTCAGGAGCTGTATGATTATTTTAATACTAGCTCTGCCCCGCGGTTTCACTCGATTATAATTGGGAATAAGAAGTTATTAGAATTTTTTTCTCTCATATGTTGCTCTTCATCAAAGTACATCCAATATCTATTAAGTATTTAGGTAAGTATTTCATGTGATTAACGAACAAATTAACATACAGACAGAAAGACAACAATTCTAAAAACATATTTTCTGGCTTCTATTATAATTATTTACGCTAAACTCATCGGCCTTTTTAAAATATTTTCCATGTAGAGAATTTACTCTGTTACAGTTTTATTATATGTATAAAATAGCATAGTTATATTTTTAGGGTCCCGTGAAATAAGGAAGCTTTCGAATTTCATCATGCAGTTCGTCCGTCCCTCTGTCTGTTTTTCACAGACAGATATTGAATTTATAAAGATGTGAGTAATATTTTCCAAAAATATTGAAAAATAGTGAATTTGTTAAATTTTCGATTAATATTTTTTTCCGTTTTGATTAATTTTAATAAATAATTTTAAAAGATGTGGACAACAACAGAATACCACTTTATATTTGTACCGTTACGAAATTTTCCGATTTTTTATTAAAATGATAATTTTAATTAAAATGTTTAATACGTAGATCGGAACTACTTAAGCTCATATAATTTTTTTTTCATTAACGCTAATATTAGTTTTATTTTCGATTTTTAAATAGATAAGATTAATCAGTCGTTTCCTTTTCATTATTAAATTATTGCACATATAATAACTGTCTTTTATATTATAACGACCTGATCAAGTCAACGCTTGTCCAAATATATTTTAACAAGCATGCGTAATGTTTATCAAAAGACTGTCGAAGATTCTGACCACATCTTAATAAAACGTGGACTAAGTAATAAATGCTTTTCTATGGTTTGTAATTTTTAATTCCATATTTCTTCTCCACGAGGCCAACTTCGGGATGTTAGAGGAAATGTAATTTTGACTTTATTTTTTAAAAATATTAATGGAGTTTATGTTGATAATCTATTAATACTGGAAGTTGGTAATGTGCTCCTTTAAAAGAAAATACAATTTTGCTTCGTATTTTGAAAAAGAATCGATGGAGTTTACGTTGATAATCCAACACTATTAAAAGTTGTAACGCTATTTTCCGAATTCGATGTCGGAGTAAGTGTATAGCCTTGTCGTGCACTACTCGTATATCTGTCACCTTCACGTGCGAATATCCGCCCACGATTTCCATTTCCGCGTGTGTTGACCTTCTTAACTGTTAGGCAGAAGACGGCCTCTTATTTTGACTCGTCAGAAAACGATAATGGTTTGTTAGAATTGTTCCTGTAGTAGCCATTAATCATGCCGTCTCGTGATTTTTTATTGTTCTTCCATTTTTTTATACACACAACGTAAGTAAGTTATTTGGTTTTTTGACTACAATTTGGCCTTTGTGGACTACTTCACTTAAGCAATAGTCGGTAATATTGAGATACGTATTCAATTATTACCTAATCATGGCACGATAGGTACTACGCGCTCAGTTTTTAGGGTCCGTACCTTAAAAGGAAAACTCATAAGATCACTCAAATGTTCGTCTGTTCGTCACAGCCGTTTTTTTTTCAGAAATAGCTTCGAAGAAACCTGAAATTTGGCGCGGTAATTAAGTACATTAACTCGCACATATTTCAGTGAGAATCGCCACACTTTTCACACGGTAATTAAAATTTATTGTTGTTTCGAACGGTACTTAAAATTATTTTGAGAAAATTTCAGGGATATACTAAAAAAGGTGTAAAAAATATGTTATCACCCCCCCCCCCTCCCAATTATTGCTGAAACCATGGAGTATTTCTTTTATATTCTGTGTCCGAAACTACCGAACCAAAAATTATGAAAAAGCGAAGCCTACGTAAAGTTATAGGGAAACAATAGAGATGATTCCAGATGTCCATAGTTTTTGAAGTATTTTCGATAATATATTTACCTGTACTGTACCAGAATTGTAGTATTATCTTCAGTAACCGATCTGTCGGTGACTTCCGAAGGTGCGAAATCATCATCACTAAAAACTTGGACATTAAAAGGCCACACTCCACAACTTTGAAATCCTTTTGACGCCTTCTCTACAGAAGGAGCTTTGCCATATACGGTAGCGAAGAATTCACCAAATTGGAATTGAGTAATTGCACGGTCTGAATCTTTGCCAGTTATCATAGGCAGCTGTATATGTTCTTTTTAATGGACCGGAGAAATCCTTATTCAGAAATTGCATTTTGTGACTAGTGTGTGGTGCCACGCGCAAAAAGGCAAGGCCTTCATTATAACAAGCTTCTATGGCTTGTAGATTTATGCGTGAAGAGTTATTGTCTACAATCGTATGGAATGGGCAATACATTCCTGAAAGATGTCAGTAAAACTAAAAGTATAGGAGGATACGTTCCACCTTTTGGAGCACCATTTAAAAGTTCAGTCTTCTTGTGTTGTCTTAGAAATATTGAAGTGGATGGAACGTATTTTCCTGCTACGCTCATACAACATACGCTAGTGATTGTTTGACTTCTCCCAGCTTCTATTATTTTTTCTACTTTTTTTTTCCTATTATTTTTCCCCTTAGCTGCACGAACCATGGAAATTTGTTTGGCACAGTTTGTAAGTCAGTTTAGTCCATGTTGTATACTTGGCTGCTAGTGAAGTGATGTTTTCCAAAAACGCTCGTAGATTTTGAAAACAAATACTTATACCAAATTAAGGTCAGCTGCTCGAATTAAAATAGTCTTTTTCAGGCTGACGAAGACTTAAACTGTGTCTTAACAATATTAATAAATATATATACCATAGGGGTTGTTTGCTTGTGATTTTTGATGATTAAATCTATGTGTAATGTTATTTTTTCAGCAAATTGAAAAACAAGTTGACTTAAGTCTTTTTTGGTTAACCCATATGATAGTTTTTCCAATTATTTGCAGTTAAGAAAAGATTTTTATAAATCCTTACAAAACATTTTCTTAAATCATCTTAGTGAAACGGGTGCAGGTTCAAGCTTAAACCGTTTACGTAGTGTAGCTTCGTTTATTTCTAGTGTTCGAGCCATACCTCCTTTTGTTTCATCTTTTTCAATTCTTTCCTTTATGTCCTTTAATATGTCTTTGGTAAAAAATTGTTTTAATACAATTTAAATATGCCTCCATTCAATAGACTATCGCTTTGCACTTAGATATAGCCGAGTACGCATGCAAGCTGTTTGGATGCGTACTCCTTATAAAGGAGTCTTTTGTTAAAACGAAGTTGTAAAAAATACCGAAGTTGTAAAAAATAACCAACAATTAATGTTGAAAGTATCAATTCATAGCACGTTTCTATACATTACCCTTATAAACTAGCGGTGAAAATTTCTGAAATTAATATCAAAAGTACCAAAAATTTAATTTTGAAATATTTCTGTAATTACTTACCGAAAGAAAACCGTGAACAACTATCTCACAGATAATAAAAATGGCCGGTGCTCGACAAAAAATGTTGTCATATTAAAAAAGTATATATTTCCAGGTAAAGGCAGCGTGTACCTACTATTTGTTTCTGCTAAATATTTGCTTGCTTTCCCCTAATGTGAGAAAAAACAAAGAAACAAGCCAAAATTCTAAAAAGTTTCAATACCTCGTTTCCTTCTTTAATCTCACAGGAAAACAAATGTAAAATGTTAATTTAAACCCATCTAATACTCTCTGTGTATTCAAACGGACATTCAAACGGACATTCAAACTGCGCATTCAAACGGACATTCAAACTGCGTATTCAAACGAATATTCAAACTGCGCATTTAAACGGACATTCAAACTGCGCATTCAAAGGGATATTAAAACTGCGCATCCAAACTGACATTCAAATTGCGCATTCAAACGGACATTCAAACTGCGCATTCAAACGGACGGGCAAACAGACTCAGTTAAAAATTTCAAAAATACTTGCGCTGTATTCTGTAGCATATCAATAAGCCTCTTCAATTGTTTTTTTCGATAAAATATTTAGCGTTTCGACTTTTCTGTCTTTACTCTTTAATAATTAGAATTCCTTAGTGAAACAAGGAGCTCACAAAAATTCCTAATGATCGTTCGTCCATATTTCACCATATTCTACCATTGCCATCCGTTCATCTGTCACAACCTTACAGTTTTTACGTTTTAGACCTATTTGCTTGAAAGCAGATGATTCAAATGGGCATCCTAATAGATCCAATAAACTAAATTAATATAACTGACTTTTAAACTCATGCGCTATAAATTATAAACCAATTTTATATGTAGGTACATACATTTATATTGATACGGTAGATACGTTCTTGAGACAATCGCGCTAAAGGAAAATCGCGTATAAGGGATGCATTCGTACAAAATGCGTCAATGATGCATGTGTAATGCTACCATTATATTATATATACCATTATATTATATGTTATCATTATATTATATAAACCTACATATAATATAATGGTAACCGAGTAAATTCTGTAAGTACCTACATGGAAAATATTTTTAAACGAGTGATTTATTTAGCATATAGAATGATAACAAAAGCCGGAAAAGCCTATTTTATAATTTTTGTCTGTCTGTCTGTATGTTATTTTGTGCGTCAATCACGCACAATCTACTGGACGGATTTTTATAAAATTTGGTATGGTAAAAGTATACATGAGAGAATCTAAGAACAACATGAGAGAAAAAATTGTTTTTCTTATTTCAAATTTCACGCGAGTGAAACCGTGGGCATAGCTAGTAAATAATACATTTACGCACAGAATAAAAGTAACACGCAGTACCTACGCAAATGAATAAAATATAAAAATAACAAAATGTTACAACATATGTTCATAGGTATCTACTTTCTTCAATATTATATATTCATTAATAAATAAACGATATTCATTAATAAATAAAGTCAAACTTCAATTTAATTTTTGTAGATTTTTAACATGTAGGTACCTATTCTTAAATATTTATTTATTATTTAAAAAATCAAATAACGTGAAAAAAATCAAAATTAGCAATTTTTAATTTATTTATCAGAATAATGGAAAAATATGTCTAAAGTCTGTTGACAGGGTTTCCATTTTAGTTGCTACCGTTGTTGTGTTGTTACTGTTTGGTAAATGATTGCGTAATAATGAAATCGTATTAAATCGTGTTAATCGTGTTTGATATTCCTATATTGGGATGTTAGATACTATCTATCGGCTGTGGAGAAAAAAAAGTCATTGTGATCAAATGTCATTAATTCTATTATGACTCTTATTTAAAAAACTCTTATAAATACCACTTAACTAATAATCACAGCATATAGTAACTGCAAATATGGCCGACGGGCTTTAATTCGAGCGTAACGACAGAATTTATCTACTCGTCTCGCCGCCCTTAATACGAATTAAGTTTTATCCCCATTCCGGATATCCGTTTTGGGCTGAAAGGGAGAAAATGATCAAAATGATTCATAATTCAAAAGAAATCTTTTAAATTTTATTGAATGATATGCGAATATATATATTTTGCATTACAAATACATTCACGAAAAAGTAGTTTCGATACGATTTGGAAAATTTTGGTTATCTACAATAGATGGCATATAAAAATTATTTGCAATGCAAGATGTGAAATTATTAAAGCATTAATGTGAAAGAAAAAAAAGGTTAACCACGAATCACACTCGTGCACATAACGCCGTTTGAAATCAAATAAGTTTGATTAAAAATTATATTATTGCACCTAGAAACAAAACTATGTTAAATGCATGGAGTGTGGTCCAAACAAGCATAGTTTATCTAAAAAATTACAAATTGGATATAAAATACCAAAAAAAAAAAGAATTGCCATAATTTAGTTTTTTATCTATGAATACAACGAAATTACTAAATAGTTATTTATATTTTTGTCCTGCATTTTTTTTTCGATCCTCTGAGTTTTGATTAGCCAGCACGGTTAATTGAAGTAAACAATAAGATGCATTTTCCGCAGTAAATGATAAAAGAAAAAAAAATATGATCGTTAATTTTAAATAAAAAATAGCTTTTTTCATTTTCTTAAAATATTGCCAAAATGACATACGCACTGGAACGCAAATGTTTTTTTTGTAACCATTTTCTATTTACACGCATTTCAAAAAATATTTTTCCAGTTTTAAACTAAAGGGAAAGGTGTACTCATTGTAATATAAACGCAACTGTGATCTAGAATTATTGGTCGCCAATTTTTAGTGTTTTTTTTCAAACTCTCATTAACCGTTTTTGAGGCTTTGTCTCAAAGTTTACGTGGCTATCTTAAATGGTTCAAAATATATAAGCTCATCACAGCAGACCGACATAACGAAGAAAGTATTTTTATTTTTATACCTAGAGAATTATAAAGACAGCTGAAGCACAATATGTATAATCGGAACATTTATTCATTCATAATAAAAAATGGCCAAAAAAATAAATAAAAAATAAAAAATTCTATTGAGTGAATGCCCCAGCACATACCTCTTTAATTAAAGATTAACATTTAAATGCACTGACCGTGTGTCTGATTACGTATCATTTTTTTAAACTTTTCTATAGACAATACTTTCGTAATATTATAAACATTAAAAAATATTTATATACAGGACAATGTATGTAACTATAATATTATTTATTTTTAAATTAATCTATTATATTTGCTTTTTTTCATTCATAAATGCACCCTTAAATGTTTAAAATTCTACATGATATATATCTAAGTGTGTATGTAACCCTAGTGTGAATCCAACTCGTATCTATCTCTTTTTTATATATTAAACGTCATTTGCGCGTATCACATGGCGTTACCTATAATTATCGAACTCCATGTATGTACTTTCTTCTTATTTACTCTTTTTTCTTTCTTTCCATATTATCCCTTATCGCGTGAAATTTAAATTTAGTAAGAGAGAAAGGTTTGAAAGAAAATTAAAAAATAATAATATGGAAATTAATTTTCGCCTATTCACGGACTCGGATGAGATGATTTTCCCCGACGGCTTTAAAAAAAAGTTTGAAAAGAGTCAAGCCGCCATCTTGAATTTTAAAAATTTGGGAATATATTCGTAGGTAACCAGCAGCCTCAACATACTTGGTTCTCAAAATTCGTTCAGGAAATTGTTTTCGGACGCTAATGGCTTAAGATGTTTATCGAAGTAAATTTTCGAACTTCTAAAAATGTTTAAGCAAGTATCTAAAAGTGAATTTAAATTTTCAGTTAATTACATATTTAGCAAAAGTGGCGCGTCTTCATTTTATAATAATTTTTTATAAATAAGTATTGCCGTTATAAAGTACCTATAATTTCCAAAAAAATGTTTTTAGATGTAATTCTATTTCTTTAAAATATTTTTTGCAAAATTATGGGATAACCGACAGCGATGAAGTGAATATGATATGTATACCTATAAAATAGTGACATAATGGTCTTAGGTATAACTAACCGATCACGATGACATGACATATAAAGCAAAAAATACTAGCTTTCTATTTATTTATTCAATTTAAAATTATTTTATTAAACAAGTGGAATTATGGAAAATAATGGAGTATTGCGCAAAATTTTAATGACGTTTCCAATTTAATATCGATCTGGAATCCGTAAGTATCTATACCTAAAGTTTAATTAAAATAAATTGAAAAATAATTAAAGGAATTTTTATCACATTTTCAAATATTTATAATATCACATTATTCTATTAATTTAACATTCATCCTTCTTTAATTTTTGTAGCATGTATATCATACTACAATATCCAAGAAACAATCAAATCTGTACCGCGCGATACGGTATTGTGACGTGTTAAACTCTAAAATTAATTTGTAATTTAACAGACATTTTGGTTACGAAAAAGTAGTTCTAAGGTTTTAATGTTATAGTTAACCATTTCGGTAAAACGTGATGATTCAAAAGGCTTTATCACGGTATGTCCAAAATTATGTGTCAAAATATTTAATGTAGTAATTTTTTATTGTATCTAAATATAGTGATATTTATTGATAATTACAATTGTAAGGTATTTATTTTAATATATATTTAGAAAATACATCTTTTACATCCCGAGCACCTTCCCCACATATTATCCTCTTCCCCCCATTCATTCTATCAAGCTTTGATATTAACAGTTTTTTTTCGAATTGTTTATTAAAATTTGGAATAGGTGGGGACTAATTTTAGAATATCGACAAGGCTCAAAATTAAATTTATTGCTATGTAGTTTTGTATTTAAAAAAAATCAGTTTATTTATTATTAAGTTTAGTTATTATAAGTTTGCTAAAATATTGGTACGTCGCTCATTAGCGGCTTGGAATTAGGTTTCACTCACAGTGGGACGTAGGACAAAATTAGGTAGTAACTAAAAAGAAGCTGGTGTCTCACCGGTAGCGTACGTAGGTATTGACCAATCTCCGTACAGTGTATCGAATGTAGTTAGTTCGTCGTTTCACTTTAACACTGCAGGTATCAATATTCCGTTAATGTCCGTATGTTCAATATGACGGACTGTCTTTCATCTGTACATCAACACGCCTAGATATTCCTTAAATGCGCAGATTGATGGAGATAAATAAACGGTAGGTAAATCGGAATGAAAACCAAACATAACTTTTTCCAGTGTCCGCTTCTAGAAATAATCAACGTAATTATAGACCGGAAATATTGTTACGTAATTATTTTACATCAACGTAAATAAATGGCAGGTAAATCGGAATAAAAACCAAAGATAATTGGAATGAAAACCGAATATAAATAAACGGTAGGTAAATAGGAATGACAACCAGACAACATTTTACAGTTTCCGTTTTTAGAAATAATCAACCTAATTATAGAACAGAGATATTGTTATGTGGTTATTTTACATCAACGTAAATAAAGATAGCATCTTCATATAGATGAAAAAGAATTGGCATTGCTTTGACACGACCTACAGCCACACTGACTAAATGTTAATCGCTTGAAATATTTCTTTGTATACAAAAATTGCTGTTATGACAGCTATTCTGGAGAGTGTGGTATTTTAAACATGTTTTTAACAATATATTTAGGAGAGGTATTAATTTTTTTATACGTATCAATCAAAAATTCAACCAGCGTCCACTAACTTAATTTTAATTGTGAAATCTACCAAGTTTCACACAAAATTCCGTTATTCTTTGTAATAAAACTATAATTTATTCTTAAGTAAAAACACATATTTCGATTGAAAATCATTCGATTCCTTGGCGGTCTTGCGGCGGTTTAAACGTTTAGCTATTCAATTTTGAAACATTAATTTTAATTAGGTCAAATTTAATTTCAAAAAATCATAATATAATACGTACTTAATATTAAATAGTTTTCTGTATATTTCCGGTTACGTTCCTTTTCTCTATCTATTTTGTTAATTTATTGGTGGTTTTATTAATTAATTTTTTTATGATTAAAAATAATTTTATTTAATGTGTAAATGTTTTACGCTGCAATGTTTTCAGATTATTTAATACAATAATTATAGTATTAAATGTGACGCAAGTGTAAGTTAATTATTTCTGTCAAATTTTGGCGTATTAATTGGAAAAAAAATTGTAAAATAGGAATTTTAAAATATATTAGTAGAAAAAATTTCGGTCTTGTCATTATCAAACCAATTATTTTATTTCTTTATTTATCTACTTTAATGTATCAAATCGATACATATGGCGGACTTATTCCTACGAGAGCGATCTCTTCCAGTCAACCATAACACCAGTCTAGCCCTGCTCGACGAGGGGCCGGGGATCGGACCCGGGTCCCCGTGGTGCGTCCGTCAAAGCCTGTATGCCTTGTGATCAACCCAACACACGCGACGACTATTTTACCTGTATATAATTGTTTTAAAATGACGACTTAGCGGGAGATATTCTTGAATTATATCTGATGAAATTTGGAAACGTGACCTAGCAATGTATTTTAGTAAGTTTCCGTATTTCTTAGATTTTAAAGGTTTTCTGAACGCAATGCATCTTAGAATTATCTGCTACGTACTCCTAATGTGTTTTAAAAATGAAGCTGTTATTTTTTTATATACACATTTTAGATGCCGATCTGAATTCTCGTGAAAATCTTGAGAATTTTCTCTAATCTCTAATTAAATTTTTATTTTTGAATTAAATATTATTATTGTTGGAAACGTAATTATAAAGTTAGTTATTATAGTATATTAAAGTTAAAGTTGAATTTAAAACTTTAATATACGTACTAAAGTACATAAGTGCATCAAACAGAAACTTAAATAACGATTAAACATACCTTTATAAAACAATCATAAACAAATTCCCTACAAATTTAAACAAAAAGGAAACAGTTAATTCAAATTAAACAACAATCAACTAACTTGTTTTAAACAATTCATCACTTCCAATTTAAGAAATGCAACAGTCAAATAAATATTTAATCCGAATCACAGTAACGACAGGCAGTTTAGTTTTAGTATTACAAAAAAAAGAATAACAGCAATGGACAATCGCGGCGTGAACTGTCAAAATTTCGCGCCCACCGATCACCTTTGGCGCCAATTTAGTCTATGATCTGCCTGTATGACACGTCAACGCGGGTAACAGCGCGGTACTGATTGAAAACCTCTTCAAGTGCTCACGTGGTAAAGTTACAACAAATATGGCATATATATGCTCGCCTAGAGGGGTACATGGGAGCGAAACGGGCTATAGGTGTATAGAGGCGGCGGGCGAGCGAGGCGGGGATAGAAACCTGGGTCGCGGTCTCGTTCTGGCGCTGGTTTAGCTCCGCCCCATTGCGGTCCCTCCACTATTTTAAAATATCAGTATTACAATCATATTTAACAGATAAAATGGGGGTCGATTCTGGTACGCACGTTTTTACACAGTTTCTTTTGGAAATAATTATTTTTATTATTAAAATCA
Organism: Druceiella hillmani; assembly: GCA_039881145.1. NCBI lineage: Eukaryota > Metazoa > Arthropoda > Insecta > Lepidoptera > Hepialidae > Druceiella > Druceiella hillmani. Next base: position 19,990,414 of record JAYKKI010000029.1, read on the forward strand.
TATTTCTTATTACCATTATATTAACTAGAAAAAAATATTGATCGTAAGTTGATTTTCAAACCGTTTTTTTTTATTATCGAGCAACAACACATGACAAAATAAATAAATTTTTAAAGAATTGAAGTGCGATAATGGAAATTATTATTTCTAAACCTGAGACTGCTTCAGTACATGACCTTAAAAACCGTCTCGAAATTGCAGAAGCTACCACTGAAGTTCCTTAATCCATTGTATTCATTGGACTGTATACCAGTTGACTGGAATTTACTTTGGCATTTGAAACATTTTTAGGAGAAAAAACTCATCTGTCGACGACTTAAATCAATCCCTAAAGAATAAAAGTTTAATATTCTGTCTGCCTTATTATTGTGCAGTAGCTCATAATATTTTAAAAATGCCTTAAATTAGCTCTCACTGTTTTAAAGTAGATCATAATGTTTTAAGGCTGCCATATTGTAGTGATGTGACTCACAATGTTGTAAATTTATAGTTGCATTACTCTTTCACCGTGGCAGAAGCAAGGCTAAAATAATAGAAACACACGTGGAAGAGCAACGCATAGAAATGTTTGCATAGAAAAATTCTAGAAGGAATATTTTTGGGAAATAATTATCAGTTCCTCGAAAAAATGATTTTTTCATTTATAACCTTTGAAAAATATCAATTGATTTATATAGATCTTTTATCACTGGTTAGCTGCCGAAAATCCAATAAAATGGAAAAAATGCTATAGATGACATACATACAATCATACCACAGTTCAAACTCTCAAATTATTCCACAACATGGATTCCATTCAGAAGTCAAGTAGGTACTAATATTAAAACACAAAAATGAATAGAAGTGAAAACTTCTAATTTAATAATAATTAAATATATATATATATATATATATATATATATATATATATATATATTTATATATATATATACATATATATATATATATACATATATATATATAAATATATATAATTACATTGGTGTTTTACATTACACTGATGAATCAGAAACAATGTGAGATTTTTATTTTAAAATACAATAACATACGCGTATTATGTTTAAAATACCTACTCAAATAAGTTATTAATAAAAAAGTATAGCATAGTATGCTTAAAAGAGTAGTTCACTTGATTTCTAAAAAAAGTTCACACGGTGCGCAAATAAAATAGTTGTCTAGTAACTTGACCAATGCCGAAAGTAGCCGAGTTTACCCGATTCAGCGTCACCGACTAGCGGCAGCGTGACGGCTCACCTTCTTTCACTGCTCAGAATAAGTGCGCAGGTCCGTCTAAAGAAGGTTTCACTTCATAAATAAGACGCATGAATAACTAATTTTGAAAGTGAAATACTGTGGTTTTAAAACAAAATATATTTGAATTTATTATTCAGTTGCGAACTATATTGTAAATTGGTTATAATATCACCAATAATTTATTGTAAATTGGTCATTACGATAATGGACGCTTTGTAAATCTGGTGTCAACCTTAAAACAAACCAAATTCCAAATTTAAAATCCTACCATTAACTCATAAGCATAAATTTTTTGAATAAAACGAAATAAGAAATATTAATTGATGACAAATTATTAGTATCTTGTATTTGGTTAGTCGATGCATAAGAGAAAGTTTCGATGAAACTGACAAATTTTATATGCTAATATATTTTATTTTTAGAAGGTTTTAAATTCGACTTTTCCGACAATACGAACGTAGAAGCATTTTTGGGAATAAGTGAAAATTTACCCAGTAATAACATTTGGTCTGTATAAAAATAATATAATAATTCAACCAATATAACAAGATAATATATATATATATATATATATATATATAAATATATATATAATAATTCAGCCAATATAACAAGATATTATAATGATAAAATATGGAAGGTCAGATATCAAAAAAATTCTTTTTCGGCGAACCCGTAGTTACAGTACATATAAACGAAGTGCACTCCTATGACATTTATTGTAACGAATTCTATAAAAAGTAGCAAACAAAGTTATTTCGTTAACCGTCCTTTTTCTAATAAAAAAAGAAAATGGGTAATTACGTTATTGATTTTTACTTGTTAAATGTACAAATAATTAACATTCTATAAATAAAATTAATAAAAGTACTAGATTAGTAGCACTAAATTAAAATAATAAATAAACACTGCCTAGTGTAGGGCTATTTTAAAATTTGCTACAAACATTTAGATAGTTGACTACTTCTGAATTTGCTCGTTTTGGTGAAATATCTTAAAGAAATAACTTTAATAAATGTAAACCAGTAGTGATAAAATCATAAAAAAAAAATATTCAAAAACAATGATTTATGAGCTTCCAAATTTAATTGTAGAGATAGGACAGGGACACCTTTCCCTCCTGCTGAATACAAAGGGCATTACCTGCCTATAGCGATAGCATTCCATATTGATGTCCTTATCGAACCGTTAAGTGTAAATGTATAGTTGGGTGGAGTTTTTCCTTTCTTTTCATTATTTAAGTTAATTTATTCCAATACGTAACATTTTGAACTGAACAATTATTTACAGATTAATAAGTTTATGAAAGATTTTTGGGTCTAATTATGACATTGTTATTACTCATAAAAATCCTATTTAATAACGTTAAATAATAACAATTGTATTACTGCACATTTGAAAGATTACATGTTGTAATTCAATTTTTTTTATTTTTAGTAATATATAATTGTTTAGTAATATCACCAATAAGTATTTTGGAAAAATCAATTACCACGAGCCGATATTTCCTTCTATCGGTCTATAAAATGTGATCAATCATGGTGATTCTTCATACCACCAAATAGCCATTTTATTACCTCTTATTTTCATTCTGAACGTAAAATAATTACTATTTTATGGTTACAATGAGTTCGGATAGAAAATGCTATGCTGATGAAAATTAGCTATGATGATGAAAATTTATATGGTAATGAAAATTTATGTGCGAAAAAATTAAAATATCTATTAAGGTTTCATTTTTTGAGAAATGACTATGTCTTTTTTATTAAACATAAGTTGTATTATAAAAAAATAACTTAAGTTGTATTATAAAATGACACGAAATTATGGAGTGTTCATTATGCAAATAACAAAAGGGTATTTGACATAAAACTGAACGTAGATATTATTTTTCCGTTTCATTTAAATATCTCATCTTCACTTGTTGAACATATTCATTTAAGTGGGTCGAAAAAGAGAAAATATGACGTAAGGTTTCCTCACGTTATAGTGTTTTCTCTTTTCACCCTTTTTATGGTTCATTCCTCTCATCATTCTAAACGTAAAATGTTAGTGATGAATATGATAAACCCAATCGTTTTCGAGAGAATCGCCTTTAAAATTCGACAAAATAAATTATTATTTTTATCACAAAATTTTTCAGTACATTTATTACATTAAATCCTACTACCAGAAAAAGAAAATAAAAATAAAAATTGTAAGAACACTCTTTTTCATAATTGAATATCACTAACAAGATTGATGATTCGTGAAATGATGAAATAACGTTTTCCCCGTAATTTTCATTATAGATGCGAAAGAAAAATAAATGAATTCATTAAAGAAGTCCTTTCAAAATATTTAAATTTTTCTTGCTTCTCCTAATTCAGAATAATGAATAATATCTGTTTATTTTCTTCGTTTATATTAATTGATGCAAGATGTTTCTAGAAAAAGAAATAGGAAAAAATATTCTAATTTATTAGTATGAAACTGATTATGAGAAGCTAGACAGGTTTACGGTTTATATTTTCCTTTATCGAAAGGTGAATAATTAAGAATAAAATGTAAATCGCGTCCAATTAATGCGAAACTATTATTAAAATAACATTAACATAATAGTTTTGCATAAAACGTTATGAATTAATTAATAACAATCTCAAACGAAAAATTAACATAAAACTTGTATATATTAATAATAATTAAAAGGGCATTACAGAATCACGCCTTTTTCACTCAACCCAACCACAAACTATTTAAAAATATAAATACAAAAATATTTACAGCATTAAAGCGGACTCGCTTAATATATGTTTGTCCCTTTCGCTCTCTATACAATATTATCGTCCACATGGCATTATCTCTCTCTCGTTTCAGCTTGTATGGAATTATTCAAAGTTTGTGGGTATGAAGATTATCTGCGGCCAATGGTATTTAAGCATCATATTTTTCAACCAATCGGAGTTTGAGTGTCATAACTTTGAACCAATCAGTGATGCGTGTAGGGGTATTTATAGGTAAAATGGGCTGTTACAATATATTTTTTGTTCTACCCCACGTCGCACGGTGTCGTCTGTCTTGTCTCTTTAATCTGTCTGTGGAGGTCGTGAAAGTCGCTTGTCCCGGCTTTACCAAATGATAAATGTTAATATAGATAACAATTTTGGTGGGCCATTAGAGTTTTTTATTTCATTTTTTTAAAATTATATTAATAAGGAATAAAAATATATTTTTTAAAACCGTACAACAAAGAAAGCAGCTCTACATAATGAATATTCATGAAATTGAGTTTTTAGGACGGAGATAATTCATAAGGGTGAAAATAAATGTATTGATTATATTAGGGGAAGTTAAGAATGATGTCTCGTGGAATGTACCTATGGGCAGAGTTTGTGGTGGCTGCTGTCTAGCTGCATAATAGATAGGTATTTATTTGTACCCGTGTTTGAGTTTGGATTTCCTATACCTATATCGGAAAAATTTTGTGAGTTGACTTTATGAAAAGTAAATTTTTCTTTTTTAAATTATGAAATTTGAAACGTTTTTCAAGTACTTCGTTTCAAATGTTTTCCATTTTATGGTTCCGTACTCAACATTTTCGTTATGTCTGTCTTTACGAGACAGCCAATTTACTCGCAGACTATTCGTGCTGTAAGACTGTTAGTGTTATGAGCTGAACTTCGGTATTGTTACACATATGTACCTATAACGCCTATAAAATTAGGAAATAAAATCTTTTAAAAATTTTTTTTCGGGTAAGTACCTACCTCTGCGACCATTAAGTGGGCTGAATTTTTTAACTTTTATTCGTTTACCCCTATTACAGGGGTTTCTTGAATAGATCTTTGAACAATATTGGGGTTTGTTACGAACACTTTTTCGATACAGGGGTTAGATTGCGAAATATTAAATTTTTTCGAAATATTTTTTTTTGAGTTACGTGTCGTCGCCCTCTACCGGATAAACCTCTGTGTTTGATACCTGAAAAGTGTTTACCAATATGGAATATATCACTAAATTAATAGGAAAATTATCACAGCTAAGTAGACTCTGCCAATTAGGACTGTAAAATGTTCCTAGAACTCCATATAAGTAACTTAAACCAAGTGAAATGTATTTTATATTATATATACATAGTAGGAAATATATTTATATATTTGCATGTTTACATGGTGATTAATAATATTAAAGTAAATAGTTTAATCGAAACATTATTTACCTACGTCTAATTAATTTTATATGCTTAAGTGTGTATTAAACTTAAGGAGTTTATTTATTGAATATATTTGGGGTTAATTTTGTAGACATTCATTATTCAAAATTAAATAAAACTACGTGATGTAGTATTATTTCTACTTTCTTTAAGTTCTTTACCACGACCTAGGTTTCGTTGTATTACAACATCGTCAGGTGGGTTGTTAGCCTGAAGATGTTTTAATACAACGAAACCTAGGTCGTGGTAAAGAACTTAAAGAAAGTAGAAATAATAATACATCACATAGTTTCATTTAATTGTGAAGTTTATTTATGTTTAAAATAATCGAAATAAGTTTAAAAACTCCATAAAAATGAATTCAATTGAAAAGTTAACTGTTTTAATAAGTAATTCGTTGCAGAAACATATCTAATTTGTAGGTACCTATAGGAAAAATTGAGTACCTACCTAAATTCTAAATCACATTTATATTTATCAAAATTTATGCTTATTATAAATGTTCTTTCAATTTGAGGCAATAAATTAAGTCCCTTTTTGGTAAAGGTTCGTGTATACATTTTTGGCATTATTTAATATTTAGTGATAAATACATTATGGTAAATATAGGTATCTACCGACTAGTACTGCAACACAGGGCACTTCGCTTGCGATTTGTGATAATAGAAATTTAGATGTAAGTAAATAGTACACTACATTTATTACTTTCTATCGGTTAATTTATATAGCATTGAATAATGAAAAAAATTAAGATGTAAACACAGTATATTTACATGACCTGGATTGCTTCAGAGTGTGATTCCATATCTTTATCAATACAATCGTTTTTGTTATGAATCTTGTTTTTTTTTTGTTAATTATCTATTCTTTAATAGCGTTTATTGGATATAAAATTTAAAATGAAAAAAAAATTATTTTAAAATTTTCAAAATGGTAGTTTAAAATGAAGGATTTCTATTAAATTCTAACTTGAATCGAAAAATGACATAAAAACGTACCAACTAATTTCGCCGAACTGCATGACTTGATGCAGACGGAAGTCATCGTTTTATAAATAAACACCACACACACACACATACACATAAAACTGATTTGACCTACATTACATAAATGTAAGACTTTAGCATCGGTCAGTTTAATAATGTATCTACGATCAGCATTTGGAGTCGGTGCAAAATGAAGGCTCTACTAATTGGGTATTATAGAGAGGTAAAGATCCCAAAGGTAGACGTTGGGATTAATTTTAGGAACAGGACTGTATTACACAGCAACCGGTAGTGATGTTCATTGTCCAGAAGGATTGTCGCTTAATCGATAATATAATTATTTTACATAATGGTAGTCTTCTAGGTAATTGTGATCGAATTGCATGAATCTATATTTTCAAGTAATAATCAATCATTGCAAAATAGCTTTATGGTTGCAACCCGCTGTCGCAGGAGTTCCCAACCAAGGGGGCGCGCCTCTCAAGGGGGCATTGAGAGTTGAGAGATGTCAAGGGGAGTGGAAAGCGTTTGCATTTCAGAAAGAAAAAACAAAAAAATATACAAACAACATTAACAAATAACATTACAATGTAATGTTTAATTTACATGCATAAAATTAATGAAATTAAATATCATATTCACTATTATTACCACAAACTTGCGAAAAATTTGACGTTTTGGTGTACATTTTTTGTTGAGAAATCAGTTTGAGTGTGTAAAATTATTGTGTCTCACTTTTAAAAGGTAAGTTTGTGTATTTACAAACTTCAGTTACCATTTTTATTTAATTTACTAAATCAAAGGGGGGGCATGAAAAAGTAAAGGGGGGGGGGTAGCATGAAAATATAATTTATAGTCCGGGGAGCCTTAACAAAAAAAGGTTGGGAAACCATGCGCTATCGGATTTTATCGATAGTTGACAATGGTGTGGTTGTGTTACTTGTTCGATTATTTGTTTGTTACCTAATAACATTTCAACCAAACAGCGAATTGTTATCAAATAATAGTAATCGTATCGTTCGTGAGGCGCAATGACCTATAGGGCAATTGCGGGGGGGGGGGTGGCAATAAATATTCTTCATGGTATAATTATCAGGTAAATTGAAAACTCTAATTTCACATTTTATTTTGTGAAAGATTAAAAAAATTTATGACTTAATAGGTAGTAGGTTTATATCGTAATAGGTTTTAATCCAAGTTTTGCAAATAAATAACTTATATCCTAGATTGATATAGACTGTCAAATTAAATATAGAAATGACAAAAAAATTGAGCACACATAAAACAAACTGCGCGCTGGAAAAACTACCTTAATAAATAAAATATATGACTTAATAGATACTTCAAAAAAAATTATGATTTAATAGATTTTAATCAAAGTTTTCAAATAAATAACTTATATCCTAGATTGACATATCGACTGTCAAATGAAATGTAGAAATGATAACAAAAGTTGTGCATGCGTAAAACAAACAGCGCTGGCAAAATTACCTACAGGATAAGTTTGCAACAATAACATGCGACACATAATAAGCATTTTATAGATAATTAAATTGCATTATTGCTGAACATCGTATTCATGGATGTTTATTGTGAAAATTTATGTATAAATTTAATTTAAAAAAATTGAAAATTTATGTATAAAATTTATGTAAATTTTGTCGTAATTAATAATATTTAGCAACAAAGGTTCCTTAAACACTTTGAAGGTTCTTACCGCGTAAAAGTTTAGTAGTTATAAAAATAATTGGTTATCCTTGCATATAGATATTTACGCGGTCTACGTATTTCGACATGGCGGGAAATTCTGCCGGATGTAGCGATTGCGTATGTGCATCCGGTAAAGAGAGGGAGAGGAGGATCTGCTTTTTATTATTAGGAGAAGTGTGAAATAGTTCTTACATTTTTCTAATGCCAAGCGTGGGAAATCGCGGGAATAGTTTGGGTAATTAGCAATACTTTTGTATAAACATTGATATCGTTACAGGCCACTATATGTTACGTTATGCAATCGAGTTATCAATTTAACTTTATATTGCAATTTCTCATAATATTGATTTTTGTGATGCAAATGAAGGGTGAGTTTGTTTTGATTACTGCTGACTGAATGACTAAATTTTTTCATTACTGAATTTTGAAAATTACTGATTTTTTTGGTTTCTGAATTTTAAAAAAACTATAAATGGTGCAAAATTTTTAATTATGGATTTATTAAATCAAAATTATACAGAAATTACAACTTCTTCCAAGAATTCGCAGGGATCTTCATTATCAGGTTCACACACATTTGTGTTTTCCAAAACATTTTTGTAAAAGAGAAGTTAATCACATCTTAATTTTGATTTCCAATTATCACCGAAATGTTTTGACAATAGTTCGTTGACATCAGCAAGTTTCAAAGCAGATACCCTATTTTGAAATTGTGGTATGTCTCCGATACCAAACTCGTAGGTTGAGGATACACTTCGTTTAATTACATTTTTAGCAACCCCTAAGTCAGTTCTTCTGCTCTGAGAAGAAATCGCCCCGACTTGTTCTTGACTCTAGTTACATAATACCTCTTGATATTGGTCTGAGGGTTTTGATAGTTTCACTTGCGTAGGTCTTTCAATCTTTCACTATCCTACCCCAATTTGCGAACAATGCCGTAATAATTATAAATGGCTCTGTATTCGGATGGATCTATAATCACTTCCTAACTTTTAACTTGTTTTTCGATATGTCCGAAAATACGATCAGCTGGTATAAAAGAATATGAGTTCAACGGTTTTAACATTCCTTGGCACACAGTTTGTTAACCAGCAAGCAACTATAGCAATCATTGTACTGTTTTTATTTTGAGAACCGCACCTGTCTGCCAACATTCACACCTTCTTTTTGTCAGTGAAATCAGTCTGTAAAAGTAAACCGAAAGCAGCTGATGCAATCTCATTAGAAGACTCAGCACGGACATTTTCAGTCCACGTACACATGCGGACATTTTCCTACGGAAATTTGTTTGGACTTGTTCCAATCGCAATGGTAAAGTTATAGATATACAACTGTCTGGTGTAATACGCAGCTTGGTCAGCAACTGTTGGTAAAATTGTTTTTTTGGCAGTCGAATGATATTGAAAACGTGTATGCATCATATTCCCGGAAAAACGTAGAAAAACATTTTGATTTCAATTTGTGGATCCGTAATTAGGTCATCAATGTGACTTTTTCTTCATCTTGTAATTTTTTTATTTTATCTGAGAGCTCCGTACGTTTCGAATACACTCTCGGTCTCTTGAAACCAGTGTTATAATTTGTGTTAAAAATCTTTCTAAAAACAATGGCGTACTTTGAGTCTTTCATCTTCTTGTTTATTTCGGTATATTTTGCGAGTATTTAAATCAGATGAGACATATTTTCTTACTGTTGCTGCAGACCCACAATGGTGCGACTCGATACATCTTAAGGACACAATGAACCGTTATGCTTTTTCCGGAATTTCTATTTGAAACTCTATCAACGCTTCGATTTTCTCTGTGGTATATTGCCGTTTAGTAAGTATTTTTTGGATATATTACGAAATTATATATAAATATATATATATATATATATATATTACGAAATTTTTTGGATATATTATATATACCAACGCGAAGGATTTTCGAAAAGGCTCGTTAACAAACTCTTATTAATTTATATGGTTTGATGTATGTATGAACATAAAACTTTGTGTATGTGGTCGATTCTGCTCGATTTCCCACTTTACTTCTTCGACTTTTCGGTGAATGGACTTTCATGAATTTTAATATAAAATTGTCTTCCAACGTTTTATTTGGTTTTGAATAAAATGCCTTTTGACATTTTCTGATATCTTTTGGATTTAAAGATTGCATTTAAAATTCTCGCCTTTCTTATGTGTCCAGTTTGTAATGTCAATTATATTTGGAGGCCTTGTTGAGGAGTACCTGAATTGTTGCATGATATAAATAAATCTTGTAAAGTTTAAATTATTTTAAGTAAACACTGGGGCAAATATCGAATCCAGTAAAATTACGTACTAGGGATCGAAACTATGATTGAAAAAGCAAGAAATCCCCAACCTGAAATTAAAAATCGCATAATGGCAAATATATTTCCAAGTTAGAAAAATTAATAGCATTGTATTCAAAACTTTTGTTTAACAGAATTTAAGAATATTTACGGTTCGAATCTGTCCTGCGTTCTGACTATTGCATATAATCATCCAATTTCTAATGTATATAACTTACCTTTTAACCTTATTTATATCGCGTTTTCATTGATCTTCATTGCGAATCCTCTTTATTATCTTATTTCCTGGTATTGGAGTAATATTGATTTCCATTTTTGATAGTTTTCTATTTTAAAATTTCGAAAAAATACCATTACACGACGCAACAAGTGGACGTATGATTTTTACAGAGGTAGTTTTGCGCGTAACCTCTGAATTAAAATGTAATTTTGTATATGATGGAGACTTATGTATTAAAATCGTAGAGGAATGGCGGTAGATTGAAAAAATGCGATGATTTAAAAAAAATGTGATGCGTTAGAAAAGGGATAGAAGCGCTTTTGCATCTGTACTCCTCAATTATCATATACATTGACCGACAGATGGCATAAGAGTAGCATTACATGTCGGTGAAACATTTCATCTATAATTCCTTTAAAAATGAAATGGTGTAATGAATGCGCAATTATAATATTTTAATAAATTAGGTATATATATAATATATATATATATATATATATATATATATATATATATATATATATATATACATATATATATGTATGTATATATGTAGATTACTTAGACCTTTTTTATCGAAGGATACTGACATGACAGTTATCTTATATTACTTTATTATCTTATATACATCCTGCAACAAAAAAAATGTAACCTGTCATGACAGCCTGGTACATGTGAAATATTTAAATTTTTTTATACTTTTATATTGAAATATTTTTAGAACGTCATACATTCAATACCGGAGTTTATAAACAGTCATATAAACGAATAAACTTGTAAGCGTTAATAAATAAGGAACAATGCTGATACACTAATACACACGTAAAGTAGCGTGTGTGTAGTGTAGTAGAGAGGGAAGCATTAAGTCGGAAAGAGTCAACAAGACGCGAAAAGCCGGCAAGACGCTGGCGGAATTAAGTTTTAAGTCGGAAAGAACAGACAAGACGCGAAGCTGGCCGAATAGCACGTTGCGACATACCATAAGAGCGTTTCAATTCCCATCCAAACGTGCCAAAATCTTAATTTTGAATCGACTTTTCTCTTTGAACATTCGAAATTTAGTTTCACTAACTATTATCGTAACTTTGTAGCTAAATTAGTGTATGAGTATTTCTTAGACCAATGAGCTTCAGCGTTTCTCGTTGTATTTTATCTCGCTATATTCATCGCTCTATTTAACGAAATTAGAACACCGTGCTGTGATCTTTTCGCCAAAAACAGAGAAATGCCTAAGAGTATAATTGAAGAAATGTCTGCAGTTTACAGGCACTCGGGGACATCATCTTCTAACATCAAACGGTGGTCACCATTGTTCCAGCTTTTAAGTTTTGAAATGATATTCAAAATAGAGCATTTGTTACTTATGTCTGTTTTAGCTTTATTTGAAATAAAGTTTTATTTACATACTTTAATTTAACAAGTTCGTATTTTTCTAGTTACCTATTAGTATATGATGTCTGTTTATCGTATAAATTAAAACTCGAATGGACGAAGATCTGATTTATGGAAATTACATACATACAATTTCTGGAGGGTGTCAAAACGGGAACGGCCTACCCAAAATTGAAAAAAAAAGATTTAAAAATACTAATTTAAAAATATAAACTACCATAAGTGAGTGCCATAACTAGCAGAAAAATGTTATGTCACTTCACATTTTTAAAATGGTATTTTACTATATTTTTTGGTACGTATATTTCTTGGGGGGCTAGGGTCATGTGCGTATTTGATTATTGTCATATTTAACACAATTGTGTTGCCATTGTAACAGAATCGTATTGCTAATATTTTACCTGGCTAATTTATTGCCTCGATTTAAATAGTTCTGCCCTATATTCATTTAATATATTTCAATGTTTTTTTATCATCCCTAGCAAATAGTCGGTCTACCTCTTTTATCGATATAAACCATCTTTTATCGATTTGTGACATACTTATTTATTAATAATTTTTATCGACATAATTTTTTTTTCGTTATTATGAATAAACTCTTATACCTACGTAGTCGGTAGCTGTCTATTGGTCTGTGTATGGAAATCGATCTTCTAGATGATGCCATAAAGAATAGATATACATTTTTCAGCTTATGTCAGTTAGGTAGCAACATATTGCTAGTATATACTTCGCTTACACCTGGTAAACTATTTAAAAACTATGAGCTCTGCATTATACATAGAAACTTTTCTCCATACCAATGTTTGTTTCGTATAAGGTCTGTAATTATTAGATTAATCCTTATCGTATAGGTATACATTCTAATATAGACAATCAATTGTTGACGTTTTAATTTTTTATTATTTAAAAACATAATTTTTATCCGGAAATTATACGCGATTTTATCAGTGCATGGTCTATGAGGCATAAAAGCATATTTATAAGCAATTGTTTAAAAGAAATTGTTTACCTATTTACTTCTTTTATGAATAATCATCAATCAGAGTTGCAACGAATTTATGAAGTAACAGGTTAGGTAAACAGCAAAAAGTAATACTAACCAAATATGGTAAGTAAACTTTTCAAAAAAAAAAAACACAAAATAACATAATTTAATATATAGCAAGGGACTTTGAATCAGGCTTTAGGGATAGGAAAAGAAGGGAGAAGAATATGAAAGGAAATTGAGGATGCAAAATAAAGGTAAGGCCGGTATGATTATTTAGATGATTTTTGAATATCTGAATAAACAGTGAACGTCTGGTGTCTGTATCGAGTTTCTTCCATAACTTGGCAGCGTGGACAGTAATTTAACGCTCGTAGAAAGAGCTAGTATATTTGTCGATAAGGAGAGTGAAAAGTTTCTTAGAACATTGATTGGGGCAAGGAACAAAAAAGGCTGTGAATCTTATAAAAAGGTGAGAGAAGGAAGGAAGATTTTTTAATGTTTTGTGATGACTTGAGTGGCGTCTTAGACTCAGAGATGTTATCAGATTTTCAGAGCCTAAAAATATAAGGAATACATAAATGTTCAAGGTATTGAAGTTCTGAATATATTTTGCGTTAATTTTGTAGAAATTCATTATTCACAATTAAATGAAACTGCATGATGTAGTATTATTTCTACTTTATTTAAATTCTTTGCCACGATCTACGTTACATTGTATTAAAACATCTTCAGGTGGACAATTTTCCACCTGAAGATGTTGTAATTTAACGAAGCGTAGGTCGTGGTAAAGAATTTAAATAAAGTAGAAATAATACTACATCACGTAGTTTTATTTAATTGTGTTGAAGTTCGTTAAGAAATTGTTTTGAAAGATCAGGATAGTTCACGTCTCCGTATTCTAGCAGAGGCAATAGCAATGTTTGACACATTGACACAGGCGAATTTTAGTTTCAAGAAGAATAAGATGTTGAGAACCTTCAGCAGAGTGTATTTATTCTGATGAAGACTCAAAGGCCGATATCATTACTCTAGTGTCGCTAATTAAGAAACTGATCCATCCCTAGACCTTCGCATTTAGGGATCGATCAATTTCTTATTTTACCTAACCTTAAAAATAAATTGATTATTTTAAGGTTTGAAATTCACACCCTTTTTCAACTATTTCTAACTTATTATTTAAAATTGGCTCAATTTTATAGTCCATCCTTATTAAATTGATCCCTCAATATTAATTAACATTGGTCCTCAATAGTAATTAATTTGATAAAAATTAATTTACACACAAATTATTACGAAGAAGATCATTTATGTGGAAAAAAACTCAGTCACGATTATACGAGCTTTAAAATTAAGCAGCCAAAATATCTTATCATGAACGCAGCCATTCACGTCAAAAAAATGTCCTTGAAAAATCTTATGTAGGTGCGTAACCTACCCTATTAACTTACGCTCTTGAAAAATATTATCTATGGTACATTAACCAATTACCGAACCCATAGTTATCTTTTACGCGCCTTTTTAAGCTCTTTCATAGACAATTGACTTCACCGCCATATTTTCCAATAACCCACATACAAACAACTCGTGCTGTATACTATGGAGGGTTAATGATTCGTGTTTATCTCGCAAGATATACATTTTTTTTAAATACTCGGTCATATTTTTCGAGTGACCTAACACAAAACGACGCGGGTTTGAAGTTATATCAAGAGGCAGATACGAAAAATGGTGAAATTTTGCTATCGTTTTAAATTGCTGTACTGCGGGATGACACGAATTTATGAGTAAGTTCATTTTTTTATATTAAGTTACTGTGTTGAAGGTTTATGCGTAACACAGGTTACCGACAATAATCAATCCTACGATTGTCGGAGAAAATAGGATATATGACATTTAATGTGTCCCATAAAGATTTTGCTGACTCGAACGTTACGAGTTAAAATGCATTTATAGCGAAAGGGATATGACATATGACTGAACAGGCACTTACGGAGATGACAGACATTTGTCGGTGTCGCCTCTTGACTTGTGCCTTAGCCAAAATCGATGGAAAGTCGGCTGCAAAAGTCAGGAATTTTCGGCCGCCGACTAATCTACAAAAGTCGTTCGTCTGCGTTGTGCGTTAAACTAAAAGAGATAGGAGTCTGTGACCTACGAACTCACCGACATGACGAAACTGAAAAGGATCTGTTTTTGCGATTCGGGTACGGAACCCTAGAAAGGAGCATTATCGTGGTTGACAAATTTAGGTATTATCTTTTCATACACCTTAAATGAAAACGATGTTTATTCATTTATCGAAATATTATGGATATTACAACACGTACCTCACGTAATAAATAAACAATGCTAAAGGTATTAATGTCTAAAGAATACATAATATTATAAAATAAACACTTTTTGTGAAAGTGCTTATTATTTTCTATATTTATAATGAATAATTATTAATAGGATAGTTTATAGATCTTTCATCTGTTCATTTCTCAGTTTGATTTTCTATTTGATTATTACGTAATTTAGGTTCGCAGCTAATATTAGGGGAGACCGGGTATGGGTATCTCACGGGTTGGTTGTCACAAAGGCTATGACGGAAAATTGAACAAATGATTGAGTTTATCGAACGGCGTTGAGTGACCACGTGGGCAACACCTCCCTCCCTACTTCACTTTGCCGTTACAGAGATACGTGAAATGTTTTTTTTCGTATAACAAAATTAATTTTTAGTCATTTGTGTCGAGTCCTGTAAATATACTTAAATTTGTATTAGTAATATACCTTTTCTCGTATGGCAGATGGTAGACATGTGTTTTATGAATTTGCTAAATGATTTTTTTATATAAACATAGAATTATTTTTTTTTTCGGAGGTTACGTTCTAAAACGTTTTTTTTTGGGACAGGTCGTCTCAAATACACTCGGGCCGGTAGTCACATGTGACAAACCAGCTGAAAGCATGGTTGTTGATTTCCTCTTTTTTGTTGATTTTTGAAGTATTGCTACATAAAAGTTTGTTTGTTTTAGATCTAGACATAAAAACGCTACGGCATCACAAGAGAAAATCTGCTCGAGGGCTTGTTTTACCAGAAGTAATGCTATGTACTGAAAGAGAAGTAAAAAAAAAACATGGCAAATCTATAAGGTCTGTTGTAAAGGATTTCGAAATTAATTCCCGCACTTTGACAAGGTATTATGAAAAATTTACTACCGAAGGGATAAGCAATATGGCCATATCAACACCATCTACAAAAATAGGCTACCAAGGAAATCGAAAAATTTTTACAGATGAACATGAAAAAAATTAGAGGAATACATACATCTGGCTTCAAGTATTTATTTCGGTTTTGTTATCTCCCAAAGATATTAGAAAAATAGCGTTCAAACTTGCTATTTCCAATAATTTATTCCAAAGTCTTGGGAATTGAAAAAGCTAGCTGGCTCTGATTGGTTTACATTGTTTATGAAGAGGCACCATTCTCTATCTATTAGAATACCTGAAGCCACCAGTTTGACTCGAGTTTCCAGTTTTAGCCCACAAAATGTCAAGGGTTTGTTTGATAACTTGGAATCAGTAATTAAACGATATAGTTTACAACCACAATATATATGGATATAGTTTTCATCCACACTATATATGAAATTGGGGTAACTACGGTGCAAAAACCGGATTTAAGCAAGTCGGCGCAATCAGTTCAGTTGAAAGGGTCTCACTGCTATATAGCTGTTGCTGTTTCGGGAACTGGTAATTCAGTTCCACCATTTTTAATTTTTCCGTGGGTGCATTTCAAGGACCATTTTATCAGAAAATAGGTTGCTAAAGAAGATATAATCCATCTGGTTGCATGACAGAAGAGCTATTTGTCACTTTTTTAAACATTTCCATTACCACGTGAAATCAACTAAGGAAAAACCGTGTCTCTTGCCGTTAGGCAATCACAGCTCTCACCTTTCTATTGAATGGGTGAACTTTGCAATGGAAAATGGGATAGTACTACTATCTTTTCCACCTCACTGTACCTACCGCCTACAACTGTTGGACAGGTCGGTCTATGGGCTTTTAAAAAATACGCTAACAACGCAATGTATCAATGGATGGTTAATCATCCAGAATAACATATGACAATATACAGGTATAATAGCGCAGGTTTTTTCATTGACAGCAACTCCGACACATATTCTCAAAGGATTTAAAACCTGTGGAACTTGTTCATTTAATCGCGACATATTCCAAGAGCATGATTTTTTGCCATCATCTGTCACTGATAGACCACGAAATACTATTTCTAATGGAGAAATCCTTCACAATAATGCAGAGAACTAAAACTATATTTCTGAATTTAGTCATCGGCCAGTACCTCTAATAATCTCGCAGTGATTCCACATGGTATTGAAAACTTAGGCAATTCTATATTAGCTCAAAATGATAATCAAGGCCTTAATGTTCATACACTTACATCACAAGGTCGGCAGGTTCCTTAATGCCAGAGCAAACGCTGCAGTATTCAGCTGTAAAGGAACCTATGACGATCACTAGTCCTGGTCTAAGTACTCCAGCCAGTTTTCTGATAGTATCACGGCAGGTTTTGAAACCTCTACTAAAAGCTCCTCCACACATGACGCAATAAATTAACAGAAGGAAATGTAAATCAGCAATTCTAACAGATACACCGGAGAAGAACTATTTAGAAGAAAAAAAAGCACAAGCAAGGAGTGAAAAATAAAATATCGGAACGTATGTTTAGTGAGAATAAGGAAAAGAAAACGATTTGTAAAGGAAAGAAAATTAAAAAGCAAACAGTTAGCTACGATGAAGCTGAGAAGGAGGATGAAGAGTTTTGCTAGGTCTGTTTGTCTCCATACTCTGCTAGCAAGTCTAGGGAAGTCTGGATTCAGCGCCAGGATTACAAATTATGGACTTATGAAGCGTGCACACCTGGTTTTCCAAGTTACATCTGCCAAAATTTTGATTCTGAATATTAAGACCCATTTTTTAGACTTTCATTAGGTTGGGTACTTTTGATTAAAAAATATTACTTACGTCCAAAGAAATTAATGGTTGATTAATTACAATTTTGTTTTTCGTAAACAGAAGTCCATTTTTTTAGTTTTAATTAATCGTATAAAGCGAATCTTATGTTATTTATGTTTTCAATATAAACAAAAAAAATTCTTTAATAATAATAACTCAGTTGATGAAAACAAATTTTTCATTTTGTATTCCCCCTTACTTTACTTGCTACAGTAAGTTACAATCGTAGATGAATTAAAATGGAAATGAACTGTGTGATTGGTTGTACTCCAATTAAGGATAATTTATATTACAACCGTAGACGAGTTAATAAGTTTTCATTTTAAAATACCTACCTAACATTTTAAAATTATATTGTCTGAATATTTTTACTCAAATACAAAATATTATGATTGTGTTTTGAGGAAATTAATTGATTTACGAGTAGTAGCCGAATGCCTTAATTTCCTTTGTCTTTTTAGTTCTAGGTCTAGTACCTAGAGTCTAGTCTAGTCTAGAGTTCTAGGTCTAGTATATATTAGAAATACTCTATTATAAAATAAAAAGTGTTAAACAGGAATAGAACTCGCACCGCGAGGGTTTCGTGCACAATTAGGCACACGTAAGCATTCAGTGTTACGTAGTGTTCCAATTAAACTATTTATAAATATTAATATCATTTTTTACCATGTACATATATTGCCTAGTGTATCTTCCGCGGGCGTTAAAACCTTATGGTTTCTAAAAGATTAGTGTACCTAGGAAAATAGCTATGGTTTTACTGTAATCTTTTAATCATATTCTATTCATCACTATTCATCTACATATTCACTATTTTTTTTTCACGATTTTTGGTCCAGTGCTTTCAGAAATAAGGGGAAAGTTTTGAAGGTAATTTTTCCTGCATTTTAATGTAAATCTAATCTCAAAATATGCTACTCAACATTCTGAAGAACATTTTTTGATTTCTTTATGACTACCTCTTTCAAACATCACTATGTGTAAAACTAAAAAAATCTTAAACACCTTTAGCGTTTACGAGTTAATATGGTCTATTACTATGCCAAATTTCAAGTTCCTACGTCAAATGGTTTCTTCAAAAATCGACTGTGACAGATTGACAGGCAGACATGTGAGTAATCTTAAAAAGTGTTCGTATTTTTTCCTTTAAGGTACATAACATTGCATCTATACTTATTATGATTCTCAGGGATAAAGCCTCAGTTAAGAAGATTGAATAAGGCCTGAAATATTGTGACAAGAGGACTCGAGGACCGAGAATGTCAAGCTTACAAAGGTGATGTGGTTGCCTACTCTTCGAGGCAAGAGAAATGTTTCCATATATTTCTATATTTAAAATTTGAAAATGTATATTTCAATATTTTTCTCGATTTTTCCTCCGTGTTGTGTTAAAATTGTAACTGGGGTATTTTTTGAATCTATATGCTCTACTATATGCGTTTTATCTTAAGTAAAAACTGCTAAACGGATTTTCACAAGTTATTTATTTGGTGGATTAGGCCGGATTTAAAAACATATATTTACGTAAGTATCATCATACTATGTTGATTGAAGACAGAGCATGAGAATGTAATTAAAGACGTTATCACAGTTTGAAAGTTTAGAGTTTAACTAAAAAAAATTGAGTCACAATATAGCATTATAATTTAAATAAAATTAAACGGAATGCTGGCAATATAGGAGGTGAAGGGTGGGGCAACATTTATGTAAATTGGAGTGCCCGATATGTATTACTCAAAAATCAGAAAGGCATAGCAATTGTTGACGACTAATGACGACTATAGATAGATGTCTCTTTCAACAGCAGCCAGGTATGTATTGGAAATTCGTTTAATGTTTTGTATATATATATATATATATATATATATATATATATATATATATATTATAAGCATAATGATAAATATATGTATTGTGTACAAGTGGCGAAGTGATAAAAAATCATATAGATAATTTCATAAGTAGTTTTTAAATAAAAAAATGTTTACGCTATTTTCTATGACAACCTAACCTAATGTTTTTTTAGTAAATCATTTTATATGAAATGATATGCGACGTTCTTTATCACTTCAATACTTACAAATAAGACATATCTATCTATATCTCACCCATATTCACAATTGCGCTTGCAATGTTTATAAATTTATTCAAATCAAATGAAAACCATAATAACAAATTGTAATATCACAGTTTGTATCGAATAACTACACGTGGTACATAAACATAATTTTATATTGCTTTAAATTTAATTTATGTTTTGCTTGATAGTTTATATTTTTATAAGCAAGCAACAGTAAAAGGTATCCAGGAAATTATTTAACCAGTATCGCTTGACCTCATTTTAAAACCTACATTGGCAAATGTTCTTTTCTAAAAGGGGATGAACATTATTAGGTTAGGTTAGGTACACAACGTATTGAATGAATTCGAATACATCCCTGATGAACGAGATATCGGTAGTCGTCAATAATTGCTATCTCTTTTTTATCTTTGTGCCTACAGAATGCGTCGAATCGCACATTATAAATGATCGACCGCAGCGTTGTATGTAACGGAGCAATTCTAAAAAAATAGTGTTGAAATCTTTCTTATGTAACCGACCATAAAAAATTACTTATTTGTAAATTTATATATACTTTCACAATACGCAAGAGGTTGTGAACACGTTACAAAAATAAATTAAATCATTAATTATAAAAATCGAGATGCAAATTTGGTTTGTGCATCGAAGATTTTGTACTTCGCTTGTAGTGAAATTACTTTATCATAAGTCGCCATTAACATGACTCCTTAGCACAACAAATATTAAATAATATCTAATATAATTAAGCAGGAGGGGAAATGGGGGATAGGGTAGCATATATATTGTAGCGAATATCTCAAAAACTAGAATATCTAAAATTACCTTTTTAGTTTTCACATAAATTTGGCGTAGGCTTCTATTGTTTTTCTAAGCTCTTTGTCTAGTTTCGGTAATATAGAACGAAGGGCTGGTGAAATATTTCTTCCATATTTTTAAATATATTTTTGAAGATTTATTACTTAAAGTTTAGAAAAAAAATAAATATTTTGGAACTCTCATGGTCAGCCCTTTCAAACGATATACATAATTTTAAACCTTTTTCGAGTATTTATTTGCCCCCCCCCCTCCCCTTCTAAAACCTTATGAATATACATATTTTTAAATATTAC
Organism: Druceiella hillmani; assembly: GCA_039881145.1. NCBI lineage: Eukaryota > Metazoa > Arthropoda > Insecta > Lepidoptera > Hepialidae > Druceiella > Druceiella hillmani. The sequence goes on from JAYKKI010000029.1 coordinate 20,011,692, forward strand.
TGGGACATGTGCGTAATACGCTTTATGACTGTGCCAAATTGCAAATTTCCACACGAGTGTGACAGTCGGATAAGCGTGTGTTTTTATAAGGGTTCCATTTTTTCTTTTGAGGTACGGTATTCTAAAAATAGAGTAATGAGAAATGTAATTTTTTGAAAAAGGGAATTCGCAATGAATTATATATGACATCAGGTTACAAACACGTTACCTCCTGTCACCATGTTACGAATCACTATCCTCTCTTACGAATAATCATTTACTGTCTTCCACAATAAAATGGGGAAGACAGTAAATGGATATTTGTAAGAGGAGGTAATGTGTTTGTAAATGAAGAGCGTGTGCAGTTTCTCGGAGCAGTTTTAGCTTCGGGAAAAGAGGAGTGTGAATTTGGAAGCGATATAAGAGGAAATGCGAGGATAATATTTAAAACATTAAAAAGAAGCGAACGGATATGATATAACTTCGAGTTTTCATCAAGTTTAGTTCCATCTGAATTCAGTAAACATGATCATATTTTCAAAGTATGCGACATTAACTATGGGCTATTAACACCAACATAATCGTTATTGTTCCACGTGTCTCCAAACCTCTCCTTTCGCACGGCGACTTTCGTCTAACCACCAAATTACAAATTAACTCGCAAACACCGTTTTCACTACCCTTTCCTGCGTACACACTTACGTGACGGGCCACACGAGCGTTCCCACCCCGCCGCGAAAGGGTTGTACCAAAGCGGCAAATACATTTATGTGATTAGGCAATAATTGTCACTTTGTACGCATCGCCGCTCTCTTTGAGGGTAAATACCACCCCTGGAACTCTGCAGAGGGTGACGGTGATACGTTTCTGTGATGATGAGGGATTACGACGAATGCGAAAGTGGAGAATTATGAAATGCTTAACGTATGGGGTCTATTTACCGCTTGTTTTGATATTTACGAGTATATGATACGGTGTCTTGTATTCTGTGAAGAATTGCTCGGACGTTGTTTTTTAAAATGTTTTTCCAACTTTTCGATTACGTTTTTATTTCATAACCTTATTATGAAAGTGGCGCTAAAGAAATGTTTCAAAAAGTTAGATTAATTTAGCAACATCTTCCAACGTAAAAACCAGTTCCATTTTTAACAACAACTTCGCAGCAACGGTTTTTTAACAAAAACATACCTGGAATCAATCCGCTTTTCTCCATCTATCTAACTCTCGTTCACAGTTTTGTTTCAAACAAACAAGAAAAGTTATAGTTCATAAATAAACGATATAAGTAAAGAACAAAATATGGGTCTAATTTGGCATTACGAGAATAAGTTTGAGGGAAAGAAAAGTGACATTTTTTTTCTTTCCAAACACGTTGAGCGTGGGATCAAATGAAATCTAATGAATTCATTAGCAATATATTAATTTATAAAACAAAAAACTTTGGCTTAATTCAATATTCGCAAATGTTTAAAATTTATTTTTCCATTTTTTCTATTCTGGGAAATAATAAATAGTAAACTCTCTGCTAAAAAAAAACTACAATTCTTGGTTCAAAATGGGTTTTTATAGTCTTAATATCTGCATTGCCATTACTGTCCATCGATATTTACAAGTGAACTTGAAGAAAGATTGATCTCCAGGTTTCTTTATGAACGCAATATTTTCATCGAAAATCTCGTTTGAAACTTAATCGTAAATGTGCATCGCGCCTCTTATTTTGTGTATCTTTCACTAAAATACGGTTGAGATATTCAATTGTTAAGATAGATAATATCCCAATTTATTAATTTATTCGTAGTCTGTAAGAGAACTTATCGTATTGACAAAACGACATACTAGTGGAAAATGACATACTAGTAAAATATCTATGTATATATAAAATCATGAAAACTCTTATAACTACCAGTGTTATCAGATGTCCCGTATTTTCTAGGAAATTCGATCTTTCCAGCCATATTTTAAGTATTGTTCTGGGAAAACAATGTCCTCCATTTCTATAATTCAGAGAGTACAAAGTGAGCGAGCAGTATTAGTCTATCAATGATTAGCGAAAGAAATCGGCAAACAAACGTTCCGTCCCGGTCAGTATTATTGTAGCTCTCCATCTAAATCTTCAGGGAAGTTGAAATACAATTTTTATTAAAATATAAAAAATAATTATAATATAAGTTGTATGACACAAACAAATTTTTGTTTGAAGTAAAAAAACACGAGATTTTCCTTATTTTCTCATAGTCCTATCTTTAATTATGAAATACATTATATTGATTTCATTTTTGATGTGAAACATCTATAGGCGCAGGTATATCGGCTCGTTGGCATATCGACGCTTGCCGTGGCGACGGGTCGCAAGGTATATATATATATATATATATAGTCTATATGTAGTAGAGTGTACGGTATGGCGACGTGTCGCCATGCGCAACCGACTACGCAACCCCCCCCTCACTCAGTTCGACGCTGTTGTTTACTACCGTAGGTACACATAACCTGTGCTTTATTATTTTTGTATTAATTGTAAATAAATGTTTATTAAATAAAGTCACCATTTTCTGTAAGAAATTCGTAATACTTTATTTTTTCATTATGCTATATTTAGTTCCTGTAATAATCTTGTCTTTTATGCATACTACTTGTACGAACACGATGTTTCACATCTGCCAGGCGTCCGGTGACGGCTCATGGCTTTTTTTGCCATCTGTCATTTACCAATAAAAACAAATGTTGCAACCCTAGTAACTACACCATTTATGTTTTTTGTACCCTCAAATATTTTTAACTATTTTAACCGTTAGAGGCGCGTACTTAATTGCTTCAAAAATCCCTGCACGCTTTACCGGTTTTAATGAATAAACAATTTATTAAATACTAAATTAACCTACATTTTTTTAAAACAAGCTGTGATAAAAATTTAAATTACGTAAAATTAAAATTAAAATTTAAAAATTGTATAAACCTGATAAATTTATTATATTCGCATTAAGGTGATTATCAAAAAAATGGTATGTTTGTTAGTTGAAAAAAAAACTGTTTAGAAGGCATTTATAAATTACCTTAAAACATAAATATACTTATGCCAACATTTTTAGCAATACTTAAACAATTTTGCTGTAATTAGTTTAATAACTTAAGAAATGTGTATAAAAATATATATATATATAAATTTTCTTGTTCAGGTTATCAAAGTCAAGGTTTTTTAGACTCTGTTTTTTTATTGTAATTTTTATTTTTTATATCTAATATTTTGATTAAATGATACTTGCGTCATTTAATCAAAATATTAGATATAAAAAATAAAAATTACAATAAAAAAACAGAGTCTAAAAAACCTTGACTTTGATAACCTGAACAAGAAAATTTATATATATATATATTTTTATCGAGATTTAAATTTTCCCGCATGACGTCAGTTAGAAAAGTTATCACAATCCCACGCCAATTGCTGACTGCTAGTATGTGGTTTTCTTTTAAAGTGTTGTAAAGAAAAATAAGGAAATTTGTCTCAATTCAGTAAGGTTATTTTCTACACTTTACTTTGGTTATTTTGCTTGGAGACAGCCGGATAATCTAGATAAATTGGTTGTTATATGGAAAATAGAATCCAAAGACCCCACGGATGATGGATATACTAGCCACTGGTCTGATCAGGTTAAGATTATTACAGGACTACGTCTCACTGTAGCCCTGAGCTACAGTGAGATAATAAGCTGAAGATAGTGTAGCATGAAAGTACCAGGTTAGCTCCTCTAGGAAGACACTTCAAGAGTGGTTCGACCTTCAGTAATGTTACTGATTTCATAAACTTTGTAGATTAAGTAGTTAATGTATTGAAGAGAGGACGCTAAAATGGAATATTTTTACTGTAAAATGATTTTTGATGATGAATGAAGTCTACATTCTCGTTACAAAATTTCGGTCTTTTCACAGCCTGATGAATTTGTTCACCAATCCTTTTTGTTCTCGAAAACAGTATAATTTAGGAAAGCAATCTTGGATCACTTCTCGTAAATATTAATGATTTCCCGGTAAATATCTCGGTTATTAAAAGTTCTTCGGTTTAATCAAAGATCCAAACTATTTTTACGGACTAAGGCGCAGCCAAGGAAAGGTAATGAATTTAATATGTCTGTATACAGTATGTATGTGAAGAAAACTTTGTCACTTCAAACACTTGTCCCATTAACCATATGTAATCCGACAATATGTTATTTTTGTCAACTAGTTTGTAAAATAATTAAAGTTTAAATTTTGTCTGAAATCATAATTATGTTTAAATGAACATCTATAATCTTTACACTAAATATCAGTTTGGCAACGTGTACTGAATATCAGTTGGCCTACTGCAAACTTTGCAAACTGTCGTGTCAAAATGAATTGTCACTTCTCTGTTTCAAAAAACAAAGTTTTTTAAACACGTGTTAAATGAAATACAATTAATTTTGTTTTATAATGTATTTAAATTAAAATTTAGGTATGTGTATATACATACACATACCTAAATTTTATGTTCCGTTTCTGTGTTAAGCGCCTTCCCCGTATTTCCCCGTATTGCATTTTCGCAACCGATGACAATAATTTTCACTTAAATTGTCTACGTTGTGCGCCTGGTTTTCGAATTTTGCTCCTTTCTAAAATGAGTTAGCATATTTTGTTCCATGTTTATCGATATTATTGGAGAAGTATCACCTGGTATCACTGAAACGACAGGTTATCCTCCTGTATTGAATTGATCGTAACAAAACTTGGTTGTCTATAACGAGACTACGTTGGTGATTGTTCGTGATAACGTTGGACGTATATTATTAGGGATATTATAATGACATTTGGCATACTAATACTATCTTCCATCAGCACTAAAAAACGACATATTCGTAATTTCACTCACTCGATATCACAAATAACAAATCGTTTAACATAATAAAATCACATTAAACCAACAACTGTTATGTCAAATTAAACTTTGAATAATATTCTAACCAGAAGAAATGATATATTAAATAATATCAATATTAAATAATAGCCATATTAAATAATAAATAATCCATGAGGATTTAATTTGAAATAAGCAATTAAAATTAATATTATTTTATTAATAAGAAGTGAATAATAATTGTCTAAACGACAAATGAAGACATATCGTATTAATAGTTATTCCAACAAGTTTATTTTAAAAATCGATAACAATATTTTTTAATCTTTATATTTGAGGGAATAATGAGTGGATGTTAAATATTTTAAAATTTTGATTTACGAAATGTAAACAAAGTTGGCCTTGAAATTAGTTTTGTTATACTTTCCTTTTTTTATTCTTTATACGGTAAAATTATGTAAATGAAAGGGGTAGTCAGACAAGTCAAATTCACTATCGATCGCTAAGAAGAGTAATCATGCAATGTTGCCAAATTTCTTACGTTTATCGGAATATAAGATATAGGTTGATGCATTTTTATGTTAATGACATGACAATTTTTAAATATCGAAAAAAGTGGTATGATTTAAAAAAAAAGTGTATTGCAATCTACTCAATAGTACTATTATTACGGGTTAAAGTCCCAAAGATTCCTAACTTTACATAGTGTATGTATATATGCATTTATGTATCTATGTATGAGTATTTGATCGTAACCCAAAAACTGCTCAACCGATTTTAGCAAATGAGGTATCAATCGGTTTGTATTTAATGGACTAGCGTCATATGCTAAATTTTTAGAGAAAAAAATTTGGCGGTCTTACAATAAAAGAAAATAATTGGAAAAACATTTTTTGCGTATCGTATTGAAAAGGATGTCATTAGACAGGTGTTTAAAAATAATTATGGGGTTTTTCATCCATTTTTCATAAACATGAAAAAATAGCCAAGTTTGGTACAAATAATAAAAATACAAAGTTCTATTTGCACCTAGTTTCGAACTAAGTGTATGAAAATAAGCTATCAAAAAGATAAAATATTAATGAAGCTATAAAAAACTAAAACTCGATTATGTCGAAAAAAACTGAAAAGTAGAAAAAACAAATCATCATCATCATCATCATATATATTAATACGCTAAGGTTAAGATGTTACTCTCCCTTTTTAGAAAAAACCTCACAACTAATCCACATAAATTATATATCATTTTATAGATAATTGCTTGCTCTACCGGCATCCACAACTAAAAAAATTATTATTGCTATTGTTTTTGCAAATTAATTAATTATTAAAATTATATACACAAAACAGCAATGCTGCCATCTAACGGCTCAACTTCAATATGTCAATTTTAGTAAAATATTTGTTTGATCGGTCATCTGAGCTTCATAATGAAATAAATAATGCGAAGACTTCGCACGGGTCACGCTAGTTAGGTAATCATAATTTAACTGCAAGATAATTATCATTGAATTGTGAAGGCGTAGGTGGCGTTCAGTTTTGATACATGTTCTACAGGAAAAAATATTGATATTTCGAAACTGAATACCGCCTACGACTTCACAATTGAGTGACGATTATTTTTCAGTGAAATTATGAATACCTGACTTGTTTTTATACTTTTCAGTTTTATTGCGATGTAGTCGGGTTTTAGTTTCTTGTAGCTTCCTTTTTATTAAAATATATTTTATAGTACTCACGACTGAGTTCTTTCAGAGCAAGAAGGACTCTCTCTAGCAATGAAGTCTGATCAATAAATTGCATATTAATATGAGAAATGCGTAATGGCGACAGATTATTAAATGCAATTGTTCATTAGATTTTTCTTACTTATTTCCTAGTTTGGAATTGGCTAAATAATCTACAGTACGAGATTTTGATGTGTTCATAGATAATAAATATGTCTACATTTTATGATTATATGTGATATATTTCTCAAAGGTGATTCGTCAATATCCTCGGTGTTATTATAAAGTACCCTTATTAGAAGAACATTAAGTATCCTTATTAGTAGAATACCTCATGAGGATCTTTACCATCACTTAATTTTTATTCACAACTTGATGAAACTACGTGATGTTATCTACTTTATTTAAATTATTAACCACGACCAAAGTTTCGTTGTATGACAACATCTTCAGGTGGGTAATTTGAAGAGATGTTTTCAAATTGTCGAAACCTAGGTCGTGGTTAAGAATTTAGTTCTGTACTTTTCTGCTGGTGACGATTTGTTTCATTGCGTAATGCATGTGTTGTTAATTTGTGAAGAATGTTGCGTTTTTCTTCTATATTTTATATTTCTTGTGTAAATATAATTTTAACTTGTTGCATGGTTCTAGATTCATAATTAAGTTTCATATATTACCTATCTTAAATTTTATGAATGTTTAAATTATTGGTAATGTCGGGCACAAAAATCATCTTATGCTTCTTGCAATATTTGTAAAGTGAAACGTTTGTTTCAGTAATTTCATTTTGCAATGTTTTAATTGATTCTATTAAGTTTAACAGAATCGATTAGAACCATTTAGTGCGAATAATGCAAGGGCGCTTGAAATTCGCAAACTGTAAATATATAACCTTCTTTTATGACAGCAGCGAATTGTTTACTCATATTTCACTTACATTTTAATTAAATAAAACAGGAGACAGTAATATTTTTAAAGTAGATAATCCTAAGCTTGTACAAAGCATGAAGTTTACAATATCTTAAAAAGTACCGTTTTGTACGGAGAGACGTGACGCGTACGGCCTAGTATTTTGTAACAGATATGCGCACCTATTATTTTTACATACTCGTAACAGGTACCTAGTACGTATAAATACTGATATCACACACGTCTAATACTTACTCTACAGGCCCTGTTTCCTTGAACAGCCTAATATTTCTCACGTATCGTGCTAGATTTTGTTAGGAATTTACTTCTTACTTCGTTAGTACTTGTAGATTGGAGTATTGTCTAAAGGGTTATTCTTTCACTTTATGATATTTTGAACGTTTCTATTTAGTCATTTATTTAAAACAGCATAAGTTTTCCTTTCATAATGATAATTTATTTTGATATAACAAGCAAGCGATATTCGCAAGGCTAGTCTTTGTGCCAACACTTGACGATCGAATTTGATAACTTTATAAATAGCTATTTTAGTGGCGAGTTTTTCATAAGGCTTTTGAAAAGTCAAATATATATATTTGGCTTAGTGCAAGTTCAAAGGTATGCGATCGTTGAAACGTCTTCTTAAATTACGGCTAATGGTTGATACCTTTCAGCATTAAAATGGATAGATGTTTTATTAATACATTGCTTCATCAGTTTTTGGATTATCCACGAGATAAATCTCATTTTGCCGTCAATCGATTAATAACCTTTAACCAGTCGAGTTTTTTTTATTTAATCAAGTAAAACTTTACGTTGAAAAGCAGGTAGATAAATTAGGAGCGCATAGACTCGAGGAAATTCAATTCCGTAGAAGAATTACGTCTTTAAAATTTCTCATACAGTTTTACCAAAGACTATATCCGCCCTTGTAATAGAATAAGGGTTGAATTAAAATAAATTAAATTCCAATGAAAAGACGGTTAAATGATAGATGGGATTACATAAAGTATGTTACGTGGCAATGTAAACTGCATATCTGTTAAAACTACTTTATCTCAGAAACGGAAACTTTTTAATAAAACGTTTTTTATTTGTTGAAACGTTTATTGAAAAAAACAAAAAAAATGTAACGTAAATTATTTCGTTAATTTTACAGAAAACTGAGAAGTTAGCGTGCACTTTCATTGTATTGTACAATCATTCTCATCAAATCCAAAATAACTAAGTAAACATTTTTTTTTTGAAAATTCAAATCATTGTATTGTGTTCTTTTGGCCAGTTTTTTAATGTCACGTAATTATTTTTCTAAGAATTCTACTGTGCTACTGTAGTATTACTGTAAAATTCACAAGCGAATACTGCGTGTGTGATCAAATTGTTTGTGTAATTTTACAGAAATAATTGCTCTACCCAATTGAATTTTATCGAGTCTTTCAATTCAAAATTAATCTGATGACATTTTAGTATAAGTTTTGAATTGCTATATATATAAATGGAAGAGGATGAAATTTTTCTCAATTCAGTAAGGTTATTTTCTAAGCTTCACTTTGGCTATATTGCTTGGAGACAGATTGATAATCTAGATAAATTGGTTGTTATAGGGAAAATAGAATCCAAAGACCCCACGGATGGTGGATATCCTAGCCGCTGGTCAGATCAGGTTAAGATCATTATAGGACTACATGCCACTGTAACCGTAAGACGAGCTGAAGATAGGGTAGTAAGGTAGATAAGTAATTGGTTAGCTCCTCTAGGAAGACACTCCAAGAGTGGTACGACCTTCGGTAATGTTGATACGGGAAAAAGAAGATTTTCTAAACGGTGAAAATTATGACTACAAATGTTTAATGTACATTTCGTAAGTATTCTACACTAACACGTATCGATTGTTTTTTTACTGTGTAGAAAACATACGTATTGCTATATAAAATTTATGGTCTTGGTCCGTCCTTTTTCTTTTAAATTAGATAATATCGATATAGATAACAATTTTAAAAATAATCAACAATTTTACACAGATTTATTATAGCAAAGAATATCAAACGTTACGCCAGGTATACGATATGTAGTTATTTAAATATTGAATGTATTTGGCGTTAGTTTTGTAGAAATTCATTATCACTTAATTTTTCTTCACAGCTAAATGAAACTATGTGATATGGCATTATTTCTTCTTTATTTAAATTCTTAACCACGACCTAGGTTTCGTTGTATAACAACATCTTTAGGTGGGCAATTTGTACAATTTTTTCAAATTGCCCACCTGAAGATGTTGTCATACAAAGAAACCTAGGTCGTGATAAAGAATTTAAATAAAGTAGAAATACTACTACATCACGAAGTTTCATTTAATTGTGAATAAATATTAAGTGGTAATGAATTTCGACAAAATTAACGCCAAATATATTCAATATTTAAATAACTACATATCGTATAACTGGCGTAACGTTTGATATTCTTTGCTATAATAAATCTCTGTAAAATTGTTGATTATTTTTAAAATTGTTATCGATATCGATATTGCCTAAGTATTGTAAATGTGGATTTATCGTGTATTATGAAAAGCTAAGTGACTTGGGACAAGTTTTGAAGCTGGACATTTTGAGAGTATTCACTATACATAAACCTAAAAGATACCATAACCACGTAATATTTATCAGTATCAATACTTATAATTACTTTTTCTTTAAGAGAATCGAGTATGCGGCGCATATTTTACTACAACTTGAGGTAATTTATATTTATTTAGTCCAATAACAACTAAATTACGTAAGCACAAGGAGCGGGACGCAGAGCTCGCCCACACAGACGCAGGTGCTCGGTACAAAGACAAAGCGCCAGTGCGTGCGGCGGCGGCCCTTTGAGGACGAACGCGCATTCCCGCGTGGCGAGCACAGTGGTCGCATCATCTTTATTTAGATGGACGAAATTATAGGCAATTATTTTTATGTAGATATAGTATTTGATGGTTTTGGCATTTTGTGTTAGATTTATTGTAGTGATGGATTTATTATATTAGTATCTATAAAAGTTCTCTTTATTCCTCCTTTTTTTAAATTATGCTAGTCCTCTGGTTTTTTCAATAGTTTGTTTCATTCATTTATGGTTTCCCGCGTTTTCTTTCTTCTCTGTATATCTTAAAATTCCTTATCACATTTTTTTCAACTCTTGCGTTTCCTCCCCACATCGGCCTAACTTTATTTTATTTGTTTCTTTTCCTTTCCTATGTATATTTAGTAATTTTTACAGATTGTATTTCTTTCTCTATCCATCTAGGTTTTATCTCTTTTTTTCTCTCAATGGATAATTTATTATGTATTTTTTAATTACATTATTATTTTTGAATATTCCTGTTCCGCCTGGGAGGTGACTGATTTTTTTGGCTCTAGAAAATTTTCATGAGTTATAATTTATAATTTTTAAACCTAATTATGCATTTTGGCAAATTCAAGGGTAAGAAATTTCTGTTTAACTGTTATATTTATTTTGTTGAATATTATTGAAACGTTAGACGTAAAATATTTTTCATACCAGTATCCGAGCCGTTTTTTCCAAAGTGTGACCTTGTTTTTTTCTTATTATATTAAAATTTATTTCAGTTTATGTTATAATGAATTACAGTAATATAATAAATAATAATTGTTATAAAAATATAATCAGACACATGTAATAATTGTGATTTGTGTTATAGACTGGATATACTCACGTTTATTAATAGATCAACAATCAACGAAGGTAGAGATATAAACTTTATTTCTCTGAAATACACTTTGAGCGGTTAACTCGGAAATAAGATGAACGACTTTTGTAGGTGTATGAGTCGACGGTCGACAACTGCCGACATTTGTCGGTCAAGGTCAATGGCCGACTTTCCACCGACTCGATTCATAAGTCGAGAGCATCGACTATAGGTTTCCCGTCTCCGTTAGGGCATGTTCAATCATATTTTTTCCTCCTTTAGCACACTTTTACTTGTAATGTTTGGATCGGCGACAGTGGGTCAAGCCATTCCGATTTTTTGTGGGTGTTGAGCGTTTGTATATTAAATGTCATATATTTTATTTTCACCGATTATTGTTGGACAGATTTGTTATCGGTCGTCTGTGTTGCGCGTTACTGCACAGAGGTTAGAGACGAAAAGTACGTATCATGTGCTCCAGACTTTCTTCTGGCGGTGACACTAAACCTTGCTTCTCTAGAAAGCAACTAATTTTGGATTTTCTTAATGTTTCATTACGTTTATATTTTTATTCCAATAACTAATTAAAAAAATGTAATGTTTTCATTTGTTGTTCGAAAAATATTTAACCTCCATACAATACACGATTTGATATTAGTATTTGGGCAAATTTTAATTTTGTAGTTTTTCAAAGTTGTGAAGTGTATCCAAACGTACAATGAGGATTTCGATACTGAATTATTAAAAAATAATCGAAGCAAATTTGTACGGTAGGATCATAACTAATGTTCATAAATACACTTACGATAATAATTAAAAGATTTAATTTGTTTGAGAGATATTACGCATAAATAACATGGATCTTAAAAGTTTATTAGTTTTACTTGTTCGTAATATAAAAAAAACATATTTACTATTCATATGTGTTTCTGTGTTAAAAGCCGAGTATACTTGAAGCGCGTTTTTTAATAAAAAAAAAATGTCGCAGTTCTCTACTGTCGTCCATGTTGCAAGTGATAATATTTTTTTTTCATTTGGCAACAGGATTTTCTAGAGATAAATTGAGTCTTGGCTTACAAAACAGTTTTAAATCAAAATAAAATTAGTATACGTATAGATCTTTATAAAATATTTAATAATGTAATGTGAAAATAAGTATTGGCCTTTGACCAAAGCTGTTTTTATTTTTGAACCAAAAATAGTAAGAAAAATAATTGGAGCAATTAAGAGAAATTATATTCGAAAACGTTATAAAAAAGATTGTTAAATTTTATACCACAATATTTAACAATCTTTTTTATAACTTTTTCGAATATAATTTCTCTTCATTGCTCCACTATTACTATTTTTTTGTTAGGTTGTGTATATTAGTGTAGGAAGTTGCATATAAAGATCCTTGTCTCTTTCTAGGCTGTTTTGCCTTAGAAGAAAAATAATTTGTAGGATTATATTAAGCGGACCATGAGTGCTGAAAATTACAGTGTATTCTGAGGTCACTAAAAAACTGTATTTATTATATCACCAGCTTTTGCAGGCAAGTAAAAGATTTAATACGTACCCCATTTATTGACATATTGCAGTATTCATTTTTATTAGTGATTAAAACATCGAGCTTTATTCTACAATAATTATGTTTTTTCTCGAGTTGTAAAGTAGCCTCTAAATTAATTAGATTTATATTTTTTTTCTGTTTGGGTTTTCATGAAAAATCCAGCTTTTTATTTGTGATTGTGTAGTAAGTGAATTAGACATTTTGTAGCATTATTATTCTAAGCGATCGAATACCCGTAAATAATATACAGATCATATAAAAGAATGTATTTGTCTTTTATTTAGGTGGCTCTATGCATTAAACTGAGTAGAAAATATTAAGAAACTCAATGAAAATTTTCAACCGTTTCTGAAAGATCGTTGATAAAGTTGCTATTTCAACGAAAGACAATTTACATTCTTTTACAAAAAAAAATTTCAAATATACCAGTTTGATGCACTCAGTCATCTGTACGAATACTAGATATATTTTTGTATACATTGTATACATACAGATGTAATACAATTGTTTTTATTACACCTGTGTGATACAGGTGAATTTTTGCATCAAACTAAGTGGAAAATCTTAAGAAGCTATATGACAATTCTCAACCGTTTCTGAAAAAACAACTCTCTCAAAGTTACGACCCCAACAACATTTTTTTCAGAAATGTACTTGAAATATACCTAGCTTAATGCGTAGAATCGCATATGAATAATATACATTTTCTTAATAACATCTGTAAACAATTATGTGTGTTACTCCAAAACAGTTGAGACATGACATATAAAACGTGCGTTTGAAAGTAATAAAAATTTAGTGACAAATAAATAGGTATAAAAAGATAGAGAGAAAATAGTTTGTTTGGATTGAAAAATTAATAGCATATTGACAAATTGAAGAGAAAAATTTTATTCAATTATAAAAAACTTTCATATATGCTCTAGATAGACGTGTGAGCGAGCATTAGCAGATAAGATTAATTTGGCCGATCGGATTACCGTAGATCACCACTGTGCAACCGCAGTACGGACAGCCACTGTATCCGTTTACGCACAATATACCTGCTAACTGCGTTACATAGAACCATTTGCCTAAACTGCCTACCGACCTGTGCATGGATTCGTTGATCTATATGGACAAGGCAATTAATAATTAACGGAATAATTTTTTTTTTTAAATTTGTAACTCATGATATTCTAGTTTCTTTTATTACAAGGTCAAAATGAACAAACAAAGTTAAAACAATGTTTTGTGCAATTTTTATTTCTAACGAAAAAATGGTGCATGACTACATGAATACCGTATATCACTTTTGTTGCTATTTCTTCTACGAATGACTTAAATCGAATGGCTCCAAGGGATTTTGAGGAAAAAATCGCGTAATATCCAGCCATTTAATATTTCATACCAGGCTATATAAATTCGTCAACAATCATCTTCCAGGATTCGTTTCCCGCATGATATTATTCAATATAAATTCCATTATTAAATAAAAATTAATATTATTAAAAAAAATTATTATTAATTAAGTTAAAAATTTAATATTATTTACGTATTACAAAAGTACTTTTAGGGAGTACTTAATTGAGCTACATATTTTATAGCAATGTTTCGTAGGTATTTTAAAATGAAAAATTCAGAATTAAGGCAATTTATTATTCAATATTATTTGTTATTAAGAAAGTTTCTTTATAACTTGCTTTATTTTACAATTCTTAATATGGTTTTACATATGGATATTGTAAATCGGAATACCTATCTTAGGAGTACATATTGCTTCGTAAATTCCCAACAGAAAAACTGGTTACCTAGAAAAATAAAATATGCTTAAAATAAAACAAATTTTACAGTAACATTTATAAAAAATACTGTAAACACAATTTATGTCACTAATAGGATTGCCGATTATGAAACCGAAATTCTATGAAATTCAATGCATAAGAGATGAAAAGAATTTAAAATAAAAAAAACGATGTTAGACGTTACGTTATATTTTAATATATGAAGTGTCGCGTAGAAAATATAAAGGGCTAGAAAAATATTTATAATAAAAAAGCATTGTCCATATTTTTCAGCGTCATATGGAAACTCGATAACCTCGATAACCTACTTAATTTTGTGTTAATGTATAATTGTTTGTCATTGAATTTCCTATATATTTAGGTCAAAAAGTTACATAAATTACGTAGCTTTCCAGATAAACAAATTTCTGTCAGACAAACATATAACAAAAATCGTTCCATCATCGTTAAACAACTACCCAATTTCAACTGAATATTTTGGCCAAAACCCTAAAACCATGTCGTCTCCATCTTATTTTTATGATTCAATAACACAAATCTACTCGCCTACCTTCACCGCCTCACCGAGCCCGGGGCAGCAGGCTGGGAACCCGGGGCGGCGGGGAGAAGGGCAGCTAGCGATGGCGAGAGGTTGAGTGTCTGGAGCGGGAGGTGGGGTAGTTTCAGGAGGCAGATGGTGGGGCCCTGCGGGGGGAGTCGTGTCGCGGTGAACACCGCTTAATCGCCACTTACGGCGGTACTCCGCGGCTGTTTGTTTGCGTTGCCGACTGATTATGAAAGATGTTACTCTATTCGTGCGCCTAGGTATCTCGGTTACGAGGAGGCGGAGGTATAATGTAGATGTTTCGGTATAAATACGTAGACGGGGAACATTATCGGCGTTCATCTCGGCAGTCGAGTCTTTTCGAGACTGGCGTGGGTTGATTGTCACTTTCGAAAGGTTGAAGATGACGTCGGTTTTAGAGAAGTAGCTGAATTATTTATGTACAGCTGCTGCGTATATAAATTAATTATTATACTTTATCTCTAATCATGATGTCTATACAGTAGTCCGAGTTGATTTCGTCCAATCATGATGTCTATACAGTAGTCCCAGTTGATGTCGTCCAATCATGATGTCTATACAGTAGTCGCAGTTGATTTCGTCCAATCATGATGTCTATACAGTATTGGATTTATCCTAAAATATACAGAGCGGTAGATCTACCTGGAATTCATCTTGGCTGAGCACCTTCAAGGGTAAACTTAATAAACTGTCGGCATTAAGAAGACGGGTAAAAGTTTATATAATAGAGACCCCAGGTGCTACAAAAATAAAAATTATTCTAAAATAGAGAAAATGAAAAAAACTCCCCAAAAGTTTTGTTAAAATAGTTAGACAAATAAGGAAAAATTGTATTTTTTATGAAAAATCAGGTTATTTTTCACAAACGTTTTTAAATACTATTTCTACAGAACTTTCTGAACCAACAAAATGAGATAAAGTGCTGATTGTATGTCGTCATGTTCTCCATACGCAGATCTACCCTACTGATTCATGATACTCGCAGGCAATGTTCAATTAAATTAGGTAATGGTGATATATTAAAATAGGCAATCGGTATTAATTGTTTTTTGTAATCGTTTCTAAAAAGTTATTGTATACTTAGGTTTTTATTGTTATTTTTATTTCTCATTAACAATTCTTGAAATACTAAAAATATAATATATGCGCGTTTAAGAATATAGCTTTTTGTCGTCTGTTATGGTAATAAATTATGTTTTCACAATTAAATGAAACTACGTGATGTAGTATTATTTCTAATTTCTTTATTACGACCTAGGTTTCGTTGTATTACAACATCTTCAGGTGGGATATTATCTTTGCTAATTTGCTAATATCCCACCTGAAGATGTTGTAATACAACGAAACCTAGGTCGTGATAAAGAACTTAAATAAAGTAGAAATAATACTACATCACGTAGTTTCATTTAATTGTGAATAATGAATTTCTACAAAATTAACGCCAAATATATTCAAAATTCTGTTTTATTTTTTTCCCTTTCCTAATTGTCAATCGCTGTATTATTTGATTTTTTATTTTAAGAAATACCAGTTTTTTAAATTATATTCTATTTTTGTAATTCTAAGTCCATTGCTGGTGAACTTCTTTATGCAATTATGAAAATGCTCATTCTTATTGTTTTTTTGAACTATTGATTTGTTCATCAAACCACTTACTGTGTGGGGCTGTGCGCTAACACTATTTGGGGGCTCACCTAATTAATCAAACCAATTGCAGTTTTGTTAAAAATTGGTTTCCATGATGAATAATATATAGGAAGGTATAGCGGGAATAAATATGACAAAAAATATTAATTATTTATTTAATATAACTTAGGTACACAAATAGGTACTGTAAGATATTATCGCAAAAGAAACAACATGTTTGTTATGTGTAGTTAAATTATGTAAATTATAAAAAAACAATCTTTCAGTATTCTTGCACTGCAAATTCATTTATTTGCTTATCATATTGTAAATCCTTGGTTAAATCACAATTTATGGAAGCATTGATAAATTATTTAGTCGAACAATCACATTGTTGTCTTATATTTGTTTTCTATATTGACGTTCGGGAGAAATAGCGCTCCGATTCACAGCTAGTGATTGGCAGCGTTAATAAACTCTTTAAGATAGTATAACGATTTGGGAAAACATCAATAAGTTTATTTTCATAAATTAGCATAAACATTTCACTACAAGAGGTGTAAAACGCTAGCTTAAACTATCTTAAGTAAGATTTAAACTGGACCCGCTCATTCACTGAATGTTCGTCTACGTCATCTGGATTATAATCAATAATATTGGTTACACTTTCCAGGTCTATGTTTTCCATACTATTGTCTTGTAAATCCATTAAAAATTTGAATTTTTTGCTATATGTTTCATAGACTTGGTTTTTTCTATTTAAATCCGTAATCAGTTTATCCAACGCAACGTTTAGCGTGTCCTTTTTATTTTTTTTGCGCCGTATGCGGAGAGTTTAACTGTAGATTTATCTGGAAATTTTAAAATAATGCGTCTCTTGCTTATATCACTGTGATCCTTATGTCTGTAACCTGTATTCTGTTCCCACATTAGTACTTAATTATTTAGCTTTCTCTTCGTATTCCTTTGGTTTCTGTTCTGATTGGTATCGTGTGTTGCTGACGAATACATTTAATGTCATAATAAACTTGTTGCCTTCACAAATATCTAAACCAGGGCGCTGTAATTTTTTATTAACTAATGTGAATCTCTCTAAAATTTCGTCTCAAAAAAAATTAAAATTGCAGTATTGAGTTTTGTCAATCTGTTAAATAAATTTTGTGCCTCTTTTCGAAAATCAACTTTCTCATCATCATCTTCATAATTATATTTCGAAGCTTTGACAGCATCATAATGACAAGATCATCTGGTCAGATTTAACTTTTTAAAGTAAATTTTAGTTTTGTTTAATGACTTAGCAGTTCCCACCCATGGGTCGAAGAAGAAAAGAACACATATATTTTTTGCACTACTCAAAAAAGTTCATCATTTCATTTACAACCCTAACGGATTCTTCACCAACTAGGTCAAGCGAATGCGCAGCACACGCAAATAATCCGCGTATTTATTTTTGTTAAAAGTGCTTGTACACCATTGTGTTGAAAAGCCATGTTAGCAGCGTTTTCGAAAGATTGCCCCTACAATTATCCAGTAGGAGTCCATTTGTATATAAAAAGTTTTCTAGAGTATTAAATAAAAATAAGCCAGTATGACTATTAATTTGAATCAATGACACACATCTTTCATACACTTTTACCTGAAAACAGTATCGTAATACAATAGCAAGTTGGTCATTGTGCGACAGATCCGGGGTTAAATCACAAATGACTACTTGTGTCATGTGTGTACTTTGTCTCATCGCTATTACTTGAGGTATAATTTGTTTAATTTTAATCTGTTTGCACATCATCTCAATTTTTTCCTCATATACTGTTTTTGATAATTACGATATTAAAGGTTTTGATCGCAGTTCACATTGTTCAATATGTTCACGACTGAATGGGTTGAACTATGCTAATAGTTCCAAAGCACCCATAAAATTACCATTATGTCGAGAACCAAATACTTCCTCGGATCGTCTGAATGCTAAGCCCCTTATAGTCAGTGATTTTAACACAGCGATAACCCGTTATAGGATATTGTGATAATATTCTGTTTTCTTCCTTAATTGCTAATGAAGCTGCTTGTCTAAAACAGACTTATTTTCTTTTCGTGTTAACCACACTAACATTGAATTCTTATGTTCTTTAGAATTTACGCGATTTTCTAAACAAGGTCCTATGTGTTTCCAATCAGAAAATCCGGTTGTGTATTATGCAGGTAATTCGAAAGTACCTTATACACATACCCGTTTACATACTTATTTAACGTCTGTTCAGGGAGAGTTGATAAATATTGTGAAAACGTTACAATAGCAACTGTCGCTAAAAGTGTCGCGATTTGACATTTGAAATATGAAACCTCTGGCAGTCGAGTAAAAACAAAACTTCATGACTTTCTTTCTTGATCTTCCTAATGAATAGACACCAGGTTAATTAGATCTTAACTATTGTTTCTTTATACTTAAAGCAGGCAATCTTACCTTCTCCTGATTAATTTTATTTATAAGTATATAAAATAAGACAAATGTTCAACCTTTACAACTTTATGATTTATTAGTAAACTTAACGATATAAACAGCACAGTGCACTATAAACAATAGCACTTAAGTCACTTTAACATCGAGTACAGAAGTACCGGTCGGCGATAAAATGATACATGTTCGTTCTAAACACCGAAACAAGCGACGGAGACACGACAACAAGACGGTTCCGTTTGATAAGCGCGTATTGGTAAGGCTGATAGCGCTGAAAGTTGATTCAAAATGTACCAACGGATATATTCACTGTCAGCACACCCTTGCTTCTCCCAAAGTGATGACCCCGATGTGATTTTTTATATTTAATAATATTGTCCGTTGTCTCATGAAAGGGGCTCTTTATATTCACGGGACCCTGGGTTGCAGCCCAAAAAACCATTAGTAGATCCGTCTGTGATCATATCATAAATATTTTTTTAAATGTCTTTTTGTGTCGGATGGTTTCGGAAGAAGAATATTATTTGAAATACAGGTATCGCATTAACAGATATACTTTGCCACCTTTTCATCCGCGCGGATTCAGATTTTGTATTCTCGAAACACGCGAGTATGCGATTTAATATATACATAGAGACATCTATTAACATATTGTAGTACTACATTTTTATTACTTAATAGAGAAAACTGAGTGTCAAAATATTGTTTCATTTTAGAGAATTACGCTTTTTTTGAATTAAGAAGATATGCTAATTTGAAACATGAATAATTATGTCTCATTGTCTTTCATGAAATTCTGTCCAGGCCCAGTCTGTGATTGAGTGCCATTTTTGTAGTGCTCAGTCACTGAACCTCCGATACCTAATTCGAAAGAATGAAAATAGGAATAGTAAAAAATATATTTTTAGCTACTCCAACATGCTAGACTAGGAGGCAGGAGTGGAGTAAGTTCTTTGAAATGAAGTTACACATTCTTGAGATAAAAAATTGGAAGACAGCAGCCAAGAACAAGTCACCCTAGGAGAAACCCCTAGGGAAGGTAAGGGCTCATTTTGGTCTGCATATCATTGGAAAGGAGAACAGTACCAGTTTGATATTTATTAATAATATTCTTAGTGCTAATTATTATTCATTATGTTATACATTGAATGTTACTTCATCACATGACAATTTTGGTAATGATGACTATTCGTTGCTTGTTTCCAGAGTAATTGAGAAACAGACAAAAATTAAGAAATACTTAGGTTTTATAATAGCTGTTAGAATTCTCCAGAAAGGCTTAGGAAAAATCGGTCCATGAAACATATGTTTTTTAGATGGCGTTGTAAAAGATTGGTAATATATAATGAAATATTATCTACAAAAAAACAGAAATTAAACTATTAACTTTGAAAATCATGTACAAACGGGAACATAATGTGAGCATTCTTTGTGAAACCTTAAAGTATTTTATGAAATATAGATATAATATGATCATCTTAACATGAATTTAATATGATCATCTTAACATGAATTTAATATGATCATCTTAACATGAATTTAATATGATCATCTTAACATGAATTTAATATGATCATCTTAACATGCATTTAATATGATCATCTTAACATGAATTTATAACTAAGGAACTAAGGAACTAAGGAACCTTAAAGTATTTTATGAAATATAGATTTAATATGATCATCTTAACATGAATTTAATATTTCTTCTACTTCGAAAGTGGATTTTTTAATATGGACGGCACTAATACGGCGGAAATGGAGATAGCGCGTTGTATTAAAGCGGAACTATTGGCTAAACATGTCCAATGGCGCCATTTAATGTTTCGTGATTTTATTTATCATCCATGTACTGGAGTTACAATAATCTTCTCTGTTGTTCGTTTAATAGTTAGCATAAACATTTCATTAGCGCGATGTAATTAATTACTTCATGCTTCTTGAATTAAGTTTAAAAATATTAGTCATAAAATTTTCGTATTATATAAAGAGAAAAATCAGTAAATTGAATTCGTCACCAAAAAATTTTTTATTGAAGATTATTATTATTTTTTTTATTAAAACAAGATTTTCATTTCATTTGGGTAAATTTTACATCAAATATATTAATACCTTATTAGATTAATCTTATTAGATTAAACATGATCCACCTTTTTAAATGTTTTGAGTGTTGACTTAAGCCCTTTCGTTAATATAGCTAAATGAAAAACAAGGTTTATATCTGTATTTTTCCCGTGAAACCAGCGTACCTAAATCAATTTAGAATTACAAGCTATTCCGAAACAGAAACGAAAGAAATAATGAATTAAAAGACAATATGAAAGTAACAGGGGAAATAATGAAATCTGTATATAGTGAGTAAGTGTGCTAGATGAAATTTAGATATAATGAGTCAGTGTGCTGGATGAAAACTGTAAATAGTTTGTGAGTATGCCAGAGGAAATCTGTATATGGGCACAAAGTGCTAGATGAAATCTGTATTTAGTGTGTAAAGGTGCTAGGTGAAATCTAAATATAATGAGCGAGTGTGCTAGATAAAATATGTACATAGTGAGTGAGAGTGCTAGATAAAATTTGTATATGGCGAGTGAGTGTGCTAGATGAAATTTGTCTATAGTAATACGGAGTGCTAGATGAAATCTGTATATAATGAATCAGTATGCAAGATAAAATCTGTATATGGGGAGTGAATATGCTAGATGAAATTTGCGTATAGTGAGTGAACCCTTTGAGTGACATCAGAACAGATAATATTATTAAAGACACTAAAAGGTTTTACAAAGGCATAAAATTACCGGGTGAATAGAATACAAAAACAAACTGGACAAAAAGTAATTCTCTTCGTGAATGAGGTCCCTAAAATCCCTATCCTTAAAGCTACATCACCTTGGACTATTAGGACCCTTTTGGTTTCGGGTGGGGCATATTCTTTTACCTCTAGGAAATAATGAGGTCTGCACAATAATGTCCCTGTATTAACCACTACCGTTGTTTCGAAATTTTCTGTTAAACTATTCTCAAAAATCATCACCTATGTCGAATCAAAAGTTTCATCAATGCCTATCAGAATATCAATCTCAAAAGTTTCTTCAATTCCTATCAGAATATCAATTGTGTCCAAACACTACAATCCAGAAAGCAATGAAAAAAAATCATTTTGTTATTTTATACAACACGCTACGAGTGACCCTTTTCAATTCTCACTAACAGGACTTAATTGAGATTATTTAACAACATACCTATGTTAAAAAGGTCATTGAAAATGGAAATGCCAACACCACTATAGGACGCAATATGGTATCGAAAGTAGACCTTCAAAGTAACTTGTTTTATTTATATTATATAGTGTAACTCCTATCAACATTATGGAACACGTCAACCTCACTGAATATGAACTCCTAAGGATTTTAGAATATCGAACATTTCGTACGATTCTGGTACGTTACCTCTATTCGCGGTAAGCCGTTGTAAAAGTTATTGTGACAGATGTGAGAAATACTAAAATGAGTATTAAAAATAAATACATACAATATATACCATAACTATTTTTCATTTACAAGTTAAATAAAAATAATAGATATTATTTGACATACTGTACTCAACACTAACTTTATATCTTTCTTTTTTATCACATTATTGATTGTGCGTATGCTGTTAAGTAAGTAGGGTTCATGTAGTAACGACTTCACTCTATTAATTATATTAACAACTATTTATTGACTTTGATTAAAACACAATTACAAAGCAACAAACAATTATAAACTGATCGCGTTTTAAATATTGTTTTAAATATCAAATTTAAAACTATATTAACAACGCGAACTGTTATAACAAATTTCTATGTCATAATAGGCATCTTGTGTCGCTCTGTTTATTTACCACACAACTGTATCCATTTGACGACTTTTTTGGTTTATTGTTAAATTTTATTGCGGAATTAAATATACATAGCATATATATACATACAAGGGAAATTGTTACGAGTAAAAACATGATTTTTTTTAATTTCCCTCTAAGATTTAAGTAATCTGTAGCAGCTTCGAAAGAAAGTGACTTCAAGATCATTGGACGTAATTGTAATAAAATTAAATCTTCAAAAACAGAAAAATGAACACAATTTTTTTGCTATTAAACTCTCATAACTAATTTCATCTACGTAATTTTGAAGTAAGTTATATTAAATATTAATTTTATTTTTGACGTTTATTTGATGAGCGTATATTTATAAATAATCGATACCCTTGATGTGCACATTAATTAGTCATTGATTTGATTAAAATGTCTTGTTTTGTTTACTGCATACTGTCGGTGTCTAAACGCTTAAAAATCTTAAATTAATCTCAACAAAGCTTAATGAATGCACTGTTACCAATGGTTTAACAAATGCATGCATACAGTGTGTTCTTGGAGGCGGAAAATTTACCAGAACTTGACTAATTCACAAAGCGATTAGCTACCTCAAAGGCAACTAATTATGATAATGAACTTTCTTTATAATTTTATTTTGCAATTATTCAGTATGTAAACATGGCGTTGCTCTACTTTTGAACGTTTATAATACGGCAATATTCGTACATAATGGTAAGGGGTTCATGTCTAAGCGCTATTGGGCAAAAACTTTTCGACGGATTCCAATGAAACATGTTGAATAACATTTTATAATTTAATTCCAGTCCTCAATCAAAAGACTATTTACTATATTACTTTGAATAGTCAAATTAATGTCACCCTTTAAACTTATTTTCAATGTCCAGATTAGACCTTAAATTATTTGTTTTTGACATATTTATTTTATCACCTTTGATTTGGTCAACAATCTGAAATAAAAATCATTACGTTATTTCTCATTACACTAATCACTAAATGATTTAACTGCGACATCTGTTTCATTTGTAAGCAACCAGCATAATCATAATTGTGTAATTCTCCACTAGATGTCAGTATTTATTTTATTTTTATTAAATGTTTCTTTTTTCGATTTGATAACGCATTTTTATTTAAATATTAGTCACATACTACATCACGTAGTTTTATTTAATTGTGAATAATGTATTTCTACAAAATTAACGCCAAATATATTCAATATTTAAATACTAGTACCAAACTGTAAATAATTACTACCTGTTAAACTTTAAGGCACTCCTGTATGAACTCCAGAGGAAAAAAGATTTGAAAATTTGAAGCATGTACTACCAAGTACATGCATCATATTTATGTTCCATATTTATGTAGGTACCCTCGTAAGATAAGTGGGCATAATCAATATATCTATAATCATTTGATTAGAAAGAGTTTGACCTATACAAGTTACTACTTACGTTACCAAAGATAAAACTCAGTTCCTATATCCGATTGACAGAAGTTCTTCTGACTTGACGCGAGGTCCTACGAGAGTATATTTCTCTGGGTGATCATGATAAATCTAGTGAACTCGTTATCTTCTACGAATCAAATTCTGCCCTGAAACCGATAGAAAATAGAAATCACAAAGTCATGCAGTATATCCATCATCACTTAGAGGAAATTTGTCACCAAAGAAAAAACTGTACTTTCCAACGGACACCTGCAAATGTGGGTATAGAAGGAAATTAGGATGCAGATAGGTTAGCGAAAGAGACCAGGAACTTCAATTCTGAAGGTCCAAACGTCATAACTTTAGGAAACGCTAATGTCATTGCTATAAATAATGTCATTGCTAAATAGACTGAAAGAAAACTAAATAAAAAAGGAACATCAAGTATGCATCATCAATGCAGATAGAAATATTACTAAGACTATTTCCAGAATCAGAACCAAACAGCTAAGTGTAAGTATAAATCATGTCGAAATTGTATAGGGGAAAAACTCACCCCGCAGCACATTCTCAACTGCCCAGCCATCATTAAAAGCTTACAGGCTACTGACGGATTTCCATTTTAGGGAAATCTCTACAACAACATAATTGTAGACATTGCCAAAGCAGTGGTCTTGGCACACGGATCAATTTGAGACTAATTTCATTTCAAATGAACACGACACCAACCAAGCAACAGAAATTTTTCAAAATACCCTATTGTTTAAGTATATTATCTACGGTTTATTCTTGTGTGTATATATATATATATATATATATATATATATATATATATATATATATATATACATATTATTTTTGAACACTTAATGATATCCAACGTGAGAAACTATATCAAAAAATTAAGATCTCATTAAAGTGAAATTATTCAAAACACATATCTGAGTTAATTTAGATGGCTTATGTCTCGACACTCATGTATCATATTAGTAAGATGGTTATATTTTGTAATTTACATTATTTTTAATAATTTTTAAATTTATACGTTTTTGTCTTGTTTTAGAATAAATTATTACTTAAAAACCAGCCAGCGAGAGGCGAGTTCGAACTACGTAGGTTCCGTTTCTAATACCGTAATTTAAACTCGTTTCTACTTTGATACAAGAGGTATTTATTTTAATTTACCTTATATTTTAAAGTAATATGGTAGAAGTTTGTATATAAAATAAATCTGTCAAGCACGGATAGAACTCGCACTGCGAAGGTTTCATAACCATTTAGGAACGTAATTATAAGTATTTAAGGGTACATAGTGAATATGTTGCCTACTGTATCCTTCACATGCGTTAAAACATAGTGCATACACACCCGTGTATTAAAAAATTACAAGATTTACGATAACTGCTATAGTTTTCCTATAAAGTTTGCATAAGCTTCTAAAAACCTTAATTTTTCATAATTTAAGGTAAAGTGGTTTGGGAACTGAGGATGAACATATTTTTTTTGCATATTTTTCTGTATTTTTTTATTGTATCCTACTTAAAATTACAATAAAAAAATTGGGGCCCTCATTAGCCCCTTCAAACGACAGCCCCGCACTAAACAGGTAATTTAAAAAAAATCTTATATTTTATTTACCCTCCGCTCTCTCTCACTATACAAATATTTTTGAGTGAGTATTGAGATGTGTGCGGCTAATATGTGTTATTACCTACTAGGCTAAATTTCAAGTTTACGTCAAGCGGTTTCTGATGATAACGGCTATGTCGGACAGAATATATATATATATATATATATATATATATATATATATATATATATATATATATTATATATTCTATATAACTAATAAACATTGAATCGAAATAATATTAATAGTAATAATTAAAATATCGGACGTATCTGTCTATTGTTATAATCAAGATTTGTGCGTGACAACGTCTCCTCAAACATGACTACAATAAGATAATACAATTAAGTATATGTTAAAAAACGTATTTAATGCGGGTTCGAGTGTTATCTAAATTGTTTACGATTAGGTACTTAACTGAAGAATAAACGAGCCTCCACGTCCGCGCATTCCACACGCAGATTAAACGTAATATAATTTATTCTCCTGTATACACAAGCAACTGCTCGTATATATAACGCTTACCACTACATCATTATAATTACATAGACCCAATGCTAGATTCTGGAAAACATTATTGATAATTCGTAATATATTTATTCGTAAGTTTACTATACTTCTAATTACGGAAACTGGAGGTGTAAAGAATATTCCACAAAAGCAGTATTGGAGTAAGAATATGGTAATTATAATTAAAAATACTTATGAATAATTTTAATATCATAAATAATATTTAATTAATCATTTTAAGTTCGGTTTGTAAGATAATTAATGATAGTACTTTTACCAATATATTTGACAAATAGGCTTTTAATTTTTAATAAGAAAATTGTGTTTTCTTGAAAATTGTGTTATACATTTTTATTTAAATACATTTTTGGACAAATTCGATATGAGATTAAATTTGACATAAGTATCATACATACGCATATAACCTATAACAAAGCTTCTAAAATATTATTTATAGTATATATTATTCCGTTAACCTCTCTTGGTAGTTTGGAAATGTTTTGCATGGAGTTTTTAGTAAACCTATGTTTCTGCTAATTACTTTTTTAACTTTGTTGTTCTGGAAGTATCAACAAAAAATGAGGTAGTAAACTGTAGTAGACTATAAAATAAAATAAAATATGTATAGAAATCAGAATTAAAGTTTTTCGTTCAGTTGTTTTTTTTTGCAGCTTTTAAAAATCACAAAATAAATTAGTTTATTAACAAAGAAAGGAACACAGTTTATAAATATCAAACTTACCTTATCTTAATAAAGAATTTCGCTTTTCCTTCGATTTATAGTTCTTAAAGGCTGAAATTGAGGGTTTCAAAGCGAAAGTTGAAGGTTGAGTGCAAGATGTTGTGGTATCACGAGTGGCAGTAGACAGCTATAGATAAAATAATTCATAAAAAAGAACACAATTAAATGAAACTACGTGATTTAGTATTATTTCTATTTTATTTAAATTCTTTACCACGATGTAGGTTTCGCTGTATTACAACATTATCAGGTGGGCTGTTAGCAAGGTGGGCTATTATTTTTAGAAATAATACAACATCACGTAGTTTCATTTAATTGTGAATAATGAATTTCTACAAAATTAACGCCATATATATTAAATAAAAAGAGAACATTAAAGTCTAAAAATAATATGCTATGACTATGGAAAAAACAGTGTATAGTCTCTGATGCACCGCGTAATAACATAACATTTAAAAAAAAACTTTCACTTCAAATTATTACAATACTCCATTTTATTAAAATGTTAATTTATATTATTACTAAAAATAGGCGCCAAAAATAAATTAAATATTAATCTTACATACATATGTCACAATAAAACTTTTCGATCGCGCCATGAATACTGTTTTGTCACATTAAAATTACTGATTCTAATATTAATTAAACATGTAGTATAAGCCCAGCCCAAGAAGAAAGTTGATTTTTATTCGTAGGTTGGAAACACTTTTTTTCGAAAGAAATTATGCAAACTGAATATATA
This sequence comes from Druceiella hillmani, assembly GCA_039881145.1. Lineage (NCBI taxonomy): Eukaryota > Metazoa > Arthropoda > Insecta > Lepidoptera > Hepialidae > Druceiella > Druceiella hillmani. Next base: position 20,039,757 of record JAYKKI010000029.1, read on the forward strand.
TTATGTTTCGCAGGAAAACCATTTTTTCCTCTCTATTGCGTATCCTTAATTTTGGCATCACTTGGGAAACTAAAAACAAGTTTGAAATCTAAAAAAATATCGATGATAAATATATTTCGAATGATAACATCGATATTAGTCCACGCACTGCGCCGCCTTTCACGGAATTTTTGCACTTGATTTAAGTCACTTGTATGGCTTTCTATTGTTTTTTACAGAGCCAACTACATGTGAAAAGTTGCCCGACAATTACTCGTAAACTAGCATCGCTGTATTTCCTATTTTCTGCATTTTCCTTTTAATTTCATTAAATGTACTACTATTAGCAAAAAATACCAAAAATAAAAATATTTTTGAATTTTCCAATATTCAAAAATAACCGTTTAGTTGGTAGGGGGACACGTAAAACTAACAAAAACAAGAACTTTAAAGTTTAATATTTCGTAAACAGGAATCTGTATTGAAAAAGTGTTCATGACATACCCCCTACCCTATGCAATGGGGTATGCAAAAATAAAAGCATTTACCCTCATTTTACAAGGTGGTTATGAGATACCTTAAAATATTTTTTAAAATATTTTATATCACAACTTTGTAGCCGTTATAAATATGTATAATTATGACATTTCAGTTTTATAGTACTAATATTCTGCGATTAAAATGGCTATGATATACGAGCGGACAGATAGACAGACGGATATGGCGAAACTAGTTTGTCTACAGAACCCTGAAAACAGTACCTTTAAATAGAGCTTGCGTAGTAGTTTGACACAAAGTTTTCCGACTTTTTAGTTTAGAAGCTTGAAATTGGACATAGTTTTATTGTCTTTAAATGTGATATTAATGAAAATAGCCAATTTTTTTAGGATTAATTAAATTATCATAATTTTTTAAAATAAATTGTTGTACGAATAAATGTTTATAATATTTTACCAACCTGGATGCCGGGATACCTACATAGCTGTGAGGAAAATAACAAAAAGCTTAGCATATTTGTCATTGATATGTTGGTTACGCGAAATATTTATATTACTTAGATATATTCAACAACATTTTAATTCGAGGATATAGTTATTAACAAAAAGTGAAAATACATGAAAAATTTATGTCCTTTCTAATCAATTTTGAATATAATCAGTATTTATTAAATCAAAATATGAAAACGAATTCAAACCACATTATATTCATTCCTTTTTCTTTTTAGAGTTCCGCAACCGAACTAAGAGTCATTATACATAGTTTAATCATGTCCGTCTGTCTGTTCATCTGTAGGTCACAGCCATTTTACTCGCAGACTATTAACATTTGAAAGCTAAAATTTGGCACCGTTATATATATTTATAAGATCTACAAAGTTATGAAATAGTTTTATAAACAAAAGCTTTTAAGGTATAATGGTGTGATTTTTTTGCACACCCCGTTGTGTGTTTCGCTGGATAGGTCTTTCAAAAATATTGGGGGAATGTCATGAAAACATTTTCGATACAGGGATTCGTTTATTAAGGTTTGAAACAGTTATTTTTTTAGAAATATTTGTCCTCACCACCTGTCAGTTGAACCGCTATTTTTGGTTATCTGGAAAGTATTTACGATATTGTATATATATATATATATATATATATATATATATATATATATATATAGAGAGAGAGAGAGACAGAGAGACAGAGAAAGAAAAGCTAAACAGGTTCTACTAGTTTACGAGTTACAGTCAACTAACTTATGACATATAGTTGAGTCTGTGAAAAGTTCACAGAAACTCCATACAAGTGACTTAAATCAACCTATGTTTAACAAAAATCATTGTATTTAAATAAGCACCATGTCCTTACGCCTATGAAACATGTAGCAGGCAATATATTTATGTAGTGAACAATTTATACTTGAATATAGTTTAATTGAAATGCTGTGTACACCGTTGCGCGAGTTCTACTCATGATTGACAGATTTAGGTTATTCTTTATAAAACTTAAATCAAGTATAATAAAAGCAAGTATAATAATAGCACATTGTTTTGAACATTGGTTTCAGCTTTTTGTTGTTTGGTATATTTCATTATTTAAATGTATTTACTTTAACCATGTAATGAAAAAAAAATCGACCAAATACCTACTAGGCGGTTTTATGTTAAAAGAGATGTGTATTTAAAAAGATTCGAGATGATGTTAAGGAAAATAAAGGTATTATTTAAGGACTGTGATTACGTCGTACATTTGGAACTGGCGGTCGCACTTAATTTTTCAGTGAAAATGGGCGCAGTAACGCATGTTATATTCAGTCTATCTTCAACTTTCCACATGTGAGCACGTCGTTTTAAGGTTTTATTTTTTTATCACAAATAAATTATAAATAAATCGTCAATATTTGATATTTATTTAAATACCTTTTGAATAGTGTATTTTGTGCTGAATTTGCAGTGTTTAAAATATGCATAACATGTTTATTTACTAGGAGAATTTTAGAAAACATTATTATAAAGGGAAATTCAGAGTAATTTTTCAACACATTTTTGAGCACTTTGCGCAATACCAAGGTTGCAACAGTCGTGTAGGGTACTTTGGATCCTGCAAATGGGTCTGATAATTTTAGACAATTGACTTCTACCTGATTGCGTCTAACTGAATGCGTTCACTGGCGTTTTGTGTTTTTATTTAGTTCGTTTAGCCATTTATTTATTTTCATAAATCATAATTGTAAATATATTTATAAAAATGACAAGTATACATTTTTACAAATATGTAAAAAGATTCATGTGTGTACGACGTTTTATCTGCGTGAGATAATATCTGAAACTTGAGTTTTAGTTGGTTTAAGGTTTCGTGAACTGACGTAGGTACTTATTCCATGCAGGCTCGTGTTTCGCTAGAAACTATGCATAGTGTAGTAACGTTTGTTTTTTTACAGAGTGTGCAAAAGAACAAGTATAATATTCATACAATACAATACAATACAATATGTCGTTTTTTAATGTATAATATTAAAAAAACGACATGGAAATTCCCAACTGTTTCTCAAAAAAAGTCACCGTTGAAGTAAATTTTTCAGAAACGGTTGAGAATTTCGTTAATATGATTCCAACGACAAAAACATTTTTTTTTCAAAAATACGTCTTCGTATATACTCCGCTTTATATATAGAATGAATAATAGACACATTCTTTGTTACATCTATTCATAAAATACCTAAATGTGTACGTGAATTATAAAAATTGGTCAAGTGCAAGCTATATTAACACAATTAGAGCTCCCACTTTAAATATTAATAACAATGTACTCCGACTGCGCAGCGTTGCTGTGCTACCCGTCGCCAACGGCAGCAATGCCGTATCACATTGCGTATGCTCGAAATTGAGTGAACAGCGTTTCGACTAGGCCAAAATTATAAATTTTGAAAAATATGTAAAGACAAAATTTTGTTGCTTCGAACGTGAACAATATTTTTATTTAATTTTTTTTTTCTCTAAAATCAATGGCTCAGCAGTTATAAGGAAATAAACAATTACATTATTTATAACAATTAATCGCGCTAGACCTGAAAATTTAAATAATTTTCTATATTCATGATTTGTTCAAAGAAAGAAATTTTAAGCGTTTTTCCCCAAAAAAATATTTCAGTTTTTTTAAATAGTCAGAATTCATCATATATTATATATGGTAGAATTAATACTTTCATAAGTTTTCATTTGATACTCCACACGAACCCTTCAATTTTTTAAATTCCCCGTTTATCCCCTGATATTAACTCCTAGAATCAAAATTTAACTTTTTAGTATAGATTATACTTTGTCTATAATTGGGTCACCATACTTAAAATTCTTCTTACCTACATTCTGGAAAAGATCAAAATTAAATTAGTTTTAGTGAAATATATGGCATTAATAAATTTAAATTTCACTTTTGTTGTTTCAGATCCAGCAGCTAAAACAAAATATGTTTATTGAGCTATTTAGTTACATAATAATATGTAACAACAATATTGTTGGCATATTTTTTAATATTGCCTGTTAAACCGCGTGTGATAATGTACTGTAATAAGATATTAAAAAAAAACAATGTCAAAATAAATGTACCGACTATTCATTAATCCTTTGATTAACCATTTGTGTTTTATTGCACTAGAGCTTCTGGCAGTGCCATCTATGGACGCAATTGACATTTAGAAATATTTATGCGAGAGTTACATTTTACTAACATAGATGTCGCTATCACATCTTAGTACTACATTTTGTAATAGATGTCGCTGTTTGTACCTAGTACCAATAGATGGCAGAAAATCACAAGTTTGTTTTCATCTTTTATTTAGTTGTACTCGAAGCTCCAAAAAAAGAACAGATTTATAAAATTTTATATCTTCTTAAAAATTTTCAATTTACTGTAGGTATTAAAACTAGAAAGAAAACTTGTATTCTTCATTATTTACACCTGTAAAGTCTGATAATTAATGATTGATTGATGACATCTATCTGTGCCTTAAACTTTTCTTCATTTTTTTTCTCCGTTACCACAATATTTTCACTCCTCGTAGACCATTTATTTTATGTTAGAGACATATATGTCACTATTATCGCATCATTTTTCAACGGGCGATAATAGATGGCACAAGAAAAACAGGAACAATTTTCTTTTTTTATATTATAATCATAGATTAGATATAAATGTTTAAGTTAGTCATTATACTTGTAATACCTTTCAAAAGATGGAGGTGTTCACCGAAAACGTTTAATTGTGTGTTAGAAATATATTTATATAAAACAAATTAGCTTTCATTCCGTTTTTTCTTTATAATAATAGTGAAAGATTACCTACATAATTTCTTATTTAACATGTCACACGTTTGAGTCGCTCCATGTAATATTTTTTGATTGATGGTTAACTATAAATGTTCTTAGGTTGCGGAAATCACAAATAATTACAGTTATTTTACAAAAGTATTTTCTTGAACTTATTCATTTGAGACGTGGTCGGACACATCTCTTTCAACTTAAGAAAGGCAAAGAACTGTATTTCTGGCCTTGTATTTTTCTTTTACAATTGTTTGCAGTTTTAACTACTATTCAGGAAACTGATATCTCGTTTTATTCCCGACTGTTCTACCCTGGTAAGAAGGCATATACAAATTTTTGAGTATACGTTCGAACCATTTTAAAATCACGGTTATGACGTGTTGTATTGCGAGTGTTGTGTTGGATTAACGGTTTTTCAATATTTATGTTTATAAATTATATATTTTATTATTCAAATTATGTTGAAATTAATATTAACTAATGTTGATATTTTATTGAAATCACCGGGGTGTCCATGTTAACATACTTGATTTTCGATGTTAAATATCTATGTTTTTTATTCGATATCGTTGTTACGTGAATATAGATCATTTCTAAAGCTGGACCAGTTCGTATCTACAATCTTGTTTTGCATGACTTCGTCAGCACTACGTATATAGGTTTTTTGGTCCATATAAGCAGTGGTCGCCCAAAAATCTGGAAATGAGATATAAGGTCACAAAACTATATGAATTCCCATAAAAAAATGTTATGTCTATGACTATAGTTAGGTTATGAAAACAAATGTTTTTAATTTCCAATTTAACATTCGGTTTTTTGGTTTCTTCTTTCTATATCTTATTGTATAGACTGTATGCTCCTGTTCGTAAAAAGTGTTCCAGCAAGCAGTGATGACACACCAACAAAATAAATCTATAACATATTCTAGAAAATTTTAAAATAACTGTGAGCTTCGTTAAATCGAAAGATCATTCGTCAAAAATGGTACTATCACTGGCCCTGTTTAGCCTCTTTTACGCCATTTTTTTTCGAATATAAAAAAAAATTAAGGTAAACTGTTAAATTTTATCAATTCTTCCCAACATTTCGACTTATATAGGTGAATAAAGCTGTTATCGTAATCAAATTAAATATGTTCTAAGAAGTGTAAGTTTTATACATAGATATATGCTATTTGGCGTGTACGTTGCATTAATTTTTTTAACATATTAACCATAGGTGACACATAAGTGATAGGTCGTTAGTACCAGCCGCCCATGACGTCCATTATCGATGCGTTATGTTACAAAATGAATCCCATTCACGCCTCGTTTCCGATTTGCGACTTTATTAAGTTATTTTATTTTGTATTCATTAATCGTAATATACAATGTACATGTTTAAAAGGAAAAAAACACGGACAAAGGTTTAAATAGTATTGCTTGTATAAAAAAATAAAAATAAAACTTCCAAATAGGGAAAATCAAAAAATAAGCTCCTGAAAAATTTTATTTAAATCGTCGATTAGATAAATGGGAATAATTGTATTTTTAAGAGAAGTTAGGTTATTATTCAAAACAGATTATAAACGCTATTTCTACGGAACTCTTCAAACCAATTGGATGAAGTGTAGATTGTGTCTCGTTGTATCCTCCATACACTGATCTGACATACTAATCTAACTGGCATGCCCCACAGGGCTGTCGGAAAAATCATGTAAAACTCGAAAAGAATAAAAAAGTCATTAATTTTGACAACAGAATGAATGTGAATGTCAGTTAACAATAGAGTGGCGCATTATAGGTCGCGACTAGGAGCGATCAGTTAAGTTCGCAGCTCGTTGGTGAACTAGATCGCTCTCTTAGTTCGTTAGTTCGAAAGTGAATTTTATTGAAATTAATATAAAAATATTTAAAAAATAATCAAATCTCAATAACCAGCCTTTTAATATTTTTAAAGTATTTAAAATCGTCAACAATACAAAAGTAACATTTACAAAAGTAATTAGATAATTAAATTATTGCAATTATTTTAACACCAACCAGACAATATAAGTTTTAATATTTCTGGACGTCCAACCATCAGTACTAAGAGACAATATAAATACAACTTGCATTTTATTTTGTACTTCAGTCATTACGTCACTACGAACGTTTGATATGAAATTTTCCGATAATGTCTTCATTAAGGAAAGCTGATAGCCTGGGTGATGAGGTACCAGTTCATTTAATTTTCGCATTTATTTTTTTTCCACAACTCGTAGAGTGGGGGGGGGGCACACTCCGCACACTTCTGGCAACCATCTTGACAACTTGTTCAACCTTTCGACTTGGTGGTGGTCTACGAATGTATTGGTGCATTAACTTTTGCGATTCTGCATATTTGAGGATGTTGAAATTATATACTCTAACTCTAATGTAGTTTGATTTGATGGAAGTGAATTTAAATTACATACAATAATCGGTCGTCTTTCAATTGTTAATGGAATCAACATGTGTTGTGTTTCCATATGCCAGGTTAAGTTTCCAGTTGAGCCTCCTTCAATACATATTGATGTCGAACAGTATATACATTTAGCTTTTTTATCTCTGTGTCTATATAATTGTGTCTAGAGAGAACTATTTTTCGATTTGGTGACATTGTGATGTATACTGTAAAACAAACCATATAACATGAGTTAATATGAATTGCAATGACATAGAATAGATAATTACCTAACTCATTATCTCTATTATCAAATTGATATATATTTATATATATATATATATATATATATATATATATGTATTTATTTCAGATTAATTAAAAAAACAGTGTGAAGGTTTTATTGGAAATTTAACATAAAATTATTGTCTTTTGAAAATCGATATACACGTTTGTGAATATTTTAACGGAACTGTTAACGCGTACATATGCGTCACAAATATTTTTATTTACAAAAATTTAGGTAATTATGTAATGAAAAGCACTTCAACATATATTTTCTCCAACGTATTTCAATTTTACCCATATTTTTTTGTCTCATTTTAATTAGTCGTAATAATATATAGAAGTATTTTAACGACTAATTGAAATGGAACTAAAGTCATGCAAAATGTTTAATATATTAGCAGAAGTTATATATCTATCGAATAAGTAGTTTAAGTGTGAAAGAGTTGCAAGAAAACAAATAAATGTTTTTTACAACATTCGTACAATTAGCAAATATTTTTGGTAAAAATATTTTTTCCTTAAAATTAAACTTTTCTTCAGAATTTAGAAATTTCTAGGGTTCTTCTGTAGTAAATTAGTATTGTATATTTGATTTTAAAATTCTTTGACATTTATAGTTTTTCTTTTAATTTTTTCTATATTATACGTATAGATAAATTGTGAGACCTTCATTTTGAAAATTGACACAATTTTCAATAAATCTATAAATATACTCGCCCACAGGGGAAATTAATCTATAACATTATAGAATTAATTTCCCCTGTATAACATTAACATAATACATATGTAATATATTTATTTATAAAGAAACAAACAAATTTATGGCGCTGTAAAAACGGAGTAACATTTTGTGTCATGCGATTGTATAATATTAAGTAATTGAATTAAATTTATCATGAAATGACAATCTAGTTCACCATTTAAATACGCAGAAAAGACACAAAAAATAAACAACCACTAATGTGCTATTATCTTTTATAATTTTCAATAAATACACATAATGTTTCTTAAAGTAATACCAACATTTTAACATATCTAAATAAACTTATTTCTTAACTTATGCAATAGTTATATAATACGTTCATCCACCTCGGCTGCTGAAATTCGAATGCCCATTTAGTACCTAGGTAGGTACTTGAATTGGACAAATACTTACATTTCAAAAATACGTATCTACCAACTTCGTTGGAATTGATATTTATAGAATTCTCTCTCGGAAAAGTTATGTTAAATAATATTTATTTAATAAATAGTTAATTTCTTAAACATGTAATGTATGTAATTTAAGGATATTTTTTAAAAGGTTAAGCGAAAAGCAAATGTGAAGATAGTGTAACCAAATAACTTATTCTGGGGCTTTTTTTAATTTGAAGAAAAAACAAAACACATTTTTTATGTATTTTTACCGGGACTATTTTTACATAAATTTGTAATAAACGTAAAAGAATAGATGACGCTTGTAAAAATCATTCTGGTACGATCATTAAGAAATATCTAAGAAAAAAGAACCACTAAAATAAAAAAAAATTACGTTACGAAACGTGAAAGAAGTTTATTACGAAGGTTATTAAAGTTTTTAGAAAAACCCTACTCAATAATAAGAAACTTGTTTCACCTAGGCTTTTTTAAAGAAATTACCAATTTCAATAAGTTTCAATAATTTTTTGGAAATTTACTGTTTATATAATTAAATAAATTGAGATTTATTTGAGAACTATCGAAATATTGATATGTATCACGGGCGTTGAATCTCACAAACTACAGATCAAATCAATGTAATTTGAAGTACTTTTCTTGTTTTCGTACATAAATATACATATAGTAATATAAATTAATAATTATCTAAACATTATTGCTACAATGTAGAACGTATTTTAAGCCGATTCATACAACGTACAGAAGAAGAAAAAAAATCACAAAAAATTTAGACAAGAAAATAAAACAAAACGCAACTGGAGCGCACAAATTATTTTCTTTGAGGTTTTTTACTCGAATGAGCATCCTAACATTTTTAAAAAATAAAATGCTAAATTTGACTCATCTATTAATTGGTTACAAAAGCTTTTATTTCTCAAAATATTTTTTAACAAACAAAACTTAAAAACTTAATCGACTCACGGATAAAAGTAAGGGCGCATTTTTCCAATTGTATTTTCGCCTTAGCTTTGGGGGTATTTCATGGAACGAATAGATATAATTTCCATTCAGCCGTGTGCTCCCAACCGTCAATTTTCACAATAAAGTTTTTGCATATTTTAAACTTTGTTTCAATTAGATGCAGACGAAGTTGATTGTCATAATTAGTCTCTGTAAAAACTTTTCGAGCCAAATGTCAACGCCATGTCAACAAGTTACACTCGTTGTTACTTTTTAACAGATGTTTGAAAGAACTTTACAAACTGAACTTTCCTTCACGCGTTGTTTTCCATTTACGACTTAATTAAGAAATTTTGTCTTTGATATTCGTATTCATTAATCTTTACCTACATACGTACATACGTACGCATTCGAAATTTACTTAATACGCATTTAAATTTCGATGCCGCCTTCACTACGAAAAGGTGTGTAGATTTACATGCTAGGTGCAAAGTTAAATCGAAATTTTTAAAATATAAACTTTTTATAAGTCACATTAATTTATTCCATTCAGAGCTTGGTAAAAGCTGTAGATATTGTTAAATTAACGAAATAGGTTCAGCTGACTTAAAACTCTGTATCACAGTTTTGACAATTAGAATATCATGATATAAATGATAATAATTTATATAATCGGTACAAAAATTTTGTTTTTGTCGCAGTTATAATTAACACAGAAACAGACAAACAGACTTGCTTTTGTAAACTGCATGTATTTTTTTATTTAATCGTAGTTTGCCAGCCTTTTGAGATATGCCTTCATACACATCAGTACTTCAAAAAGTTCTGTTCAGTTTTAGCAACCACGTTACTAATCAAAGATATATGTTAATTAAACACATTTTGACATTAAATTTAATGAGATATTTAAAATTGTAGCCTTAAATAAGATGAATTAAGAGAAAATATTCTTCTACAATAAAAGATTTAGATTTAATTTTTATATGTACAAAAATTTGTAAAAAAAACATAGATAACAAAGTGATTAAACTAACATATGATTTGTTCATGCAGTATTCTTTACACGAAAACAATTCTCCGGATAAGTTAAGGCTAATTTTTATTTAATACTTATGATCGTATTTTGGTTATGATTGCATTCAACAAAATTTTCTCAATATTATACAACAATAAAAGAAACAAGATCTACTGATTTAAGGAACTCGTACGATCAAAGTATACCTCATTTGGCCTGTTCGTTTTCTGTTAGCTTTCATTTTTGGAAAAATAAACAAAAGACAAAAATTCGTGAAGTAATTTTTGAGCGTTGTCAGAAAATTCAACGTTTAAATGTTACCGTGAAATGTGTTTATGCTAGTAGCGTTATCTATAGAATTACGACACACGCACGCACTTTCTCCTCTTTCTATTCTTCCCGTTCTTCCTTGCTCTTAGTACCTTTAACGGTAACGGTAACGCGTAACAAACAAAATTACTTGTTACCGGTATCATTAAGTGTATGGGCACTTAATGATAATGAAGAGAGGGAGTGAACGACAAGTAGAGGGTAGACTTTCGAGGGATGCTTTTGCATTCCTTCTCCCTTTCTTCACTACTTAAAAAGGAGTGGACTTATTCTTTGGATAATAGCCTAGGTGTTCATTAACGATTAGATTTAATCGGTAAATGCATTCAGTTGTACAAGAACTACAAACGACTTTTAAAATTTTCAAAGATTTTCAAAGCTCGAAATAAATGCAAAAGTTTAGTTTTTCAAAAAGTTTAGTGTTTCCAGCAAGAACTGTCTCTACCTGAACTGGAGTTTCATCTTCCATTCTAAATTTTGTTTTTTATTATTTATACGTTTTTAAAGTCGCGTACCAAGCTTGGAAAAAGGAAATGCTTGTGTAAACTATTGCAATCATAATTTAAGATTGCGGTTTTGAAGTTGTTGGGCTCAAATCTCAAAGAAGCATAATTTTTGTTCGAAAGTATAATGGGAAATTAAAAAAAGTGAAATTCATTGATGTAACAAAAACTGTCTTAAATATAATTTTAAAAAAACAATGAAAATGGTTATCCGACGCCTCCACATTTGAAAGCAAGAAAAAATTGAACAAAAATCAAGGACAGCGCATATTTTCAATTAATTTTAATCCTGGTACGGAATATTTACCGTGTTAGTACGACTTGTCTACTATGGTTAACCGTTAACCATATAATTACTTTAAGGAGAGCTTTCGAAAAGCTATACAACTAATTAATTATAAAACGCAAGAATTTGCCAGAGTAAAGTAAATTATGTATTTGTGGATATTATTATGGACGTTCTTTTTTGTTAAATTATATTACATGCGCAAAATTTGAAAAGTTCTAACAAAAATCTAACATTCGCGAAAAAGACCGAACATTTTAATTGTCACCAAATAAAAATTGATTACCACGACAATGCCATATTTAAAATACTAACTACGCACATGAGCTCGATAACTCGTATGTGACAATTAGCATGTTATGATAGCGGTAAAGGTATTGCTTAAAATGATTCTTTCCTAAAAATACAGGACTTAAAGATACAGGACTTAAAGATACAGGACAAAAAACAATTATAATAATACGTCATATTTAAAGTACAGATATTTTCCTAATTTATATGAATATGATTTCTTTTTAAATCTTCAGGATTGAATTTATCAAGCATCTAAAAAGGACATTATAGCGTTAATTATTTAATATATTAACGTATGCTAGCTTTACAGATACATGATATTAAAGTAATAGTTTTGCTTTCCAAACATAACGAAACGAATAAACAGGAACAGATACATGTTCGTATATGCATATCTTTGCATAATTATATTACGAACTAAGGTTAGATGAAGTAATCATTACTTAACTATTTTATAATACATAGTTAAATACTTACGTTCTAGGTTTTATATACAAATGTTATACCTAAATATGTGATTTGTTAAAATAAAGTTTATTAAAACTGTTCATCTTGACGGAAAAAAATAGTTTTTAAATAAAATACTTATGTTAAATTATATTAATTTTTTCCAAAACATTTATTCAATATACATCTTTAAGGTTTACATAAATAAAAGAAAATAAAAAATAAACGTAATATTAATCTCTATTGTACTAGAAAAATGCAGTAAATTGTACCAGAAAAATGCAGTAAATTGTACCAGAAAAATGCAGTAAATTGTACCAGAAAAATGCAACCTACATTATGTGAAGTAAATTTAAATTCTTAGCTTCGATCGAAAAACAACATGTACATTTCAATTATTTTTATTTAAATCAATATTTTAAATTAATTTTAACATAACGAGAAGTTATGTTACAAATTTTCATTACCATTTTTTATTGAAAATTAATTGTCCAAAGAAAAAAAAATATGCACATTTTCTACATAACGTGAAAGTTTTTGAAATATATTTAAAAAAAAATAAGAATCTTTAGATCATTCTGAAAATTAAATAATTATTTCATTTGAAGTTAATTGCTTTCAGATTATACCTACCAAACTAAACTAGATCAAACAAACATTAAGATAATTTCGTACCAAAACGTTCCAAAACAAAGATACACAGCAAGAACATATTTAGTTAAACATTTAATTCATAAATATAATCTTCTAACAACAAATTATAAATTACTCCCTTCTGTAACTCATCTAGTTGAATTTACTATGTACTAGAACAAATGTACTTATCAGTTGCTGTCTTACGAGTATATACTGAAAGTTTCTACATGTAAGTTGCGTATATAAATAACAATTAATTAATCACAAATTTAAGATTATTGTGATTAATTAATAATCTCTGAAATTATTATTTAAGTTTTCATGTTTTCATTTTCTTTTAACATTTATATGACTTCGACAAAAAATATAATTTGGCAACTGCTTTCTAAAGGTCATTATTCTTTCTTTCTGTTTTTATTGTAAGCTATTTATTATATAGAATTTCGTGAAGAGCAGTTGAGCAACTGCTTCACTGCTTCTCTGTTCACTTCCATTTTTCACTTTAAGTATTTTTTAAATTATCTTTTCGTTATATTATTTTGTTTGCCTAGTGTTAGTTTGAATTCCATCAAGAATAACTTAATCTATAGGCTTAGGAGAGAGTTAATATCTGTTAAAAACTGTATGAAATATTATGGTGACCAAAGTTAGCGAAATAGCAATGTAAACAAGAAGAAAGAGATGTATACTAACCACGAGGTTCTTTGACTGTTATAATCTGAGTTATAAACAATAGTTATGAAAAATGAATTGAATTAGCTAGTTTAATTTAAGACTCATTTTGTTTGTTCAATACATTTACTTACGATGGGTGAACGAAATGTTTTGGATTTTATCTTAAATTTTTTTTCCAAATTGTTTTTCAATTTTTAGTAAGCAAAAATGTGTGAATTATGGCCTAATGCAGCGACTAGTGTGTTCGATTCGTATTATGTTTATAAATGGATTGATTATATTGAATATATTAAGAAAATGAGTCCTACTTTTTTAATAAAATTCTAAAATGGAATTATATGCTGTTGTGTTTATTTGATTTCGAAAATGTTGACTAGTATATGAGTAAACAGTATATATGTAATTTCAAACTGCTTGAAGTTCCAACTCGTAATATGTAATTAGGTCGATAACAAATTATGTTTAATCGCTCGACTAAGATAATAATAGAATCGTAATATTTATTTGTATTTTTTGTCATTAACATTTTCGTGATTTATTCTGTACGAAAAGAGTATAAAGATATCATTGTTTGAAATATTTAAAAGAAATCAAAATTTTATTAAAATTTGCTAAAGGCGTACACACCTTTATCTATATATTTTGATGACAAGGGCAGAAAAGCCCCAAGGTTTTCCAAAAACAACTTAGATTAAATTTGGTGAATAATTTTTCTAATATGGTTTTTGTCGCAACTTTCCGGTATCTCGTAATCTTCATGATGATGTAAACATGCTTCTATTTATTTCTTTCAAGTCTCTTATAGAGCGTTAATGCTCAAATTTCGTTCACCGGTTCATCTTTCATGTATATTTATTACATATGCGTATTCTGTTCGGTACCCAGCGCATAATTCAAAATATAATTGGTTATATTGTTAACGTATCGATAAATCTGAATAATCTACACTTTAGATGAAATACTTAACGCTAGAAACTTTTTTGCCTCAACTTACTAAATTTTTACTTAATTTAAACTAAATTTTTCATGAAAATGTTTTTTGAAACTCGCTGAATGTGCTCAAATGTCCTTTTAATAATGATTGTAGATAGAAGTATACGTTTTCTTGATCGTAATAGGTAATTTAATTACGTTCAATTTTAGTAAATAACCTATGAAGAAGCGGATGGCATCAAAAAGATAATATTTTTTCCTCCTGTCTTCATCAAAGACTATTTTTAATAAAATTATCTTCTCCTGTGTAAGAGGCTAAATTAATTATATCATCTAACAGAGTTACAAAGAAAACTGAAGAGTATAAGTAAAAATTTATCTTTAATATTGAACCTTTTAGATAATTAATTGACATTTAATAAACGTTCTTTTTAATTCAATATCATTCAACTGGCCAATATTTTTTTCTTAAATATTGATTTTAGTACCTGCGTATATTTAATAAAATTTCTATGACAATACGTACATATATAACTTGTATTAATAACATGTTAACTATTAAATGTATTTGTTTGGCTAATGGTTAAAAATAATTTATTAAACTACATTTTTATTAATTTTGACTTTAAGCATGAAATTATTATTGTAAATGTTAATTAAAATACCATACTATTTAATGCAAATTGCATGATTTATTCATAAGTAAATGATTCACGTATGATTTAAAAACATACTCATTTTATTCACATTAGAGTATGTTCGTAGATTTCATTATCACATTAAATGATGCTATGAATGAATCATGCAAACATTATTTAAGTTTTTTAATTGTTTTTTTTTTCATTGAATTTTAATACCTAGCATAAAATTAATTTCTTGATAAGGGATTTTAATTGATAAGGGATCGTTCGGTGTGGGTTTATCAGAACAATATCCGGGGGATGCATTTGATCTAATTCGTTTGCCTCTTCTTCCTTCTGTCTTCTGGTGCAACTGCGTTTTGGTTTTCCTCGCTGAAGTTTTGTTCTTCTGTTTGTAAATCCTTGGGTGTGAAATGGTGTGGGGCAGCAATTTCTAGAAAGATAATTTGGCTTTATTGTGTGTACTTTTAAATGTAGCTACAATTTCATTGTAGTTGCTATCACGTGAGACGTGGACATGCGTACGAGTGCATAGATTGAAATGTTCTTTGTTCAGTGTTGATGGTGCTACAATGGTTGTCAGAGGAAAACGATTTAAGGCAAACAATTATTTTAAGATGAATTAAGAAATATTTTTTACCTAAAAAACTTTATCAAACAGAATTGAATATTGAGGAAATTTTTAAATTATTTTGTTTTAAGTGATTTTATATACCTACATATTTGAATTACTTGGCATTAAAGAAACTATGTTTATTCTTAATTACACTTTTGTTTCTCTGATTTTGTTGTTTTTTCCTAAGATTGATACAGGTATTTTTATATTACATAGTTATATCTTCAGGAATAGCATTTCAGTTGGCATTAGTCGAGTTTTGCGAAAGTGTACTTGTGGAACAGTAAGTATATAGATAATCGATTTTCCTGAAATATATGAATGGAGTAGGGGGACACGACACAAACAGGAGGAAAGTCAAAAACATCATGAATAGTTAAGGAAAAGTTATTGACAGTTGGTTCCCTGTAATATGAGTTAATTTATTTATTTAGTTTTTAATACAATATAACACAACCAAGAAAAATGATTTAGTTACCAATTTTATTATGCACGCAATTTTTGAGTACAATTAGTTATTGAGTTTTAGCTCATGCAATTAGTTCCAACTAATATGAATTTAGAAACAAATATGACGAAGTGGCGTTTGATGTAATGTAATAAAAAAATCTATACGAAGATATTGGTATATAAGTATGTTAGTTTTTCACGTTAAGAGACCGTACGTAACCGTTGCAACCAATTGACTTCCGTAATTTTGTCGGCTCATAGAACAGAGGTAAAATATCGGCGTGAGATAGGTGTTAAGCCAAGCATTGTACAGATAACAGTTTCCTTCCTTACCAGTTTCCCCATCAGCGCGACTCCAAACACCATCCCTCTCATTACTGCTGAGCTCAACAGCGTATCTCTTGGCCAACTTTCCCAATCGGGGTCCGAACCACATCGCGTTTACGTCACCCGTCTGTTCGCGTTTCTCCTGGCTCATCATCTCTGGTTCGGGGTACTCTGCGAAGGCTTGTCTGCTCAGCAGCATATCCTGCCAGGGTTGAAGGCCGGTGCTTGGTTGGCTGCGACCGACACGGGGAAACGGAATCAGACCTTGGCGCTTCATTGACTCGCGGTAACCTGTGGTCGGGGAGGCAGAATATTTTTTAATTGACTTGTTTATTTTAGCGTTAGCGAAGATAAATTCTTCTTATCGCCGTCTTGAAATATTCTTTATCGAGTCACCTCATTTATCACATAAAAGCATCTTTAATCAATCCAATCATATTCAATACCTAAATAGGATACATTTGAGGGAGTGCGTTCAAAATTTATTTTAATTTCCCTGGTATTTATATTAAAAAATGTATTGCATGCAGATATAATACATTTACAGGAATAAGATAACTTTAATTACCGTTTCAATTTCGAGTATTTTTTTTGTGACATAAAAAATATCTTAAACCAAAATGATTACTTATCAAATATTTATTCGATGGGTAAATAATTACCTGCATTGTACAGTCCATCGGGCTTCAATCTCCACGTATGGTACGCACGTCCTACCCGCGGAAATGGATAGAGTCCCATGTTACCTATTAGGAATTACGTCACAAATAATTAATTACTTGTCAATACCAAAAATTTATTTAAATTTTTCCGTTGTTGGAAATTTAAACCTTATTTTTAAGTGCCGATTTTGTAATTTTTCTTCTATTAATCATATTCGAGATTTTCTTTTATATAATTGAGATCATTAACTAAGTGATTGTGGTGTTTTTAACTAGGACACAAATAAGTGTAATGTCTTGATTTCTTTATTACGTGATTGAACAGTATGTAATACTGTTTTACTATTATCATAAACCTGAAAAATTTGAATATATTTGGAGTTAATTTTGTAGAAATTCATTATTCACAATTAAATGAAACTACGTGATATAGTATTATTTCTACTTTATTTAAGTTCTTTAACACTAGGTTTCGTTGTATTACAATATCTTATGAGCTAATTGCCCATCTGAAGATGTTATAATACAACGAAACCTAGGTCGTGGTAAAGAACTTAAAGAAAGTAGAAATAATACTGCATCATATAGTTTCATTTAAACCTGAAAGATTTATTTGTCAGTAATGATCTTACTTATTATATAATAACTCTGCAAATAAGTAATAAATCGCTATGTAATTGGAGATATTTCATGTCGTGGAGAAGCATACAGATTATTACCGAAGATTATACTCAATTAAAATGCTAATACTATGAAAACAGAGTTTGGATGTTTGTAACTCAATTTTATTTTATTTAATTCGTTCAAATGGAAAAATAAATAAATACAAGCTACTAGAATTATCCTATAAACAATATGTAAACTTGTATTCTGACATTTCTGCAAAGAAAAAAACAAAAAAACACTAATGTGCGTTAAAAATATTTGAAGACACAAAATAAAATAATTTTGACAATACAATGGACAATTAATCACACAAAATTTAATTTGTTTAATCATTTGAAAACAAAAATGATAATAACCATGAATATTGAAACACGCCACGTCTTTATTATAAAGTCTTTTTAAGTAACGCATACGTCATTAGACAGATTTTTATGAACCTTGGTATAAACAAAATTCATGATTCATATCAATATACGTGCAGGTAATTTTATGACTCGAAAACTGGGATAATTACTGTTATGAAACTGTACTGGACTGTGATGAACTTTATGATGAAACTCGTAGTTTCCACTCAGTAATAAAAATTTAATACCGTAACATGTCAAACAACGGCACAATGTGCATTTTAATCTATATATTAATATTTGAAGAGACAATTTTGCACCTCTTTTATAAGCATATTGGGCGTACGGGGGAGTACGAGTATGAGATTTGACACAGTTAAAGTTTGTATGGAGGAGTGCAGAAAACTAAAATGTACATATAATACGTGTTACAAGTACATTCAAATATTTTTTACAAATACATTACATGATGCATTGTTTACGTTTATACTGTCAATGTCAAACATGTAATAGTCTGTGATCAAATTGTCGCACAGAGTAGAGATTGTCGCCAAGAAATTTTAAAATGTCAGATAACTGAATGAGTTTTGAGCTGTGAATTCAATAATCTGTGGAGTGTATGTCAAAATAAAAAGCGTTTATTGTATATTTTGTGTAATAGATATCTGTGTTTTATGTATTAGTGAAATGCAGTTTGCTTAATGTACCACTGTTGCAAAAGGAAAAATCTGTCAGCTTGTTAACAGAAAATTTTGTAGCAGCAATCTGAGCGGACTTCAAAAAAATTGTATGCAATGATTATAGAGGTATACTCTTTGAAAAAATAATCTCAGTAACATCCAAACTTAAAATTTTATTGAAGTGCGGTCGAGTTTCGACCATTGGGCGACCACTAGTAAATATATGTTGATAGGTCGCAAAGATTAGCGCAAATTCTGCTACCGTAAGAGAAAAGCATGCTGGCGGAGCTACAAGGAGACATTAAATAAAGTTAATCTATTTGGCAAGACATTTAATGTCAAACTCAAGAATAACAATAGAGAACCACCGATAGTAAACACATATCTTGGCGGACATTATTAGACTTTATTAGATTTATTGTATTAAAAGTTGATCCACGCCGAATTTATACAAACATCAGATAATCGGATTAAAAGGTGCTCCATCGAAGCGTCGGGGTAACATAATTAAGTCCTTCGCGAAAATGCTCGATTTCCCTTTAATTTTCATTCGAGAGGTTTACGTTTAATTAATAAAGACCAGCGCGGCGCATTGTTACCAATTTTACTACTTCTTTGTTTTTCAGCGAAACGCTACTCGTCAGAGTACATAAGATCTGTAAGATTTCGATTGCAAACCGTGTGTTTTAGAACAATTAATTGCATTGTCTTACGGAAAAATTTAATTATTCATTATAAATAAAAAAATTTTGTTTAAATTTTGTAATTGAATTATTCATTATAAACGAAGAATTATTACGAACAATTACCACGAACATTTTAACCATATATTTAAACTGGCTAAGTCCCACGGTTTCACTTGCGTAAAATTACGGTTTCATTATAGAAAATATTATTATTATTATAATTACTATTACTAATAATGCTAATAGATGACGTTGGCTGTTCCAGTATCGTAATATTCATCTAGCCAAAGGTTTCTTTTAATCTGTAATATCTATATCCTAGATTTTATTTGAGAGTATAAGCTATTACCATACAAAATTTCATTAAAATCCGTCCAGAATATTTCGCGTGATTGATGAACAAATTAACATATAGATAGATAGACAGGCAGACCAAAATTGTCAAAAGAATTTTTCTGGCTTCTATTATCATTCTATACGCTAAATGAATCATTTCAAATTAAAAATATTATCAAATTTAAAATATTTTCCACGTACAGAATTTATTTTGTTAGAACTTTATTATATTTATAAATAATATGAAGTTAATATTTACTTATGTATTAATACATGTAATATTTACTTATGTATTAATACATATTTATATATGTTTCCCTTGGCTTCTAGATGCTTGCTAAGAAAGCATTTTATGAAATTTTCAACCTCTAAATCTACGAAAATCGGGATGAAAAATTGTAAAGGAATTTCGAAATAATTGAAGTCTCAGATAGAAATAATGAGCTATTATTTCCCTTTTAAGGTTTTTGAAAAATTTCCAACTTAAATAATTTTGATATAAAAAGTGAACATCACTAAATGCAGTCCATGATCCCTTTTGCCCGGGCAAAACCGAAGCGGACAGCTGGAATTCAATATTCTAATAATAACTAGAGGAAATCTAAATTGATTTTATATAGGCACATAGAAAAAAACTTTGTAAGTAAAGCACAAACTTGTTTCTAAAATGTTTGTTTATTGAAAGTTAACGATGTAGAAAAAATCTAAGCTAAAGCCAACTTAATAACACTATACTTTGCCTTATTTCATGATATCGATATTTAGACCTTCCGTAATCCTGAACAATTGGTTGAATATCCTGCTTTTAAGCTGCAAATACTAATATTAAGTTCAACTATAATAGTTTACAAGTTATGAGTAATATTCACATACGTTTTTTAGTTATAGTGATTTTCTATGTCACTTTAAAGTATAATATATATTATAATTAATATACAATGTGACATATAGTATAATATAATATATTGTAAAGAAAATATTTTCACTTGAGCTTATTCACTTGTCACTGTTTATACACCAGTACATATACAAAGCTATATTCTGTAACTTTAAAATGGCTTATTAAATGTATTTAATCTATGTCTACATTTAATTAACACCTAAATACGTTTACGCCCATTGACTTTGTAACATAATTCCATTATACTCAAATCCCCTTGTAACGTTTAACAGATCGAATTGAACAAACACACCGCTAGCGACCTGTTAGCATAAACAAAACTCAAAACCACTCGAGAGTCCACTCAAATTAATCAACTTCCCACTCAAAATTGAAAATTTTCACCCCAGTTCCGTCCGTTGACAGAGGACGAAAAACAAAAGAAAAGCGATGAAGTACTTTCGAGCCAGTTTCCACGCTCGACCTTACGTACGGCCGTAGTTAGTCCGAGACTTGTGCGTTTTTAATAACGATAATACCGAGGCGCTTTTCCTAGCGTGAATTTTCCGGCTTTGTGGGCGAGCTTAAAGTGGGATGGTATGTATATTTACCTCCGTATATACATATATTAGCTTTGATAATAGACGTAATGAAAATTATCGTGGCGATCTTTAGACTTACGTGGAAATGTGGTTTCTCTGTTGTTCGTTTCTTGTCATCGTCTTTCTATTATTATTGAAGCTCTACGACCGCCCTTTATACATAGGATAGCGAACAGAGTAAACGATGAAAATGTAGTTTTATTATTACTTTATGAATTATTATAGAGTAAATATTCCTTTGGGAATATTCACGTCTTCATAACAAATATTTTTTTTGCATCTTACATTTTTATTTTTACCTGAATAATATTAGATTATTCAAATAATTGCGGAATTATTAGTAAAAATCACTAGTTTTTATCATAGAAACGACTAAATTATATTTATTTTAAGTTTTTTAATCCTCGAAGTCATTGAAACTTGCTTGTCTAAGAATTCCGCATAATTTTTTTATCGTAGTGTATTTCAGAGTTTTTGGTATGTGCAGGGACCGTTGTATTAATTATTTTAATAGCAATCACTTAAATCGATCTGTGATGTTATTGCTTTTCACTAAAAAATCATTAACTAAATATAATTCATGTCGATGTAGGTGGTTTCCGCAGTTTTCAACTTTCGTCAATAACATTTTGTATACTTCCCACTCGTCAACATGTTGTTTCTCTTTTTAAAGATGTCCCGTGGTGTTAACATTATTCCTAGGTGAGGGACTTTACTATTGGTCTAAGCTCCTTGATTGGTATAATCTCTTGATATTGGATGTGATGTACAAAGTATTATTTCTAAATGCCATACTACAGAATCAAATTTGAAATATTTTTTTATCAGCGGAGGCACACCGAAAACCCTTAAACAATTACGTCCTTTTATTTTTCAGACTATCATATAATGTAATACTAATATTAGCACATAAAAAATTGGCAGCATTATTAATCCTAGTAATTATTAAAAAGTATTTTGTATGTCAAGTGTCAAACCTCCAGCATTGACGGAGACCAGATTTAGGAGAATGGCTAGGGAGGTGACGACTACGAGATGCATGGTGTTGCCGGTTCCTTTGTCGGACTGATTTTCACTGGCTGAATGCAATGGCGGCTTTGATCTGAGGACAAAAGGAAACAAAACATTATTAGTGACTTTTTTCCTTTTCAAGCTGGGCTGATCTGATGATAAATATGTGCTAGGGAAAAGAGAGTTGCACCTAAACCTATATTTATTGAAAATATTGCATCGATGCTGAAATATCAAATGTAAGAAAAAATAATCAATTACACGCTGAATTTGCTTAACTTACTATTAAAAGCGGGGCCAAATTTTGATTTCTCATGTCCCTTTTATAACATCACTATCAAGATTATTGAGTATTTTGGAAATTTGCGACCCTTTCCCTGTTTCTAATTATTTTCTGTACTTGTTTGTAATTTGTCTTCCTTCATCGTTTTCGTTTATTATTGTTTATAACAAATATTTATTTGTTTTATGATAATTCGCTCAACGCATTAAAGCCGAGCTGTAAGTGGGATAGGATACTTATTAAAAATTTTATCTAAGATTCACTTAATTACAATCTGCAGACAATATATGAAAACATATATCGAAAATGCTAAACAACTATTACAACTTAACTTTATGAGCACATGAAACCTAAATGGAATGCTTTAAGGTTATCTCAAGATTCAAGCTCCCGTTAATTTGTCACTGCTATCAGGAAATTTAAATTTAGTATAGCAATGGAACTTGGCACTATAGTATTTGGAAACAAATTCTTGACCTAAATAGCATTTGCCTAAGTTTTTGAGTTTACAAGTTTTAGTAGAAATTCTTCCCGTATTGAACAACTGAAAAGTTTCAAAGATTCCTAAAACATTTTGTTTATTTTATGTAAGACAGTTCTAGAGATTTTGTTGAAATTGTCCATAAAACATTTCTTTCCCATCCACGGAACTGCTAAAATCAGTAAATTTAAAATTATAAAAAATGGAACAAGGCGATGTTCTTAGAAGTCAATTTACCGGAAGATTCTAGATTTTAGAGCTCTTGAGAATTCTGCCATTTTTACGACAGTAAAAGATAAACTTGGCAATATATTTGCTCGGGGAAAAATAATGTTTATGAACAGTTTAATAGAAATACAATATGCTTCTAAATATTTAATCTATTTTATGTATCTAAGCATGCACAAAACTTCCTACTTTAAGTTTGAAGTGTGTTTTATTGATTTATGTACCTGTTAAATACACGTTTGAAAAATAAAGATGCAACGAAGGTCCAACTGAACACCAAGTAAAGGTCCAACTGAACACCAAGGAATGGGATTGATCATATGCTCGAAAGAAAACACTTTGGACTGAAATTCTCGATACAAACTTGGCCTGAAGAAGACCTGGCGGTCAACTGTTCTGGCGGAATTTTAGAGTAATGATAAGGCCTGGAGTGAAGCAATTCGTGATACACAAGGCCGATCAGCTTAACAACCCCGTGAATGCCCTTTGTCATAGGATATAGATAGAATATCACATAACGCTAAAAACACTCTGATAGTACGTATTGATTTGCCCGACTAATTAATTACTCAAATTACAACTCTGTATCTCGACAATAACTCAACAATCTAAGTGTACTTTTTAAATTATTCTTTGGGTAACATTAATTATAGATAATTTTCGAGGACACTTACCATAATGTAAACGTGGTTATAACATAATGATAACATAAAATTACAGATTAGTTAAATTCAGATTTACTGTTTCATTTTATATTATTCTAATATACATTTTTTTAAATTAGAACTCATGGCTTCCTGAAAACGATTTGCGTGTTTTTCACAAATAGCTACAGATACCGTAAAATCAATTAAGTGTCAAAAAACCTAAAACTACTGAAATTTTGCTAAAGAGTCCACCTATCGAAAGTGGAGTCCAAGTAATAAACTATAAGTTGAGTAGTTTACATTAAAATTAAGTTTGAGTTACAAACTATAATAGTTGATAGATTTGGACACTTTGTTTGAATGTAAAATCTGAATAACAAACCTATAAAATTTAACGTGGAGTCTAAGCAACATATTTCAATGAGCAGCACGTATACAGCAATAATTTAATTCAGAATTACGTATTTCTTTAACCAATAAAATTGAGATTTATTTCTTTATTGTTTACTAACAGTTAATTTCAGGGCCAGTTAAACATAATGTGGCATCGACAGATAAAAGAAAATCCTGCAAGTAATATAATTAACTGGTAATGATTCTCAAACTTGCTCTCCCAAGTGCACTCAACAAAACCAGTGCTTTCTTATAATTTATGCCTCCAATTTACGACTTCGGCATCGATCTTTAAAGACTTTATTATCTAGCTACGAATTTACACAGAGTATCCTTCCGACACATTCACTTTACACGAAAGTCATTAATGGACATATTTAGCGTACATACGCTTTCGCACGAACGTGCTCACGTCCAGAAAATGGTAGGACCCATAGGACTCGTAAAAAAATATAAAACTACTTCGACCTAAAGGTCGTGCGGAGTCCTGGTACTTTCTCTAGAAGGGACGACCGCGCTCGTGTCTCTGTATCTTCGAGATTAACGGTCTGCGTCTAACGAATCCGTTTTATGGGCCATCGAAGTTAAAAAGGTAGGTTGGGAGTAGAGGATCTTTTTTGACTAAATTTATTATCTTAAATAGTCGATTAAGACGGACTCAAGTCGTAGAGTTTTGGATATATTTAGGCATTGTTGTTTCGGGCAACTTGGGTAAAATTAGGTAATTATAGAAAGTAAAATGCATTAGTAAGTTTATAGACTTAGGATAATCTAGAAATAGTTGTGTTATAAATGATTTCTTTGGACTTTAGCTTTGTGAAATCTTTGATATGTTTATTGTTAAACTATTTCATGTAGGTAACGCCAAAATTGAGAAAAACCTGAGGTTTATTTAAGTTATTTCAAAATTAGATTTACTTTTATAGTTTTTGGACTAGGGACTTTTTAATTTTTGGACTACGGACTGAAGCCAAAAAGCCAACTTTAATGCAAAATCAGTTGAAATAATACAGTTAATTAGAAACTAACCGAAGTCTTAAATTAGGTTCAGTTCATCAAAGATTGTACACGTGTATTAGTTTCAGTTTAACACAGATTGTACAATGGATATTGTGCTTTTACGTACAAACTGTGATAAACTGAAACTAATTTTACCCGAGTAAAGCCCGGCCGGTATTCAGTAATATACTTATTAACATTTATCTATCACAGACTTATTTCCTTGTAATTTAGAATTTTCCTGTCGCCCTGCATTTTCATTGTGAGGAATATGAAATAACAGGTAAAGACTATGAATGAAGAAACCCTAGGACAAGCGAAGTTTAATTTTGGAGCTAAATAAATATGGACGGTTTCTCCAGCTGTCTAAGTCAATAGAATAGTCACTACAGAGACGTATCTTATTTTAATATTGGTACATTTTATTGCAATATTATATAATGTTGAGGGGTAAAATATTTATCTTGGAGTTGGGGCAAAAACGAAATAAGCCAGTACTAGTTGAGCCGGTTGTCGGTCGGTATTTATTTACTTAGATAAATGTGTTGCTTTCTATATTTCAATCGACAGATTTTAAATGAGCACTTGGAGTATGACAATTCAGAGTAGATTAAAATAAGCGTCCTATTGCATTGTGGGATGTAAGGAAAATATGTTTTGCACCTCAAAATAAAAATTAATATACTTCGTAAAATTATTCTCGTATCCGAGTGTCTGTTTGTCTGTCTGTCGCAGATATTTTGATGAAAAACCGTTTGACGTAGATATTTGAAATTTACCATTGGGTAACTTGAAATTTGCCAGAGCCGATACTTATTTCGTACATATCATTATATTTCAATAGTTAACATTCAAAAATATTTATATACAAATTTTGGAGAGGAGAACTGATTTTTATAAGTTCATATATCGAATGGATTATTAATTGAAAGAGCAAGTTACAGGGATTCCAGAAATATTTTTCAGAATTTTACTTAAGACAGTTCTAGTGATATTGTTGAAAATATCCTTAAAAATATGTTAAAGAAAATCATTTCAGTGATTTCCTTTAAGATATTTTTAAATTATTTATTTTCACAAATATCTAATTTCCGGGATTTTTTGCGTTTCCTATTGAGTAAGGTTTAATTCAGAAGGTATTTCAAAATTAAATTGAAATTCATAATAAAGTGCATTGTGCCATCTAAGCTTTCCAATTGTGTTTCTTGAAAATTTGAATAGTTATAAACATTCCATTAAATTGTTCAATTAAAATTATTTCATATGATTTCCATTAACAATTATAATAGATATAGACAATAGTGAAATCAAGCGTTATGCATGTTCCTACACATACTTCATCGGTTTTTCAGTAAACAATCGACAAACTTATACGTATATACGTAAACTAAATAACTACCAGATTTATCATAACGGATTTTGATAAACGTCTTCACTGAGGCTGAGTAATTACATCAGCCGTTTCGGTTTGTTCGGAGATATTACAAACGTTGTTATTGTCAATGTTTGCAAAGCCCCAAGGGCTAACGGCTTCATTAACATTAGAAAATGTTTGGGCGAGTGAAATAAGCAAGCGAGAAATTCTAATGAGTTATGTTTCTGCCCTTCTTTATTCAAATTTTGCTTATAATTAGCAAGAGTTTCTGATGAAAATCAATATGCTCTTACCCTATTCTGCGGTGGAGTTATTTGATTGTTGGGTGTGATCTGATATTATGATTACGTAGTTTGAAAACGTATTAATTAATATTTAAGTTTTGATAATGTGTCAGTGCATTTGACTTAGCAAAATTAACAGATATATTATGAACCAACTGTACCCGCGACTTCGTTCGTGTGGAATTCGGTGTAAGAAAAGTTATTAGGAATTTTGTTGTGTTCATTTTCTTTTTTTCTCTCCGAACTCTATGAGCATAAAGTTTAATAAATAAGCTAATAGATGGCGTTGGTGGCCCAATCAGTTCCTACGGTTCTAATATTAGCGTGCACAACGAATGCAAACTAAAGATTGACGTTACTTTTTTATTTGTGAACCGATTGAAATGTAATCAAACCTAAATACATTAATGAAAACTGCATTCAAATCGATTCAGCCGCAGCTGAAATTAGAGTTGAGATTAGCGTGCAAAACGAAAGTGCGCACAGACAGACAAAAATACTAAAAGCTGTCGTTTTAGGTTAAATAGCGTGTCTTTAGTAGGTAGCACATAGTTTTATTTTAAAAAATATTCAATATATAGACTCAATTTTTTTTACGATTATTTTCTATGTATAGATTAGGAGGAGAATGGAAGAATTCTGCACGCGGAAATTCAGACAAAGCAATATATTGATGTTTCAAATCTCCGTGCCTCTCACGATACCCGTCACGCGATTGTTCTTCAAAACACCAGGTCGCACATCGTTTCTAACGTAAATCGTCTCAAAATTATTTGAGCCTTTTCTCATAATATTTATGGTATAATTTTAAAAATTTCACTTCCATTTGAACAATTTTGAGTAAAATCTAGATTTATTAAAAATTTAATCTATTTATTCTTTAAATACTAACGACGTACGTTTTTAAATCAGTGAACGTATTTGGATATATGTTTTTTACAATTAAATGAAACTACGTGATGTGGTATTATTTCTACTTTCTTTATGTTTTTTACCACAACCTAGGTTTCGTTGTATTACAACATCTTCAGGTGGGCTATTAGCAAAGATATTCTAATACTACGAAACCTAGTGGTAAAGAACTTAAAGAAAGTAGAAATAATACTACATCACGTGGTTTCATTTAATTGTGAATAATGAATTTCTACAGAATTAATGCCAAATATATTCAATATTTTTTTAATTAGTTCGCATTTACTCTGATGAATATAGGTAATTATGGACTGTAATGGCACAAAAAACTTATTAGTTACGCAATTTTTAATTAGAATAGACAATAATAAAGATGAATTAGATGTATACTAATATATAAAAAGACATTTTTTTCTTCTTCATTTGTTTGTTTATACTAATCTCTAGAAACACCTTTCAGACTTCAAAAAATATTTTTATGTTAGAAAGCTCATACTTCAAGTAGAAAGAAGCAGCCTATATTCCCAATATAGGCAATCAATAATATAAGCAGAGTTGTCATGAAAAATGTGACAAAAGTTGGAGAATATTGCTTGGAAGGTGCAAAGTAGAGAAAGACATACTTATTCATTGACTGGATATCCTGAGTTTTCCCGTCTATGTCGGTGAGATAGATATGAACCACAAACGCCGATTCGTCCATAGTCGGGGAATACTCCGACGACCGGTGCAATTTGGCGAATGGAGTGGAGGCATTTAGTGACCGCCGGGGGAAAGCAGCAAAACTAAAATAATTTTACGCGAGTGACACGGCGGAGCATTTTTAGGAAAGTATAGTTGTTTTTACTTAAAGACTGGTTAATGTTAACAAATATTGCTTTATTTTCTATTCCCTTAAGTCTCCACAGTTTTTAGACTTTCCCCTACGGCCCCAATAAAGAGAATCGTGTTTTGTCTTGTTTTTATTTGTGTTTATTGTATTTTATCGAAAATGTCAATCCTAATTTGAGCATTGCTTTGGTGCCAATACTCAAGTTAGATAAAGATTTAAAAATTAAAATAAATACATAAATAGTTCTAATAATAAATAATGAGTGTGGTAGTTAATGGCTGTGTGTTGAAACCAGTTAAGTATTGTATTAGTTTATTAGATATATTATATATAGTTTATTAGATCATTGTATTAACTGAAATAATTATCTCATATTGGAACAAATCATTACTTCGTTTTAAAGGAGGGAAGTTTTTTTTCTTTCAAAATAATAAAAATTGTAGCAAAATGATATTTTATAGAAATGATAAAAGGTTACTTTAACCATGAATATAAAAAATACGTTAATTAGAGCAGACACTACATATATACGGAATTGTAAAACACACGGTACTTGAACAATACGTAGGAAAAAATATGCCAAATGAAACAAACATCTGACTCCCAACAATTGTACCGCGAAACCGTAATACTGGCTACCACTCCACTTTGGCACAATACAAAGAAGGCCAGGAGAAAAGGTAAATAAAGGCAACTGAACCGAATTCATTTCCAATCGCTTACGCCTCTCCATTTTTACTTCAATGAGAAAATTCAAAATGGCGAAGAATTATGAAATTTTAAAGATCCGACAAAAGCCATACAGGCCCAAGTGTTACGAGGTCAAAAACGACAGAAAAAATTAAAAAAATAAAGCTCCTTAAAAGCTTTATTTTAATCGTTAATCAGACAAATGAAAAGTTAGGTAATTTTTCGTAATAGTTTGTAAATGCTATTTCTGCGGAAAACTTTGAATCAGTACTATGAAATGTAGGACAGATTATGTGCTGTTATATCCTCTTTACATGTAGCATATATGCATATATGAAAATGGCAAGCCCGACAGGGTTGTGGAGAAAAGCTAGGCAAAATTTATAAAGAGTCAAAAAGACATTCATTTTGACAATAAAGGAACGAATGTCAGTTAAGTTTATTTTTAATTCATTTAGGCAATGGCTAGACATTTAAAAAAAAGATCGATATTGATTATTTTTTGGAAACGTTTCTAAATAGTCGTTATGAATTTAACTCGTCTTTTATTGTTATTTTTATTTCATTTTAATAATTCTTCATATGTTAAAAAATATAATATACGCGCATTATGGAAAAACTTTTTTATGTTAGCAAAATATATTTTATTTTTTGTCCGTTCCTAATTGACAATCACTGAATTGTTTGAATTTTTTTATATCCTAAAAAATATTAAGTTCTTATAAATTATGCTATAATTCTGTAACACAAGGCCCATTTTGGTCGGTTTCCTTTTGAACTAACTAGAAAAATTAGTTTTTATATGAAAACATAATGCGTGGAAATTGGCTAGTTTGTTAGAAAAAGAGAGAAACTGAGAAACACGAATTTTCAAGCGAATTTATATTCAAGATTTTTTTTCTCCAATTTCACTTTACAAATGTTAAAATTACCTTGACGTATTTCAAGCCCAGCAAGCAATCTTACATCACGGACTCGTTATGTCCATATAAGTACTTACGTTTCTGATTGCCGTTCCCAAAATCAATCACTTAAAATTCCAACATACAGATGTTTGTACGGACGCTATCGAGCACTTATCGGCAGTACCAGCTGTCGAAGACCCCCAATATAACTCATGTTGATAATAAACCCCTCAATCAACTCGTTAGCCCAAAACGCAACCCCCGTTGCTTGCTTTTGGCTCAGTTTTACCGGAAGACAGGGTAAAGTTATCGAAACGTGAAGTACAACTTCATTGAGTTAGTTTGAGTACGTTTTGACTGATTTTTATCTACGATGGAATTGAGAACGTCTTTATGTACGCCTAGTTAGAATAATGTGAATTTTTCTGTTATTTTTTTAAATTTCGCACAGAATATCAGATATGCCCTTTCTTATATAATGATTAATATAATAATGCCCTTTTCTTCTCATAATTAGGTACCAAAGTTGTAAGAAACTTATCCGATTCTGTTGAAATTTTGAAATGGTTTTTGTAGGTAAATAAACATGATGTTAAATAAATGTTTTGATAATATTTTATTTAGGTTGTTATTTTTGTTATATTGTGGTTACACATATTGAGCTGGGTGATACATTTTTTACTACGATTTGTTTAAAAAAAGACTTTCCGGCCCGAGTAAAACTCGCACTACGAGGGTTCCGTAAACGTTTAGGCAGTTATAAATGTTTAAACGTACATAGTATTTCTATTAAACTTTCTACAATTATTAATTTTTCAAAATCATAAATGGTACTCGTTATAAGTAACGTCACTGGTAAGTTATTTATTTAACTACTTTAATGTATCTAATTGATACATATGGCGAACTTATTGCTACGAAAACAATCTCTTACAGTCAACCATAACACCAGTCCAGCCTCGTTCGATGAACGGCCGGGAATCGAACTCGGGTCCCCGGGGTGTACCTCATCGTCAAAGACCTTGTGATCAACCAACACTACGGCGACGACAAGGTTACATTAATACTAGGTTACATTAATGGTAGACAATATATCTACCATATTTTTCGCCGGCGTAAGGACATGAATAATGTTTCAAGAATTATAAGGAATAAAATAATCGCAGTAGCGTTTCCACTCTTGAGATATGGAACGCTAAAAACAATACTTTAAAATCAAATCATCACAAATAAATTAAACTCCACCATTTTCATCTACATGACGATTAACGTCACAAATAAATCAAACTATAATTGTACCATCTTTATCTGCAATTAATCGACACAAATAAATCAAACTATTTACATATGTACCATCTTTATCTACGACTGATCGACACAAATAAATCAAACTGTATACATATGTACCATGTTTATCTACAACTAATCGACATAAATAAGTCAAACTACATATGCATCATTTTTATCTACGACTACTGCCGTCTAATTTTCAGCATAAAAACCTGTCTATTTAGATTCAACAATATCGAATGGTTTATTCTGTAAATAATCGCTAAGATTTTTCAACAGGCGATAATCAGGTGCATAAGTTAGGTATACTAGGAGAACCCAACCCAACATTTGTAATTTTTAAGACAATATTTTCTAGCGTTATTATGGAGGAAATAAACTAGATCTTCTTGACCACTTAGTTGGTTAGCTATTGGATGTAACTGTCGACATTCAATTCTCCCCCCTGCCCTGGAAAAAATCGCCCAGTAAATAACAACCTTACTATTCAACCAATAAACTATACATTATTTTTTTGGTATACAGTTTAGGTTTGGGTGGTGAAACTCTTGTTTGTTCTGTACTAAGCCACTAACCACAAAGAACCCATTTCACATCATCAGTTATCAATTGCTTAAGCCAATCAACCTTACTTTTTACTAAAAATAATATTGACAAACTTATAGTAGAAGGTTTCGATTCTGGAAGCTTAAAGCTGGAAGTTTGCAAGAACCTTTATTTTGAACAGGAAAACGACATGATTTTTTTTTATCGTACATATTGAATTTACCTATTATTTAGAACATTTATAAATATTTTTTATTATTAAGCGATTTCTGACTTTGATAATAATAATAGAAACAATATTTTATCATATAATTAACGTTGTAAAGTCTAATGTGCATTTGGCTCCGTTCGCTTATTGACAGTACTAGCTGTCGAAGACCCCCAATATAATCCGATACATCGTGTTGTACGCTTCTTACAGGTCGAGCTATATTACGAAAAGGATATGCAGCTTGACGTACAAAACGTGCAAATGACGAAACTTGTAGTGAATATCATGATCCACAATTTATGTAAAAATTCCTAACGACATGCAAGGCATATTGGCAAAAAAACGATTTTTATGACGACTGACCCTTGATGTCTCCGCTAATGGATGCCTTATCTTATGAGGTTTATCAGCCCTTCTTCAAAACGTCAAAATAAAAGTTTATGATAATTTCCTTTCACTCTGAGGTTTAGCCTATATTTAGCTTGTATTATATTACGCTTGAAGGTTTGGTGCTAACTGTATTATTAACCAAGTGCAATAAGATTTATTTCTAACTTAAAATAAAATGTTTTGGAACTTTTGGCAACCATCCTAAAATAATACCGAGATCTTATCTAAAACTTGTTGGCGAACAATTAAATGTTAAAATGTTATTTGCGAACTTACAATATCGCACTGCGATGAGAAAGAAACATAAAAATAGAACGAAAATATTAATAGAAATAGTAGTTTCATGGTGCGTGTTATTTAAGATTTCACTTCTATTTAGAGAGTCGAATAAAAAAAAAGTTCCCACGCTAGTTGTTATGACAATTTCATTAAAAGTTTTGGAAGACATAATTGTTAAAATTATTAAGATAGGAAATTGGAGATTTATGTTCACGGACAGGTATTATAAAATGCTTTATCTCAAAAAAATACTATTTAATTTTGTTCGCAAATAGCGCTTTTTTTTTGTATACATCGCAATGTTTTTCTTGATACTGTTGGCGAAGTTTATAGAAGATTTTAACGTTAATTTGAATTAGTGAAACTAACATCTGAAAATAGATGTATTCTCCGTTTAAGAAAAGGTTATGTACGTTTAATGACGAAAACTAACAGTATGTTGTAAACTTTTAATCCATGCATTCACAACTGGTGCACCACTACTTATTGATAATACCTGAAAGTGGAAAACTCTTCATTTCGAATTGGAATCTTGGATAAAAACTTCTACTTACAACAGATACTTCGTAACTGTAAACAATAAGACCAGGTACTTTGTAACTGTAAACAGAAACTTCGTAACTGTAAACAATAAGACCAGGTACTTTGTAACTGTAAACAGAAACTTCGTAACTGTAAACAATAAGACCAGGTACTTTGTAACTGTAAACAGAAACTTCGTAACTGTAAACAATAAGACCAGGTACTTTGTAACTGTAAACAGAAACTTCGTAACTGTAAACAATAAGACCAGGTACTTTGTAACTGTAAACAGAAACTTCGTAACTGTAAACAATAAGACCAGGTACTTTGTAACTGTAAACAGAAACTTCGTAACTGTAAACAATAAGACCAGGTACTTTGTAACTGTAAACAGAAACTTCGTAACTGTAAACAATAAGACCAGGTACTTTGTAACTGTAAACAGAAACTTCGTAACTGTAAACAATAAGACCAGGTACTTTGTAACTGTAAACAGAAACTTCGTAACTGTAAACAATAAGACCAGGTACTTTGTAACTGTAAACAGAAACTTCGTAACTGTAAACAATAAGACCAGGTACTTTGTAACTGTAAACAGAAACTTCGTAACTGTAAACAATAAGACCAGGTACTTTGTAACTGTAAACAGAAACTTCGTAACTGTAAACAGTAAAACCACCTTTCCAAGTAGTCAGTGGAATTACTACTTAACAAAGTATTAAATAATTATTCTAAATCGTATGCTTTTAAGATCCTATTAGACTGAGAAATTTTTGTTTTTCTTGTTAGATATTTTCAAGTAGATCGAAGGAAAACAAGTAATACCGATTGACAGATAATTTTATTATTTTGATACGGAATATTAAAAAATGAGAGTTCCAACTGTAGTTACATTTTAATAATTTCTTTATTTATTGCTGAATAACATAAAACTTGGTAAGTTAGTGTACTTAAAATGTTATACTTTAATTCAAATACTATTGTATTTGAATTTTGATTTTTTACTGCCATTCGTGTAAAAAAAAATAACTTGACCATTTCACAATATATAACAAAGCTTAATAGAAAGAGGGAACGCAAGTATAAAGTTTCCCTGTTATTAAGCTATGTGCATCATTAAGACTTCGTCAACATTAATTTTTAACTATGAATTATCAAGTTTCGTTTTAATTGGAATAAAAGATAATTAAACTTGTATCCAATTAGTCTATATGCCTACGATGCTTTTTATTAACAAACTATAATTCGCACACGTCTTATAACCCCAAAAGTCTGCACCATCCCTACGTCGCAATATTTACTGGCAAACTTAACATCGATTGAACCACTGAAGCCTGGCTGCTCTCATTATAAATGCAGAGAACAATAACTTTAAACTTACAAAACTCCGTCATAAAAACACCGGGTGGTTCAAATAAATAGTTACCATTAATTATTAATTATTATATTTCGCGAAGCGAAATCCAGAGCGGGTGTTTGAAATATCGTTTCGATTATTGCCACCCACTCAGCCCTTTTCGCAGCCGTCTGCCCCCGACGAAACCATGAGATAAATATATATTTATATATATACACAAAATATGTATTATAAAACGTTGTAATTAGATTTAATCGTTTTTGCGACGTTTAATTTCAATGTTACAATTATTGTTAGGGCGCAGTTAAGGAAGTGTAATAAATTTGGAAAAATGGAGTCAAAAGCGTTCCCGTGATTACTTGAACGTAAATATAATCATACGTTTACATAAAAAGTATGTATTTTAATCTTTATGATCAGATTTGAGGGTTTTTTGCTTGTGTTAATTAATTTTATTTCGGTAGAAATGGGGTAGCAAAAGTTATTGAATTGCCGATAGTCGCCTCGCGTTATTCTTATGACGCACTTGATAAAAAGCAACCCGATGACGTCAGCGTAGAACTCTATGAAAACACATACGAGTAATTTTTTAAAATTTTTTAGATCCATTTTGCTTCTTGTATATGACATTCAAAGTATTTTGATTTACGTGCCGCCGATTGATTATTTCACAAATGAAAAATTATAAGAATGTCGTTGTTCTATGATGTCAAACATTCTAAAAGTAATCATTTACATTTCCTATTCCAAAATAGCATATATTATGGCTATGTATGCTTGTTATTTATACTGATGATAAATATTAAATTGTTGAAATAGATACAGTCTGAAAACCTGGATCCTTGAATCCACCTTACTTCAAGTTTAAAAACGGTGCTATAGATAACAACAAAAAACTTCATACAGGATTCATTCACCCTCACGAATAACAATGGATTCGTGGTGTAAAACAGTTTTCAAAGCCTTCAAAAAATTAAGAAATATTTA
Organism: Druceiella hillmani; assembly: GCA_039881145.1. Classification (NCBI taxonomy): domain Eukaryota; kingdom Metazoa; phylum Arthropoda; class Insecta; order Lepidoptera; family Hepialidae; genus Druceiella; species Druceiella hillmani. Next base: position 20,075,959 of record JAYKKI010000029.1, read on the forward strand.
AAACTAACTTTAAACCACTGTTTTGTTCACGAGGGAAACGATAAAACGGTAATAAATCCAGATTTTTTTTTAAAATCGTGGTTTAAAACTAAGACGTTATTATACACTTACTACATAAGTAAACATACATACCTATGTTCCCCCTCTGATCTCTAACGGATTTCATACTATGTGAAAAACTTCATGAAAATCGATTGAATATTTGAGGCGGGACAACGAAACAAACACAAACTCTGTTTCGTATTTATAACGTTAGTTAACAAACAAAAGTTAACGTTAGTAAACAAACGGCAATATTTTTATATTGAAACATGTTTTATGCGATAATTAAATATTTATACTTTACGAGACTTTACGAGGGTCTCGTAAAGTCTCATAAAGTAAAAAAGAGTAAAAAACATTTATAAGTTATATTATATTAGTTATAATTATATTTGTAGATGTGATTAATGGATGACGTAATGAATTAATAGTTTCAATGTCTCTTTATGTAAGGCTATTGGAAGGGTAGTTTAATTTTGGCACCTTTCAAGAGATTTCTGGAATAAGTATAATACTATCTAATAATTATTATTTAATTATTATACATTTTATACCTTATTGGTCGGTTTATAAGGAATATACATTGAATACTTGTTTTTATGGGAGAGTCGATCTATAAAAATTTGACAAAACCGATTAAGTATGAGTAGAACTCGTAATATAAGGGATATTACATTTATCGTTCAGAGGTAGTAAGAAATTCCCATACAAAACTATACCTTTTGTTTTGTTATTTTTTAAAAATAATTGTAAGAAATTAAATTACGTAAAATTACACGATTCTAGAGTTTACATACTTCTCATTCGTACAAAACTTATTTATGTAAGGAATTGTAAAATACTGGATATATCATGTCATTATTCAGGGGTGATCTCTAAGTTTAACCTCGACAAAACAAATACTGTTGAATTATCTCTGTCGCAAATCTTAAGAGTGATTTCTTAGAATCAATTACTGTAGGCAAAAATGAAAAAAAGTTTCTAATTTCGTGGAGTTTTTGAAAATTACTCTGAACGAAAATTGAAAATGAATTATGCATTTAAAAATTTTAGCCACAAGCTGAGTTGAGCTTTTTATATTACTTGAAAACTCAGGGAACTGTGTAATCAGGCTGCTGCGGAAATTGGCTGTTTAAAGAATATCGAATTATATAGCTTATACATAAATATTCCAAAATTGGAATAGCTATCTACAAACTCGAAGTACTACAATCATAGCAATCATAATGGGAACAGCTCGTTTTCTCTTAAAATTGAACGAGCTAAGATGGACAATTTGTTGTGGGTATACAAGTAGACATTAAGTAATAGAAGACATCCTCCAAATAAATATGTCGAATTGCACGTACGGATTTAGACATAAACTTATATCTTAAAATTGAAATATACACTTTTTTGCTTATAACGTAGATACACAGAAAAGATCAATGACACTTGAGTACAAACTTGTTTAATGAGTTGGCATAATCAACTTTTCATCTCTTTTCAACTGCATAAACCATAAAATATTGCAACAAGCTTACACAGAAAATATTCTCAATAAAATGTATAAAATTACATTCGAATCTGTGAATCCAATCAAAAGTTATACGTCAACGAAGATATGAAAATACATATCGGTCGAAATACTTGTTATTTGATGTCCGTTAATAACTTTCTCCGGAAGAAAGCTTCTATCGAAAAAAGAAAATCAAATAAATGACGTCATATTTCAAATGACGTAAGATGACATCCGGATTTATCTTGGCAAGTAAGAGATTACACGTAAGAAAAGGACTTGAGGAACATAGGTGATATCTCTATGACGAGTGTATAGGTTTAAAATTGGACATTTTTTCTGTATCATCGTCTCGCGGGACATCATTAGGACGAACACTGTCCCATGCGGTTGCAGCTTCGCTCAAGTCATTAATTCACATGCGGATTTGCAGAAAAGCGGATAAATGAACTAGGAATGTATTCATGTTTTTTAAAATTACAGAAGTAGAAATGAAAACGTTTCATATGTCAGGGTAATAATGACTAATCGAAAAATATTTAATGACTCAATCAAAAAGATTTGTAATTTTTGAAGATTGAAAGTTAATATTTGACTGAATATTCAATCTGCTTAGTACAATTAATTATATGGATTCAACGCCTGTTCGATTAAAAGATCTGTATGCTTTAAATTTTGATTTTCATTCTTTACTGTTTTAGTTTATTTAATATTGCAATGTCTTTTTCCATTTATTTTTCTTGTCAAATTATGGAAATTTAGTCCATATCGATTATTTAAAAATCTCTTCATAAAACTATTGAAGTATAAATTTAGTTTAGAAATAAAACATGATACAGGAGAGAATATATTTTTGGATATTTTATAAAACAACAAAACGCGATGTAAACTAAAATTAAAATACAATATGAAACGAATATAATGTAAAAGAATGCATTATTAGAAGTGAAAAAATAATAAATTTGTATTATAATAACATATTAAACTGTTTAGGAAACATATGCGAAAATATATTATAAATACTATTTTAACAAAGCTATAGGTAAAAAAATATAAAATTTTGCTAAGAGAATATCCAGATTTCAGGAGAATAGTGCTGATTATTTAGGATGCAGTACCTAAAGGCTTCAAGCGGAAGTGTCGTTGCAACTTCAGTTAGTTATTCTTAAATGGAACTAGCTATTGATTTAAATTTTACACAGGATATATATTATTCGACCCAAAACTGAAAATATTACTTAAAATTACGTACCATTTTATTTCAAGGGGGGCACGTAAGTGTAATAGAGATTCGAAAAACATTTTCCTGTTGTCTAGGTACGGAAAAACAAATCGTAGAGTACCAATAAGTGTTTAACTTTTTTCTGTTTAAATATAATGACAATTGAAACAATTGAAGTATACTTTTAGGTGTGAATTGCTACCTCTTCATAACCGGAAATATAAGCATCTGGAATTCCGACTCTAAAGTAAGTTATTCGTAACACAAAAGTTAGTTTTCTTCTTCTTTTTATTTATTACGGTCTCTTTAAAATACAGTGTAAATAAGTAAAAATCCCACTTATATTATGTCGTTAATTTAAAGGAATATATATTATAAATTGCATCGAAGCACATATGACTTTCAATAATGCAGATAAGTATTTTCCGGATAGTGTAGTCAAATTAGGAATCCTTATAGCTATGCCACCGCGGAATATTAATGCTATAAACCTGAAAGCGGTATATATATATATATATATATATATATATATATATATATATATAATATATATATATATATATATATATATATATATATATATATACATGGGTTTTTAAAAAATATTGGAGGCATCTTATTAACATTTTTATGATCCAGGCATCCGTTTACGAAAAATTAAGTTTAAAATGATCTTTATTATTAGAGTTACGTATTCCCACACTCTACCAGATTAACGGTTATTTTTGAATATCTGAATGTATTCACAATAGTAACATATGTAAATAGCGAAATTAAAAAAAATATTGCAGCAAACCTACTTAAGGTTTTACTAGTTTGTGAGTAATAGTCAGCCAACTTATGACCTGTCAAAATTTTATATAAAAGTGACTTAAATCAACTGCAAACATAACTTGGCAGGCAGTATACATACGTTGTAGGAAATTGATATTTGCATATAGTTTCTTAGAAAGACTATGTATCCTTAAATATTTATAAGTACCTGAATGTATACGGAACCCTCGTAGCGCGAGTCCTACTCCTACTTGACGGGCTTTTTTATTATAAAAAAGCCCGTCAATTATAAAAAAGCCAAAAACAATTGTGATATTATGGAAATTAATCTCTTCACGCCAAAAGTGTTCATGATACGTTTCCAATATTTTTAAAAATATATAAATATATATACGGGCGGTATAAATATGTATAACTATAAATTTCAGTATTATGGCACTAATAATCTGCGAGTATAATGGTTACGATATAAAGACGGACAGACAGACAGTCGGATTTGATGAAAATATAAGGGCTGTTAGGTTATGATACCTTAAAAATAGTTAGGTTATGGAATTCTAAGAATTATGTCCGCCCCAATATCGTACGAAGGAAAATAGAGTTTTTCTTATCTAACACATATCTTTAACTTCACAGCTTCATCGCAGTATATCTTTTCAAGCTTAACACTGCCCATCACATATTCGTATTTCCGTATTGTAAATTCTTTTTAAAAGTTACGCAGCTTTCCTCCTCGGAAAACTTTACACACGCGATCGTATGCTAAATGGGGGAAAACTACGAGAATGATTCTGTTATTAACTTTCATTTCGCAGAACGTTTGTAGCCAATTTGGGTTATATCAAAGTGTTGTAACGTGCTTAACTTTTTCGTCTTTCTATCTAAAATGTGAAATTATAAGTTATGTACGTTATTTATATCGCGATGGGCTTTCGTAATGTTTTCGAAAAATTTTCGTGTTTTATTTCTTTGTAAATTATATAAAACAGGTTATTTATATAAATGGTCAAAAATGTAAGTATGCTGGTAACTTTGTGAATATAAACCGTAAAATATGAAGCAGGAAAATTAGTGTTTTTTCCAAGATGGAGACTTGTTATTCAAAACTTTACTTAGAGTTTGTTAAGTGAATTGATACATATTTGTTTAAAATTAAAAAAAAAACAAGAGTAAATAGAATACATAAAATAAGAGTTATGAGATTTAAGATATTTTCTTATATTAATAGAACATCGATTTTGTAAATATGATTTTTGGGCAACATAAATGTATTTTTTTTAAAATAGTGGCTTCAGACAGTAATTTATGTCAAAAGCATTTATTACAAATATCTTATCACGACATTCTTTCAAAAGCGTTCGCCCTAAATATTTCAATTATTTTCTATGAAAGAAAATGTTAATCAAATGTTTAAATGACAAAAAATCATACTTGCTCTATTCATTTGAAGAACTAAGTAAATGCATCTTTTATTTAACTAAATTTCGATTAATAGCTCCCTTGGTTATTTGGGGGTAATTCACACATATCTTCATTCCCATCTTAAAGTTTGTTCGTATTATGAGAAAATCTCAATTAGAAATCATTTTTAAACAGACGATTGAGTTTTTCATAAAAATAAAATGGAAATTCCGACGTCTGTTTCAAGTAACAAGTTAAATCCCGTGGACAGATTCTCAAATAAAAACAAAACAAAATTTAGGTGGTCACAAAGTTACAAAAAAGGAGGCTACAAAACGTTCAACCAATAAAATATCTTTCTGAAATACACTTTGCTTTTAAAAAATAAGCTATTTTATAAACTAAAAATTTACTAATTTTTTACAATATTCGCAAGCACAAACGAATAAATGGTATGTTTACTTACCTTCTAAAATGAGCTCCTAGCTGCGTTCGAGTGTATCTCGGGAGATGAGTTCACCTGTTGATCCGGAGACACACTGATGCTGCTACGGGGTTGCTGTGCGTTTATATAGGCGCCGACGCCGGGCGGCACAAGCAGGGGATGTTCGACGGTTTTCGGTTTAATTAATTCTTCGTTTTCGGGGGCGTTTTTGCAGCAGTACTAATTTTATTACGTTGTCACATATTGGTTCCGAGAAATTTTTAGTGAGGTCAAATTTGGGAATTTTCCTTTTGTTTTATGCTTTTTAAATTAAATTAATTTTTATACTATTCCTTGTAGGTTAATTGAAATTCTTGTTTAATTAGTGTTGCGCTAAACTTTTTTATTGTATGGCATGAGGCTAATTCAATGATAGTTGTAAATATTAGCTGGCTTATAATCGGCAGGATGTATCAAGTTGTTTTTGTATCAAAGTCCGAATTTTATCATCGCAAGGAAATACATATTATTTTCTTGATTTTATAATCTTGCTATTGATATCAATTAAAAGAACAGCTAATGTTTATAAATATGAAACACACGAGGTAGATTCTGTACGATGAAAGTGGTTAGGAGAGAGTTTACTAGAGAGAAGCATTGAATTCTTCATCTTATAATGAAATAAATAAAAAGAGAAAATATTTTTCCATTTTTGAGCCAAATTTCGGAGCAAGGTTGTTACTTTTAAAGTTTCCATGGGAAAATTACGGATTTATATAATTTCGTCTGTCCATTTGTACTATATATTAGTTTAAAAATTTTTGTAATTTTAAAACGTATTCAAATGAAATTTTATATTCGAAATAAAGCGTAATGAAATCAGTATTTTAGTAATTTACTTCTTCGTATATGTAAAGTGTACTTAATATTTAGGGTTTCGTAACTTAAAAGAAAAAACGGAACCGTTATAAGATTACTAAGGTGTCCGTTTGTCACAGTAATTTTTCTCAAAAATCGTTATATGTTGCGACTTGAAGTTTATAATAGTAATAAAATGTATACATATATTTTAATAGCTAACACAGGAAAATATTTATATGGAAATTTTGATGAGAGGAGGATTTTCCCCTCCTTTGAATCTTTTTTGTTTTCATAACTTTAGGTAGTAAGCCGTCAGAGACACATTGAAAAATATGCCAGTACTATATTATATCGACCATATAAAACAACGACTACAAACGAAAATTTTGAAAAAAAAACAGTTTTTATTAGCCTACGAATTGATTGTAGGAAAATTATCACGATGCTTTATGATGTTATAGTTTTTGAGATAATTGCTATAACATTTAGGTCCCCCTAATTATTTTTTATTTCATACTAATGAGTCTTTTGAAATGAAACTGAGGTTCCCCCAAAATCACTTTTTAATAGGTTGACCCATAAGTATCTTGACCCACACATATATTATCATAAAAATTTAATCTTATTAATCTTCTATTTATTATTTTATAAATCATTTTTCTACTCATTTTGCTACTATAAATCATTTTTAACTCAAAAGTGACATATGATATATGCAATGTTGCATTACTAACCACAACAATACAACAGTACTAAGGATAAAGCGAATGACAATTTTTTGATAAAAAGTTTTCAGATAGTTCGCAGTTGGTTCGGGAAGTTAAGGTTGGTAAATTTTATCCAGAAGATTAAGAGCATTGAGGTTGACTACTCTTTGCAGGTACGGATCTATTCATAGTCAGTCACTATTCGCAAAGCTATTTCTGCTTTGACAATTCCGAGAACAACCGTCCATAATCACCTGATAAATTTGGGTACAAAATTCGTTCAGAGATATGCCTTCCTCGTGACTTGATGGAGCTATATATTGTATTGAATGTGATTGCACTTGTAATTTCCACTTGCATTTTCAGCTACAGAAAAATGAACTTTTTTAATATTAATTACTACAGATAAAAGATGGATATTTTATGGAAATATTCAAAATAAATGTTCACGAACGAAGGATAAAGAATTGTTAAACTATGGTAAATCCCGGGTTTCTCCAAAACATTTTTGTGATCCATTTTGATGGAATTGGACGGCGGTGGCTTATAACGAGTTGCTTTCATAAGGTGAAACGATCAATTCAAAAACATACTGTTATCAATTGAATAAACTGAAGGAGGCTACTATCAGAAAATGGTTAGAATTAACGAACATATAATCCATTGCTTCCATTACGATAACGCAAGGCCCCATGTGTCTTTAGCCGTCAGAAATTATATTGCATGGGATGTTCTACCTCATCTTCCGCACTCCTCGGATGTTTCATTTCCGATTATTGTTTATTTATTTTATTGAAAAATTCTCTCCCTGTTATATTTGATTAAATAATTATTAAAACAATATTCCTAATTTTTTTTTAAGAATTGTCTTTTACCAACCTCAGCACTTGTAGAAATATGGTATTATGAAAACGGAGTTAGGTATTAGAACAAAATGGATCGTTAATAATTCAATAAACTATCCTGTAAACCTAATAACCGTATATGAATTATTTGTTTCTAAAACAAAAGAAAGTGATGAGATAATCTGTAATTTTTAAGCCACAAAATTTTAAGATTTAAAGTGGCTGCGCAATAAGCTGCCCTTACTCATATAGCATAATGCTATCTGAGGTGTAAGAAACGAAGTAAGGTATTAGATTAAAATGAATCATATATCAATTTAGAACTGAAGAAAAATAAAGATGTGATAAGGTTCTTGAAAGTTATCCTTCGAAGGTGAATTAATTTTAACGAAGGACGATTATTGAGTAGAACCTGCTTGGTATAAGTTCCCTCCTATATGATGTTTGAAATGACGTTCGAAAGCTTGTTTGTGGATAGTTCAGAAGAGCTTATACGATTCGTAATCGGCGCAAATTTAATGTGCTTCCGTTACCTTATAGAGATCTAAACAATCTACAGGGACTTATTTATCTCGGTGTCACATTCACCAACTTTTCTGCCCGTGGCTTGGATTTATTTTCTGAAAACCTAGGCTCGCTTTTCATTCTCATCTTTCCCTTTTTTATTCTATTGTCCGTCTTTTTCTGAATACTCCTGCACTGCTTACGTCGTCAAATTGTGAAATTTATTGAATCTTAACATCAGAAATTCACTTTATGTACATAAGTTCACTCCTTATCATATATTCATGGATATATTTAGATGAAAACAAAAAAGGGGCCAAATTTACATAAGAACACATTTTTTCTTGTTCTATAGGCTTATAATTGTTGAATTATATGAATTAACTAAATTAACATTTTTGAACATAAAAAAAAGACTTAACGAAAAAAACAAATTAGAGGCAGTCATGTCAGTATCTTAGTTGTAAAGAGTTTTGACTTATCATACTGAAAATACAGATAATAATAAGAATTTAATTTTAAATTGAAACAAGACTGATTTTGACACAATCAGTATTTAATGGTACCGTCTCTTGTTATAAAAAACTGGCTGCATTCGCCTGGGCATACTGTTTATTAAAACGTCAATGAAACTTGGCAGCAATAGTTTCCAGTCATTTTTAAATCCACTTTTGAGTTCAATTAAATTAGCTGGTGCCGAATTTCTTTGCTTAATCTATTTTTCCAGCTTATGCCAGCCCAAAACTTCAACTGTCATCTTTGTAAGATACTCCGAAATAACAGCTCCAGTATGAGGTCGAGCATCATCATGTATTAAAAGAAATTCATCTTCAATGTATGGGACAACATGTACTAAAATCTACTCTAAAATGTGTGTTACGTATTTTATTGCAGCGGGAATTGCAACAAAATACGTAACAGACAACTAAGGAAATACCGCCTCATACGATTACTAACCCTCCACTATAAGACTTTCTTCCAACAATGTTATACTGAGCGTATCTTTCTCGGGGTCAGCTCCATACTTTAATCTTTTCATCATCTGACGTAAGACAGAATCTGGATTCATCAGCAAAGATTACCTTTGCCCAAGATTCATCATTTGGTGGAACGAACAAAGTTGACTTAGCTACTGGTTGACGTGCGGTAAGTGAAGATCCTCCGGCGGGCAAGTATACCCCTATTCCATCTTTAGTCTTCTTTCAACGGTTTTGGTGCTGTCACTTGTCGAACTTCTTGAAGCTTGGTTCTTACCTTGGAAGAAGTCGAAGTGCGATTTCTAAAATTACAATAAATCTGTTCTTACAATAAATGCTTACAATAAATCTGTTCTTTCTCTCCGTCGTTATTCTCATGCGACCTTACCCTTTACGTCTTGGACACTCTTCAGTCTGCCGGTATCGTTCAACATTGTCCGAGTCACTTCATTGTAAGTGTAACCATTTTCTTCGACACTTGAACTACGCTGAGATCCGGTATTATCACTTAAGTTTATTAAATAACGTTCTTTTAATACCATGATAACAATTTGTGAGCAAAACAACAAAAATAAAGTGTTTGTTGTAAAATTTCTTACCCTACTCAATATTGAATATTGTACGCAATAATGAAATTAACAGGTACCCAAAAAGGAACAAATGAAAGTTGTAAATAAATTTCAATTGAAATCCATTTCTCTTCAAATTACGTATCCTGATAAAATTATTTTTGGCCAGTGCGAAATGAGAAATAATTTTATGTTATTCTACTTTTTTTGTGTAAATACATCCATGAGTGTATATATCATATACGCCTTTGGAAAAATCATGCTTCCTCTGACTTAACCCGAGCCATTTTCCTGTCATATCCTGTTTTATTTCATTCTTAATCCTTTCCTTTTTCCTCCCGGCATAACAAATTTAGTCCTTTTTTAATTACAAATATTACGGTTTCCATTGTTTGTAGCCGTATTAAAATATCGTGAAAATAACAATGATACATTACTTCTTCGTCCACTCCAGAACAAATTGCTTGTATTCTTTGTTTATGGCGGACTGGAAGAGATTACTCTTGTAGCAATAAGATCGCCGTATGTTAATGGAAAATTGGATTAATGGAAACTTTGCGATCAGTTTTTGATGAAAATCAAATAAAAAAATTAAGTAAGACTGAAAAATTGAAATGACAGTTTCAAAATTGCTCTTATTTTTTTAAAATATATAAAGAACTTTCTACAGAGTTATCATTCTATAGGGTCTTTCTCGTAGAACTTAATTTTTTAAACTAGACGTAAAGATCACGTCATAAACATTAATTACTTGCTACCGCTTACTGGTTATGGCCATAAGATTCCACGCTGACAAGGCGACAGTACGTTTAGGGGAAAATGTTAGAAAATATTAAATATTATTTTATTTTAAATGTTATTACAAAAATTTAGTATTCACGGTCCCTTTCTTCGACACTGTATTCTTGTTAAATATTGCATTTTAAATTCTATCGAGTAAATCTTTGATTACATAAACTATAACCTCATTCAATTTTATTCCATACTTTTTTTGGGTTTGAAACTCATTTTCGTATTTATTTATGTGCATATGCTTTCGCTCTCTTTGATCTAGTTTAATTATTTACAACTTTCGTAAGAGACAACGTTAACTATTGTAGGAATATGCGTTCGTCGTTTTAGCAATATGCATTCGTCGTTTTAGCAATATGCGTTCGTCGTTTTAGCAATATGCATTCGTCGTTTTGGCAATATGCGTTCGTCGTTTTAGCAGTATGCATTCGTCGTTTTAGCAATATGCATTCGTCGTTTTAGCAATATGCATTCGTCTTTTTAACAATATTCGTTTGTCATAACCTATTGTCCTTCTTTTCTTTGGCAACCAACAAAGGTAACCAACTTGCTCTCTAAATACAGTGTTCACTTTGATTTCTCCCATCGTTTTACAATTACTCTTTCCAACATCTATTACTTTACATAATTCATATGTAAATTCTATTTTAATTATACGAAGTAGAATTTACATTAAAAATACTTGAGACATTAGTGTTACTAATTTTTAAGCGTATATAATATGGGGCCAATAAGACCTCCACCATCTGCACATATTCATAATGAAAGTAAAGTATTTTTCATTTTTCAATCAATTTATTTACAGTTGTAGTTTATCGATGTAGTATATCGAACTATCGATGTATAGATTGAATAGCGACGGGGATTTATCGTCTATCGCCTTTAGCAATATCAAATCAATCTATCAACTCCCTGTCGACTTTAACACAAGCTTTACGATTGTAATATATCGATAAATGAATTGAATCGAATTTCGTCGAAGAATGATGAAATTAAATTGAATATAGAAGAAAAAATCAGTTGAGACTGGAAAGCGGGAATATCATTTTTGTAATTTTATAATAAATACTAAGCGCAATAGATTGAAAATAATTTTTTTTGGTAACTAGATGTTTTTCGGCCATTTCTGTTTAGATAGGGAAACCTTGCTATACTATTGTTATAATATCATGATTATAATATTGTATCACATTGTTACACAATTTTTTAAAGTGAAAAACGTATAAAACGAGGATTAAATATTTTTCTTTCAAAATTAACGTTTTATACAACTAGATAAGAATCAATTTTTGAAAAGGGGCAAAGTTTGTTACATTTACTTGAAGGTTTTATTTGTGTTTAACATAATAACACAGGCGTTTGTTTTATGTAAACTCGAAAAATATCGGGCAGTCAAAAAACTCTTAGAAACCTACTTTATTCTAGATGGATAAAGGCTATGTTTTATTCTCAAAAATTTAGGGTTCCATACAGATTTCTTACGCTGGATAAATCGCTACAAACTACCTAAATCTTATAAGAAAGAATGATGTATCTCAACGAGACCTACAAACAAATTATACCATACCATTCGCCAATGGTTTCTACAAAGTTCACAGTATTTGTACTTGTGATAAAAAAACAATAAAATTAACGTAATAATAATGAAAATTTACACCTTTTTTTTGTCATTTCATAATTGGTCCTCTTGAATATGAAATAAATATACAGAAAAGTATTTTGTGCACACAAACAATTATCTGAACTGCATGTCATCGTAAAAATTAATTTAAACGGCCAGCGGGGCGCTGGCCGGTGATGGTAGTTGGGGTGACACTGTACAGAAGAACACCTGTATAATATTACTTCATACTTTTGCGCGAACGTGGCGTGGGAGTGCTGGTCATGCTGTAAAACAAACAACGGGAAAATTGCAAGCGTGCTCTCTGTTTGGATCAAATATAATATCACCCCTGAGTCCACAGTACTTAAACTTATTTCAGCATTGACGTAAAGAACTAGCAGCTGAAATAAATACAAACGATGATGCAAATCAAATCAAGTACCAATAACACCATTGTGATCTATGGTATTCTCGAAGTTGATAGTTACTTCATATATATATATATAACTTTTCAAATATTTGTTCACATCTGGAAGTACTATTTATTAAAAAAAAAAATAAAAAACTGATTCCAGAAATTGGCATCTGGTAAGCAGTAAAAAAGTTGACTAGTTATTAATAATGCAGAAAAAAATAATAAGTGTTCCTACCTCACACCCTACCGCTTCTATGCTTTAATGAGATATCTTAATTGCGTTCTCATCCCGTCTCACAAATCGTTGTCTTTGGGGCGTAGATACAGGGTAACTTCTTTTGTGTAATAAAAACAAATTTCAGCTGGCCAAAACACTTAGCTTTCACTTCCGTTGTTTTTCCCAATGAATGACACCAGTATTGATTTCACAATTAATTCAAATTATATTGAACCATTGATTATACCATTGAAACCTTCCGATCTTGTTACGAACCTTTCCAATTTTATTTATGTTCACTTTAGTTGATATAGTTAAAGGACGATCGGATTTTAATGACCTATTTATTTCACTTGATGTCACATATCTTTTTAGTATTTTCTGAACAGCTTTATAGTTATCACCATAGTCTTTCAGATATTTAAAAAAAATTCACTCCTGGCTTGATCGAATACATTCTCATAAAAATGAAAAAGGTACTTGCGAATTCGTTGTAATTTTTCCTCTTTCCATTGCTAGCAGCCTGAGTCTTTTTTATTTTTATGGGCTATAATTTTGTAAACAAATTTGTATGACACTTACCTATAAAGGGATTTGGTTGAATGAGTGCGATGCTGTGCAACATTGTTTGAGATAAAAATACAAAAAAGAAAGACTCTTAACTTTCGTTCACACATTTACTTTAGGAAATGAGAGATTTTGAAAACGTTACTCCCATTTTTTACCTTCAATTTCTTTTTTTAATTTCTTTTTCATTACAAATAAAAATTGATTTCCTGTTTTCTTGTGGATGAAAAAGAAAATATACCTATCATCATTGATATCAGTCAGCACGCCAATTGTTACCAACTGAATTGTGTGTCATTACTTCAAGAAATGCGAGCTATTTTGAAAATTGTTCAAACCACATTTCCATGTTTTTTTTTAATTATTTTTCATTATAATTAAGAATAATTTTCCTGTTTTCCTTTGTACGAAAAAGAAATGATACCCTTATATATCAGCATAACTGTCAATTGGCAGTGCCAATTTTTAGGAAATGAAAAGTGTTTTATTACTTCAAGATGTAAGAGCGATGAAGATTTTTTAAATCATAATTCCCATTCTTTACCTTTACCTTATTTTCCCATTTAATCAGAGAATTTTCCAAAATAAACTTGATTTAGATTTTGTGATCACAACATTAGACTAAGCTTAACGTTGTGTCACCAAATTAAACTGATTTGTCTTTATTTGTATACTTCATTACTTACAATTTTCCTGCCAATGTATGAGTTTCTCTTGAAATCTTGCCCCTATTGGGTATATATTTTTCAATGGTACACAATTTTGTGTAACGAAAAATGTTATTGCAACTAATATTTACCTATTCGGAATTTTACTTTTTACTGGAAATTAGTCCATAATTTTCTTATATTTAATTTTAAACTTAATCCATGAATACCTTATTGAAAATAATATTTATTTATTTATTTATTGATAATCAAGTTCCCATTAACTCTCCACATAGGGGAACGTAAATTACATTAAAACTTATCTCGTATACATGGTATTTTGTTAAAAATCCATATTAGTCACGCTTAGTAAAAAACAAACTATCGGCTAGCGTTGATTAAGTCTTCTTTTGTATCTTCTAGGTTATATTTTGATGAGTAACCCAATTTCATGAAAACAAATTAACTTTTCCTCACATTCTCTAATATTGTTAGGAAAATTAAAAAGTTATGATTTTTTCATTATAAGATTTAGGTACTGTTTTTTAATCGCGCCTGGAAATTTGGTCACTCATCAAAATGTAACCTAAAATATTTCGATAAAATCTAATTTTAGAAAAAGCCTACATATTTCTGTCAATTTGAAATATGATTTTGAACAAATATCTAAAATCATTTTTACATAGGTTCCAAACTTTGTAATAATTGGGTTGTTTTTTGAACAATTTAATTTTAAAGGTCTGTTACGTTTACAGTTATTTAAATTTATTTAAACTTACCCCGTATTTTGGAAAAGCTTTTTATAATGCACAAATCTGTATTTTAATTTTTTTTCAAAGAAACCCACCGATTTGGCGAACCATTAAAGTTCTCATTTTTAAATCCACTGTGTTAACAGATCTAATTCAACAAGCTGTCTATAGTACGACCCTGTTGCAATTAAGTTAGTCTTCTAGGACGTAAGTTGAAATTATTGAAAGCATACCCAAGAGCAAAACGGATATCCGAAATTGAAACTTATCGTTTTGTTAATTTTGCTGAGCACTACAAAATAAAAAAAGTTCATCGTCCCTTCAGATTTTATAAATCTTTAAAAGGGCAAATAAGTACCTATCTACGCGCGTATATACCCGTATATGCACACCCACGGACTCCGGTGTAGTTCGTGCATATCCACTAACATTTCATTTGAAAACACTTTCCATCCCTTACTTTCATTGAACCCCTCTTGGATGCTAACGCAATACTCTTCTCATCATTTTGATGAAAGTACGAAGGTCATTACGTAAGATACTGTAATTCGGGGTTCTAATATTAACGAAACCATATGAGTAATCGAAGTATGAGTAATCAAACCAAGATATTTATAGTTGGTAGCGTGTCTATTTATTATGTATCTAATACTGTTAATATTAGTCTTAAATGTTGAATGTGCCTAAATGTGTACGATTACTACTCGTGCTAAGCAGATTTATTTATTAATAAAATCCTTATTGCGAAATAAATTTAATTTCTTTTGTAATTGAATAGCAAATTCAGTAGTTATGAAGTGACATATAAATATAGGAACTCACATTGTCCCACAATAAATGCATGTTGCGTTTATTTTGGTTATCATCACGTTGAATATGGTGATTGGCACTGAAACGTATCTAACGTTTCATTGCCGACATGATTTGGTACATATGTTTTAATGTTACACAGTTTTTGGGCCAAACATTAAAAATATTATTACAGTGAGCTTTACTCGAGGCGAATTTAAAAAATTGACATGTTTAGTTTTATTGTAAATTGCTACATAAAATTATTTACATATAATTTTAACTAATACTTATATTCTTAAACTGAAAATAACATTTTACATTCAGAAACATACCTAAAATACTTTAACAAATAACCAACACCGATAATTTCTGGATCTAATTCTAATCACCAAGCTAGTCTGGCATGTACTGCGTTTTTTAAATAATGTAAAGCAGTATATATATATATATATATATATATATATATATATATATATATATTTATGCCACTAATTGCTTTTTAAAAATGGACTTATTTGCCCATAGCCTGGATCTACGTTTTTATAACTTATACACGCTTGTCATCCCTAAAGCTAGTTCATTATTTTACGAATTTTCTCCAATTAATTGATTCAGTTTATTAAAGGAATTCATTAACCTAATCCATTATACACTGTTACAAATGAATCGCTTATTTATACACTTCCAAAAGTTGTTTTACATTATACCTTACGCAATTTCCCTCGTTCTATTAATTTCCCATTCATAAGCTGTTTCAATATACCTGTTATCTTTTTTTGTTGGCTGCATATTAAATATATGTAATTATTTTTTTATATAAATTAGTTGTTAATCTTTCTTTCCTCACATATTTATGTAAACTTTTGTTACCACTAGATATAGGCGTAAAAAGACGTTGGGTTAGGGTGGAACAAATTTTATATTTCTACGTATTCGTTTTCTGCTGATATTGAACGATTTGACAAGCCCAATAATTGTGAAGGATTTTTTTATACTAATAGGTATTATACAGCATCGTCAAGAGAATTGAAGTGTTTTATTTATTTTTGGATAAAATGAAACTATTTCTATCAATTGCTTCTCCTAATAAATCTAAATTCAAATTTTTCTTATATATTTCCTTACATTCTTGTTGATTTTGTCTTTTTTCTTTAGAAATTTATTTCAAAATTGCTATACAATAAATTCATTAGTATTAATACATTTAAAAAATTATCATGATTGTTTTATTAGGATTCTTCAGGTATAATTACAAAATTGCCAAATGATTTGAAATCACCATGTCCTTCACTTATTCGTAAAATATGAAAATTCATTTCGACGGATCTTTAACGGATATGTCACCGTTTTATTTAAATACAAAATTGAAAGAAAAATATGCCGACTTGTTTTGAATTTTCATCTATTGTGAATATTATAATATCATTGCGAAACATATTTATAGTTCATATTAAAGAAGGAGCTTTAATTTTAGTCTTTTAGTTTCCAGTGAACTAGTTCAATGTTAAAATGCAAAAAAAATTGGACCCTCACCGAATAAAGGAATATAAGTGGCTTTATCTCTAGCACTGTTTATGCGGTATAAGTACTTCAGTTGTGATCAAAAGTGTTCAAATTGAAATCCTGTTTTAACAAAAATATGTTATACAATTTAAATACCTTGTCAATTCCAAGGTACTCATTATATTTCAGACAGATAAAATTAGTGTTTAGAGGGATAGTTTATTTGCCGTTTGAATTTTTGTAATAAACAGGACTATTAGATTGAAATCAAGAAACAAAATTGTTGGTGTTTTAAGACGAAGTTGGATTTGATACGCAAAAGAAACGTAATATAACTTGTCAGTAACAAGTCAGCCACATTCGATACTGGTACAAAAAACCGTTTACCTTCAAATTAATTAATCAGATTGTTTCAATTAACCAGAAAATGAAATAAAAATAGTTCGTATTGAAAGAAGATGAAACTCATAATTAACATACCAAATTTGATATTAGGGGTAATTCTTTAGAACCAAATATACCTGGAAATTACTCCATAATTTTCTTATATTTAATTTTAAACTTAATCCATGAATACCTTATTGAAAATAATATTTATTTATTTATTGATATATAATACACCAAAGAACCAATTGGTGTATAACGCACTTTTTAATTTTATCAAAAATTTCGCATTCCGGCCATACAGAAACGGTTTCCTCATACTTTCACCACGTCCTTAATTGACACTCAATCTAATACTTATGCTCATTTATATGTAATCGTACGATAAACCCTCAAATATATCCACTTATCATCCGATAAATTACTAGCAACCAAACCGTCCAAAATTGAAGCTAATTACACCGTTTTATACAAAGATGTAATTAAGAAACAAAATTAAACGAATATGTAAATGAAAGATTCTCATGAGCAGCGAACTCATTAGCCACAGTTTCTATGCGTGTAGGCCCTGCTAAGAACACACGCTGTTACATGTTGGTATTGGATTTTGTACAGCCTTAGATAAAATATATTAACAAGGAATTCTCATAGATTTTAAGTCTTGCAAACACTGTGCTTTCTAATGAAAAAAAAATTAATGTATTTTAACACGCTTTGATTAGCGTCACTTGCATGTAACTCTGCAGTTATGTAAACAAATCTCAAAATCCGATTTTAACTTATAATTGTGATATCGATTGAAAACATTTTAAATTGATATTCTGACTATATTGTAATAATATGGTATCATTGAGATGACTTGATGATGGTGGACGGAGGACGTCATAGGACCTTCTCGATGACTATGATACGATAAAAGTAAACCCGTCGAGTTTGGGTTTATTTGATTTGTCTCATTGAGTCCTTTGGTTAAAAAGCGTATTTTTTATTTTTTAAGAAGTTTTAAAAAAATAAAAAATAGGCTTTTTTATTTGACTGAATTTTGTAATTTACGGTTTTGTTTGGAAACAAAGGAAAAACAAAGGAATTTATTGTCAATGATACATGGTACATGGGGGACAAAATATACCGTTTGTTTATTTTGTCACCCAGTGTTCATATTGAATGGATTTAATTAAATCCTTATTGATAGCTAAGAATGAGATGTGAATAATATGTTAACATGAATCATCTATAGATGTAACGGAATAGTAAAGTTAATTATACAAGTCATGAGCGAGTATGACTCGGGCATCGAATTTCATTTTAAGTCACTTCATTCATTTTAAGTCATCTAATATGGACTTCTTAGACCAATAAATATTTAACAACGCATAATATAATTAAGTAGAGGGAGACGTATTTATAGTGTATATCTCCAAAACTATACCATCTAGAATCATCGTTACAATTTTTCTAGAAACTTTGCGTGGGCTTGTTTTTTCATAATTGAAAGATTAATAGTTTTGAAAAGAAGGGAGATAGACATATTTTTAAGTATATTTCTGAAGATTTACTAATTAAAATTATAAAATTTTTTTGATTTCTTTATAACTAAATACTAAACCACATATCGTATAAAAATCGATATATATTTTGACCAGCGAAACATTTCCATATAAAGATTTTTAGGTGTTAGCTTATTAAGCTTCTATGCTTTATTACTGTGCCAAAATTTAAAGTTTCTAAATCAAGCGGTTTTTGAGAAACACTACTGTGATAAACGCGTAGACGGACAGATGAGAGGTCTCACAAGGGTTCTCTTTTTCTCTATGGAGCACGGAATCCGAAAAAGTCAGTGCACTTTTTCCATAAAAATATTTAAAAAGATCAAGGTAATTTAAATAAACTCTTCGATAGTTTGTTGATGGTATTAAATAAATTTTAATAAAATTTTCCATATTGTGTAGTTTATGTGGTAAAATGTGTGATACACCATAGAAAAGTTGAAAAATAAAATATAACTGAGACATATTGATACGATGATCCCTTGATATTACATCAGTGAGTTAACAAACGAAGAAAGAGATCAAGAATTTGACCATCAGGACATGACGGATCATTGATTATGCAATTCACCATTAACCGCTAAGTAAATTAAGTAATCCAAGCAAACGAAACAGCAGGTAAAAACTTAATTACATTTTATTGGTGGAAAATCATCGACTTTTTCTGCTTGTTTATGACCTATTCACATAAAAATTACAAAATAAATTTTAGCGAAAATTTAAAATTATGTTGTAATTTAGTCTAACGATCTTTTAAAAGTATTGACTAATAGCATTGGAGATGGTTAAGTAGTTCGAAATTGTAAGAATCAAAATAATGGCGAGAAAAAAAGAAGCTTTACGAATTTATTATTTCTTTGTTAAATAATTGAAAGTTTTGTAGTTTGAAATAAAGAATATTTTTAAAATCATGAGGATTATTAATAATATTAAAAAGGTATTATCCACTTGCTGTGTATATATATATATATATATATATATATATATATATATGTATGATATATATATATATATATATATATATGTATGATATATATATATATATATATATATATATATATATATATAACATAGTCATGTTCCTACTCTTATCCCACAAGAAGTGGTTTTTTTTCATTATCAAAAAATAACTATTTTGTGAGAATTTGGTTGTTGTGTTGTTGTTTTAAATTGATTGATTACTAATTCTAGTCAAAAGCCTTCCATAGAAATTGTGTCATTGTAGCAAATATTTGAGGCAAAATTTATGAAAAACATTTTTCCGAAAATCTCACTTCCTACAGCCCATACGTCGATTATTAAAGAGATTATTGTAACGTGGAATGTGTTCACAGATTGGTAATTTTTATGTCTAAAATTACGCGGTTAAATTGTTATGAGTTACACTCGGTGTTGGAAAAATTGTTTTTGTCCGCCCTCATTAGTTTTACAAAATATTTAATTAACTATTATAACTAACTTAGTTTTAAGTAAGTATAGAATTAATAATCTTAATTAATTATTATTTGAACTTTTTTTGTAAGACTAATAATTTTTGGTACGTAGCCCGTCAACAGTTCGATTATTTGAAATACAGCCAATAACGAAATCTAAAAGTAGGTTTTTCTAAATATCGCACTAACTATTTATCGTATTTTCAATATGTTTTCACAAATAAAGTACAGCATTTAACTCTATACAATATTTAATTAAAACTTTTTAAGAGCATCAACAACATATGGGGTGTAACTATTAATTTAGAAATGGCATACCTTTGAGAATCCTCAAATTATTTAATAATTTATAATAAAGTGTATCGTCAATAGAAAGTCTTATCGAAGAAAAGAGATACTCTGTTACTTTCAAAAACTTCATATTAAGATCTGATAACTTGATTTTTATGAAGGTATCACAGTAGTACAGAGTGTATCCTTATTATTGCTTTCTTTCAGTGGGTTGTCTTGAGAATATCGGACAACGAAACAAATATGCACATTCAAAAATATTTATGTCGAGGTCTTGTCTCTCTCATG
This sequence comes from Druceiella hillmani, assembly GCA_039881145.1. NCBI lineage: Eukaryota > Metazoa > Arthropoda > Insecta > Lepidoptera > Hepialidae > Druceiella > Druceiella hillmani. The sequence goes on from JAYKKI010000029.1 coordinate 20,097,014, forward strand.
GTCAAATATCTATCTATTAGTTAAGAAAGAAACATGGTTCTTATTCTTTACCAGTTGGGGATGACTTGTAGACATTCTAATTTTAGTCATATTTTTATATCGGATAAATAAAGCGAAATATTTAAACATGTTTATACTAATTGCTTTATTTTCATAAATCAGTTTTATTGTAATATTTTATTATTCTTACTTGGAACGAAAAAGGCATAACAGTATAATTTACCTTAGTAATAATTTACCACTTCATTTCCAGACAGCATTAAAAAAAGGAGCACCTTGTTACCGCAATTATTTAATTTATTTGATGATCGATTTAAATTTCATTATCTGCATTAATAACGATATTTGGTATATTTGAAGAATAGTAATTCGTAAAAAAAACTTCACATTTCATTTCGTTTCTTAAAAAAAATTCACATTTTGAGGAGTCGTCAGATTTGTTTGTAGTCTCCTAGGAAAAGACGGTATTAAAGTGAAATAAATACAGGATTTCATAATTTAATACGGGATAAAAAAAACAAGGGAATTTATGTTTTTTTTTATTTACAAAGTATTGTTTTACATAATTAATTATAATAATAATTATTGTTAATATTATGTTTCGGACAGGCTCAGGTATGTGTAGAACAAAGCAAGCCACGATGCTTACTAGTTGCAATATCCACTTGTTTTAGAAAAACAAACGCGTCTTTTATTGTTGTAGGTGCTGCCATACATCCCATGAGGTTATATTTGAAGAAATAGAGGACAGATGTTGCCTTGGCAATAGATTTACAGTATGGCTAAAAATACGAGACGTAGCGAGAAACACGTAATGTCTGGCAAAGCTAGGAGTGACATTGGTCGCTGTACGTATAACGAAGCGTCGTTTTCGGTAGTAAAACTCGATTTTACATTTTGATTAAACATTGTCATTATCTGCAGCAACACAAATAATTGATAACTTTAAAAAGGCGTTAATTTATTGAATATTAGAACGTTTTATTAGTAAAGAAAGAAATAATTACGTGAATACCTAATTACATGAAGCGTTTGAAAAAAGGGCTTTTATAAACAAACTAGCTGTCACCTATAACTTCGCCCATAAAAAAATGTTTATGACCGATTTTGAATTTGTATATGCGGTATTTTGAAATGATTACAATTACATCGTGAAACTAGATTATAATAATTGCAATATACACCACGAAAATTGTATGTTATTATAGCAACATTCAGAATAGGAAACTTGGCCCTGCAGAAATTCTTAGCAAAACCAGACGTCCGTCAATGACGTGATTTCTTAGTTAAGATTTTGAATTTGTAAAGGTGTTTTTTGAAATTATTATAATTACATTGTGAAACTAGATTATAATAATTGCAATACATACGACGAAAATTGTAACTTAATATTATAATATCCAGAACAGGAAATTTGGCGCTGCGGAAATTCTTAGCAAAAACAAACGTCCGTCAATGACGTGATTTCTTAGCCAAAAAGGTGACTGTTAAAAGTCGACCTCATAAAGCTACTTGATAAAATGTTTTTAGTGTTAGTTCATATGGCGACAATGAAAGAAAACCTGGGTGGGTGCCTGGGTGGAAATTAATTAATAACTTCTCCCATAACAATTTTTTACAAAACAACTGCACCCAAAGCTTAAAATTACCATCAAAATTCATTGTTCAAAAATTTGTCCCAAAGTTTATTTTTCCTCATTAAATCTCATCGCAATATCCTGACACATTTTTTTAATGATTACCAATCGAGATACAGAACAAAGAAAAGTTTATACGCATCTCTAATCCAATATAGATTTGTGCCATTTTCAAATTTGCTAGAAATAGTAGGCACAGTGTTTTTTATTACTTTGCACTAACACTTTAAAAACATTTTATACTGTAGCTTTATGGGCCCGACTTTTTACGGTCAAATCCTGGACTATCTCACGTGTGCGCCCACTGCCCATTTGAGTAGGCGTAGTTCGCGACCTACATCTCCTTGCGTCACGACGCGCCGCTGATGTCGCCTACGTGTACACGACTCCGTGAGTGTGAATCTAGTGTTAGGTCCGCTATATTTTTAGCTTGTTGTAAGTGTAGAACTTCATGTAATATTGTTTATTTACTTGTAAAAGGATATAAAAGGTGTAGAAAGTATAAGATATTTATTTTTTTATCTTGTTATTAATTTGATATTTTTTATTGACACCTTATAAAACAATTAACATTAATATATTTTTTGTCTGTCGTCGGGTGATATAATTCACACAATACGTTTCATTTGAAATCCATACCAAGGGAATTAAAGAGAAGAAAGATTATTTTATTCAAGGCCCCGAATGAAAAAATAAATTTCCGTCGTGAATCATTCGCCATATTAAATTTATGGTAGCGTCCTAATTTATGATATTTTTTGCAAATTTTCTTAAAATCTTTTTGGTAGTTTGATCGTGAAGTAGCAATAAATAGGCAAATAGATAAACTCATTTTGATAATTTTAATATTAGTATAAATATTCCACTTGTTTTCTTTTTTCGCTACATTTTTGTTAAATATATTTTTACGAAATAACGCCTTTTTAAAATATTTATTCTGAGTTGCTGTGAAATCACTGATAAAAATGATAATAATTTTATTTTCTGTATGAATTAAATTTAATAGTTTGGAATAGATTTCGTTTAAATTTTATTACGTTTCATTTTGAAATTGTTCGTTAAATATTGTCTGAAAACCGCCAAGTTTTTCGTCGCAATACTATTTTATGCTTTTATCATTATGCATGTAGAATGTTAGATTGCTGAAACTGCACCGCAGTGATCACAGAATAGACGAATTAAAGGTTACTTCAGAATGCGTAATGGGCATGTTGTGCAACAACTAATGTAATATCAATACGAGATTAAATCTCGAAACTGTCAGAAAGCCCACAGATAACAAGAATTCTTCATGCAACATTTACATGGGATCAAGGAGGGTGTTGTAATTTCGTTCAACTCTCTAGCCCATATTTATTTTAAAAAGAATGCATTCACCTGGTCTCCATATCAAACTATTTATACCTAATGCTTGAGAAAATTTTTACTACATTTACATTCCAAGAATCATATCAGTAACAGGAAGAATTTATCCAATACTCCATAACCTCACATCGTGAAATTGTTTGGGACACTTGTTGCAACTTAGCGACTATATTAATAAACGTTTGGTGGTATAGGGTAAAGTGGAAGGCACTAGACCATGTAAAAGAGTACAGATCAGGTCAGGGCAGCCATGAATGTCCCCCATACAAGTGCAAGAGAACAGTTTCCAGAGAGGAGTATCGATATATCGTCTATGACGTCACTCATCTGCAATACATTTCACACATTTGAATACGACCACATTGCTAAGAGTGTAATAGCTAAGAAGAATTATTATTGTGCTCTTTAACGGGCCCGGTCAGCTGTAATTTCCTTCAACTGCAACGGGAATTGCTTTTCGTCTTGCATTTCTTTTAAAATTACTTATTTATTAAGTTACATAATTCGATAACCCTTTGATATTGGGTTTCGTAGCGCTTTATGTTCCCAGTTATTCCACGAGAGAAAGAAGTCATTATTTATTTCATCTGCATATAGTGCGCACACACGTAGTGACCTGCAAGGTTTACTGTTATTCATGCACTTATATCAAACAAAGCGACAATTAGTCGTTTCACTTTTTGCACAAGTCCAACGTTTTGGATGGACCTGTAGGTTGGATATGGACTTTTCGTGAAATGAACATAATAAAGGAATGAAATTACCTCAGTGGGACATGGGACATATTTTTCATAAACTAGATGTCTCTTAGTGAAAGGTTGGCATCATCTATATCATGAATCAGGAAAATGTAATGTTTTTACGACACTATGGCGTGGCAATCTCTGTTAGTGCATTATCCGAATTTCGTAAGACAACAAAGTAGCTGGGACCATAGAAATATAACATATTTTTTTATTTAAAATAATATCAATAAGAAGTTAAAGCAGCGATTTCATGAAATGCTTTCAAATTAGAAGTCCATATTTTCAGAACACTTGTTGAAATGTCCTGAAAGATTCATTCGAATTGGTAATAATAATATATTAGATGCAATTTTTAATAATCGTTATAAATAAAATATTAGTAAATGGTACCTATTTACAAAATATCTAACACGCCATTATTAGATGAAAGGAGTCGTTTTAGTATACATAGATCTGTACTATTAATTTTGCTTGGCTCAAAGAAGACCAGTTAAATATTACACAGTGTTATCCCAGATGTTATAAGAATAAAAAAAATGGTATTCTCATGGAGACCAGAATTTAAAAAATAAGTCGCTTAAAAGTTTTATTTAAATCGTTATTCAGACAAGCGAACAATTTCGTATTCTCTTCTATGAAAAATTCATTTTTGTAATAATTTGTAAATGCTATTGCTCTAGTACCCTTTGAAACAAAGTGCAAATTATATACCATTGTATTTTCCATAATACACTATTCCATGGAAATTGCTGTCCCCACAAGGTCGTCGAAAAAACTTCGTAAAATTTGAAAAGAGCGAAAAGACTTCATTCGCCAACATTTATTTTTAATTAATATAGGCAATGGTTGCACATTAAAACAACAATCAGTACTGATAATTTAATTTATTATTACTAATTTCTAAAAAGTTATTACGTAATTCGTTAGGTCTTTATGTTATTTTTTTCTTATTAAATATTCTTTTTAAAAATACAATATATGGGTGTCTATGAAGATAGCTTTTTTTGTATAATGGTTGCAAATTGTATTTTATTTTTTGCCTTTTGCAGTTGCCATTCTCTGAATTATTAGTTCTAAGAATTATTTTCTACTTATGTAAGGCCAAATTCATTTTCATCCGTCTTCTTTTTAACTTTTTAATATTTTAAGACTATTTTTATTATCATTTTTGATTTAATATTCAATTAAAATCTAAGTTTTCATCCTATGCAGGAACAATATCCACTTTCCCCGAAGACTAAAAATACAACATATTTAAAAAAGCTAAACTCGGAAAGTATGTTTTAGTATCACAAGACGTACAAAACTAAAAATGTATTTTTATGTTTGTTCATATGTCGGTCATAAAACAACTTTTTCATTTCAAAGGTAATTATTTCTGAACAACTCAGAAGAAGTTAGTCCAATTTAAAAAGAGTGCACTAATTAATTCACTTTAGAGTCCTGAAAAAAATAGCCCATCCGCAATTTCGATATGCAAATAATTACTGCAAATGTTTCTTTCCAATACAATAAATATTTTTTAATTTATGGGTTATATAATATTTTAAGATATTTTGCAATTAACAATTCGCCACTTCATCTGCAATTTGGGTTTATGGGTAAGTTAAGGTATATATAATAAATATTGAAAAATAATAACAGTCCTTTTTACTCAGTATACGTGACAGAAGTGAAACTTCTTTTCTCAGTACACGTGACAGAAGTGAAACTTCTTTTCTCAGTACACGTGACAGAAGTGAAACTTCTTTGATGCTTTAAACTTCGATTTGTAAGTATATAGCAATGCGCAAAACGGCTGAGAGAGGGAGCGAGAGAGAGAGAGGGAGAGAGTGAGAGAGAAATAAATATAAATTAACTATAAACGTTACTCACTATTGAAACAGATATGGAATATGTGCATGTAGACACTTCATCAAACGTGCTTAAGGGCAGAATAAATATGTTTAGTTAAAGGTTAAAAAAATATACTAAATATAAGTCCGTTGATTCTATTAAACTCTTATAACAATATTATAATACAATCAGAAAAATTAATAAAATATCATTATTAAATCCACGTAAACATCTTATAAAATCTTCTTATAAATTTACATATACAATAGTCAACAAAATAGCCGCGATGCCAGTACCAGAACACGGCTAAATGCCGCTGAAGAAAGTCGCGATGTATTACTCCTGTGGTAAATTGTATATATGACAACTGTATTTGCGGGTTCATTGTGAATTTAAAAACTAAATTGTTGTTAGTCTTACAAAGGATGAAGTATCCGAAAAATTAGTAATAAGTCAATTATAAATAGATAAAGAAATCGACAGAATCATGACAGATTACTTTTGACACGCATAACGTACAAAACAGCTGATGGCAGTAGTAAGCGCCATTTTTGTTGGTTTTCGCACATGAGTACACTTCTTGACTTATTCCATCGTGTTCATCCATCTCCCTCGGTTGTTAGGTAAGTCCATATTTTCCGTCCGATAGATTCGCTACATTCAGAGCTTACAATTAATCGTTGTAAAACGTCATATGACGAACGTTGCAACCTTGAAATTTTACTCTCATTGCATACAAAGAAGTTTCGCTTTAAAAAAATGCTAAAAATGTATGAAACTTATTACTTAACCACTTCTAATCTGCTCAAAATATTGATAAGGAATTTTTTGCAAATGGAAGTTGATTTATAATGACGTTTTTGAACTTAATTCGTTTTCTTAGAGATATACATACATAAGTATCGTAACATTTAACACTTTCCAGAAGAATCCAGAAAACACTATTTTATTGTTATACAACTCGTTTTGAGGTGTATTCTTTCTATCGACGTGTTTATTTACATATCTAAATACATAAATTTGCAATGTATGCATAAAATTGAAGTCAATATAACGTAATAAAATATATATATTGTTGTAGATGTAGATTATATTGTTGTAGAATGAACTAACCCGGGCAGTATTATTGTATAAGGTTTTATATAGTTAAATGGTAATTCTTAAAATCTTCGTTTTTTCGTAGCGCATGTAACATTCATAACGATCAATATTAAAATACATTCATTTCAGTTTTGGTTCAACTGTCGGAAACTTAAACATTTATGAGGAGCATGGGATTTATACTTCGTGGAAACTGTTTTGTTTAGGTAAAGATTAAAAAGTGGTAAAACTGAGAACAATGATACAAAGATCAAGTGACTTATTTGCCACTTTTAAGGAAGATTACCAGTAATTAATCTTTTTTGCAATACAATTACTCTCCGACGAAATAAATTTGATCTTTTAGCAACTTCACGAAGAGCACACTGATTTACATCTTCATGAGCTTGCAGCCTAATGGAAAATACTGTTGCAGTAGAAATAACTGCAGGGATGTAGTAAACTGACGAAGTCGTTCTGGAGGAAATCGTGCGGGAAATTTCCTTGTCGGTGCCTGTCAATGTGCTGTATATCAATAAGGCGGCTCAGCGGGCGACGGTGTAAGAAATCGCGGACGATACTTACTGCAGGTTCGAAGGGGCGAAGTGTTGGGAGACGGTTCACTCGGTTACATTCACCAATTAGACGTAATGAAAGTAAATTAATCAGAGTCAGAAAGACTACACTCAGAAATAAAGGGACATGAGAGGAATCTTGCAGAAAAAACCTGTCAACTGAGAATGGAACTCGCACTACGATAGTTCCGTACACATTTCGCCTTATATAAACATTTCATGTTACATAATATTCCTATTAAACTATTTACTCAATTTTAATTTTTTAGAAAGAAAATATATTGCCTACTATAAATTAAAAATCCGAAAATTTTAAATTTACAGTAGGCAATATATTTTCGGAAATATATTCTAATATTCGGAAAATATATTGCCTACTGTAAATTAAACATTTTCGGAATTTTTCCGTTACTTGTGCTGTGAGATTTTGCTAATTTTTTTCTTGATTCTTGCTAAATTTTATGATTATAGGTCGGAAAGTACCCTATAGGTTTTGATTTATTTGCGAGTGTCAAAATATGCAACGTAAATGGCCGTGTTTTTATGGCTTTTTTTATTGCAGTGATTTAGAAATTTGATTTTACAGATTAAAGGGATTGTAGACATAAGTATTTGATATTAATTTCAACTCGATACTTCTACGCGCTCCTGGAAAAAAGCTCTTGATAGAGCGATAGACGGAAAACGAACGGAACTTTAAAATAAATGAAAAATGAAAATAAATATGTATAAAGATTTTTTTCAAAATATACTCTTTGAAAAATGTTTAGAAAAATTCCCCAGCTATGAATCAAATTTTATATTCTACTTTACCTATTTTTTAAATTGTGGGGTCGTGTGCTATTTAGACCTATTATGATAACTGCTTAATATACTAGAAAGGTTTCTGTATTATTATATTTGTTAGCTTTAGTGACAATTTGATAATGATCCGAAAACAACCTTATCTTATCATTAATATCCTTCATAAAAATAAATATGTCAATATTAATCAAATTATTTACAATATAAATATAGGATTAATTATACAAATTAATTATCACGATAAGTACAAATTTCTCGTCACAATTACTTTGTTGAATTTAGATTTTCGCACTTACACGTTCGTATCTGTCATGTTGATAAATATACATATTAATGTATAGTTAAGTTTAAAGAATATTCAACTATAATAATCATTACAGAAACGCCCGTTTTCTTCCCCTGAACCTGCTACTCTACCACTGACGCACGTTTTCTCGTACAACGCCCTCCTCCGTACGGAGCGCGCTAATGAATGACTTCCTAACGGGTTGCTTATTTGTTTCCTTACATAAGCGTTCACGGCCAATATCACATACCGGTGTTTCATTTGCAAAATACGTTTGGAACGCCTCGGTAAAGTCGACCTATAGATTTTATACGCCTTGTTTTCAGTACAAAATACGGATTAAACGTTTCATTAATACACATTGGTTATTATTTCCGTCACTCTGACTTCTATCACCCTTTAGACTTTAACTTCTGGAAAAAATAAACCGCTTTACGTACCGTTTGAACTAAAAATATTTTATATTTTTATATATTCGAGTGGCTAAGTATCTGCCGTTATTCAGTTTTACGGGAATGGTGTAGGAATTGTGAGTAGGGATAAATATTAATGGTGGAAAATTTTAAGGAATTTGATGATAATTATAGGAGCCTATAAATATCACACACATACATGGAGTTTTGAGTATATAAATACATATAAATTAATAGACTAAAAACCAAGTTTCTACGGCTTGTATAAAACTTTATCATAGTTTCATTAAAAACTAAGTTTCCATAACTTGAATAAAACTGTATCAAAAGTTTCATTAAGAATTAGGTTTCCATAACTTGAATAAAACTGTATAAAAATTTCCCTGAAAACTATGTTTATATAGCTTGAATAAAACTGTATCACAGTGACAACAATTAGCACCGTGACAACAATTTGCAAAGCTTCATTCGCTCGCGCTGTAGCTTTTTCGCTACGAAAACGTAAGGAAAAATGTTATGTAATGACGTATCACGTTCGTCGGAACCACTAGCTTAAACTTCGATGGCAAGTTTGAGCTTCCGGGTGCAAATGAAGTTTGTTGGAAGTTAAGAAAGTTTGTTTTAGTGTAAAGGTTTATTTGGTATTATTAATTATAATGACTACCTTTCTTTAATTTATTTAATTTCATAGGCCTATATGTCACCTAAGGAATATTCAAAACTCGAGGATTACCGAAAACTATATTTTAAATTATTTTTCTTAGATAATAATTGCCGAAATTTTGAATACATGTACAGGAGAAAACGATATAATTGATTTGGAGTTTATATATTTTTGATGTAAACTTTAAGTTAAAAAAATCAATGGTGTAAAAATTTTGAACACTTTCCTTAAAGTTGTATTTAGTTTTCATGAAAATTTAAAAATATGTATAATTAGATCACTTACGATTTTATTGGCGTAAAAATTGATTTAGGATAAAAATTTAAAAATAAAATGTTGCACAATACAAATATTATTCTGAAATTTTCCGTGATATTTGCAATTATGTTTCTGTATTTGTCCAAAAAAAATTATTTCAGTTGAATTCTCAAATTTAGGTTGAATTTTAATAATTCTCGTTCAAAACTGAACTTTCGAAGCAAGTGTAAATTTTCAAACGTTTTTTTAGTATTCTGTCCCTTGTAATTAATAACTAAATATTGAATACAATTGAAGCGATCACTCGAGTTTGTTAAACGATGTATTTTAACTCAACGTACACATGGTAATACAAACAGAAACATTTTAAAAAATGTTAAAAAATACCAATAATTTTGATGTAACTATACATATAATAATATGTATTAATGATTATTAATCAAGTTGAAAAAATACCAAAATTCGAAACTTCGATCAGGGTAAGAATGCAGACGGTCAGTGTATAGATATACAACGTTTGTTATAAATTTCATACAAGCATGTTAGTAAGAACTTGTTGGAATTAAAATAATGTTTACCAGCCCGTAACTAAAAAAGATACTAAACCAATGACAGGTGGATTTTTTAAAAATTATCCTTAATCAATTTATGTTTTTACTGGCCACCTGCTCCAATTTTTGCACTGGTAGGCGTTGATGTGATCCGTGTCAACGCGTATAAATCTGCGCGTCTAATCTTGCTTCCTTAATAGCACTATAATTACTTTTAAAGGAATCCTTAGAAAACTATGGTTTACTAAGAATATTGGTATATTTATTAGAAAGTTGAGGAGGCTCACTTCTAAATTATTAAGGATTAATACAGTTTTCCACAATAAACTTTAAAAATTGAGTTGAAAATTTTAGCTGTTATTTAACAGTAAAAGGTTTATTGTGAATTTTATGTAATATATACATATGGTGTAGTAAACTACACCATAGAACTTTTTGAGAGAAACAATATTGCTATACATTATTTTTATGTATTTTTAACGATTTAAGCAGTACAAGCCATTATATCTCCCTTTCGAGAGCTTTTTTCTATTTCTTGTCTATTGATCTGTTTTGATGTATGCCACATTTCATTGCTTACTTAGTGGAAGACCGAATTTGGGAGCCAAAAGGCATATCGGATAGTTTCACTTCCATGAGACGTGACACTTCATAGTATGGTCATCTTAGCAGGAAGATTTAATTAAACCCTGCTTAAAAATATTTTCTAATAATTTTAATTTAATATATGTAAAAATATGTTAAAGTTTAATATATGCGAAAATGATGGAAAAAATAATATTAGTAGATGTATACATGCAAGTCTAGGGAGAAAAGAAAGTCATAGGTAGAGTAGAAAAACATTTTTTTAAATCTGTCAATCGTAATTTGCGCTATGACCACTTGGCAGTATATAAAAATCCTTGGTATAACCAAAGTGCGTATATTGTGTTTTTTATTGCTTATTAAATAAACAATTGTAAGAGAAAGTTAAAAATAAAAAAAAGTTAAAAAGACAAGGAGCAGAGACAAGGCGTAGGAAGATCCACTGAAAATGGAGGTCGAGAAAAGAAAAGTTTTTTTAGAGAAAGGGTTATTTATAAAAATTAAACTACTTGATAAATCAATGTAAAAAGCAATGAGCTTCTATTTTGGTAATTAAGCAATAGATTGAAAAAAGAAGCATCAAAATCGGTCAAGAATTGCGAATTGCAGCCTGTCCTTGTGAGACGTAGAGACCAACAGGCGGAAACGCAAGTCATTTTTCAAAGACTAATTTCGGTCAAAACCGGTTTCGGTTTATTAGTTATCAAGTATTAATTGTTGATAACTAATAAAATTACTTCTATAGTCAAAACTTGAGGCTGGTACGCCAATTGATAATAAACATGCCGGCGGGTGTACAATAGAGTATTATCCCCTTTTTGCCTTAAGATATAGGGGCCCTATCTTCTATAGTATATGAAATAAAAATATAAGCAAAGTCATATAATAAATTTTAGTTGTCATTAAATACTTTATGTAGTTTAAAAGAAATTGCCTTTTTTGTGTTTTTGTTCCACCTGTGAAATTAATACTAGGTAATATATTTATATACCGTAAAATAAAATATCTTAAAGAAACTATTCGCAATAAATAACTAAGTTACTTATTTTTGAAGTCTATACCAACACTGTCGACCAATTTAAACAACTGAATAGTTTCATTTAATTTATAATATAAATTTAAAACCTGAACTCCTAATGTACTGTACGAAACAGATTAGGTTACAAAGGTGTTTTACAAGGCGTTTTTACAATATATTACATTTGTTTAAGTTAATGGGTGGTGCTGGCACCGTCTTCAAAATTAAGTAACTTAATTATTTATTGCGAATTAGGTACGCATTTTGAGTTAATTATTTTTTACTTTTTAGTACCTTCTTTATCTGAAGTCAGTTTTTTATAAGATATTTTATTTTAACATTTTTAGTGATTAATAATATTAATCATCAAACAATAACTAACATTCAATTATTTCTTTCTTAGAATATTCCATAAATATTAAAAGTCACTGGTAAAAGCCAGTACATAGATAATTTCCTCTGCCAAAACTTGGTTATCAACAACAAATAGAAATGAAGCAACACTAGTAGCCGCCAGTGGTCAGCTGTTAGTCGTTGAGTAGTTCCGTTCTCCATATCCGAAGTTCAATATCAGATTTTGCAAAGTGACAACTACCACTTGAGGAGTCCTTTTCTTCATACCCGAAACGAAATATTAGATTTTGCAAATAATAACTAAAGTAACAACTAACTAGTAGTAAATATATTGAATCACGATTCATTTACTACCATCCGTTAAGGACTTGCATTATTCATCTCCAATCTCATCATCAGATCCTGACATGATTTACAGTTATTTTGCAAAGTAAAAACTACAAGTAGCAAATATCTTGAATAACGGTTGATTTACTACCATCCGTTAAGGAGTTCCATTGTTCATCTCTAGAACGCATCATCAGACTCTGACATGGTAGACGGTGTAATTATTTTGCAAAGCAACAATTACTAGTAGCAAAATTTCTTTAATCACAATTGATTTATTAACATTCGTTAAGAAGTTCCATTGATCATACCCGAAACTTATCATCAGACCTTAACCTGGTAAGTGGTGCAATTACTTTGCAAAATAACAACTAGGAAAAAATAATATCTAGCACATATCTTGGATCGTAGTTAATTTACTGCCATTCGTTAAGGGGTTCCATATTTTATTTCTGGACTTCATTATCAGATCATCATTATATTTATATGGAACCACCTCTATAGTACACTCTTTCAAACAAAATAAGAATCATCGAAATCAAAGACTCCGATGAATTGAGAACCACCTCCTTTTTTGAAGTCGGTTAATAACAATATTTGTAAATAGTTTAAAAGAAAGCATGTTGAAATTTTAAAATTTTTGTATCTAAAGGTATATGGAATTCTATAGTGCCAATAAATTCGTACATCTTTTTTTAAGTCTCTTTAAACGAGCATTCAATTAGTGCACTATGATACTTAAATCTGTACTTTGATTTTTTTAAAACAAAGTTGGCTGGAAGACACCCACTCGCCTATCACGAGCTTGCAAATTAAATTGAAAAACTAACCGGCCATAATCCTAACGCGAGAAAAAAACTATGAAACCAAGTACGGCAATGAAAAAAGCTGAAGTGGACTAAAAACTTCTTAAAACAAAGTGGTCACGCACTTTTGAACATATTTCCGTAAATGGTTTCCGGTGTTTCAAATTTGAAACGACCGAAACGGTCCTTTTACAACGCCAAAGCCTCTTGTTGCTGAAAATGAGCCAAATAGAGTGCACGTGTGAGAAGTATGGTCTTTTTTTAGTTTCTATATAATGTTAAGTCCATATGGAGTTTGAGTACACTAAATGCCACTGTTATAATATCGGTTCATCATATGAATATTTATATATTTGCAACGATATTTATGTAAAGGCTGAATATTCGGAAACTATTTCAGACTAGCAATTTTTCCTGTTTTTTGTACGAGAAAAGTTCTATCATGACGAATATATATTAGATATCAATTATTTTATAATTACTAATAAGTTAATATAAACGCACTATTAAGTTAAAAAGAAACATACTTATTAAAATATAAAGAATGCCGCCATTTAGTGAAGGATTTTAAAATTACATTATATTATTATTAGAAGAATAATACTTTTGATTGTTTACAATGTAGTTGTTGACCAAAATTCTAAGGTATAAAGTTGCAGTTTCATTAAGCACAGATATGGCTTCCGTATAATTTCGTTATATGTATAGAATTATCTGAATAGTCATTTTAAACATACAGATCGGCGTAAAACTTTTAGTCATCTTATTTCTTTTTTCCTGTTTTTCAGATTACTGACTATTATAGTATGCATACGTATTTAATTTTATTAAATTTGATGTATTTTTATTCATCACAAAATAAGCTAGTTTGATTGACTGTGTGTCACATAATCCGGTATACAGAACTTGAATAAAACTTTTTTTTAAAATGTAATCGATTTCAAATAATCACGGAATAAAACGCACCTGAAAGTATAAAATAATCAAAATACAAGTGCTTAGTTGGAATTTTTGCGGTATTGTATTGTTTCCGAATATAAATAAATTTACAAATACTGCTATTGCTAGAGATTTTCGGAAGATGCAAAGTAGAAGCTTTTCCCTCTTTTCCCGTACATGTACACTTACACACATTTTACATAGTACAGATTATCAATTATACAATTAGATTTCAGTAACATAATTAGACCTATATCATATGCTGAGGTATTTCATGGTGTATCGTCAAATTTTAAGCAAATTTTTCTTTCTAAATAAAAAAAGAATTACATTACACAATAATGAAAACAGTCGGATTGAGTACCTGCTCCTTTTTTTAAGTCTTTTAAAAATGGGTCATAGTTGGTCATATGAGTCATTTTACGTCAATTTTTATTAGCAGCGTATTATATGTTTAAAATTATTAATTCATATACAAGCAAATCTTTTCGCGTGTAGTGAAATAATTGAAAAAAATTAAAATATATTATTAAAAAACAGACCTATTGCAAAGTTCAGTTTAATTGTTTTTCCTTATCTGTGCTATGGCTTTGTGTATTTACCTCATTTTTTTATTTTCCACCCGTTATTTTTATCAGAAAAAACAAAGGGTAGGCAACATTTCTCTCTGAAATCGTTTTGTTAAGTGACGCTCCCATACTTCGTATGATTTTTTAGAAAAAAAGACGTTATTTTTTTCAAAAATCATTGGAGATCTTTCATTATAAATTTAAATGCGTGCGGACCGATAAAGAATTTGTTTTATGTTTTTTGATGGGTATTAATAATAATTAAAGTAACATTTATGTTAATTACATAAAGTCTTCTGTGAGAAGCGTGTTTAATAAAATTACAAAATCGGACCGATAAATAAAATTGAAGTATCCCTTTGTGAATTTTTAATTTTCGGCTTTTAAATATGTTATCCATTTAAATATTCAAATACTAAAACAGGCCTAACGTTAAAACATTTTGTGTCCGTCTATCAGTCTGTAAAAATGGATTTAACTCGAAAAGGGCAAAAGCTATTGGTATCAATTTTACACAGGTTACAGGTAATGATTTTGGCATTAATTTAATTTGTTCGCCATAACACCTCAAACTGTTGCGAAGTTATGATGATAAAAAGCAGCCTGGTCTGTAAGAAGAGCTGGAGAAGGAACCGTGAGTTGCCACACACATTACTTAGGTTTAACTTACACGTTTCTCGTTCCAACGACATCAAATCCACAAAAAAGCCGTCATCTGTTGAGAGTAGCAAATTAGCATGGAAACACGTCATATGGAAACACACACCTTTTGCTTGAAGTTGGTTTCGAAGACAGTCGCAAGTTGTGGTAAGTGTTACCCACAAAATTTTCACAGGCGTTAATAGAACACCATTTACACATGCAACAATCATGCGGCACAATTTCTTTTTCCTGAAAATGTTTAATTAAAATGATTATAAATATGAACCAGATAATTTCTAGAAATATTAATTTTCAATAAATAAACAATAAATACCTGAATATAAAACATATTTTTCAATAAATACCTTACAGCGGTTTCGAGGCGTTCATGGGCAGATATATTCTTTTTCTCATGGGCGTTTCCTCTCGTTCCAAACTATGTATAATGTAACTCGATTAATAAGTAATCGAAAATGTTTGACTCATTCTAAAATAATTGAAACACTTGTCATAATATATTCTCAATAAACTTGTTGAAACTCACTCATTCCTACCTATTTGCCTATATGGGATGAAGAAAGCAAGAAGGCAGCGTCACCTTTACGACGTAACAAAAACCACAACAGTTTTTCCTCTTCGAAATCCATTGCAGTATTGAAAGGGCAGCTATTGCTATAATGAATTTTTATGCTATAATGTTTTTATGTAGTTGATTTGTGGCTAAATCGTGGTTGTAAAATTGCCGTAACTGCCGTTTGCCGTACTGCGTAACCACAGTACAATCATTGTTTTGTGGTTGTGTGGTAGTACGTGTGAGTTAAGCCTTAAAATAAACGAATTATTTATGTCAATACAAGAGTTTAAAATAAAAGCATTAAAGCAATATACTTGCATTTCAAAATTACACAGCAGTAAAGTCACAAGACACCGCACCGACCGACGACCGACACCGCACACCGTATTTTATAAATTTCTAACTTGGTAGAATATTACTCCGTTACTAATAACATTTGCAAAATTTGAGTTCAATAAAGAAGTGAGAATTCATTATATCGAAGATCTCAGTAATCAAAATAAAGTTTTTTAAATATATGAATTGTATTCTGTAAAAAAATATGTTTTAATCATGTCAAAATTAAGTTTTGTAATTTTCCCGCTTCCCAACATTACAAACACAATTTTAAAATAAGGTTTCCGCCGTCTGATGGAACTTAACAAGAGGGCGCACTCCACTTTAATTTAATAAAGTAATCTCTTTAATTGGATGAACCGAGAGATATTTTTTCTATTTTCCAGTTTTGGAAAAATTTTTAATTTCATCGAACTCAAGATAGAATTCCGTCGTTCGTAGACGTTGTTATGGAAGCCAATTAAATTGTCCTTGTATTTTTCTTACTTTACACGTACATGACGGATATGCTTTATAAAATAGGACGTGGTATTGTAGGGTAATCATGAATTACAGGCTAAGTAATTAAATAGACAGTTGTCAATATTATATTTATTAATTGTCAATTTTCAATATTGAAATTAAATTGTTGACGTATTAAGTTATAGTTTGGACATTATGCGGTGTGAAATTCCTTTTATTGTTGCCCAGTGAGCTGTAATAGAGGTCTTTTGAAAAAGTTCGTTTTCCTGTTTATGTTTTATTTATTTTTATATTTATAAAACTCTGTGTTAAGTTTTGAAGTCTCCGGTCGTTGTAGGTTGATTATTATTAAAACTCTGTTAAGGCTTGCTACAATGCCAGCATGCACTGATGTTTTTATTGAACTTTAAAACGTATATTTAGTACAGCATTTTTAATTGATGTTTATCCATCACGATGGAAAATTATCTGTAAGGATGGGCGTTACGCTTGTACGTAAGGATGACTTCTAAAATAACTAACTTTCGACTGATAGCGACTCTAACTTTCGACTGATTGCGTCGGCTAAATTGTTAGATTTCGCTTTATATCGCAATATATATTTGACTTATAAAAGTGAAATTTGTGAAGAGCGACACGGATTCCCTATTGATCGTTCGACAGATACGAATTTCACATCTTTCTTCAGTTATATCTCATGTTGATCTCGGTTTTCAAGTCGATGCTGCGTATTTTGACAACCAGAAAATTTAGAAAGATTTCAGAAGAGCAGTTTCTTTTATGAATTTTATTTTCTGTTTCTTAAATGGAAAGATTTTATACCTTAATTTATCGCAAAGACTCTCGCCCTTTGTACCTGATAACTAAAATTATCCTCCATCTCACGTTATTCAACCACTCTATCGCCTGATCGCAGTTTCACTAGTGTGATATATTTGTGATGAGTGACAGTAAATTTGTTGGAGTGCGCTACCGTTATGTTTTATCATGCTATTGAATTTAATGAATTGTTATTGAAATGTAAGGACGTTAAAACTATAATTATTTCGTAACTTTATGTAAATAAACAAATAACTAAATATGACAATTCTGATCTTGTTTTATAACTCCAATACAACGGACTGCGAAATGTGATATCATCATTTTGAATAAAGAATCGTTCTTTGATGTCCAGGTCTCGCATGACACTGACGTTGCTATTCTAATGATAGAATTTAATCTTGAAGATACATTCAGTATCGAGTGGATGGAAACTTCATGAGTGCAGATGAAAATAGAATGATTGTGTTTTTAAATTTGTAATGAAAAGTTGTGAAAATAGAATTGTTTACAACGTTACTTGTGTTTGTATAAGCCAAATGTGGATATTGAAACATAGTGTAATGTTTAGTTATTTATGTACATATACACATTATTTTTATGAATTTTATACGTATTATATGTATTTTTACCTATTTATGTGTATGTACTAGTGGTTGCCCAATGGTTGAAATTCGACCGTAATTCATTAAATTTTTAAGTTTGAACGTTATTAGCTTACGTAAAACTCATTACGTCAATGTGACATTTTGAAATTACTTGGCGATAATCTCTACTCTGTGCGACTGTTTGACCACAGACTATTATGTGTTTGACGTTGACAGTATAAATGTAAACAATGAATCTTTTGTTGTCGAACGTAAACAATGAGTTTTTTAATGTGTTTGTAATATATATAATTTGATGTATTTGTAACACATATTATATATAAATTTTAGCTTTCTACATTCTTTTTCCATATAAACTTTATCTATTCCAATCTCACACTCCTCCGTGCGCGCAATATGCTTAAAAATGTGTAGAAAGTTTTCTCTTCACGTATTAATATATAGATTTTCTAATTACGTAAATTTTTTTTTCTTTTGACTTTATAGGCATATTAGCTTTTACACTTCATTAAGGTCAATATTTTCATAATTCTATGTATGTTGTGTATGCTTATTATCAATCAATTAAATGATAATAAGCATATATATATATATATATATATATATATATATATATATATATATATATATATACGTAGATCATGAAATAATTATTTATTTTTAAGGTGTTAAGGCAGGACATTCAAAAAACCTTGTTAAAACAATGTCTTAAATACAGTGAAACATAAACATTTTAATGCATAACAAGCAATTTACACATTTTAAATATACCGAAACCTTATACATAAATGAAATAAATAAGACAACACTAGACCAGGGCGGATTTTTGCCATTGCTTTTGAATTGGGATAAAACAGAACCCCTTGCTCCCGTCTGTGGATGGCTAGGATGCGGATCAATTTATGTTTGGATTTGAATATGGCTGTTTATATATTGTAGTGAGATAGTCAAAGTCGTGATATAGCTATATGCCTAGTGATTTTGGTAATTTACGAAAGATTGCATTGGTAAAGTTACCTTTCTCGGTATGTCTGGGGATTTAACCGAATACAGGATTCAGTTTAGTGACATGAAATTGCAACGGATTTTCTTACTATTTTACTAGATTAATTTAGTGAGTTTTGATCATCCTTCATCGTTTGGCCGGTATATAATATTTCTAGTGTTAGGTTCGCCTTAAGCACTTGTATGCATTAAAACTAAATAAATAAATCCCCTATAAGTATTGCACAACATTTTGTTAGGCCTTTCATCATACTTTAAGGACTGCAGTGAAGTAAGAGTACAAAATAAAATAACCACTTCCGTAATTCTGTTCTTCTCGTTTAATGGAGTTACGAGGGACTTAACTATATCTAGACTTCTGCTAACTCGAAGGGCCATTTATTAGCTTAACAACTAAAAAACCTATCACTTTTTTCTAGCAATTTTTGAAATGTAATAGAAATTTCAAATTAATAGAAACATATCTGATAGGGTATATAAAAAGTGTATCTATATAATGATAGGGTATATAAAGTATTCTATAGAGTATATATATAATGATAGGGTATATAAAGTATTCGATCTTCTGTACAGATCTAACGCTCTTTGTCTACTCTACCATATGTAAATGGTGTTTGTTTTTCTGCTACGTTAGCTACTGAATTTTGAGCAGTAAAGAAAAAACAAAATATATAAATTTTCCCGACTAGAACTTAAAGTGTTTTCGTTTCATGAATTCGGTTTAAGGAGAAAAGCGAGCAAATATCACACATTTTCAAAACACTAAATTCTTAACTTCTGGTATTTTAATTGACTGGAAGAGACTGATAGTGTAACAGTAATTTCGTCAAATGTACTTTTACGTTTAAGACTAAATGAAGAAAAAAATACCTTCGAATCTTAATAAATTTTAATGTTATTTACATACATTATTTTAATTAGAAATAATGGTTGTTTAGCTCAATAAAACACCCGGTATACTGACTCTTCACTTGTGTCATTATTGCTTATTATCTACATTTTCACAATTAAATGAAACTACGTGATGTAGTATTATTTCTACTTTCTTTAATTTCTTTACCACGTTGTATTACAACATCTTCAGGTGGGATATTAGTAAAGATCATTCTTTAATAAATATTAATCTTTGCTAATATCCCACCTGAAGATGTTGTAATACAACGAAACCTAGGTCGTAGTAAAGAAATTAAAGAAAGTAGAAATAATACTACATCACGTAGTTTCATGTAATTGTGAATAATGAATTTCTACAAAATTAACGCCAAATATATTCAATATCTACATTTTCTATAAAGATATTATACATCCAACTTCTACTTTGATTTTGTAGGCCATACGACGATGGGTCACGGAAAGTTTTGTGTTAATCAGATGAGCCTTTTCGGTATTAAACCTTAAAAAATAATAAAAAGAGAACAAAACTTGACTATTTTTAAAATTAGCATAATGTTTAAAATAGTTTTATGGTGCCTCTATAAAGATAATATTAGCATGGCACTTGCCTAAGAATGATATGTAGGATCGTGGAGTGTTTCAAATTGTAGTTGCCATTCGTCGCTAGGGACGTCATTTGGAAAGTTTACCCACGCGCAGCCATGGTGATAATTTTACCCACGCGTCATACCCGCTTCGGTCCTAATTACTTCAGCCACATTTGACCTGACCAGAACCTTCAAAGTTATGAAATCTACACTCAGGGATTTTAAATTATTTAAATTATTTTCTACCTTTTACCAGACTACAATTATCATTGCAACAAAATGCAAGGTAATTTAATATAAAATAGCAAATTTGCTCACCCTGGTCGTAACCTATACTGTAACCTACAAAAGAAGGGCATTTTAGTGAAAGAATTTAAGACCCGATGAGGCTGTAATATATTAATTATACGAGCTATTTCATATTGTCTGATAGATCTGGTGAGATGAAATCTTCGTAAAAACTGGTGCTTTCGAAGTCAAACTACATAGTTTTAATTTAACTTATATATTATAAATATATCTAATCTTGATATAACAAAAAATATCAATTTAGAGGAAATATAATAGCCATAAGTCAGAACTAGATGGTTTTTCAATACGCTCTGAAACTAAGATAACAATGGGATGATTATCTTCCAATATCCATAGTTTAATAAGAGGCTGTAGTGCGACAACAAACAACAGAATCGAATTTTATAGCAAGAGAATATTTGGTGACCCGAGAAGCGTTGGGCCGATGATATGGCCTAGAATGTGCAATATGTGTAGATAGAAAAGGTAATTAAAATGAGGCCAATAACTAGGAGTTACTATCCTATTTTCAAGAAATAAAATTTAAATCATCTAATTATTATAACTTAAGAAAAACTAAAATTACTAATAACATTACGTTTATAATTTTTTACAGAATGTAAAAACACTACCACCTCTACGTGTTCCATACGATATGACACATTTCCATACCTCCTGGGCAACCTAAATAGTTTTCCGATTTTTATTACAAAATTGAATTATTTAGCCTCTGTAGCTAATATACTGATTAACTAATAATTTATTTAGGTAGAACATAAAATAAAAAAAGTTTAATATTATTGCCATCGGGATAAATACGCCATAACAAATTAGAAAGGTTTGGAACTAGAAAACTTTATTATTATTGTTATTTATGTCAAATTCATATTATCATATTTATTACGTAAATAATATAACTATAATTGAAAATAGTAATGATCTAAGTATATGATATCTTTTACTCCATTATGTAAATTATTTAATTATAAAATCGTGAAACAAAATTCATAGCAATCCCAGACTAAGTATGTAATTAACTATTTAATTTAGTTATTGTATTATTTATTTATATATTTATATTACACACACACACACACACACAGGCACATACACACACACACACACACACACACACACACACACACATATATATATATATATATATATATATATATACATAACGTATTCTTGTGTCATTTTCACGATTTTCGGTTTCCGTACCTCGAAAAGAAAATGGAAACCTTGTAAAATCACTCACTCGTCTGTCTGTCTATTAATCACAGCCGTTTTTCTCAGAAATATGAAAATTTCACATTTTTCAACAGCTAACACCCAAAGCTATATAGAAATTTAAGGGGAGGCGTATTAAGTACTCATATTTTTTTTATTAATTAGACAAGATATAAGGGTCTCAGAAACATTTTTACACAATTACTAGGTAGTATGTATTATGAGATATATTGATAAATGAGCAAAAAATATCTTCTCTCTCCTATTTCCGGAACCACTCAACCTAAAATTATGAAAAAATGGGTTTTTAGAAGCCTATGGCAGAGGTTGTATTAAAGCTATAGTGACAAATACCGGATGTCATAATTTTGAAAAACATACGCAATGACAGAAATAACAGAAACAGTATTGCATTATACCAACTAGCCAAATTCAAAACAATTTTTCTTATTTCTTCCGAAACTGATTTTTTTGTACACCGCAAGTCCATTTCCTTCAATATTTTTCGTGAATTTGTTCCTCCCATTTATGAAAGGATGTTGCTAGTCATCCGATAATCGAAAGACCAATTAACATATTAATACGTGAAAAGAAAACTTTGTACCCCTTTTTAAGCACATTGCGCGCACGGAGGAGTGTGAAATATGGCATAATTTGTATGGAGAAGGAGTGTAGGAAGCTAAAATTTATATAAAATATGCGTGTAAATAAATACATTAAATAATATATTATAATTACATTTAAAGACTCATTGTTCAGTTCAACAATAAAATATTCAATGTTTAGTTCTTAATGTTAATGTTAAACACATAATAGTCTATGGTTAAACAGTGGCACAGAGTAGAGATTATCGCCAAACAATTGTTTATAAAAATGAGTCAATCTTATTGAATGAGTCTCGAGCTGTGAATTTTGTGTGATTTCAAATATTCCTTTTTCAATAGTCTGTGGAGTGTATGTCAAGGCATAAAGATCGAACGACTTAATTAGTTTATTCGTCCTATATTCAAACGACTAATTTATTTTATGCGATAAGATAATTTCAAAAATAAACATTTTTCCTACCTTCGCGAAAAATGGATAAAATTACAATACATAAAATTGCATTACAACATTTTAATTAAAAATAATGAAAACATAATAAATAATTAAAAATAAATTTTAATTAAGATTAAAATTAATCTATATGTACTGGACGATATAAATACGCCTGCCAAATAAATAAATACGATTAATTTGTAAAATCTCCAGCTTACTTTTGAAAATGGGTGTAAATAGAGTTTAATTTTATTTATTAATATTATTGTAGTTTATTCCCCCAATATAACAATAAAATTACAAATAATTATTTATTTCAATATTTAATGGGTCGTATCAATTTTTCGATAAGAATAATTTTAAATTTCGGATCACGGGATGAACAACATAAAATAAGTCGTACGGTTACCGGACGACTAGACACTTTGTTAAAAAAATACAATAAGAACGCTAAAGCTACGAATAACATTTGTGATCTCATTGTTCCGTACCGTTACATCCTATTATCTTATAGCTTAATAAGTAGGTACTTTGCAAAAAACCAAATAAAAATCGAAAAAATAACTAATTGAGTTACAAAGGGATGACTTTATTGGATTATAATATACGACATTATATGAAATGCGTTAGTATCTATATATATATATATATATATATATATATATATATATATATATATACACACACACACACACACACACATATATATATATATATATATATATGTATATTATATTCGTTCGCATCTATGTATGTGATATTCGAAATAACTTTTTCAGACTTACGTAGTCGGTAAATTCAGTATCTGATAATAATTTCAATTTGATACCGCCGGCGATTCTTGATAAAATGGGTCTCGGTAGACAGTCAGACTCGCAACAAAGTGATCCTATAAGACTTTGTTTTTTTACTCCGATGTAAGAAAATTTAAAAATGATTAGTTAAAAAATTGCGTAACCCATAAAATTACCTTTATTTAAAGCGTTTATTTGCAAAATTTTAGCTCCGAACAAAAAAACGGAAGGATAAGTGGACGTGACGAAAAAGGGTTTCCGGAAACGAAACGACTGTAGAATCATTCCTTTGTCTGTTGGTTTGTCGTTATATGAAATTTTATTTCATTAATTACAAAAACTCTATTTTGGCAGTTCATAAAATAAATTCTGAAATGAATACATCAAGACAATGAAGACACAGAATTTAAATATATTTTGGTATCTCAAACTCATTGCAAACACGACGGTCTTAGCATGAGAAGCCAAGAAACTTTACAAATAGACACCGACAGTGAAATCTGTGAAAAATCTACTTTTTCGACGTATTGGATATTAACATTTTCGATTCGTAAAACTTGCCTCGTCTGTTGTAGGCTCGGGGCGATTTTCGTTGTTTATAACAAGCGTGCGATTGCTTCCAAAGTTTCTTTAAATTGAAAGCCTTTTGCATTTCGTCGTACATGACGTATTGAAATACTTTTTTTTACAAATAAAGTTTAAGGATTTGTGATTGAAACCCTGGCAAACTTGTTCAAAAATTATATTTTAATACTTTAGGGGTTGAAAGGTACGCAATAGCAATTTTGTCAATAGAAACTTGGAATTGCCATTCAAATTTAAATATACATTTTTTATTGAAATATACGAGGCTCATCTTACCACCTACAAATATTGTCAATTACATTGATGTTGAAACTGTGGATAATAAAATATCGTCTTATTTTTCTGTAATATTTGAGCATTTTTTTAGATACTGGTTTGTTTTCAGGTTATTAATGGAATTGTATTGAATGGAAACGAAACACCTTTAGATATTTTCCACTTGTTTTTTTTAAATTAATTTATTATACACATATAATCGAATTTTACTTGATACCTATGCATAACGCGACTAAAATTTTATGAAGGCATTTTGACCTAGCTTTAATTGGCTATATAAAAGAGAGGGATGCGTATAGCACAATTTTTATACTGAAAAATTTTATGCAGATTCTTAAAATTGACGGTGGATATTAAAATATCCTGAAAATGTTGGGTCGTTCTCAACATGCCGATTTCTTATTGCAAAGTACAAGGTTTTTAAAAATGTTCAATTTTCATACTTATTCTTTTATGAAAGAAGATTATCGAACGAAGTAATGTTAGTGCAGCAAACGGACTTAGTTTAAGAGGAATAAGTTACCAGGATAAGTTTAGAAATGCAAAAAAATAGGGAACATAGTATATTTTCGAATGCCTTCAAGAATTTGAAATGAGTATATACCTACATACATGAGTATATACCTATTACTTTCAAGTAAAGTAGCAGTGTATTCATTGCAGTCACTTATATAATTACAATTTTCCTAAGTGTCACGCTTTTCCGACTTCAAGAATTCGAAATGAGTATATACCTACATACTTTTTCAACGAAAGTAGCTCTGTATTTATTGCAGTCATTTATATAATTACAATTTTCCTAAGTGTCACGCTTTTCCGACTTCAAGAATTCGAAATGAGTATATACCTACATACTTTTTCAACGAAAGTAGCTCTGTATTTATTGCAGTCATTTATATAATTACAATTTTACTAAGTGTCACGCTTTTCCAACTTCAAGAATTTGAAATGAGTGTATACCTACTTACTTTTTCAACGAAAGTAGCTGTGTATCTATTGGAGTCATTTACATTGTTACAATTTTCCTAATTGTCAGGTTTTTTCCGACCTCCTTTACATACTTTCCCTTACATATAAATTTTGCCATTCAGGTGAGCATTTTGTATCAAGAATAAATTTTTTTATTAGAATTTTCAATACCTGGATAACAAAGCTGTTCCATTTGGTGCATGGTTATTTTTTTAAACATTCTACGTAAGTATCACTTTGTGAGAATCTTTTAAAAATACAAGTTGTGGATTTGGTTAAAACTCTTTATCAACTCTAGCTCCGGTAAGAAAGTTGGGTTTTTCAGACTAGTTCCTTTATTTGGAATACAAAAGTTATAATTATGCAAAATTATAAGGTCCTAGCTCAACGAGAAATTGAGCCAATGGTAGACGAGTCTTTAAAATGAGGTATTTTCCGGCATTATCACCCTCTTATATATTAAATATATTTTTTTACCTTTGTTGTATGCTTGTCTGTCCGATTGTTCAAGTATCACGCGAATATTCGTAGACCAATTTGAATGAAACTTTTATTTAAATAATCATTACGGGTTAATACAAGTTTAGATTAATTTGTCCTTTTGAACTATTTCCCAAGTGACGTTTTATCTATTTTTCATTTCTTTATTCGTCAGTTTGTTTAATAACCTCATAAACGCTATTTGATAGATTTTAATTAAATTTTTACTGAGATATTTTCTAAGGTATTTATTAAAATTTAGAGTACTTTTTATTAACCTAATAATTCAATTATTAGAACGTAGGCAGTAGACGTAGACGGAGCGTGCCGGCTTAAAACTGATGTAAAAAAACTGTCGAGAATCTTCGTCTCAAAATTCAAGTCAAGATGTATGATACTATTATCCTTAAGAATATTTTTATTCCGATGAAAGGTAATTTTTAGATGAAAACGTTGTTGCTGAAGTAGAACTCCCTAAAAATTAAAAAATCCTAGCTAAATTAAAAAATATACCTAAATGAAACCGCACGCCAAAGCTAATTTATAATTCTAAATTTAGTTTTTCTTCGTTAGTTATGTATATTTCTATGTTTAGTTTTTTTCGATAGTTATATATTGTTCTTTAATTAGTTTCTATTCAATAAAGAGTTTATTTCATCGATTTAAAATCAAAATGATTTCAAAAATAAATATTGTGGCGTAAATATGCGTGCATGCTATATATTTGTGCTTTTACGTACATACATCTTATTTGTAAGCAATATCGATATATTAACCCATTAAGCAGGTTATACCAATTTTAATAAACAAGAAGTCGAATTAATAAATTTTAAAATTTAGACATGTACAGAGGGTATCTGGAAAACAAAAAGGACGACTTTTAGAAAATATTTTGTTTTCAAATAAAAATTGTTATCAAATTGGAATATATTCTGACTCACTACATACGTACAAAATTAAAGTTTAGTACTCAGCTGTTTTTCAGTTTACATGTTAATTTTGGTTTAGCTGATGCATTTTTAGAACGAACTAAATTATTTCGGGGGAAACTTGGTTATACATATGGTTATGGATAAACAAATATAATTTTATTAGATTTAAAATCTTCTTTACTAGTAGTTGAGATTAAGTTTAGGCAAGATTTTTTGAGCAACATAAATAGAATTCTTATAATTTCGTCATGCCTGCTTATCCGACTGTCCGTCCACATGTATGTCCCAGTATCATATAATTTTCAATTTAATACTCATTGCAAATAATATATAATTTTATTAGTTTTAAAATCTTCTTTACTAGTAGTTAAGATTAAGTTTAGGCAAGATTTTTTGGGCAACAAAATAGAATTCTTATAATTTCGTCATGCCTGCTTATCCGACTGTCCGTCCACATGTATGTACCAGTATCATATAATTTTCAATTTAATACTCATTGTAAATAATATATAATTTTATTAGTTTTAAAATCTTCTTTGCTAGTAGTTGAGATTAAGTTTAGGCAAGATTTTTTGAGCAACATAAATAGAATTCTTATAATTTCGTCATGCCTGCTTATCCGACTGTCCGTCCACATGTATGTCCCAGTATCATATAATTTTCAATTTAATACTCATTGCAAATAATATATAATTTTATTAGTTTTAAAATCTTCTTTACTAGTAGTTAAGATTAAGTTTAGGCAAGATTTTTTGGGCAACAAAATAGAATTCTTATAATTTCGTCATGCCTGCTTATCCGACTGTCCGTCCACATGTATGTACCAGTATCATATAATTTTCAATTTAATACTCATTGTAAATAATATATAATTTTATTAGTTTTAAAATCTTCTTTGCTAGTAGTTGAGATTAAGTTCAGATAAGATTTTTTTGGGTTTTGCAACATAAATGGAATATTTATAATTTCGTCATGCCTGTTTTTCCGGCTGTCCGTCCATATGTATGTCATAGCATCATATCATTTTCAATTTAAAACTGATTGTCATGAAATTCTATGTACATTTTTGAATGTATTTTTAAAAGAAAATATATTTTTTATTTTTTTTAAAGTTACTCTCAATACATCGATCTTTTGGATGAATTTATTTTCACGGACCATCCCGAATGTGGTATCATCGTATAGGTCTTTTATAAATATATAATGTTTATCAACAGTTTTTGATACAGCGTCTTCTTTGAGAGATATTAGACTCCAAAACGTGTGGTGGTTCTTCTCTTTAACTACTTAACTATGTGTGTTAAAAATGTGAAAAAATCGAATAATGGCATTTAGTTAATAGCTGAGGAGGATTAATTTTTGTCAACTAACATTAACAAAGCAAAGATATACTGGCAACAAAAATATTTTTCTTAAGTCTGTGAAAAATATGCTAGACGACGTTTTGTGCCATGAATTTTTTTTAACTTTTATAATTTTTATTTAAACTTTAACGTAAGTCTGCGTGGAACCTTCATAATAGAGTTCTATTTCAATATGTCAAGTTGAATTCTATTAAATGATACGACATGTTATTTAATACTCGTCTAAATTCCTAAGGCGATATTTTTTTTATTTCAAAACAAATAACGAAACATGCAAACTTAACATAATTGTTGTAGATAAATATACAAATGCAGCCTCATGGTGACCGACAAGTGAGGTAATTAATTTTCAGCGTTATTTGTAACGTAGAAAGTATTACAAAAAAAAATGCAACACTGATTTATAAGCGCATACCTCACAAGTATGATGCTACGGTAGCGGAACAAGAGTGATATTAGGAGTGAATTACGTTTCTCGGTACGCGACAAGCTAACAATTCTTCATCCCGCGCCTCGCAAACGAGTGACTCTCTTGAAACGAGATAATTCAAAACTGGCACCCTACTGACATATGGCGCTCCTTTATTGCTGCCTAACCTACGTTAGTGGAAAATAACCTGAAGATATAGTAAATGTATAAACATGTTCAGGTATAATTCAGGTAGGTGTCAAATATGAAACATTAAACATACACAAAAAGGAAAATTTGAAAATTGCGCTTATGAGTTACTTGGAAAAGTTAATGGATTTTATTATCGCGTTGATTTTTCTAATTTAATACAAGTATATCACTTTTATTACATACTGAATACTTTATGTTTATCAGAATGCAGTATGGACTATAGTTACAGAAGAAAATGTAATTCCCATAATTCGAGATTTTCTTTCTAAATCGTAAGTATTTTCGAACGTTTTCCATTTTTTTCCTCTTTTGTATTTGGATTATAAATATTAATTAACATATTTAAATTGAATTTATTAAATTTTGTAAAAACTTTGTCATAATTCACATCCGAAATATTTAGATGTGAATAAGGATAAGTGATTCTAGTAGGTATTTTGCCTTTACGGCGCTCTAGTATATCTATGAGAAAACTTTTGCCTTTATTGGTAATAAGACTCTGGATGTGAAAAAAATTTCAAAAGAAACATAAGTTGGATTGATGGATTGCGTGGGATTTCTACCCACTAAAATACCATTTTAATTGTGACAAACGTAAAGTAAACAAACTAGTGACCTTAATTTCGTTTTCCAGATTTTCCAGATTCTAGACCATCAGTTCATGAAGATAAGTTCTCTTGAGTAGCCGTCGTATATTCACCACATTAAGGATCGCTTCCATCTCAGGGTTTTCGC
Organism: Druceiella hillmani; assembly: GCA_039881145.1. NCBI lineage: Eukaryota > Metazoa > Arthropoda > Insecta > Lepidoptera > Hepialidae > Druceiella > Druceiella hillmani. Next base: position 20,127,070 of record JAYKKI010000029.1, read on the forward strand.
GACTCTACAACCGCACGCTATGCTTAGTTACGTATGTTTTATAACTTCTGGAACTTTGATTGTAGATTCTTATTTCATTTCCGACTGTAAGTTTCGAGTTACCTCTTAAGAGCCAGTGAAGTTAACTTTATTTTATATTTAATGTTTCTCCTTTTTTCGTATGTGCCATTCCATTTTAATTTAATATTCATTCCATTTTATTTAATTATATTTTGTTGTGTTAACATATTCGATAATTATTATTATTAATATAGGTTATGCATTAATTACTTGAATCTGAAATTCACTTAGTTTCATTTTATTCGAAGCGGTATTTTAGTACCTGTTTATTTATTTTAATTATGATTTTTCGCAGTTTTTTGTGATGAGTGTTTGGTTAGAGCTGTGTCAAAATTACGTATGAAGGATTTTTCCAAAAAGAAGGATGTAACAATGTATAAAATATTTTTATGATAAACCGTTACCTACGACAGTAAATTCAAAGCAATCACAATCCGATTCGAAAAATTTCCCAGATTTTTGAACTTTCTCTTGGTATGATAACTAAATTTTCTTACGATTACGTATAGTGTAAATTTTGGCAACTAAATGGCGAATAGAATAGCATTAATAGTAAGACAATTTAGTTGCTCATTATTATATCAAGAGAAAGTTAAAAAATCTGTGGAATTTTTCGAATCGGATTGTGATTGCTTTGCACCTGAATAAGATGCGATACAATGGCAAAACGGTTGCACCACTTCTCAAAAAATTGTCGAAACCGGATTAAAAGTCAATCATAGTTTTGAAAGAATCTTAATAAACGATCTTAGGTATTGGAGAAATAAAGAGAAGCGAAAAAAAGAGGATGTTGTTGCTAAAGAAAAAAAGGGGATGTTGTTGCTGCAAGAATAGGTTCAATACATTTCTTAGATTACAAGGTCTAAGAAATGTATTGAATTTAAGGGGACGTGTTTGTAAAAGAAAAATAGTCTCATTTTTTATTTTATTCACAACTGCGCCATTTTGGAGGCTTTCTTTTGTGTATACAATTAAATTAATGATGAAAATTTGAGTATCGATGATATGGATGGGATATTCGCAAAGATAGAATCCCACCTGAAGATGTTATAATACAACGAAACCTAGGTCGTGGTAAAGAAATTAAAGATAGTAGAAATAATATTACATCACGTAGTTTCATTTAATTGTGAATAATGAATTTCTACAAAATTGACGCCAAATATATTCAATATTCTTAGTTGGTGTTTGTTCAAATTACTTAAACTTATTTTTCATGTTACTTATATTGTCTGTTTTATACACTTTCATCAATATTATTTTAAACTGATTATACCTGATTAAATCCTGATTCCACTAACTTCCACCATAGCTAGTGAAGGAACTACTTTCCTCATTGCCTTTAATTCATCATTATTTACCTCAGCATCCGACTTAGTATGCCACATGTTTGTGAGATAGATTTTTTCCAAATGAAAGCATTCGATAGTAATATACTTTGGTGATAGCGAATGCTGCTTTTGTTGTATTACATCCACCATCGAATCTTGATTTAGGCGAATTTTTAGTTAACTTGTTTATAATTATAAATACGACTAAAACCCGTGGAGGTAAGGATCTAAAGAGTGGTTATACGCTCATAATTCGTGTGTAGAGAGTTTGTCAATTTTTGACATAATTTTTGTAAGCAAACACACGTGATATCTGATCACATTTTAACGTCATTCGAGCTGATACAAAATGCTTCCTTTCTTTGAAATATATTTATTTTTATTAGAAAATTGTTAGGTGTTCCATTAAAATATTAAGGTCAAAGCAAAAATTAGAAGTAAAAGGACATGTCAATTTAAATACAATGTTCCCTTTCTTAGGTGAGTCAGGTTGGTTTAATTTTAGTAATGTATATTATTCGTAAATGCTTCCCTAGCATTTGAAATTAATGAAATGTTACGACACGTACATATATCGACAATTTTAAACTTAAATATATGATATAGTTTAATACTCTATATTTAGTATTTCTATATTATAAATCGTTTATTGGATTAATTTGCAGGAAATAGTCGGTATAAACAATTATCAGGCAATTCCAAACTTTAATGTTGTGGTTTCTTCAACGAATTGGTGTCGTACCCACATGGGATGAGGAAGCGACTACAAATATCCATGCGTAGAATTTACACACTTAGCGAAAATGGAACTGTCCACCGAATGGAAACTCTCCAAGATTAAAGAGATATCTAAAAATCGCAGGACAGCTGAAGATATAGTCCATGCTGAGGGGGTCATCACAGTTATTATATCGACGATAGGTTCTAGGATCATCAGGATGGATTTTCATGGCTGGAAAGTGCCCAGTTCTAAGTCTTGTGATGGCTTGGTGAGCACACGATTTGCATTAATTTCACATATATGATATGTATGTATTTGTCGTAAATAATTTTTTGATAGTATTTTCTCGTAAACAATATCTTGTATAAGCATTTACGTCCCCAAGGGTAGTTCTAATATTATTAAGATCACTAAGATCGCCAGCTTCCTTTGTGAGCTTATGAGCGGCCTCATTTCCCGGAATGCCGACATGTGCAGGCATTCGCTGTAAAATGCAGATTTTATTTCTTAATATACCAATTTATCCCAGATGACAATAGATTTTTTGGGTGAGTGCAGACTGACCTCTATTTATTGCCTCTAAAGCAGCAATGAATTCGAAGAAGATGATTGGTCCATTTACTATGTTTGTATAATCTAGAAAGAGATATTCTTTTAATGCCTTTAGGATTGCTCCCAGTTCACTGTTAAAATTTGAGGCAATAATGCCTGTGATCATTTTATATTACTTTGTACCATTAAAGGATACTGAATGCCATACCATTGGAATGGTTTCATCAGCAGTGCCGTGAGTGTAGTAGTGCACGAAATTTCTTCCCTTCGATGACTGATCGTCTCCACACCCTTTGCCAGAATATCTTCAACAGGATATTTTTTGCGCAGGGCCTGAGAAGGTTTAAGTTTATTGTAGTGTTTCGTGAAATAGTTGTGAAGAAAAAAGGTTCTACGAGTATGGTTTTCAACAACAAACGGTATTCTAGCTCACAACGTTTCATAGTTCCACATAATAGTGATGTTATGTGGAATTAATAGTTCTCTTTAATTCTATATGAAAAAGGTTTGTACTTGTACTTGTGCCTTTAAACGTATTGTATATTTTATCTAAATTTATCTATATTTTTAGAAGCTATCGATGAAACATTACTTAAAATCTATCAAATGCAATATTTTAAACTTCCGAAATGTTATCTTTCAAAGTATCTAAGAAATAAAATTACTTTTGAAAAAAATCTTTTCCGAAGTTTAAAAAAGAAAGAGAATGTTTGATTAAAAATATTCATAGCATCGATATTATAGGAAATGGAGCGATTAAATGTTTTCAAAAATTAACACTGGCTGTATTTACATTTCTCTCGTTAGCGTAGCAAATGGCGAATTTTAACAGACAGATAGATGGATGGGAGACATCTACGTGTTTATTTCAATAGTAGTTATAAAAAATTACTTTTAATTAGCAAAATTTAAATAAAGTCACCCCATACACCATTGAGATATTTTGTAAATCAATTGAATTTAATGCCTCTAAAATTCTCATATTTTAAAAATTTAATTCAAATGAGGTTTAATCTCTTTTTAAAATATATAAAATTGCACAAAATATTTGCTTTATAAAGTATTTAAACCCATTAATTACAATATTTTTACGAGAAAATTAAATGTTTACATGTTTCTTACATTTTTTTTAAAATTAATTTAATAATTTTGTCGGTTACTTACTGAAAATAAGGCGATAAAATATTCCGCTATCAAATTACATCATTAAATAAAATAAGCATTAAGAATTAAATTTTATGTCAAATTTTTGACAAGTTTCTGACAAAATAAAACACTTGTAAAAATCGCGATTATTTCAGCAAATCGCACAAAAATTTTTCATCTCACTCCTACATGACCATTTTTAATTCGAAAAGAGCGAGACCCCTTCTGTTCCCGAGATTCTGTAGATAAGAAATGTTTATATCAAGTAAGTATTATAATTATTTTTATGACTTAACGCGAAAATATATATCTATAATTAAATCAACAAAAATAGAATTAAAACAAAAAAAAACATATTATAGTACAAGTGACCCAAATTATTGTATTGGTATGTTTCTTATTCAACTGATACTCTATGGTTTCGATGCTGATATCATAAATTTCTTCATATGACTTTGTATTTCCCCCTCTCCACTTCATACGATATAGCGGCGAGTTAAGTTTGCATATAAAATGTGTTGGATAACCTCTCCACAGATTCTTTCCACCTTGCGAAAATCAAACAAAATGAAAACATAAAGACATACGAATGACTAATTTTGAAAAAGGAATACAATGGTTTTAAAGTGAAATGTATTCTAATTTGGAATTCGAAGCCGAACCAAATAACAAGAAAACTAACAAATAACAAGCATGAAACGTTAAGTTTATTTATGTTTAAATTAAAGATAAACTTTGTACATTCATTCTCAATATAAACTCAAAATGAATGAATTAATTGGCCTAAATTTGCTACATAAATATAAACTAAGATAGTTATGTGACAAATTTATGTCTCTTTTTGAAGTAATAACTTCTTTAGACACACCATGCGCAATTTTTCTGAGCAGTGAACGAAACTGAGACGTCACGCTTGGGTCGGTGACGATGAATCGGGTAAACTCGGCTCCCTTCGGCATCGACCAAGCCAGTTCACTATCTAACACGGAGTGCATCATTTCAAGAATTACGTTTTATTATACATATATTTTTAAAATTAGATTAGTTTTCACTTCTATCGCGTGGTCATAAAAACACACCAGTGTTTTAATAAACTAAATATCACTTTAAACATTATTTCGGTTATGTCAGATTTTAATACACGCAGGAAAATAAAACTATTAGGAAACCCTTTCTCACGACTAAATATCACTAATAAGATAAACTGACAATTCGTAGTGTTGACATGACGTTTTTTTTATTATGTTTGGCACATAAATATAACGATAAAAAGAAACAAAACATTAGAAAAAAGTTACATTCATTTTCAATAAGTGAAATTTTAATATTTTCAGTCTTACCTACCTATTGATTGTAAGTATCTATTGATTGACGTATAAAAAAAAACGTAAATATTGAAAAAACATATTGAAGATCGGCAATTGATGTGATTTCGAGATTTTAAATCAATTAATTTTTGGTGTTTATCAATTCAGTAGATAGTTTAAGGTAATAAACTAACCCGCTCGTTGCTCACAAAATGAAATTATATTAAACATATCTTGATAAAATAAATATCTGTAGGACATCGATGCCTGCAGATGTATCATCTTTATCATTTGTTCAAAATATATATATTTTTTAATAATGTATAACGTAGAAAAATTCTGAAAATATTTTCATATTCAAATACATCAAGTGCACTCTACACTCAAATACACTCTTTTCACCAAAAAATTGGACTTTCACAACTTCATACAGAAAAGTTAGCTTCAAATTAAGTCAGTTTCTTCCAAGGAAGCCATCGACTACATAAACCGGAAACGCACGCAGGAAGCAAGTTCAACAACTTTGCCCCGCGCAAACAATATTAAATCAAAGTCGTAACTCCAGACACAACGTCATATCCAGTGCTTTCGCGTAAAGCTCTTAATATGAAAATAAAGCACCTCGAATTATCCTAGACGCAGTTCGCCTCATTCCGTCCGAAAAGCTAGCTAAGGAAACCTCAACCCTTACTTAGCACGTGACTTCCAAACAGGAAGTTTATCCTTGTTACCCCTGCTATGACTTGCGTTGTATATTATTATTGTTTATACTCAAAGCCTTTTGTCTTGGGGCGGAGTGTAAAGGTAAAAAGACGAATTGGGAAGGTCATGTTAGGGTTGCGATTTACACACTGCACGGGGGTAGTGACCCCGTTGTTGACTAACTTGGAAAGTATATTATTTCTGGAACAATGAGCCAAATTTTAAAGTTGAACGAAGTTATTGTTTGTTAGTCAAATAATAGTTAAGTGGAAAAGACCAGAACTATAATTTATAAAAGGACGCTCAGAATATAGTGCAATTATAAAATATTGGCTACAAAAAAGATTTCAAAAACACGATAAAATTAAGTCTAAAAACTCCTTAAGCTTTATTCATCATCTGTCTACCATATGGCTATTCCTTTTGAAAAGTTAAAGAGCAAAACTTATATGAAATGGACATATCGTATCATACATCTTTATATATAATTAAATAATCAAATCCTTTATTTGACCTTAGAGTTTGCGACAAGAAAAATTAATAAGTTCAAAAAAAATTTTAAAAAGTTTTTTCAAACTTTTAATTTAGATCTATTAAAATGGATTTCAAAGAATTGATCCGGGCAAATGAAGTGATTGGAAACTTGGTGGGTCTACTAATCCCTCATAAGGATATCCTTTGCCAATTTTTTAACATATTAACAATTTTACTAGATTTAAATACTCATCACTCAGGTAGTCGCTCAGATAATACTGTTTTATTTTGAACATATTACCATTGATAAATATATAAGTATGGAATAATTTAATTTTATGATGAAATCATTTCAATATTACATCTATTCTATTACACCCAAAAAAATTAAATGAGAATTTTGAAAAACTTTTTTTAAAATAAATATCACTCATAAGATCAACGGATGATCTGCAAAGTGTTTTTATGTATGTATATTTGGTGTTAATTTTGTAGAAATTCTTTATTGACAATTAAATGAAACTACGTGATGTTGTATTATTTCAACTTTATTTAATTCTTTACCTTGACCTAGATTTTGTTGTACGTCAACCTCTTCAGGTGGAAAATTTGTAAAGATAAAGAATTTAAATAAAGTAGAAATAATATAGTTTTATTTAGTTGTGATCTGCAAAGTATTAGTAAGGCGTGATTCATCACACTATTCTAAATAGGGAAAAACTAAAATATATTTCAAATACAACTAGAACTCGCACTACGAGGGCTTCGTATACATTCAGACACTTGTAAACATTTAAAGGTAGTATTTATATTAGCATTTATAGTATTTCCATTAAACTATTCACAAATATTATTTTTTAAATATATTGCCTATTATACCATTCGCGGGCGTAAAAACGTGATGCATATTTAAATAATATTATTCCTCACCATGTAAATATATAAATATTTTATTTAGTTATCTTTCATATACATAACAAATATACATTTTAAAATACATTTTTGCAGTTAATTTAAGTCATTTATGAAGTTATACTTTGTAGGTGCGTTTTGAAAAAATGATGAAAGTAAAATTTTACGATGCGCGCGCACGATGCAACAAAACTCGACAGAATGAAGTTGCTCACTAAACATGCGTGTACTGACACTATATTCGTTATAGTTATTGAGGTATTTGTAAATACACAACACGTGTTTTATATTCATATAAATCTAATCTATCTGTGCTTTTAAATAATATTTTGATTAATCGAAATTTAATAGTCGTCCATTTTTTTATTATGAATATTCGTGATAGAAATCGTGCTTATAAGCTTTTTAAAATATATTTATCTAAGTAAGCTTATGTTTTCGGTATGTGTTTATTTGCATTATAAATTATAAGTTATTTAATATTTAATTATTTCAATGAATTTAGATTTTACAAACCGTATTTATAATCAGATTTCACTCGTTTCATTGTTTTATTTCCATTAGTTATTTGCATATTAAATAAAGTTAATCTTACATTATGCTAAAGAATTATAACTTCTAACGGGCGTACATAAGTACACACACATTTTTTTTACTACATGTCATAAGTTGGTTGGCTCGTAAATTCATAAAACCTCTTCGCTGTAGTAATTTCCGTTTTAATTTCTTTATATATACCAATATTACGAATACTTTTCAGATATTCAAAAATAGCAGTTTATTTGGGACGTGTAAATCTAACAAAAATTACCTATTTAAATTTTAATATAATTACCTACTTAAATCTTAGTAGTAAACAGATTCCTGTATGGAAGAAGGACTTGTGCTATATCCCCAATATTTTTTAAAGATCTATTCAGCGATACTCTACCAAAAAGACCTATTAAACGATACTCTACAAAAAAGACCTAGTCAACGATACTCTACAAAAAAGATCTAGTCAACGGTACTCTACAAAAAAGACCTATTCAACGATATACAACAAAATCACTTCCACTTTACTTATAGGGGAGGTATTATAAAAAACCCTATATTTAAACCCTATATTTTTTTAAAAAAACTTTTTTTAAACATTTCATTTCATATTTTTTTAGGAGTTGTAAATGTGTACAAACGTATAAAATTTTATGGCACTGATAGTCTGCGAATAAAACAGTTGTTATATACAGATAGACAGACATATAAAAGCCAGGTATGGGCAAACTATAAAGGCGTCTAGTTTGGCTATGGAACCCTAACAAAATGGCTATATGAAAAAAATGTCAAAATACGTTTTTAAGTTTTCTTTGTTTATTTTTCAGGAAAGTTAGCCAAATAAGTCTGTGAGGAATAACACCACCTGTATATAAATATTGTATGTTATATTTATTTTAGTCAGTTTCATAAAAGCAAATAAATTTGTATTTTAATGTATAAGCATAAACATACTGCATATTTATTCACAGTCGAGGTTAATTGAAACCTAGCTGACAGCGGTCTGTAAAAATGGTTTATTTGAAAAGTTAAAAAATAAATATTTTCAAAATCATTTAAGAAGTAATACTCGAGGTAAAATATGTTAACAATTATAAAAAGATCTCTTACAAATTACCAAAAAAACCTGGCAAGTACGAATAGAACTTGCTCTACGGGAATCCGTTATACTTAGATAAAAGGTAGTAAGTATTTCTTATAAACTTTTTACAAATATCAATATTATTTTTCACTTTGCCAAATTTTTAGTATATTTTTTGAGGAAATGTATTTTCCCTGTATTTTTCGGCACATTCTTAAAAATACTAAGTTTCGGAAAAAATATACTTTTCTTATTCTAGTAAGGAAATGATAAAATATATAAGAAATTAAAAACAAATCGAATATTACATTGCTTCCTCCAAAATTTCCACATAAAATTTTTTAAGTGTCAACTATTGAGATCAAAGCGGGTCAACATGTCTAATTACTATATCGAATTTTAAGTTTTCATGTCGAACTACTTTTCAACAAAACGCCTAAGACAGATATATGGACACAAACGTGTGTGTTATCACAAGGGTCATATATTTATAAATATATAAATATGTAAGGTTATATCTTTTTGAAATACAGAATTAAAAAATTACAGAAAAAGTTACTGAAAATTTAAAATATTTATTTTATATTTCCAGGAAAATTCTATAGAACAGATTCGCATGTTACAAGGAGGACGTCGCAGCAGCATTATCTGAAATAAAGTACTTAGAAAATTGTAATTATTTTCAGAACTAAGTTTTTGGCCGCCACTTTCGTTGTTCTAATTGGAAATTCGGATAAAATGTTACATTCGATAATTGATACAATCAACAACTGCTACAATCAAAATAAGTAACAATTGTAAATTGTTAGCAACAGTGAGAATGTAGTTAATGATTAATCGTGTCATGGTTATTAGTATTGTGGTCTTCCATTCTTCAATCACATGAAACTATAAATATCACTTTTTTTCAAAACTATAATATATATAGCAGTGAAACTCATGTAATAATTAACTTCGTATTTTTACATAGGTTGCAAAAAATCTACCATTACAGAAAATCTGTCAAGAAATCGCACTGAGAGAGTTCCGTGCACATATAGACTCTTGCAAACATTTAAGTGTACATAGTATTTCTAATTAAACTATTTATAATTTTTCACAACGTGTATTTATTGCCTAATATATATTTTCAGTAGCGTAAAAACAAACCAATCAATAAAAATATACAATTCCACCTAGATTTAGAAATAATGATTTTTGTATTTTTCACTTCACTTGTGCTATGAGAGCTCCTATTACGCCAACTTTCCAGATTGTATGTCGACTGGAAATAACCTATATGTTTTGGTGATTGCGAATAAGACAACTGCACGAATAAAAAAATATATTTTAAAGGGATAAATCTCTTTGTTGCGTGAACCAAAAAAAAAATATGATTGTTACAGCTATGTAAAAGTTCAAATTGATATATCAAGCGGTTTTTCAAAAAGTGATTCTATAAGATTTTTGTGTTTTTTTCTCTTTGAAGGACGAAATCCTAAAAATTAAATAAACAGAACGACAAACGAAAATTACAAAAAAAATCTAATACATCCTAATAACTTGAATGTTCTATTCAAAATTTTTTAATATCTTTGGAGCATACAATTTTTTGCCTGTACTGTCCTTTGATTTTCTATGGACATAAGCAAAACCCATTGTTAATTAAAAAAAATCTTGAAAATACTATTTGCCAGATTTAAAAACACATTTTGCTTCATTTTGAACTACAGATCAATGACTTATTGGTGTAATATAGTCATTATAAAATGTATTTTTCTGTGACGATCACGATCAACCCAAAAAAAGTAAAATAGTTATTACTTTGCACTATGAATCGACAGTTAATTTAAAACTAATATTTTCAGCAAAATCAGCCGTCAATTCAGCTGATAATAAAATAATATTCAAGGGAAATACAAGTTGGTTAATACGCGACACGAGTTGACAAATTAGTGTCTGAACACAAATAGGACGAGACTGGGTAAGCACAGTGAAGCACATCTCTTTGCACTGTCCACGCAATTTCTGTTGTTGCTTGTATCTTGGGACACAACAATATGGCCTTTACACATCGACGTCGGAGTAAGCACTAGAGGGACTTAAGTCGAAATTTCCGGTATATTTCGTATATACTTTTCCGTTCTCTGAAATGAGATGAATATATCGTTATTGGAATTTCTCGGGAAAACGAAAGATGATTGTAATTCAATATTTACTTGCAGTATTGGAATGAATCTTTGGAATTATCCATGTCGAAACAGCAGTATTTTATTTCTCATTATTTTTAAAAAAATCTTGAAAATACTATTTGTCGGATTTAAAAACATATTTTGCTTCATTTTGAACTACAGGTCAATGACTTGGTGTAATATAGTAATTACAAAATGTATTTTTCTGTGACGATAAACCCTTTGAGTAAATCAGTTATTATTTTGCACTACAAATCGACAGTTAATTTAAAACTAATATTTTCAGCAAAATCAGCCGACAAGGGAGTACATCTAAAGGAATTAAGCACAATGAACATTCTGTGCCCTAGTCACAAAAAACCTATTAAAAAGCGATATGCATTTCGTTACTTATCAGGAATTAGCTAACGTCTACAAGTAAAGCCTGATAAAACTAACGAGAAAAAAATGTAACTGTAGTTTTTTGGAAAGAACAAAGTGAAAGCAAAATGTGTTTACAGAACAATGAAGTGAGTTTCTTCGTTTAGTTCGTTATCCACACATCACAAATAGTATTTACAAAGCAAGGGTATACGTAATTGCTTTGAGAAATGAAAGTATATATATATACAGACAAGTGGTTTATACTTATACATACATATATATAAGTATGAGCCACTTGATTTGAACTTTAGGAAAATTGGTAATAAACTATGCTTTTTAATAATGCAATGAACAACCAAAATGATAGTTTAAAATATTTTTAATTACGTGAATTTAAAAAAAAAAGAAAGGAACTAATAGCTCATAATTAAATTCAAAATGAAAATTATATTATCGTAGAACGTTGCAAATACTAATGTTTAAAACATTTTTCAGGTGAAAATGAAATTAATAAAAAAATTATTACGCATTTTTCAAACACTACTTAGTACTAGGTAATGATTAATACTCAGTATTAGGTAATAATAAGCCAAAATATTCAGGTGACAAATATTTGCATGTGGACAAGAAGTTATTATTTTTCTCTAGATTTGGGTGCTCCAAACTTAATTTTAAATTCATTATTATAGGTATTGTTATATAAATGTATCTTAATCTGATCTCGTCTACCTGTATCTTAATCTTGATCTTTTCTGTTGTAATTATTAACATTTTTTTCTAATTCAAATCACAGCTCAAATACATTACTGAAGATAGTTGTGTACAATAATGGCTTTCTTGTTTAGGAAAAGAACTGATGTGTGATCTTGTAGCTTCTTAACTCGGTCCATTGTATCATGGGGACGGTTTCCATGAGTTTCTCTTTTAGCATATAATTCGTTATTAGAAAAAAACATTCTCCATTTTTCCTATAACCACTTGGAACCTTGCAACTCTGTTGGTAAGCATTGTTAACCTTTGGAATATATACAATACAGTGGTGGTGGAAAATGGATTCCTCTTGATATTTTCCTTCAACTTTTCTGATTTCAATGCATGATGCTGTAAACTTCGTTTGTCAAGTAAACCCTTAATTTTACATGAATAGTTTTGAAACTGAAAAAAAGAAAATGAAACATACAACATGTAAAGCCTCAAATAAAAAAAGAAATTTAGGAAAGCCGTTTAAAACTTTATTCTATGTACTAACAGGAGCATGTTTTTTATAAATATCAGTTCCTTTTCTGTTTGGTTAGACAGAAACATAATGATTTAAATAAATGGGCTGTGAATAAATTAAAATTGTAATATAAAGTAACATTTTGAAAAAAAAAATGATCATATAAATCCCTCTGCGGTACTGATAATTATACCGCGTATACTTACCTGTGTAAAACTATGCAAGTTAATAAAACTGGTGTATGATATAGTAACAGGCTTAAAGATAAGTGAAGAAGAGGTAAGGATAATTGAGGTAGCAATTACGTACTTAACTCTTACGAGAATAGTTTAGTTACATGTGTGTGTTTATATATATATATATATATATATATATATATATATATATATATTAAAATTAAAAATGTCTTTAGGGGCCATCAGCAATATATGGAATGCGAAATTAATAAAATAAATTCTGTATAAAAGAAAATATTTTATCACACTGTCCCTCTCAGCGTCACTCCTTATTATTATAATGAGGGGAGTGTTAGAAATTATAGCCCGAGGGCAATTTCATTACCGAGCGCGGCTCAGAGCCAGACTAGACGCGAAAGGATGAGATGACTTATATCATAATCATCACGTCGGTGCCATTATATAATTCATTGTCATTTTTAGCTTTTTTTCATAATTATTGTTTATTTACTGTAAAATAATACATGGGCATTAGTGTCGAAAACTAAATATAAATATATTGGGAGTTAACGTTAGTTATTTTGAAATTAAAAACATAGTTAAAAAACAAATTGTCATATTTCAAAGAATTTTGTGTAAATGGTGCTTTTTGCATGAATCTTAACGACTACTATTAGCCAATGAGAAAAAAAGGCAAAAAATTATCGAAATAGTAAATAAGTATTATCTTAGATATCATATTTGTTTACAGGATCAACCATTTTCATACTTTTCATAAATAATTTCTGAATACTTCTTGAAGCAAGAAATAAGGAATCACGTCTTATTTATGCATATGTATATGTGATGTGTGTGTATATATATATATATATATATATATATATATATATATATATATGTGTGTGTGTGTGTGTGTGTGTGTGTACGTATACATATATATTGTCGTATGTATCTAAGGTTGCAATAAAACATTGAATATATTTGGCCTCATGGGCTAAAGATAAATCTTCAGCCCACGTAACATTGAAAGAATTTAATCCAAGATGGTGGACAGGACCATTGTGGACCAGAAATAAAACTTGATAAAATATTCCACCTTTTAATGCTATGGCAAAATAATATGTAAACTTGCTGAACAGTTTCAAAAAACGTTTGCACTTCTAACACATATTTTACAGCATCATTAAGTACTAGATTTAAATTATGAGCAACACAATGCAGATACACTACATTTGTCTCATCATTTCTGATAATTTTTTGAACTCCATCAGAAATAGCTTTCATGATATTAGCCCCGTTGTATCCTTGTCTACGTTATTTGCTAAGGGGAATGTTTTTTTCATTTGTAGATTTTTTTTCATTTGTAGGTTAAAATTACTCTTTGATAACGAGATATTTTGCTGCTCCATTGTCATCATTTTAAATTACACAGTAACGATAAGAGTTCACGCAGTTGTTCTATTTTTGATATATCTTGAGTTGTCTCATTGAAGAAATTGGTGCATCCACTATTTATTTTATTAATACGGATTCAAATTTTTGTGGAAGGGGAGTAATCCGCTCATTTTGTATTTTTGAATTTAAATATTTCATTTGACTTTTTGGTTTGTTTAATAACTCTTGTAAAACAGGATCATATTTCGCTGATAACTCAGTAATATTTACATAATTTCCACTTGGTTCGTTGCTCTCTTTTTCCAGTGTGTCCACGGAAAGCTAAATCACTAATTGAAAGGGTCAGAGTTATATTAAAGTCTTTTCAGTTCTTGACGCCAGAATATTTTTCTTTTTTCTTTTTTACTGTTGTTTTTGTTCTTTGTATAGAGTGCCATGTATCCGTCACTGTTCGTATACGAAACACGGGTATAAATGGGTTTTAGAAGTTTCGTATTTTTCTAAAACCTCCATAATACGCTTCTCGTTACTATATCGGTAAATCCAAATATTTTGTAACTGTTTTGATGTTGTAAATAACCAGTGAATTTCTTCCAAGTCAAATAACAACACTTCGCTTTGATTTAGTGCATTTTTGGTACATGGTTGTTCTGGATAATCACTATGGTCGCTGATTGCCATACTGCTAATTTCAGTCACATTAATATTTTTGCTCTTAATGGACTGTTCATTTGACACTTCATCGTAATCATTAGTCCTAAAGAACTTACCTATTTTTAGCAGCTTTTTATGTTTTTCGTCAACTTTCTCATAGACATTTGTTAAATTACATATGTTCAATCAATTATACAACAAATACCACGACAATACGTAAAATAGACGGAATAGTCTTTACGTTCAATTAACATGCGCGTAATACGTTGTACATATTTCTGCTACATAATATGAGACAGAAAGACCGCGAGGAGTCCCTTTGCTCCGTAACCAAGTGTTGCCAGATCCTAGCCGCTAACTAGGGATTATGCTTTTTGACAAATGGGTTTATACTTTATGGTTTGTAGAAAACCCAAATTGAGCTTAGGTATCTTAAAATTGTATTTGAAAATATCAAAGAAAGCACTCGGAGCCCTTAGCATTTTTCTAGCCTTGCCACCTTATTTTCACGCCACTGTCTTCGACGCATTTTGAAAAAGGCCCTTGCTTTTGCGTAAAACTTAAATATATTAAAATATAAACAAGCCGTATTGTTGATTTGCATAAAAATAAATCTATAATAGTTATATATAGTATTTATTTTTTACATTGTTCATAATGATTTTAGTAAAATCGCTATTAGTACGATATTCATTGTAGTCTATGGTACTTTTAGAAATCAATAAATATGTCTATGAAGGTTTAATTACAATTAGGACGTTAATCCGGGTATTGAAATTAATCCTGAAATCACAGAAAAATTATTGTATGTTATGTGTGTTAACTCATTATGGTAAATTATCAATTCAGATTCAGCATCGGAATTTTTATATGGAAGTGGCAACTTTGTATGAAAAAGAATTATTTTTATTAATTTTCTATTAATGAATTGCAAGATTTTATAATTATTGATCACTGGGAACAAACTGGTAAAGCTGAAATTAAATATTTAAATCTCTCGTGAAAGAAAATATGAGTAATGATAACATTTTTGCGATGTAAATTATAATAACAAATGTGAATTTAGTAACAATTGGTCAAACAGTTGCTGAGGGACGAGGTGAGAAACAATTTGAGAAACACATTCGAATCTATAGCATTAATATTATTTCCTATAAGCAAAAACAGAACTTTTACTGAAAATGCCTAAAATGAAACCAGCAGGAAATGTAGCCTATCGCAATCAGGGTTTTTACTTGAATATAAACAAATATACTTTTATAATCCATAAGTGAAATTTTCTTCAAATGTCTTCTCCTCATCGGAGATTGGCAATCATTATAGCTACTCTAATATTGTGTGTAAATACTCTAAAAAGTTCATTTGATGCATATCCACAAGTTCATTTGATGCATATAATTAACTATGCACAAAAATACTTTATTTAATTTATCTTATTTTCAACCATTATCCAGAATTGCTAATCAGGAAGGAGCAAAAAATTAAATACAATTTGCGATCATAATACAATAAATAAGAATCTATTTTCGTAAAGGCGCCTATGTTCTGTCTTTAATTTATCAAGAAATGCTAATAAGAAATAAAAACGAATTACAAAATACGTTTTTAGAAAAGATTAAAATGAATAATCAATACCGATTGTTTTTTTTATTTGTAGCTATTACCTAAATTAGTTAAATATAAACTATTTACCAAAAGTGACATTCGTTCCTTTGCTAAAATGAATGAATTTTTTGTTTTTTTTTTTAGTTTTACGTGGCTTTTTTCGATGACCCTTTCAAACCGGCAAATTTTGTGGATCAGTTTGTTGCGTCTGTGTATGGTGGAAACAAGGGGACATAATCTCCATTTTATTGCATCTTCCTGGTTCAAAGAGTTTTACAGGAATAGAATTTACGAACAATTATATAAACTTGTCATAAATAAAATGCAAGATTTCTCATTTTATTAACTGACGAACACTTTTAAGAAGCTCATTTTTTTAATTTCCTTAGTAATAGAGTCATTTTTATTCCTGCAACACTTGGACCCATCGCTATGCTTTCGCAGTCACCTTTCCGTACGAAACTTTGTGTAGACATATTTAATTCAGAAAATATAAAAGAGAGAAACTGGACTGTGTGAATTGAATAGTGTGTTTTACTATCTAGCACTGTCGTGTACTGTACTTTTTCTCTCTAAAAATTTATTTCTAATTTATTGCTTTACAAAAAAGACGGTAACCCTAATTAAAATTCACTTTGAGGTATTATGCCCCTATATGATTACATAGCTCCAAATCTCAATAATGAAATCAAGGTATCGAGTGGAATAAAATCATTAAATAAGCATGACGTAGATCTTTTACGCTCAGCTCTGATCGTTCAATTCATTCCGAGCTCTTCTTAACTGAAATTCAAAGCAAAATTAATTGATTTCGCTAAACAGCACCGTAATACATTAAAATTAAGAATTTAAATAATAGTTCGGCTGTGATGAATTGGAACAATGAAAAGGGGCCGCGTTTCTAAACAAGAACGCCCCATCCCCATTGTTCGTCCGACAGATGAGTTAATATTTGAATCCCGTGTCAAATACTGGCCCATTAGATTTTAATTATTGAAATTTAACAACCCTCCGTCGAGTTTATAAATTGGAGACTTTGAATATAATTACCGCACATTAATATTGATTTGCAAGGGTTTGTTTCTCTAACTGCTGTAGCGTGGGTGCCCGATATTGTTACCGTTCAATATTGGAAACTTAAAGGGGGCCGAAATTATTTTAAAGATAATTTCTGTATTTCGAAGTTATAAATCTCTATATTTAAAGGAATAGAGAATGTTTTTCGAGAATTGCAATGTACCGATTGCGTGTCTTAAAATAGATAACTAAGATATAATTTCAACAGTTCTTGTCTTTAGGTTGTATCTATTTATCTTCCTGATCCAGATCCTCGTATTTTTTAAAGAAACGGAATACATTATAAATTAATGGACTGAAAGTAAACGGGTGAAAATGGGTCTAGCGTTACAGAAATAGAATGTAATTTTTCAAAAAGTTTGTATTTCTTGGAATATCAAGAAGCAAACAATCCAGCGATAGACAAATAGAAAAAAAACAAAAAATAAAATATAATTCGATTCCGATTGCATATTTGTTCATTCTTGATGTTTCAAGTGACCACGAAAGTGAAGAAAGTACTGTCATCATCAAAATAAGAAATTAAAATCGATGTTTTAAGGGAAACTGATTCTAAAGAGGTATAGAGTATAAAAAAACATATATTATTCTAGAGTATAAAAATACTTAGACTCGGAAAATACCTAGACTCTTAAAAGCGCCAGATTGATTTCAATGAAATTTAATATTTGTTTAGATATTGAATATATTTGGCGTTAATTTTGTAGAAATTCTTTATTCACAATTAAATGAAACTACGTATTATTTCTACTTTCTTTAAGTTATTTACCACGACCTAGTTTTCGTTGTATTAAAACATCTTCAGGTGGCAAAGATCTTTGCTAATGGCCCATTTGAAGATGTAATACAATGAAACCTGGGTCACAGTAAAGAACTTAAAGAAAGTAGAAATAATATTACATCACGTAGTTTCATTTAATTGTATATTGGTTTAGAGTTTCCGTAAATATTGTCGTCGCTATGATGTATTGAATTCAACAGTGTTGGCTATATGTAAGTTAATCACGATTAATGGTTAAAAAATTATGACTAAACCCTTTAATCTTAACTAATAATTAATGACTAAGAAGAGTTTGCACCACTAGAAAAAGAAAAGAAATGTGCGTAATTTGTATATATTGAAAAAAATGCATTTAAAAAATCTTAATATTTTGGTCCTTTTTTCATTAATAATAAAAAGGCCGTTTAACTTCGACATTTAATTAAAACATTTTATAACCAGAAAACAGAAAATTAACTTTTACGGCCATTACAAAACCTTGAAAACAGGTGATCGCTGGTGCAACTGTGCTGTCAATTGACTTCCGTTCACGCCATTTCGTTCTTCTAATAGTTCACTGCGTATGCAGCACTAGTGAAAATAAAATAATCTAATTGTATTCAGTGATTCGATTCCGATTTGTATATTGTTATAATAAATGAAAGGACTGTAAAGTACATCAAAACTTTATTGTTGTAAAAAAACGGCGGAGTTCAATTTATTAAACGATGACAGTTTTATTTGGTATTAGGGCGGATCACGAAATTAATCGATTTTAACACTCGGTATAGATTTAGTGTTTAGTGGGGAACATTAACAATTATGTAACTGCAAGTATTGTAATATTAAAACTTAAAAATTTATATTAACTATCAGAATTGAGTGTTTTCAGTATGTTATCTCTTAATAAGTATTATTTATGTGTACGAGTGTATGAATAATAAAATGATAGGTTATATAAATATGCCTGAATTATTGAAAACAGTTCTCGATATCTGACTAGATACTAGGTAGCATTAAATCTGTACAACTGGGAGAAATTTGGTCACTACTAAGATTAATTTTTGAATCATAATTAATTTAGTCATAAACTTAGTCTTAATCACTAATTTATTGGACTAAAATTTTCAAGCGATTAATCAATCAATTAAGAAATTTAGTCGATTATAGCCAATACTTGTTGATCACAAATGTTACGGCCTTTAACGCCGCAGCGCACGAAGGGGACCCAGGTTCGATTCCCCACCGCTTGTCGAGCGGACTTGAAGTGGTTTTTGCAATCGCATAGCTAAAATGTCACAAACCAATGACAGAAAGTAGCGCTTATAGTGTGAGAAATTACGCACTGTGATCGCCAATCCACCTGTTGTTGTTGGGCATTATTTCCAACAATTAGAAAGATCTATGTCCAGCAGTTGACAGAGGCGGGCTGTTGTTTTGATGATTGAACATAAATATCTTAAATATTTTCTAACTCGAATCGATCGATTTCCTCAAATTTTATCGTTAGTAATACATTATTATTAGTTAAATAATACGTCATAAATTCAGTTTCTAGGGGAAATCTGAATAGAGCACCTCACGCACAAAATACAAGCAAAATGCTAGTATGGCGAGGGTATGGTGAGGTATCAAGATAAGAGTGAGACGATATTGTTATGTGAGTTCAACAACACAAATATTTAAAAAAAAATACAATTTAACTGGGACATCGTAAAAGATACAGTGTTTTACGAGAAAATTTTCCGATAACCCCGGGTGAACCCTAGCCTTTTCACTTTTCTTTTTAAGGCAGACTGATCTTAAATTGACCTTTTTTTTGAGTTTTTATTTTAAGATAGTGAATTTTTTCCAGTCCATTAACTCATCTGAGATTGTATCTGTCGCTCGTTTGGTGCCAATCGGTTTAGTCAGGAAAATCTTTCCTGTAGTTCTTTGCTTATTCATTCGGATGATATAATAATATTGCTGTTTAGTTTATTAAACTGAGTGTTTTTACTTTGAATTAAATTTAAGTCAATTTTAAGAAGGAGATGGTTTCTATTCGAAACGTTTGTACCTATTTTAATGTGCTAAGGATGGGTAGGTTCGAATGGATATATGTCTACTGATCCGTTTTGCTATATGGATTAATGCACGTACATAGGTCCGACAAGTGGGTAGGGTATGGCATGTGTGCAATGTGAGTGTAATGCATTGCACAAGCGCGTCACTAGCGGTCGGTGTTGAAAACAAAGCAAATAATTGGAGTGCGAAACGCATTGTGCAGCAGTCGCACTCGCATATATGCTCGAAGAACGCTACAAAAATTAGTCTGTCCGTCTGTTTATCTCCACAGCTGTTTTTCTTAGAAAGCGTTTGATGTAGAAATTTGAAATTTGACATAGTGATAAATACATACCAACTTGAAAAAACTTCAGTAACTAAATTGCAATTTTACAAGTGGAAAATAAAATAATCTATTTTTTTATTTCTTTTATCGTATCAGGTATCAATTGAAAGAGCTATTTAAAGAATTTTGTATCTATTAATCTAAAATTTCATGTTCTAAACGTGCTGCTAAAAATGTTCACAATTTTTTTCTCAGAAAGGGTTTGATGTAAAAATTTAAAATTCGTTTTATGTCTGTATTAATTACTGATGTATATGTAATCAATAAGGAGTACACAGATATATATATTTACATTGAATTTTTTGGAGGGTAAACAAATTACTTGAAATTCATTTTTTAATTTCGTGTACCATGTGAAATATCCATTGAAAAACAACAGTTCTAAACAAAGTGAGATACTTCTGAAAACGTTGTTAAAAATATCTAGAAAATTTATATATATTTCCTCCTCTATCTCCGAATCTAAAGTAGAGATTATACAAAAACAACGTTACTGGAAGTAAACCTGTATTTACGCCCGTGAATATTAGGCAATATATTTATATGACGAAAGATAATATTAATATTCATAAATAACTTGATAGAAGTATCATGAACCCTTAAATTAATAGTAGCAGTGTGAGTTCTTCTCGTACTTAAAATAGTTAAAGGTGTTAATATTATTTTTAAGTTTATGTTGTAATGTTTCCAAAGAAGGTAGGGGACGGTGGGGCATGTTTTTACAGTTTTTAGATATTTATCAATATAATAAAGCCTATCACAAAATTTATACATTTGTTGATTTTTATCGATAATATAACTATTCAACTATTAAAATATTATAGAAAAAACCTCTAAATTTACATTACACAAATGTCACAATGGACAATTTAACGATAAAGGGGAATTGTAACAACTTGCCCCTGCTTGGGGCTAATTGTTACACCTTTGGAGAACGTTGTTACGGTAGATAATTAAATAACACAAAATTGAGAATCAACGATTTAATTATTATTTTTAAAATTTGAAAAGATAAAAAACAATTTAAACAATCTTATAATAATAATTTGTAATTATAGTATTTAAATTTTAATTTTTAAACTATTGTAACAGCACTTAACATCATATTTACGATGGAGTCATGGGTAACCAAATAACTATAAGTTATTTTCATCAATATGGCACTTTTATTAAACTAAAAAATTTTGAATCCTAACACTATAAGGCACCCACTTCAATTTAAATTATAAAAAACAGAATATAACAGAAAAAAATATAGATAATAATTTTTATAGAAGTAGGCAACAATATCACACTTAGAAGAATTAAGTCAGTCTTCATCAGAATTGCAATTAATGCAAATAAATGAGTTAACGTTTTTGTTACACATTTAACATGGGCCCACATTTTGCATTGTATGCATTCCACCTAATCTTCTTTTGTAGAAGTACTGTAACTTTCGCTACATATCAAACAATAATATTCATCAGCATCAGGGTTTGAATCTGAATCCAATATTTTTTTTTTCACCCTATCTTTTTCATTTTTAACAATTTTTGTCGACTTTCCTTTACCTTTTCCTTTATATTTCTTTTTATCACAGCTTTTCTGTTTCTTGGTTACTTTTTCTTCACATTCTTTAGCTAATGCTTCTTTTTCCGGTGTATCAGTAAGTATAGTAGATTTTCGTTTACGACGACTATGGATGGATTGTTTTCGAGGTTCTGCCTGGGGGAAAGGTCTTATTTTTGAAGGCGAAAAGTTCTTCAATTTACTTTGTATACCAGATGGACCTGGCATCGATAACACCATTTTATTTTGAATCAAACTTGATGAAACTGAAGTCGATAATACAGTTGAACTTTGCAAACCTGTGGGATTTAGAGAAGCCAAAGCAGCTATATTTTTAGGGTCAGAAGAATGAGGTATTGGATTTGTTGCAGTTTCGATCGCCTCTATAATTTCAGTGGTGCTTATGTTCAGTTCAGAGGCAGTATCTAACAATTCTGGATGTTCTAGATCCAGTGTCAAATTGGAGACGTTCAGAGAAGAAGGAATAGGAGGATTAGATTCTGGATTGCGCAATGGGCGGTCAGTGACATATGAAGGTGAAAAGTCATGGTCTTGAAAAATGTCACGATTGAAGGGCCATATTCCTGTCGATTTAAACCCAGCCATTATATTTAAAGGATTTTGGGCAAGTGGAAGTGACTCTTTGACTAGGCCTGGGATATCATGAATCGACATTGTTTTACCTGGATGATTATACATCCAGGCTGTCTGTGCTCGATTAAGGTAGTTTTTGAATGGACCGTAGACTCGCACTTCTAACGGCTGCAAATTGTGGGAACAGTGTGGTGGAAATGACAACATGATTATTATGTTGCTTTCTTTGGCTTTATCGACGACGTGAATATTTACGTGTGAACTGTGATTATCCAGCAGAAGGAGTACAGGCTGTTCGGTGGAAGGCTTAACGTGTTTAATGAAATGATCCATGAATTTTAAAAAAGTCCTTTTCGGTCATCCACCCTGATGAATTGCCCGCTCCAATCGCATATGATGGCCCCGTACGAAGAAAGAGATCCGTGTATCTCATTCTAGGAAAAACAAACATCGGGGGGATGGAATTTCCAGCTGCATTTATAGCACATGTGAGCGTTACTAGTGTGCCTCTTTCTGCAGAGGTGATTGCACCTTTTGACCACGGGCAGCAACTATCTTTTTAGGTTTCTGTGCCGTCGTTACACCCGTCTCATCTATGTTCCAAATTCGCGTAGCAGTGAATGCGTAATTTTCAACGAACCCTTAAAACCTGCCAAAAAAGTCGTTGACGTTCGTTCTGTTGAAAGATGTTGATCTACTGTAAGAAGTCGCTTCTGGTGTTCTTAGTGATAGTTGAGAATTTCTACGCATAAAACTATTAAACCAGTCCGGCCCAGCCATTGGATTTTTAAGCCAACTAGGTGGAACGTTTTTTAAGTTCAGTTTTACTGGACATTCATAAGCCAGTTTTCGCACCTCCGTTGGCAGTAAACCAAAATATATGTCGGAACTTTTAATTAAATAAGAAGCTAATTTATCTTCTGTTTCTTGAGAAAATACTAATTTAGGTTTTAGATATCCCAATGTACATGATTCGTTGTTTTTCTTTTTTTAATATATCTGGATAGTGACATTGGACACAGATCAAAAATTTGGCTTACTTTTCGAATGCTTTGTTTATTTTCTATAACTTCTGCTGCTGCAGACTCGTAAACTTCTTGACTTTTTGAAGCTCTGTCGGTTTTTCTTTTATAGCTTCATATCTGATATACTGAAAATATATTCTGATATACTGTCATACTGAAAAAAAGGTATATTTTAATTTTATAAATATTAAGAAGATATATTAATACGGAGGTAAATTATACGGAGCAAGTCGTAACGTGTAATAACTGGCCCCAATTATACGAGGCAAGTTGTTACGTGTAACAACTTACCACAAAAATTTGTAACTATCTACCCCATTTTTGTGTTCCTCACAATAGACCTTTTCAAATGATACTCCACATAATTTATAAAATTGAAAAAAAAAACTACTTTATTTACCCCCTATTTAATTCATTTATAACTATGTTAAAAACGTTATCTAATATTAATAGGTTACAAATAGGTTGTGATAGACGGACTGACAGGCAGACAAGTGAGTAATCTTATAAGTGTTCTGTTTCTTCAGTTTTAATTACGGAACCATAAAAAACATCTTAGTAAAATTTTGCCTTGTTTACCAGAAAACTTTGGTTAAATTTCGTAGTTTTTGGGTAGTTCACGTTATTTATACGCCTTTGAAAGACATACCAAGATATACCTAGGCGATACTTTTACATTCAAAAAAATTATATTAGTATTTGTAAATAGTTTAATAGAGTTATTAAGTACGCATAAATATTTACATAAGCCTACTTGACAGGTTTTATTACTCTCGTATTAACTCAGCAAGTTATGACTTGTATTTGAAATATTGTAGATAAGATTGATTGATCATGGCTATGCCACCACATTGTGATACAGTGTTGTCATCTCATATTGATTTTCATCAATTAATTTAGTATTTTTTGTTTTAAATTAGAAGTCAAAATACATAAAATTTGTGAAATTTGATCCCACAGATTTTTGGTTTTTATCATAAAGTAAAACTGGTTACAGAAGTTGTAGCTTAAAATACACGGAATAGGCTGCAGTACGCGTATTATTTTAAAATTTACTGAGTTTTATTGAAAATATGAAAAATATTTTTTTTTCACTTTTCAAATACATAGGTTATTTTTATTTCAGTACGCCACGTACGATATACATATATATATATATATATATATATATATATATATATATATATATATATATATATATATACGTGGGTGACTGTAGTGATACAGGAGATATGGTGGTAGAAATTGGTCGTCCTTGGGCATTTACCATTATTGACTACCGACCACCAAACTCCTATTAACTGTACTAGAATTAGTGAGAATATACTAGAATATCCTCGAATATACTCGAATGAACTAAACGGGAAGGATCGAGAATTTTCTGGAATGTCTGAAAAGCATTTTATCTAAATGTATTGGAATGAGTGAGGATGTATTGGAATATCCTCCAATGAATAAATAGATCTGGAGAGATCAAGAATGTTTAAGAATATTCTCAGCTAGTATTAAATGAAAAGTAAATAACTTTTTCACAGCACATTTTTTTGCTTCCAGTGTTAGATCGGGATAAACCGGGATAAAGTGATCAAAATTTTTTTTAAATTATCACTTTCCAGGGAACATCAAACATTTAATAGAGCAATTACAAAAAAAAGTTACAATTTTACAAATAATATTTCAATTTAAAATAGAATATCCTTCATTTTCGTAGAAAAAAGGTATCTTATATTTTCTTTATAGGACTCGCCGTTCTCAAGATATTCGCAAAAGGCATTATAAAGATGGCGGCTGATGCAACTCGATTTTATACTCCGAATAGATCCACTAACAAACCCAATAAAAAAAATTGCTCCAAGATTTTAACACATTTTGGTCTGAGCTGTACATTCTTTTATTTTTGCTAATAGCTTTTTAATTTTTTTTTAAATTATTTTTCTTTTTATTTATTAGTTATTTTACATAACAAAAATCATCTGTCCACCCACAAATCAACAATAGCGAAAGGATGTCTGCAAATTTTGTTATTGTTTTCATATTAATAAAATTTATATTCCAAATGTTGAAAAACAAAGAACAAATAAAAAATATATACCATATTTGTATTTTTTAATTGTATCCAATCGCACACGACAGAGAAATAAAGTAAATACATTTTGGCATTTTCTTTATTCCGAATCTGTTCTTAAAAAAGATTTTGATAAAACATTCTATGACAAAACTTTTAATTTACATATTTATCTGCATTGTATGCACCTGCACTACAATAAACTAATAACGTTAATTAAGATTAATAAAAACATCAAAATTATTTTGAAAAACGAGTTCGGGCTGCTATAAATAAATGATAGATTAAAAATCGGTCTTTAAATTTTTTAGTCTGTGTTTGTTTGCTTTTATGCGCACAGGCAAAAATTATTCGACGAACTTTCAAATTCGTTCATGAACCGCTGCTTGTTTTCAATATTATATAAGATGCTAGGAATAAAATGACGTAAAAACTATTTTAATAATATGTCGAGAATTTGGATAATAGTGTGTGTTAGTTTGTGCCTTGCATGGTTACAAAAAAAACAAAACAAAAATACAGTTGCAAGTTATCAAAATCGCTAAGTAAATTTTAATAAATTGTTCATTGTTTACTGTCTAAGAAATATATTAAACTTAAAGTCTTACATATGTTTTACTTTAATATGGCAATCGAAAAAAAGTTTTATTTAACAAAAATTTCATTCAAGGGTTGAAATTTAACATAAAATATTTTTTTGTTTCTCAACATTTTTAAAATTTTTTCATTAGTAGTTTATTTTTTTATTATTTGTACCTAATTAAGTCGTGCTATTGATGCTTTATAATGATAATAGTAAATTAAGAAATAAATAAAAAAATTGGTCTGCACTGACGACTAGCGTACGATTAATGATTGACTGCATATCACTAATAACTGAATAGCCCAAATAAAACATACTAATGCATAAAACGAATACTTATACACGAAAGAAAATCCGTGAAAAAAAGGCAATACCAAGAGTTTGTCATGACCATAATGTAACAAATAGCGATTATTTTTTTATTTATATTTGGGGTATTGCAATACAATGTCTGTAAAATACAACGTCGGTTTATTTAAATTCAGTACATAGTTGAGATCTACTGAAATAATTTTAATAGTTTTCCTGTATTACTTACTTGATTTTCATGGATGTTATTGCTATCTTTTATTTGTTCCGTAGTTGTTTATATTTCAACATTTCGGCTAATGTACATTTCGTATTTCGGTATAAAAATAGTAACAACATTTTTAGACATTCACTACTATTTTGACTTAATATTAATTTTTTACGAAACACAGCAATTATTCATTGGAATACAGCAATTATTTATTTATTGCTTGCACTTATTGCTACGGGAGTAATCTCTTACGCCCAACCAGAATTCTAGTCCAGTATTCCACTTTCACTTCTTTCAAGTCGTAATGGAGTAAAAAGATCACCGTGGCGTTCTGCACATAGATAGTTTACATTATTTTAAAACTATACATGCGTATTTGTTTGTCCTTTTTTCACATCGTAATGGAGCTACAGATCGACGTAATTTTCAGCAGAGAGATAATTGGCGGCCAGGAAATAACGCAGGCTTCTTTCCATTCTGGGAAATCACATACTAACTAAAATAACAAATCCGACCAATATTAAAATTTGGAAAGTATGTTTGTTTATCCTTCTTTCATGTCGCAATAGAGAAAAAGATCTACATGGATCACTTTCTTTCCAACTCAGGAAATTTTATTTTTAATAAAACAATAATATCAACTAATATTAAGAATTCGAAAGTCTGTTTCTTTGTCATTCGTTCACGATGCAATGGAGTAAAAGACCGACGTTACTTTTCCACGGAAATAGTTGGCAGACTAGGAAATGATGTAGACTAATTGCAAACTCGAGAAATCTCTTTCCAACTAATATTACAATCCCAACCTATGTAAAAAATTTCAAAAGTGTGTTTGTTTGTCTTTCTTTCATGTCGCAATGGAGTAACAGATCGACGTGACTTTATACACAGAGATAGTTGGCGGGTCAGAAAATAATATAGGCTACTTTTTAATCTGGAAAATCGTATCCCAACTAACAAAGCGATCCCAAAATTTGTAAATTAATTAGTACATTTGTTTGTCCTTCTTTCACGTCACAATGGAGCAACAGGTTGACGTGTTTTTCTGCACAAAAATAGGAACCGGGAAATAGCAGAAGCTATTTTCCAACCCGGGAAATCTTATTCTAATTAATATTACAATCTCAACTAACATTAGAAATACAAAAATGTGTTTGTCCTTCTTTCACGTCGCAATGAAGCAACAGATCGACGTAAACTTCAGCGAAGAATTAGATTGTGGATTAGAAAATAAAATAGGCTAATTGCCAACCCGGGAAATCTCATCCTACCTGATGTAATATTCCCAAATAAAATTAAAAATTCGAAAGATTGTTTGCTCCTTTCACATCGTATTAGTGTAACAGATCGACATCATTTGTGCGCAGGTAGTTGGCGGACCAGAATATAATATAAAAACCCAAACAACTATTACAAATTTCAAAGTGTGCTTGCTAGTCGTTCTTTTACGTCGCAATAGAGCAACATATCGACGTGATTATCTGCACAAAGATAGAGGGCCAAGAAATGGCACAGGCTGCTTTTCAACTAGGAGAACCTCATGGTAACTAATAGAACAATCCCAACAAACAGTATAAATTGCAAAGTATGTTAGTTTGTCCTCCTTTCACGTCGCAATGGAGTTACAATACACACACACATATATACACACATACACACACACACACACACACACACACACACACACACACATATATATATATATATGTGTGTGTGTGTGTGTGTGTGTGTGTGTGTTTATATATATAACACCTGACTTAAACTGTTAAATAGAAAACTGAAAATAACAGATATCACGAAATTAAATATTTCAGTTATATAAAAATATAAAGACAACAAAAAGTAATCTGTCTTAATTATAAATGCAGATTTGATCTATGTCTTCATATTAAAATAATCATATTACCAAATTTCTAAAGTTTGTAATATTTTTTTCCAAAAATTGACGTTTTTCGTCAAAGATGTAAATACGCCTTCAAGTAATATTTGAAAACCATTTTAACATTTCAAAGAACATAAGTCGCAAATTATGATCCATGCGGCCAGCGAGTTATTGACGCGGTTAATTTAGTTTCTTAAAATGTCGATGACCTGGCGTTGGCGCTAGTTTATCGGAAAGAGAAAAGGATGGAGCTTGAAAATACAATTCTTCAAGGTCGTCGAGAGATCTCATCGCTTTAAGGAATGCTGGATAAAAAAAAATAATCCTTTGATTATTTTGAAGCATAATGATAAAAAGTACGAGCTGCGGGTCATAACATCACCCCAAAAAAATATTTTCTCCATTTAATTTTCCATGGACTCAACGCATGCGTCAAAAAGCGCATCTACGAACTAAATGTCTCCTGTATCCGTTAACGGATGTCCACTCCTATGTCCTACCTTTTATTTCTTTAGCGCGTTTTAACTCGTAATATTAGGAACGGCGGAAGTCGACCAGAGTTATACCGATTTTTGTTACCGACGGACGTCTGCGTTGCGCGTTAACTTTTAACGAAACTAGGTGACCTTCAGTTTACAGCTCGAATTTATTACATTTACTAAGCATTATGGTGTCTTGGCAAATGGTTTTCAAAAAATAGCTTCTATCGACACTGCTCTCACTAAAATGTAACAAATTGAGAACAAACAAGTTTCTAGAGTTCCAAACTCACTACTAACAATACATTTTACCATTTATTGGCAAATTTACGAGACAGAAAATGGTAAAATTTTGTTACTTTCTTTATTTCGATATACGTCACATTACGGTCTTTTGTATTTTTTAATTTATTATATCAGCGAAGTAAAGCAAATACTCGCATTGGACTTTTACATTTATTTTTTTCGTACTTGTAATTGGTCTCATACTACTACATCGATTGGAATGGAACTTCTATATTGAAGTTCACAAAGGAAGCCAGCGTAGAACTGGTGAAACGTTACACTCGTCGAAACTTGTGTGGTGGAAGAAGTGGCAGAAAATTTGTGAGAGAAAGGGCTAGTGGGGATAATTTTGTGTGACATGGAACTATTTCATGATGTATGATGGATTGGCTTGAGACGAGTACAATATTATGCCATGGTACAAGAATATCTAAAAATAGGTCTATACGGCTTTTCAGAAATACTCGCGCATGAAAATATACAGAAGTTTCATTTCTGTCCTGTGTGAACACCCACTCTCTTCACTAATTATAATTTTAAATCAATAAGACTATAAACGTCATTATATATGATGAATATATTTATACGCTGGTTGCCCCCGTGCATTCGACCTTATTAAGATGTTTATAAAATTAACAAATATCTATTATAAATAAAGGCATCGATTACAATAGCTATAAAAGTAAATTATTTTTTAAATAACTATGCTTCGTAATAAAATTTCAAATTATGATGTACCCGTTGTATATACAAATAAACCGATAATAATTTATAGTGAACATAGTGGGGGTGATTTTCCTTTGAAATTTGTTAAGACGTTGTAATGGTTTCAACTTAGTCGAAACCAGTTGAGTTTCGGTTAGCACGTTACCCTAAACCTACACAATCGGCCGGTGTACACCTCATAGAGTCCTTTATCTGTTCTTTCGTAATGTACGTACAAATAAACAGACTCACTGATAGCAAATAAAAATTTAAAAAACAAAGTGTTAGTGTTTTATAACTTTTGGTATGTTCCCCTCAATCATTTTTTTGTAAATACTTTTATTATACAAACAGGCCAGGTCTATAGTTTTGTTACATGTGTAGATAATAAAGTATGTAACAATCAAATTTATACAGCATAATATTAAAATTACCAAAGTAATTAAATTAAAATACAGAAAACAGTTTGAAATTTTAAACAAATTTAGGAAACAAAGTAAGCTTATACCAAATTTAAACAACATAGAAAACATTAAAGTGCGAAGACGACCAACAGTGACGACTGCCCTCATGCATCTGCTCGCATTCAGGCTGCTTACTCAAGCATCTAGTCCTTCCACACCACTTCATGTTACATATCTGGTCATGTGTATTTTCTCAATGAATGTCCAAGTGTATAATTTTATTGCATAATCTAAAATACAGGTCGTTATACTTACTTGCATCTGTTGATGTACCTCAGTAAACCATATATTTATTTATTTACTACACATCCGGAAGTTAGACATTTTTTGTTGTTGTTGTACCTTAATGCAATATAAAAACAGTTTTGGAAATATTTAATATGCCTATCTTTTGGTCGAGTATTGGTCGATCCGGTCGATCTGGTCAGTTACAATGAAATAAAAAAAACAAATGTTATTTCATACTGACTCCTACTCTATATTAAAAGCATTGTTCGATTTGGGTCAGTAGTTTTAACATGATGCGTATACAAACAAACGCACAAACACACAAACAGAAAAATAGATAAAAATTCCAAAAATGGTCTTAACGCGTTGTATGACCTATATTTCATTCCTATAATGATTTTTTTGCTAACATTTTCAATGTACAAACACGCAAAATTTACAGTTTTATTATATGTATAGGTATTTATTACATATATTCAGTTGACGTAAATTATATATAAATTTATCCATTTTCTTGGAAAATAATCAAGTGCTGTAAATAAATATTCATACGTTTCTTATTCAACTTTAATGGGCAAAATTTGGCTTGTTGTTTAAACTCAATGCTTCCAAAATAATACTACTATTACAATTAAGAATTTTTAACGTGTTATTGCCATTTAGGCTCAAACTCACATAGGCAATATCCTAATATATAAATATCTACTCAGTACAGTACCGCAAAGAAACACCGACCCTTTGAAATTGATTTCGATACTTTATTTGTTCAAATCATTTTCGATGACTCGGAGGATCACTTTATTGACAGAGCCCACTTCCCTTAATTCTATTTTGGGTTTAAGCACAGTGAGACGATTCATTCCCCGACTGCGCGCTTATCTAAAATTGAATTACGATAACGTACGAAAATTCTCAACGGGGGTAGTTTTACCGAACTATAATTTAACCGGAAATGCGTATTTTTAGATTGCGTTTAATAACTGAACAAATATTTGTCGAACTATTTATTAGTATAGAGTTCCAATATGCATATTTATAGTGATGGACAAGTTGTTCACTTGTTTGATTAAAATGTTTCCAAATAGCTTCAAAAATATTTCAAATGGAATCTTTTCAATTTCTTATTTTACTAAATTTTACCGAAACTTCGAAATCAAAGTACACGGGTGACGTGGTCGTGGATGGAGAGGTGGTGGAATTCTTGCTTACTCACGACTAATCATAGAGAGATAAATGAGAAATATCAGTACAGTGGCAAATGGGAACCATTAATAAAGACGATGCACACTAAGAAACAATTACGTTAGGTAAATTAAAAGGAAAAATATTATAGAAAATGTTACGTCGATGAAAATCACAGGCATGAATAGCATTAATGTGAAATTAAACAAAACGACACAAGTGTCGTAGAAAGTGGAATAGAGGTAACGAAGGACGAGGTACTCGATCCGTAGATTTTTTCAAAAATGCAATTTTACGCGAGGTGGGCCGGGCGCGTATTTTATATATATATATATATATATATATATATATATATATATATATATTTACAGTTATATGGTGTGTATGGTAAAGGACTCTTCTTATAATACAGTTCTGTGCTAATGGATTATGATTGTCCTCTTATCTTTAAAAAGTAGTTCAAAACTATGAGTTGAAGCGTATTGGAATTTGGATCGGAGATATGAAGGGATGAGCAGATTATGAAGGATATTGTAATAAAAGAAGGATTGGGAAGGAGTATAATTGCATATAAATGATAGTTCCAAGAAAGTTGTTTTACCACAGGATCCATAAAAATGTAAAAAAAACAAGTGTGATTGAACACCACCCTTATAAATACTGGCATTAGATTAGCCGGCTAAAAACAATTTTCGGAAGAAGAATTTCAATTCTTTGTGTACGGCCACGAAGGTACGCACTGAATCAATCGTCAAATATATGTGAATAATTTAATGCTTTAAACTTTCGAACTAAAATGTCGAAGTCAACTGATGTGAAAGCATGACTGAAATCAAATAATATTGGAACTGATAGTTGAGTATGGTCAACTTACTTAATTAAAACCAGATTGAAGGGGTCTCGTATATTTTGAGTATTTAATAAAACATTTTTATAAAAAAAATTGTACCGATTTCAAATACCCACTCAATAAGAGGCGTATAAAATAATAAAGATTTGAGTAATTAGTTTGAACTTTGCGGTACAATATCGTTTTCGGATATAAATAAATTTACAAAATACTGCTAGTGTTAGAAATTTTTAGAATCGGTGCCAAGTCGACATTTCTCATCTAAATTATTCATATTAAATAAATTCATGTATATCTTATGACTTACACACATACTTCTATATTCATATGCCCACAAACATACATACAACAGACATAAACCACATTCCCTCTTTTGTCATCATCGTAGTCACCTTCCCGCTGTACATACTAGACGTATAACCGCCTACTAATATTGTAGTTGGTACCTTTATATACTTATTTTCCTAGCGATCTATGTACTAATGGTTCATCAATTCATGCATTTGTTTATATCTTTACTTACTTACTTATCTACCTACCAACGAATACCTTACTTTCTGCATGCCTTTGTATGTACATGTATTTACTTATTTACCTATTTACTTTGTTATTTTCATACTGACGCCAACACAAGTGAAATGAATCCATACTTAATGAGTTTAAACTTCATCTATGAAAAGTTCCTGTTACTACCTACCGGCTCCATCATTATAACCTGATTTTGCTAAAGGGCATATTTATCGAATTCTCAGCAGTGTCAGAACTTCAGAGACTTTATTACTAAATTGTTATTAGACCTATATCTTTCCAACTCGACCACAGTACCTTTCCTGTATAATACTAAGGAATTCTATACTAATACCTTTTATTTTCATAACAAAATTCTTACCTATTTTTTGTGATACTGCGCTGGGACCATTAAAATAAAAATAATTATACAAATTAGTTTATTAATGCTGGACACATGTGTTAACATGCACAAAACAGACCATAATACTGCGGCATCAGGCTGAGGAATTAGACTCCGGAATTCAATGACAGAGTCTCCGTTTAAGACCCACAATATTAATTAAAAAACAGCAGAACCTCAAGTTTCATCACATAAGCAAATAGTATCCTCGCAGCGCGAGGACTGAGTAATAGAAACCCGGAGTTCAATATCAAAGTTCCTGCTTGAAACAAACAACATCAATTTAAAATAGCCGATCGTCAAGTCTCACGAATCAATCTCCCACAACATCAAGGCTAAGAAGTTAGAACCCAGAATTCAGTGGCAGTGTCTGTTGATACCCACAAAATATTTAAAAACAACAGATAGTTAAGTCTCATGGTTTAGACAGACAATACTCTTGCACCAATGGTAAGAAATTGGAATCCGGAGTTCAATAATGGAGTCTCTGTTTGGGATCCACGTGAAAACAGTATGTCCTTATGTCTTATAATTTAAGCATGAAGTGTCCCGGCTACGTGAAGGCTCAGGAGTGGTAATAAAATACAGTGTGATTTTTGGTAATCAAATAATTTTATTACCTTTTGTTAGAATCAGTGTTGCCAGATATAATAATACAAATTCCACAGAGGGCGCAAGTTGTCATATTAGTATATTATGTTATTATATCTATATAATATCCTGTCTTATCAAAAGAATGCACAGCCATAAACGAAAAACTTCAAATATAATTTAAACATCATAGATGACCATTAAATACAAAAAGTATATTACTTATTTGTACCTAGACTTTTGGTTAATATGCCTACTGGCGTTTCAGAAGTTGATATATATCAAATTTTAACCTTTTTATCTCCTACAAACTCTAACAAAATGATGACTTATGTCAATATGTTTAGTACGCTTATAATAAAATAATGGATTAGATGCTAATTTGACTTTGGTTGTCACTATATAAATTCACTGACGTATTTCATTTGATAAAATTAACTCACGTAATATATTGTTTAAATAAATGGCTTCCTTACAGGATTCGGATAAGGCTATAAACTCTGCTTCTGTACTAGCTAATGCTACTGTTTTATTTTTTTTTTTTGATTCACAAAAATTACTGATCCTGACATGTTAAAACAAAACCCAGTATATGACCTTCTATCCAAAGAACAAGATGCCCAATCAGCATCATCAAAACCATGCAAATTATATGCAATCTTCCTATAAACTAAACCATAACCTTTATTCCAAACATTTCCTATTTACCAAACGTTTCCAATGAATTTCATTAAAACGGTTATTTTATTGACTTAGAAAACTTACTTTATAAGAAATATCTGCCCTGGTAAGTACAGATAAATATATCAAACTTCCAATTAAATGTTGATATGAATATTTCCCATTAAAATTCCATAGGTGTATCTGAATGTGAACAGTCTGACATATTAAATAGTGTATACAAATTGATTTTGGTCAACAGTAATACAACCTTTATAAATATACACATGCATTCCCAGACACTGTTTGATCTGACCCAAGTCCTTTACTCTAAATTTTGCTATTAGCTCATTTTACAGTTTTTCATAGGTACTCTGACAGTTATAAAAAATAAATAAATCATCTACAAATAAAGCTATGTGAACTTTTACGTTATTATCACATTTTACAAAAAGACAAGGTCCATAGTTTGATTTTTCAAAGTTTAACTTTAAAAACATTTCTTTACTCTAATGTACCAAACTCTAGCTGACTGCTTGAGTTCATAAATTGTTCTCTATAGCTTTAGAACTTTGTTGAAATTTGTACACTATTCCACCAAGAAAACTATTCAAAAATGCAGTATGAACATCAAGGTGATTAATATTTAGACCTAGTTCAACACTTAAACCTATCAATAATCTCAAAGCTGAATATCTTAAAACTGGTTATATCTTAAAACTGGTTAGAATGTTTGATTAAAGTCCAACCCCATTCTTCTGGTGAAACCTTTAGCGACAAGCCTTGCTCTACAATTCACATCCCCTTCACTGTTATATTTCTTTTTAAACACCCATTTACTTTTAAGTACCCTGCCGTTTTTCGGTCTGTCCACTAATTCCCACAAGTTACTTTCATGAAAAGATTTTAATTTTTCCCTCATCGCGCACTGCCACTGCATTGTTTCAAATCCAATTATCGCTTCACGAAGAGTAATCAGCTCACCTGATCTTCTATACACATGTTCCCAATACCATAATAGCCTGGTTTGCATCTAACACACTTCTCGATATACCCATCAATATTTCATACATGGTAGCATTCAGATCTATACCTGCTGCTGGTAACCGGTTTTTTATATTTACAGCATGTTCACAGCCAATGCCCAAAGAGGTTTTTCAAATTTGACATCAAAGAGGAGACAACGAGCTTTCTCAACTATTGACCTATTGTTCCTCTCATCTCTCATCTGATTTGTTCTGGAGTATAACAATATGTTTTTTTGGCGGACTTTGCTGAACAAAACTCTGCAATCGTTTGAAATACTTGAAGGTTTCGTTCTTGGACTGAAAAAAATACACAAAACACATCCCGCTGAAGGCACCTACAAATAATAGCTTTGCCAAACGATTAATTTTTCAATGAATTTTTCAATGAAATTAGTTTAGGTTATGTTAACTTGGGTTATGTTAGGTTAGGTCAGATTATGTTAGGTTAGGTTGGTTTATGTTATGTTAGGTTAGGTTGTATTAGGTTAGATTAGATTATGTTAGATTAGGTTGTGTTTTGTTTAGTTAGGTTATGTTAGGTTAGGTTAGTTTATGTTAGGTTATGTTCGGTAAAGTTAGGTTAGATTAGGTTGGGTTATGTTAGGTTCGGTTGGGTTATGTTAGATTAGGTTAGTTTATGTAAGGCTATGTTAGGTTAGATTATGTTAGGTTAAGCTGATTTATGTTAGGTTATGTTCTTTATTACCGACACGTGTCACAATATATAGGTTTCCTAAGCATAAAATTTGAGCAATCTTTTGATTAGTCACAATAATTCCCTTAGTTTTGAGTTGATTACAAACATCGGATAGGATGATAACATTCGAAACTAAATGAGTGCTGGCGCTCGAATTTATGTGTTAGTGGGTTTGACTGAACTTCTTATTAAGAAAAACTGCACTAAATGCATTTGTCTTCACTTTTTCTGCACACAGGCATTGATTTTTGAAATGTACAATTTGCTTACATCCATAAAATCGAAATATTTTCTTTTTTGTCCATTTCATTTTGTATTCATTTCACTTCCACTGACATTGACAGATGACTGATGCGTTCCATTTCCGTTCATGCCGTCACGTTGAGGATACGCTTGGTTACTGCTAGTGCTACCATGCTTATGAAAATGTTTAGTGACAAATGCCTCTGCAGATTTAACTTCAAAATCTGCACTCATGTCCAATAACTTGGTTTTTATATCACCCACACTGACGGTTATACCCGAATGCTCAATGGCTATTATCACTCGTCCAAACTTTTCTGGAAGTCCTGCTAACATAGACGACCCAATCCACTGCTCCTTTGTCTTAAAAGCAATCCCTTTCAGTTTCTGTGCTATTTCTATGAGCTGGCTCACCTAGCTGGTTATGGGTTCACAAATTTCAATCCGTATACTTATGAGGTTCCCCCTAAAAAAACAATTTGTCGTGAATAACCGAAATTGTCCAACATGTTCTTGAATGTTTTCCACAAATCGTACGTCGTAACTGTTTGTTTAATTTGCACATAAAGCGAAGTATTTATTGTACAAATTAGTTTTGATTTAGCTTTCAAATCTTCTGATTTCTGAACCGCAGTAGCCATCGCCAGTAGACTTAACGGCGTCCGTCATTCCCTCCAACACGAGCATATTTTCTGCCGCAAAACATTAATTGTCGTAATTCTCACAGCTTTTTAATTTCGGGACGTTAGGTAATTTGTCGACATTTTAAACCCATATACACTGTTTTCCAACTAAACTAATAATTTAAAGCGGGACTGGACACAACCTCATAAAACACAGCGTTGTTTTTGGCAATCAACTAAATTTATTATCTTATGTTATGATCAGTGTTGCTATATAGAATAACACAAATTCTACAGAGGGCACAAGTTGTCATATTAGTCTATTATTTTGTTACACCTATATAACAAGTGGGAACCCAGAGTTTGACGACAGAGTCTTTGCCTGAGATCCACAATACTGTTTTAAAAACAGCAGCAGCTGGAATCTGAAGTTCGATGACGGAGTCTCTGCTCAAGACCCACATTATTAATTAAAAAAACAGATTTTCAAGGCTAACACTTTAGGCAAGCAGAATTCTTGAGGATTGAGGTGTTGAAACTCAGAGTTGAATAACAGAGTCTCTGCCTGAGACCCACAATACCATTTTAAAAAGAGAAAAGAAAATCCTCAAATCTTATAGTTTAGGCAAGAATGTACTCTTGAAATATTTATCTACTTTCATGTATCTAATTGATATATATGGAGGAGTTATTGCTACGAGAGCAATCTGTTACTGCCAACTAAAACACCAGTCCAGCCCCATTCGAAGCACGACTGGGAATCGAACCAGGCTCCCCGCAGTGCGCCGCATCGTCAAAGGCCGTAGGCCTTGTGATCAAACCAACACACCACGGAGACGAAATATTAGGATTGAGGAGTTGGAACTTGAAATTTGATGATAGAGTCTCTGTTTGAGATCCACATTAATAATTTAAAAACAACAGGTCAGGCAGTACAGTACTTCTGTCACTCAGTACTTCTGTAGCATCTGAACTGTGGAGTTGGAACTCATAGTACAATATAGAGTATCTGCTTGAGACCCACAATACTATTTAAAAAGAACAGATCTTCAAGTCAAGCAGTTAAGCACCCTAAAGTAAGTTTAGGCAAGCAGTATCGCTGAAACATCAGGACTGAGGAGTTGGAACTTGAAGTTTGATGACAGATTCTCTACTTAAGACCCACAATACTAATTTATAAACAGCAGATCATCTAGCCTCACGGTTTAGACCGATAGTACTCATGCAGCATCAGGACAGAGGAGCTAGAACACAGAGTTCAATGATAGAGTCTCTGCTTGAGTTCGTGGCACCACTTTCCGTTTCCATCATTGCACCCTGATTTTCCTAAAGAGCAAATTTATGTAGTCTATAGTTGTGTTTTATTTGATTACCCTTAAACCTAAATCACATACTCGATTACGGTCCCTGTGCTATACAATGTTGGGAAATTCTATGATGTATCTTCAATTTCAATAACGAATTTCTTAATAAAATTTCTGGGAATCCTAATGGGAGTATACTTTTCCAAAGAAAAAAAGAATCTTGCAATTTGGTTGGACCTATATTATCAAAACTTGAACGCTTCTTCAACACAAAACGGCATGGTATTTTGCCGTTCTGTGTTGAAGGATTCTATGGTATATCTTTAGTTTTAATGGTCAGATTCTAACCAAATTTTCATGAGACTCTACGGGGAGTTATAATCTTCCAAATGAAAAAAATAATCTTTCAATTGGTGTAGCATATGTCATCTAAACTCGATCATGAAGGCAACAAGTCTTCCAATTTTGGGGAATTTTATTGTATACCTTTCATTTCCATAGTCAGATTCTGACCACATTTCCATGGGACCATGATAGGAGCATACCCTTTCTAATAAAAGTATCATCCAAATTGGCTGAGAAATGCCGGAGATATGATGTAACATATGTCATATCTCCGGCAATTCTCATATCATATCTCTATAAAAATACAGAGGAAAAGAGGACCTTCTCTTTTTTTGAAGTCGGTTAAACAACTGACAAAGTGTTTACGTACAATCCCTTGAAAGACTTTCCACAACATTGGTAGGAAAGACATAGGTCGAACATTTTGATTTAGACGTGGGGAGATATTTTGATTAAGAGAAAAATGTACGCTTTTAACATTCACAAGGGTACATAGAGATTAACCCAGAATTATTAAAGATTTCAGTGACGATGGGTACTATAGTATCAATAATTGGGACACGTGCATTGATAATTGCAGTCTCGTTTCCAGGTTAAAATTTACAGTGATTAGACTTCCTGCCTTAAAACAGGACCTAAGGACTGGTGGTGTGCAAAGGAAAAGTTGAGATCAGTAATGTCCGCAAGGAACTATTTTATCTTATGATGTTTACCGAATGCCGAGCATCCAGGATTTACCAAATGTTGGAACATTATTACGGTAGCTTATTTTTTTAATAAAATATAAATTGTTATTATTCTCGCACCTTTAATTTTGAGAAAGCTAAGAACTCACACGATTCGGATAAAGATTTTGAAAGCCCATATCTTGTAAATGACACCACATTAAACCTAACCGCGGACACACTTTCATCACTTTCACAACTTTTATCACTTTCACAACCATAGTAAAGAAAACAAATATTCTAGTGGTTTTATTTATCTTACCATAAAGCAAGGCGGTAAAGAGATAATAATTTATCGCGGCTAAGTTGCATGTTATGATAACTACATTTAATGTAAAGCTTTTACTTGGTCACCGACACTTTTCTGTCAAAGCTCCTTAAGAATTCGGCTTATTTTCTTTATTTTTTAGGGTTAACCTTTTAAAGATATACTTGACCTTTTTATAATAATATTTTTCATGAGATTTCACTATTTTCGTCGAGTTTCTTTAAGGTATAATGACTGGCAGATATTCGATAATGCTGACATTTTATAATGTTATAATTTTAATTTTTCCTTCTGTGTACTATTTCCTTTTCTTTACCCTAATAAATATTACCAATATTTGATCGCATTACCAATTCACGGCATTTAATTCTTTTGGTCATTTTGACTATATTCACAATTCTTAACTTAAACTTAGACTTGTTGAAAACATATCGATGTATCGATATATCGATATTTTTTTGACTATATCGATATTTTTGGTGATATGTATCAATATAAAATATGAAGTACTATACTGATGTCCTGTCCTGACTAAAAACTTTTATAGCTTTACAAGAACGGAGCGAATGAAGAAAAACTCGTGTTTCTCTATGACTTTCTTTACTTGTGTGTGTGAATATAAAAAAATATAACCTCAAAGTCTCAAGCTGAATGATCACTCTGCACACAAGTTACTCAAAGTAATTTATGATTGCATTCAATTATATTGCAGTGAGTGAAGTGACTTTAAGTATTTTATATATCATGTCTAAGGCTGGATAGAACTTTCTCAAATAAATAAAAAAAAAACGTATTGCGTAATCTTTGCGGCAAAATCACAAAACAAGAAGTAATACAACAACTTTAGCAGCACGTTTAAAAAATAAGCATCATCATGCGTTTTTGCAACTCAAAAATACAAAATACGTTTATTAGAAATAATGTGCATTGGTTAGTATTTATTTAGTAATCTGAGATTGTATTGA
Organism: Druceiella hillmani; assembly: GCA_039881145.1. Lineage (NCBI taxonomy): Eukaryota > Metazoa > Arthropoda > Insecta > Lepidoptera > Hepialidae > Druceiella > Druceiella hillmani. The sequence goes on from JAYKKI010000029.1 coordinate 20,168,474, forward strand.
GCTAAACTAGACCAAATATATAAGATTTTTTTAGAACGCTAATATTATTTTTAAATCGTACCCATATATCGATATTTTTTTTATACATCAAAACCGATATCGATACCTTAAAAATATATCGATACGATATATATCGATACTTTTTGGCACTTCCGATATCCCCAACTAAAGTTCTTTCCAATGACGTCGGTACTCCTATGCACACGTCATCATAAATAAGCATGTTCCAATTATTGCAGAACATAATCCGTTTTTAAAGCCGAACTATTCAAATTAAATTGCAGTCTCTGTTATAAAATTTCATAAGTGACAAGATGATCGATATACATGAAGAACACTCCCCTGTAGCAAGTCTAAAAGAGAGTCAGCACCGTCAAGAGAGTCAGCAACGAATCTATGATCCCAAACGGATCTAATTATTTATCTATTTTTATATTTTATTTAACCACAGCTTTTGTTATAATATATCTAGGGAAGAGTCCAGAATGCACTGTAGAAACCTACTACACCTGCGTGACACTGAATAGATGCGCTTAGATAAACTTTATATTCGTTTCTAACTAATAATTGAAATTTCCACATTTTCCTTTATTCGAATTTTAAACATTATAGATGCACCAAACTTCAAGGCTCTTTTGAAAGCGAACTGTAGGTTTTAACGATATTTCAGTGAGTGAGCTACGAAATTGCAGAGTGTTATTTCAAATACTATAGATACGAATTGTAATTTTGTAAAAAGTTATATTACAAGTATTTCTATTTTTATATGCCAAAAGTCCAGCATTTTCTGGAGCTGAGTTACGGGGATATCAAAATCGTTGCGAAGCGTTTCGGGTAAACTATATTATCTCCGGTGGTGCAATTCGAAACATGGTGGTGCACTATCATAGCCATTAAACTTGTTATTTATAACAAAACATTACATAAGTCATTAGCATGTTGATATCACTGAGGTTAAAATCAAGGTAAAAGCCAATGACGTCGGTATAATGTATTCTATAACTTAGTCATCTTGCCCTGTAAAATTTTTTTGAACCTTTTGACTGCGGAAGGTTAAAAAATGTGCCTATTTTACAGTTGTATTTGTTCGTAGTAAATGTAAATATTATGGGATTCATAGCTGATTTTTGAGGAAAAAAACTAAGAGAAGGAAGCTCATGATAGCAGTAAACAAAAAGTAAAAATAGTTAATAAAAAACCCAAATACTATAATTAAATGCACTTTTGTAACTTTCATTATGTTGGTTGGCAATGAATAAATTCCCCACAGTTATTTTATTTTTATATGTAATCAATAAAATCAATCTTCAGTTAATTTATATGTAGCATTATTATCTATTACACGTCGCTTGCGTTTATGCAGAGATATAATTTCTTCCTCGTAGAATTCTTTGGACTTTTTGCTGAAAAAATAGGTAAATCCAACCTTAGGATGGATTGTATCGTTAAATTTCTTATGGCGCAAATAATTAAATAGTGAATGGGACAGATGCTAATAATGGCACAAAATGAGTAGAGAGAACGTTGGTGAGGGAGTACCCATCCTAGGGAAATATTTTTCTACACGTCACAATGGTAGCTCAGTACCTCCATGCACACATCATTCCTCTTTTGAAACTCTTATGGCAACAGAACATATTATTTTCAGTTTTTCTCCACAGAATAAATTATTTTTCTACGGTGGTACGGGAGCACGATCATAGCACTGTCAGATAACGCGATCTTAACCTGGGATCAATTTTAGAAATTCTTTATGATTTACTTAAATTTGATTGAGAACTATCTGTTTGAGAACTATCAGAAAAATTAAAATTTCCTTCTTTGAATCTTTGCAATCGTTTCTAAACTTTGTCGTAGCAGTGTGCACATTTAGTCATAGTTGTGTGAATGTCGTATGTTGTTTGATTGTTTTTCTCCATAAATGAAATTCATTAAAACAGAGAACCATAATTTTACTTCACCAAATATTAATATTTTGGATGTTTTTTAGTGGCTGAAATTAATTTCTTCAATGATTGGACAAAAGATCGAACACCGCGTTGTTTATATCCTAGAAATTGCAGGGACAAGTATATATATATATATATATATATATATATATATATATATATATATATATATATATAGTTGTCAATTTAATGTATAAAAAAACAAAATAATGACGAAACTCAACATTGTCAATAGAATATTAAAATTTATGGCTTACAAAGCAAACTTTTTCAAATACATAAACTTAGACAGTAAAAGGAGAATGCTATGGCTGAAAGCATTTAAATACTGGATTGCAGAGACATGAAAATAGGAGAAAACAAATAGAACATATATTTAACTGGTTAGTATTAGGGAAAGAAAGTATACTGTGAGAATTTGTTTGACTTAAAGGCATTGCGAGGCAAAGCGAGGCTAATGCTAAATAAATAAAACAAAATAATACACAAAGTATAAAACAATTTAATAAACAAGAAAAAATATAAATTTATGGGTAAGAATTCATCCGTCGTCGTTCCCGTTCATTGTGGAGGTAGTTCATCCTGGATGCTCCTCAGCAGTATCTTGTTCTTGGAGGGCTCACCTTTAGCAGTGAGAGCAGATCTCATCTCAAGTGCTCGAATGTCCGTTTCCAACGTGTGCTCCTTGTCTGCGAGGTCTATGCTTATAAGGCTGGCATGATCGGCTAGCGCGTTGTACGTCGTTCTGGAAGTTGTATTACAACATTCGTTATCTATACATCTTTGCATATAAATAATATCGAAGCATCTGTTCCTGATTATAAATAAATTACTATACCAAAGTTCATTTCACTATTTATACAATACTTTAAAAAACAGCTAATTTTCAAAACTTGTTTTTCCACCCTAATCTCAGGGATGTTACACTCGTATTAGAACTACGTGCAGTAGCACCGTGAACAAGTTCTCTCCAGCCTTGTACGCGCCAGAAGAATATTTAGGGGAAATATTTTTCATTTTTGTGGAATGTTTAGAAGGAACCTTTCGAGCTATTATTGTGGAATACTTAAAGGAAACATTACGAACCGCTTTTGTGGTATATTTAAAGGAAACATTTCTAACCACATATGCGGAATATTCAAGGGAAACGCTTTGATAATACTTTTGGAAATATTTCGATAAAATTTTGAGGAATATTTAAAGGAAACATTGATAAAATTTTGCGGAATATTCAAAGGAAGCATTTTGCAATTTTGTGCCATATTTAAAGGAAACGTTTCGAGCCCTTTTTGTGGCATATTTAAAGGAGACATTTCGAGCCACCTTAATTGAAGACCTATTTTATGTACCGTGACGTGATAAATAATTGATCAAGTTTCATTATAGCTTTTAAAGTTCCTTAGGCATGGACCTCTGAAATTTGCTAATTTTGGCATTGACTGTCTCATTGATTATCAAAGTTCTGGCCTACTTCCAGTTGTGCTATTTTTTGTGGTTTACATGTAAATGAAAGAAAAACTATGAAATTGGTCAAAGGTGAGGTAGGTTGGGTTAAGTTGTGTAAGGATGGGTTATGTTGAGCTAGATTGGGTTAGATTGGGTAAAATTGGGACATGGCTACGTTGAATTAGCTGGGATTAGGCTAGATTAGGCTGGGTTCGATTGTGTTTAGTTCTATGTCATTGGTTAGAATAAATTTGGTGATTTTAGCAATTGTCTGTAAAAAGTCTTGTAATAATATCAAACAATATACATGAAAAATGAAGATGGCATGCACCTTTTTAAGTATTTAACATAACTTTTAAGCTTGAATTTCGGTAAGTTGTCCGCAATAATTGTCTTTTCGATTTTATTCTATTTCCACATAAATAAACTACTCAGGACATACGTAAGTGAGACGGTATTTTTGATTAGTAAATACAACAAAATGTTGCTATGAAATGTATCAAGTGTAATAAAAATTTAGGTATTTTGTAAGAATTTTTCAAATAATTTTGACCTGGAATGACGTTTGAATTATCTTAAAAAAATTCAACGTTACCTGTTCTGTAAAGACAACTATAACACTCATTAGATATTTTCACCCCGAAATTATACAACATTGTCTTGTGATATTGTAAAAAAAATATTAAGAAAAATGATGCTACTTTTTAATTCACGTGAAGACATTTTAATAATTGAATTATCCGGATATAATCACAACAAATTGAAATATTTTTAGTAAATCTAATTTTTAGGACTTCGTACATCAAAAGGAAAAAAACACCTTTATAAGTTCATTTACATGTCCATTCGTCTGTCTTAAACGAACTTTTTCCCTGAAAAAAGTCGACACTGAAACTTGCAATTTCAAATACTTGTTGAGTTTATTGACCATAATATGTCATGATAGTAAGAACCTACTAAAATATATTTGAAAATTTTGTAGAGGGCAAATTTTACGTAAAAAAAATTATTTAGTATATTTTATATGTAGATATATATATATATATATATATATATATATATATATATATATATATGTATATATATATATATATATATATATATATATATATATATATACGGTCACGTAATAGTGCAAGATCCACTCGTGTTTAACTGGGTTGGCGGTTAATTTTTAGAGGTTCCTATTGTTTTCTAAGTTAGAGAAAGTTATATATAGAAGGATATTCAATATTCTTGTAACAATAAGGGAAGTAGAGATAAGGTATAAATATTGCGAGTGAATATTTCGTGAAATTTGTGAAAAATTATAATTTTGATAATATTTTACTCATTTCTTGAAAGTCTCAATAACAATGCTAAGAAACCAAAAAATGCTTCGTTTTTCGAATGAATGAAGTTTACTTACGATGTGAAACTCAAGTCGGATCCTTAAAAATTTTTTCCGCTTTTAGTCTTATGTCTATAGGATTAATCTCAACAGGCAATAACGACATTTTTTTTATTGTTCCACTATATACTTTAGTTTAGTTACTATGAGTTTAAACAGGAAATAATTTCAGTACCGACAGTAACGAATGAACCTATTTTTAGGCCCAAATTATATTTTTGTTTCTGTTCAACCACCCTCTACCTACATGACAACATTCAGTGTCAATAGTGTACAGTTAAAAGGATTTTTTGCTAGTTTCAATGACTTAAAAAAAGGTTACTTTCTTATTACATATTCAAAATTGTGTTCAGTGATTATTATGAAATACTTCGATCATTAGGTTTATGACATATTTAAAAGTATTTATGCAATATATAGAGATTAAGTTGCAGTAATATTCTTAAACAGATTAAGTCTTAACGTTTTTAGCATAGATGCAGTGGCGTAGCGTGAGTGTCGGCTGCCCGGGGCGGAAGACAATTTTGCCGCCCTCTTATTTAGGTATTTTAATTTAATGTATACTATACATTACATACATTCATTATAGAGAACTTTTCGGCGAGAACAGTCACCATTATTTTGCATTATACAGGTTAGATTTTAAATAAAAAAGTTTATCTAAGTCTATCTAATAATATAGCCGGCGTTAGATAAGCAAACTTATTCGTTAAATTCTGTAGCTGTTGAAAATGCTCACGAATTTCTACAATAACTCTATCTAACGAAGAAAACAGCTTTCGTCTCAACTCATTTTCATAAGACAAGTTAGCATCTCTAGTTCCGTCATCAAAAATATGCTTTCTTGTTATGCGCCTGCCGCCTCCGAGGTTTTATGGAAATTCAAAGTTCTTCACACATATTTTTTGCATAACCTACATTTGCCCATTCCTCTCTTTTCTTTGTCAATATCATCTGCAAAGCATTTACTTTCTGAGCGCACAATCTTATGTCAAATCCCCTTGTTTGTAAATATTTTTGTGCATCATTCACTTCATGTAGCACCGGTTGCCACAGGCCCAAAAAACAAAGAAAGGAAAATGACTCCATCGAAACTAGTAAAGCACCTGCATCTGTCCTAGTGTTTAAGCTTTCACCTGCCTCTGTCAGTTTTTCCAAAGTGACGAGAATGTCTTTGTAATGATGCCATGTCACATTTACGGTATCGCCTCTTGCACTCCACCGCGTGTCCTTGAACCCTTTTTAAGCTTTTGCCTGTAGCTGCTATCAGAACTTCCCAACGATGTGTCGATGAGGAAAAAAAAGAATAGCAACGTTCTAAAGTGGCGAAAAAAGTTACTGAATGCACCTCAACTGAGGCAGCGTGTAAACAAACTAGGTTTAACCAATGATTTGAGCAAGTTACGAATTCAGCTTTAGGGTTTATTTCTTGAATTCTTTGCTGAACTCCTGAATACTTTCCAGCCATAACAGCAGCATTATCATATGCTTGGTCTCTACAGTTGCTTATATCTAGGCCATCAGCTTGAATCTTATCCAAAATCATCTTTGAAATTCCTTCAGCAGTTTTGTCTTTAGTTTCAATGAAATCTGTAAAAGATTCCATTACTTTTACTTCCTAATTTTCAATTACTACGTATCTTAATACCTGACTTGTTTGATCTTTATGAGAAAGATCTGGAGTGCTGTCGAATATAATTGAATAATACTTCGCCTTTTTTATTTGTCCGATGATATGTTGGCGAACATTATTTCCCAAAATGGCAATAAATTCGTTTTGTATTTGTGGTGACATATAAGTGATTGAAATTTTGCTACTCATTTTAGACCTTACAAGATGTTCACGAAGTACAGGATCGTATTTTGCAATTAAATTAACCAATTCTAAAAAGTTTCCTCTATTGGTACTGGTATCGTTTTCTATATGTCCACGTAAAGCCAAATTTTGTTTGGCAAGGAATCTTATAATATCAAACATTCTGATAAGAATTTCCTGCCATTTCTTTATTTATTTTGCCACTATGTCTTGCTTTTTTTTGTCAATAGTCTGTCCTTTTTGAAGTCTGCTCTTCAACTCCTTCCAGTGCACTTGATTCGTGACTTGAAACCTTAGGATTTAATTTCCACCAAGTATTAAATCCATCAGATGAGCAAAATTTAGATCCATTCGGTGTATAAACGACAACAAAAGCAAAATAATGATGCTTTAGATGGAGAATAAGCCATCCAAGTACGTAAAACTTTTTCGCCGTTAGTCAATGTAGGGTAAAACCATTCCTTACTAAGCCGTCTTGTCTCTCCTTTTGATTTTAAAGAGCACGAATCTGAGCGTGTTACTGTTGACATTTCAGCAAAATTAGTATCAATATACTGAATAATTTCCTGTAATTGCTGAATGAGATGCAATCGGATATTATCGTCTATGTGTTCAGGCCATTTTCCAATATCGTCGAAATTTTGGTATTGAATAGCAGACAATGCTGATGTTGTATCAATCTCTGTTTCGGAACTATGCATGTCCATGTTTGGACATACAGATGGAGACACCAATGCAGTAGATGTTGTTGGAATTTGATCTTTAGGAACAGTGTCAAGTTCTTGTATTTTTTCAGCTTGTTCTGGGTTTGAAGGCCCAGTTGTCTGTGATGAATTTAAGCCTAACGAGGAATCTGACGTCTCAGGAACAACACTTTTCACATATTTAAGTAAAGCTCCTTCATTTGCTCTAATCTTTTCCAACTTAGCTCTTCTCTTATTACGGTAAAATGCCCCACTTTCTTTTCCTCTTTTCATTTTTGATGCTAAAATCAAAAAATATTAAATGATAAAAGTACAAGTTAGAGTTGTAAACAAAACTATAGAACATTTCAAAAGATGTACCTAGTAGATTTAGAAAAAACCTTGCTTTACTGAAATTTTCCGTTTTTAGGGTTTTGTACCTCAAAAGGATAAAATTAAACCTTTATCTATCTTTACTTTTATTAAATCATTTCATTGACCGTCTGTCTGTCTGTCCAGACCTTTTTTCATAGGAACGAGTACTTACTTACACATATTAAAATGAAATTTATATCAGAGTTTCCGGTCTAGATCCCTTTAAAATGTGAAAACACTTTATGCACTTGGGCGGTTTTTTTTATTTTAATAAATTAAAGTTTGAACAACATATCAGATAGTCCTACATACAATTAGATAAGTATAATATTTAATACTCACACAGTTGAAAGTTGTTCAATATTTTCACAACCACTACACGTACTTATTTGCACAAAAATCACAATTTGGAAAGCGTAACATAATTAAAATACGAGACAATGTGAATTGGACAACTGACGATCCATCAATAAAACTTTCTTTGAATTGTCAAACTTTGTCAAAGCACGTAATTCCCCGTACCTTAAAGGAGCTTCCCCGTACGTGTAATAAACTATATTGAACTTAATATATATGTAATAGAAGTCATTCTCGCTGATTGTTAGCCATAAACGGGGAATTCCCACAAGTCAGTATAGACGTTGTTGCCAGTCGCTACAAAATATCATTCAAAGAAAAAGAATTCCCCAAATTCGTCACAAAATAGTAATGAAAAATTCCGTGCTCCTTTCAATCGGTCCGAATTTGTAGTTGCGATAAAAATATAAAATGGTTCAAATATGTACAAAATATTTTTATTATTTATTGGTAAATTTTGCCGCCCCCTAAAAAGTGCTGCCCGGGGCGGGCCGCCCCTGCCGCCCCCACTACGCTGCGCCACTGCATAGATGTATACGAGATCTCTTTAAATAAAAAAATTAGAATATTCTTATAAAAGGAAAAAGTTGGAAGTATGAAATTTTATTCGTCTCTCGATCCACGTCAGAAGGATAGATCCACCTATTTAATGAGAGCCTAACGTAAGAGCTGACAGAGTTATTAATGCAATAAACTATTACTTACTGATGTAGGTTTTAAGTTGGTATTCAAATATGGTACTGAGGCGATTACCGACAAAACCATGCAGGCAAACTCCTTAACAAGCTTTTGTCAATTGCTGTGTCTGTTCTGGTGGACAATTGTCGAGAGTAGCTTTCCAATTTTGTGAACTAGTACATTAACCTATGTATTAATATTATATTTTACCATAACACTTTTCATAAATAATTAAAATATACCTAATCCAGTATTCCTTTTCCTATTATGAATAGGACAAGGAATACTTGATTATGGATATTTTAGATATTATAATATACCTAATCCAGTATTACTTTTCCTATACATTTAAAAATCATTTTTTCTAGTGATTCGCGTAATTTTGTTTTTCCTTTAATAACTCCTGCCATTTATTTATTAGCGTACAGTTACCCGCGTATAGCATTAGTTGTCGCTCTGCTAGCTCTATATTTTTGTTAATCTTACGGTAATTTTATTAAAGCATTACTGTAGTACACGAATGTATGACCACCGATCTTACTTTTTGAAATTATTCTCTCCGATTCCTTCTTTCTCCCTCTCACTGTTTAATAACCTCCTTATCAAATTATTTATTTATTCTCTTTATCTCTCTCTCTCTCCCTCTTCCTCACACACTTTCTTTCTTGTGTCTATCAAAATATTAATATTAAATCGGTACTACCTCGCACAATCCAATTTATCTTTCAACTGCTGTATGGTCTTCCTGATATTTGACACCTCTTCTTTCAGGCCCTCGTCAGCTTCGTCCAAGCACAGCTCCATGCCAGGTCTGTAATTCCTGGTCTCCAGGCGGGTTTCGGCTAGTTTCTGTGCGTTAGTCTTTTCCAGTAGGGCTCGTTCTATTGAAACTAGATCGTCCGTCAGTTTTTCCATGTTCTCTTCCATCTGATTTGTTTGAGAGAAAATGTATGTTACTTTTTAGGAATCCGTAACTTGGAATGAAAAAGTGTTGAGATTCCTCTTTGTCTATCTGTGTATAAGATCAGAAATGGCTGAAGGTATCAATATAAATTAATATTCAAATACTGAGATCCACGACCTCTTAATCCTGGAAAAAATTTAGGCTTTTAGCTCAATGTAGTAAAAAGATTATATCATATTTTTTTAATATGATGTTAATTCAATGGTTTAGTGTCACATATTTTCATACTCACTCTCTTATAAAACGCTGTAGGATATTCACCGTGTTCTGTTCTTGGTGTTTGATGGAACCTTGATATTTGAAGGAAGGAATGTGTTACAGCACAAGGAAATAATTAATCATGTTTATTCAATAGTTAAACTTTACGTAATAAACTTAATTTTGTTGTTTTTGTTTTAGTTTTTATTGATTTTTAAAATTTACATGTTTACTAAATTTTACAAAAACTCGAATAACACTGAAATCTCAAGGCATCCGTCTTATCGCACTAACCGTGTTTCTTCAATTTGTAAATACAATTGGTATAAGTTATGTTTCACAAAAAAAACTTTGATTCCATTTACTGTTCTTTCCATTGATTTAAGAATTATGATAAATAATATTTTGGAATTATGATAAATAGTATTTGTAAAAACCGAATACGATTAATTTGACAATAAATATAGGTTTAAAATATTACTTTACTAATGACATACGATTGTAAAATACGAAATTTCAAACAACTTTACTGCATTTTTTTATTTCCTTCGTTTTATAAAGTTAAATGATCTTTGCAATACAGATTAACAGTTACAAAAAGCTGATTCGTATGGCAAATTTTTTAAAATTTTTTTTATAAAATAAGCCAAGAGCGGGCTCCATGATGGCCCAAGAAAATATTTAGTATAAGATTAATTTCATTTACTCGTAGATATAGTAAAACGGGGAAATTTCCACTTTTTATAAATATTAAAAGAGAAACAAATTTAAATAAATCTTGCGTATAATTGAAAATAATTGTTCTGATAAAGGATAATTGGCAGAATTCATAACGGTCATTTTAACCGACTTTGAAAAAAGGAGATGTTCTCAATTCATCAGAATCTTTTTTTATGTATGTTCAGCGATAATTCTTTACCAAGTGGACCGATTTCGATGAGTTTTTTTTATTCGAAAGATGATACCTTAGGTGTTGTCCCATTTAATTATGATATGAATGATGGAACTCCTTAACGAATGGCAAGTAAATTAACTATGATTCAAGATATTTGCTATTGGTAGTTGCCGCTTTGCAAAAACACTACACTATCGACCGTGTCAGAGTCTGACGATGTATTCTGGAGACGAACAATGGAAATCCTCATCGGATGATATTAAATCAAACGTATTTAAATGTATTTGCTACTAGTAGATTTCACTTTGTAAAATAATTGCACCATCGACAAGGTTACGGTGTGATGATGAGTTCTGAAGATGAATAATGCAACTTCTTAACCAATGGTAGTAATTACAACAAACGGATAGTGTACTTATGTACATCAATAGATGGGGCTACGTGTATTTTAAATCGCATAATGAAGTTTTCTAGCGGACATAACTTAGTGAAATGGAGGTTTCCGTGGAAGTGTAAAAATATGCTTATTGAAAATGGTTTTCAAGTGACCGATACAGCTATTCTAGTAAATTACTTGATAAAGAGAACAAACACAACCCCCACGAATGACGAAAACTTGTTTTCTTTGTAATTTTAAATTCAAAGATTCATATTCGTAAGCGTATTGTTAAAGCCTCATATCGTGACCTGCATTTATAATACGGTATTCTAGTATACCTTCAGGGTTTGCCACTGTAATTCGTTCCTAGCTCGTTGAGTCTCGTACACACGCCGCCGCAATGCATGGTTGGTCGCATCAGCCTGGGCGGCCCGAGTATTCCGGGCACGTGCCCTCGCTACCGACAGCGCCTCGCGTAGCGCCAGCGTGTTCTGAAGCTCCTTTTCGGCGGTTTCGAATGCGTGCTCGCATCCAGCCGACCATTCTTCCGCCGTGTACGCCCTGGATACCCATCGTAGAAAATAAAATTACCATAAAAGTGGTTATTTTGGTTTTATGTCTCCAATGAAATTATATTTTTTTCTCTTGTAGGTTTTCCCTATAGAATATTAAAATTAATTAAAAACGTGCTGCATCCAAAGAAAAATATCCATACTGACGATTTCAGCTATCGTACAACTTAGATAATATGTCTTTATAATGTTTAAGTACCCTAATATTATTTTTATGGATATTTTTCTGAGTTATGGCACAGTTTTATCTTTTTTTTTGTATTGCAAATTCTAAGATTAAAAAAAATAGAGGTGTGACAATATTGCGTATGATCTAAATTCTGTATGATTGAGCTATAAATCGCTAATACACATGCAACCATAGCTTATTCGAAACCAAATCACTATACAGTCAACGTTTCGTACGGTAAGGTCATATGCAATATTGTTTAGTTTATAAGTTTGATAAATGGGACAGGGCAGCTGAAGCTTATCAAATACGTTGTGATGTTAAGAGCCAAACTTAGTCATCTTCAATAAAAATTTGTTATAATATTCATGAATAAATTTGTTATAATATTCATGAATAAATTTGTTTATAATATTCATGAATAAATTTGTTATAATATTAATGAATAAATTTGTTTATAATTTTCACGACTTTTGGTTACGAAGATGGAATTAATATTTAATATTTTTGTTAATTGTCAAAATAAAACATTTAAGTATTCAAACCATAATATGAATGTAATGATACAAATATTTTTTCAAAGATTTAAAAGCTCGAATTGAGTTATGGCGTCGACCAGAAAATATTTGACGTAAAACAAATTTAATTCAGAGTAATGATTCATTTAAATGCCGTTGAAGATGGGTAATTTTTATTTGTTGTAGCAATCCTTCAAAATTATGCTACTAAAACAAAGTGATCGGTTCTATGCAAGAAATCGTATGTTTGGGACAAAAGGAAATGGTTAATTTATATCTGAAAATTGACGCAGATCACAGCTTAAAAGAATCTTCCAACTAACGACCGATTTTTCTCTATGTGAAAATGGAAAGGTGCCATTTAATTTAAGTACCATCGCAAAAAAATACTGTACTCAACAAATTGTGTTACTCGTGGCTAAGTTTGATTTTAATGTCTATCCAGTTTACGTTTAAGTTTATGATGAGAACGCTACAAACGAAAACATAGGTTAAAACATTTACACAAACATAGGTTAAACAAGCAAAGAGAGAAGAAGTTATAAGCTGCGAAAACAAGCAATATTCTGCACATCTTTTTAAGCGTTCTGAGGAGTATATTGGTCATGTTGTGTTAAATGATGACTATCAAAGAATTATCAAAGGGGTTTTCAGTACGCAGAATTATAGTAAAACGTCTAATGCATGAGAGTATAAAAACAATTGAAAAATAGTTACCGCACGAGTTAACAGAGAGAAATCGAATGGAAAGAATGAATATTCGTGTTTCTTTTCTTACATGTTAGAGAAATGAAAATTTTTTAAAAGATTGGCAATGGGTTATGAAAATTTTTTTGCAAAAATTGTAAGGGTCGTAATCCAAAAAGTATAAGTACGAGTTCATTGATTCAAATAAGAGTTGCAACCAAAAATAAATCAATAAGCTTGTGATGATATATAAAAATAGAGTATAACAAACCCAATTGCATTTAGTGGTCGCTATTCAAAAGATCAATGTCGATGCTTATTCCTTGCAGATTAAGGAAAAGTGAAAAACTAAGCGTCCGGCCGAATTACATCGTACAGGTGTAATTTACTATCATGATTACGCAAGATCTCATGAAGTTTTCTCTATCCAAGAAAAACCTATGTCTTATCCTATCATTATCTTATTCTATCATTATTTATCTTATCCTATCATTATTAAAACCTATATATTATCTTATCCTATCCTTCATATTTCCCCAGGACATCATCAAACCTGTGGACTACCATTCAACTAACGGCCCCTGCAATACATTTTTGCTTAGATATTTATATACAAAGATGTATTTTTCGTTATGACGTATTTTTACATGAATGATTTTTTTTAACATTCTGAACGTAAAATATTTTTGGTAAACGTTAAAAAACTCAATCGTTACCGATATAATTGCCTTTAAAGTACGAAATTGAAAAAAAATCAATCTTTTTCCAAATTAGGAAAATAATATTTCAGAAACTTTCAGAAAACTTTTTTCACAATTAAATGTCACTATTGTGATCAGTTGAAGCAAAGTGCAGACATGACAGTTTTTTAAACGTCTTTTAATATGTATGATGCGTCACATTATTCTGAATTCAAAAGCAGAAAAAAAGATGATTAAAAAAAATTTTAAAATATTTATTTTAAAATATTTATTCTGAATTTTAGTAATTTAGCTATCATTTTCGAAAAATTATAAAATCAAATTTCTAGTTACTTATTGTGCGAAATACGGCATTGAGTTTCTTACTACTTTTTTGCTCAAGTAGAATATCTGAAGATTGCTACAATCTTAAAGAACTTATGCAATTCAAACCATTATTTCATTTAACCAAATTGATTTAACAGGTAGCTAATTAAAGCAAACAATAATTGAAAAATATACTTTTCCTTGTTTGAAAACATCAGTAAAATCATGTGAAAGGCGTATTTTTGGCATAACGGTATTAGTGTTACACAAAAAATACATCGTTCTTAAATCGGACAGTGAGGCTGATTTTATTCCTATTCAGACAAGAAAAATATTTTCCATACTATATTTTTTAACTTGAATATGACATTAAAAAGTTTTTATCTGTTTCTACAATATGCCACTGACTCTCACCTTTTTGGTACCCTCATCGGGTCCAACTTTAGCGTGATGTTGGCGCAATCGTTGTCTAGCATAAGCAAGCTCTTGTCTATATTGATGACCTCTAGCTTGTTGTTGATCTCCAACATGAGGTCCAATTTTATATTCTCTAGCTTGTTGATCTTTACTAGAGCAGATTCAATACGTTGAATCAACTCCTTCTTATTGCTTTCGGTGGCGCAAAGTTCCTGTAATGTACTTATTCATCTATTTAAAACCGCGATCACATGACATGACAAATTAATTTAATAAAAGCACTGACTTCCGACGTTGATTTACAGAGAAAAAAGGTATAATACATGATAATCTACGTGTTTAAAGCGGAACTTCTCTGATGTAAATGATTTATTAATAACTAATTGAATTGAACCTATATTTGTCACAAACTATATTAACATAAAGTATAACAAAATTAGGCCACTAATTTTTTTTAAACTATAAAATAATAAAGAATAGTTTGTGGTCTGACCATATCTGGGGTCTGTAATAAAACGTTTGACACAAGGTTCAGTGCCTATATAGTTTGACCGACAGATGGCGTTAAGGCAGCGTTAAAACACTATGGAATTGCTTCTTTATTGTGTTGTAATTTTGTTAGTATCTCCCTAAAAAATGAGTGAAAAAAATTATCCCATCCAAGTACCACTACGGCTAATGTAGGATCATTGATTGAAAAATTAGAACAAATATTCACGTAACGATTTACGGAATCCTGTATTTAACTACATAGTCCGGCCTATTTTCATTCTGTATACCTTTCGTCTTCCTAATAGTTCTTAAACATATGTAGTAATTTATAGTCATTTAAACTTAATTACGCAGTCGAGACAAAATAGTGAAATTTAGATGTAGGTTGTCCCTTTAAAACTTTTCTCATTATAAATCTTGAAACAAATGATTTTAATTATTTTCATTAATATTATGTATTATTTTTTTAAATCACAATATTTGTTTCAACAATATTCTTGGAAAATTACGATTATGTTATTCCTTCAAAGTATTAACTAATTATTGTGACTTATTTTCTCAATATCGATAACTTGTCTTTCTCTTAAAACATTGCGTTTTTCCTCCTATAAATTGCAAATAAAATTTAAGTTCCATTAAATTAAATAACATTCTTATATTAATTGATATTACATTTTTAGTAAAAACTTAACTAATGTATAATAAAACTTAACTATGTCTATAAAAGAGTTAAGTAAGAATCATAAAAGAATTCTTATGGAAACTGTATTCACGGCCCGTGCAAGTAAGCAGCATTAGAAAGAAATAGGTCCATGGGTAGTCCTAGCTCTTAAAATTAAATTTATTATACCTTTTTAAGTTCTGTATCAGCCATATCGTAGGTCAACTCAGTGCTGAGTCTCGAGTCGCGGTTCGAAAGGCACTCCGCCGTTATGAGGAGCGGCATATTCAGCTGCTCCAACTCGCGCTCCGTCGAAGCCTTTTCGTCTTTCAACAAAGCTGCTTCACGTTGAACTTGCGCTAGCAAAGCCTCAAACTTACTCTTCCATTGTTCGGTTTGGTAGACTCTATCATAGGAATAGGTAAATCGGAGAAAATATTAGCTACTTTTAAATACGCTATATACTACTATAAACATTACTTCTTTTACGTGGAAATGCTAGTATCGTTCGAAAATGCTTAATGAAAAAAATCTTAAGCTAACTATTAATTAAGTGTTTTCAAATATTACTGTAAAACTTTATTCCATAGGGTCCTACTGCTAACATCGGTATATGCCTGAGCCAGATAAAATGTTCGTAAGTTTGCAATATCGGGCTTAACACCATCTGATTTTTAAATATTTATTGAAATTATGGGTATTTAAACAAGCTACATATGTTTATGTACATGCTACAATCAATATATATATATATATATATATATATATATATATATATATATGTATGTATATATATATATATATATATATATATACTGAAAATAAGGTATTGATAGATTTATGATGACATTTCTTTGTCCCAAATTAATATACTTTTTCCACTACTATCCTACATTTTAGAAGAAGTTCCTAAATCAAAAATCTTTTCTAAATATTAACAGAAAAAACTATCGTTATATTTTAACAGCTTAATTCATCTGTTCGACTTGTTTTAGTTAAAATAATTCAGTTTGAGTTATCGCCGCCACTATTAAACGAAAAAGAGAGAGGTAAGTTCATTGTTATTTAAAGGTCATTAGATGGATGTTTACCTGTCCTTTAGTCTATCGTTATTGTGGTAGGTATCCCACAATGTCTTCACAGCCGTCTCGTTCATCAACTCCCGCGCTCCATGCCTCAAGTGGTACGCATCCCTACCTCGCTTATCCGCAGTGCTCTTCAGGTTGTCGAGTCTGGCGTTCCATTGGGCCAGAGTCAGGTGGGGCAGAGGCTTCTCGAAATTGACTACTGATTGCATCTTTTTGAACAGGTTTCTTCAATTTCCAAGTCTGTGGCAATATTTAAATATTTATTTGTGTAGATGTAAATTAAAATGTCGACCTAAAAATATGGATGAATTCTTTACTTTTATGAAACTCTCTTATTTCTTTTGCAATTATTTTCAAGAAAAATTATAAAGTTTTTAAAGACTTTATACTAACGATATATGCCAGATAAGCTAATTGACTTAAAACGTCTATATGTCAATTTCAAACAAACATTAAAATAAGCTAGTTTACTAAATTTGTAAAAGTGGTTAATATTTTAATATTTATTTAACCCAAAAAATTGTTTTTATAAAAATCAAATATTTATATTATGTATTTTGCGTTTTGAAAAAAACAGTTTAAATTTACTTCGAAAACGCTCAAGGTTGTCATGGCGTCTTGTGTGACATCACTCCTCGTCGGTTCTCCTAAGTTGCTTCTTTTGTATAATTAAAAATGAGTTCGTCTTATTATAAGTACTATGTAGTGTCCCAGTGTAGAAGCACAACTATTAAAAAGCCAAAGAATTATTTATATGTGTTTTAAACAATGAACTGTGGCTAAAAGTGGCTAAAACTTGCAAGGAGCTCCTAGTTGATCTACAGATTTAGGAATATTTTTTTGTGTGAAGATCATATTGATGTAAATATTTATTTGCAGTTTAAGTACCTATTCGATATATTGTGTTTTCACTAAAAATTCTTTTGATTGTGGTTTTGTCTCATACAATGACTTCGATTTGGGTTTTTTATAAAAAATCGCGAAGCTCTAACCTAATACTCTTGATATATATAATCGCAAAACTCTGAGCTAATACTGTTGATATATATAATCGCGAAGCTCTAAGCTAATACTGTTGATATATATAGTCGCGAAGCTCTGATCTAATACTGTTGATATATATAATCGCGAAGCTCTAAGCTAATACTGTTGATATATATAATCGTGGAGCTCTGAGCTAAGTACAGTCGATAAAAAAACAAATTAAAATGATTCACACATAGTCTATTTCTAAATCTAAAATTAATAAATATTTATGAATTTATATATATATAAATATATATATGTATATATATAAATCTCTGTAAAATACACATCTCCTTGGGACGCGGTTTGTATCAAAAGACAGAGCAGCCATCTTCTCCCCACTCCGATTATTGAACGCGGGTTTTTATTTCTAAATGTTAACATTATTCAATCAGGAGTAACTTTAAGATGAAAACGTTATTACTAGAGAAAAACTGTAAAGATAACACACATACGTCATCAAAGGGGGGAGGGGATGGGGGCAAAGCTAATGAATGATAAAATTCTTGTACAGATTAGAAATTATCAAAACGTAACTTCTGGCAAACACGTGCACGGTAACAACACTTATATTAATCTTATGACTATTATACTTGTGTTATATTCTATATTTTTCAAATATTTCTTATTAAAATTATGCAGTTTATGAATTACACTTGACAGGCTGCTTTGTCCGACGTGGAAAAAGCCACATAAAAACCTGCAACATTTATCAAAATAATTTAGCATGGCTATTTATTCAGGCTCTTGCATTAAATTTCTCCTGATACATTAAATTTCCCCTTCCTCACTTCCAATGAATTAATTTTTAGTAGTTTTTATGAGACAGTACTTTATTGAAATAAATATGTACTGCACGTAAAAAGTGGTGGTCTAATTGTGTCAAAACGACGGTCATACCTTCATCTATAGAGAAACAACATTATGTGGCTAGGTAGTTTATTGTCCGGAAAAGCTTGCTCTTAAAACTTGTTTCGTATTTTTTTTTAACTTTTACTTTATTTCAAACTTTACAATTTCAAGTGTTACCGACTGCCATATTGATTATTCATGAAATGATAAAATTATTACTTCGCCATAATCAGACAATATAAAGAAGGTGGTATTTTTTTACACTTAATTATTTATTAAGTTTAGGTTTGTCTTGTTTATTTGTGCCAAATTATTATTTTTTCCAGAGAAATATAAAAAATGAAATATAGGTATTACTGTAATTTTCTTAATAACACATTTATATTGGTTATGTATGGTTTAAATGAAGTTTTTATATTATCCAATATGGTTTACAGTGGGTGCCATAATTTGTTTTAATATAGCATTTAACACTTAATATTACAAAGAACTCACTGAAACTCCATTTGTTAAAATCGCTCTAGAAGTTTGGTTTCTAGGATGGATCATCTTCATCCACATACCCATATATATGGACTTCTAAATATGACGCCATATATATGGGCTGCTTGATATTCTATTTTATGCCTTGTGAATCTTCAACTGCAGAATCAATGGCTAAGCTATATAAAACAAACTTTGTAAGGATACCTTTGTCTCATTATGAAAATTTACATGAAGTCGCGGTGAAACATGATGTATATTGTCGATTTCGTCTAGTGTCGATTTCATTGTGATTTTGCGTTCATCGGCCTATTCCTGGCGCGCAATGGATTCGATGTCTATACGTTTTAATTACTTTGCTGCATGAAAATATAACAAGAAATAGGTACTCTAATTTACGCCAAAAAGTAATATGCTATTTTAAAAACGTTACAGATCTTTATTATAAAATAGTGGCGCGATAGTGAGTGAAACACGTTTGAAATCAATTATATATAAATATAAATTGTAGAGATCGTGCCGCCATGGCGTGTCCAGTGTTTGATAACGTCACATTTTATTACACGAGATTAATTCCAAAATTTCCCTACAATTGCTAACTCTCTCTTTGACTTTTGGAACTACCGACAAGAAATGTTGGGAAGAATAGTAGGTATGAACAGTAGCAAATATATTTTATGGAAAAAGTAATTTTGTTTGAATTTATTTCAGCAGTTCAGAAATATATATATTAAAGCTTATAACTTCCATAAAGTAAAATTTTTGACCTAAGTAGAATAATGTTCCGTACAATTATAGTTTCGTCTATCAAAGTTAAGTGATTTTGGGTGCGATTTATACTTAGAATTACGGCCTAATGGAAACGAGACCAACTTGTCATCTCCTTAATCGATATTCCAGTATGATCATGTTTTTTGTATCCTTCTTTATATATAATATTAAAAGGATTCGCATGTTACAGCTTTTCATTACAATTCCTTTTTGGCCAGTTTGGATCATTAAAAATGATCATTTTATTTTAAATTAGCGTCTATTGAAATTCGAGTGTATTTATTCAGACAAGATCTTTTTATTTCAACTTCGAACTTAGGACAATATTAAAAAATGAGTTTCTTCCCTCACTCCAAAATGAATATTATCAATTGAAAATTAATTGAACTGACGTTCGTTTCATAAAAAGAATCCTTAAAATGTCCGAATCGCGTCAAAAATTCTTAATTTTTTTTTATTTGGAACGATATACTCTCAGTATGGTCCCATAAAATTTGATTCGAATCTGACCATGAAAATTGAAGGTATTCCATAGCATTCCCTCAATATTGAACAGCAGACGTACCATGATCAATTTGGGATGATATAGATCTAATGCTAATCTAATGAGAACGAGTAAGGATGGTTTAAATTATCTCTTTAGCAAAATCAGTTAATTGATGGTGGCGGAACTCTCCTCAACGCTCTCTGTCTGTCTGCCTTCCGCATCTATAGGTTTTTAATTTTTCAACGAATTAGGATTTCGACTTGAAATTTACACTCAATGTGTAATATATGGACTTAAAACTAGAAATGGTATTTAAAATGTTTTAAAATTATATGGGACTCCTTTATATAGGAGGGCTGATGTTTTTTCTCTGCTTGGATATGCGGATTATCTGCATGGACATATGGTTACCCTGTGATACATGAAGTATCGTTGAAAAGAGTTGCTTGGTTAGAAAGAGGTTTGATTGGTTTGTTAAGTTTTTTTATTGAGAAATAACAATTTGGTAGACCTTCATGTTTACCATATTTAAACCCATTTTTTAACGAAGTCTGTTTCAAAAATACCATTACGCAAGGAACTGTAATTCGACTATAATAATTCCCATATTCTGCATTCGAACAAAAAAAATCGGCAAAATGTGTAGTAGCAAAAGAGTTATGAGTAATCAAACCAAAAGTATTTCGGTGAATCTAATGTTACTTTTACGCTTGGGAAAAATACATTAGGCAATTTATTTCTATGATATATTAATATTTGTAAATAGTTTAATAGAAACATTATGTATCCTAACTGCTTATATGTACCCAAATGTATACGGAACTCTCATAATGAGATTCTGCTTGTACGTGACAGGCTTACTTTTATTAAATGACATAACGTGGGTTATATACTTTTCTATTCCCTTCCTTTGCTCGACACACTAAATAATTTATAAAATTGTATGCCAATATACCAAGTAATATAAGTATAATAAGTTTTATTGAAATTAAACAGTGAGTATAAAAAGGTATGAAACACGCATAAAAACTTACTTACGTTGAAATTAGTTCATTCCCTCACTTCGCGATATTTATTTTAGTTTTGTATTAGTTTCTTCGTAAAATAAAAATTATGCCAAAATATTAAATACAGCTGTAGATTCTATCTGTCAAAAATAACTTCATAAATTTTATGTTTTAAATGGCTTTTAGCGATGCGAAGTTTAGCGATGATTTTAATGATGCGAAGATGCAAATTCATTGTCTTACCAAAAACCCAATAAATTAATGAAATAACTTTATAGTTACGAATTGCAATAATTTCATGAATCAACTATCGTTGATTTAAAATCGAGAAGAGCACCGGGCAGTATGGAACTAGGCCGCTACTGCGTCCCTTCCAAAAAGTTTTTCTGATCACCAAAAGATGGCACTAATTGGCTACAAACCTTTTTCCTTTTTAATACAACATAGTACGAACAATATCGTGTAGATGGCGTTATTCATAAAAAATCGTATGAAATTTTCTGACACTTTGAAATGCTACCTTATTCAAGAGCTTAAATGTGGAGAAGTTATAACATTTTTAACATGTTAAATTATACAACCTTCCTAATGATATTTTTTCGTTGCTACGTTATTATTAAGTTTCAGAGGTCAAGGAAAAGGTTATTATTAAGTGTCAGAGGTGACTATTCGGAACATCCCTACCTTTTAAGGTGAGGATGTTCCGAATATTCTTAATAGTATTTATACTCGTTTTAATAATATTCTAAACTGATATTTGAATACTAACCGAATAGCAAAAGTCCATTGGGAATATTAGGTAGAAAAGTTTTTCAACAAAAAAGAAAAACAATTCTAAAGGAAGCAAGTTTATACAGATATCAGTTGCTTACATAACTTGAAATTGAAATAAAAACTGCATGCTTATTATTGCACAATAACAGTACTTTAAAAATATTTGGTGTAAAACGCAAAACAACAAAATGACGCTATGTATATATAAAATTACGATAAAAAATTCAGTCCTATTATTATTAAAATCAATTTATGCAAGGAGTGTCGTTGATATTTAAATTGGTAAAATCAAAGAATATTAAGACGCAAAATTATTCATTATATTTTGAGTTAAGCTATATTTTATTAACAATAACTTTTCCATAATCGTTCTCATTTTGTAGTCTTGTTGGTAATGGGTCATAGATTCGACCAGTGTTGGTAAGAAATATTCGCTTACTTAGAAACTCGTGACGGAACGTAGTACGTCTGGTAATATATACTCGTATTCGTATCCGTATACGTATGAAGTGAGGCAAATTATTCGTATATGTATTCACAAACAGCAAAGCAAATTATGTACATTCTTGTTAAAAAGTAATGAAGTAAATTATTCATATTCGTATTTTATAGTGAGGCAAAATATTCGTATAAGCATTTCTGTTCCTGAATACTGGAGCAAATTGTTCATATTTATACAGGGTAGACTGGGTACGACTGGGACAAAGGACGGTTGAAACAACACGTATATCTCGCAAACCGTTGACGGGACGGTGATGAGTCCAAGGGGAGAATGAAGCGGACGACCGATCTGAACAGGAACCTCAGAGTTGCATCACTCTCCGCGCGCTTTAGCTCTTTTTAGAAGACCTTATTGTGTTTTGTTAACCAAAAGTAAGTATTTTTGCTTGGAGAATTTTCCTATTATTATGGTTTCTATTTAAGTGAGAGTGTTGAGTGTGTGTTTTTGTTTGAAATGAAGCTTGTAGAATATGGCACTGCGACTAGTTTTTATGTATCACTGTTGTCATAATTACTATAACTGTTTTTTTACCTAAAGTAGGAGTTGGAGTCGTTTGAAACATTTTTCTTGGGTACGGTTGAAACATTGTATTTATTTATTTTTTCTTGTTTTCTTGACACCAAAAGCACGCGTAAGAAAGACTTCGAGAAGAAAATAGACCTGTCGAAGCACAAAGATGCTTATGAGGAGGTGAATACAGGAGATTCATTGCGACAAGCGGCAAAGAACCACGGAGTAAACCGTGGACTCACGAAGAATGCTATGGACTCACGAAGAATGCAAAGAAGGTAGTCTTAGCTATGCAAAGAATCTTTATATTTGATTAACGACTGATTTGCTAATAAAAGTCAAGGAGAGTTTTCATTTCGTTTATTTTCAAATTATTTTTGTTTAGTTTGTTATATTTAAAGAAACAAATAGTTGATTTTTGTTTTGTTGTTCGTTACTTTACGTAAATTATATATTAATGTTAAGTAATTTATAGTTTCAGATGCCTGACAATATACATAGATTTTAAATAGGGTGATCTAAAAATGTTAAAGGGATGATTAAAAATATTCTTATAAGTATTTAAAACATCAAATAGGTCCTTAGTCATTCTTAGAGTTAAAATAAGCAATTAATTTGATATTGAATATATTTGGCGTTAATTTTATAGAAATCCATTATTCAAAATTAAATGAAACTACGTGATGTAGTTTTATTTCTACTTTCTTTAAGTTCTTTACCATGACCTAGGTTTCGTTGTATTAAAACATCTTCAGGGTGGGCTATTAGCAAAGAATTCAAAACAAAAAGAAAGATCTTTGCTAATAGCCCACCTGAAGATGTAATATAATGAAACCTAGGTTGTGGTAAAGAACTTAAAGAAAGTAGAAATAATACTACATCACGTAGTTAATAAAATATGTTATATTATATTTTGTATTTTTCGCATGTATTTCAACTGACCCCCAATCACTGTTTCAACCGCCCCTGGTATGGGGAAAGTTGAAACAAATCGGATTTTTTTGTTTAATTTGATCTACTGTTAAAAATAACACACCTGGAACTAAAATCACATTGCCCATTGGTAGATAGAAACATGCTCTTTTATTTAACATATCCTCTTCGTGGCTCAGATTATAAAAAAACAAACTATGGACGATATAAATAAAATTGTTTCAACCGTACTCAGTCTACCCTACATATTCACAAAAAGGGAGTTCTTCATATTTACATTGTATTCGCGAATAGTGAGTAAATTATTCGTTATAGAGGGGCAAATCATTCTTATTCATACATACTTTGAAGTGAAATCCTACATAATGCCGGGTAAGTGACTCACGAAACTAAATTTTCTTTTACAGTAATATAATGAATGACCGGTTATAATATCCACATACAAAAGAGGAGTATTATAGAGTCCGCAACAGTATGTATGTTGTATGAAGGTCACCCTTAATAATGATCAAACAAAGCTTACTTCCTACATATTTGTTGGCGATAGTTTGTTGTTAACAAGGAGCTCATCAATAGTTTCTGTATCGAGCAAAACAAACTTGCGCACCCATCTCTATCTAAGTCTGAAGCGACATTAAAAATGTAGTGGATAATGTCGACGTCGTGTCTGAACTTAATGTAAAGTTGCTATTATAACGGAATTGCGGTGCGTTGGCAATAATACTGATATTTTTATAACACACCACGGTGCCTATACTATATGACATATGACAGAGTTATTGCTATAGGAGAAATCTTTTCCAATCAATTATAACAATAACTTTTGGAACAGTATCTGTAAGAGATGTTACAGTGTAAAAATAAGAGGAATGTAATAACAGTAAGTTGCGCTTAAAAAATTACAAATATTGACATGATTTGAGGTGGAAGAATTAAAGGACAAGAACACAGAAGGATTAAGGTTTAGGAAATATAGGATTTTTCCAACCAATATTTGAAGACAATTATCGAGGATATTTTTCTATTGACAATATCTAGATTTAAAAGTTTTGCTACTTGGATAGTGAAAGATTTTTCGAATGAGGCGGATATATGTTTGGTGGTGAGTAGGATGATTAAGTTTTCAGAGCACAACCCGAGGCCGTAAGTAGACGAGTTTTTAAATTTTCCAATGAGATAATTTGGACTATGCATTTGTAATAATATATTAAGCGAAGTATGAGTAAGCGAAGTTAGCACCAAATGCGGATCTTCAGCCGTTTGAGATGTAACTTTCATTCAGAAAATTCTCGGAGGCCGGATATGTACCGGCTGAATAAAATTTGAAGGCGTTTTTACGTGTTTAAGTATTCTTCATTAAAATCAGGAAAGCACACATCTCCAAACTCAGTTTTTGGGAATAGGAGCGTATAAAAAATTTAACGTGTCGTCCCAAATAAATAGAAAAATATGCATTTAATTTAACTAAATTTAGTATGTACGCATATTTGTAAATAGTTTAAATATAAAGAACAAGTTTCGGTATGAATCCTAATTATAATAATAAATACAAAAATTTGTTTGTCTGTCTCGCTTTTACGCCTCAACTATTCAATCGTTCTTTGGAAAATTTACTTCTTATATGGAGATAAGCACAGGATGCATAGAGTTTTCCTTCTTTATTTTCAGCCAGTGGTTCTATGTAGCATCACCTTTTTGAAATAGCTTAATTCTGATAATGACGTCCCATATTTCTTTCGACTATTCACCGAGCTAGATTGAATTTCGTAAATTTGACGTTCGAAACGATATGTTGATAACGAACTTGTCGATACTTAAGTGAGTATAACTTTCTCACTTCGAAAAGTACTCTGTGATTAATGTAGACGCATCTAAGTGGTAGCCAGACGCTTAGTAATTTGGACAAATAAATTCACGATATTTGTAAAAAATTTCTTCAGTCTTGAAAATACTATTTCGTCGTAAGTCATAATTGGTGAGTGTATTTTATGTAGTTAGAGCAAAATCATTGTAAATTGGTGAGTGTATTTTATGTAGTTAGAGCAAAATCATTTTAAATTATTGTTACTTTGCTTTTAAATTAATTTCTATTATTCATTTACTAAGTACGTAGTTATATGATGTTTCGTGACATCTGTATTAAATTAGTTCGTGCACGCGTACATAATAATTAAATTACAAATTATTTTGTTTCAGAAAGTATTTCTGAATTTACCTAATGTTATCCTAAGGGTTTCACCAATTTCATAACCTAAGGGTTTCGCCAGTATTATAAATGCATTAGCTGTGCACTAAAATCATGTCCTAATATTCACTCGCTCCAAATATACAAAAACGACATATTCACTAATTCCACTCACTCGATAACGTGTTCCAAAAATTTAACAAAAATTACTGATACGTATAAATATGGATCAGCAATCCACGGAACTTTCGTAGGACTAGTTCTACTCGTACTTAACGCCTTTCACTTGTAAAATAAAGCACAAACGCTACGTATACTTTAAACATATACATTAATATTCAATTTAAATATTTTTAGGTACTCAAACTTACGGAAAACTTTTCCTCATACTTTTATTTATAACGTTCTCATAAACAGAATACCTCAAAGAAACATTTTAAGAAATTATATAACTGAAAATTTTCGCGTTCACAAAGTTTGAAGAAGATGTAAAGTTATTATTCAAAGCAACAAAGCTAATATGATTACTTTACTGATGCCATAAAAATAAAATGTAATCCATATATATATATAAATATATATATATATATATATATATATATATATATATATATATATATATATATATATATATGTATATATATATATATATATAATATATATATATATATATATATATATATAGTATAAGTAAAAGTGAATTCTATACAAGGAAAATATTTTGAAGTAATCGATTTTGTATATAGAATGAATAGATATGAGCCAGATAACCTATTTTTAGTTTAATTTTTGTATGTCTGTATGTTAATTTGTTCTTCAATCACGCGAAATTTTCTTCACGGATTTTAATAAAATTAGGTATAGTAATAATTTTTACCCTTGAGCAATATATAGGATACTTTTTATCTGGATATTATTGATATTTTTATACTGAATTCCACACGAACGAAGTTGCCTCAGCACAACTAGTACAAATATAACCTCTTTTCAAATATGATGAAATAACGTGTTACCTAAATAACTTTGGATACTTAAGGTATGTTATCCTATATATTTTAAACGCCAAGGCTCTTTCAGTTTTTCTAAGTTACAACTTGCATTGTTCAGGAATTTTAGGATCCATCTGTTATAAGTAGCCTTGTGAGACTCTTCTAAAGTATAGGCAACAATAATCCTGATAAATATAACTAAACTACCGAATACTGATATTGATATAAGCTCAATGCTTATGTTAACAATCACTTACACGTGTCCGGGTGAATTCTCGTTTCAACTTCCGTAATCACGAATGCACGCGCACTCGAAATCGGTATAAAAAACATATTTACATTGCTCCTATCGGGGTCAGGGATCGTCAACGGTTTTATATCAGTAGAATTTAGTTACAATATTTCACATTTTTTCTGTATTAATGTTTATACACGAAAGAACAGAATAGGTACATGAGATAAGGGTTGAAGAAAATGTTTGCCTGTATATTTTACTGTTACGCCTTTGAAAAGGGTGTCAGAAAAATACAGCGACAATATTTAATCATGGTGTATTTCAAATCGAAATGGTCTACAAATTAAATTTTATGAAATTTAAACTTATAAGCACAAACAAATGTAGTCTTAAAAATAACCATTTCATAGTTGTCTACATCTTTTGAAATTGTTGTATGTAAGTTAGCTAAAACTGTTAGTTAGCTAAAGTAACGTTCTAATCAGTTGGCAGAATCGGAAATCAGAAATTGAGATTTTAGAGAAAATATATTGTAGGTTACTTTGAAACTTAATATTTTATTAGCGGGATTCAAAAATATAAAAATGACCGCCACGCACGAGTACAACTCGCGCAACGAGGGTTCCGTACACATTCGGGCATTTAAAAATATTTAAGTAATACGTAAGTATATTGCAACGTATTATTTACTATATCTTTTACGGGTGTAAAACATTATGCGTATTTGAAAAATTAAAATTTAGCATAATGGCCATAATTTCCATGGTTCCTTTTAGTTAGATTTTAACAATCCTGTTTTTTCATGATTTTTGGCTAAACATTTTCGGAAATAATAAGCCGCCCTATTGTTTCCGACACATGCTGTGTTATTTTTGTTCTATATTTTTACTTATTTAAAAAAAAATCTTTTTGAATATGCAATTTAAAATTGTAAAAAAATGTTTTTATATTCTTCATAAATAGCCTTTTAAAAGAAACTTTTAAAATGATTTTTTTTTTGTTTTAGCACGCTTTTATTAACATCACTTGTATGTTTGTATATTTGTTCGTATGTAACAAAATAATGGAAATTCAATTTTCATCCACTTTCAGACGTCCGAATTCTTTAAAATTTTGCTGACATATCAAGAACCGACGACAATATACTAATATCTTAAAATAAAAAAATATGTTAGTTTTAAAGCAAAAAAGACTAAAATATATAATAATACAATAGCTTGAAACACGCTTCTGTATCAATATGAAATAAAAAGTAAAAAATAATCTTTGAATATAAAGATTTTGGTCAATAATGAAAGGATGTCTCTGGTGACAAAAAAAATTATTTTATTATAAAAAGCGTGGAGTGTTTAATATGAGTTGTTGTCATTTTTTTAACGTTTGTTATTTTTAAATGTAGAGTCATTATAAAAATGTAAGTCGAGAACACCTCACGCTTTTTTTTCATTAAAGTTAATTTTTTTCTTATCAAAGATATCCTTTCGCTATTGACCAAAACTTTTATATTTAAACATTATTTTTTTAATTCATATTGCTACAAAAGCGTGTTTCTTTAGTTTTTTTTTAATTTATACCAATTTTTAAGTTGTACTTAGTATGCTCACTGAGAAAATCGGCTTAAATCGGAAAAATGTAAATGTGTTGCATACTAAATCATTTACAAACTTTCATTTAACAACCCACCAGATGGAGTTAATGAGATGGGTAAAATCCCATAAGAGGAATGAAAAAACCTTGACCGTGCCTCATTTGATACCCCTGTGTTTATTTATGCAATTCTGAGTATAACTATATTAAAATTGAACTCCGTATATCATAGTCTGAAAAAATAATATGTAACGAACGTAGGAACGTATGGAAAGAGAGCATATTCCTTTCAAAAATATTCCATTTTCAGTGTTTTTACCCTTAAACAGAATCCTTATAGGGTCTGAATAAACGCCTCCGTCCAGTTTAAGCTATTTTTATCGGAAACCGATTTATGCAGAAAATAATAATAATGAAATTTATTGGTCTGCGTATTACCTAATACTATGAATTGAATAAATATGACAATTTGGAGGGGTGTCTTTGGTGTAAAATTTTACCCTAAATGCTTAAAATATATTATTTACGTAAGTATGCACAGGACCATACGAGTGCGATTTATGTTTATTTTCTTGTATTTGTATGGAATAAAGTATACTCATTACACAAATATCGATTGATAATGTTATAGAAAT
Source organism: Druceiella hillmani (assembly GCA_039881145.1). NCBI lineage: Eukaryota > Metazoa > Arthropoda > Insecta > Lepidoptera > Hepialidae > Druceiella > Druceiella hillmani. Next base: position 20,198,191 of record JAYKKI010000029.1, read on the forward strand.
ATTAAAACTTCGAAGTAATTATAATTATGCAGGCATGTGGATTTTGTTAAAGAAACTTAATACAAAATCTGACTCGATAAATCGTAAATGTTATATCAAGAAGTAAGGCATTACGTTACAAATACTTCAAAAAGAAAAATATGACAAGACGGTAAATTAAAAAAAAAATCCAAATTATCTCTTAATTTTCTTCACGATAGAGTAGTTAAAAAGTGAATTTTGAACGAATTGACTGATTTATTTTAAAATAAATTTCGAAATATATTATTGTAAAAGCTATAAATTTAGTCACTATTATAAAAGTGTAGAATATTCGACGTTATTGTTATAAGGACAATTAATAAAAATATTTAAATTTTTTTTTACAAATTTCACAACATGTAATATATCATCATCATCATCATATCATCATCATCATATATATTAATACGCTAAGGTTAAGATGTTACTCTCTCTTTTTAGAAAAAACCTCACAACTAATCCACATAAATTATATATCATTTCATAGATTGCTTGCTCTACCGGCATCCACAACTAAAAAATTTATTATTGCTATTGTTTTTGCAAATTAATTAATTATTAAAATTGTATACACAAAACAGCAATGCTGCCATCTAACGGCTCAACGTCAATATGATTGACGGTCGGTAAAATTGTTGTTTAATTTCAAATACACTCACGTATAAATAAAGTGGCGCTTTAGCTCAATGCTTTTGATACTTGCGCCACTATATGTCAATTTTAGTAAAATATTTGTTTGATCTGTCATCTGAGCTTCATAATGGAATAAAAACGTAATAAGCAGTGTGCAAAATTGGAAATGAATTGAATGCTTGCAATCAATTTTGATTTATTAAATTGAGTTGAATAATTTATAATGCGAAGATTTCGCACGGGGCACGCTAGTTTAGAGTATTAGGAGAACAAACAATTAAAGAAAAAAGGGATTATTATTATTATTAGAATAATAAAATAAAGGTTGTCTATAAATTTTGTATTAAAATATTACTCACAATAAATGAGCAGCAAAAATCTTTGCTAATATCCCACCTGAAGGTGTTGTAATACAACGAAACCTAGGTCGTGGTAAAGAACTTAAAGAAAGTAGAAATAATACTACATCACGTAGTTTCATTTATTGTGAATAATGAATTTCTACAAAATTAACGCCAAATATATTCAATACTTTAAAATATTACTATTTTTATGCATTAAATGTGGCAGGGTTCACAATAACTGAACTAGCGTATTTTATAAATTTTGATAACAATATTTTTTTTCGCTTAATTGTATTCTAACCGCCGGTAGATTAACACACTACTTTCATTTCTATCGAATAAGTGGTGTCACTTTAAAACGTGTGCTCTTTCCTAATAGATAAATGGTATAAAATTCCTAAAGATATGAGTATTACCTGGTTTCATCCTAATCTATACTACTATATAAAGTGGAAAACTTTGTTTGTTTATTTGTTTGTTGGCTCCACCCTCTAGACTCACACGTTCGATTCCAAAATTTCCTTTTATGTTACAAAGACCACACTTTCAGAAAGATTATTGGCTATATATCATTACCCTGTGATTTTAGGAGCAAAGCAGTGATGGCAATGTAACAGAAGTCGGGTACACAGCTTATACAGTGCAAGGTAAAGAGATAACGCCTTATTTATTAACTACTATTTTCGCTAATAAATTTACGACCCTGGCCAATCGATTAAAGAGAATGACCGGCTTTGAAAGTTTTTTGGTGAGCATAATAGTCCGAATAATAATCAAAGTGATCGACGAAATAATAGTCGAGTACGAATAGTATTTCGTCGATTACTCGAGTCGACCAAATCGATTGAAAGGAAAAATATTTTTCCCGCTTTATTTTGCTTTGTCTAGATCAGGTAATGGTAAAAAATTAATTTACACTTCTGCTCAAGGGAAATAAAACAAAGATACATTTTTTATTTGTATATTCTTAAGCACTATAAGTAGATCAATAATTAAGATAATCCTGTGAGTGTAACTAACTGTGGAACACAGCTAATTAACATTATAAAGGTGAAATATTTTTTGTTGCTCTATTTGTTACTCATAGTATTTTAGGAAATGAAACAGTCATCACAATTTTTTTTCCAGAAAACTTAAGAAGTTTACAAACTAACACAATGTAATACGGATTAATATATAAGACATCTATAATGTAATACGGATTAATATATAGGATATATATAATATAATACGAATGAATATATGGGATATTTCATTCCGGAAAAATAAAGAGTCGCTTAAGGAAAAAAAAACGTCTTTTAAGTCGCCACTAAATAGTATCGTTGTTGCTCTGCGGAAGCTTAAAGTTTAGTAAACAGAAAATTAGGTTTTTTTACTTATGGCACATAAGGGAAAAAAATTAAAAAAAAAAATATGGGAGTAAAATTTCCGTTTCCAGAATTCTGTGGATGATGGAAAATAATTTAAGAAAAAGAAATATTATAAATAGCCACCAATATTGGAACAGGGACAATTTATCGTAGTTTCCTCAAAATAGAACTTTTCGTATTGCTATACAAAGGTATTACAAAAGCCTGTGTAAAAAGCTAAACTTCTATTATTTTATAGGACATTTAAGGACAAACTATTACTGTTTTAATATAGCCAATTAACAGATTTCAGGGAAACGGCGTTTTTTACCAAATAAAACATGATTTCAAGTAATTCCAGTACATACGTTTCTAGTAGTATTTTTGTTAAAAGCTATTGAATTTCCTACAAGCTTACAAAGTCACATGATACAAAGGTATAATCTGGAACCATTTAGTTTCGGATAACAGATTAACCATTAAATTAGCCACTTCGTCATCAAATCATCAATTGCTTATTATATTTATATTTTGTCACTAATATAATGGAATATACATTATGTAACTTAATAGCTATCCACGGATAAGGCGCGGATGAGAACCTACGGCTTATCCATGGATAGCAAGTTAAGTTACAAATTTTACAGTTCAAACTAATTATAAATCGGATAACATTTTAATGTAAGTTTGTGCCTATTTTCAGACTGATATAATGAACAAATAGTAAGCTTTGAGAAAGGGGACATAAAAATAATCCATTAATTTATAAACGAATCATAAAATGATATGTATGCAAAAAATATTATTTATCATAGCCAGTTATGGTGACTACTGACTGTCATAGACCATATTAAGTGAAATTTATTTTAATAATTTTTATAAGACAAATCATATAAAAATATTTTAAATAGAAATAAATCGACGCATTTATTTCCCCAGAATAATAAATCTTAAGCGATATCTGATATTATATCGCCTTCAACCTTGAGGGGCTGAACACCACTACCGGTCCAGTATGAAAGGTGAGTAGGTGTATTAATTAAGATTTGAGCTAAGTTTAAGTTGAAACCTTTTATATAATATAAATCTAATATTATTGATGACAAGGCATTTCATGGAGGACCTCATACTATCTCATGCATTTACAATTTAGGCACAGGAATACGCTGTTCTAAATCAGCGTCTCTCAACACCTAATCAATGTTTTGCTAAACATAATTAATAAAAGATAATTTTTCTTATTGCATACTAAATTCGATCGAAGTACATATATTGGATCTTGAAATATTAGTTCGTTTATTTATGTTGGACAATCCTAGTAATATAAACATATATATATATATATATATATGTGTGTGTGTGTGTGTGTGTGTATATATATATATTGAAAGAAATTTGTTTATTTATATGTTGAGTCAATAAAATAGAATATTTCTAAAACAGAAATTCATTGAATTTGTCGGTTTCAATACTTTGAACATACCAAAAAAAAACAGCTAGAAAAATTTATTCGTGGTATTCTTTGGTCTTCGTGCGTATTTATTTTCATAGGATCCATGAAATATAAAAGTTCAGGCTTTAGACATTCATTCCTATGGTCGTTTCAAAAAAGCGTTAAGGTAGTATAGTTTACTTTTTTTAAAAACACTCTTATAAATCCTTAAACTATAACAGCCATATTAATTTAGGATAATTTCAGCACGTGTATATGAAACATCCCTTCTCGTTTATTACTCCCAAAAATGACTGCAGTACAATTTAAACAATTGTATGGAATGAAGCAAATAAGAATCGGTTAAGACCGAAAATTATTTCAAGTTATTATTGTTATAGCAGAAAATCTAGCAACAAAGGTTTTGCCTTTATGCAATTTATATTTGCTTTCACATGAGAGCAGTTTTCAATGAAGTTAGGTGGTGCTTCTTTGTGCCGCAACTCATGCTTAAAATGTACTCTGTATAGATAGTCTAATCAAAAATTAGTCTATCAATACAGTTAATATTGGTTAAATTAGGAAAATTCAGGGAGAGTATGCAATTTTGGTTGCCGACTGCAGCGCAGAGCACCTGTGCTAAGCCGGGTGCTTTGCTGACGGGCACGCGCCGCTCGCCCTCATTAGGGCGTCGCTCACGGATTAGGCTGCTAAATGTATAATTCCGCGTCCCGTTGTATCACATCGCGTCGGAGGGGTGCACTCGTGTACTTTGGTGCCGTTTATTGTGTTTCCGTTGATTTTTTTAACATGAAGTAGAGACAAAGGGAAATTAGAGGAACATCACTAAGATAGCTTTGATCGACTAAAATTCGATTAAAACCTTTATTGGTAGACATACGTGTATATATTCAATAAGCATTTATGATTTGAGTTAAAAATGAAGGTAGGTTAGTTATTGTGCCAAATCCAAAATATATTTTGATTATACTTCAAATATGTATATATATATATATATATATATAAATATATATATATATATATATATATATATATATATATATATATATATATATATATATATATAAATCCGTGCTGAGCTCAAGTCCCAGGTAGTATTGTCCGTGCTAGAATAATTTTTTTCTTAATTTGGCATTTACATTAATTTATAGAACACTGATCTTTATATGGTCATTTAGTATTGGCTCCGAAAGATAGGTTCAACAAACTCATGTTTAAGAGAAATCAAGATTCAAAAAATAGCTGCGTAATAAGGACAAACACTTAACGTCTTCACACTAATTCCACTCCTATATTTCCGTGGTAAATACTGTAACATCGAACATTTCACGATATAAATTGCGGATACCAACCTATCGAGGTATAGATCGATAAACAGGATGGAGAATAAGGGTCCGGATATTTTACTCCATTAGGATATCCGGCGTTGGCAGCAGGATGTACTAACTACTTCCCATAATATAAGAATGTAAGAAAAAAACACTATCCTACGTTTTCCTTGAAATCCGTCGTAAAAATAGGTCATCAAGGCCACAATGAGGACCAAGAACAAAATAACTACGATTAGAACATATCACCGAAACGTGAAAAAGAAATCGGATCCAACATGGCCTCCACCGGTAATAAAATATACTCAGAAAAACGAAAGCAGAAATGAAATTGCGCTATCATCACCTAACATTAAGCTATTGATTCTTGGACACAAGCCAGTGAGAGAATTTATACTGATGCTAAGAATTAACACCAAAACCTATCATAGCAATCTGGTAGTAATGTAGTATAGTTGTACAGACAGCAACATCATCAGGACTGATATTGAAACATCTTACAGGAAACTTGGTAACATCTTGAAACATCTACCAATAAACACTTACTATGGGTAACTTTAACGCTAAAATAGAAAAAAAGGAAAAGAGAAGTAATCGAGAAGACAGAATGACTGAGGTAAACAATGTTATTTCTAGACTATTCAAACCTAGAAAAGATGCACTGCAGGGATGTATTGTGATCCTCATCTTCTTTATTATTTACGGGGGATAAACGTCGAGGAGAGCGTCTTAGAATAATGACAAGGGGGTGTATCAGTAGGTGGCACCAATATTAGTAACCGTTTTTCATATTTTTCGTCAAGACCAGTAACATTTTTTTATATTTTCTTTTCTGCATCAAAGAATGAAGACATATAAATATAAGTCACAATTAAATGAAAATATAAGTCACAATTAAATGAATATCTCCGGTTTTGTGGTTATTCATATATTTATTTATTTATTTCTTTTAATTTTGGTTTTTTTTATATATACTTATATTTACGTAGATTAGGTTTTTCTAGAGGGATGGTTAAAGCTCTGTGAATCATGGAATGGAAGGCTGCTAACTTATGGCACCAAGGGTAATAAACCAGACACATCTCACTTTGCTAAACATATCATTGAAAATAACCATCACCCCCATACTGATAATTCCCCCTATATATTACAAATAAATACAAAAGGTAATAAACTTAATATCCTAGAAACATTAGAAATAAACAGACATAAAAAAGATATCAAGGTCAATATATTAAATGATGAACTAAATATAATATCATCACCCATTCTTAATATCTTCTAGATATAATATAAATATAAAACATTGATACTACAGTACCCTGGAAATTGTTTCAGCACTAATACACATATAAATATAAGTATATATAATAAAAACAAAAATTAAAAGAAATAAATAAATAAATATATGAATACACACAAACGGAGATATGTAGAATTAGTGTATTACCTTGTCCTTACTTTCAAATACCCTTGCTTTTGTATAAATATATTACCGATAATAAGATATGTCGAATTAGTGTATTACCTTGGCCTTACTTTCAAATACCCTTGCTTTTGTACAAATATATTACCGATAATAACTTCCATTTAATTTTATTACATACACCGTAAAGTTTGCATTGTATAACCTCACATAATAACAACAATTGAATTTATTACCCTCACTAAAATATTGGTATATAAAATGTAAAATACTGGTATAACTCTCTGTAATATAATAAAACCTAGTCTGCGCCCCTGCAATAAACTCACTAACATAAACAATGGAAAAATCCGCACAAAGCAGTCTTCCGCTATTGTGTTTGAAACATATAAATGCTGTTGGTTGTTCCTAAGTGTTAATCTTTGCTAATATCCCACCTGAAGATGTTGTAATACAACGAAACCTAGGTCGTGGTAAAGAAATTAAAGAAAGTAGAAATAATACTACATCACGTAGTTTCATTTAATTGTGAATAATGAATTTCTACAAAATTAACGTCAAATCTATTCAATAAATATAAGTAGTAAAGTAGTAATTATAAAATAGTTATAAATATAAGTCGTAAAATAGTAATTATTAAATAGTTTGTAAATATAAGTAGTAATTATAAAATAGTTAGTAAATATAAGTAGTAAAGTAGTAATTATAAAATAGTTATAAATATAAGTAGTAAAGTAGTAATTATTAAATAGTTAGTAAATATAAGTAGTAAAGTAGTAATTATAAAATAGTTAGTGAATTAATAATTGTAAAAATTGAAAGGAATGAAATATTTCTATTTCAAAACTTCTTTTAGCTGAATTTTTAAATGGTGAAAGGAATAACAAAAAAATATATAAAATCGGACAGATATACTCTACAATGAAAATGATCATCTGCGAAGAGAAATATTTGTTTCAAATCTTAAATTCTTACAGTTACTGGTATGATTTTTTCTTCATTTTAATGAATTTTTCTCTAACATAAAGTGAAAAGAATGACTATAGTTAGCGAGCGATTTATTTCTATTATAAACAGGTTAATTAAACGTTTACGTTTACGTTTATAGTTTTCTAGAAAAGAGAACTAAAATTATAATTTTTATCCCTCTCTTTTTCCCTAATTTCTAGAATATAATTATATAAATGTTTATGGGTATATAGTATTGTAACGTTGTAATTCATAATATTTTGAGTACATGTTAAGTAATAGTATTTAAGTTACAGTTAAAACATACACAGTAATCACATAACAAACTCTTTATTTTAATTTCCACCACTAGTTTTCATAATAACCTAGCTTCATGTCGTCTCTTGAAATATCTTGGAATATCAAATTCTAGCATCGTCGCTCACGATTTGGTTTTCTAGAACATAAAATTGTTTTTCATATATAGCTTGCAAAAATATACGTTTTTGAATTTTAAAGTATTTTACATGGGTACTGTAATAGCCATATAGCATATATGACTTGATATTAAGTGCATCAAGGTGCAGCAACCGTCTCGCTTTATATCACGAAATTTTGAAAAAAGTTAGTAATAATGATATTAATATATAATAATAATAAATAAAATATATAGTAGTGTACTAAACATTGTTCTAGTAAGAATTTGGATTTACTTTTAAATAGCAATATTTATATATATATATATATATATATATATATATATATATATATATATATATATATATATCTGAAGGGTATCGGTTACTCATATGAACGTTACTTTAAATTTAAAATTTCGTTACCTGTTTATAATATTTCCGAAAACTTAATAAAATACGCTTTAAATTTGCCATAACTTACCCAAATATCGTCTTCATTAGCTGTAAATATAATTTATTAGTATGTTGGATGTAAGTTATTATTATTTAGGTTTCAAATGTTCACGTAGGAAGACTAACGAATATATCACTCGCCAATTTTCAATTACTCAGTACCGTCATCGGACTAAATGGACGGGATAACAAAGGAGTCAAGAAAATTAATTCCACGAAGAGACAAGATTATCTATAGAGTCTACATTTGAGGGTTTCGAAGCCAAATAGAAATAATGAGAAATAATACTAAATAATATCAGCGTCAAATAATGAAACTCTGACAGTTGTTCGATTATATGCTAGTGACATTCTTTTATAGCACGTGAACCCTGCGATCAGTGGGATGGGCGAGATATTCTGCTTTGAAGATAACAGTTTTTATTACAAAAAATAAGATAACGTAGCAATATAAAATGCAAGGTTGAAATAGATGGTAGAATTAATATAACATCTGCTAATGAAATATGAAAATATGAGTGTTTCTATTGTTTAGCAAAACGGTCCTTATTAAAAAACAATGAGTTTTGTTAACAATATTAAGCGATCGAATACTTAAACAGAGTATAAGGAAGATACTTATTTACCTATGTCTGTATGTACTTGTATTCACATACGTACTGGATGTCGTAATAGTTATTTCATCTGTATTATTTACACTTCAATAACTTAAACTATAGCAAAATAATATATATTTAAGACACCTTTGTATTCATGCATTAAGCGCTTATGCCATAAAGCATCCACGCTTTACAGTCTCGTAGCTGTTAAATAATAATCGTATATATAATGGCTACCACAATAAATTAGTGTAATTGCGTTCATTTTGGAAAAATAACTAGAGAGCATCATTATCCTTTCTATTTTTATAATAATTAGAGACTTTTTAAAATAGTACAAATCACTAATGCGTAAAAGTAAACATGTGAGCACCGATTATATACATACGTTGAGATATGTGTTGTTGATAGCAAATGATTTACAAGTTCTTACTATGGCGTATGACTGCCTCCGAGAAATGAAGATCAGTTCTTGAGGGAAGAATGACGAACAATGTGTGCAAGTTTTCAGTAATTTATTTGAGATTCCGATTTTAATATATTTCCATACAACAGTTTGTGAATAACAATGGTAATTTTTTTTTTTTAATTTTAAAGAAACAGAAGAATAAAAAGTAAGAAAACAATAGAAATGCCAACATTGTCTGTTTTGTAAATTTAATAACAATTTTTTGATTTTTTCATTTAAGGAACAAGATTTAGGCCTTTATATGACATAGAATATCACATTAATTCGAACCAATTTTCGAATTAATCTAAGTGCTCAATATCGTACAGATGTTTACTGACTCAAGACTTATTTGATATATACCGCGTAAGGAGACGATAAAGCCACACTATAGCTTGTAATAATAGCTTTCATAGTACTGAAATATAAATTTCAATATAATTGAAAATGTTGATACTCATCATCAAAGCCTCTCTCCTACTTCTAGTCGCCAAATAAACTTGAAATTCCTAGTACTTGAGTATCTTTTTTGGTTTTTATATATACACGGAGGAAAAAAATTGAAATTGGTGAAGGTTGGTTTAGATTCTTTGACTAAATGAGTACAAAATATAGTTGGTCAAAGACCTCATGTGATTAATTATTACATACGTATGTAGATTATGCTTACCTTAGATTACGCTTATTTCTATTTTGCACATTGCATAATTGTAGTTAATAAATGTTGATCTTTCTTGAATCGTAAATCGGCAAAAAATATCATATCTTGCAAATAAATACGTTTCACTGCTAATTAGGTATGTCACTTTAATATCACGATGTGTTTAGGAAAAATACTTTAAGGTTAGTTGTGTCGAGTCACTCATGTTCTTGTTCAATAGATGGCGTTACGTGTATTTCACATCGCGGTATTCTTTTGTTCTTTTGAAAATTATATAAGCCCAAACACATCACTGAGCGTAATTTTATAACATTTTAATAATAAGTGCATATGCGAACAATTTCCACGATTTTAGCTTTGTATTGCAGGAATTATTGATTTTAAGCTAAAAGCTAAGTTTTGGATTTTCGAAGGCGTTTCTATATACTAGAATTAGCTTTTCACAGCTTCGCGGGCGGAAAGCTAGTTCTAGTATATTCTATATATATAGTTCTAATATTTTTTTTAAAATAAATTTCCGAATAATAGCGCCTTTTTGCAAAATACAGAGATTCCGTACACATTTAAACACTTATAAACATTTAAGTGTTTATAATATTTCAATAATATTTTTTGAAATATATCTTTGAATATGCAATTTTGAAGTTATGAAAACATTTTTGTTTTCCACAAAACAAGTTCTTTCAAATGACACCCCTAGGTATATAAAGTTAAAAAATATGCGTGTTGTGTATTTCATCTTTAATTCTCCATGAAAGTTTATGAAAAGTGTTACTTAACGGAAAATTTGAGTGGTTTTTAAGGATTATATTTTTCAGTTTAAGTTATGGGGTCCTAAAAAAGTCTAACAAGAGAAGATTTCGTTCATTGGTGAGCATTTCATGTTTGCTAATGTCAAGGTTAAATATGGAATGGGCACTAGATTTATTACACACATTATACAAATATGTGATATGTATATATACATATATATATATATATATATATATATATATATATATATATATATATATATATATACATATATATATATATACATATATATATATATATATATATATATGTGTGTGTGTGTGTGTATAACCTATTGGCAACGATATAGAAGCAATCGTATACGAAATATAAATTTGCTCATTGGATGAAGAATTAACTATTTCAGTATATCTAACAGAAAGGCCAAAAAAGGAAGCAGATCTGAAGACATGATTATGCAAGGACTGTAAAAGATAACAACGGCACATTTTTACAAACCTACTTGCACTTATTATGATCTTTCACGATCTTGCGCGATCGCGTTCAACTAGTTGAGGGAGTAGCTAGAAATATTCGATACAATTTGGTTCTAGAGGTGGTATAGGAAAGAGTGATGGCTGCATAAACGCAGGATATTATTGAATAAGAATGAAAGTTTACTCAACAATATGGGGCACAGACTGTTCCTGGCTTTTGTTGGAAAATAAATTTTACAATTTTGCAAACATTGCAAATTTAACATACCCCAGAGGATATAAGTGCAGTAATATATATATATATATATATATATATATATATATATATATAAATTTCTACACTTATGACCTATGTATATTTCTCCACTTTCGCGTTTAAACATTAGCCAGGATTAATCATACACTTATATGTTTTAACATAATTAAAATTTCTAAATTTAATATATAAATAAAAAAAAGTACTCAACACTTAGAGACAATTTATGCTATCTTTTGTAATAACGAAATTTCCCCCGTAATCACAAAACTAACTTTGTTTCAAGCAATTTGTTAATATGAAGTATTAGAAATTATTTAGTCTCGTAATTTGAAAAACTCGTAACATTTTTGTCTTCCCAGCCAAAAAAGCAAAGAAGTCTAAACAAGATAAACCGGACCTGTCAGTCTCCGTCACCAAGCTCTATTGGAACGAGATCGACCAACTGCAGTACAATAACTACTTGCGAGAATCAGAAGTGAATAGAGTAAAGAAGAAGAGTAACTCCCACAGTTTACCTCAGTGGCTCGTTGTTTACGCACGTGACATCAACGAAGGCATATACGGCCTGTTTACTAAGGGCTGCATGCACGGGTTTAGGTAAGCTTTTGAATTTATCTTCGCACGGGTAGGTGATTGAAAGGAAAATTCTCAGATATATCCATTTTCTCAGATATTATAGTCCATATTAATCCATATTTATCACCATAAATCGGCCAATTTACACAAAACCTACATCAACTTTATCTTTGGGGTAGCATTATGCATATACATACGGGTCATTTACTGGCTTAATGAAGTAATAAGTGTATATATCGGACTATTGGGTAAACAAATAATCAGACCAAAACACGATTTATGTCAATTTTTTCTGATTCTTTTATTTATAAAACAATGTAATGATAATAAAATGTTAACAATAAATATTAGAGAAGTTTATTATAAAATAATTATTCCAGATAATAAACAATCAGAAGACGTATCTTTACAGACACACCTAAAATATTTCTTCCTATTCAACATTTATTATTTCTGCCGGATTAGGTAGAAAAACAAACATATTACATTTTGATGTCGCACGGGCAGTCAACGTACAATTGGCCGAATGAAAAATATTGAATGCTGAGAACAATTCCAGCAACGTTTAAAATCTGGCCCTGTGCTTTATTTATTGTCATTCCAAATGCTAGCCGCTAAAAAAATGTGACAGACAACACTGTCATACAATAAAAATATGCCACCTCTGATATTCTAACGGTTTACGTCGCTCCGTACCCAAGCTATCAGATATCATGATTTTTTCGACTTACTCTACAGTTTTTATCGTAGTTTGGCCAAATTACATAAAAGCCTTATGAACATAAACCTTCATCATGAATCACTATATCTATTGGTAAAAACCGCATGAAATTAGTGCAGTATTTTTTGAGATTATAGCTTTCAGACAGACCCAGACAGATAAAGACTTTGTTTTATGCTATGTAGTGACATTTACAGAAATTCCTGATGTATTACTTGCAGAAATTCGACAATATGCAAAGTTAACACGTGAAGTATTCTTGTCAAACTTATCGCAGTATGTCTATCTCCAAAACTACTGTACCGCAGTATATCTATCTCCAAAACTACAGTACCGCAGTATTTCTATCTCCAAAATTATTAGAAAGTTTACGATGCACTTTTTCAATTATTTTAGACGGTCTTCAATTACCCATTTCCTGTAGCAACGGTGCAAGTTATTCACGATAAATCATCAATCATTATTCACATTATTATATAATTCATTACTCACATTAATTATACGAGTCATAAAATCTGATCTAAAGTGTCAATATTAATATTAATTTTAATTTTTATCGTACATAATAACATGGAAATGAAATTTTACAGCGTTTACAAGAAAATATTTTTTCTTCGTTTATTTTTCAAAATAAATATAGTTTTTCTGGACAAATAGAGCATCGAGTTATACATGGTTTAGTATAATGCGAGTTGGCGGGTAGAATACATATGCCTAAACTCCTCATTGTTAACTATGGATATAGACATATTTACTGTCATTTTGAAAACAATTCATGATCATGGAATACTATGGTAAAGTATGGTTTGACAAAGGGTTCAAAAATATTGTATGACATAAATGAAATATTGTATAATAATGATGTAACAGATCGGTAATTTAAGATAATAATATGAGGATTTTTAGTTTAATTATAATTGCGTATAGTATTCGTCGATTTTTTACAAGAACTCTTTGATTCACTTATCGTAGTCACATATGATTCTTAACTTTATACTTACTATGCCAACTAATATTAACCGTACTTAGTGCAGTAAAATTTTTAACATGAAATGTTACGATGATATCTGACATTGGGTTTGAGACGATGATATCTGACTAATAAATATGTAGCCATAACTTCGAGACTTTTCTTGAAAGATTATTGAAAGTTCTAGTATATTTTATCAGGTATAGATAGGCCGAAATGTATTTGATTAATGACAATTGGGGGCAAATGCACTACATCACAGAGAATGGATTTAAATTGACATCAAATATGGACTTTTGAACTTATTATTTAATATTTGGCAACTAATTTTGACATTAAAACATAACTTAGATTGGATGAAGCAATGGTGATAAAAACAGGGCTACATGTGTTAATCACACACGCAAACAAAACCAATGGTTTAGTGTAACACAACTGGGAGTTTCACTACTCAAATCTAAACTGAATATCCTATATATAATATTAAACGAAGGGCGAAATATCGACGGGTGGCTGTTCATTGGTATTTGGTGAATGAACACATTTACTTTTAGCAATTAGATTGATAAGGTAACAAACTAAGTAGTTAACAACGTTAAGTTTGCTATCAGCAATTAGACCGACTAGCTAAGAAACTGACCAGCCAGGCTGCGTTTATATTTATTCGCGATAACCCTAGTCGACGTAATGGAAGAACTGTTTAAAAATTATAAGATTTGGACTGGATTTCACTAGTACATCCACTCGATGCATGTAAAAATGTGCCCTTGATTATATTTCATTCAGAATCTAGGTAATTATTTAGAGAATTAAAAAAATCGCAAGTATGGAAAACTTGAAAAAAATCTTGTCATTTTTTTAAATTTAGTTTACAAGTCAAAACTTTTTCTCGTCCTCATCAAGTGCCGCAAAGTGACGTAAAGTGTGTAGTTGTGATTCGCCGAGTTTTTAACCTTGGATTTAAAAAATCTGATAAAAATGTTGAATTTCCAATATTTGATTATAATTTTAAAATAAATTATTTCAGTAAATTGCATCCAGAATTTTAAGAAAGATACAGAAGATACATTTTAAAAGGTAAAAAGATAACTACGGAAACCTACATCATATAACAGCCATGCCAAAAAAATAATTAAAAAGGCTTATCGGAACCCATGTAGGGTTCCGATAAGGCCTTTTTAATTATTTTTTGATAGTCATTTATATTGGATCAGGATACCTTTGAATATGTTTTATAACTTTTTAAATTTTAGTTAAAATTATAAAAAAAACTATTCATAAAATATATAAAATATTAAAGAACATGATATTATTTTTAAAAGAACCGCTTAAAATTTCACGAAGAAACATTGGAATTATGTGGCGATATTTTATATACATATATTATTAAATAATAAATTGCACTTAAAAATAAATGAATTTAAAAAAATAATAATGGAAGGCCATTGGTAAATTGTCTTTCTATCTCATATCGTGCAATTCCTACTCCTTGTCAGGTTCGTGGTCAGCCGAGAAATGTCTATGCGTGATAGATTCCTCTGGTTCGTGGTGATGTGCATTAGCGTCTACTACTGCGCATACAACATCAAACTCCTATACGAGAATTCCGACAATTCCTCTTTCGTTATAGACATGGACGTCTTTATGACACCAGTGTGGGATGTGCCCTTCCCCGTAGCGGTCTTGTGCCCCCTCATCAATGTTAAAGCATCATTCTTCAACATTAATGAAACTGATAATAGGTAAAGAAGCCAAAATCTTTTTAGTAAATATTTATGAAGGCTGTGAGCTAATACAATCAACTTATGTATTTACTTTTAAAAGTTAAAGACACGAAAAATTTGACCGATAGTGGCAAACATGTAGATAGACAATCAAGTAATTCGGATCTGCGTCTATTGGAGAATATATTCTCCCTATAACTTTAATAAACCCAATTTTTTTTAAATATCTCACGATTTATATAAATGAAAAGTATTACAGATTTTTTATGCGCTTTCGACTCGCACATTCATGTAGTTAATTTAGCACGTAATTTCGCAATTTTTACTTGGTTTTACAGTAAATATAAATATTATAATATAAAGAAATAAACAAAAATGACTAAACCTGATTTATTTTATCGATATGGAATACTTCAGTTGGACTTGGCTTGATTAGCCTTTATCTTGGAACTTAATCGCAAAAGTTTGTTTTGAATAGAAAATGACGTAATTTTCTAAGTAAAATTTTAATTAAACTTTACTTAAAAAAATTTTGAATATATAATTAAAAATATTTCAATTTTTCTTTAAATTGCTTCAAAAATATTTTTTTACAAGAACGCAGGGACTGTTCAGAACTAGGTCTTTCTTCGCGTCTCTCACATGTCCGTCCATGGTACCAGAGAACTATGCTCTCACGGAGGACATGTCCTTCAAAGAACAAATGGAGATGTACAATTTTATTGTCGACGTAAGTTTTTTTAAATTTGTTTAATAGCTTATGATAATTTGTTCTGAAACTACAATTTTTGCTTGTGTTCATTACAATAAATTTTTTTTCTAATTTTCGAAAAAAGTTATTTTAAGGCAAAATAATAGTTTTAAAAAACAAATTATACTTTGAAAGAAATATAAAAATGGTAGTAATAAATAAATCTGACACGTTTGTATTGAGTGAAGGAACCGAAATATGTATTAAAAAATATTGCAGTATACGAATCATCACGTTTCTAAGCATCTGCTTTAAATAGAATAATGATAATTAATATTTCTCAGCAGTTATATTTCATCACAAAATTAAATTGTTTCTAGTTTTTGATTTGGTCATTAGAGAATAATACGATACAGTAAAATATTTCGTCAAAGTTATAGCAAAATAGATTTTTCCGTTAATTACATTAAGTAACCTTAGGTGTGTAAAAACGTAAATTGAATTAAATTCAAGTTTATTTTTCATTCAAAAGTAATTTATCATTTTCTAAACCCAAGAGAGATACCTGACTTCGTCTCGTTATATTAACTCTAGTTGACCACACAAAAATCATACAAATGATAGCGTAAATGTATAAATAAGTAAGTTACATTATTTGCTTACAAGCAGTGGAAAAAAATGGAGACAAATTAAGTGTGAGCTTGTTGGAAAAAAAATTCTATGTAGGATTTCTACTACTTGGTGGATACAATGGAAAATTCAAACGCTCTATTGTTCCTAGTTACACAAAAAAGAGTTACAAAAAAGAGTTAAAGTTAATTAGAAATTGGACTCAAAACGAGCATTGCGAAACACGTCAGTCTGCTAAAACAGCGTCAAAAAACTCAATATCTAATGTTGGCATAATAATCACCATTTAATATTTTGTGGTGGTCACACGGCTTATTCAAAGACTCTTTGCCACTAAATTACATATGAAAAAAAGTCCCTGCTTGTTAGATGCTGAATCCAAAGTTATAAACTAGTATCACTATTTTATATCACTCGTTTTCACATCCAGGCATCGATGACGTGTAAGGACGTTGTGAAGCGATGCAGTTGGCAAACCAGAAGCAGCAAGAGAGCGTGGACCGCGGCGGGATGCTGCGAACGCTTCTTTCAGCCAACCCTCACAGATTATGGACTTTGCTTCGCCTTTAACATACTGCCTTATAATAACTTGTGAGGTTTTTTACTTTTACCTTAAACATTTTTTTTTTTGGTTTTTTGTGATCCGCATTTCTTTCTATCGTTTCAACGTATGTAACGTTGAAACTATTTAATTTTTGGTGAACGGTTTTCAACATAATGACATTCTGTTGGTACGTAATTTTCTTCTTTACTAGGTGTGATTTCTGAAAAAAATATTTCCTTAAAACAAGATGATTATTTGTAAGATCAAGACGATATTACCCATTTACTATGTAAATAGACATACAGACATGTTAATATCGATTTTTTTTAATTTGCTTAATTTCAAAAGCCAAAAATGTCTCTTCTAGATAAATGTACTAATTTTAATTAGTTACAATATTTCTTAAATCAATGGACATCGTGTAATGCGTCACTAACAAAAAGAAAATTATTTAATAAGAACATGACAAATCTTAACTTAATAGGTACAGTGCTTTCTTTTCAATTCTTTGGATGAGAGAAGAAACTATTTTAGCACGTCACCAACAGAGGCATAACTAATTAATTCAGTTCTATGCGATCCACGTGCTATTGCATGTACCCGATATTTTCTGCACCTATTTTTAAATATAATATGGCACTAGACATTACCAAACGAGGAACAATAATTCTTAAATATTCAATTGATTTATTATATAGTCACATACTATGTCATTCTTATATGTGACTCTGTTAAATATCTATATATACTTTATATTAGTGATGCGCAATTGTCAGTCATTTTTTGAAAAATAATCGAGAATTATCGAGGTATTTGAAGAATCGAAATAATTGAAAGAAAAATTCACTCATAACTACCTTATACATTATGTAAGATATTTTAAATGGCCCAAGTTACACGTGCAATAAAAGACATTGTATGCTTTTTACGATTCTAATTAATTTATTTTAGCCTCATTTTGTGGTAAAAAGTATTGGATCATAAAAAATATGCCACCCAGCACGCTGTGCATTATATTTTGATAAAAAAATTTAAATTATGTAATAAATAATTTTGAAACGAAAACAATGTCATAATCCAACAAACCGAACCTTTAGAGCGGAAAGTGACTCAATTGAATAACCATAACTTTTGGAACAGCAAGTTTAAAAATTGTGCCCTCAGTTGTTTCATTACATTAAGCCAGTTTCCTATTTATTGAGTTAGCTCTGTCTTATTCTGAAGATTCGAAATATTTAAACTTTTTTCTTTATGATATTTATATGGATAATACGTATATGGCAATAATCCAATGAAAGTTCTTTAACTATAACTATCTCCTTAATACTAAATACTCCTCACACAACCACGAGCAAATGTTAACTTTAAATATAGGTAAATAGGTTTCTTAATCGTTATTTCTCACATCCAGCAAAGCTGATACCGCAAATTGGCTCAACCTCCTTGGACATGATGTGAATACAATGGCAAGGAGTCCGACCTGGTTTCCAGATAGCGGGTACGATACCGTCGGATTCGACGTGAACAGCGAAGATCTACCCTTACGCGCGTTTGGAGCTGGAGAATTTTTTGGCCTGAGCCTAGATCTGTACTTGAATGCTAGTGAGCGGCAGACGCAATGCCAACGATCGAATACTGGTTTCAGTGTTAGTATGTCTTCCTTATTTAATTATATAGGATGAATTATTGATTATATAGGTTGTCACCCAAACAATGTCAAACCTTTTGATTATGTATTAACGTTACCTAATTTTCCTTGATGACAATTCATTTTTGACTATTATTGCCAGTATATCACTATCTAAAAGTTTGGTAGTACAAAAGATTTCAAAATTAAAACAACAAAAAAATATACATGAAGATTATTTATGTACAGTAAAGTTACAACAATAAATACATATAATTTTCTCCTATAATATAATCAGAATCCTCTGCTGTATAGTGGGAGCTCTTAATTTCTAACCTGTAACAAAAATGAAACAATGTGGAATAGGATAATTTTCTGCATTCTTTTTAGCTTTAAATTTAAAAGAGATCATGAATTTGTATGCCTATATAAGATTGTAACTTGATACTTCGTGTCGAACATGATATACACTTCTTCCTTCTCCAGTCAATCTAACATTACGTGTTAAATTTTGTTCCAATCAAGATGCAAAATGAAACTTGTTTAATAACTTGAATCAGAGTCGCAAAATTTATATTTTTTAAAATATTTTCAAATGGAAGGACGTTTCGAGACTTGCTAATTAATAAAAAACCCAAGAAGTAATAATCTGAAAGAAGATAATTTTGTACTTTTTATTAACTACCCTGGAACTAAACAAAGTCTAAGTATAATATGCGATAAGGTCGTTGTAAAACGTGGCGATAACGAAATGATTCCAATATTTTAAAAGTTCTTTAGAGTAAATGTTCATACTGAAGTAGCAAAGCTAATTATAGTCTGAGGTGACAATAAACCATAAATATTTCGCCGTGTTTCTCTAAGAGACCCATTTTATACATGGGAAGAGGACTATCGAGAAAAATATCATATTCACCGATATTTCTAATAATTCAGAAAAATAATGACTGAAATGTTAATTGACGGCCATTTATCACGAAAGTTGCAATAAGTCTTAAATAAAATACTCCTTGAGTAAAAACGTTCGACACTACCAGCCAGAATAAAAAAATGACTATCCTGAAAATGTATTTTTAATGAATAATTCGAAAATCGTAAAACAATTTAAATAAAAAAAACAACAATTCAAGATAATGTATGTTTTTTCGTAATCTTATGCCTAAAAAATGTTATAAACAATTCAAACGATGTAAATTAAAAACATAATAAAAGAAATCTCTGATGTCAAGGCGTAAATTTCCTGAAACAAAATATGACTATATTTTTATTAATTTATTATTTCTAACTAATTGATATATATATATACAGCCAATCAGAACATCAGTCAAGCCCCTTTCAACGAGCGGCCGGGAATCGAATCCGGGTCCGCGCGGCGCAAAGGCCGTATGCCTTGTGATCAATCCAACACAATACGGCGAAGACTTTTTATGTTCACCAAACAATTTTTGAAAATTTTTATTCCTAATTAATTTTTATAACGTTTTTTCTTGAAAAATATAATAGATACAGGTTATTGTACAATTTTTATGTATTATTTTATGTTCTACAATTTTTACAAGATTTTTTTTGTTGTTTTAGCGGTTATTAGATTATTCCCTAAAAACATGTTTTTATGATAGTCCTTATTTTTTATTCATCAACTCCCACCAAAATGTATAGACGTTTTTATATTAAAAGAATGTTAATTAAGGTCTAATACAAACTTCTGCTCTGCCAATAAAAAAATCAGATCTTATTTCGATACCTCATTCTAACACCGATTAGGATGAGATTTTATTAATTAATATTAGAAGACTTAATAGATATTACTAATACCAAAGTTCGAGAGAAACAATTTGGAACCTATAAATGCAATAATTTGAATACCATAATGTTTAATAACCCACATTTAAATACAATAACGTGCGAACATATTTAATGAGGATTTCTTCCATTTGAAGTCTATATAGCTAACCTAAGAAAATAATATGTAATTATTTTATACCTCACGAAATTTATCAAGAAGTTTAGTGAAAAAATAGATATTATACTAATTTTTCTAAAGTATTTACTTTTGCGACAAAGATAACTCTATTTTTTTTTCAATGTGATCTGTATTATTATCTGTGACAAACATACTGCCAGCGATTTCTGGAATTTCACATCCACTTTTCGAACATATCTGGTGGGGGAGGGGTTGGGGTATATAAAGAGCTCGGCGTTATGTTCTTCTGTTCAGTTTGGATTGAATCTCAACTAGTGAGAAACAAACAAAGCATAGAAACATACATTGCGAAATCTGCTATGACACAGACAAGCATTGATTGAAGAAAAAAGTTGATAACCTCAAATATTAAATTTAGAATAATTAAAAAGCATTATTGACACAGATGCCAAGTTAAGTTCCCGTTATCTGGTGGAGGTACATCATGCTCTCAAACTACAATAGAAAAAATAAGTTCATGCTTTCAGGAAGACGTGGAAGCCAAGCAGAATATGTTTGACTACCACATGAGTCAACACTCCTGAACTGATGTAGCGGGTTTATTAGTTGCCAATCTAATGAAATGACATATAACTTTATTTTTTTTTACAAGGCTTACTAAGATCTGTTTCATATATTCTCTTCACTTTAATTTTATTCCTCACTTCATCTTTCGTTTTTAAAAATAATTTCGATTATTCGTATTCTTAAAGTTAAATAAAATTAATGTGTCTCTGTAATTTTCGGCTTGTAAATACTTTTTCCGCTTCTTTATTCAATTAATTAAACTAATAAAATGTTAAAATATTTTTGTCTCTTTCTCTTCCCGTGTGTTTGAACTGATTTAACTCGAAAATTGTTGAAGCTATTGATATCAATGTCAAAAACTATTGAAGTTGTTGACACATGTCACTGATAGCGGGAACCATGGGAACGATTTAGTTTCACATTTCATTGAGATATTTCAAAGGATTTCGAAATTATGATGACGAAAAGCTACGAAGTTATTTCTGTCATTTGTGATAGACATAATATCTCTGCCAAACGACTGGTAGCGGCGAGCTGTAGAAACACATGGAAGCGGCCAAGGGACCGGGGAGAGGGAGCGAAATCCGACCCACGCGGGAATTAAACTAAACTACTTCTTTGTATTCAATATAAAAGCATAAAACAAATGCAAATAAAACTAGACTTGAATTTGGGAATTCCATGAGGATGAAGACGAAAGACACAGCCAGTAATTATTATGCATTTTGCTGACAATTTATCCGAATTGTTTGTGAATGACTAGGAAACGTAAACCTGTATAATATAGTAAATTATTTTATAATAATCATACGTATATAATTCTACCATTGCTTCTACGAATAATGAAATTGAAAAATATTCCAAATGAATAAACAAATTGTAATTGTTTATTACGTTATTTTATAAGTGATTGTTATGTGATCTCCTATCACATTGAGGTGATCTCCCATCACATAAATCGCCATATAATATCCAAAGATTTAATCACTGAAATTATTTGCTTAATTCCTTAAAAAATACTTCCAATGTTTTTTCTTCATTTGAAATAAATTTGAGCTAGAAGATTTAAATATTTCTCCATTTGAACTAGAAGATTTAAAATTTTCTGGCCCATTGTTTCGTAATTTTTTTCTTGTTTAAAGTATACTCTTTGGCACAATTTTCTACTATAATTTGTCAATAGACAAATAGTCTCATTAAGAAAGAAGACATTTCCGTCATCTTGATCGAAGATTAACACAGGCGAAAGTTGTTTCTGACAAAACCGGAATTTATTGTTAATACAAAGAGACATAATTAAATATAATTATTCCATAGGATTATACTTTATATACATCAAGAAAATTAAGATTATTGATAAATAAAAATATAAATAAAACAGCGAACAATGCTTTTCATCTCACACGTAGCGTTTAAAAACTGTTGGAGTTAGGAAGAATTTAAAATTTCCGTTTATCCGTAAAATGTTCTCTTTATCGCTTGGCTTTCTATACCTCTAAAGTACAGGTAAATTACAAGTGAAATCGTGTTATAATAAAAGTGAAATGTATTATTAATAAACAAAAATAGAATTAAATAATTTTTTCTAAGGAAAGATGTTTTAATAGATCAAAATCTAATAGATCAAGATGTTCTAACAGATCAAATGTCTCCAAAGGTTTTCTGAAAAAAATTTGCTTTTCTTAATCTCTAAACTCTATTCTTTACTCTCTTCCTTTATCGAATGTTAACTCATTTAATTAAATTGTCTTCTCAATCATTTTAAAGTTGTTTTTCTCTATTTTTATTTTATTTATATTGTTCCTACCAAATATCAATCGTATTACTAAAACAGACTGTTTCTGTAGCAACAGATTTGTCATTTTTGTACGCAATAAATTTTAAAAATAAACAAAAGGTTGAAAGATTCTGTAAAAACAAAATATAAATTTAATAAATAAACGATAAAAATGATTTTTGAGTACCTTTTTAAATGCACCAAAACACCTTCGCGGGAAAATGCTTTCAACACCATTTTTAATTATAATTTTTATTTATAGATATTGCTTACATCGCCAGTGGATCATGTATATATGAGCAATATGATCAGGGTCCCCATGGGCAAGCTAACCACAATTCAAGCATTACCTTCGGCAGTGAAGACTACGTCAGATTTGAGGACCTTGACGCCGGAGAGCCGGGAATGTTACTTCCAGGACGAAGTCGAATTGGTATATTTCACAGTTTATACACAGAATAACTGCCAACAGGACCTGCTGATTCGGGCTACGAAAGATGAGTGTGGCTGTGTGCCTTTTAACTGGCCAAGTAGGTATTGTTTTTGTAATTCTCTAATTCCTAATTCTTATTTTAGATTTCCGTACTTAAAAGGTAATTACAGACAAAAAACAGACAACGAAATCTCACCTTTAGTGAGAGATTTCGTTGTATGTCTGTTCGTATGTCATAGCTGTTTCCTCAGCGACTACTTTTGCTATCAGCTTAAACTTGAAACTGTTGTAGAATTCCAAAAATAATTGAAAATATTTTTATTTTTATTGAAGATGGAGTCCGAAACGGGGTTGAAATAACAAGATCATCTGTTTACGAATTACAATTTTTTTTTTAATTTTCAGCTACGTAGTTTATGGTTTATGACTAAAAATATATGAAAAAACCATTCGCTCTCTCCTACCTGCACCATGAAATAATTTAAATAACTCAGACTAATTGAAGGACTTGCATATATCACAGAAAAAGTATATACTCAAGGTTTTATAAATACCACACGAATTCTGAACTCTTCTAGATTTCAAGAAAAAATTTTAAATGTATTTCCCTCTCTGATTCTTTAATTTCTAAAAAATAATCATATTTGAGAATATATGTACACACACACAAACACACACACATACACACGCACGCATATATATATATATATATAAATATATATATATATAGATATATATACATATATATATATACGTAATGGAAAAATATGTATAGGTCCTATTTTATTAGATTTTTTTTACTTAAGTAGGACCGGTGGATCTGGCCACCAACTCCAAGTACACCGCTCAGATAAATGTACCGCGGTGAGACATGTGAAAAGCGCAATCTTCCTCTATTCGTGTCTCCGTCCGACGGTAAGATTTACTGCACTAATGTATTCGACTCCTCGGAAAGGGTCGTGAGTGTTGATCGAGGCGGGCGGGTCTTCTGTTACAGAAGTTGTCAATCTATCCCCCCTCATTCGACTGAGGATGCAGGAACGCGCTACCGCGTGCACGACCTGTGATGAAGCATTCAGTATCAGCACGTTGATGATTTACGTGACCAGAAGGATAATGTTCGCAACCGGCCAGATGACGAATTAAAAAGTGACGGCCACCTTTCGCTTGAAGCAGCTGGTACGTACGCTGCTTCTCACGCGCAGCAGTACATTCTCTAGCCGTGGATCCAATTTACTAAGTCGACTCGATCTGGCAATAGTTTTTTCGCCCTTCTCTCGAAACAGAAACAAATACAGAGTCGTTTTCACGAATCTATCATAAGAAAAAAATCAAGTCACAAAAGAGAATAGATAAGTATAGGTACCGTTGCTTGTTTTATATATGAGATCAGCGTTCTCTTCATGCTTTCTTCATATTATCCATGGCTATATATTTGGCTAAGATGTCGAGCTTGCTTGTCCTCTGGTCTGAACTTTTTAGTCAACGATACTCTGATTACATCGATGTGGAATATGACACTTCTGTCAACGTGGAACTGTTACGTGTGTTATTCAGCCAAAACGTGCATCGGCAGTGACAGATTTTTTCCGCTTCCCCATTCGTACCTGACGCAAAATGCCAGCTATCAGCGCCTATGGTCAAGAACGGTATCGCCTTCTCGAGCAGACGTCGCTCAAGTCACGTAGGTGTGCGCATTCTGCAATGTCCTAAATTCAGTCTAACATAAAAGCTTCAGATTCTTAACGGTCCGCGCCTTCATGTTAAACTCTTCGGCACTGTGCTCTCACACTCAAAGCTCGATATGTCTGCTGTTACTTTCATTTCGGCTGGTATGAAACCTGTGTAAATTTAGCGGGCTAACGGGTCTTTATGTCGATATCTCCCTACCTGGTACAGCGACGGTTACTGGACACACTTTCAATAGCAAGTTGCGTTACTCATTCGTCGGCGCGACAGTCATAATCACTTCAGTGGTCGTTCCGCGTTGATCTATGCTGCTGGTCGTAGCAAGCGGTACTAGAGTCGCGGCTGTCCCCGGCTTCATGCGTAGCATCGAATAGTGGGTAACGGCACTCGTTCGTTCCACACGCCATGGCCTTGCACGAACTGCGACCACACCGTTTGTTGGCGCACCTGAAGCTTGAGGCACTTAGGCAGGTCATGTGATTTTCACAGGTAATCTTGATATATTCAGCTCTTTTGGGTAATTAGATGGCATCGTCGCTGTAATATATATGATTTTCATCACCTGGTCGGTTTCTCTCATGAGGAAATGGGAAAGTATCACGATTCCCGGTCCCCCACTTCCTTCGTTCTCGAAAACATAATCGTAATACTGGGACCGGATGTTCTGGCTCGGTTTCTCTACCTCGCATACCATAATAGTAATCATAGCAACGTTATCTATAGAAACGTTTGTTATCCATGCTAGCCAAGACGTACATGATGTTCTAAAGGTGAATGACTAAGACTTTAAGACAGCGGGCGGTGACGTTCAGCTGGAACAAGCGCTTTTTATTCTCTTCGATGGGAATGTCGTGGTTCAGCCTTTGTAGTCTCTTCACGCAGCGGTCATTAGTAGTTGCAGTAATAGGTCCTGGTCGTTGTCACTTCGGGGTCTTTACTCTCTCATAGAGACAGTGAGTTCATCTGAAGGCCTCTGTTTTTTTCAGGAGATGTGCGGAAATGGAAGTATTTTCATTTACACTCATCTCACAGACCGGATCCTCCCTACGTCGAAACTACATTTCGCTGAAGCCTATTTACTTAGCGTTCGGCGGTAGTAGCCTCAACGATGTTCCCTTAAACCCACTTTTCTGTTGCTATGCTCGAAATCTCTATCTCGAGACGTCTATTTATCAGGTACTTTTCCAAATGCAGCTCCCTTTTTTCAGTTTTGCTAGACGATAAGCGGCATCAAATTCAACTCACCCTTGCGGTCGATCGCCGTGATCGCACGGTGCTCTCGGTCAGCGAGCACAAGAAGACGGCCGTCATGTAGGCCTGTCTCTTTGCTGCTGTAACTATAATAAAGAGATTAAGCAAACTAAGCGGTTCTATTTTCGTAATTTCAACACTTGCATGGGTAATTCGTGTCTACGAATGCTGTACCATCGCGTAAACAGATGACAATCTGTTGATGGTCCGGAGAGCGAGCCATGGAGAAATAGAGAATCGGGCAGCAGACTCTCTCGCCAGGTTACATGACTACTGTACTAAGAACAAGGTCAGCTTTATCCTACAAAATCGGAGGCTATCTTCTTTAAGAGCAGGCTAGCTAGATAGCCGTTTGTTGTAATGGCCGGTTCCAGAATCGGTATGGGGACCAGGTTAAATTCCGTGCCAGCTTGTTCAAATTTGCCCAGCCTGTTCCCGCGGCTTCAAAACGCACTTCATGAATGACGTATTATTGCACTACATCAAGCAAAAAAATGCGCGTAGAGTTTTGTTAGAGACCATGCACCTGAAAATTAAAGTAGATTCAAGCGAAACTTTAGAACGTGATATTTTTAGTCACCTTGACATGGTTGAGAGCAGACGGATATTTGAATTATTAGAGTGTTCGCAAAGTATGTCCTCGAAAAAATGGCTACGAAATAACTTATTGGGAAGGGTAAATCTTTAACACAGCTGAATGTAAGTGCTCGATTGTAGATACGGAATACTATTAGGGGACTTTCGAAGGTTCATCCTTTTGAGTGAGGAAGGATATTACGAGTCCCAGAAGAATCCCTCAGACAACGCAGGTAGAATGGCGGGAATAGTGTATCGACACACATCTAGCTATGGTCTCCAGGCGTGGGTTTTAGTAACCCTTCAGTGGAACGCATCTACGATCGCGGCGGGGGAGGCGAACGTTGAAGGCGGAGCGATTGGCTCCGTATTTCGTGCTAGCCAGAGTGTGCAATGCAAGGAAAGGGTTGTCGAGCCTTGTTCTAACGGCGACGCCGTGCGAAGTGTTCGTACGGTTCGACGGTGATTAGAGCGGATTGTCAAATACCCGCAAAGGTATATGACGACTCTCGTATCCATGCTTGGTCTGTTGCGCTCATTGATGTTACTACTGTCTAGCTTCTGGTCTTCATCTTCAGTAGATCATGGTTCGGTGGCTTGACTATCACTGGATCGAGTTCGAAAGACATATGGCGGTTTTTGGCGTCAGAGGCGTAGTCGTCCGCAATAATCCCGTTCTGACTGCATGGGAATGCAATGCTTTATAACTTGCAGATGACATATATGATTAAATTATTTATTATCTCAAACAATCGAATGAGTATATTCCTTTTACAAACAGACCGTCTTTTTGTATAAGGGCAATACAAATGTAATGGGAATATTAAAATTGCATTTAAATCTGGAGAAAATCCAAGTTAAGGCAATGTTGTTTAAAGAGCCTCTACTCTTAATACGAGTTCTCTTAATGTATGTCCACACCGCAGGTATATGCAGGAACTAAGTAGCGTTCAGGTTTTTCGTCTTACAAGTATCTTCGCTTCCAAAATGCTTTTCGCATATACTTGTGTAAGTGAATTTATGTATTTTAATTATACCTGTCATAATGTACATTGTATGTTTTAGAAATATAATATAACCTCATAATTGAAAAATAAATATTGGCATCCTTCTCAGTTTTAATGGGCATCCTTCTCAGTTTTAATGGGGTAATTTGTTGTTTTCTTAATCAACAATTTCATTATTTAAACCAACAATTTCAATCTTTTCAATTCTTGATCTACAATTTCATAATTACAATTAAAATATTCATCCTAAAAACACTATTCTAGAAACACATCATCCTAACTTCTTATAAGTTCTTCTTCATGATCATAACTTCTTCAGTTAAATACCAATTGTAATACAAGTTCAAAGGAAGACATTGTTTAATTACGTTAACATATAAATATACTTGAGGGTAATATTTTTTTCACACTCAGTGAGATCGCATTTATGTGAGGTAATTTAAATTGGAAGCGAAAATACCTGGTAACTTTTCATGATACGACTTCTCCTGTACTAAATAAGATCGTCAAAAGTCTTGACTGAATAAGAGGTTTCGAAGCAGAGCAGCGTTGTGACAACATATTTTAACAAATCTAAAGAAATTCAGATTAATGACGTTTTGTTAATGTTTTGCTGCGTAATTACTTTGGAGACCTTATATTTATAAACTAAAGAGCTATAGACAATCAAATGATTTGTATTACACTTGTGTCATGCACTAGGTTATTCACGAAATAATATTCATATTTGTAAACATGTAAATTGAAATATTATTAAATACACTTAAATGTCTAAACTTTTGTTATACTATGATACTAAAATAATAAAATGTGATAACTAACAGCAAAGCTACAAAACAAGATATAAATAGTACGAGTAAGCAAGTATTCAATTCCCGCATCGCAGGTTCCGATCTAAAGTTACCTGTAACAAAAAAAGTTTTGCATAATTGTAGATACAAAGTGCCAGACTTGATATAACTTTAATTAAAATTGAACATCAAAGTAACAGACATCTGCATTCAAATTATTATATCTACAAATAACGTAGGTGCTTTGATGTGTCTCGTGCAACTTGCCGACAATTTTAGATAGATACAATCAGATATTGCTACTCAACAAGACGTTATTTGTATTTACAATTTTTATGTTGACTATAAATTATCACCGTCTTTATTAGATTATGGAAGTGTTGGTAAACTTGGGGTAACACTATTGGGCTTTAGCGAAGTTTTTCATTATCGCGATAGGTAGGGCTAAAAGATTCGTACCGTGATACGAACATTCGTTAGGTATGAGTGACAATGAATGCCAAATATTTAGTTGTCAATTTTCTCCGCATCAAAAGATTTTATCTCAACACAGTTTCTCTTGCGATACACTTCGGCTACCAGTTGACGCAGAAACTTTGACCGTATCGTGTAGTATTTTTGGTGGAAAAACACGCTACGAATGTTCGTTTTGATAGTATAGTCGTAGCACGGTGGATGAAGGGCGAAACTTTTACCCGACAATATGCCACAAATATTCGTTCGATAGTGTGGTCCTGGTATATTAGTTATAAACATACCTAATTATACACAGATATATTTACAGACACAAAAATATTACACCTTACAAATAATCTACTTATTTATATAAAATGTCTAAATATACATAAGCACATTTAAAAAATATCAGGCTATATATTATTAGATATTTAATTATAGATGGAAGGCTGCTATTTTAGCAGCCTTAATTTACTGTGGCATCCAATAAATTCCTTCGTGTGTATGTGAATCTTCAATGGCTATAAAGCCATTGATATACTTGATTAACAAATCATACTTTAACAATGTATAATCTATGTTAATTAAATTTATATTTCTGCAGGAAAACATATACGAAGTGACAAAGTTTGTGTGACACTTAAAGACCTGAATTGCGTCAAGATCATGAAAGGTAAATTACCATTATTATTATTATCATTATTATTATATTATATGTACATGTATACACATTTAATTCTAAGATCATTATAGTAAAATAAACGTAAACTTCGTCATTACATTCCAGATGTCATACAAGAGTTCTTTATATTCTCGTTCTACGCACGACTACACCAAATTACTCATCACCGTGACACCCGGGTGCCCCCTTCGCCACCCTGTTACCCCGCATGTAATAGCATAAACTACGGCGCTAGGGCATTCCACTCCGATGTCGACACGACGTACTCAAAAGCAGCCCTTAAAGAAAGACATATCGATGTTAATGAGTAAGTATTGATTGGATATAGGTAAGTTATAAACTACATGACAACAGTTCCTTTATATTTGAGACCGCTTTATTTGAATTACTGTGCGGGACCACAGGTTTGGAGGATTCGACTAAACTGTTGCTGGATTGAAAGATTCAACGTTCACCAAATCTCTGTCACTGTTAACGATGAAGTCTGTGAAAAGCTCGCTGGATCGATTACCAATGAATATTCCTCGTCGGTGTGAGACAATTTCTTTATTAATTAAAATAGTGTTTACAAGATGGACTATTGCTTAAATTACCGATTGCTTGAACTTGAACTATGGCGAACTCTCGAATTAAACTGCAAAGTGAATTGTGAAGTGAACTTGAACTGTCGAACTGAACTACGAAGTAAACTGCAAAGGTAACTGAAAGTGAACTTGAACTCGACTTGAACTGTCAAACTAAGCTACGAAGTGAACTGCGAAGTAAACTAGTTTTTCAATGTCGTACCACCTCTCATATGCTGCCATATGATCCCTTTGTGAGGCCACCGGTTTTCACGCTAGTGTTATGAACCTGCAGCTGCCCAATCATCGCGTTGGTTACTGAGATTGTTCGAAACATCTCTCCCGTCGTGCATTGCCTGTCAGAATGTTGCACCTATTCGTTGGTGGAGAACGACTTGAGCGATAGGTAAAATCACTAGCTTCTTTGGAAGTCTTCTTAGAATTACTCCTTTTCTACGCAAGACAACCGTTTCAACAATTCCCTCTCGATCTGGATATCATACCTGTCGCGACGTCCTTTACCTAAGTGTTTCGTCTACCAGGATCATGTCACCGATCCTTATTATCGCAGGTGCCATACATCGGGAGTCGTACCAATCCTCCAATCAAGAAGTGATTCGGTGTGATGAAGATTTACAGACACGTGCGTTAGTGAACGGCTATTCGCAATCTATTTAGTTTCGGTTAGGAGGGTAGTGAAAACCTCCTCTCTAGGATGGCGGTCCTGCAGTTCCAAGTCTAATGCTATTTTCATTATTCACACCCGTTATTCCCAGACGCCACCCATAAACGGGACTTCAGTCGGATTGAAACGCCAGCTTACCATCTTTTTACTGACCTTCTCTTTTGTTGCTTTGTCGATTGCTCGTCAGAGTTCTCTATCTACTCTACTCCTGTAGATTGATGCCATTATCCAATCATATTTCTATCGAGTAGCCCCGTCTGACTACCGTGCACCCCGCCTGGCACGACCGATGGTGATCGATGTTGAATATCAATGGGTCAAAGAAATCTATCCTCGTATATCGGAACGACATGTGATTGAGTCGACACGAGGCGTTGTCACCCATCTGAGACTTCGGTGGCGTTGCTCTTCTTATGCTGTACAGTAGACGTCAGTGTACGATCATTCGTACTATCGTACTTTACATCGAAGCATCGGAATGAAGTAACTGTCTGTGTGTGTTTTCTATCCATACTTAGTCACATTATGGTTTCTGTTGAGTATCGGAGGGCTTTTATATAAACAGATATCATTTTTATCTTTCTGTTCCCGTTCGAAAAATTCTAGTTGAGAGCGTTATTCTTCCTGTACTCGAATATGGTGATATCGTATACGGCCCACGTTACTTTCAAAAACAGCCAATTAAATCCAAAGAATTCAAAACACATGCGCGTGTTTTTGTTTCGGCACACAATCGTCCCCAACACAATCGTCGCAGTTATCACACTTAGACTTTTCACAACAAAGCAGCCCAAATATCTTAACGACATATCAAACTGGTCCAGCAGTGCTCATCGCCACGTGACGCGCGCCACAGACCGACTTCTCTTAGTCCCGGAACATCGCACAACTGGTTATCGAGGTGGTTTCAAGTTTGCTGCAACCAAAGTTTGGAATGACCTCCCTCCTCCTCTGAAGATCGCTGGATCCATGACTACTTTTAAAAGGTCAATCCGTAAGTGGCTTTTGACCCAGCAAATGCAAACGGAATAAACGGAAAATATCGGCTTTTCGAAATCATTTGATTTAAATTATATTTATTATTAGTATCTTCTTTTCTTTGTGCTATGTTTCCTCTATGGGTAACAATGTGTATGTAGTTATATGTCTGTATATAATACCTGTATTAAAAATAATGCTTAACATTATTGTACGTTGTGTATGTGTACATATACATATATACAGTTTATACGCATACACACATACATACGTGTGTATGCGTATAAACTGTATATGTGTATATGTGTGTATATGTATATGTATTTCATATGTACGTATGAGTACATATTTGTATATGTATGTATATCAACAGGTGCTAGCTGTAAACCGACCGTGTCGGTGTTGCTTATAGCATTACTGCACTTGCCGAGCTAGTAACCTTTTTGTGAATAAAATATTGAAAAATTTAAGGTTAAGTCGTGTAACTTAATTTTTAATTTAAATTTTGTTATTAGCTCTAAGAAAAGTTTTATACATGTCTATTTAATTTTTGTACTACTTTACCTGTTGTATTTTATATCCACAAATAAATGATATTATTATTCTTATTATTATATCCATGACTTCATTCGCCGCACTGATGCGGAGTCTCAGCTCTATTATTCGGTCCACGAAGGTTACAATTAGTGAGGCAGGTGACTGTTGGTGGATACGGCATTGTCGTTTTTCAGTCTTCTCTATCTCTATCTCTACTGGACATTACTCTCGTTCCCCTTCGGTGCTTTAAGCTTGATCGTAGTTGTTTTGCGATGTCGCTTCCAATCGTGATAATTATCTCTGTTCTTTGCAGTCCGCATGTAGTTAGTTCTGTGTTTCTGTGCAATCAAAAATTGTATGAATTACATTACTCTACACTACTCTGTTTTGACAATTGGCTGATGTTAGGGATGCTGTTTTTTAGTCGAAGTATGGCCTTATTTTCGTTACTGATGTGAGATTCCTTTTCTCCAATATATTCACTTTTCATGGGTTATTATGCACGTCAGGTAATGAAATATTAGCGTAGAAAATTAGGTCCCTTAATATATGTATGGTTCACATCAATTCTCGGTGGTATATAATTCACATCATCTCCTACGTTGAGCTTGGTCGGCGCCCACTGAAACTCGCTGTCTGTATGTTTTCTTCTATCTCCGCGATGCAGTGTGCAATAAATGCCAGTGCGATCTTGAACCCGACTTCAGGCACTTGAGAACTCTTTAACTATCTGTGCAGAAGGTCTTTGACTCTGGATTGAGTCGGTGCTCTTCTAGCACAACGGCATCCATTCGACTTTCTATAACTGTGGCCTGTAATTCCAGGAGGGTACAGAAGTAAGTTTTAATAGAGATATTCCCGTCTTCTTAAGTATGAGCAACACAATGGTACGGCCTTCGAGAGTAACAGCAAGCGGGAGAGTGCGTACGTGGTCCTACTGGCGTCCACGAAGACATGAATCCGAAGTGAGGTATGAGTGGAGTAGCTCAGGTAACATCTCGGTATGGTGACGTTAGTTTCTCTATTATAGTCTTCATAATTTCAGGATTGTATAGGTAGTGAACACTGTCGAGAGCTCGAAGTTTTGCTACGCTATTGGGAACGCGGCTAGTGAAGATGCAGATGTTCTTTAGTGTGTCCGTTTACCGTGCTAGCTACTGCACCCGATCTAGTTGTGCAAGGGGGATGGACTCTATTCCCCTTCTTGGTTTACTGAAGTGACATTCGAGTGTCTTTATGACGTCTTGGGAACTCGACTTGTTGTTGATTAGGCAACTGTTTACTGCTTCTCACGCATTTCCCCTGAGGCGGCGATGCAGTCTTGCAATATTTTTTTACTTAGAGTAGCCAGCAACTAATAATAGGCAGCTTTGAATGGTAATCTGTGTTGATGCACACCGTTGATGGTAGGTTGTTTGATGTAGCACGAAGCGTGCAACTGTTACACGGTCTTGATGACGAAGGTGATAGCAGACACCAGTTTGAATAATTCGACTTGTGGTTGACGCGTAACTAAAGCATTAGGTCCTACTGGTGCTTTTTTTTTTTAAGTGCGTAGCTCTCCACACGTCAAAATTAAATGCAGTACTTAATAATTTTTTTGTAATATACTCCATCGAGTATAATATGAGTCTTCAAAACGTTTTGTAATTATGCAGCAGTGCGTATGTCCTTAAGTATTGTCTAAGACGTGTACATACACCACTTGGAATTTCCACTTTTTTTAAAAAAGTAATTTAAATTTCAAAATTTGAAAATGGCTATATTTAATAAATTTAGGTGGTAAAGGCTAAAAACACTATAGCGGACAACAATAACTAATAATTATTTAGTAGTTTAATATATATATATATATATATATATATATATATATATATATATATATATATACGTATACTATGTGCTCTTAAATATTTAAAGTTTTATATGTATTTCCACGCGTATACAATTTTTGTAACCATATATTTACAATGCTTTGTGTCAACCTTAAAATTGATAAAGCTTTTTAAGAAATAATTAAGTATTAATTTTTAATGAAAACTTGAAATTACCACCTTTTCCTAGCTTCACTATTACTTCTATTTCAGGGATGACGTGGCACGAGTAAATTTACATTTTGACACGGAGATGTTCATGGGCGTTCACAGGCGAATACTTTTCGATGACTTCTACATGGTCGGTAAGGTCTCCTTCAATAAGCATTATACGAAGTAAAATAGGCGAATACTTTTTGATGACTCTTACATAATCAGTAAGGTGTCCTTAGATAAACATTAAACGAAGTTTTTTTTATTGATAAGTGCTGAGTGTGTTTACGGGCGTATGTAGGCGAAGCTTTTCGATGACTTCTACATTGTCGGTGAGGTCTTCTTCGATAAGCATTAAACAAAGTTACTCAATGATAATGTTAAATAATAATGACGTTAAATAATAATGACGTCTGTACATCTGTGATATGATTACTAAAGAATTGTATAATAGGATTTTACAGTAATTAAGAAAAACAATTTTTATTCACCCTGCGCCATGGATTTTGGTAATGCAACATTTTAACAATACTTATTATGTGGTGCGGTTGTTATTGGCATTATTAATAACACCCCATTAATTCCATGATATCATAACATGTATGAAAAATATATCATTAAATAAATAAATATAAAATTAAAGAAATTCATTTTATGCTGAAACTTCGTAAATTTCTATTTTCAGGTTCCATTGGGGGCATGCTGAGCCTGTTCATGGGCTTTAGTCTTATTAGTATTGCTGAAATAATATATTTCGTACTACTTAAACCATTCGAATACTTAATTTCCTATTATGTAAGTGTCAGAAAAAAATGCAAGACATCTGATATTATCAAAGAGTACAAGAAATAGGATTATCCAAGATAGATTTATTTAAATTATTGTGTTTGTGGATACTTTTTCATGAGTGTGTAAATGCAATTTTTTAATAAAATAATATTGCTTAAAACAATATATAAACATTAAATGTCTGACTGCACCCTAATCTTTGGATCTATACTATTATAAGTGTAACATTTCTTAAATTGGTTGTGAAATAATTAACTTAAATTTCAAAATAGTAAAAAATTGTATTTAAAAGAGAATACTGTTTAAAGTAGAAAATCGCTTCTTTATTTGTATTAAAATTGAAATAAAAAAAAAATTAGTGATTTTAAAATATTTTTAATTTATAAGCAGGCTTGATGTGAAAAGACTCGATGACTCAAAGATTAATAAGAGGAAAAAAAATATCCATGAATGTTGCATAAAATTATATAATTACATAATAAATGATGTCATTATTGCATAAATTTTGAGCGCGTAGAATTTTCTTCTCTTTAAATAAAGAAAGTAATACAAATATAGGTATTATCCGAAGTATAATAACGTGTTTTAAATATATACCTAAATAATTCATTAATATCCTAACCACTTTGAATCTTTTCAACTAAATTCCATGTTGTCGTTTAGACTACTGTTGAAATTAATGGTAAGTATTGACTAGTCTTGCGATTGAACGTGAACTCGAAATAGTCTATCATTTTCAGCTTTGTTAGTTAATAAGAGCAACGCAGAAATGTACGGATCGTTCATGACAATATGCACTCCCAAAAAGAAGTGTGTCTGTAATGGGTTGGTTTTGACACTTAAAATAGGCATATGAATAAAAACAGTTCTTAGAACCACATCCTATATAACCAGTGAATAAAAGTTGTTTTTATTCTTCATTACCTCGTAGTACAAAATTATTAAGTACTGCAATTAATTTTTTATTTTGACACTTGAATTTGACTCTACATAAATGTACAATACTGTAGAATTATCATGTCTGTACTTTGAAGATATTCAGAAAAAAAACGTTTGGAGGCACTTGTTCAAAGTAAAGAATATAAAAACATTATTTTTGGAATTTATATTTATTTGTCTGTCGAGTGTTGGTTTGAATACGCATCACGTAAGAATTACTAAACCAATACAGATGAATATTTTTGAAAAAATAAGGGTTGACTTAAAGTAACATTTAGTTTTTTTTCATCGGAATTGGTCCACTTAAGCGACTTAATATTTCAAAAATTCATTTATATTGTATTAGTACAACAGCAGCTACTTACCGCATAGTAATTATATAAATGTATAGTATATACGTCTGCATCAATAGATGGCTCTACCTATATTTTAAATCACGTAATGAATTTATTCACTGGACATTCATTGGTGAAATGGACACGGTCAGAACTGAAGTATGGAGTAGTGCGAAAGGAGTAGTTGTTTAAAGAATCAATCTGAATGCGGATAGATGCGTGAGAGTAGAAGTTCTTGGTCATTTTTCATACATACATTTTTCAGTGATTTTCATTGCATTAGTACAACAACAACAACGAAGAACTGCTTAGCTATCCGACGCGCAGTAATTACACAAAATTATAGTGTACTTATGTAAATTAGTAGATGATGAAGTGTATTTTAAATCGTGTAAGTAAATTTCCCATCCGTCACCAATATGATGAAGTGGGCGTAGCCAAAATTGAAGTATGGATTGGAGTGGGAGGGATAGGTGCTTAAGTAAGAAGCTTAATGCGGGGAGATATCGTTGATAAAATTGTTTAATGTTGTATGTATTGGACATCAACTCACTTTGTTTCCTTCGTTCGTTTAAAATTTGAATCAATTGTAAATATTTATAATTTAATACAAATATTGTTCTCGGAATATTTATCTCTGAGCCTGTTTATTTGTTCGTGCATCACACAATAGCAACTAAAAGCATTTCTATAAAGATTATACTCGTGGTTTCTGTCAGGTCTAGGTTGATCTATTACCTATAAATATTGCATAAGCTATTATTTGTCGCAATCGAAAATTAAAAAAAGAAGACACAACACAAAGTGTACTTAATTTTAAAAAATCAGTTTTAAAATTATTATCATAAAACATCTCATAAAGTTTACGTCGTAAAGTTTTATAATTATTATCATTAAATTTCATTTAAAACTATTTTCTCAAGGTCTATATGCCAAGGAAATCGCAGGCGCAGTTATATTAAATTATTAAATTTATAAAAATAAGTTTAAAACGTAAAATTGAAATATATTATTCAACTGATTACACAGCTACCTAGATTGAAAATATGGGTGTTTCTTGTAAGAACTACAGTATGAAAATGAAGACGTAAGTGCAAAACCTACACACTAAGTTAGTTCAACTAAAGAAAGCAAATTATTAAATAGCCTAGTATTCTTCTTTTAGATACTAATTTCCTGGATCTTCATTATTTTCACCCTTCTGAAATATTGAATAGCAAATATTTTCGCAACAATTGTTTAGTATCTATTGCCCTACTTTAGTTTTTCTACAATAGATCTTATATCTAATATAACATCGGAACGTTTCACCCAAAATTGTGAATCAGTTAACGTTTAAATATGTTAACATGGACTAAAGCATAATATTACAAATCTCGTCAGTATCTTTCTTGTTTAGGTAAGGATAGATGGCATATACAGAGATAAGTGGCATTTTATATTATGTCTTAACAACTCAGCGGTAGATTTAAATTAATAGAAAGTTCCAATATTCAATATTTATAATATCAGATTAAATTATGAAAAAAGAAAAAAACGTATTAAAAGAAAATCTGTTTCAACAAAAACATAGATACAATAAACAACTATATATTGCTCAATATTTATTTAGGTTAAGACTTCATAATGATGTTGACAAAAATAATAGCTGTTCTATAAAGTACACAAGTAAATTAAGTATCAAAACACACATTCACCTACTCGGGTAAACATATTACATCAAATAGAATTATGCAATTTATACATTTTTCACTGATGAAAAATGCATATTTTAAGAGGATATAATGACATACTTATATTTACATTTTTTAGAACGTAGCATATGATTTGATGTGAAGAAGAAATTAACGAACGATATGATAATAAAAAATTAATTTGAAGACTTTGTAATATTAAATTTTTAAACTGTTAGTTTCGAGATATATTTATGCATGTGTGTGTTTATGCATGTTTGAGTATGAGTTCACGATGAGAAAAATTTGGTACTGCGAGTTGACCAAATATAACGCAATAATTAGGATTAGACATGGCAATTAGGTCGAGAAAAGAATGATAAGGTTCAGAGTGGTATGTGGAAAAAAGAAAGTATCGTAAGGTTGGAACTCGACATTGTGCCTCGTAATTGCTTAGTTCTTGGTCCACCTATGTACAAACAGACATTAAAGGATAGATTTTGTCAATATATATGTATAACAGTACAATAAGCAGTTAGGATATGCCAGCATTGGACTTTCGGTGAGTTCTTCCAGTTCTCCCTTATCATCCTTTATTGGAGAAATGTATAGAACATACGGAAATAAAATGAATAATAAATGGTAGACTTCGTTGAATAGGTACTTGGCGTCAGACCATTGGCCATCGACCATCAAGCGATTGTATGTTTATTTCAAAAGGCAAATCATAGCGAACTACATAGCAACACTGTCGCGTCTGTCTAAGCTATCATTTGGTAGTAAGTTTAAACCGGGTATTTTGAAAATATTGGAAGGGAATGAGGGTTTAAACCATGTTTCGCTGATGAGAAATACATGCAAAGTGATAATATTAAAGTTGGCAATAAAATCGGAATAGTGGTTCGCTTTAAGCGTTTATGTGACAGATCTAATACTGGATAAGTAATGCGAAGTCATTTTCTGAATTATTTTCTTTTAAACTTATTAAAATTAAACGCTCCGAGATTTATATAGAATACGTAAAATATATCAAAACATTTTAAGTTTGTTAAAGTAATTTTTCCTAAACATGCATCTGCATTTGCATTTCTGTGTTATAGAACACTTTTAATTATTCTTGATACTGAGACGTAAAAAGATAGGCTTATATGTTTGCAAGCAATATTTTTTATAATATTCAGAAACAATATAACGTAAAATCAAAATAAAATTAATTTAAGAAACCTTAAGAGCCTTTTCTAAGAAATTGAACCAAATTTTGACTTCTAAAAATTCTTTGATTTGCCAAAATCTACAGAATTGTGCTCTATATAAGTGGCATCGTCTACTGCCAGCTCTAATCTACACCACTCGTCCCTGCTATTGATACAATTCATGACGATCCCGCGGCGTTGATACAGTTTCATGATGTTCTGCTCCACCGCCATTCTTTGCTGCTGTAAAAGCCATATCTCTGTAAGCGTTCTTATTATCTGAAAGGTGATAACATACATAATCTCAGAAACAGAGGTCTCTGAGATTCTATTAATTTATGTATAGAAGTGAAAAAATCAGTGTTGTAATTACTCATTCGCTTAACATACCATAAATCTTAAAAATAAAAATTCTATTAATGGGTGGAGCATTTAGTAACCTTTATTCGTATATAGTTTGGACAAAGTTAGAAATCAGTTAATGTTGATATTGCCTATGCAAAGACAGAGTGGGGACAGAAAATAATTAGTGACATTATCCAGGAAATATAAACATTATCCGATCGATGTTTGAAATCTAAAAGAAACTGTTGAGACGGTTAAAAGCGTAAATGTTTCAAAAAAACAAAAATACTCCTATTATGCATTTCAGAATGCAACCACAAGCTAACTTCATTAACAATTTATGTGTAATGTACTGTTTAGACTCATTTGTTATAATTTAACATTATAATTTAACCTTTTTTCCCGCACTTTATACGACAGACTTTGTTTATAGTTTTAAAAGATACTTGTATTTTTATATTACTCTTTTATTTAGTATTTTTTATGTGATAACTGGAACACAAACCAATTCTAATGTTAGAAATTATTTAGTGTTTCATTTTACTATTTTATTATAAACGAAAATTACGTCTTCATTTGTGGCAAATAATTTTTACATAGACATAGAATTTATTCATTTCTTCTTTTCAAATGGAAAATAAGTCAGTGCTTACTAAAAAAACTAGGAAATTTTTCCTGTTTTTTTTATTATGGCTTATTACCAAAAATATAAAAAATTGTTTTGTAGCATCCTCATAAAACAGTTTTTTATATTTTTGGTATACATTATACATTAAATAGTATCGATATTTACCCAATAAAACAATTTTTTTATATTTTTGGTATTCATTATATGTTAAGTAGTAACCCGACCTTTACAATAATGCTTTTAATATCTCTAAGATTACCATCATCACAACAACAATAACTTTGTAATTTGCACATTATTTAAGTAAGAGATCTTATGAAGTACTTATAAATTTGGTTTATAGAAGAAGGTAATATCAAGATTACCTATGAAACGCTAACACTACTGGATTTTCAGGTCTTTATAGTTAGCACATATGCAAGTCGTATACAGATGGATATTTACATGATGCTCTTGATAAGCAATATATACGTATATGTAATTTTTATTACTATGTAAAAATGGCAATAAAAAATACGACTATTTTTCTTTGTTAATAAGACATATTACGTTACGGCGATGTAAAGAAAGGCGATGTGAGAAATTTGTGGAAAATTTTAAAATATTCACAGTATTTAAATTTCGTTTGAAAATAGACAATCAGCTTGCTGGTATGAAATATGAGTGTGCTTTTTGACTGAAGATTTTTTAAACACTTTTTTAAATGTTTTCGAAAAAAAATTAGAAAAGAAAGCTAATAAAAACTGTAATAACATTCGCCGAACATCGTAAATATTGAAAGCCGTTTCAAAAGGTTTTCTGGCAAATAACCTAAGTTGTTATTGGTTTATTTCATTGAAAAGTTATGTGTTAAAATCTGTTAGCTGTATAGCTTTCCCTTTAGAAATAACTTTATTGCATATTAGATGTAACTTACCATAATCGGCGACCTAGAAATATTATAACCAAGGTGCACAGTTTTATTCACCTGTTAAATTGACCTCTTCGATATTTTTGCCGCAGCGTGATATTAACCGCCAATGTTTGAACATGACACATCATCAAAGATAATAAAATGAGTTGACACATAAAAAAATGAGTTGTCACATAAACAAAAATAAAATATATTTTTTGTATTTATATCAATTGTTAAATTTGTTTATTCTACCCATAAAGAAACAATATAGATATAAAAGTATGTTGTATTCCAGCAATATGTTTATGAAGTTGCATTTTGGAAATGTATTTTTATTCGGTGGAGACAAATTAAAATTTAAAACCGTTTACTTAATAATTAGTATTTTATTCACAATCTATGGCCATAGATTTCATGTATGAATAAAATAGTGATTTTTACTCTCGGGATCCACTATTACCCTACGTTTGGATT
Source organism: Druceiella hillmani (assembly GCA_039881145.1). Classification (NCBI taxonomy): domain Eukaryota; kingdom Metazoa; phylum Arthropoda; class Insecta; order Lepidoptera; family Hepialidae; genus Druceiella; species Druceiella hillmani. The sequence continues at coordinate 20,240,458 of JAYKKI010000029.1, forward strand.
ACATATAAAAGAAAACAAAATTTTACCTCAAATATCTTGAAAAAACTTAAATTTTTATTTTACTTGTTCGCGTTACGTTGTTTAGTTCACGATCCCACCTTCTCATCTGTTGTAGGTTTTACTTCCATTAAAAGAATTAGCCTTACTAGGCGCTTATTGACACACCTATACAGATTCCTAAGTTACTCGTAATATAAAGAATTCCTAGGTTGTTCATATATCCTTAAATTTTCGAATTTTACTTTAAGATCCATTTTTTAAGCCCTTTTTTGCAAGTATTCCACGCCCCCTTTAAGTTTTCAAGTGTGGTTTCGATTAGCATTCGATTTGAAATATTATTTAAACTAATTTTATTTAACTTGCATCAATCATTCTAAGAGACGCAGGTAACTACAGAAACCCATCGTATGCGTAATTTGCCTGTGTTTTTATTGTAATTCTTATTGCAATATCATATTTACAGACGTATCTTCGCGATTAATAACTATAATAGGTATAACGAAATGCTATTAACTACGGAGAGTTTTTGATATAATATTCTTGTTCATTAATATGCGACCTGAATTAAGGTGGGGAGTTGTGGGGGGATGACCTTTCCGACGATACCACTTTACCCCGATTAGTTTTGCAAACATTGGTAAATATTTCCACACAGTACTCGCTAGAAACATTCATATTTTCCGGACACAAAAATTCCGGAAATAAAATGCGGCTATGTTAAGTTATGTTAGGTTAAGATATATTGAGTTGGATTAGGTTTTGTCAGCTTAGGTTTTGTATTTTAAACATATAAACATAGCCGTTTTAAATTTTCAGACATTGCATTTCTCGCGTGCCTCGATCTAGTTAAATTAATAAATATCTCCTTAGCTTATGTACAACACCCTTTTTTTAATTAATTTAGGCCTGACTAATTCATACAAAACATTTAAACTTTTTGCATAAATACGTCTTCAATTTACGCATTCAGCTGTAAAATACTTAAATATTATTTGAAAATCAATAGCAAGTATAAGTGAAGGTTGTAGGTATAATTTTCATCATTAATATATACTCACTTTTAATCTTGCGTGCTTTATGCATACTGTGCACGTTTTAATTTACATATATATATATATATATATATATATATATATATATGTATATATATATATATCTATATATATATATACACGTGTATATGTGTGTGTATAAAATTCCCACTTTTCTATGAAATGGCGAAATCGGATGAGCGGATGAGTGTGAATGAACTTCTTAAAATATGTATCTGTGTAGTGTATGTATTCTCATATATGTTACGTTTTGCGTAGTGTCATTGAATTTATTTTATTGTCTTATTATCATTATAGAAACTGATAGGTATAATAACTGACTTTTTTCCCTAATTGTATGTAAAAAAAATAAATATACTACATTATTTACTTTTATATATTTATTATAAAAAATTTATATATTTATTAAAAAAAATATGGTAATACAATTTTACCGTGATCACAAAATTTCCTTATCCCTAGTGTGATGCAAAAATAATTAAAACATCTTCCCCAAATTAAATTCATGCCTCATTAAAAAAACCGCCTTCGTTTTTTTTACTACTATACAAAGTTTAGGCATTTCGTTTATTAATTTCTTCGAATATCCCACGTCCAATTTTTCATATATGTCTGAAGAAGGTGCCAAAGTTGTTGAAAGTTAATTTGAGTACGACCTTTGAATCTTCTGTCAAGTTCATTTCCTACAAGTTATTTGAGACGAATCGGAAGATTTGCGACGGACATTCTGTGATTTCTATAACTCCAGCTACCTTTTTTCGACAACAGATTGTTTACTCAGTTTAGAAGTAAACTTTAGGTGGTTATATTGTTGGAAAACAAATTAATGTTCAATAATGTCCAAGGCAGATTGAATAGTTAACTCATAAAATATTTTTAATTTTCCTTATTCATTGCACTTTCTATTTCTACTCATTTCCCAGCTTTCCATTGACGGAACTACCCCAGACCATTAAAGATACTCCCCCGTGTTTAACAGTTGGCAGAGTAACTTTTTTATGTAGAACCAAAAATTTTAAATTGCGACTTACAGGTCCAAGTGCTTTATTCTCTTGAGTAGATATTTTTGTAGACATGGAACATTAAAAAAAACTAAATGGTATAAAATAACCATCCATAAATAACCATCTCCTCTAGTACTCTCTAAACAAAATTAACCGAATGTTATGACAGAAACTAAGAATAACGTCAATTTATATTTTTATATATGTATATATATTATATATTTATATTATATTTCAATAGTTCCTTTTTCTTTTACTAAAGTTTTGTAATAATTAATTAGCAAGTAACTTTTTGACTGTCACTTCATTCAATTAAAAATACTTGGTTTTCCCTATTGTTTATGATAGCGAAATATGTAATTGCAGCTAATCATATCGCCGTAGTTAGTATCAGGAATAACTAATTTCCTATATAACACTCCACTGTTGACAGCCAACCAGTGAACATATCAAACAAGCAGTCTCTATTAAATTAATAAAACTCAAGCAATTCTTTAATTACAAAAATGTAACAATCGGTAGACCGATACTTTTCCATTTAGTTTTCAACTTTTTAACCTCTTCTTATTATCCCAGTTTCTTTCCTCGATATAAATAATTTAATGATAAAAATGACATCCACCTTTGTTCAGTAATTTATAAGCAATAGAAGGACAGGCAAAAAAAGAGGGAAGAGATCCAAAACGGTTCAATATTTTTTTTTTCAAATAAACGTATTTACTACATTTGGCAATTTATTGCTACACGAGTAATCTATTCCTGTCAACCAAAATACTTAAAGTGTAGACTAGTGTTGTCTAAAAATATTCTATTCGTTGAAATAAATGAAGAACAGTATAACTATCTAATAAAATGAATGTAAGAGTAACTAAATTAATCAATATTGATAAGGAGAAAGAATAGACTAGAATAGGTAATAAAGACCGGTACACTTTTTTCCAACGAATATTAAAAATTTCAATCGGCAACCTGTTTCGAGTGTTAGGACAAGTTTATTCTAGAGTTTGACTGTGTATTCCTGATAATCTCATAGAATAATCTCAGACATCAGTGAAATCATCTAAACCCGTGTTCTTAGGTGATGTGTGATTCAACAAACAGACAGGCAGACAGATATAAAAACAAAAAAAACACTGCGTTTTATTCTCTAAATTATATATGTACGTAATACCCTACACCCGTTTTGTTTTAAACATTTTATATTTTATAATTTGCAGACTTTTTATTATTATTATTTTAATAGTTTTTTATTAAGGCGAACTGAGAGAAATTATATTCTCAAACGTATTTGAGGGACTTTCGTTTTTTTTTATTTTGTAAAAAAAATGACTAAAATTTTTGTTTATTGCAATATGGGTTATTTATGTGCTATAGATGGAACATGTCGGGGTGTTAGAAAGGCTTCTTTTTGTCATTCTTGATATTCTAAATGTATCAATATTCGTGATGGGATCAGTTATCATAATTTCACATTAACTTAGGCCTTACTTTATTATCTAATATTTATGTTGCATTGTCAAACGTTTTTTGAAGTCGTTTGATTGCATCTGAAATTGTTCTTAGATTATGGATAAACTTAGCTTAGAAACGTACTACTAAAAATTTAAATTTTACGTATAAAAAATCTTCCGTTCGCGTACCCAGAAGTAAAATTCTTGAACATTATTTCAGAGTCTTAGAGTCAGTTGTAATTAAAAATGTTATTTACTTACATAACGTATTTTTGTATTGTATTAAAATAGACTTTCGTGTATAAACAAATTCCATTATTACAAGGATGTCATTTTCAATAAAGAAAAAAAATCACAACATTGACTCGAGAAGGATTTGAACCTCCGACCTTCGATGAATTCCAATTTAGATCGATGCTCTAACCACTGAGCTAGCGAGCCGTATGGTGTCGACGAATATAAGAACAAAATATAAAAAGTTCCACGCACGTTGGCTGCTCGAGTCATTCGATAATGAGTAATAAAAACAATAATGAATCATTTGTATATATCGTATTTATCGCCTTTTCTTTAAAGGGCGTGCATCATTAATATCGTTATAATAATAGACACACACACAGCTATATACATGTGTGTGTATATGTGTGTGTGTGTGTGTATGTGTGCGTGTGTATGCATGTGTTTGTGTACCAGTTTATTTTGCACTGTTTCGACTAGAAGAAGGTAGCTGGACAATATTAACATTTCCTTGAAACGTTAATGAAGTTAGGTGCATTATTGGTTGTTGATCACATTGATAGGTATTGTTTTTAACATGGATTGTTTAAAAAATTGGGTTAACATTATATATCCAGTATTAGTTACCCCAATATTTCTTCATTTTATTTTTGTATGAGGCCTTTTCAAAATCTCAAAAAATAGTTTTGTGAAATGAAATTGTAAAAGGTCCTGTTTTAATCAATTAATTTTGAGTAGCTAGAGGAGGAAGACCTACCATTTAATGAATCTTATAATCTTGCAGTGAAACCTACTTCATCGCACTCAATATTTAGTTCTGGAAAGCCGACGATACACATGACTAACGCAAGAGTCAAAAGCAAACGTCGATGTGTTGACTATTTGGTTATTTTCCGAAGTTCTGAAGAAGTTATGGTTACTGCTGAGATTTCTCGTGCCGGATTTTTGCTTTAGTTCCAGAGAGAGTTTCTCCTGAGAAATTTAAAAATGGCAGGTGCAGTGGACAGAAACAGAAAAGGTGTTCGACAATTGATGAGTATCTGGCGCATTATGATGCTCCAAATTTACAAGTAGCAGCTACGATTGGATATAAAGGTGAAGTGTATCCTCTGCGCATCAGATATTTCAATAATTTTATGAAAAGCCTAGAAAGCGTGTTTGCCGCCAGGCGCATACATGATGACAGTATCCAAAAAGCGCTAAAACTAAACTTCAGATTGTTTCAGATGAGGCTTCTCAATGTTTAATATCTGTACAACGAGACGCTATCAAAGCTTGTACTCCTGGTGGTAGTTCTGGCTCGACATCCACTTTAGTTAGCACGTGGGATTTAATGGAAGTTCTACAAATATAGTTCATAGCGCCTATAAACAAAAATTCATCAACTGTTATGTTCCTGATGAATGTATGTTCGTTTTTTTTACTTGCACTGCTTCAATTACGCGATGTAAATAGTAACATTGCTCTACAGAATCCTCCACAGCCTGGTCAAATTTCGAAAAAAAGACGAATAAATCTCCCTTCCGTGTCGATCTAATAGTAGATATTCTACGGTAGATAAACATACAAATGAAGCAACTCGTAATGATTTTGTCTTGTAGGAATATATTACAAATTATTTTTCCAATATTATTTATTTAGATTAATTCTATTATGTTAGTGTAACTTATTGTAAACATAACAAAGTTAAATATATTGGATAAGCGTATTACCTATAATTTTATGGCAATTGAAATTTCATTAATTAATTTTTTTGTTTTAACTATTTAAATATATATTTAATTATTTCAACAAAACCACATTATTTAGGATACTTAGAGTTGAAAAAAATGTTAACAAAGTAGTTCAGTAAAGGCATTAGAAGCAAAAAATACATTCAGACCTTAGTTTTTCCAAAAAGCATTTAGTTTAAAATGCTAAATTGGTTTCTAAAACTACTTAAATACAAATAAAAAAATATTCAAAATTAAATTAAGTGAGAAGTTTTGCAAATTTTATCAACTATATTGCAAATAAGTGACGTCTCCACATAATTCATTTCAAAATAGAATTAATAATAACACTTTCCGGAACTAAAGCAAAATTTTAAATCTCCTTTTATCCAACAGGTTAAAAGAAAATGGTGGACTGAATGAAAAACAAAATATATTTTTCGATACGTCAAAAATATAAAATAAATCTTTAGCACTTAACGTATGTATGTTTATATATTCTTTATATAATTTTCTATAATTTAAGTTTAAGTTCCTATAATTCCCAAGCCGATTTTCCTCAAATTATCCACAGTTACTCTATAACCCTTGACAACAAGTCTAAAGGGGATGGCGATAAATGGAACTGGTTTAATCATCTAAGAGTCATCTCTAGTTGGAAATTCAGGTTTCCGAACTTCGTATCAATATTTGGATTATTATTAAGTATAACCAAGTTAAAAATTAGATTTTTACATTACGTGATTTTTGATCAAAAAGAAAAAGAGAGACAGGGAGACTGACGAAGCCCACCGAGATGATTTTTAGTGTCACGGTTTCCAAATTACATACGGAATAAAATATCGTGTTTTTTTAATTAAGACACTGAGAATAAACTTTGTTACTTTTAATAAACATATTTTCGCAACCCAGCAAGTTCCATCCCAAAATCCCCGGGAGTCAAATAATATTAAGCCACGTAAAAGGTCCATATCGAAATATTTGATCCATCCGGATAAATGTCAAATAAATGCTAGTGACTTGAAGAATGTGTATATATATGTCGCTGTATTAAAAAAACCGCTACATTTACAACACTATTTTTAAAAGTTTTTGACATTTTTTCAGCTATACGAATTACATAACCGCTAGTTTATTTATTTATACCTTGAAAATAAATAGCCTTGCGAAAATATTTTAATAGTTTCTTTTAATTTTTTTTTTCATAGACAATTCTCATTCGTTGATCAAATGACAGTTCCTGTAACTACACATATTTTGACATAAAGCTTGGAAATGTATTATTTGAATAGGTTACTATGTCTATTGAACGAATTCAAAATGTGCACATATAAAAACTATGTAGCCAAGGATAGCTTTCTTTCGGGAAGTATAATCTAAAACACAAAATTATTACTAATCTAGTAAAGGAAACACTAAGGCTGATTCGTATAAGATCTTTATTGAAAAAATTATGGATCAAATACATCCTTATATACATCAAGTACATTTTGACACGTCAGTATAAGAGATCAGCTTAGTAGCCTAACCGATCAGCCCAGCTTAGAAGCTCAGCCTAGTAGCTCAGACTGCCAGTCAGGTTTTCATACTCTGCCAGGCAGCCCAGTCTGGAAACCCAACCTCGTATCCCAGCCTGGCAATCCAGCATGTTAGCTTAACCCAACAACACATTCTGGCAGTCCCGTCTGGTAACCCATACTGAGAGTCCAACCTGAAAGCTCTGATGGAAGGGCAACAACTGGTAGGTCAATCTGGCAAATCTGTCTAGCAGGTCAGCCTAGCAGCCCAGACTGGATACCAAATCTGTCAACGCAACATGGCAGTTAAACCTGGTAGGTCAACCGGACAGCCCACCGCTCAGCCTTACATCCTAGATTGGTAAATCACGCCTGGAAACGCAACCTGGATGTTTAAGAGACCAACCTAGTAAGTCAGCCTAGCAATCCAAATTAGCAGGATAGCTTAATAACGAGCCAAACAATCCAAAACTATCAGGTCAGTGTAACAGTCCAGCCTAGCAGCCCAACTCAGCCTGTTAGTCTAACAAATCAGGCTAGCAACCTTTACAGTGAACCAAGCACACAAGCCTTAGAGTCTATACAAGCAGATCAACTAAGTAGATCAACCAAGAAGCCCGGCCTGGTAGCTTAATCTTGCTGGTCATCCTAACAGATCTGTATAGCAACCCAGCCTAAAATGACAGCCTGGAAACACAAGCAGACAAGCATTGTTACCCAGTCTGGCAGCCCTGGTAGCCCATTCTGGCAAGCCAGTTTCGTAACCCAGCCTAGCATACAATTATGAGAGTCCAGTCCGCTACCCAAGCCTCCCTAGCCTCATAGGCTAGCCCAGCAATCCAGCCTGTAGTTAGTCTAACAGGCCAGACTAATAGTTCAACGAACAACCCAGTTTAAGAAACTGGGTTAGAAGCCTAGAGGCTCGGGAGATCAACCTGAGAGACCAGCCTGACAGCACGGTCTAGCAGGTCAAACCTGAGAAATCAGTCTGCTAGCCTACCCTGGCAAGACAGCCCGGTAGCCCAACCTCGTAGGATAACTTAGCAAGTTCGCCCAGCCGTGCAGGCCAACCTAACAGTTGTGACTAGCAGTCCAGTCTGACCCAACCTAGCCCAACCTAGCCAGTCAGCCTAACAGGTCAGCCTTGTAACTCATTCTAGCATGCCTGCCTGGAAGGCAAACCTGGTAGCCCAGTGTGACAGCCCAACCTAGCAGCCTTGCTGGCAACCCAACCCAGCCTAGCATAAAATGGTAGCCCAGTATGGTAAGCAAGCCTGCCCAACAGGGCAGGTCAGCCTAGCAATCCAGCCTGTAGTCTAACAGCTCAGACTAGCAGTTAATTCTAGCAGGCCAATTGAAGAAACCAGAGCCGAGAGATTAACCTAGCAGCCTAGCCTATACAGTCAGGCTAGCAGCTTAGCTCAGAACGATAGTTTAACAAGTCAGCTCAGCCATATAGTTCAATCTAGGAGGTCAGACTACCACCTGTGCCTAGTAGATCCGCGTGGAAACGCAGCCTGTAGGCCTGAGAGATCAGCCTGATAGCCCAGTCTAGTAGGTCAGCCTCGGATATCACTCTGGTAACCTAGCCGGGCAAAACAGCCGGACAGCGCAGCCTTGCAGGACAATTGAGCAGATTAGCCTAATCATATAGGTCAATCTAACAAGTCAGACTAGCAATCCAGTCTAGCAGCCCAACTTAGCCTTCCAACCTGGCTGTCCAGTCTAGCACACAAACCTAGTAGCCCAGTCTATCAGCTCAGCCTGGTAGCCCCGTCAAGCAACCCAGTTTGGTAGGTCAGCCTGGCATCCAAGCCTAGCAAACGAGCCTAGAATGTAAGCTTGGCAGTCCGGCAAATCAGCCCAAACTATCTGCCCAGAAAGGAAGCATAGCCTGGTAAGTGAACGTCTGCCACATTCATTAAATATCATTAAAAACTGGCCTAAAATAGATAAATTGGTTCAAATTTCTTTCAGTAAATTTAATTATACATAAAGAACAAAACAAACGACCACGCTAACAAAACTATATTTGTATATTAATTTAATAAAGCCACTTACATACTTTAACTCCCTTTACTGAAGTCGTTATTGCTTATCATCCAAAAGTTCTAACAATATATTATATACTCTACATAAGTCCATCTGAATACTACAAACTTTACATGAATCAACGTTTCATATAAATTTAATAAACCGCTTTTGTGTCAACCCTTAAAACAAACCAAAAAGCTAATAAACACTCCTCTTTAAGGAAGTAGGATGAGAAAACATATTTGGCTTATCTATTTCAATTTCATCTGCTTATTATTAAATACATCCTGAGTGTACAAAAAAGACTGTATTATGAATATACTTCTACGAAATATATTTGAATCCAAATTTATGCATTTGTCTACAATTAGCCACGCCAGTCTCGTCTATAGCCAGTTACTAAAAATCGTCAAGGGGTAATTAAATCCATGAAATATAATTTACTTCTTAGGAGACTTCAATGCGTCCAGATTATTAGGTCGGTAACTTCAGCTTTTTCACAAAGATATTTGTTGTGGGAAATAGTCAAATGAACGCATAATCATCACTACAAGAGCCCTTCTTTATTTGTCCTCAAACAGAACTTTAAAACGAACATTTAACTATTTTTTACCAAACCCTAAAAAGCTAATATCATTATTTATTTACGTAATTTAATGTTTACAATTAATACATATGACGGACTTATTGCTACGATAACAAGCCAACCAGGACACTAATCTGGCCACACTCGACGAGTGACCACGACTACATAGCACGGCGGGTAGGTTGTTAGTTAATTAAAAAGTTGATTTATTAATCGACTTATCGATTTATTTTTTATCGTTCTGTTTAAAAGGTGATGTATTTTATAAAAATGTTCAAACATTAAACCCACATTAACCAACTACAGACTGGCATCGTTCACTGCCAGCTCTGAGCCAAACTACTCGTCCGTGCTATTGTGCAGTTCAATTACAATAGCATGTATTGATACAGTTCAATTCGCGACTTTAATACAGTTCCATAATTTGCTGCTTCACCGCATTCCTTTTCTACTGTAAGCGCCTTATCTCCATATAGAATTTCCTCGTTATTGATTAAAGAGTGCTGCTAAGGGTTTCAAAAATTACTTATATATTAATCACGTAACTAGTAACGAATTTATGCGTTTGCATTACATAACTGAATTGTACTTATTAAAATAAAGTATTTCTAGCTTTAAGAAGCAAACCAAAAAAACAAAAAGTCAAATTATACTATTGAGGTACATTTGTATTTTTTTTTTTGAAGGAACAAGTAAAATTTATGAAATCAGCAAGAATAAATCGTAGTAAAACAAATGAAATATTATAAATAACTTCTACTTTTTTGCTCCTTAAAATTTCATTCAATAAATTATCATTTAATACAGCAGGCAGGAACAAGCGTATAATATTTTGTCAGCTAAGGAGCTTTTCAATTTGCTGCAAAAATAGCCGACAACAAAAAAGCCGGCCCAGCTTCGATACTTGTAGGCAGTATAAAGACGAAATAATTGTGCAATTCGTCAGTAAACAATGTGAATTGAATAACTGAGGATCAAGCAATGAAAAAAAAATTATTTTAACGTTTAAATCAGTACTCACGTACCTCCCCAAAGGGGCTTACTCACACAACAACGCAAGTGCGAATAAGTCTCTTTGCGGGATTCACTTAAGTTTTGACAAAAGACAACATTGAACTCTACTTTTTATTTGAAAGGTCTAATTCTCGCACAATATTCATCATGTAGTGCGTGAACTATTCCGGTCTAAAATAAATCACGGGGAATTACTGCAACGCAAGTAGTTAGTAAAAACAGACAGTACTGCCCACTATTTTCAAAAATGTTACATTACAACTTACATTGGTATGTAATCTAACGCGTTTTAGCATGTAATGTAAATCTATATTCCGTAATTATGGAATTATACCGTTGAGTTACGAATTTGTAAAAAGTTCAAAATCAGTTCGTAATAACGTAATTGTGAAATTACGTAATTACAGAAAGGGAGCCCTAATTGTGCCTTGAAACTTTTGCAACTGAGATCCCGAGTAAAGAGAAGTGAAAATATGAGTCTTACTCGTTCACGTAAAATATAGTTAATTTTTTTAAATTAAAAATTCAGAAAAATTTGTTATCAGTGGAATATTTCGAAACCATTATGTTTATATAGCTAACGGCAAATTTGGAAGTTAATTAATATAGACATTGCGTAAATAAAAACAAAGTGAGAACTGAAAACGGTTAATAATATTATAATGGTAAAGTCTTGAGACTGTTAAAAGCGTGGATATTGCAAAAAAATGTTATGCTGTTCAGAATACAACCATAAGCTAAATTCACTAACAACGTATGTGTACTCTTTAGCAACATTTATTATAGTTTAACATTATAATTTAATACATTTTTCCGCACTTTGTGCTTAAGTAATTCAAACTAAATGTGATAAAAGTAAAGACCATTTTTCCTTGTATCAATGACTGTATACAACAGATGGGCTAAATGTATGTCCCTCTTCAATTACTCAATTTTATTTCTAAAATATACCCCTATTACTTTTTTTAATATTTTCTATTACTTTTACTTTATTACTTTTTTTTAATAAAATATACTCTTATTTTTATAAAATATACCTCTATTACTTTTCTCTATATACTTTTTTCTACATACATACTTTTTAAAATATACCTCTATACTTTTTTCTAAAATATACCTCTATAACTTTTTTTTATTTTTGATATGCCTACTAAAAATAAACAAGTTCTAATATTAGAAATTATTTTTAAGTTTTATTGTTTTAATGATTTTACTTTAAACAAAAATTGTGTCTAAATTTTATGCAGACGAATACTTTTTACATAAATAAAAATTTGTTCAGTTGATATTTTCATAATACCAACTGGAAAGAATACAGTATTTAGTATGGAAAACTGTTTAATTTTTCCGTTTTAGCTATGATTTTTTGATATCCTTATTCTATGATTATTTATTCTATGTATATATATTTACCCAACTTTTACGAGTGTGATTTTAATATTTCTAAGGTCGATATAATCACACGAACAATAACATAGTTATTTACATATTATCTAATTAAGGGTTCAGAAGTGATTTGTACTTATTAACTTTGATTATATAAGAAGGCTATATTAAGATTATGTAGAAAATGATAATGTTGCTGAAATTTCAGATCTTCAACGTTAGCAAATGCAAAATAATCAAGTTGTATACAAATAGATACGAATCATGTGCGGTAGATAAGCAATATGTTATTTCATATATAAGTTTCCATATCTATGTGAACTAAACTGTGAAAAATAGGACTACTTTTCATCGTTAACAAGACAATCAAAATCAGGACGATATAAATTGTGAAATTTTCGGGAAATTGTAAAATATTTACAAAATTTAAGTTTCGTTATTTAACAAACAACGGGCTTACTAGAATGAAACATGAGTAAGATACCTTTATTAAAATTTTTTTTCATAGTTATTTACGAAACAAAAGTCATAGTGAGTTTTTCATGTTTTCGAAAGTATCAACAGATCTAATGGAAAGCTCTAATAAAAAGTTATCCTTGAAACTTGTCTATTTTTATTTTAACTGAAAATATAAAATAAAATTCTTCCAATACCGTAACTATTGAGAGTCGTTTCAAAGGTTTTCTAATAATTATCTTGATTTATTATTGGTATATTTTATTAATAAATTATCTTATCTTGTGTATGCTATAAAGCTTTTCTATTAGAATGAATTATACTGCATAGTAGATTTAACGTATTATTGTCAGCGAACTAGCAACACTATCACCATAGTATAAAACTATCTGCCTGTTATTAGTATGACGTTTTAGATATTGCATGGCTACTTAAGTATGTCGCGGCGATGTTCAAGCGTGGTCACTTAATTTAAAATACAGTTAACATTTTTTTTACATACATCCATTATTTTATTTCTTTTTCTTCCGAAAGAAAATAATATATGTATAAAAGTATATATTGTCCGCATAAAAAAAATGTTAAAATTTTAATAATTACAATAATAATTAGATGCTCTGTGAATCTATATATTTTGAAGGAAACACTAGAGAACAAAAAACCACTCTTGTATTACGCTCATATCATATCAAGTCTCATATCATATTATCCCACATCACCCGAACTCATATCATCTCAACTAATCTCTCTCATCACATTTCAATTCATATCATACCATCTCATATCTTATCATCTCATGACATGTGATCTTATTTCACTTCAGTTCATATCATCTCATCTTCTATCATCTTGCCACATATCAACTCACCACACCTCACCTATTTTCGTTTTACCCCAACTCACCTCACCTCACCTCACTTCATATCATGTTATATTACATTATATCTATTTATCTTTTCGCATGTCATCTCACATCTCCTTCGCACGGATACTCGCAATTTTCGCTACCGCCTGCTGAAGTATCTTTGCAATCTTAGCGTCAGCAGTTTCAACTACCATATTTCCGTTTTTAAGTGGCTGCGTCCTCATAAAGCTAAACAATATAAAACTGACTATTCATATTAAAATAACATAAATAAGAAAGTTCCATATATATCCAATGGTCCAAACCTCGCGCCGCACGTGCCGTCACGCCAACCAATGGCGACGCTAACTCACTTATCAGAAGCTGCAAAGCGAAAAAAAAAACAAACAAAAGTACCAATGAGAATGCCGCACCATGCTCATGCTCAATCAATGTGCTCATCAATGTGGCTGCAAGATGGCCTGCCATCGCTAATAGCGGCACCGCGTGGTGAGCACGTTTAAAGTTGTTTAACCTGAGGTTTATAGATTTTTTTTCAAAACAAATTTTTAGTTACTTATGCAATTTGTATTTACACAAAAGTTGCTGGAGAAAATCAGTTAAGCACTTCACGCAAATTTATTCACACACAGTTAAATGTTAATTTCATATACTTAATAATGTTCGATTTTTTAAATGTGTATAGTATACATTACGATTACATACGAAACAAAGTACAATTACATTTAATATTTGCAAAGAAGAGAATTTAGAAGAACAGGGAGATACTATTTTTAAAATATACCTCCTTCAGGGATGCAGTATCATCGCATATGCGGACGACACTTGTTGTTGCTGTCGGAGGACCGAGCCGAAGAGAAATAGAGAACTGGGCGGCGGACTTCCTCGCCAAGCTACATCACTGGGGTACTAAGAACAAACTCTGCTTTCCTTCTTAAGAGTCCGAGGCTATCCTCTTCAAAGGCAGGCTAGCGAGGGAGGCTTCTGTGGTTATGGCTAATGGCAGGATTGGTGTGTGGATTACCAGGTGTCAGGTTACCTACCTGGGCACGGTCCTCTATACGCAGCGGAGCTTCCTACCGCAGGCGCGGTACATTGGGGAGAGGGCTAGAGTTGCCTTTCATGTCATGGCTCGGCTTGCCGGTACCGGCTGGGGGCTGAATAGCTCTATCCTCAAACTGATGTATACGACGATATACCTTGGTAGATGGTCCTATGCACCGCTGGTGTGGGCTCTGTAGTGCGTCGGGATCCAGCAAGTTAGACGGGTGGTGCTAAGATCGCAGCGTACGCCGCTGCTGGCGCTGACCAAAACTTACAGATTTTGCTCAACGGATGTTTTGCCAGTTTTGACAAGTTTTCTGCCTGCTGACCTCGTGATTGCGGAACGGGCGGCGAACTTCATCTTGGCTCGAGGTAAGAGTTTTGTTGCGGGTCCGTTAAATTTTGAGTTTTTAGATAAAGAATTCCTTGTTAAGAGAAAGACGCATTTTAGAGATCGTCGTTGCTCATTTTTACCCCAGATACGACCAAGTTGTTTTTCCCCGATGTCTCCGAGCGGTTGATTAAAAACTGGCCTATCTCCTATTACTATACCTCCCAATTTCTAATAGGGTATGGCGCTTTTCGCGCCAGTTTCTTTAGATTCGCTTTACGAATATATAGCCCGGCGTGTAACTGCGGATTTGAGATGCAGGACACAAATCACGTTTCGTTTCACTGTAGTGAGCACGATGATGCGCGTAGGGTTTTGTTAGAGAACGTGATATTTTTGGTCACCGAGAGTTGGTTGAGAAAGGACCGATCTTTGAGTCATTTAGAGCGTTCGCAAAAAGCGTTCTTGAAAAAACAGAGATCCTAAATGATTCATTGAGAAGGGACAGAGTCTAACCCTGTTGGGTAGAAGCGCTAAGACTGTATATACAAGACACTATTAGGGGACTTTCTAAGATAGGGGACCTTCGAATAGTTTTGATCGATAGTTTTGTGTGAGGTGGGTCGTTACAAGTCCCAGGAGGGACCCCGAGACAACCCGGGTAGAAGGATTGGAAGTAGTGGATGCTTACTTCATCTTTCCTTAGAATCGGAAAAAGTCCACCTGGATTACCAGCGAGCGTTAACGATCTCAAAAATACATCTCTTTCTATCTAAAAGTGATCCATTCGTAACAAATTTTGAATTTGACCCTTGCTCGACGCACCCGCAACGAAACTCCCATTTCGAGCCAACTTGAAATTAGCCGCCCGTTCCCCGATCACGGGGTCAACAGGCAAAAAAACCGCCAAAACAAAAAAAGCATCCGTTGAACAGGTTTTATAAACTTTGGTAAAAGTCAAGAGCGGCACATGCTGCAACCTAAGTACAACCCGCCTTACTTGTAGAACCCCTACTCACCACGAAGCCCACACCGATGGCGCATAGGCCAACAAACCAAGGCCAACAAATCAGCATGAGAGTTGAACTATTTAGTTCCTAGCTAGCACCGACAAACCGGGCTACATTATTGAAGGAAACTAGAGGCTTCTCTCCGATATACCGCGAGTTTAGCCGGGGGTCAATAATCATGCCCAGATATGTAACCCGGTCACGCATACCGATTCTGGACTCGCCCATCACCACAGGTGACACCCTCCTTTGAAGAAGACAGGCTTGGACTTTTGAAGGCAAAGTAAAGCTTGTTCTTAATGCCCCAGTCAAGTCCGCTGTCTGCTTCTATACCTCTCTTATACTCGCTTATTTGACCAACAGTAAGGTGTCGTCAGCATATACAATAGTCCTGCATCCCCTAAAGGGATATTGCGAGATATTGCGTCAAACATCGCATTCCACAGAATTGATCCGAGAACCTAGCCCTGATGGCAACTCCTGGTGAAAACGTTGACCAATCCCTAACTACTATGTCTCTTTCCTATAAATAGACAATTTGATCGCAGAAATAGTCACTAATCGACCGGCGGAGGTCCACAGATACGCCACGATATTCTAACTTGGTTAGAAGGGCAGGACACCAAGCATTGGCAAACACGCCGAGGATGTCAAGAAAAACATCGACTGGAATCGCAACTGAAGTGGATACTTTGGATCGAAAACCATAATTGTTGGAGGACCCCTCTGTCAATAACCGTACCGCTATTACTCGTTCGAACTTCCCGAAAACCGGAAAGAACCTAATGCGTCTATAGTACTTTGGATTAATAGGGAGTTTTTCATTACTTTTCGATATAACTTTAAGCTTCCCCGTATTCCAGATCTTCGAAAAGGGATCCTCGCGTAAGCAATGATTAAAAATCACTATTGTCAATCTTATTTATACCTGGGGCCTTCTTCGAGTCAAGATTCTCCACGATGTCATCTAACTCGTTTCTGGATTACAACTACTCTAGTATTATGCAAACTGCATATTTGATACACCGCTGTTCGACTGTGTCCTGAGGGAAAAGAGTGGTCAAAAGTTATTCTCGAGTTTGGCGAATATTGCCAGTATTACTCCAATCATTTTTTAAGGGCTCTAAAGACAAATCGTTGCCAGGAATTCCGTATACTCCTGTATACAATACCCCAGGAATTCTAATTATGCATTTTAGTAACTAAATCGCGAAAATGGGAGCGACTCGCCCTCTTAACCTCTCTTCTATTGTTACACCTGGCCTCTACTAAGGCCACCCGGTGAGTCTCCATAAATTCCCAAGCCTTTTGTATATCTTTCACAAGGTCTCCAAAGCTCTTCCCTACCAAGGGTTCCTCTTCGGTGGACCCGAACGAACGGTTCCGAAATCCCCCTCAATACTGGAAACCAACATAGATTGAAACTCAACGGCCATGTCATTGAGACAAACTAAGCGGTTATTAATTTTAATATAGTTATGGAGCTCTCAGTGGAAAATTTTGAAGAATCGATTCCAGTATTGGCACCCCGTCCTGTATAGGGTGACGTTCTGGTGTATGGAGTCCTCCATTATTTACCCACACCGATTAGGAACTCTCGAGAACCACAGGCAAGATTGAGCATTTTGGTCAACACAGATATCCACAAGTTAATGCCCAACAGAACGAAAAACGGTGTTGAGATACTTGCAAAAGTATACGGTGAGCATGGAATACTAAAAATATACACTGATAATAAATTGTGACGGACCGAGAGAAATCTGTGCCAATACATTTATTAAGTATGTTCATTTGATAAGTGTTCCAGTCCCTTTCTGCAACTACTTTCTCCAACTCACGGTGGAAAGGGACTCTGCTTTCGGAATCAGGCTTTTCTGAGCCAGACCGGCCAAAGACCAACTCCTTAGCCACCAGAGCCACTCCCGTCATGAGGTCCGTAACGATGTGGGCTATGCGTTCCTTAATGCCTACAAGCTATATATAGACACTGTTCCCGCCATTCCACCCGGGCTGTTTCAGGGCATCTCCTGGGACCCGTACAAAAGATGAATCTTCATACAAAAGAGGGGATCTTCGAAGGTCCCCTAACAGTATTCCGTTACTACCATCCAACGCGTCCGTTCACGACCTCCATCTTTTCATGAACGTTTTTAGCAAACGCTCTAAACGACTCAAAGATCGGTCCATTCTCAATCAAGTCACGTTCACTAAAACTATCACATCCTAAAGAACCGCGTATTCTACTTACTATTTTGACTCATGCTCTGCAATAAATCTACGTGCATCGTAGTGCTCATGGCTATGATATATATTCCACATCCTGCGTCTCATAACCGCAGCTATAGGCCGGGCTATCTCAAAGTGTAAATTTATGCAAACTTGCGCGGAAGGCGCCATGTTCTATTAGAAATTGCAACATATAGTCCAAAGTCTTTTCTCTTGCCAACTCGAATTATACTATCCCACGCGCGATGATGAGAGGATAAGATTTTGAAATTTAGGGAAATCACTTGAAAATTATAGCATACACGTTTAATTTTATATATAAAAATTTACTTTATATATGCCGACGTATTGAAAAATATATTTTTTTTGTTTTTTTTGCAACTTCTTTTTAATCTGTTGGTTAAAAGAAAGTTCTAAATTTTGCTTAAATTCCTGCAAGTAATATTGTTTACAGCAATACGCAAAAAATCTAATTTAATTTAATTGTAAATATACACACCTATATAATATTGTATATTTACAATTAAATACTTTCAGAAACCAATTTAGAATTTTAGAAACTTAAATAGGTTTTGGAAAAACTAGTTGGTGCTAAAAAGTTCATATAGGTAAAGTTGATAACTCCATTCCATCTTATATGCGCGTTAGTCTGAATTTTATATTTAATAAGTTTATAAAACTATTTCACAGTCTAAACCAGTACATCATGTTTAAGAACTTACAAAATACTTTACATTATGAGTATACATTTTTAAAGTTACACTTTAAAGAAATGAAGATAAATATAGTGCTACCTATAAAACGGATGAATAATTTATTGGGTGATTATAGAATGACGGTGAGTCTGATGTCATAAAAACCATCAAAATCAAAAGAATGAACTGGGCTGCCCGCGTATCTAGAATGAAAGATGAAAAATCAGTAAAGAAAGTTTTCATCGCAAAACCTTTAACAGGTAACTTTCTTGAAGAGGTAGACCAAAATTACGATGGATCGATTCAGTGGAAGAAGATTTTAACATTCTCAGGATAAAGAACTGGAAAACCCAGGCGAAGAGTAGAACCTCCTGGAAGAATCTCCAACAGAAGGCCTTGGCCCACCCTGGGTTGTCGTGCCAAAAATGATGATAGAATGACGCATTACATTTTCTTAT
Source organism: Druceiella hillmani (assembly GCA_039881145.1). Classification (NCBI taxonomy): domain Eukaryota; kingdom Metazoa; phylum Arthropoda; class Insecta; order Lepidoptera; family Hepialidae; genus Druceiella; species Druceiella hillmani. Next base: position 20,259,536 of record JAYKKI010000029.1, read on the forward strand.
ATTCGTCTGCCATACGACTCGCTAGCTCAGTGGTTAGAGCACTGATCTAAATTTGAAATCATCGAAGGTGGGAGGTTCAAATCCTTCTCGACTCAACGTTGTATTTTTTTCGCATCGTATAACAAAGACACTTTTTTAATTTATTTATGTAGCTATTTATATATTTATTATTTTTATTTTTGTACTATATGAAAACTAATCAAAACTGCATCCAAGCGTTTTAATTAAGGTAAACGAACGTAGCTATAAACTGTATTTATATGTTCGTTCGTTTGACATGATGACACTAGAATTTGTGTTTTGACAAATATTTAATTAGTTTACAGTAAATAATTTGTTATTCAATGTAAAAAAAACAAGTGTGCTTACCTATTCATAAAATTACCCTTCCAAATGTAAGACTGGTTGGCACTGACTTTAGATAGTATCCTAAAATCGCAGCCCATATTTCAACATTGGCTAGGAAACATAATGCTAGCAGCATTATGTTTCCCCATATGTCATCAAATAAATCAGGGATTTAACAAATATAGAAACTATAAGATTGGTTTATATCATCTATTTTCAGAGTAGAATGTCATACTGTATATTGTTGTGCAGTCGGACTGTAGATATTGAATATATGTTTATTTTGCAAAAAGAGCTATTCGCACAATATATAAATTAAATTTTCTGGATTCCGTCAGAGAACCATTTAAATGAATTGTTTCATCAAACTTATATTAATTTCATAGTACGTTTTGGAAAATATTATCAATGTGAAGAAAAAAGTGGAATTATCACAGTTACAATATTAGATGTTAAAATAAGCTAGATATTCCCAACTTTAAACTCACAAAGGTTAGTAGTTAATTTATGGGAGAAAGTATAGCCGTGGTATAATGTTTGGCCTGGGTTCGAACCTAGTATAGGCAAACCAAAACCAAATTATGTTATACCATTATAAATTATGTTATAAGCACTATTTGTTTCCATCCATCATTCCATCATTTTACCAATATTAATATTTTTTAAGAACTAAAGTCCATACATCGGTATACTTTCCCGTTATAAAAATTTTAACGTGGCATACAAAATGGCTTTTCCAAATTTTATTTACACTTACAGCGGTATCCAAAGTCTTTTTATGGTTCGTGATGACAAAATTCGTGACTTTTTATTTTATGTAAATTACTTAATAAACTATTTAAATTTTTTCTCGCCTGTATTGAATATTGGATGATATTCTGTTTGATCGGTAATGAACATTGAATGAAATTAATTTACAAAATAAAGGAAAATACAGAGTTGACACCGACTTTCGGTCCAGCCCATGGCGCCATGTCAAATTGAATGCTGAAATAAGAATGTAATTTCGAGCGAGTTTATCCCTTCATGTATTCATGTTCAAAGGTTAAAACAATGTTTATAATAAAACATAGCTTTTATAATAAAACACTTGAAAATTTATTGAAATTGCCAGAAAAAAAATTTAAACGCTTTCACTGTTATACTGTTACACTGTCATACTGTTAAATAATTTGAATTTCAACATACGCAACAAATCGTATGGAAAAGTAGAACTATTTTAATTGTTTGTTGAAATTTTATTATTTCGCCTCTTTTTCGGCCAATTTTTCTTTTTGTCTGTTTGCATAAAATATGTTTTGTCAGTTTAATTCCATGTACATTTTATTACCCAAAATTTCTAAAGATATCCCTCTATGTTGATTATATATTTACTTCGGTTTACTATAAAAAATAGCGCTTATAATAATACTTAAGATAGTTTTATAGTGGAGAGAAATAAATATGAAACAAAATAAAAATAAATGACCTGTAATCAAAGACTAATAACCAATTTTAATGTGATGTCACTTTCCAAAACTAAATTAAGATAATATTCTTTACAAAATGCTCCTTAACCAAAATAAATGCTCATTCATAAAACTTTCTAATAGGGTTAATGTCATGGACATCCACCATTCTATCAATGGAGTAGAACAATTGAATGAAACTACGTGATGTATTATTATTTCTACTTTCTTTAATTTCTTTACCACGACCTAGGGTTCGTTGTATTACAACATCTTCAGGTGGGCTATTAGCAAAGATTAACTCTTAGGAACATCCAACAGCATTTATATGTTTCAAACACAATAGCGGAAGCTGGGTTAGTGCGGGTTTTTCCACTGCTTATGTTAGTGAGTTTATTGCATGGGTGCTGCGTAGGTTTTATTATATTTCCGAGAGTTATACGATATACCAGTATTTTAGTGAGGGTAATAAATTCAATTGTTGTTTTTATGTGAGGTTATACAATGCAACTGTTCTGGTGTATGTAATAAAATTAAATGGAAGTTATTATCTGTAATATATTTATACAAAAGCAAGGGAAAATATTTGAAAGTAAGGACAAGGCAATACTACTAATTCTACATATCTCCGGTTTTGTTCATTCATATATTTATTTCTTTTAATTTTTATATATATATATATATATATATATATATATATATATGTGTGTGTGTATTTGGGTTGAAACAACTGAATGCAATCGTGGTATCTACTACTAGTGATTCTACGTTTTTTCTTTATGGTGCGGTAGGAATATTATATTTAAATCCTTTATTTACAAGTTTTAGTTCTTTATCATTAAATGTTGATTTTGAAAGGTTTACTGTTCTGGGATAAAAATTTAATTAATATTTATAATTATGCAAATTTAGTATAGTAAGACACATTTACAGACTCCATAATTGATGATCAATCTCAACGCCCTTGGTCCCATAAGTTAGCAGCCTTCCATTCCATGATATATCCATACACAGAGCTTTAACCACCCCTCTAGAAAAACCTAATTTACGTAAAAAAATAAAAACTATAAAACAAATCGCCGTAAATAATAATTATGACCCATCAATTGTCACAAATAATAAATTAAGAAAAATATAAATACAAGAAATATACCAGGTCGTACCAAATAATAATAATATTTACTATAAATCTATCCCTTACGTAGGTAATATTTCACTCAAATTAGGAAAACTCTTAACTAATAATAAAAATGTAAATAATACAACATGTGCTTATAGTACTTTAAAAAACTTGGGTAAAACCCTTATTAATTATAAAGAAAAAATAGATAAACATAAAAATAGTGGTATCTATAAACTTATATGTAACGACTGTAATAGTGTATACATAGGTCAAACAGGAAGAGATTTTAATACAAGATATAAAGAACACATTGCCAGCTGGCGAAATAATAAACTAGACACATCTCACTTTACTAACCATCTCATTGAAAATAACCATCACCCTCATATTGATAATGCCCCCTATATATTACAAATAAATACAAAAGGTAATAAACTTAATATCCTAGAAACATAAGAAATAAACAGACATAAAAAAGACACCAAGGTTAATATATTAAATGAACAACTAAATATAATATCATCATTCATACTTAATATCTTCTAGATATAATATAATTAGACAACATTGATACTACAGTACTCTTGAAATTGTTTCAGCCCAAATACACATATAAATATAAATATAAAAAAAAATTAAAAGAAATAAATAAATAAATATATGAGTAAACAAAACCGGAGATATGTAGAATTAGTGGTATTACCTTGTCCTTACTTTCAAATACCCTTGCTTTTGTATAAATATATTACAGATAATAACTTCCATTTAATTTTATTACATACACCAGAACAGTTGCATTGTATAACCTCACATAATAACAACCATTGAATTTATTACCCTCACTAAAATACTGGTATATCGTATAACTCTCGGAAATATAATAAAACCTACACCGCGCCCCTGCAATAAACTCACTAACATAAGCAGTGGAAAAACCCGCATTAACCCGGCTTCCGCTATTGTGTTTGAAACATATAAATGCTGTTGGATGTTCCTAAGAGTTAATCTTTGCTAATATTCCACCTGAAAATGTTGTAATACAACGAAACCTAGGTTGTGGTAAAGAAATTAAAGAAAGTAGAAGTAATACTACATCACGTAGTTTCATTTAATTGTGAATAATGAATTTCTCCAAAATTAACTCCAAATACATTCAATGGAGTAGAACTAAAACGCCAGGGACGTATCAAAGACCAAGGATCATCATTGACTATAAATTAGGTTTTGAAATTAACTTGACTTATATAAAGAATATGGCCTCTTTATGTTAAATTTTGCCTTGCATATAAGTAACGATTTCAAAAAGTTACGAACTATTACATGACTTAAAACGCTTTGATCAGAATTCTATTGGAATATGCTAACGCGATGTAGAATTCATGGCAATCTACGTACACCGAACGAATCGACAAAATTCGGAAGAAAATTACACTATCTCTCTAACAAAAATCGAACATCGATGAGTCTAAATTTTTATGAAGAACTCCTATCATATTTCATCTTTAGCTCAGCGCAGAGAAATAATATACTGTTTTTGTTTGCATAAAGTGATACTTCAAGAGATAAATTTGAATATTTCACATGAAAACAGTGGAAGACAACTTTTCCGATCTTTGCTTGTCCTTCCATGTCGCATTAATATGGGATTACTCAATCTTATAAATAGAATTTGTCGTGCTGTAATTTTTTTCCATTTTTGCATTGAAAGTTATATTCCTCAATACTCTCGTTTAAAACTGATTTATTTTATGGAAGAAATATAATGGATGAGCCATTAAATAACCCTTTCCACCTACAAATAATTCAGTACATTAGTTGCATTATACACAATGGTATATTAAACAATATAATTATATTTAATTACGAGAGTATTTTTTGGGAAAAGTTAAAATGATAATAATTGTTAATAAAGGAGAGTTTTTGAAACCAATGTGTCACCGTTGTTAGATTTTGAAATATTTTACGTGAACTAAAGAGAGTAGGTGGTAGTGAAAGTATGGATCCATTGTGCCATCCAAAAGGTACCACTTCAACCTGCGGAGATGCACAATTTTTGAGGAATATATTTTAAATATTCCCACAGAGTGCTTGCCAATAATATTCACCATTGTCAAAAATTGTCCCAAGTTTTTTTTAATAACATAACGAATTGCATTAAATTTGGAAAGACGCGTAGGTGATTCTTCATAAATTTCTTAATGAGGATCCTAGACAAATAGCCACTGCAACTCTTGGTATCACCGAATCACGATTTTTATACCTTCTGCCATAAACTCTAAGGAGTGCACATGAAGAATCAACGTTACCGTATGGACACCTTAAAGTCTATATTTTAATATTTCCATCTAATTATAGCCTTCCTAAAGGGTGTAGGTTCTTTATACAAAAAACAGCAACACAGAAACATAATTAATTTGAAAACATACATATATTAACATAAAGTTAAATGGTTAACAGATACAGTGTTATCTAAATGTACACTTGCCAAATTACATATAAGTTTTACTACACACAAAACATGTATTGAAAGATTATGAAAAAAGCGACTAACTATACACCAGACAATCTCACATTAACAATAAACAACTTCATAACAACTTCTAAACATAATTAATTAAATTTAAACAAGTTTCAACAGATTTAGTATTGACAGATCCGGAATTGACGACTCACAACACGTTAAACAATCGTACCACTATTAATATTGCATAAAATTAAACAATTTGCAGTGTTGACAAATTGTTAAGTTAGCAATTAATACATTAAAAGTAATACATTAAATAGTTAACTCATTACAGGTAGAATACAACTTGTTTCAAAGTTATAAGGTAGAGAGTTACACAAACTTTACAGTTGTATTTAACTCAGGCGTTTCAATTTTTCTTTCATGAGGTTAAGTTTAGTTCTGACCAAAGTCTTTTTGAACTTATCAGCACACTAATTATTTGTAAAAATATAATTTCTAGTCACATGATTTTTTTTTCAAATTTATTCGTGAAACTCGCCGTTTTCTATTTCATTTTTTTTTTTTACTTTAATTGTTAATATGGAAAAACAATGTCTTGATTAAATTCACTTACATTACTTAGCAACTGTTCCAATCATGCGGTCTTTTTTGGCGAATACAGAGGTTGCCATGAATTCTGCTTCAGTGGTAGACAGACCCACAATTTTTTGGTACTGGCTGTACCAGGTGACGATGGCTCCTATTTTAAAAAATGCGTATCCATTTATTGAACATATAATTTCAATATTGTTTGAATAGTCTGTGTCACACCGGTTAGTGTTATTGACATTATGCACGTAACGCAATCCGTATCATTTGGGCTCCTTTAAATGCTTTAGTATTTTTCTTTACTGCATTTCAGTGAGCTCATAACAGTATAAATATCTACTCACTTGACTTACAGAGAACATGATGTTCACATACAGTCGCTGCATATATTCATGATCCTACTGTTTCCATGTATGGTTGGTCTTTCTCTGGCCGACCGTTCCCATAAAATCTTAAATGAGAGTCACTTGGAATGCTGTTAGTTCTGTCTGGTTCACTGGAGCATAGTATTAATTTTCACGTGGACTCTAGGAAGACTGCCTCTTTCCTTTTTATCACTTATAACCTACCACTTGTGTTTTCACTTCCTGTGTCCTTTGGTAAATGAACCATCGCTTCACACCCAAAAACTTCAAATCTCTAATACCTGTTTTTTTGGCCATACTTCTTTCGGAGTTTTGTATTCTTTGTAGGTAAGATGAACAATATATGCACTGCCTCTACCTAAAGTGATTTTGGCAGATTGGCCTAAAGTATATAATAATAGCAATAACATACATGAGACAGCAGACCTTCATGCAGATCTTCAGTATTTTATGTATTTTTTCCTAAATCTTAGAAATACTAATGATAGAGTACTTGTGCCATAGGAAAATATCCGTTTTATCAACGTTAGGTATGTATGCAAAATTTTTGTATGCGTGTACCGGCGTACATATTGTTGCTTAAACTTGCAGTAGCTACAGTTTCATTCCCTCTGTTTATTATTAAACAACATTGTTAAGTAAATTTAAATTAACCACCATTTTTAATATTTTGAATCGTTTTATTCAATAGAGTGTTGCCAGACCTGGTACACACAATATATTTCCAAGTAAGATATTGTTACACAGACAATTAGTATTGTAGACATCGAGACTCACTTGACCAGAAATGTTTAATTACAGAGGCTTATCGTCTACCACTTATATTTCCTTCATAATCGATGTCACCCCTTGAGTATCAGTGGCTGGAAGTACTGGAATCTACGTACCAGCCGTCAGTTTTTATTCGTAAGAAATGTATGTGCAACAGCGTAACCTAAACATTCAAGATTTGAGTCTGCCTTCTGTTTTCGCCTTAATTTTCATTTCGAATTTATGAGGCTACATCTTTTACTATTACAGCAAAAGAGAGAGGTTCTGAGAACTATTTTTATTATCTCTTTTTCTCTTGAATATTGGTTAATTGCGAATTCCTTTGTGTTGCTATCGTTTGTTTAATCGACTAAACCTTAGACTGAGATAGCGTTTTCTTTATACCGGAATTTCCAATCGCTATGTGCTTAGGTTTCTATAAATCAGGTAGACAAAAGAAGTAATGTTCCAAACCACTCTTTTCCCATGCATTTCAAACTTCGTGGTCCAATAAACATGTATATAGTTTCGTTGAATTGATAAGTAAAATTAGTTTCGATCTGGCCTTTAAATATTTTTTTCGGATCTACGGCGTCTGCACTTTCAACACTGCAATTGCTCGTTTGCTCGTGTCGGAGATAAATTTTGATGGTGAATCTCGGCGTGAAATAATTTTTAGGACCAGCTAATTTTTCCATATCGAAGAATTATTTGAAATCATCTTATAATTTTAATTATTTGAAGTGTACTTCGTAGATTACATTCTTGGCAGTTATGACTACGTAATCTTAATCGTCGGGCTAGGGCTACTACGCCTATAAATTGTCGAATTATATTAAATTTGTAAAAGATACGTAGTTGATCCTTGCTACCTTTCTTACTGAGGATGTCGGAAAAATAGCCACCGCAATACTTAAAATCACCGAGCGAAAAAAGAAAGTACTATGACCGAGCCATGTTTTTCATACCCTCTAACATACACTATAATTTTGTTACATCATCTCCTCTGATATCTCTCCTTTTGATGTCACTTTGTATTGTATCACCCCGCCTTATATCGCCTCATCTTATGCCGCATCAGTTTATATCGCCATATCAACTATCACAATATCTCAAATTGTCTCATCGTTTGTCCTGTTATATCGCTTCATCACTTATCACCTTATCTTGTATCACCTCATCTCATATCGCTTACCTCAAATCGCCTCACCTGGCATCTTATATCACCTCACCTCACATCTCTTCATGTTATATCGCCTCAGCAAACATTGCCTCGTCTCACATCTCCTCATCTCGCATCACCTTATTTTACATTGCCTCATCTTCCGTCGCCTCATTTCGCATCGCATTATCTCGTATAGCCTAATCTTATATTGTCTCATCTCATATAGTCTCATATCATATCTCCTCATCTCATTTCACCTCGTCTCGTATTGTCTCATATCATATAGTTTCACCTCAACTCCTATCACTCTAATCACATTTGTCTTACCGCACAATATCTAATCTCATCTCACATCATATCACCTCCTGTTTTCTCATATTATCTCATCTTGTAACATGTCACGTGTTCCCATATCGTACCAAATCATCTCATGTCATATCATTTAATATCATATCGTGTTACCTTATATCATGACATCTCCAATTGTTTCATCGTATAACAAATCATATCACCACATCACTTCTCACCTCATCTCATATCACCTCATCTAATAACACTTTATATCATATCACGTCATCTAGTAACGCCTCATTTCATTGAGCCCTGTCCTCATGATGCCCCATCACATGTCGCTCCATCTCATAGAGCTCAATCCCATATCGCCCCGTCCTACGTCGCTCCATCCCACATCGCCCCACCTCTTATCACCTCATCTTTTATCGTATCATTTCATATCGCCCCATTTCATACCGCCTTATCTCATTTTGATTCACCTCATTTCACCCTTTTGTGATTAAATAAATATTGCAGATTAATTTAAGCACAACGAATTTATTTAATTGTAAGACGTGAAAACAGAACCGCCAACGCGTCAGCTACTCTTTTTTTAACAAGTAGAGACAACAGAGGTCTAGGAGATAACCAGAAGAAAGAAGAGAAGAGACTAGAAGATAACTGTGTTACCAGCGTTATAACGAAATTACGTTTTTATATTTTTAACGCCCCCTCTGAATGTGGTTACATATATAAATTCAACAAACAAAGAAAGAACTTGTACAAACCTACAACAAGCTACTATCACCCTTATCTTCTTCCATTTGTCTAATTGAAATCTAACTTTAAGGTTTTTGAAGATGAATGAAGATATCTGCTGGTTGAATGTGAATGAAGATATCTTCTGGTTTTAACTACTTTTAGTAGACTGATTGTCGCAATAAATTGTTACATAACATACAGTTGGGAAAGAAAATTCATTTAACAAGTTAATTAACCGACAATCTTCAATATCTGTCATACTCATTATTCACATTCAGCCTCTGTCGAAGGCAAACTTACGCATATTTGTTCCTTAAATAATTAGCCTGTAGTAGTTCCGTCCTAATGATCGTCTCCCCAGTCAACACCACAATATTCCTCCAGAACTACATCTTTAAACTTATAAATTTATTTGTCTCCTTAACTTCTCAATAACGTTATCGGTACTATTATTGTCATTTCTAAGTATTGTTACATTAAAATTGTGATGCATAGGCGTCAAAATTGGCTTACAATTTGCCATTTTAATATTATCTATATAATTGCTTTGACTTGATTCAGAAATACTAGTTTCTAAATTTTGCTCAACTTTTATACCTAAATATTCAGGTACCTATTCTAAGTTTTCACCTTAAACTCATAATTTAGAAGAATTTGTGTTTGGTAGTTAATTTTTCTTTCTCGTCCCAAACATTAAAATATCACCGATATATAACAACACCTAGGTTTTATAATTGCCATCACACTTCGTATACAAACAAGAATCTCATTTTGATGTTATAAAACCTTCTCCTATCATAACAGAATTAAATTTGATACTTCAACATTTTGGTGAATGCTTGAGACCATATAGTGATTCATTTAACTTACAATATTATTATTGCTACCTGAATAAACTCCTTCTGGCATATGAATAAAACACATTTCCATTTATTTCACCATATAAGAAGGCTCCCGTTAGATTCATTTGATAGATCGATAAGTTCAGTTTATTTGCAATTATTATAAAAAGTCTAAAGGTTTATAATTTTGCAACTGGAGCATAAATGTTACTTAAATCTAAAACATCATCTTATTCAATAAACCTGGTTTTGTACTAAGTAAAATTACTAACTCTTTAAGTTTAAACACTCGTCTACTGCTGACTTCTTTCTCCTTTACAGGGACATCACAAATGGGGACATCACATATTATTCAACACTTAACGTTTGTAGTTCTTTCTTTAGAGCCCCGTTCCGCTTAGTACCATATACAGGTTGTCCAGTGGCAGATTTCAAAGTTTGAACAAACATAGTTTCTGAACGCAACACATAAGAGGGGCGCGGGGGACGTCGTTAGAAGCGCAAGCGGTGCGGATGTTTTAGTAGCTATGGAACAGTGGAGTGGAGAGCATCGCGCTTTTGCCGTCGACTCGTACATTTCAAGTGGATTTTCGCTGTCTGTAGCACGCCGTCGATTTAATAATCGTTACAGTATTCGTCGATTACGTGATGGACCATCGATCAACCTCATTCAGTCATGGGTAGCAAGGTTTAGAGCTACAGGATCAACATTAAATAGGCCCAGGCCAGGACCTACACCATCGGTAGCCACGGATGAAAATGTCGAGCGTGTTATGATTTCTGTCGTTGAAAATCCCCGTTTATCACTGCATACACGTTCATCGATATTGGGAATTCCGAAATCAACTTTACAGGTAATAATGCGAAAAAACTCAAGTTCCATCCATATAAAATTCAAATTGTTCAAGATTTACACGATTCTGACTTTGAATTAAGAAAAACTTACGCGGAGGTGATGTTGTTGAGATTTCGTACTGCTACCCGGATGGGCAACATATTCTTTAGTGAAGAAGCTCACTTTCACATTGGAGGATATGTGAATAAGCAGAACTTTCGTTACTGGGATATCCACAACCCAAGACAAATGCATCAAGAGCCTTTACATAAGCCTAAAGTAACATGAACTCTGATGTGTCATGTCTGCATCTGCAATCATAGGGCCTTATTTCTTTGAAAATCAAAGTGGCCAAACTGTAACTGTGAATTCGGAGAGATATGCGCAGATGTTAAATGACTTTTTCAGAGTAGAACTACAGAATAGTCTATCATTCAACCAAAACACATGGTTCCAGCAGGACGGGCCACAGCTCGCACTGCTAATGTGTCCATGAATGCAGTGCGGCAGTTATTTCCAAAAAAAAACATATCACGAAACGGTACCGTACCGTGGCCAACTAGGTCACCCGATTTAAGCCCATGTGACTTTTTCTTATGGGGATACTTAAAATCTGTTGTTTACAAAACAAATCCGAGCACTGTGACACAACTTAAAGAAAATATTCGTGCCGAAGTCAGTAGGATACCCCAGTCATTCTGCAAACGCGTTTTTGATAACATGCATGCTAGACTCGAAGAGTGTATCAGACCCGATGGCCGCCATTTGGAAATCGTGGTTTTTAAAAAATGAAATCGGCATTTCTTGTTATAAACTTAAAATAAACCTACTTTGTATTAGAGGTGTAGTTTTTTTTTACAATTTTTCAAACATTGAAATCTGCCACTGGACAACCTGTATTTTCTTCATAGCCACCTTGTACGTGACTACTTCACTCTCTTTGTTTTCTTACACTACTGGTTGATTCAGGTGGCTCTACAGTGATATCCGTGTCGAATGAACTTCCACAGTAATCAACATATGGATGGTAGTAACTTCTAGATTCAATCCGACTCTCAGTCATAGCGTCATCGCGACTATACAGGTTAAGTTTTGGTTCATCGTGGGGTTTACAAATTCTATTTGCCTCTTCTCCTTCATTTTCTGTCAACTGATTTTCCAAATCGGTATTCTTTTGAGGAAAATATATCCTATACAGTGTTCTTTTGTGAAAAATATATCCTATATCCTTTCACATCCTATCCATAACCAACGATCAATCTCTTTTCTCCTTTATTGTCCCATTTTATCCTTTATTGTCCCTATTAGCGTTTCGAAAGTTTTTAGCTGATGAACATCATAAATTTTCTTCATCCATACCTCATGTGGCGATTTTCCTTCCTTATCCTTACTCTTTCCAGTTCTGTTCAGGACAAATGTTACAGTATGTACTATATGTTAATGTATGTAAATGTTACAGTATGTTACCGCTTCTGTCCACAATATCATTGGTAAGTTTTAGCATATTATATTATCCTTGTAGCTTTGATTAATGTTCTACTATCTTTTTCAGTTTTCTCATTCTACTCCGGGGTGTATAGCATCTCTGGTGTGTTATTCCGCATTTTGAAAACATTAAAAATTATGTATCTTTCGCTTGACTTTCACATTTAGGAACAGAGGTTTGTTTCACCTAAATGTTACTTTGCTTGGGTATTTTTGTACGTAATAAAAGTTTAGATGATCCCACCTTTCATACTACTCATTTAGCTTATTCCTCGCTATTTTTACAACACTGACCAACTCATATTAACATCGAAAATCCGTATAATACGAGCTTCTATGTCGTTTTGCAACCGCACAAATATTGTTATTTTTATAGAATTTTCACGATCTGTCATCTGTTACCATGACCTAATCTTTGTGCGAAGCTCAATTCACAGAGAATAGGTTTGTTTTAATTTCCGGAACGATTAGATCATTGTCCGATACAGAGTTAATCTATTTATTCCCGTTATGTACTTACACTGCCTGTAGTTTTTCTGGTTGACTATTTCCTTCACTTTTATTGTTTTACTCCTACACTCACTCTGAAAACCTCCAAGCTTATTACATTTAAAATAGGTGACATTCTTCTTATCGTCCACTACAAAAGCAGCTGAGGATTATGTCTGTCGGAATAGTTCACCCTTCTACTTCCCCGTTTCTTCCCATACCAGCAATCTGGCCACAAAATTGTCAGGTTATTGATTGTAATCTAGTGCTGACTCCCAAGCAGAGTGAAAGTGTTTGTATTCATTCGGCAAACGGCATTAAAACCTTTGTTATGACAAATTTATCAGATATTTCTTTACTTATTTTTTTCACCTTTTGCGTCTTGAATAAAAACACTGATATCTCAACACCCTTTTTACTTCTGCATTGAAAGAATTTCTACTGTATAATATGAATACGGATCTCCGTCATTAACTCATTTACACACTACAGATTGTTCCAAATCTCCGCAGAAGTTATACAAGAAATTATATACAACATTACATTCTCCACCATTCTTGTAACCAACAGTGTCTCGAGCCTTGGCATCTTTTGTCTGGCCAGTTTAGTCACATGTTCATATTTTAAACACCTTCCCTCAATATGTCTAGCTAATCTTGGCTTCTTAGTAGTAATGTAGTTTGAAACTTCCAAATATTTGAATGACTGGATCCATCCAGCCTAATCACGTTGTTATTTCCTTCTATTTTGCTCTTGCTTTGTTCAATCACCAGAATACCTTCCTCGAAGCTTGTGAGCAGCTATTTACATATCTCCTATGACAATATATTGCATACACCATCTCCTGATATTCTTCGCACCAAGTAGAATTAACATTGTAAAAAATATGTTTATGATATTGTATTTTACACGAAAAATTCTTCAGCAATTTAGATGTATTCAGTTTTTCATTTAGTTCTTGGTAATTCCGATAAATAAAGTAGTTTATTCAGTAATTTTTTTTTGTGTTTCATTAAATATCTTGACGCAGACTTTTATCCCTATCTAACAAGTGATATGTTATAGATTCCTTTCATTAATCTTCATGTCATGTACTACTTTTATGTCTCCATATTTTATATTTTTACATATTCTTATGACTAGAACTTATAAATATATATGGTTTATATTATGGTTCATCTATGTAATTTTCAGTTTTCCATATACAGATTTACGCGGTAATTAAAAATATCAGCATTTATAGAACAAGTACACAGTATTATGTGACTGGGCTCACCGGATGCATTTAACGGATGCATTTAAGTAAGTCCCAAAAAGGCAGCCGTCAACATGATAACTACTGCTTTTGATTAACAGGAAAAGACAACAACGAGAAGACAATACTGTTACCAGCGTTAAGGCAAAATTAAATCGCAATATTTTCAAAATGCTCCGTTTCATTTCACCTCGGCTCATCTTGCCTCATCTCATCTTATCTCGTCTCACATAGTCTAATCTCATATTACCTCATATCGCTCCATCTCTCAACAACTCATCCCATAACGCCTCATCTCAGATTTTCTCATCTCACATCGCTTGATCTCATACCGCATCAACTCATATCACCTCATATCTTATCGTCTCAACTCATATGGCCTCAACTCATATTGCTTCATCTCATATGACCTCATCTCATATCGCCTCATTTTGCATCACCTCGTTTCATATCGGCTACTCTCGTATCACCTAATCTCATATATTCTCATATCATATCGCCTCAACTAATATCGCCATACATCTCGTATCATCTCATTGGATTCTCATTTCATATTCCTTAATCTCATATCACCTCACCTCATATCGTTTTATATCGTCGTGCATTACCTCACATCATCTCAATTCAACTCCTATCATTGCATCTCATTTCATATTATCTCATATATATCGTGTCACATCATATCTCGTCATCTCATATCATTTCATCTTGTATCGTTATCATCTGATATTACCTAATCTTATCAATCATATTACAAATCTAGTTGCTATATGTATTATTTAGGTAAGAACAGAAGAGTGAATATAGAGATAATCTTCTTAACAACCCAGGTGGGAAATTGGGTTAAGACAATTAATATATAAATAAAACGAATTTTCAATATTCAATATTTATTATATCAGATTAAATTATAAATTAACGAAAGAAATTAAGTAAATGAAAAATTTTAAGCAAATAAAACAACACGCTAAAGATCAAAATATCACTCAATATCTAAATAGGTACAAAACTTAAAAACGAATTCGATATAAATAACAGCTATCCAATAAAGGAAATTAATAAATTTAAAATTAAAATAAATACCTAATATGACTACAAAACACATAATCACCTAGTCAAATGAAAAATATCTAAGAAAAGAAATATCATAAAATATGCATTCAACAGAATTACATAACTTCTTGTACATATTTCACTTCTATGACTTGCATATTTGAAGAGCGTATGATAACGTCATCAACATTTTATATTTTCAGAATGTCGCGTAAGA